>LR990105.1:2652500-5052500 GCA_905147225.2 Euproctis similis | reverse complement strand
CGCAGACGTAAGAAGAGCCGGATGAATGAGAAACCAGATGTGACAGTAAATACAGCAGACATGTACAAGGAGTCCGATAGGAGTTCCAATATAAGTGACCTCAAACCCCAACTACCCCAAAGCGACGGAAGCTATGAATTGGTAAGTTTAGTTTAGTTTTTGGAACACCTTTTTTTAAAAGCTTTAAATTAAAGAATAAAAAATATTCTGCCTTTTCCTCAAATGAGTGTTGACTGTTTCATTGAAATTCTTGATCTGATATTCAATCAAACCTTTTAATCTAGGAGTACACCGGCTCTGATCGTTCAGACAGCAAGATTCATTCGGGACTACCGCTGGCCGGTCCTGTCCCATTGCCGAACATGCGTCACGATGATCCCTTGATGCAATTCCGCTACAGCAATGACTACTCAGATCCTGCTTATAGCGATCATTATTTTAAGGTAGGAATTAATTATTACTATTTTTTATTGGATTAGGGGCAAATGCTCAGGCGAGTTAGTGGTAAGCCACTTGCACCGCCCATTAATATCTGCAACACCGAAAGGGTCACAGTGGCGTTGCAGGCATTTCAGATAAGAAGAAGAGAATGTTGGGCGAGAAGGAGTCAGTGATTGGGTCTCCAGATTCCTTTCTAACGAAACCAAATACGGCTTAAGCCACTTTACCTCGACTTTCTGATAAGTTGTGGTATTTTACAGGTTGTGCTTTCCCATTCACCTAGCGAACTGCGTTGTTTATTTGAAAAATAATCTTATTATATTTATAATTGACATGCAATTGATTGGGAACAACTACTGTCAGACATGTTGGTTAGAAATATATGTAAATTAATATAAGAGATTATTAATTCTGCCTTTCAACTAAGGCATAGCGTAATTTGACCTATGTTATGAGAGAATACTTAAATAATAATATTAAGGTAACACAAGGCTTGATGAAGGTGATGATGAAAAATATTATATCCAGCAAAGTGAAATTTCTTGTACACCCTACACATAACATTTTATGTGGGCAACTAATGTATGCCTGTGTATACTACCAGCTTTTATGCGCTTGGTGGTCTCAATTTGGGACTTGTAAAGTTTTGTATAAGAATATTAGAAGTTTTATATTAGTATGTTTATCTGTGCGTCTTTTGGCTTATGCCAAAATCTTCTCTATCTTATTTGAAAAATAATTTCTTTTGTTTATGTTTCTTTTTTTCGATATTTCCAATACCGTGTAACAATATTAGTTACATTTTCATTAAGTAATAAAGTAACATCTAGGTATTTTAATACACAAAATAGTATCGTTTGGTAACGAGGAGGTTTAGCACCCTGTTTCCGCAGCCAGAAGTCTCAGTTTCCTGTCCTGGCTCACTGACGTTAATTTACTTAACTTATCGGTATGAGAAAATTGTACTCGTATCCTATTATATTGAGAATCAATAAAAATAATTTCTCGGTGGTTCAGTGGTCGAGCACCCCGCTTCTGAATCCAGAGGTCGCGGGTTCAAATCCTGGCTCACACCAATGACTTTTCGAAATTAATTTCGAAAGTTAAGTGTGATAAATGTCGATGACTGAAAACTTTGTGCCCGGTATGGCAATAGATTCGCCACCTATTCCATTTGAGACGTAAACATAACGGCGAGTCGAGGCTTAACAGCCGCTGCCTACACCTTTGGGTAGAAAAAGTTATGTTAAGTAGATATCAATCATAAGTACGCTGCTTAAAAAAAAAAAATATAACAATTGTGAATTTCCATACCAAAACCGAACAATAATATTCACCTGTATATTTTTGATAAATTCCTTATTACGCCAACACACTTCCCGTATCTTAGGCATTGTTGGCAAAATTTGTAAAAACCAAAATACGCCTCTATTTGCATTCTGTAAAGGTAATATATTCCTTCTGTAATTGTGATGTTTTCGTAATTTTAATGTCAAACCCTCATTTAAATATCTTTGTGAGCACGTAAACGTGAAACGAAAGCCATGTCGTTGTCTGTATTAAATCATGTTTAGCGTGTCTCGGGCTGTTTACATTGTTTTTAATAATTATTTATTATTAGGGAGAATCTCATTCCACTGTAAGTAAGCACTAAGAATTAATTAGCGTTCAATATATTTTGAAAGTGAAAAAAATCTTATAGGAACCGAGATTATTGCACTAGTTAATGTAAACTGTCTCGGTGGTCCAGTGGTAGAGCACACGGATTCTGATCCACAGGTCCGGGTTCGAATCCTGACACTGGCTCACACCAATGACTTTTCGAAATTGTTTTCGGAAGTTAAGTGTGATAAATATCGATGACTGAAAAACTTTGTGCCCGGTATGGCAATAGTTTCGCCACCTATTACATTTGGGACGTAAACATAACTGTGAGACGAGGCTTAACGGCCGCTGCCTACACCTTCGGGTAACAAAAGGCGTGAAGTTATGTTATGTTAATGTAAATAAGTTCTACTTTATTATGTAATTTTCATAAAATTTTGACTTGAAACCACAGAAATAAATCAAGATCTTGATCTATTTCTGTGCTTGAAACGTTGTGAAAAGGAAATAACATTTACCCAAGATCTATATTTTACGCATCAGAAATGTTGTATTTTTTGGATATACTTATTATGGAACCTTAGAGTATTGATAGTATTATATAAAAATTAAAATTAAAACTGGCTAATGAAAAACGTTCCACCAAAAAATTCCCAAAGATATCTGTTCCGCGTTTATTGATCTAGCATTTTTTATTTTTTTTATGGTATTGGAATGCAAACGAGCAGGCCTGTCACCAGATGGTGAGCAAGAAGCGCCGCCCATGAACACCTGAATACAAATAGTGTTACAATTGCGTTGCCAGTCCTCACAATGGGATATGGAAAGGGTCGGAATTGAGATGGGTTGGGGACGGGAAAAGCGGTTGGGCCTACGGATACCTCCCTCGCCAAGCGGAAAGTGGCTCCTCCCTCACTGACTAACGCTGCAAGAGCCACTTTACGTCTATATTCTGAGAAGTCGTGGTATTTCACCGGTCGAGCCCGCCCATTTATGCTGCAAACTGCGTGGTAGCATGATGGTGTATTACTAAAACCGTTTTTCAAATCGAATGAGCAATTCCCAGGTTTTGCGCTTACAAGCAGACACACGAAATACTTATTAAATACATAATACATATTAAAAATTGAAAAATAAATAAGTTATTGAGAAATGAATAAGTTCTAACAGACATTTGTTGCAATAATTTACCAAAATGTAATATTCAGAATGTGAAAAGTGGCTTTTGTTGAACAGAATCCCGCAAGCTATGTCTACGACTACCCACAGGGGTATGCCCCACCTCCCCATCTAAGAGTACAGTCACCGGGCCTCGATGTCCCCCCACCGAGGTAAATATTTTATATTAACTTTCTATTTATTTTTGTTTTATCCACTTTGCTCTTTGATATCAAAAGCCCACTCTTTGACATGGCACTTTCTAAATTTTAAACATAACCCATATAACAAGTGACAAATGAGAAAGTATCTTTTAATTGTAAAATTAAATTATTATTTTTTAAATAATGAATTTTAATAGTACTGAAAATTTTAGGTCTTCCAATCATTATGTAATTTGAATCCTTGAAGACCAGTAAAAAAAAAACAAAAATTAAAAAGCTCATAAAACATTATAATATATGCTTTTGAAGTTATTAAATAACACATCTAAAAATAACACTACAAAATAAGGTACAACATCAGCTTTCAAAAATTTTTGCTTTAAAAAATATAGTTTCAAATTAAACATTAAGATTATGTGATTCAAAAAATAAAATACCATCATAATTTTCATAGACATCATTTTTTCTCGTACTAAAACTATTGGCAAGATAACCTAAAATCAATAAAAAAAAAATTAAAAAAAGAAAAATATTATGATGATCACGAAATCTTCTATTCAATAGATCACTTCAAGGTTCATTGACGCGCAGTATTGACACTGCATCAACATTGCCACTGTCAGCCGGCAATGGATCGCAAAACAACTCGTTACAACGAACGAACAAGTCTTCGGATGAGACAGACGCCATTAATAATCTGGGGCTTCCAGTTGGCGGAGATGGTAAGTGCGATGTTAAGTTGCTCAGCTCAGTTGAATCTAGTGCTGTGAACCTGTCAACTTCAGCTTACTTCAGCTTAATTCAGCTGAATCTTCTGCCAAGTGCTGTATGTTTATTGTATGCTATTAAATAGCTTATTATCACATCTAAACTTTGCAGCTGTAAAATGAAAATAAAAAAAGAAACATTCACTTTGCATTAAAAGTATAAGCATAATGTCATAATTAATATTGCTGGCATATATTAATGTCAGCGGTCAACTGAATTGAAAGATTAAATGAATGATTGATTTATGCACAGTTATGAATTGTATTGTATTGTTTAAATTTATTGTAACATTTTATTGACAATCTCATAGTTTTGAGTATGATTTTACGAATTAATTAAAAAAAGATAACTAGTAAGTGGAATTGTCTTTTAAATAATATATAAATCATCCGAAAACGATACCAAAACATAATTGGCTTTTATCGGGACTCAAACCAGGATATTAGGTCCTAATCGAAACATGTTATGTCCCCGCACTAGTTATCCAGACGTCTAGATTTTATTATATTCTAAAATCTGTCTATACTAAAAAATTCTTAGCATGGAAGATAAGTCAGCAATCTTTTAATTGTTACATAGGGATACTTTTATAATTTTTAATTATATTTTAGCTATATCAGCGACGCCCATATACGCCCAACCAAATATCAAGCCACAACAGAACGTGGATTTAAGATATGCGGCGATGTATGGAAACCCTTACTTAAGAAATAGCAATATTGGTAAGTAGTTACTTTTATTCGTTAATATATATATATATATATATATATAAATAGACATAATATTATCCATTTAGGTATCATTCATTGTTTAAGCTAAACTATTTCTGATTCAGAAGTCATGGGATTGAATCCGGTCTCACACAAATGATTTCTGGGAATTCTTTTCAGAAATTATGTGTGATGAATGTCGATGATCAACAAATTTTTGTCCAGTGTATAGCAATATGTTCATAACTTCACGCCTTTTCTACCTGAAGGTGTCGGCAGCGGCTATTAAGCCTCGTCTCGCCGTTATGTTTACGTCCCAAATGGAATCCGTGGTGAACCTATTGCCATACCGGGCAAAAAGTTTTTTCAGTCATCCATATTTTTCACACATAACTTCCGAAAAGAATTTCGAAAAGTCATTGGTGTGAGCCAATGTGAGGATTAGAACCCGCAACCTCTAGATTTGGGTGCCCGACCACTGGACTACCGAGACCTCAGCAAAAGGTACACCTATTAATCCATTTGCGATTTAACCTTAAAGAGTTAGCGAGCCTACACTTTCGGGTAGAAAAAGGCGTGAAGTTACGTTATGCTTAATCCAAAATAATGAGATCAACCCTTTAGTATTATTGGAGACTATTATGACCGAACAAATTACATGAAATGAAATTAACCAAATGTGAAATTTTCTCTGTACACTTTTTTCAAACGGCTTCTTTTTTAACTGAAGACAACAACAGTTTCCACAACTTCTCAAATTTTCAGGTCCCAAATGAAATAGATTGTGAAACCTCTTGGCATATAATATGATAAGTCTTCAATATTGATCACAAATAATTTTTTAAAAGAATTCCGTATATTAATACTACATACGATCGTGGAAATATTTTATTCTTGTATCAAGCCTGTACCAGTGGATGGCAGACGAGTATGTACAGCCGCCATGCTAGCACGAAGCGCCAAAGATAGCTCAAGAAATCGAAGTCACGTACACCCCCAAAATCCCAGTTGGCATCTGGAGAAATTATTATCAGAAACCCTTTTGAGTTATTGTTTTGTACCGCTCACGAGCAGAAATTATTGATTAACAATAATAGTATACAAAAGGAAGAAAAAAAAAAAATAAATTAAAAAAAATAAAGGCTACCGACTTATAAACAACCGTTGACATTTCAAATTCGAATTTAGAAGGAATTATCGTTGCGTGTAATTCGAATTAAATATAAATCGTTAATTCTATTTCACGAATTGTGAACAGGTTACGGTGGTCAAGTGCACACCGCTAAGCCGGCGTCCACACCAGCACCGCCCCCCTACTCCGCAGTACGGAGTTCTGTGGTCATACCTACAGGTAATTAGCAAGCTAGAAATCATCTGCTGTTGTGGTGGTAAGCATTACTTGGTTACTGAGAATGCTGTGCCTGACGTGAATGGATTGACTCTATTATTCTAACAATTGTTTTTCGTTTTTTTTTCAATAACACACTCACCCTTCTTCAGTTTTCTTTTTTATAACCGACTTTAAAATTATGGATATCACATTCTTAATTATTGTTTGATCTCTAAAAATACTACTACTAATATCTTCAACTTGAAATAAAATCGAAAAATGTTTTTAAATATATTCAAAGGAATCTAGAGTTTTGAAGTCGGATTCATTTTAGTCAAAATATTTCTTATTATTAAAAGAGTATGGTTTTTAAAGGCTGTCCAATGTAACAATGCAGATAAATAAAATGCTTGTAGACTATAAATTGAAGGTAAATCGGAACGGAATCGTTTGAACAATAGTAAAGCAAGTTTTATTTTAGAGCGTTAGAACTGGTTCATTTTCCGTGAATGTATTTTTTCGGACCTTCTGCATATTCTCACAATACCCTAATATTAATTGCACTTATTTTTACCTTAAAATAGCATTAATTAATTATACTAATGTACACATAAATCTTTTTATAAACAAAAGATTTTAGAGTAGGCTTTCAGTAAGCTTGGTTAGTTTTGACCATTTAACACAAGCTAAACTATTCATCATGTCAAGAGCGTGCACGTCGCGATCCCTGCCGTCCCAGTGGGACGCAATCTTGACCAAAGCAAACTCAGCCGGACGGGCTGCTAGGGCGTGCCCCGGAAGCGACGGGCACCGATTAGCCCCCGTCGGTGCGGCTGCATGCGCATGCGGCGAAGGGGGCCGCCACCCTTCACGCAGCGCCAATCCTGGCGGGACGAGGAGAGGGGAGTGCCGTATAGGCACGTGGAATGTTAGAGATAGCATGGCAAAAAAGATGAATGAGATGATGGATGTATTAAATGAGAGATGCCTGGATGCCTTATGTTTGACGGAGACAAAGCGGAGGGGGAGGGAGGCCGAGGACCTCCCCGGTGGCGTGGTAGCCCTATGGTCCGGAGTGGACCCGGACGTCCGTGCCAGTGGGGGTGTTGGAGTCATTCTCTCCTCCCGCTTTGCTTCCGGAGTGAAAGATTATGAGTTGGTAGGCCCAAGACATCTTTGGGTTCGAATAAAACTGGGGATCACGCGAGTTTTCCTGGTCGCAGCTTATGCTCCCGTTAGCTCCGCGGATCCCCGCGAACTCGAGGAGTTTTGGGAAACTGTTAGGGATATTCTGGATCTAGCTGAGGGAAATGAAAGGATAATTCTGTGTGGTGATCTTAATGGGTGGGTCGGAACCAAGCGAGACGGCCTGGAGGCTGTCCTTGGTCCGAATGGTGACAAGAGAGTGAATGAAGCTGGTAAGCCGATATTGGACGTATGCCTGGAACGGAACCTCCTTGTGTCTAACACATTATTCCGTCATAAAGATATTCACACGTATACGTGGAGACGGAATGAGCAAAAGAGTATGATAGATTTGATTTTGATAGATAGTCGTCTCCGAAATACTCTAAGGGATACAAGAGCCTACAGAGGCCCCACTCTTGATACGGACCACTACCTGGTGGTAAGCCGATTCGTGGGCCTTTTCAAGAAGTGGAGACACTGGCGAGTGCGTACCCATTTCGGAGAGCTTGAAAGGATAAAATGTGAGAAATTAGAAGATGAAAGTGTACGGAGTATGTATGTAGGCCTAGTCAGTAAAAGACTCAATGAGACGAGTCTTTCTGACCTAGGTGTTGAAGAATGCTGGGAAAGAATGAAAGAAAGTATAGTGAATAGTGCAAAAGAAGTATGTGGTAGTGCAAAGAGGCATAAGATTCTGAGAGGTGACGCCTGGTGGGACGCGGATGTGAAATCCAGCGTCGAAAGAAAGAAAAAAGCATGGTTGGATTATGTCTCAAGTTTGAACCAGAATGATAGTATGACAGAGAAAAAGTATGACAGCTACCGCCGCTGCAGGAATGTTACCAAAGCCTTAGTGAAAGAGAAGCGTGAAAGACTTGTTGCGAATGAGGAAGTGAGGTTGACGGAGAACTTCGAGGCGAATAACAAACTCTTCTGGAGGGAAGTTAGAAAGTCTCGGGGTTCTTCGTCAACATCCAGAATGGACAAAATTATGTCTAAGTTTGGTGACATTCTTGCAAACCCAAGCGATGTATTGGGCAGGTGGAGTGAGTATTTTGGGGAAATGTACGAGTATGTTCCGGATGTGGGCGCCGCGAGTGAGCCTACGGCTGACACCGCTGCGCCAACATCTGATGAGGACATTACTATGGAAGAGATTGAATGGTCGATACGAAGTATGAAAAATGGTAAGGCAGCTGGAATTGATATGGTGTCTGCTGAAATGATCAAACACGGTGGAACCTGTGTCCGGGACGCTTTCCTGACCTTGAGCAATCTGTGCTGGAGGTCGGGTAAGGTTCCCATGGACTGGAGGCGCGCTGTCATCGTGCCCTTGTATAAAGGTAAGGGATCACGTATGCAGTGCGCCAGTTACAGGGCCATCAGTTTGATCAGTTTAGCAGCAAAAGTGTATGGGAAAATTATTGAAAGGAGAATGAGGGTGATATCTGATGGAGTGTTGTGGGAGGCCCAGGGTGGTTTCAGAAGCGGACGAGGGTGCATGGATCAGATTTTTTCTCTCCGCAACATCGTGGAGAAACAACTGGCTGTTAACCGGAAGGTTTTCTGCGGTTTTGTGGATCTGGAAAAAGCGTTTGACAGAGTGTTACGAAAGGATCTGTGGGATATACTCCCGGGCTACGGGGTGAGCGGAGCACTGCTGCGCGCTGTGCAGTCCACTTATGAGGGCTGCACAGCGTGTGTGCGTGTTGACGGCGGCTTGTCCCCCTGGTTTGACGTCAATATCGGCGTCAGACAGGGTTGCGTGCTGTCCGCTCGACTGTTCATCCTGTACCTGGACAGTTGTCTCCAGAGAATGAGATCGATGGATGTAGGGATGCGAATGGGTGACCTAGTTGTGAGCTGCCTGCTTTACGCAGATGACGCCGTGCTTCTAGCCGAATCGCCGTCGGACCTGCAAACACTAGTCACTACTATGAAAGATGATTGCATGAGTAAAGGCTTGCAGTTGAATGCGACGAAAACGAAAGTAATGGTGTTTGAAAGGGAGGAATCCAGAACAGATGTAAGGATAATGGTTGATGATGTAGTGCTGGAACAGGTGAATGAAATTGTATATCTTGGATGCGCTTTTAGCAGAGATGGAAGGTACACCGCTGATGTAGAAAGACGAGTGGCGATAGGAAATAGCGTAAACGGAGTGTTGGGCAGATTCCTGGGCGCAAAAAATATCAGCATAAAGGCCCAGTTAGCAATCCACAATGCAGTCCTGATCCCAACACTAACCTATGGAAGCGAGAGCTGGGTATGGCAGAGTGTGCATGAAAGTAGAATAAACGCGGTAGAAATGAGGGCTCTACGCAAAATCTGCGGAGTGACTCTCGCTGACCCCGTAGAAAACAAGGTTGTAAGGAAGGAAGTTGGTTTGAAAGAGAGTGTCGGTGTAAAAGTAAGAAAGGGCATGCTCCGATGGTTCGGACATGTAGAAAGAATGGTTGACGCAAGACTGACTAAGCAGATATACAATGCAAAAGCGGACGGATGTAGGAGTCGAGGACGGCCAAGACACACATTCCAAGACCAAATAGAACGTGTTCTGGAGGAAGGTGATGTTAAGAGCCTCAAAAACCGACGCGCGTGCATGAAAAGAGTTATGAAAGTCAACGAAGCGAGTGAGGTGTGTAAGAATCGTGCCCTATGGCGCTCTGTTCTCTCTGCCTACCCCGCAAGGGATTTGGCGTGAAGTTATGTATGTGTATGTATGTAAACTATTTTATAGTATTCGTACACGGTATTACGTACTTATAATAGCTAGTTTTATTTTAAATTAAAGATATATGATATATAAATGATATATCCGTTATCTAGTATCCATAGCACAAGCATTTAGTTGCTTATTTTGGAACTGGAGGGCGCTGTGTGATTTGTGTCCAAGATCTTATTATTATATTACATACAATATTTACATATTCAAATTCTGAACTCTGCGCTGAAAATACTAGTATCGCAAAGCATGTGTGTAATTTATTTTACTTGACAATAAATATATTCCAGTTATTTATAAAGACGGTTAACGTGGTCGAGCATCCCGTTTCTGAATCAAGAAGACGCAGGTTCGAATCCGAAACACCAATGACTTTTCTAAATTCTTTTCGAAAGTTATGTGTGATATCGATAGATGAAAAATTTGTGCCCGGTATGGCAATAGGTTGGCCATCTATTCCATTTGGGACGTAAACATAATGGCGAGTCGAGGCTTACCAGCCACTATCTACACCTTTGTATAGAAAAATTAGGTAAAGAAAGAAAGTAAAAGTAGAAGAAGGGTTATGGATTATGTATGGATGGATGCATTAACGCTATATCAAAATCTCAGATATTTTGATGCCAAAATCTTAAGTTTCCAAGTTTAATTGAAATACCACTCATGACTTTTGATACATTCTCTGATCCCATGTTTTTAGTGTATATTTGATTGTATATTAGGATTAATGATAAATAGGTAAAGGACTAGTTTCCATTATATTGTCCTCGAGTAGACCAAGACTTGGCATCTAATTTCCGTCTCTACGAAGTATGTTAGAGAACGATCCTGCTGCATCTGTAAGTTTGCAAGATATTGCAAATATTATATTCGAAACTTTGTTGAACATAATTTTGTAGTAATACAACAAAGTTCTGTAGTAATATATAACTGTATATAATACAATAGATGAGCAATCGTATATAGTCATAACCAAAATCATTACACAGTATAAAATAAAGTAGCGTTCTTCTGTCTGTCCCCTTATATATCTTTAAAATTACTCAAAGGATTTTGATGCGGTTTTTTTTAAAAAGATAGAACCCTCTCTCTATTAAACGGGGTCAACGGGGTGATAAATCCGAAATTTACTCATTTATTACTCTTGATGCGGAACAAAGTTTGTCGTGTCAGCTTGTAATTGTTAAGATATATTAGATATAAGATAAAATATATAAATAGTTTTATACTAGACTTTAGGTCTAGTGTAACTCAAGACTCGGTAGTCTAGTGGTCGAGCACCCCGGTTCAAATACTGTAACCACACCAATGACATTTCGAAATTAGTTTCGAAAGTTATGTGTGATAAGTATCGATGACTGAAAACTTTGTGCCCGGTATGGCAATAGGTTCGCCACCTATTCCATTTGGGACGTAAACATAACGGCGAGTCGACGCTTTACAGCCACTGCCTACACCTTCGGGTCGAAAAAGGCGTGAAGTAAGTTTTAGACTATTAGAGTATAAAATAATCAAGCAAAAATAACAAGAAATATGTCATACCTTCACAGGTTTAATTGATAAAGTCGCAAGAAGTGTTTTTTTCGTATGGTGAACAAAATAAATAATAACAGTGGTAGAGCCAAGCAGTTCGCTGCATGAATGGGCCGGCTCGACCGGTGAAATACCACGACCTTTCAGAAGACCGACGTAAAGTGGCTCATGCCGCGTTTCGTTCGGTGAGAGAGGTACCCGGAGGCCCGCCCCCCTCCCCCGTCCTTTCCTATCCCCTATCCCTTAAAGGTCGGCAACGCTACAGTAACACTATATGTGTTGCTGGTGTCCATGGGTGGCGTTGATTGTTTGCCCTCCTATCCCATAAAAAAAAAAAATTAGTGATGAAACAATTTTTAATTAGATTAAAATACGAGTAGTTATTTTTATACATCGATGATCGCTTGTCTTGTCATCAACTTTTTATGCGAGCATTTTTTGCAGCAAATAAAAACAAATTGTGTGCTTAAATTCAATCAACCTTCTAAGCTAAAACTATCACAAATGACTTAGATGTCTAGACGATATTATTAATTAATTCCAAAATGTAATTAATCCATTGAGTCTAGTGAATACTCATATAATGTCTAAGTGGTCTGCAAAGTTATATTAAAGGGTTTTATCACAGCACAAACCAATTGTGTGTGTTTAGAACTTACACATAGAAATTACGATCGATGTTGGCCACACAAACTGCTACCAAACTGGAACTCATATAAATCTCATTGCATTTGAAGTGAATAATTTATTAGTTGAAGTCAGTTTGTGTCGTGTTTTATTTTGTATGTAAAGGATATAACACATTTACCGAATGGCGTATTGTAAAATATTTTACTTTTAAAGTTATAATAATAGGATTTATTTTATTATATTTGATGGTATGAAGAAACGTCGATATTTAGGATAATGTGTAGGTGCGGTATAAAATATTTTACTATAACTTTTTTACCCGTAAGTTTTTGCATCTCCAATCGAATATTATCCAATAGTATCGATATTTATCACACATAACTTCTGAAAAGAATTCCGAGAAGTCCTCATGTTTGAACCCAGATTTGATCTCACTATTACTTGATTCAGAAGCGGTGTGTTCGACCTTCAGACGACTGAGACATATTTTTTTTTATAGTGAAACTAATAAAATATTTTGGTAAAAGTAAATGATTGTTTTAAACAATGCTATTTTTTTTGTTATATAATTAGGTTCTAATGTAAAATAAATATAATTGCAATAATTTATTCAATAAATATAACATCTCCCTAAGTTTGTTGTTGCAAGATTGTAACACGTGGATTAATGTTTGAGGCTAGTTTTTGCAGAAGAAGTTTTAATGTTTAATACTGGTTCTTGAGGGGAGGTTTTTACGATTCTCGGAACGACCTGACTCGGACCGATGCCAATAACTGTCGAGATTCAATTACTATTGGTTGCCAACATTTGTTTTTATACTTGGTTAACAGAACTGTTTAAAATGATTGGCGATTTGAAATCGATTTACAATATCGATTTTTATTGTATGATTTACAAATTTTAAGAAATATTAGTGTATTAACGTTATATACGATTACGAAAGATAAAGTAAAAATCTTTGGGATAATCTCTTTAATCAATAACTAAAAATATAATATATAATAATTATTAAATATTTAATTGTGGATCAATTAAATATTTAATAAATAATCTCGTTTTTTAGTTTAGTTATTATGCAAACATATAAAAATTAGTCTTAATTTTAATTAAAGCTTTTAATTATAATTAACTAACATTCATATGCTAGTACGAGTATATCAAAAATATAGTACCTAACATATCAAAAAGTACCTATATAATGATTCATAAAAATTACATGGCACACAATATTCTTTGCTTTTAAATAAAAATATAGTAGATAATCATTATTCTTTAGCTTATCATATTATCCTTATATTTTATACTTAAAAAAGCCAGTTACATAAAATATTATCTCGCTCAATTTGTATACAGTATTAAAAATAATAAATGTGCTCTCAAGCCAAACTAGAACGCGTCTTTTCTCAATATCACTTAAGTTAATTGGTATAATTTTTCACAGGTAACGGCCAGGCTCAAGCCACACACGTATAGCGGCAGGCGGGATGATACAACGCTACAATGATTAGCGAAGCGACAAGCAGAGCGGAAAAGCAGTACCGATTAATCTTAAAACAAGTCTGTTTCATATAAATTGTGCTTCAAAAACATCACAACTTCAATTGCTGTTAAAAACAATCAGTGAGTGAGTGTATAACAATGAAAAGGGCAGTTTCCGACTAAGCAGAGCGTGTAGCAATATCACAAGCTTGAACTTAATCGCTACGAATCGAACGCTACCCTACCACGCTTATGTGGCAATTAAATACGAACGCTTCTTTAAAATACAGTATATATAGATATACTGTAATATATTATGTTCCTATTCGTTCAACGACTGACTTGTATATGCGACAGGATAAGTCTGACTGTTTATTGACTTTTTGATTCGAGATCGAATTTTTATTTTCAAACGAAAATCGTAAATTTGAAATTTAAAAAAAAATGTTTATAAAATCATCAATTTTTTATTGGAATTAATAAAATAATAAAGAGATTCTTATCTGTAATTATCAATTATTTTTTATTATTCAATCATAATTTCATTGATAGTTAATTAACTTAAATATTTATATATTCTTGACTGAATTAAAGGTAGATAAAGTCTTTTAAATTGAGACTTTAAAGTAGGCTTTTAATAAAATAAATATATATTTTTGTAAATAAAATGCAATATAAAGAAAATTACGTCTCTTTAGAAAACATGTTTACTGTCTGTAAATAGTATTTCTAAAAAATGTGTGATTTTTATTTAGAAATATAGATGTTTCTTTTATCCTTTTCTATATTTATCCGAGGGCTCTAAATAATTGCTCAAGACACTCACGAATCGATTTTAAATCGGTTATCGATTATTTTATAATTCCATTTATTTCCATTTAATGTCAAAAAATATTGATTGATTGACAGACTGAAATGCAAAATGTAAAACAAATTTGTTTTTGTTCTTCAATTTGTTTTACAGAATTGTTTTGCGAAAAAAAATCAATAATATATCTGCAATATTAAAATGTATTATTATATATTTTTGTTGAAAACATTCTGTGCAAATTTAAAATTATTTAGATAGAAAATAATAAAAATTATATCAGTGTAAAATAATCATGATTTCTGTGATAATCTATATAGTAAAATGAATTAGGATCGCATTGATACGAATATTTCTATAGTGTAATAACAAAATTGTTACTTTGAAATAGGTTAGTTTTAAAAATAAATATTAAAATAGTTTTCGAGTGCCACCTTTAATTTTATTATTTTATTTGAAATGTAAATATGAAACAGAAAAATGTACCGGAGAAAGCTTTACAATGTATTCATGACCTCAATGTGGGCATAATATGGCAATGAGATAATTTTTCTCTTTTTTTTTTCATGAAAATAATAAAAGAAATGTAAAAAAAAACGTATATATTGCATGAACAGTGTTATTGTTTTTCATTTTTATTGCATGCGATTATATTGTCATTATTTTAAATTAATAGTCACGAATATCGTAATAAAACTTTTATCATAAATATTTATTTGTTTTATTTTTATTTTTTTTAACCTCGTCACTCCATTGTGACAGCAGCCTTTTCTTAAATGCGATGAATAAAGTCACATGAATAAAGTCACACAAGGTCACATGTTCATATTTTTTCCTATCCGGTTTGGTACAGTTATTTGGTTGAAAAATAAGGGATTTTGACTTGCTGTTTCCAAATTCCGAAAATTTTCAAAACTACGTAAAATCTTTTTAACTAAACTGAACAGACAGTGATATAAAAACTGACTGGTATAAAATGTGATTTAGACATCAATTTTTATCAAATAATTGTGTATACAACCAGTAAATTATAAATATTTATTAGCACTAAAATTGCCGTCTTTCATTAAAATCTAACGGCTAGGCCTAGTTTCAGCTTTTTGACATTATAAAATAGAAATTAATGAAATTGTTAATGTAATTAGAATCGAGCACAAGTTGAACACGTAAAACAATCAAAGAAGTGCTGACGAAAATTTGAAATTATTGGATACTGATAAATAAAATTGGTGAAAAAGCGCTGAGTGTGTAGTACTCTTGTCTCTTGACATAAAACTTATGGTCTTAATATCAGATGTCCCTTCTAATCACCAGATTGGGAAAGTAAGTTAATAAAAAGAAATCATTTACCAAAAAAATATTGATCTCTTAGAATTCGAATTAGAGGCTAAACATAAATCTATCTATAAAAAACTGTATGCAGGGCAGCTTTTTTTCAGAAGAAACTTTACGCGCTGATGGTAACACAACTAAATGTTTATTATGATCAGGATTTCAAACTGAACAACATATTTGTTTACTGCAGAAAGTCCAATATCTCAATTTCATTTTCCACACAATTACATAAATTCACGCCAAATCCCTTGCAGGGTAGGTAGAGAGAATAGTCGTTTTTACACGCCTTACTCGCTTCTTTGATTTTTATAATTCTTCTTATGATATGTTTACAGGCGCGTCGATTTTTAAAGCGCCTAACATCACCTTCCTCCAGAACTACAGACAGACTCTGCTGTCGCTGTCGCTGTCGACTCTTACATCCATCTGGCATTCGCATTCTATCATCGGATTACATTCTCATTATTTATAGGAGGTGAGAATTTATATGTATTGGAGAGAAGTTAATTTTCACTCTTATTTTAATTTCGTTAATGTTTCATCGCTAACTTTGACACTTTTATCACACGTGACATTGTAATCTCTTAATATATTCAATTTCATTAATTGAAGAAGAGTCTCGGTGGTCCAGTGGTCGAGCTCCCCGCTTTTGATTCAGAATTCGTCAGAGCGATCCTGGGCTCACACTAATCAACTTCTATTTTTTTTTCGGAAATCATGTCTTATAAATGTCGGTGACAAACAACTTTGTGTCCAGTGTTTAGCAATATAAAAATTATCTGCTACCAATTTAAGTTGGAAAGTAACGATTCGGTGAGTCGAGGCTATTCAGCATACACCTCCGGGTAGAAAAAAGTTTAATGTTTTTCCATGTAAAAACGTCAGGCAGATTTGAATTTTTTTTTTTTTATAAAAATAATAATAGGCACAAGAGTACAGTTTATAACAGGAACTACATACATTGTATGTGTAACGGACAAAAAATATTCATTACTGAGTGTATGTGTAATTTCGTCTAACTTGATTTATTTTGAAAACTCAACTTATACTTACTACAGTATCAACACCATAATAATTTGATTCATCTATCTGTTCGTTATAATTACTTAAGATTTATCTTATACCAGATAATTATCAGGAATGAGTACTTACTCGTTAATACAACCTTATTGTACACTCAATCACGCTCGTAAGGCTATGCTCGATAGAAAAACTAAATGAGTTTTTGATGACTTGAGTATTAATGTCTAGTCTTAGAATTGCATAAGCCTTAGTTTTTGTTAAATAGTAGGTATTACTCTAATTGCCAAAGGATATGTTTTATCTCTTAATTTGCCATTTATCGTTCCAGATAATTTATCTGTGTTTAATTAACTGTTAGTATTGATTATCAGAATCTAAGGCGTTTGAGAGCTTTTTCTATTGTGAGTTATTCCATATAATCTGTGTTGGTGTGGACTTAAGACAGTGGTAGAGCCAAGCAATTCGCTGCATGAATGGGCCGGCTCGACCGGTGAAATACAACGACCTCTCAGAAGATCGACGTCAAGTGGCTCATGCCGCGTTTTGTTAGGTAAGGGAGGTATCCAGAGGCCCACCCCCCTTCCCCATTGTTTCCTATCCCCTATCCCTTAAAGGTCGGAAACGTAACAGTAATACTATTTGTGTTGCTGGTGTCCATGGGCGGCGTTGGTTGCTTACCATCAGGTGACACGCTTGCTCGTTTGCCCTCCTATCACATAAAAAAGACGTTAAACGCTCCTGATTAGACTTAAGTCACACACACTCGCAGCTTACTGCTTAAATGAGCCGGCTGATAGGTAAAATGCCACGACATCTCTGATTTTTGACGTAAAAAGGGGGAAGGGGGATTGGGGTGACTCTCCCCACTTCCTCAAAGGCTGATAAAGTAATTGTAACGCTATTTGTATTGCAGGTGTCAATGGGTGACGCTGGTTGCTTAGTATCAGGTGACCTACTTGCTCCCCCTAACCCATAAAAAGTCATTCACAACTATTATACTATATATAGTTAGTATATATATATTATATATAGTTCAAAAGTTTTGCAGTAGCAGGCAACGGGAGCCAAACAAAAAACAACGATAGAAGAGTAAACGCTCAGTCGTGGACAAAAGTTATTAAACAGTTAATAAGGATCTGGAAATCTGGCTAAGGAATATCCCTTATTGCAAACAAGTATTGTGTAGTTTTCTTTTTTAAATTCACGGGTTTTTCCACCCGAAATTGAATAAATAATTCCAAGAAGTCGTACCTGGATTCAATAAAAAGACTTCTTGATTCAGAAGCGGGTTGCTCGTACTCCAAATTACCGAGACGATTGTTTAGTTAATTAGGTACCTACAATGTTAGTGTTCACTCAAATTAATCAATCAGTCGATACTTCGAACTACATTATTTATTACAAAGTAAACTCAACTTTCAACAGTGCGGTGAGTGCAAATATAAAAAGGATGACCGTTCATTTTCACCGCAAACGTATTGATGAACCAGAACCAGTCGGTCGGCATTTCTGTCCAGTGTGTCGACCGCAGAGACATCTCGTGCCGTCGCATCTGTGGAAACTGATATAATAGGTGCTTATTCAGGTTTCGCGACATTCCTTGTGGGCCTTAACCTAATATATATTAAGTTATAATATAAAAATCAGGATTTAACACGTCATTTTCTCTTAAACATATTTACACAAATTCACGGTAAATCCCTTGCGGGGTAGACAGAGGGAACAGAGCGTCATGAGGCACGATTCTCATACGCCTCACTTCCACGTAGATTTTTAAGGCTCCCAATTTTTTTTTCTCTTATACCTCTCGATATTTTTAATATTTTCTCCGTATTCTCTTTAATTGAATTTACAAAACGAAAAACTATAAACTTTGCAGTAACAGAAATGCTGGTGGAGTGGAAAAACGTGATCCGTAAATTTGTTTTTCATCTTTCGAACTAATAATCATCTCTTACGCTTGTTTGTGAGGAAAGAGTTTGTTGTTTTGTCCATTAAATATCACGACCTCGTAGACAATCAATGTTAAGTATCTCATGCGGCGTTTCGCTCAGTGAAAGAGGTATCCGTCAAAGGAATACCCTGTACTGCCGCTTTTATGCCGATAACACGGCAGATATCCATAGGCACTTACCACCAGATGACCCGTCTGTTCATTTGCCCTTTCCCATAAAAAGAAAGTATTAAAAAGAACAAAACTATTTCTTTTATACACTCACAGATAATTTTCTCTTTAAAATCACACAATAGCAGTCGTTAGTGCTGGCAATAATGGCAGAAGAGACCGACTTCAATAACACTAACTTATATGAAACTCTTGGGAGCGACTCGTGTAATATGTCTGGCCAATGCTTTTTATAACATCGTAAAGGCGTTTAAACTAAGATATTTGAAGACTGGGTACGATATAAATATAATATTATATTTCTCAAATGTACTTTGCGTTTGTGCTTTTTACGCTTTTCGACCATTCAAATTAATGATTTTCACTCAATTTAATATAAATGAACTACTAGAGAAAATTAAAAGAGTTATTTAATTATATTTTAAAGAATGAGTACTCGTTTATGAATTTCAAACCTGTCTTTTATAGATCTGTTAATCAAATATTATATAAGAACAAAGAAGGTTTGTTAAATTTTATGAAAGTGAGAAGTTTTAGTCAGGGGGCCGCAGTCCTAGCCGGGGAGCGCCACGCCCCAAGTGTACATTGCACACATTAATTTGTCACCACAGTCTTAATTGAGGTTGTATTATACAAGACAGAACCAACCACCCGAGGGCAGGTAGTCCGCAATTAATACCAAAAGATGAATACTAAACCACCATTTTAGACAATTCATTGGTGTACATTCATTGAACTCGGGGAATCCAAGCAGGAGTATACTTAGGTGATAAGGTACTATGGATACCACGCACGACTATAGACAGGACTCGATATTAGTAGTTGTAATATGCACCTTCAGATTACAAAGATAGGGTTGAATTTTTTAAGACCCCGATACTTAACAATATGCAGGGTACAAGTCCTCCGTTTCTTTGGTCCTATGAATCGGTCCACAGTGCATAGTTTAGAGAAGCAAATTATTATAGAGCAATTGGATGTCAGACATGCAAGGAAGGGCACCTACTAGATAGTCTGATGCACTGAAGAAGGCAGTGGATGGCAGCATACACCGGGCAGTCCAGGCGGCGTCCGATCGCATTGGGCGGAAAGAATTCCGTTGTTGCGATCTTCATCAGTGAGGGAACGTCGAAGAATAAGAATAATTAATTTAAAAACGTATTGAAATATAGTAAATCCAGATTTAAAAGTTAATACTGAAATCAGTCCAAAATGGATCTTTCAAATAATCTGCTAATAAACCTTCATCCAACAAATCAAGAATATCTATACTTTACTCAAATCTCGTTACCATCTACCAAAGCCTTTGGATCTAATACTAACATCTAATATTTATGGAAATATATTTGAACATTAATATTTTGAACTAAACTCTAGAATAGAGGCAAATGGCGACGACGTTCATTTTGCTTTACATACAACTAGCTGTTTCCCTCAACTTTGTCTGCGTAGACGCCATAAAGAACAAAACATATAATCAGAGAAGCAGACAAAAAATTTAAAAAACATATTTTTAGGTTCAGTATTTATTTTAGATCAGGTCCCAAGTATTCTAAAAAATAATATCCAATGTACAGTTTCAACTTTCCTACGATTTTATTATATGTATAGACTATTATCTCTATTTCTATATGATGGGCCTCGTAGTGCATTGGTAAAACTGCCGGCTGCAGAAGTGTGTTTGGCGGGTTCTATTTGCCACCCGACTACAAATATTTGTGACAATGTTTGTACGGCGTCTGGGTGTTTTTCCAAACAACCAGCAATATATGTTATCATATCCGTTATCTAGTTTCCATAACACAAGTATTTAGTTGCTTAATTTGGAACTAGGGGGCGCTGTGTGTGTTGTGTCCAAGATATTATTATTATAATATTATATTCGTGTCCTGGAGGAAGGTGATATTAGGAGTCTCAAAAATCGATGCGCGTGTATGAAAAGAGTTATGAATGTCAAAGAAGCAAGTGAGGCGTGTAAGTATAGAGCCTTATGGCGCTCTGTACTCTCTATTTACCCAGCAAGGGATTTGGCGTGAAGGCGTATGTATGTGTGTATGTATTTATTAAATTCATAGATTGATTAGACCAACAAAATTGCGCATCACGCACATACAATTACAATGCGCTTTCACAGCACCTCAACTCAATCAATTGCCTGTGGAGAGGTATGCACACAGCATTTTCGTTCACCCGGCTTATGCGGTCCGATGCTGACTATCGACACATATAAGCATATAAGGTAACCGTCCAAGTAATATTCAAAGTACCTGTACCGAAAATCCGTTTATATCAGATTAATATTCCTTGCATAAACCCGTCCTTTGTGTGGCGTTAATTGAAGTTATGTCCGACGGACGGACAACAGAACCGTTTTCTTGTAAATAATTCAAATGTGTTAATACACGTTGGTTTCATTGTATATGGTACCTCAAAGGAAATTGAATTAGCCGAGTATGAATAATGGTTTTGCTGAAAATCTATATGGATTTTTTGCGGATTATGAGGTAATTGAGTGGGTGATATTTATGAAGGTCGTCGACCTTGACGGACAAGGTCAAAGTTAAAAAGCCTATTGTATTTTTTGTGTGAAACTTTTTTGTCAACACGGAAGCTTCTATTGTGAAGGTCACGAAAGAGTTATGTACCTAAAAATACTTAAAACACAGGAATTAATGATTTCTTTTATATTAAAGTTCATAATAATAATAATATCTTGGACACAAATCACACAGCGCCATCTAGTTGCAAATTAAGCAACTAAATGCTTGTGCTATGGATACTAGTTAACGGGTAATAATACAAATATACTTTTCTATTGCAAATACAAACTCATAATACATAGAAAAACACCCAGACGCCATACAAACATTCGTGCTTTTCACAAATATTTGTACTCCGGTGGGAATCGAACTCGCTAACCTCGATTCTGCCTGTAGTCATTACAGAACAAAAAGACTAGCAAATTCTATCTGCAATCATAACAACCCTTCATCCAATACCTACACACATACCAGAAAAGCCGTAAATTTATCTTGCAGGCACATCACGTGTACATTTGAATTAATGCCAGCTATAAATATAGAAGATTACAAACACTGCAATCACGTGTATAAAGAAATATAACATAACTTCACGGCCTTTTTTCTACGTGAAGGTGTAGGCAGCGTCTATTAAGCCGCGACTCGCCGTTATATTTACGTCCCAAATGGAACAGGTAGCGAACCTATTGCCATTACACCGGTTGCAAATTTCGGTAAAAGTTAGCCAGCGATATTGATCACACATAGCTTCTAAAAACAATTTTGAAAAGTACTGATTCGAACTCACGCTATCTTGATTCTGCAGCGGGGTGCTCGACCACTGGATCACCGAGACCGTAAAGAGATATAGATATATCTATAAAGATATTGATATATCCATAGATATTAGTAGAGTCTCGGTGGCGTAGTGGTCGAGCACACGGCTTCTGATCCAGAGGTCCGGTTTCGATTCCAGACACTGGCTCACACCAATGACTTTTCGAAATTGTTTTCGGAAGTTATGTGTGATAAATATCGATGACTGAAAAAGTTTGTGCCCGGTATGGCAATAGGTTCGCCACCTATCCCATTTGGGACGTAAACATAACGGCGAGACGAGGCTTAACAGCCGCTGCCTACACCTTCGGGTAACAAAAAGGCGTGAAGTTATGTTATGTATCTATAAATAGATTAGATAAATCCATAAAGAGACATAGATATCGTGTATATCATGAATATAGTAAAATACAATAACCTGGATTTACAGGTAAAAGTTGTCGTCCAACTTTATTATAGAGTTACCAAAATTGTTATATGTTTTAAATCGTCATTATGAACTTTTACTAGCATGAAAATTTCACAGTCCGTGGTATTCAAATTTATAAAATATTCTCTGCAACTCCATATCTAGACAACGGACATAAATTATGTGTTATTAATACCCGAAGGTGTTAGGAAGTGTTCAGTTGTATTCGCAGAGTGAAATATTAGATTTTTTTTATGCGATAGGAGGGCAAACGAGCAGGCGTGTCAACCGATGGTAAGCAACCAACGTCGCCCATGGACACTAGCAACACACATATAGTGTTACTGTTGCGTTGCCGACCTTTAAGGGATAGGGAAGGATGGGGAAGGGGGGTGGGCCTCCGGGTACCTATCTAACCGATCGAAACGCGGCATGACCCAATTTAGGTCGAGCCGGCCCATTCATACAGCGAACTGCTTGGCTCTACCACTGTTAGAATTAACGGTTGGTAGACTTGGATAATAGAATTAACGGTTGGAAACCTATTGTCATACCAATTTGTTCACGCACAGATAATAATTGATATCCTTTGATATACAAGATGGACTGCTTCGTATCAGATCTCCACCCTAACCCGTATGTGGGAGAATATGTGGTCTAAACTCTTGATCTAAAAAAAAATTCGATAGCGTTATAGCTCGCGTTTCTGAATCAAAAAGTCATAGGATTCCATTTCAGGCTCACACCAAAGACTTATCGGGATTATTTTCGAAAGTTATGTGTTGATAAATATCGATGCTTCTGTGCCCAATGTATGGCAATAGGTTCGCCACCTATTCCAATGTTTCCACTTACAAACAAAACATTACATAACATAACTTCACTCTACCCGAAGGTGTAGGTAGCGGCTGTTAAGCCTCGACTCGCCGTTATATTTAATCCCAAATGGAATAGGTGGCGAAACTATTGTTATTAACCTATTTCCACTTGTGCTTTAGTAAAATTACAAATTTCCATTCCGACCACAAATATCTATCCAGATTTGTGTCACGTCCGCATGAGATAGTCATTAATAATAGTGCATTGTCAATAATGAATGCAGTGCCTGACGACAGTTGGGCTGATGCCAGCTCGTAATCTGAGCCATTAGGATTACCTGCCTATATGGAATGGAGTGACCATGAGTGGTATTACCATTGTTGGATATTCTCACTTTTTTTCTCATTATCATTAGATGATCAGTCAGGGTTTGTCTCGTGTAGGAAATAAGTAGTTCGTTTTAGTTCTGTACTATTTCTACTAATATGAAACGTGTTTTTTAGAACGCTTCTTGTAAACATTTTGAAGCAATACTTATCAAATTTAAATGATTTTATCGTTAAAAAAAACATTGCTTTTGAATTACAATAGTGTAATATAGTTATCGCTCCCAAACCAGTAGTAGATATAGACTTTAGATATTAATTATACTTAAACAGACCATTTGAATTAACCGGACCCATGGAATAGGTGTAAAGGAAATATTTGTGATACATTACTTCCGAAAATAACCATGACCTTTTTAGCGGCTACCATAATGTGTATATAATGTAGATTTGTATATTTTTAAGGTCTTTTTTATATTTCTTTTTTTATGGCATAGGAGGGCAAGCTACCAAGTGGGTCACCCGATGGGTAGTAAGTTCTCACCGCCTATGAACACCGTGGTGCGTTGCCGTCCTTTAAGGGAAAGGGAGTGTGATCAAGTGAAGTGATCAGGCCTCCGGATACCTCTCTCACCGAATGAAACGCGGCTCAAGCCACTTCACGCCGATATTCCAAGAGGTCGTGGTATTTCACCGTTCGATCCGGCCCATTCTCGCAGCGAACTGCAAGACTACCACTGTAAATGTACTCATGAAGTATTTATAAAATATATCAATAAAAACATAACATGTGTGAAATCATAAAGCAAATTTTAGTAGTTATTGTTATGATTTAAATAAAACGTTTCAACTGAACGAAGTAACTGCTATCTTCCAGTATTGAGATATGTCTAAAAGTGCCTCAAATAATTCTTCCATCCCCTAAGCACGTACATTATCTATACAGTATATAGTTCAATACATTTTATTCGTTTAAGCGGTAACTCAAAGTGACTAGTATTCTAAGCACGTAACTATATCTACTATAACAGATGTCTGTACGTTTGTACAGCTAATATTATGAGGCTAGTAGAAAAATATATATATAGAGATAATGTTTTGAAAAGTTCTCGTGTAAATCTGGGAGTCATTATTTATCAGGGAAAGAAGTTTATTGATCAATAATACAGATTCTTGTCTTACTTTACTAACAACTATACTTACTGACGAGCAGGATTTATAGAGTTCTACGCACTTTTTAATACCTAAAGTGCATAAAAAATTATCATAGAACATTTAGTCGCTTGGAATAGCTACAAAATCTGTGGTTCTGCAGCAGTTTATTGGATACAGAGGACTTCAAATAAATCTAACAAGCTGCTGTCACTAATAATTTAAAGATCACTTCTAATTCTAAAATAAAAAAATAACGAAACGTAACAGTAATTATATTTTACAATATGTAAGTAAGTTATTATGGTTATTATATAACTCTTGATGATTATTTTGGAATTGGAGTGTGAACGAACGAGTGGGTTCCCAGATGTTAACCCTTAACCACACTCCCCGCCTGGTACGACAGGGGGTAGTGTGGGACTCCCAAAACAGTAAACTGCAATCCGATCCTAGGGTTACCCACTAAAACCTCGCGGCGGCCTTCCTCCGACGTTGGGGTGGCCCAAGACAGTGCTTCAGCCCTCTGGTCCACCCCGCCGTCGCCCCCCCCCCCTCTGTCGTGACGGGGTTCTCATCCTCCGGGAGCCTCAGTGAGGTTCCCCCGAGCGGTGCGCCCCTGACTGCGCGAACCCTTAACCACCTAGCATACGTCTCACAAACTTCGACGAATTTATATGGGTATGATCGTAAATATGTTACATTCGAGTATTGTATAAATTTTTTCACTCCTGTACCTATTCCCCGTGTCCAACACTATCTTCGTGTAGCTCATCGCAGTCCCAAGAGTGCGCGTTTGTGTCTGGTAAGCAAAATACTGTCGACAGAAGTCTATGAGACGTATGCTAGACGGTAACGTGACTTTAATTCTGTTGATAATGGGTATTAAAGGTTGTGGACTGGAAGAGAAAAGTAACGGGTACTTAACGAGACGCAAATAACTTGAAAATGAAATGTGATTAGAATGGCTATTCGACGTATTTTCCACAGTCACAAGGAAACGAATTTATAAGGAAACTTCAGCTTCTGATATTGCTTTTTATAGGGTTAGGCGGGAACAAACTTTTACAGTGGTAGAGCCAAGCAGTTCGCTGCATGAATGAGCCGGCTCGACCGATGAAGAAATACCATGACCTCTCAGAAGATCGACGTAAAGTGGCTCATGCCGCGTTTCATTCGGTGAGAGAGGTACCCGAAGGCCCGCCCCCCTTTCCTATCCCTTCCTATCCTATTCCCTTGAAGGTCGGCAACGCCACTGTAACACTATATGTGTTGTAGGTGTCCATGGGCGGCGCTGGTCACTTAACATCAGGTGACACGCCTGCTCGTTTGCGCTCCTATCCCATTAAAATATGAGTAAGTGGGTAAGTGGGTGGTAAGTTTTCCCGCATTTCGGTCTACTGGCAGCGTGCCCAGAGGACTGACCGCATTGCCATTTGAATGACAATGCTAGTCCTCTATGCTAAGAATAGACCAGCTCTCTGCTCGCGAAAGGACTCAATCAGTCTCCTGCAATCAACAAGCAACATCTTTATAGAGTTTCTTAATAATTAAAATTAAATATTTAAGAAAAACTACCAAAATGTTCTGAGAATAAAGTTTACTGTGATGGATCTCATTATGCAAATTTATTAGTTTATAACTAAACATAATAAGCGTTGATTAAGGTTATTTTTTAATGTTGATTTTGCTGTTCTTTTCTTCTTGTAATAAATATTTACACCTAATTTGTACATTCATACATAAACTCTCGCCTGTATCCCATAGAGGTAGGCAGAGACTTTGTCTCTCCACAAGCTACGATCCTAAGACACTTCTTTCGCCTCATCCACAGACATACATCCCATTATATATTCAAGTCGGTTTCGAGTACTAAGCATTTTGCCCTTTTAAACAGACCAATTATTTGGTCATGGTAGCTACGCTTTGGTCTCTCGATCCCGACCCTGCCACTTACATTCGCTTTCTATTAGTGTCCGACCGAAGCTTCGGCTTCGGCTTCGGCCACTTTCAGCCAAAAATCCATCTTCGGTGACATCTTCGGCTTCGGCCCAGAATCCGGCCGAAACCGAAGGTCCCGCCGAAAGTCCGAAAACAGTCGGAATTAAACGAACTATTATGAAAGAGTGAGTGGCAGACGGACCGGACTGCACCAAGTTCAGTGCGGATACCTCTATAACCGAGAGGAAAGCGGCATGAGCCACTTTACGCCGATATTCTTCTTTAGCTGTGGATAATATTGAAAATAACTATTGAATTACTAATAGTTTATAAACCTTCGGCTTCGGCTTCGGCCGGAGGGTAGGGAGATTGCCGATTAATCGGCTTCGGCTTCGGCCAAAAATAGACCTTCGGTCGGACACTACTTTCTATACTCTTTTAGTCTTTCATTCATTCTTGCAACGTGACCAAACCATCCTAAAATATTTTTCTCCACTTTTGTCACCACATCATCCTTCACCTTGCATTTCTCCCTTAGCTAACTTTTATTCAAAAAAATAATCTTACATTTGGCAAACTAAAATAATTTTGCGCTGGGGTCTCACAGACGTATGTATGTCTCGTGATAGAGCAATAAAAATATGCTAGGTAGTTTAGGGGTTAAGCGACAGTTGAATTACCTTGAATTGTTGAACTATTAAAACTTTTTCTGGTGCTTGTGTGTAAACAAATATACTTTGTTTAACAACGTGAACAGTTTTAACAGTGGTAGAGCCAAGCAGTTCGCTGCATGTATGGGCCGGCTCGACCGGTGAAATAGCGCGACCTCTCAGAGGATCAAAGTAAAGTAACTCATGCCCCGTTTCGTTCGGTAAGAGAGGTACACGGAGGCCCACCGCCCTTCCCTATCCTACTCCCTTAAAGTTCGGCAACGCGACTGTAACACTATACGTGTTGCAGGTGCCCATGGGCGGCGCTAGTCATTTACCTTCAGGTGACATGCCTGCTCGTTTGCCCTCCTATCCCATAAAAAAAAGAACAAAATATATTTTGTTAAAATGTTGAATGCTTTTATTTTTATTGTTTAGAAAGAATGGATGATGCAAGATTGACTAAGCAGATATACAATGCAAGAGCAGATGGATGTAGGAGTCGAGGTCGGCCATGAAACACCTTTCATGACCAAATAGAGCGAATCCTGGAGGAAGGTTAGGAGCCTTAAAAACCGACGCCAGAGTTATGAAAGTCAATAAAGCGAGTGAGGTGTGTAAGAATCGTGCCTTGTGGCGCTCCGTTCTCCCTACTTACTCAGCAAGGCATTTGGCGTGAATTATGTACTTAACTTATTTCATGTATAATATTTCATTTATATTCATATAGCTTTATTCACATATGAGATAAGTTAAATAATAAATACCAAAATACTAAATAATTCTTAAAATTTAAATCTGATCCTTTAACTGAAATGTTTTATTTAATAAATTAGAAGTTCTGCCCAATAATAGTACCGTTTAAAGTGATTGTTAGTTGTGGTTTTGATGCAACAAAAAAAAATTGTTTCATCAAAAGTTTGCAATGGGAATCGACAAAAATCCAATAAAACACACTAGTTAAATTAAAATATTAGCTGCAGTTGGAGACCTAGTTAGATAAGTAGATAATAGATTTATAGAGTAATAGTAATACAGTAATAGATTTCTCCTAGATACGGGTTATAGGAATCGTATCTAGGGTACGAAAACTTATTTCGTTCCAATATCTAAAAATCTTTTACTGTCACGCACGAACTCTATCTATTTATTGCCAATATCTGTTTTATACTCTGTCCACGATAATAATGGTATTTTGACAGGTCGCGAACTGACACAATTGGTGATATCCGAAAGTAAGATCGATCGTATTATTCAATCGATGTTACAAAATCTCATTTACAAAATCGATTACGCATTTTTTCTGTTGTTCACCTATGACGTCTTTGTCTCAATGACGCGTTTTAATTTTGAATATGTACAATGGAAAAAATTATATTATTTTTATGTATAGATTGCATATTTTTTATGTATAGATGGCATACTATTGGAACGAAGTTCCTTATCGCGCGTTGTGAAAGGGGGCTAGACGAAAAAAATTGTCACGACACTTTTTTCATGCCAAACTGCACTTTCAAGTATGGGCTTATTTAGAGAAATGTATAACTACCCAAATGGTCTAGTGGCTGGGATACCTTGTTCTCATACAGGGGGATCAAGTTCGAATCCCGGTATCCGGAACTCTTTTTGAAGTTTTATTTTCCATGTTTTCATATTTTATATGTTTTTTTTTAGTTCTAAAATTTTATTACAATTCCTTCACTAATTAATCGAAAGGAACTTCGTTCCATCCGGGTGTCCCTTGACACCACTCAAGTTTTTTTACTTATTAGCATTTATTTCTACCGATTATATACCGAGTATCTATTTCTGTGGCACAATTGTAGAAATCGTTAGTTTTGGCACGTCATTAAGTGGGCGGGGCCTGTCCATGAAGTACTTTTTTTTTATAATGTTTTTATGATATGTTATCTGACACAATACGAAACTTCATGGGCGTGAGCTGTCAGAAAACCACTCATATAGTGTACAGAGTGTAATAAAATTATAATATCTAGTTTTGTACCGTACCGGCTACGGCATCGAATATCTACTTTGAGTAAGAGAGCGCGAGCTATATATATTAGAGCGGTACGTCAATAAATGCACGGTGCATATATCAAACCGTTTTGAACGTTATTGCTAATAAAATAACGCTTATTTAAAAAAAATGACAAAAGATTTGGAAATTATCTATTTGGTTAAGAGCAGAATAGCTGTATATTATTGGATAAATATGAATCATGGTATCAATGATACGGATAGATGGCGATACGATACGACACGACCCATGTCTAATTTCTCCAATCTCTTTTTAAAAGGTTTTTTTTAATTGTAATTCCATCGGTTTAATGAACTTATATTAAGTAATGAAAATAACATTTAAATGTTAATTGTAAATTAACTTGAATAGTTTACTAGTTGACCCGGCGAACTTTGTACCGCAACAAAATTAATAAGTAAATTTTGTGTTTATCACCTTTCACATTAGATACAGATAAGATACTATCATAATAAAAAATTATCCTATCATAAGATACTGTCATCAGTCATTTGAGTCATTTATTTAATTTATCATACCTACATGAATTATAGATAAAAATTAAAACCACCTGTTGTCCCTGTTGATATCTTCTGTCTATACAAAAAAACCACAGCGGGCCACAGCCAAATCTAATGTGTAACGAGCGATTAACGAATGTCAGCGGAGAACAGCTTTATTTTATTTGATAGTTTAATTATTACAAACTTTTCGCTCAACCGCAACTAGCTTGCAAATCAACTTAATTTAAATTTATTGTGACTCGATTCCTGCCGATAAACAGAAGGAATGAGGTTTCAAAAAATAACTTCCGAAAAGAATTCCGAACAATTTGTTCAGTCATACTTGTCTTACGACCTTGTGGAATATAGCATTGAGTACGGTAACGTAACCATAGCGCGATTCAGTCAGAGTGAACAGCGCTATCTATGGAGCGAGTTGACAACTAATTGCTATTAGAAAATACACATTAGAAGATTGAGAAGTAACAATTAAAAACTAGATAAATTATATCGAAACCTAGAAATGTCCCTTCCGAGCTATAACTTTAAATAGGTAATACAGTTGTCTTTTTTTTAGACAATCCCACTTTAGGAATCCGAGAGAAATTATATTGTTGGCAATATTTTAACACTAAAACATAAAACATTTCAAAAATGTTTTTGGAAATAATTATTATAAGTTGTTATTTTAATTAAAATAACTTTAGCAAAGGAATAATTATAAAAAAAATAATGTATTACAAAAATTATCCCTCTAAATTATTTAATGATGAACAGTGAGGGTGGTGTGTTTGAGTGGTCCGACATTTAATTATTTCAACCTTTTTACAAGATTCGCGCTCGTTTCCTTGTTGTTGTACGATAAAATTAATAGGATTTTCACTTAGCTTGTGATATAAAAAATGGTGTTATAATATTACGATTATAGTTCAAATTTTCTTCTTTGACCATTTCACTGTTTTTTTTCTATAACATAGATGGCGGTATAAAAATTAAGCGGGTCATCTGATGGTAACGCTATCCATGCGTACCAGAAATTTATATGATATGTGACTGTAGTCACATTGCGGCCGTAAAGATGGGATAGACAAGAAGTTGGGTAGGAGAAGACCAAGAGGTTGGTACTCCAGATACCTATCTCACCGCAGGAACGCAGCATAAGGTACTCTAGGTTGATATTCTGAGAGGTCATGAAAATGCACCGGTATAGTCAACCTATTCATGCAACAAACTGTTTGGTCTCCCTTTAATAATTTTATTGGATATTTATTTATTTATATTTATCGCATAGATTCTGTTTACAGGGTCTTCAGTTTGAGTCTTGGTCTACAGACGATATAAATTCTTTGTGATATTTCGTCATATTATAGTGTTAAAAATAAAACGTTATAAATTATTTCTTTAAGTTAAAAATTTTACTCAAATAGATTTTTTGAGCATGATAAGAAATTCACAAAATAACGGTTGAATTGTCTAATTATTATTAGACAGACAATACTTTCAATCTTTCTAATTATTATTAGATAGAAAGATTCAAAGAATAATTTGCCACGCACTAGAGCTACTTTAGCTAAGAAATATATTTCAACAACGAGCAGAGATAAAAGAGATTCTAGGTATATAAAGTTATATTAATTAGGTTTTATAAATTGTAAATTAATTAAGTTAAAAGGCATATTAAAATATATATTAAACAATATGTACATAATATGTTGCGAGTAAAATTATTATGACAAAGGGTTCGCTTCAATTATACCCGGGTCAGGTAATTAGTTATATTAACCTTGAACGTGACCCCAGTACCAGTTATCTGGTCGCAAGCCGGGCAAAAAAAATATTCTGTCAATCCATCAAATGGTGCCCTGGTTATAATATGCTTAGTTAAGTATGTCTTGCTTGCGACTTTGTTCGCGTGTGAATTTAATTTGTGGATGATACCTGCTGTAGAACAGAAGTACTCATTATAAAATCGAATAATAATATCTTAGACACAATATACATAGCGCCCTCTAGTTCCAAGCTAAGTAACTAAATGATTGTGTTTTAGAAACCAGATAACGGACCGTAATACCTATTAAATACTTTTCTTTGGTAAATAATAATAATATAATATCCTGGACACAATACACACAGCGCCCTCTAGTTCGAAATTAAGCAACTAAATGCTTGTGTTGAGGAAACTAGTTAAGGGAAATTAGTACATATTAAATACTTTTCGTTTGTAAATACGTACTTATAATACATAGAAAAACACCTAGATGCCATACAAAAATTCATGCTTGTCATAAATATTTTGTACTTGGGTGGGAATCTAATCCAGAGTCCAAGTTTGGGGATAGGGGTGGAATCTTTTGTAAATCTAAAACAATATTAACAATATTCTTATCTTTAAAACAATATTTTTACGTTCTTATTAGTGCAAGAAATATATATATATCTCACTTACTGTCTCATAGTTTTTCACGTCGTTGGGTAGTTTAAAACATTCGTCTTCACTACATTAGTTATCTTCAAAATTTTCAGCGCATTTAACATTACAGATTTATTTTCAGACTGTGAAGGCAATAGTGGGTAATATCTTTATTTGAAAACTTTGTAATAATTTACAGAATTAAATTTACTCACTAAAAATAAGATATATTAAAATCTCACACCAATGACTTTTTGAAATTAATTTCGAAAGTAATGTGTGATAAATATCGATGACTAAAAACTATGTGCCCGGTATGGCAATAGGTTCGCCACCTATTCTATTTGGGACGTAAACATAACGCCGAGACGAGGTTTAACAGCCACTGCCTACACCTTCCGGTAGAAAAAGGCGTGAAGTTATGTTATGTATTGTTATGTTATATTAAAATTTGTATGTTTTATAATTATGTTCATATAAATCAGATTTCGTAACTTTTGATCTTTTTGAAATTAATGTGTGATAAATATCGTGACTTCTGTCCGATGTAGCGATAGGTTCCGTCACCACCAATTCCAAGGACACTTTCAAACTTTCAAGTAGGAAAAAGGTGGGCAGTAACAAAAAGAAAACAAATAAATCAAATTACAATAAATATAGAAATGTCACATACATTTTGTGTTACAAATCACGCAAACATCAACAAACAGGAAAACCTAAGAAACTTTCTTTATTTGAATTCCGTAGAAAAGAGGAAAATTGAAATTGGGGTAGGTACTTACTCATTTCTCATTACAAATGCTAATAATATTTTAACGCCATTGCAAGCTGTTACAATTTCATCCAAAACACTTTCACGAGGTCCAAGGATAAGGTAAAACAAAATGATATTTTTTTTATTTCAAGAAAAAATATCACTTTTGTCGTTTTGCAACTACGTATAATGTACATTTATAATTTACCTACAGTTAATATCTTGGACATAATACACACAGCGCCACCTAGTTCTAAAAAGTCTTTTGTAAATATGCATACTTATAATGCATAGAAAAAAACTCAGACGCCATACAAACATTCATATTCGTCACAAAAATTTGCACTCGGTGGGGATCGAACTCTCCATTCTGCAGTCCAAGTAAATTTCCCAATGCATCACGAGGCTCGTCACAGATGTTAGTATCATCACGCCTATTGTGCTTGAAATTGTTGGCAGCGCTGCCGCGTTTCACCAATTGGAATATTATTAGAATTTGGTCTTAAGAAACTTGGTTGTGCTGGCTAGTCACTTGCTAAAATATATAGCTATTAATATCTCTGAGAAATCTTTGTTTTTCTCTGTGGCAAATAACCATCTTTAACACCTTCAAATTCATGCATTGCTCCATGCGAGCAAATACACGTAGCAGCGGATCCTACAGTTCCGAAAATATATTGGTAGAATTATCACTGTCAAAAGTAATTCAAATTCAGAACCTGTCAAACAAAAGTAGCAGCCTTAACATGCATGAGTTCTTTTACTTAAAAAAAAACTCTTTTAATCTCTGTCTACAATGAGCGTTAACAAATACAATAAATTCTACCACCTTTTTGAAATAACATAACTTCACGCCTTTTCTACCCGAAGGTGTAGGCAGTATCTGATAAGCCTCGTCTTGCCGTCATGTGTACGTCCCAAATGGAAGTAGGTGGCGAACCTATTGCAATACCGGGCACAAAGTTTTCAGTCATCGATATTTCACTTCACTTCATTTAACTTTAACGAAAATAATTTCGAAAAAAGTCAGGACTCAAACCCGCGACCTTTGGATTCAGAATCTGTATGCTCAACCACTGGACCACCGAGACTATTTAAATAACTATAAATGAGGTTATTAAAGATTTTTTAAAAATTATTTTTCTATTATTTAAATGTTTGCAAATGTATTATTGTATAGTGCCAGTAAGTTTCTCTCATATTTGCTGCTAAATAAGAAGTCGATTGGCCTATATAAATCAATACAAGCAAGGAGTGACTTGTCAAACTTCTAACTGAAATGTTAGGGGCGTGAATTTCATAAATCACCGCTTGTTGCACGGATATAAAGTTGATGAAAATAATTTTTAATTATGCTCCTATAATTATAATTTATAATTTGTCTATGGATTCTACTGGTAACCTCAACAGTACCGGTAGTTTAGTAGTAAGGTAAGCCAAAAGACTTGGTTTTAACCGATAATCGTTCATTCACCATTAGAAAAATGCTTTGCTGAAATATTCCATATGTTTGTTTTATCAAGTTTTGTTTCCGCAAAAATAAATTAAATCCTGAAATTGATAATATCGCTGTGGTCTACTTTTGTTTTAATGAAGTGAAGTTTTTTATATGAAGTAACTAAGGCTGGTAGGTACTGCAGTTTTAGTTGTTCGATTTCTAATTTAAAAAAAGAAATAATCTTTTGTATTAATATAATTTTAATATTCCTTTATATCATATAATATTAATTTAATTTTGTTCCTGAGTTATTGAAAATATGGACACAATACAAACAGACACACACATACAGAGAGAGAGAGAGAAAGAAAGAGAGAGAGGGAGAGAGAGAGCGAGAGAGAGAGAGGGAGAGATAGATATAGAGGGAGAGAGAGCGATAGAGGAAGAAAGAGAGAGAGAGCGAGAGAGAAAGAGAGAGAGGGAAAATATGAAAATCATGACAACAATAGTTATATAAAATAATAAATAAAATAGTTGATAACAATAATAATAATATTTTAGACGCCTCTGAGACTTGCTGAACTAATTTGTAACTTGGCCAATACAGATACTTAAACATATTTTTTTATACTTTTTCTAATAAATATTAGTTCACCATCCTATACTTTCTTTCTTGTAAATAAACAATTTATCGTGGAGTGGCGTTACACAAGCGCTAATTACTCAGTGGGAGGGAGAGTGTAGGTAGAGCTGTTTGAGTTAACATAACATAACTTCACGCTTTTTACTACCCTTCTTACCCATTTTGCGACTTTGTAAATTAAACCTGTGAAGGTATGACTAATTTCTTGTTAATTTTGCTTGATTATTTTATACTCTAATAGTGTAAAACTTACTTCACGCCTTTTTCTACCCGAAGGTGTCGGCGAGTCGAGGCTTAACAGCCACTGCGGCTGTTAAGCCTCGACTCGCCGTTATGTTTACGTCCCAGATGGAATAGGTGCGAACCTATTGCCATACCGGGCACAAAATTTTTAGTCATCGATATTTATCACACATAACTTTCGAAATTAATTTCGAAAAGTCTTTGCTGTGAGCCAGGATTCGAACCTGCGACCTTTTGATTCAGAAGCGGGGTGCTCGACCACTGGACTGTTTGAGTTGTGTCTAAAAATTTTGGTGTTCCTCTACCAATGTATCCATCCACACTAATTTTCATTATTCTTTCTATTAATGATTAAATAATAATTAAGTTACGCTTAAAAATTATATTTCATAGTCTCTTCCAGTTTCACAGTAGTCAATGTAAACGTAGCAAATTTCCTACAAGTGAAGGTGAAAAATTCGATACCATTGGATGGTAATTTTTCACGCCGCAAGCCTCCGCTTTTCCGATATCAGAAATATACCTTGTTGCCTTGTTTTTGTCAACATGTTATTATTGAGTGACTTTTAAGATTCAATCCAAGTATAAATGGAAGTAAATGTCGATGATTATTTAAAAATAGCCTTCTTTGAATCTGTTACCAATAAAACCACGTTAACTTGGAAAGTGAAGCCATAAAGCCTTAAAAAGAAACCTATTTGTACCGTAAGAGTTAAATTTAAGAGTTGATGAAGCAATTTTCAGAACAAGTTTAGTAACAATCGTCGAGTAAATAGCTCTCAGCTTCACGCCATTGTAACCCGAAGGTTTAGGCAGCGGCTGTTAAGCCTCGTCTCGCCGTTATGTTTACGTCCCAAATGGAATGGGTGGCGAACCTATTGCCATACCGAGCACAAAGCTTTCAGTCGTCGGTATTTATCACACATAACTTTCCGAAAACTATTTCGAAAAGTCATTGGTGTGAACCAGTGTCAGGATTCGAACCATGACCTCTGGAATCAGTAACTTTGTGCTCACCACTAGACCATCGAGACTTGTTAAATTTTATATATTACTAGCTGACCCGACGAACTTAGTTCCGCATCAAAAGTATTATCTGCTGTCCCGCTATGTTAACACTGTAATATCTTCGAAAATATTTGTTTAAATTGCATGCTGTAAAAGACCAAGATCATCTATATTACATGCACAATCTGTTTAAGTCACTATATTGAATGAAAATTAATACTGTAATGTTTAAAATCGCTTCGTAAATAGGCCCTCATTTCTCGTAAAAAGTAAAAAAATAAAAATGGTCATTGTGGGTTATCCCTAAGAGATAGACATATGCCCTCGCGGACTTTTTTGTAGACCTTTTAAAGGTGTATAATAATGTACTACGTTGTTTTGATTTATCACTTAGCAGCGATTTGCGATTAAAGTTCTAAATCTTGAAAATTATCACTTTTTTTTTACTACACTATACATGAATTATAGATCAAAACCACCCCGTTGACACCCTCTAACTATTAAAAAAAAACCGCATCAAAATCCGTTGCGTAGTTTTAAAGATATGAGCATATAAGGGGACAGACAGCAGAAAGTTTGTTTTATACTATGTAATGATATTAAATTTTATCTATATTTACTAATTAATTGTGCCAACAATTACTATTACAGTGAGATAAATGATATTGTATTTCAGTAATTAGATACCCTCACAAACAAACATAGTAACGCAATCTCTTTGAAGTGTAATTACAATAGAAATATTTAGCCTTTGAAATCCAAGCTAATATATAAATAGCAGTTTTGTTTGGGGAATTTAATATAATCAATTTAGGCCATTCTCCATGATAATTTTATATTTTAGTCCACGCGGCGGTCCAGAGGTCGAGTATCCCGCTTTTAAATAAACGAGTCGCGGGTTCGTATACTGGCTCTCACACAATGACTTTTTGAGAATTAATTTCTTATGTTATGTGTGATGAATATCGATGACTGAAAACTGAACAACCACTGCCTACATGCTAGAAAAGGGCGTGAAGCTATTACCGATTGAACTGCGTGACTCTACCTCTATAGTGCACCGTAAATAATAAACCAATACATTTACATCAAAGAAATTAATAAACAAATTTCAATTAACAACTTGTTTTCATTACATTTTTTTATGTTAATATTTAATTAAGTTTGTTTTTACTCGTCTTCATATTGTGTTAATATATATATTTAAGTGTTGTAGATAATTAGATTATGTGTGGGTGTATAGAGTGTAGGCAGATACGATTAACTGTAATAAATATGTTATGAGGAAATGTTTATTTTTCGTAGGAACCTAAAATAATTTAACATAACATTATAAAGAGGGAAGCCAGTAAAATATACTTACACCCGAGGCGATAAAACTCATGAATATGATTTGTTTTGATTGTATTGTTTTAATATTTCGTGTTATTTCACTATGAATTATAATATTATATGAAAATTTATTGCTTTTTTAGTTATCTGACCATATCTTTATGCATTATTGTTTGTTTGTTAATGTACCGCATTGACTTGATGATTGTTTAACAATAATAATTCTTTATTTTTCAAATCTGTGTACAAATTGTTACATTGGTATACTGACCTCTGTGCTAGTTAAGAAATCTGTGTTACAGAGGCCAAGTGTCTTCCTATGTGATACAATTTATCCCAGAAATTTACACAGCAGATATCACATCAAAAACACATAATTAAGTTTAAACAAAAAAATGTATATATATATATATATATATATATATATATATATATATATATATATAAACATACATACATAAATCTATAAATAGACACACCAGAAATAATTAAAAAAATGTTTGATGAAAGGCTTACAATTGAATGTGATGAAAACGAAAGTTATGCTGTTTGAAAGGGAGGAATCTAGAACGGATGCAAGGATAATAGTTGACGATGTAGTGCTGCAACAGGTGAATGAGTTTGTATATCTGGGATGCGCTTTTAGCAGGGATGTAGAGAGAAGAGTGGCGTTAGGAAATAAAGTAAATGGAGAGTTGGGCAGATTCCTGGGCGCAAAAAATATTAGCAGATAAGCCCAGCTAGCAATCCAAAATTCAATACTGATCCCAACGCTTACTTATGCAAGCAAGAGCTGAGTATGGCAGAGCGTGCATGAAAGTAAGATAAACGCTGTCGAAATGAGGGCATTGCGCAAAATCTGCGGAGTGACCCTCGCTGACCGCGTGGAAAACAAGTTTATAAGGAAGGAAGTCAGATTGAAAGAAAGTGTCGGTGTAAAAGTACGAAAGGGCATGCTCCGATGGTTCGGACATGTAAAAAGGATGGATGATGCAAGATTGACTAAGCAGATATACAATGCAAAAGCGGATGGATGTAGGAGTCGAGGACGGCCTAGACACACATTCCATGACCAAATAGAACGTGTTCTGGAGGAAGGTGATGTTAGGAGCCTCAAAAATCGACGCGCGTGCATGAAAAGAGTTATGAAAGTCACCGAAGCGAGTGCGGTGTGTACGAATCCGCAAGGGATTTGGCGTGAAGTTATGTATGTATGTAAGCATGACTTGGATATTACGAGTCGCCTAAGGCATAATATGATGTTGTTTAATTGGCCATATATATCACCATACTGTGGCTGTTGTCCAGAAATTCGATCAGTTTCGGGATTAATTATGCAGACTGGCCGCAGAGGCTGTTAGCAGAAAAGCCCACCAAGCTAACTTGTGGAAGCGAGTGTTGGGTATGGCAGAGTGTGCATCAAGGAGGTCGAAATGAGGGCACGGTACACAATTTGCGGAGGAGTGTAAACTTAAAAAAGGGTATGGTCCGATGGTTCGGATATGTAAAAAGAGTGGATGATGCAAGATTGACTAAACAGATGTATAATGCAAAAGCGGATGAATGTAGGAGTCGAGGACGGCCACGAAACACTTTCTATGATCAAATAGCACGAGTCCTTGAGGAAGGGAATGTCAGGACCCTTAAAAATAAATGAACTTGTATGACAAGAGTTATGAAAGTCAAAGAAGCGAGTGAGACGGGTATCTCTGCCAACCCGCAAAGGACTCGGCGTTTAGGATTAATAATTCTGCCATATCATGATATATGTGATCAATGTGTTAAGTGTAAGTATTTCGGAATTATATTAAAATCTGAAGTCTTAATAATGCGTAGTGCCCAAATTTTATTTGCTTTCAACGGAATTAATTTTTTTAACTTCACGGCTTTAATACTGACGTCTGGATAGAGATATTTGTAACTTAACACATACAAAATTTGTGTTCTCTGTGGATTCTTGGCGTAATTGGATACAGCTTGAAACGTTTCTGAAAAATTACGACATCTATGATTTTTCATTCATCCAGTCATCGGGATTTGAGTACGAGCCTGTTTGGGCCTTTATTCAAATATCATCAATAAAAAATATTTCTTTCATCGGGCAAAATACAGCATAAGCGTCACTACGCCGTTTTCTTGAGAGGTCATGGTATTTCAGCGAGCCTGTCCAATCATATAGCTAATTGTTAATTTAAACCCTGTTAATTTATAGTGATAGTGGAATAAGAATACTATTTTAGTAAACATTACTTATTATTTTATGCCAACGAACTGAAATTTCTACATCTGGACCCATACCACAGCAGTTTGAGCAATGCTAGCATTAAATTTTTGGTCCCGGGTTCAACTAAAATAATTTTTACTTCATTTTGCATACATATTATTTAAAATAATCAAATCAAATGCATAGTTAGTGATAAAGACAATCTTTTAAAAGGTTTTTTCGACCATTCAAATAAATAAATGGCCGTTTACTTTTAATTGTTTTGTACAATATTGAATAGGTACCTGCGGTACCAAAACCGGAATACTACAAAATTTTATCAGCAATTGCGAATCTGCAAATTGAAATAGAAAATTTGTTGGACGTACACGATTTTGCTTAAAATCTGGGTCACTGTATATTATTTTTAGAACAATGAGAATAAATGTTTGTACATTTTGATTGTACGCTGTACGATTCAATATTTTTGTGTAATCATTGTCTATAGCATATAAGTATTACTGATATTGCTATATTGATTTGATTGATTGATTCAACTGTGGTAGAGCTACACGTTTACTACTAGAATGGCGCAATTCGACCGTTGCAATACCACGGTGTTTCAGAATACCCACGTGAAGTGGCTCATTCGGTGAGGTACATGGAGGTCTAGCCCCTTGCCCTTCCTGTCCCTTTCTACTCTCTTAAAGGCTGGCATCGCAACTGTTAACATTGTGTTGTTGGAGTCCGTTGACGGCGCGAGTCACTTTTTTCAGCTGTCTTGTTTTCACCTTTATCCCATTTAAAAAAAGATCGAAGACATTTTATCTCATTTTTAATTTTTCAGTACAAAAGGTTTGTTTTAGGCGTAAATATAAGGTCAATATATTAGGTACCTCGTTGGATCTTTGAATCGTTGAATACTTTTAAATATCATATTATTTAACCAGTTATTGTTCTTTATCCCTTTTGCGACTCGACAATGTAGGTAGTGGCTTAAGCCCTGACTGGTCGAAGATTTAGGCATTAATGAACTAGGCGATAAAACCTATTGCCATATATATATTATTATATCTTATGGAAAAATGGATTTGATTCCACGAAATTTTTATTAAAAAGCGGCGTTTGTTGTACCTCTGACCACCCTCAAATGACTGGTGGTTTAATAGGCCAATTAATGTTTCTAAAAAGAGTTGGTTTAAGTTTGTCGATTTAGATTTTAGAAGAGAAAATTTTAACGCCAGTAATATTCATAAAATTCGAAATAGAATTCATAACAATGTCTTATTGCAGTTATTTCTGAAAAATATTGCGCCATTAATTTCAGTTATTTTGAACGTTGCAATTGTAAGTTTACGTGGCAATAATCGGATCGTTAGGCGAGAGTAATAATTACTTAGCATTCCAAAAGGGCCACAAAGTGCTTTTCACTGCAATTTGCGAACTCCACAGCGCCAAGAGGATAAAATTAAATAAGGAATAACGTACATTGGTACCAGTTTTTTGGATGCGGTTTAATGTTGGATTCATTCCTTAAAGAAATGTAATATTACTTTATGTCTTGCTTGCATTTCAAAATGGTATAAAAATATAATGATTATGACGTGTGCTTAGTTTTAGTCACAGATTCATCAGAATTCGTCATTTTTTAAACTTTTACAACTAAGGTGAATCTAGAAACACCAAACTAGAATACATCTCGGTGTTTTCCCATGCTAGTGAAATATATATAACATAACTTCACGCCTTTAACAATTAGAATATCAACGTAAAGTGGCTCATGCCGCTTTTCGCTTGGTGAGAGAGGTATCTGGAGTTCCAACCACTCTCCCCCACCCCTTCCCATCCAACTATCGACCCCCCCATATCATATTATAAGGGGCTGCAACGCAACTGTAACGCTTTCTGGTTCAGGTGTCCATTGGCGGCGTTTGTTGCGCACCATCAATTGACACGCCTGCTCGTTTGCCTCTATATACTATAAAAAAACTACGTAGACAATTAATCCTGCACCAGTATGCGTTCACCCTAACACAGTTCTATTTTAATGTGCTCGTTTACTAAGCTCAGCCCAGCCATCTCTGATGCTGAATGACATCATACGTTTGCTGGTTGCACTAATATACTACCATATTTTACATATATTGATGCAGTTAGCGTGTAAAACGAGAGTCATCATCATCATCATCATAAGCCCTTATGAGGTCCACTGCTGGACATAGGCCTCCCCCATAGAGCGCCACAACTGCCGGTCCGCGCAATCATGGGGGGTTTTTGCCATAATCGCCACGCTTGGCAGGCGGGTTGGCGATCGCAGTAGGCTGTAGTGTCTTGAGAAAGAATGCTGCTGCCCATTCTTCTAGCTTTTCCCTTAGTCGCCTTTTACGACACCCACGGGAAGAGATGGGGTGGCGGTATTCTAAGCCGGCGCCACACAGCAAACACAAAAACAAGAGTATCGGCGTTAAAATAAAAAAAAACTCGTGCTCCAAGTAGTTGGACATTTATTAATAATCAAAAGACTAAGCAGATATTCAGGACAAAAATGGAAGAAGACCTGATGAATGAACGACGAAGAACAAAAACACATTGTTATATTGTATCCAACTTGACTGGGCAGCGTTCGGGAAGCTTATGGTATATTTTTCCAGTGTGTGTTTCCAGCGATGACTTATGGAACAGAGAGCTGATCTTTGAATGTTAGCCTTAACGAGAAGTTCAAGGTCGCTCAGCGTGCAATAAAGAGTCCTATGCTCAATATCTTTGTACGAGATAAAATCCGAAATACAGAGATCCGAATATGTACAGGACTAGCTGTTAACAGCACGGAATCATGAGATGATAGCGACATAAGACCAGGAGTTATGGCGTACTAAAACAGAGGCCTACGTTCAGCGGTGGACAGATCTGGGCTGATGATGCTGACATTGTCTTAAGAGAAGGCCTTAGTTAAAGTTTTTATGCCCTGAGTTATGACCGATGGAGACATACAAATACGAGGTTCCGTATGCATTTGTAATTAGGTATGTCGATATTGAATAAATTATTGCCGAATCGTAGCTGTTGTCTAGTATGCAATATTTCATTTTGCAAATATGAAACTTTTATGTATGAAAATATACACTTTTGCCAGTAATTTATCGTTCCCTTGGGATAATATTTCAACTTTGATACATAACATAACATAACATAACATAACTTCACGCCTTTTGTTACCCGAAGGTGTAGGCAGCGGCTGTTAAGCCTCGTCTGGCCGTTATGTTTACGTCCCAAATGGAATAGGTGGCGAACCTATTGCCATACCGGGCACAAAGTTTGTCAGTCATCGGTATTTATCACACATAACTTCCGAAAACAATTTCGAAAAGTCATTGGTGTGAGCCAGTGTCTGGAATCGAACCCCGGACCTCTGGATCAGAGGCCGTGCGCTCGCCCACTGCGCCACCGAGACTATAACTTTGATACATTTTTTAAAAATAAATTTTATTCTGAACTTTAAAAATCATTAATGTAGGTATAGCTTTGATTTAAGTTTTTAAAACAATTAAAAAATATTAATTTATTTATAAATGCATTGCATAACATTTTCTACCTAAAGCGGCTGTTAAGCCTCGACTCGATGATTTTTTCTGTCCCAAATGGAAAATGTGGCAGAACCTATTGCCATACACCGGGTACAACTTTGTCAGTCATCGATATTTATCACACAAAACTTCCAAAAACAATTTCGTAATAAAATTGGTGAGCCCGTTGAGACCGGAATCGATCCAAAAACTTCTTCATTCAAACACGCGACTTTGACCACTGGACCACCGAGAATAGTTTCCTTATAAAAGATTTGTTCTGTAAAAATATCTTTGGGACAACCCAATACTCATACTAACGAGAGTTGAACCACAATCCATATATGATTCTTATATGTAGATATGTTTGCCCACAAAGGGCTCCCCCTATAAGGGCGACCTATATTTTACACAACCGATAGTGAAGTAATAGCTATGACGGTCTCACAGACTACAATGTGAAATTCGTACCTTTTTCCGAACCAGTAGTTTTTTAAGAACACTGTTACGGTACATTGGTTTCGATGTGGGGAAAGAGAGAGAGATTATCTTTTATTTCATGGCGCAAATATATTTTATTTGTTGCTTTAAGGGTAGGGCTTTTGAATAATAAGGGATAGTTTTCCTTTATTAAAAAGCTTTTTATAGATGGTAGAGCCAAGCAGTTCGCTGCATGGATGGGCCGCCTCGACCGGTGAAATACCACGACCTCTCAGAAGATCGACGTAACGTTGCTAATGCCACGTTTCGTTCGATGAAAGAGGTACCCGGAGGCCCACCCTCCATCCCCATCCTTTCCTATCCTACTCCCTTAAAGGTCGGCAACGCAATGGTAAAACTATATGTGTTGCTGGTGTCCATGGGGGGCGCAGGTCGCTTACTATCAGGTGAAACGCTTGGTCGTTTGCCTGCTAAACAAAGCTTTAATATCAAGAATAAAATATAATATAAGCAGATATACAATGCAAAAGCGGATGGATGTAGGAGTCGAGGACGGCCAAGACGCTCATTCCATGACCAAATAGAACGTGTTCTGGAGGAAGGTGATGTTAGGAGCCTTAAAAATCGACGCGCGTGCATGACAAGAGTTATGAAAGTCAAAAAGACGAGTGAGGCGTGTAATAATCGTGGCTTATGGCGCTCTGTTCTCTCAACCTACCCCGCAAGGCATTTGGCGTGAAGTTATGCTATGTATATATGTAATATCAGGAAACATCTAGGTAAGTAAAAATAATGAAAGAGGAAAAATTTTGTGTCGAGGACGGCCACGAAACTCTTTTCATGACCAATTTTAATGTTTCGTTAAGGAAGGTGATGTCAAGAGCCTCAAAAATCGACGAGCTTATACGACAAAAGTTATGATAGTTAAAAAACGAGTGAGGTGCGTAATAATCATGCCTTATGGCGCTCAGTTTTCTCAACTAACTCACAAAGAGCTTGACGCGAAATTATTTTTTCTTGTTGTTATAGTGAGATTAGAGCACTAAGGTAAAGTGATGCATTTGTAAAACAATCGACTGCGGAATCGAGTTCGGAGAGTTGGATCCCCATCAGAGTACAAATATTTATGACGTGCTTCAATATTTGTGTGGCGTCTGAGTGTTTTTCCGTGTATTTACAAAAGAAAAGTTTATAAGCATTACTTAACTAGTTTGGAACTAGAGGGCGCTTTGTATATTATCATTATATTATAGGGGGATCTTTCAGAAGGGTAGGGGCGTTTTTTTAATCTTGCTACTCTGATTAGGTCCAGAGAAGTTTTGTGTATTAAAGTTTATAGCAATATTATTATGAAGGCTTAAAACTCATAGTTTACTAAATCATATCATTCAAATCCTATGTTTTATTGCTACTTTTATCACCACACAATAGTCAGGACAAATCGAAGTTTTAACTTCTAACCAAAAGCATTTCTTATCAGACAGATGGGGCAAATGAATAAACTGGTCACCAAATGAAAAGTGACTGGGGCCATGCTCGGGCATTTGCAACACCGAGGGGGTCACAGTAGTGGAATATGGAGAGAGAAGAGGATGAAGATTAGAAGGGGCAGGGGAGGAGCTGGATTTGCGGGTGCTCATGTCACCATATGAAACGCGGTCTGAGCCACTTTATCTTGGCTTATGCGTTGCTCTACCACTGAAAAATTCTGTTATTTTAAATATTAATATGTACGAAACGAAACTGATGAATAACAACGGAATAATGTAAATATAAGCAGAGCTCGGTACCTACATTCGGCGTTGTGGGACATTTCCAACAATTAGGTCACACAGTCCACTCGCAACGCTGCGTACACACAGGTACGAGCAAATACGCGGGCTTATTCATGTGCAGCGTTCTGAATTTTAAGTGATGTATTTTGCAACTGTAACAAGCCATAAATTTTAACAAATTTATGGGTGATTAAAATTTGTTTACTTGCCTTAACATCACACCAGGTCTATTGCAGGGTAAATAGAGAGATCAGAGCACCACATTACGGGAGTCTTTCACATTTCTATCGCTTCCTTTTCTTTATACAAAACATAAAAACATAACTTCACGCCTTTTTCTACTAGGAGGTGTAGGCAGTAGCTGTTAAGCCCCGACTCGCGAACCTATTGCCATACCGGGCACAAAGTAAGTAAGTAAAATACTGTTTGACCCTTTAACGACTTCCTATCTCAAAGTACGTTTTCAGGACTTACATGACACACATTGCCAGAATCTGAGGTCTTCACACAATCTAAGGCTGAAAGTGCCACAACATTCTACAAGTTTTTAAGCGAAATCCTTTACCATTACAGCTGTAAGCTTGTGGAACGAACTACCAATAGAAATTGGACGTGCTAAAACTTTAGGCACGCTCAAGAAAATGGTGAAAGAACACTATCTGGCATCATTAATATAAAATTTATGTCTGCTACTTCACCTGCGTCATCTTTGTCTCTAGTCACTGACGTTCTTTATATGTATTTGTATGTATGTGCATATTAGTATGTATGTGTGTCTAAGTGTACGTATATTGATATAATATATGTAGGTATATGTAAGTGTATGTATGTATGTATACAATATGGATTTTACTCTTATGATATAAACGAAATCAGATGTAGTACTAGTCCATAGGAGTCTCTTAAAAATAACATTTTAACTCCTGGGCGAATTTAAAAAAAATACAAATTTCAAACAAACTAAATCGCATTAAAATGCATCAAAACTAAATCACCCGTATAGAGAACGTACCTCTGACGGTGTGGCAACGTGTGCGTGTGGCACTGACTTTCAAATTTCACTGTCACTAGTTGATAGTAATTTGTCATTTTACGAATAGGTACCTACGTCTATTGTTAACATGAATTAATGTTAACTACACTGAACTAACTAAATTAGCTAAGCGGATTATGTAGGCACAAAATTAAATCTTCAAGTTTTCAAAATGTCCACGACGAGCAGCAATACATAGCGTACATCGTCGCATTATGTTTCTGCGAATTTTATTAAATAGATTCCGTGCGGGATCGGAGGCCATGGCTATTAATTTGTCAAAGGCGATGACTATACGGTTCCGCAATTCGACTGCACTATTGAAAACTTGGGAGTAAACTTCATTTTTAATGAACCCCCACAAAAAGCAATCAATCCCACACTCACCATACATAAGTACTATGTCCGTATATTCACTAGCGGTATAAAAATGTCGTGGCATTTTATAAAAGTTGCACAAAAGTGTTTTACTATAAATAACACTATAACACACACAAAACTCAAATAACTAAGTGTTAATAAAAAAAAAAACAATAAAATAACTTAGACTAATAAATAATACAAATTCGAAAAGAGTAATTTGCAGGCGATACGTCACACACAAAGCGGAACAGGCGGTCAACTAAAAGCAAAATTATTGGAAATAAAAAATCTGTCGAAAATCATAGGTAAATAGGGTAAACGACCACATTTATGTCAATGCGCTTTAGAAAAAATATAATTACATTAGAATAAGAATATTTGTGTTATTACGATTTTAAAAGTTGTATCATAAAAGAAATGATAATAAAGGGTTTTTTCACGATTTATCTTATTCTACTATGTAATAAACTAAGGTACCTACCTACTGTCTATTTAGATTTGATTTGTCCAGGGGATATTTCCTTAAATAACATTGTCATAAATACAATTTTTTAAACTGTTCTCCTTTGTTCAGAAATATCATAACAACAAATAAATGTAAGCTTTTAAAGTTTTGTACTTTACTTAGATATTTAGTCAATTCTTTAAAATGATTACAGTTATAATATTTCTGAAAATAAAATGTCGTAACTAAAGCTATAAATTCCATTAATTATAAATTGAATGAAAAACCCAACACATAAAACTACTTCAGTATTTTTTATTAATTTCTAAGGTGAGACGGACGATAATTGTTTCGTGCCTCTAATTTCAAAACCCCCCCCGTACTTCAAGCGGGGGGGCCACGCACTTCAACCCGCGCCCGCCTTATGCGCACACGTCGGCTTCTTTGTGAATGATTTTCGTTTATGACAAAGTCGAAGCGGCCTTGACAGGACGAACAGCTGAGAAGAGTTTATTCCAGTTCATACATTTATAGGGAGTGTTCAATTACATGAAAATGAAAACTGTCGTTATTGACCTAATTACTGTACCGATCGTCTTAATATTTTGTACAACGTTTACTGAAATTATGATCTACATCTGGTATCAATTATTACATATGAGTGGATTCCACCCTGTATATAAAATTTTTAATACTAAAATAGATCTTCAGAATATTTAATTGTATTATCCAATTGAATTAAATTGTACACAACATCTACTGCCCTCTCCTTATTTCTATCCATCCTAAGGTTGCCTGGCAGAAATTAATTAGAGCAATAAGGCCGCCCATTGTACTGTTGTTTATTTGTAATTTTTTTTATCATTATATGTATTTTATGTTTATATGTATTTTTTTTTGTGTGTGCAATAAAGTATATATAAATAAATAAATAAAGTTTTTAACCTTCAATATTTATCACACATAACTTTCGAAATTAATTTGAAAAAGTCATTGGTGTGTGCCAGGATTCGAACCCGCGACCTCTGAATTCAGAAGCCGTGTAGTCGACCACTGAACCGCCGAGACAATTCTCTATAACTCTTATTAAAACTCACGATCTGGCTAAATAAATAGTGAACTAATCCCATAGCTTAAGTAAACACAGCAATTGTAAGATACTTTTTTGATGCATAACATTTGTATAAAATTCTTGAATCCTAGATATATTTATCACCTAGATCACAGCTTATGATGCCAAAGTTACAGCTTCAAATTCATGATAGCATAGTGAGCATGATAGATAAACGCGGTCGAAATGAAGGCACAGGGAAAAATATGCAGAGCGACTCGCCGACCGCGTCGAACCAGGTTGTAAAAAAGAAGTTGGGTTGAAAGAGAGTGTAGGGGTAAAAATAAGAAATAGCATGCACCGATGGTTCAGACATGTAGAGAGAATGAATAAGCAGGTATACAATGGAAAAGTTGATGTATGTAGAAATCGAGGACGGCCAGGATCCACTTTCCATGTATAACTAGAAGAAGTCGATGTTTTGTGAAAGCAAACCCGCGCTTCGCTCTATTCTTTCTGCCTAGCCCACAAGGGACTGGGCGTGGAATTATGAGAATATAAATTTGTAACTTATTATGAAATTCCTCAAAGCAATACAAAAAGAAAAGGTGTGAATACAAGGATAACTCTTTATATCCTCGATGACCTTTAATCAACCCTTTTCAATGATTACAATAACCCTTTTCAATATAACTGTGACATATGTCGAACGAATGAATGATTCAAAAGTAATTTACATGAAATATTGGTTTTATTTCTTCGACAACAAAAAATATATACGTTTTACAGTACACAAAGAAACTTGCTCCAATACTATTTGAATGGGTATATAAGCTATACACGTCATAATCATATATTCAAATATACATATGAATTTTGACCAAAGTATATAATATGTATGTAGTATATACCTATATATCTTCACTCTATTGATAGATTGATACATGAAGCTGTAAGCAAAGTATCGGCTCTCAGACGTACAAAATAATTTATAATTTCAAAACCTCCAAAAGTATTTACTAAAAATAATTTATGTGAGTTCCAATTAATATAGTAATCTTTACGAAAAGATTTTCTTCAACAAAGTCAATAGTTAATCAAGTTAAGTTGAGTATAACATATGTTTTCTAATCTTTTTCAAAATTACTGTACAATTATTTATTAACTACATTGAAAACGAAATTTCGGGTAAGTATACCTAGTTCATCATATTATAATATGCTGCGAATTACGATAATATATAAAAGAGATCAGTAATTTTAAGACATATTCAAATACTTACACTCAAATTTTTACTAGTTCCCTAGCTTCATATCTCTTTGTAGCGACATCATATTGTTGGCTCTATTATGCCTCCCGTACATAGTCGGATAGAGCAAAAGTATCCTTTTGTGTTTACTCATCGAGTTCTTTACTATATTTAATATAGAGTTTATTCTCTACTGTTTTATTTCATTTTTATCGGGACAAATAACTTTTTTGTATTACCTGCAACCTGGATTAACCGTTCTGTTTGCTAATTGTGGGATTTTTTATTGGCTCGTGAACGACGATTGGATTTTTGCTAGAGTCGTTCACGTTTCCGAGACTTTCTATTGATAATTGCGCTCGGTTTTTAATGGATTTCAATAAACATTAAGCAATTGTTTATTTTGTAAATTTATTTATTTTATTATTGTGTGTTTGTTGGGATTGCTCTACAAAATATTGCTACCTCTCTGCTCTTCTATTCTTCTCCTGGGAGTCTCAGTAATTTCACCACATTTGGACTGTCTTTTCTATCATGAGGGTTAATAGACTAGGGGTTCGGCAGTTTGATTTCAAATTCTGAGAAGCCGAGTTTTAATCTTGACTTTCTTCAAGCTATCTGTGACGATATTTCGACGACTATCAAATTATAGCCGACATAAAGATTTGTTTTAATTTGATAGTTTAACTGTCGCTTCAAATCATAATTGTCACTGCCTATACACCTTTGCGTAAAGCGTAAAGTTACAAGTCTCCAAGCAAGAAAAAGTAACATTTCTCTTCGTGAATTAAATCATGATTTATTTCACCTGTTTATCTTGACGTTTAAGGCTCTTAAGAGTTTCCATGGTTACGGGTGTAAACGGAAACAAAAGATATTCAAAAAGTTGACACATTGTTACAAATGTACTCATATTTTATTCAGATAAATTTATTTGTGCAAAAAAAGAAAGGGCGGTGGGCGGTATGAAATATATTAATCACCAGACGCCATTTTTTCTCCCTTTTAGACAATTATATATAATGCGAAAATTCCCTAAAGTTACTAGTACACGGGCCTCTGAAGGGCCTCGTGGCGCATTGGTAAAACTACCGGCTGCAGCAATGGGGTCGGGGGTTCGATTCCCACCCGAGCAAAAATATTTGTGAAAAACATGAATATTTGTGTGGCGTCTGGGTGTTTTTCTATGTATTATAAGTATGTATTTACAAGAGAAAAGTATATATGTATTAATATCCGTTATCTAGTATCCATAACACAAGCATTTAGTTGCTTAGCTTGGAACTATAGAGGGCGCTGTGTGTATTGTGTCCAAGATATTATTAAGATATTATTATTATACATATACACCTCACCTCCTTGCGGGGTAGGCCTCCGCCAGGCGAGCGCTTAGTGCGCTCTGTTCTTTCCAGATCAGAAAGCCTTACAGAAAGCCTAGGTTCTGTTCTGGAAAGAACTAAGGGCTTATTTGATTTCCTGAACTCTTGTCATACACTCTCGTCGGTTTTTAATGCTTCTGACATTACCTTCCTCAAGGACACGTATAATTTGGTCATGGGAAGTGTGTCGTGGCCGTCCTCCATTCGTTTTTGCACTATTTATCTGCTTAGTCAATCTTGCATTAATTACAATCTAATTTAACTAATCAAAATTACAGGACAGGAATATGATGATATAAAAATATGTTATATGTTTCATATTTGTACACTATCTTTATGTGAACGCTGCAGCTCATCTAAGCAACGACATCGCGATTTCTTCTTCAAAGAAATTCAATTTATACTCCATCAACACGATACACCTAGTCTGAATTCTAACACGTATTTGCATGTTAAAATGAGTTCTTCTTCTCTTTAGTGGAAGCGTGGAAGTGGAACGAAAACCCAAGATGTGTTTTGTTGCTTACGTAAATTTTAATTTTTATTTGAGCCAAGAGTAAAGTGCTTTCGTGAGATGGATTCAAAGTTGTGAAATATAGTTTTACTTGTAAATTAAGTCCCTGTATGAATATATTAAGATAACATAACATACCTACCTTCACGCCTTTTTCTACTCCCCAGGGAGGCCCACCCCCTTTCCCCATCCTTTCCTTTCCCCTATCCCTTAAAGGTCGGCAACGCAACAGTAACACTATATGAGTTGCTGGTGTCCATGGGCGGCGTTGGTTGCTTACCATCAGGTGACACGCCTGCTCGTTTACCCTCCTATACCATAAAAAAATAGCAGTTATCTGCATGAATGGGCCGGCTCAACCGGTGAAATAACACCACCTCTCAGAAGATCGACGTAAAGTGGCTCATGCCGCGTTTCGTTCGGTGAGAGAGGTACCCGGAGGTCCATCTCCCTTCCCCATCCTTCTCCTTTAAAGGTCGGTAACGCAACGGTAACACTATAAGTGTTGCCGGTGTCCATGGGCGGCGCAGGGTGCGTACCATCAGCCATCAGGTGACACGCTTGCTCCTTTGCCCTCCTATCCCATAAAAAAAATATTATCAATTTCAATCAATAGCAATACCAGGGACTTTGTCAGAAGTTTTTTGCCAATCTTTAGTTTTTTTTAATACTTACCTTTACCTTTTTTTTAATTGGTCATTGTTGTCGATTTAATAAAAAACCTGGTCACCACATGTTCTTACCAGTGAGTTTTTTTTTTATAATTTAAATGATGTCGATTTGGCACTCTTATCAAAATAAATTCACTAAATTTTAAAAGAGATCACGATATTAAAAATGTAAATATAGATGGGCAACTATATGTGGTATGCAGACGTGTAACAAACCCGCAAAGTCTTTATATTTTAGCAAAAGACGCCAAGATCGAAGTGCGTAGGCTTATCTTGCGCTTCGTCAATTTATATGAAGTTGCAATATTGTAAAGAATTATAGATAATATTATAATATCTGCGTGAAGAACTAACTGTAAACTAACTCTAGCTTTGACCCATGACTTTGGTTACTTAAGTATGAAAATATTTTTAAATATTTTAATATTCGCGTTGCATATTACATAAATATAATGAACGGAATATAACGCGACACATTTAGGTAAACAAATTATCTGTCTGCTTGTGACTACGGCCAGTGCAACCAGGCCGAAACGTCAAGCTAATAATAAAAGTAAGTATTTGTTTACCTAAACGTGTCGCGTTATTTCCCGTTTATTATACTCTTAAATAGATCAAATTCTTATCTATGTGTCTTAATAGACACGGGGTCACAGGTGTTACATGTTTACATCACCTATTAATTATTATAAAATGAAAATATATATACCCCAAAAGACGATTAAATACTACAAACTCATTAGGACAAAAAGAAACAAAAAATAAATGTCTAAGAAAATTAAAAAATAATTTACCTGCCAGCTATGAGCAGCGTTCATGACCGAGTCGGGCGGGACTCCCGATCATATATATGTGCGCGGAATATTTGCCTAAGAAACGAATACTTACATTTTGTATTTTGCGATATATTTTGAATTAAATGTCCGAATTGAATCATTTAAAACGTTCTAGAAAGGTATTGAATCTATCTTTATATTGAAGTAATTTATTTTGAGTAGAGTTAATACCAAGGTAGAAAATAAAGAACTGATAAAACGACCTCATTATAATTATTTTTAAAAACTCAAAAAACACTTATTGTGCGATAACTACAATAGTTAGACATATAGCGTCGCGGACTTCTTTGTCGGCAATTATATGTTCTGTGAAAGTGTAGTACATTGTTTTGTTCTTTAATCAATCATTTTTACAGCGTTCGCGATGTAAGAATTTTTTTCGGGTCTTTATACACTATACTTTATACACTTTATTCGACTAATAGTAAGGATCCCTAATTTATTTGAAAATATTATATAGCCTAAAGCCTTCCTCGATAAATTGACTATACACCAGTGAACGAATTTTTGAAATCGGACCGGTGGTTTCTGAGATTAGCGCGATCAAACAAACAACTAATAACTTTTGAAAAAAATCCGAGAAATCATTGGTCTGATGCCGGGATCTCACGAATCAGAACAGAAGTGGGGAGCTCGACCACTGGTCTACCGAGAATGTTGTAGTAAGATAAATGATACATATGCTAACTTAGATCTATGAAGATTCTGTTGGAATATAAATTAATATGAAGTATTTCATACCTACGAAGACATATATCTTGGCTATAAATATCAACATACTATGACAGAACATTCGGGTACAGCTGTAGAATATTATGACCAATAATAAATATATAGTCGTATTTATATTCTAAAATATGGCAGTATATTAAGAGTTAGTACTCTTACTTAATACTAAATACTTCTACTTCGTACATTTACTATTGAATTAATGAGTCCATCGTTTTGTCTTACTTAAGACAAGTAAGACAAATTATAAATACAAGAAAATTTGCATTTAGGTAGGAAAATTACTCATTGTGCATCGTAACTCGAACATAAAGCTTACGTCAATCCCAGTGTAACCCATGGGATAACGAGTTTCCATTTATGTATAATTGAAGTAATTTTAATATTTTATTTATAAGTCAGCTCGGTGGCGCAGTGGGCGAGCGCACGGCCTCTGATCTAGAGGTCCGGGGTTCGATTCCAGACACTGGCTCACACCAATGACTTTTCGAAATTGTTTTCAGAAGTTATGTGTGATAAATACCGATGACTGACAAACTTTGTGCCCGGTATGGCAATAGGTTTACCACCTATTCCAATTGGGACGTAAACATAACGGCGAGACGAGGCTTAACGGCCACTGCCTACACCTTCAGGTAACAAAGGCGTGAAGTTATGTTATGTTATTTATATTTATTCGTATTATTGAAATCGAACATTTCAAAAATTTATTATTATATTTCCTGTGCATGTTCACTTCATTTTTCTTCTTTTTTTATATTAATTGATCCTTCGATCCGTAATAACTTTAACAAAATATGAATTAATTTATAGCGTACTGTATTAATCAACAAGAGAAATAGGCACGTCATCCAAAAAATAACACCATATATATATCTTGCCAGCAATTCATTGGATTTATGAGTGTTGCCTACCCCATATTTACGGCTTTTGCGTAAACAAACTTGTTTGCTTATTATATTTATATATGGAAACAGCGTCGCTATGAAAATATAACCCTTGTTTTCATATGTTTGTTAGTTAATAGTAAACACTTAATACAAGTATGGTTTCATAATTTGAAATTGTCCAATAATAAATACATAATTACAGTAATTTTGTTGTCAAATTACTCGAAAACGGCTTGGCCGATTATTATGAAAATGTCTCTCTCTCTCTGAAAATTAAGTAGGTCTGAGGATGGGTCGTAAACTATTTTTCCAACTCTTAAGTGAATACTCACTACTAAACATTACATACTACTTGACACTTTTGTCCATCCAAATGTTGCTGTTAAATCTCAAGTCGCTAAAATTTATCGTCCCTTATGGAATAGGTAGCCAAGTCTATTATAGAAAAAAAATATAAACATTTAATATACTCGTAAATTCTAGAATAAATATAAACAATAATAATAATTTATTTTTACTATGGAACGCATGGTGTCCAAAATTTTTACCTTTCTACTGTCAACCTTCACGGCTTGAATTTTACCGGATCAGCATTTGCTTGTATCCGTTTATAATTGTGATTACTAACCTGCTCTTTTGGTACAATTGGTTGCGATTTTATTTTCCTTCATAAGGTCACGGAAAATTCTCTAGTCACCAGTTTAAACTTCTGAACAACGTCATCTAAATAACCTACTCCACTTTCATTCGAGTGTAGGTGAAACAATAACTTTTCCAATGCACAAACTAAAGCCTTGGAGGTATCTATCAGCTTGCGCCAAAGTTTTTAATTTCCTGTCGTACTGCAACGTTCATGTAGATATTAAGCTTCGATATTTCAGTTCATATTGATAAAGAACTTGTTTCATTTTAGTTTTGAATATAGATTTTATATTATTATTATATCTGATGAAAAACCGGTTACCGCTGGAAGAACCAGCAGTGGACCTCAAAAGGCTGATGATGATGATGATTATATCTAAACAAAACCAGCTTTTGATTGATTTTGTTTTCTGATGTTGGCATTGCATTTTTCATTGCACCTGCCATGCATTGTTTTATTAATAATGTCCGTATTATTAGTTAAGCAATTGATTATGTGAATTGAGCCAACCAAAAGGTTTAAACAATTTTAATCCTAAATCAAACAAAAATTTAACAATTCATCAAAACATTATATTACAGTTGCATTTTCAGAGTTGCATGCAAGCAAGAAGTTATAAAAAAATTGAACCTATCTTATGAACATTCAAATAAACAATTCAATTAATATATATTTCTATTATTTATATATTAAATAACTGTACCCTGATAGACTGAGCGACAAGAATCAATAATGTTAGTAAATATACTTTATACCCTGAAACATTTTACCAAAAACCATTCAAAGGCTTTGACGCTAAACTTTGTGAAAGCTCAGCTAAGCATTGCATATAGTAAGTTTGCGTGGTCTAAGGCACTTATACCACATCATTTAGTTGCCTTCAGATAAGATTAGTTTAATGGAACACGGGTTAGAAAATTGCATTTTAATTGGCAAGATAAAAGTGTAATTTTAATTACTCTTTTCTGTTATTTTTTTCATTGCATTCAGTTTTTATGGTCTTGTAAGTGATATCGTCAAATGAATATTATTAACAACAAGTTTAAACTTTAGTATTTTAGTGTATCATTTATTAATATTGAAGTTGATATAGCTTTAGAGCTTCTACGGGATCATACACTCGAGAGCAATGAATCCGGGTCACTTAAAGAATCCTAAAAATCTCGGAAACTAAAAATGCTAGGTTAATGCAATAAATTGTATTTAATAGACAATGTAATACTCCTTAAATGAAGGTATTAAAACTTCTTAGTTATTGTAAAGTTATATCATAAAAAAATCAAATTTGAAAAAGGGCCACTTTCGAAGATGGAACTACGAAATTACAGCATTTGGTTTTGCTTTTGTTTGTAATCTGTCATTTATGTGGGTACATAAACCATGTTGATAGTGCTCTATATTCATTATTCAAGCTGAAATTATGTCGCTTACGCCTGAAGAATGCACCAGAATACTTACAATGCTGGAAACCGGCCGGAGTCAGCGCGATACAGCCAGGACTGTTGGTGTGTCGCTGTCAACAGTACAAAGAGTTCTCCGACGTTACGAAGAAACTGGTTCTAACCTACGCAGACCAGGAACGGGCAGAACCAGGTATACCACAGCACGAGAAGACCGATACTTGGTGAACACCATGCTTCGAAATCGCTTTCTCACAGGAACTGAACTCACCAATCAGTTTCGACGCCTCGGAGGAAGTAACCCAAGTGCATGGACAGTAAGACGTCGGCTTGCTGAATCTAACTTAAAACCCCTTAGACCTGCAAACGGCCCTAAACTGGAGCGTGGGCATCGTATTTCAAGACTAAGATATGCCCAGAGCCACGTAAATTGGAGTATTGAAGATTGGTCAAAAGTTATGTTCTCCGACGAATCAAAATTTATGCTCTACAAGCACGATGGAAGACACAGAGTGTATCGAAGACCAGGGGAAAGATTCAAGCAAGCATGCATCGAGGAAAAAGTAGCCTACGGTGGTGGGTCTGTACTTGTGTGGGCCGGAATTTCTTCTGAAAGTCGCACAGAGCTGGTGATCATAGAAAACGGCTCTTTAACTAGCGTAAGATATGTGGAAGAAATCCTCAATGATCACGTTGGTCCATTTATGGTCAATTTAGGTGAGGATGCTATATTTATGCATGACAATGCCCGACCTCATACAGGTAGGATTGTGAATGACTACCTTCAAGAGATGAACATTACTCGTATGGAGTGGCCAGCGCGCAGCCCGGATATCAACCCGATCGAGCATGCTTGGGACGAGCTAGGCAGATGCGTAAAACAACGAAACCCTCCCCCAATCACGCTTCGTGAGCTCAAAATTGCTCTCACAGAGGAATGGGAGAATATTCCCCAAAATCGTATAAGGAACTTGGTGTACAGCATGCCAAACCGCGTAAACGCAGTAATGGAAGCACGAGGAGGCAATACGAAGTATTAAAATTCAAGAAAATCGTAATAAAGTTCAAAAATTTCATGTTTCCTATTTTTGTTTTAAGGAGAGATCAGCAGATTTTTTCTTTATGTAATTTTGTGTTAATAAAATGTATGGTGACTCATATTTTTTTTACTTTCATTTAAGGAGTATTACATTGTCTATTAAATACAATTTATTGCATTAACCTATCATTTTTAGTTTCCGAGATTTTTAACATTCTTTAAGTGACCCGGATTCATTGCTCTCGAGAGTATTATGGGAAATATCAAGAATATCATTTCATAGTACAAAATAATGTCCTTTTCCGCTGTCTGTCCCTTTATATGCTTAGATCTTTGAATATACGCAAGGAATTTTGTAGATTTTGTTTTAAATAGAAAGGAGGTGCCAAGGGGGTGGTTTTTATGTATAATTCTTATATAAAGTGACAAAGAGAAATTATTTTTAAGATTTTGCACTTTAATTGGAAACTCTGTAAATATGACTTTTGATTCGGAACATAGTTCGTCGGGTCAGCTAGTGTTAAATAACATAACATAACTTCACGCCTTTTTCCACCCGAAGGTTTAGGCAGCGGCTGTTAAGCCTCGTCTAGCCGTTATGTTTACGTTCCAAATGGAATAGGTGGCAAACCTATTGGATACCAGGCACAAAGTATTTAGCCATAGATTTTTCAGACATAATTTCCGAAAAGAACTTCGAAAAGTCATTGGTGTAAGCCAGTGTGAGGATTCCAACCCATGACGACCACTTAACCACAGAGACTATAATACCGTGTTAAATAAATATAAAATACCGAATTCAAAAACCGGTTCAGGAAATACGTCTCCTGTATCTCTGTGAAGGTGAACTAACAATACTTGTGATATAATAAGCTAAGGACCATAAGCCTCGCCAATGATGTACACAAAATTACTTTTTCATTTTTCCTGATCCGCTTAAAGTTGTATATTTGTGAGTTAATTTTATTTCATTATTTCAGCAATATTGCTTTATTAATTATTTGTATTATCGATGTTTAGTCTATATTAGATCAGGTTTTTTAATTATTTACTAACGGCTTTACGCAATTTAAACAATGCCATCTAGTTTTCCAAGTTAAAGTAATTAGCGCTTTTGTTAATACATTTCATTATAATTACATTATCCTTTTTATTTTAATTAAAATATATGGTCACAAAATACACGAGAAAACACTCCAATATCTGTGTAGATAACAAAGTGTTTTCTCGTGTATTTTGCTTGTCTAAGTATCCGTATTCATTGCAATTATCGCACTCAAACGGGAATTGAAGAAATAACTAGAAAAAATAATAAAACCCAGAAAAAATATATAATAAAAGAAATTACAGCTTGAAAGTATCAACAATAACATACTTTATTTTTATCAGACTAATTTTATATGCTTTGATTTGCCGAATTTCTTGTTATGTACTATGTTGTATACTTGGTGATAAGTGACTATCGCAGCCCATGGTCACCTGCTACACAGATATTGTAATAGTTGCGTTGCCGGCCTTTAAGATAGCTGTGCTTTTGGATATCTCTCTCAAGGATGGAAACTCGGCACGAGTCATTTGACGTTCAGTTTCAACGATTGTTATTATTTCATCTGCCGACTCGAGTGTCACACAGCGAACTGTGTGGCCCTGTCAATGATAAAGTATATATTTTTTGTAAATACTCTAAGTTAAGACAATAACAAACTCAGGAGAGTTTGTTATTGTCTCCTTTGGGCTATAAATACACCGAATAATATAATGATATACCAACTAATAATAAATCCTCAACTAACTAGTCGCGAGTATGAACATTACAAAGGGTGTAAGTTTACAGTTAATTATATATGAAATTCACAAATACCGGAAAGATCGCTATACGTTAACTACCTGAGCTATTTAAGTATCTTATAATGGGTAAATGTTACACCGTAACGTAATCTAACACGAATCAAAACCGTGATGAGATAATCAGTACTATGTGTTATTTATAATTTCACCCCTCTTTTACCCAAAAGAAGAGGCAGTGGTTGTTTACCTTGGTCTCTAATAGAAGATATGATAGCATCTATTGTCATAAACCAGGCACAATCTCGTCAGTCAATAATATTTTTCACAAATAACTTTTATCAAGAGTAGATTTCGAGAAGTCATTGGCATAAGCGCGGGTTTGATCCCAGGACTTCTGGATTTCGAAACCAGGTTCTCAGCCTCCAGAACACCTCAGTATAACTACTTTTAATAACCTTTTATTAAAACTTATGCTTACAAATCCGAAGACAATTGTTAAATCACCAGGTTTCCCAACATTGAGTCTCCTTATGGAACCCTGATAACTACACGCAAAAACATAATCCTACTCGAAATTGCTCTTGCTGTGACTACAGTCTCTTCAAGGCTGGGGTAACTACTGTGATGGTCGTTACTTTGAACAATATTAATGTTACTCTGTCCTACTCCTTTAATAACATATCTGTCATATAATATACAATTACTCTTATGAAATTCTAAATAATAGTCCAGTCAGTATAGTAAGTTCAGCTCGGAATTTGAGATACCCGGCTGTAACTCTGTAAATACTTATATATTGACACCCTAAAAGTTGTCTCAAAACCTACATATGGTTGGGTGTCGGCAACTATTAAATTTTAAGGTCCAAAGTCACGAAAATCGGTATTTTGCGCTTTCTTTGTTAATATTTCATTTCCAATGGGATTTTTGCGATTTGTATTCAGTATCAATATTGTAGATTACTAAATTCTCTACGAATTTTGTATAAAATTATTTTTATATGGTGAACCGTTTTAGAAATAAAAGGCGGAGAACGCGTGGTCACTGGACCGGTACCTGCAGTTAAAAATGCGCCATTATAGTTGATGAACTGTCAATTTTTACATAATTTCACGCCTTTTTATACCCGAAGGTTTAGGCAGTAGCTGTTAATCCGAAATCTGTGAAAAGTCTCGATCATCTTCGTTATGTCAAGTCTACAAAACCTAATAAACCTGGACAGTTTTCGAATATTCCACCAGTATATTATCAGTTCAAACTTTCTAACTTTCTAACCATCGTATTGCCCATTGACAATTTTACCACCTGCTCCAGACGATTTGCTAAATACAATTTTCTGGGATAATTCCACGATAAGGTATAATTTCAAGTTATGTAAAAATTGACAAATATTGTCTCGGTGGCGCAGTGGGCGAGCGCACGGCCTCTGATCCAGAGGTTCGGGGTTCGATTCCAGACACTGGCTCACACCAATGACTTTTCGAAATAGTTTTCGGAAGTTATGTGTGATAAATATCGATGACTGACAAACTTTGTGCCCGGTATGGCAATAGGTTCGCCACCTATTGCATTTGGGACGTAAACATAACGTCGAGACGAGGCTTCACAGCCGCTGCCTACACCTTCGGGTAACAAAAGGCGTGAAGTTATGTGTATGTGACAAATATTTATTTCATTGATTTATCGATAGTTCAACAACTATATATGGCGCGTTTTCGAGCGGAGGCACTGGTTGACTTGAAGTGGTCCTGTGACTGCGCGCTCTCCGCGCTGTATCTCTAAAATGGTTCACCGTAAAAAAATACTTTTTCATCAAAATTTGTAGAGAATTTAATAATCTACAATATTGATACATAATACATATAACAAAAATCTCATTGGAAATGAGATATTTACGAAGAAAGCTCAAAACACCGATTTTTGTGACTTTTGACCTTAAAATTTAATAGTTGCCGACACCCTACCATATGTAGGTTTTGAGACAACTTTTAGGGTGTCAATATATAAATATTTACAGAGTTACAGCCGGTTATCTCAAATTCCGAGATTCTTACCTAATTTAACCTTAAATGACTGGACTATAAATGCGTTCTCTATTTAATATCGGTGTAAAGGCATTCCTCCATAATAAATGAAATTTAATGTAGATTAGAAACTTCGACTTGAAATGTATTGCACGATGATAATAATATACTGTGATACCTTGTGTAGAATTTCTACAGATGTACGAAAAGTTTATGTTTGTGTCGCGTGCTCTAGATATAAATTGATTATTTTAAAATTATGTAACAGTCTCGGTGGCGCAGTGGTCGAGCACACGGCTTCTGATCCAGAGGTCCGGGTTCGATTCCAGACACTGGCTCACATCAATGACTTTTCGAAATTGTTTTCGGAAGTTATGTGTGATAAATATCGATGACTGAAAAACTTTGTGCCCGGTATGGCAATAGGTTCGCCACCTATTCCATTTGGGACGTAAACATAACGGCGAGACGAGGCTTCACAGCCGCTGCCTACACCTTCGGGTAACAAAAGGCGTGAAGTTATGTATGTTAAAATTATGTATATTTAATATGGATTTTAAGAGATTTTTCTTACTCACTCTGCTAATAAAAAAACATTAATACGGATGAAAAGGGTTAATTTACTCAAAAATAAAAAAATAACCACTTTAACTAAATTCACTTAAATAGGAAATAAGTTCTGTAGTATTCGTTCACTCCTGTTTATCTGGCAACGGAATTGTCGTAAATGTATAATATTTCAGGATTGTTATTTAGTGAATATTATTTTTAACCGACTTCGAAAAAAGGAGGAGGTTCTCAATTCGTTCTGTATGTGTATTTTTTTTTTATGTCTGTCCACCGATATTTTCGTCAAGTATAAAACCGATTTCAAAAATTTTTTTTTGGATCGATAGTGTTTACTTTCGAGATGGTCCCATTTTCACCAGGTCAGGATCTGATAATGGAAACCAGGAGAAATCGAAGGCAACTTCCGAAAATTGTATGCGAGTATAGTGTTACGTAATAGTGATATCTTAGGGATATTCTTTATGGTGTCAACATTTGATGCTGCTGTGCTGATGAAGAAGCCACCGAACTCCTCAACGGTTAAAAGTTTGAAGACAGCACTGCAATTTTTCGATAGAAACTACTTGGTAGTATGTAGGGATAACGTGTTGCTTGTGAGGTATACTTAAATATATGTCTGATGCTGCTGTGCTGATGAAGAAGCCACAGAACTCCTTAATGGTTTCAACAACAAATGTCACTTATTTTTGGAGTCGGTGCAAGCCCAGGTAACGTACTCTATTGTGTTGCACCGACTTCAATAATCAGTGGCAATAGTAAATATTATAACAGTTAAAGGTTACTTTATAAAAGTATTACGTTTTGTATATTGTATTAAGTATACAAATTAGTAACTTACGTTATTTATCGCTTTTTAGTTATGGAGGTACCGTTTTCATATACTTAAAGATTTTGTAGTTTACGTTTCTAGAAGTCAGTTTAACTTTTTTTTGTAAGTATTTTTTATATATAATGCAACCGTAGTTACCGTTTGTAGAGATTTGTAATTCCAAATGTTTACATTAAAATTTATCATCAAACAAAAGTCCGCTGCTTACACACAGGCGAGTACCCAAAAATCCCCTAGTTAGAATAAATTAATTTCATCTTCACGTTAATTGAGAGGGTACACTGAATTCTTGTGATCCTGGCAGAGGGGTACCTCATTATTTATTCTTATAATGCCCCTTAACCCGACAGCTTTTGGGTTAATTTGCCAAAGGTCTTGTGTCTCAAAAATTCGTGCTCAGAATGGTTAATTTTAGATCTAAAACCGATTATAACTTTCCTGTTAATTGTTATGTGTGCATCTTGTTCACTTTGATGTTTATTATAGTATTTACAAGTTAAATGAATTTATGACGTCAATAATGTATAAGATAGCAATTAGTGAAATTTTAATTTCCTTTTTTTGAAAATACCTTTTACCTTCAAAATACTTTTGAAACAAAAATCCACATATTAAGCTCCTAAATTAAAACATATGATAGGTTTATAAAAAAAAAATTTGTACTGTGAAAGGAAAAAAGCCTTTTCAATTTCCATATATATTTTTTAAAAGTAGCTAAGTACCAACAGCTAAAGAATAAGATAATAATTAATATTGCCGCACATAAAATGTTTGTTTAATAATTTATCCAGTCAAATGGAGTGGGTAGAGCGGGTTATTTTAAAGGCGAGCACTCTACGTAGAGCAATAATTAATGAGCCGATATTGGTTAGCGAGTAGAGTTTGCAATTCAATAGAGCTGTTTGAAATTTTTGGCTCTGTTTGCGTGATCAATCACTTGTAAGGGCGTATCATTGTTTCAAATGGATATAATGGCAGTATATCGTGAACTACTAATAAGCGATCTCAATATCGAATTACTATTTGCCTATAAATCAATATATTACAATATACATACATACATACATAACTTCACGCCAAATCCCTTGCGGGGTAGGCAGAGAGAACAGAGCGCCATAGGGCACGATTCTTACACACCTCACTCGCTTCGTTGACTTTCATAACTCTTTTCATGCACGCGCGTCGGTTTTTGAGGCTCTTAACATCACCTTCCTCCAGAACACGTTCTATTTGGTCTTGGAATGTGTGTCTTGGCCGTCCTCGACTCCTACATCCGTCCGCTTTTGCATTGTATATCTGCTTAGTCAGTCTTGCGTCAACCATTCTTTCTACATGTCCGAACCATCGGAGCATGCCCTTTCTTACTTTTACACAGACACTCTCTTTCAAACCAACTTCCTTCCTTACAACCTTGTTTTCTACGCGGTCAGCGAGAGTCACTCCGCAGATTTTGCGTAGAGCCCTCATTTCTACCGCGTTTATTCACAAATTTATATTTATATAAATTTAAATTTATATAATTTATACAAATTCTGTAGTCACATATTACAATATGTGACTACAGAATTTACAATACTTTACTTTACCTAAATACAGGAAACATGTTGAATGGAGCGTTGGGCAGATTCATGGGTGCAAACGATGTTAGCAGGAAGGTCCAGCTAGTCATCTGTACTGTATCCTACTCTAACTTATGGTAACAAGAGTTGGGTATGGCACAGTGTGCATCAAAGTAAGATAAACTAGGTAAATCTACAAACTTGGAAATAAGGGCACTGCGCAAAATCTGCGTCGTAGCTCTCGCTGACCACATCGAAAACAAGGTTTTAAGGGAAGAAGTGAAGGAAGTTGGATTGAACGAAAGTCGTCGCAAAAGTATGAAAGTGCATGCTCCAATAGATCGGACATCTAGCAAGAATGGATGATACAAGATTAACTAAGCAGATATACAATGCAAAAGAGGATGGATTTGGTAGTCAAGAGCGGCCACGACACACCTTCCATGACCAAATAGAACGAGTTCTGGAGAAAGTTGACGTTTATGCCTTAAAATTACAGCGTGTGTATCAAAAGATTTATTAAAGAGAGGCGAGATGAGCCGTGTAAGCATCGTGCCTTATGGCCCTCTGTAATCTCTGCCTACCCCGCTAGGGATTTGGCGCAACGTTATGTATGTATGTACCTAAATACTATGTGAATAAGTTAATTTTAAATTAAGCAGTCGAAATACTAAATTATCAAAATTAAGTCTGTGTAGGAATTGTGCTTTATGGCGCTTTATTCTATCTGCCTACACCCCAATAAAATGAAGTGACTTCCATAACTCACTTTTATAAATATAAAAACTTACTTTACTCCCAATGAGCCGTATTTGTGAAAAGTAATTCCTTTCTAGTATAGATATGGCTCTATTTTTTCAAACGTGATTAAATATTACTATTGCTATTTATTAAGGACGACAACTTGATTCATCAGATTAACACATTGGTGGTTTTAATAGGATTAATTTTGACCATATAGCACTTTAACCCTTGTGTTTCGGGTTACCAGCGGTTAGCCAAGAGGACGCCACACCTTTCGCCGTTCTCCGTCTCAAGAAAAGTTAAATACTCTTAAAAGCCACAACTAAATTTAATTTAAATTAAATTGAACTATTAATAAGTTTTAATCGTTTTAAAATTAGTTTAATTGTTATGTAACTTCGTAATCACCGTCATAGTGAAAAGTAGAAGAAATTTATTTATAATGAAAAATCGGGAGAGCGTTATTTGATTTGACCAAAGATCACTCGAGATAATGATGTCAGTATCATCAGCAACATCAGCAGATCAGCAAACAGAGTAAAAAAGCAAGATATAGACATCGGTGCTCTATTATTCAGAAAGATTAATATTGTCTATGTACAATATATATACAATAACATTTGATTTGATATTTTTCTATACTTTTTAACGTTCGTTTTTAACACTTAAAGTTATTTTAAATATGGCAACTGATTTAATAATGAGCCTATTGATTATTTGTTGTCTTGTAAGTCTTATCAATATCTGTATACATTTTGAAAACAAGCCAAGCCAAGTTTTAATACGTTTCCCAGATATTTGAAAATAAACATTTTAAATACTACTATTATTGATAATGTGAAAGATTACTATGCCACAAATAAACCTATCATTGAAGATATTAATCTTCCTCTGAAATGGGTCCATGATAGTGTCTCAGGTGTGAGACCATTCTGTAAGCTTGGATCGTCTTTTAAGCGCGTTTTAAGTTGTCAAAATGGAATTTGTATGTCCCTCGATAGATGCGGTTTGAAGGTTAGCATATTTGCATTTTATGCTATTAATATTTATAATCTTACTAACATTAGTGATGTAAAAGTTTTTCAACACGTTTGTTGATCAAATACGGACCAATTGATGAACAGAATGCGATGAAAGTAGGAATATGGACAGAAAGCTTTATATCCATATGACGTAATTTCTTTAGATTTATGTAAGTAATTGATATGGTTCATGAAGACATGGTTTTTGTTGCAATCATAGATCGTAATTAACTCAGCTGAACAGTTCTCTAGGTAAATTAAAATCCTTTTAAAGCCATCTCTTATGAAATAACCAAAACCAAAAACATAAATAACTTCACGCCTTTTTCTACCCGAAGGTGTAGGCGGTGGCTGTAAAGCCTCGACTCGCCGTTATGTTTATGTGCCAAATGGAATAGGTGGTAAACCTATTATAACCAGGCACAAAGTTTTTGGCCATCGATATTTATTACACCTAGCTTTCGAAAATGATTAATTTCAAAAAGTCATTGGTGTGTACCAGGATTCGAACCCACGACCTTTAGATTCAGAAACCGTGTGCTCGATCACTGGACCACCAAAACTATATAATATATACATATATAAATAACCGTAGATTGTTTTAATTGCTGTAGAATGTGCAGAACAGACCTGCCTATTGAGCATGATTCTTTCTTTAGTTTACTTTCCTGCGAGAAGGTCCAAAAATAATAAATAATAAAAACATTATATTTATAAATATGTACAATAAACAGAAGTAAGCACCTTTCGCAAAAATAAAAAAATATACATGAGGGTTACTTTTTGGAATATAATATTTTTTTCCAGGCTCACCCTCACCTTCGCTCAACTTTGGGACGCGACATGAATAATTTAGCCGGCCCGTATTAACATATCATTGTTTTACATTGATTTTTTGATAAAAGGGTTGGACGGATTGAGAATAGACAGGCTTTTTAAAAATATTTTGCGCTTATCTTGATTTTATGTTGACATACAGTAGTAGAGCCAATCAGTTCGCTGCATGAATGCGGCTCGACCGGTAAAATACCACGACCTTTCAGCAGACCGACGTAAAGTGGCTCATGCCGCGTTTCGTTCGGTGAGAGAGGTACCCGGAGGCCCACCCCTTTCCCCATCCGTTACTATCCCCTATTCTTTAAAGGTCGGCAACTCAACAGTAACACTATATGTGTTGCTGGTGTCCATGGGCGGCGTTGGTTGCTTACCATCAGGTGACACGCCTGCTCGTTTGCCCTCCTATCCCATTAAAAAAACATATACAAAGCCTCGAAGCTCTAATAACAAATTATGACTTATTACAATTCTCGTTAATTAAAACTTAATAAAATAATACACACACGAAAAGCTTAAATAACGGTTGTTAAAATTGATATTTTAATAAACAATATATTTTTTTGTTTTTATCTGTGTTTTTATCAGGGGCTCGGAGATCGAGTAACCCACATCTGATCTACGAGGTAGCGGATTCCAATCCTGACTTGTAACAAACTGGTTTTTTTTTTTCGGAATTCATGTAATAAATTTATTCACTGAAAAATAATACCCCGTGTGTGACAGTGAGATTTCGCCACCTATTTCCTATTTTATATCTGTAACTTTAGGTATAATAAATAATAGTTTAAAAAAACTAAAAAACACGCTTTTTATAGAATACCGAACTAAAAAATAGAAAAATAAAAAAAAATATTTTATTTTAAAAAAAGCGTGGGGTGCTTTTTAGATATTAACGAAATGATAATCACTCTACTCATATCTGTCAATAAAATATTTATAACTATTGACACCATGCACCCCACGCTTTTTTTAAAATAAAATATTTTTTTTTATTTTTCTATTTTTTAGTTCGGTATTCTAGAAAAAGCGTGTTTTTTAGTTTTTTTAAACTATTATTTATTTTCTATTTTTTAGTTCGGTTTTCTAGTCTAGAACTTTCATAGTTCACAAATCGCACCATCTAGTGGCAATCACCGGAAACTAAAAAAGAAGTCGGTTACAAACAAACATACAAACATACAAACATACAAACCTACAAACATACAAACCTACAAACAAACATACAGGTGAAGCTAATAAAAAGCTAATAAAAAGCTAATAAAAAGCGTGATATGATATGATAAAGTTAACCCACAAGAAAAATATTGACATGCAAAATACTGTAATCGCTCAGCTCAGCTCCAGAATCCACACGTGCATTGCAATCTTCAAAGCTTTTAAACCGAGCATTAGCTACCTACTAACCGAACAAGTTGTTAACCCTCACAAGTGCGCCCGCCTCGCGCACGCTTCCCAAAGCAATTTTAAATGCAGCTATCACAAGATCTATGTTGTGAAACTTTACGTTTTCTAATTACAAGGCAGCGCAGGGTTAGTTCGCTTATCTGTTGATGTTGCGTTTCCTACTCGGCTTTCATGATTTAAGGTTTTAGTTTGTATTTATACGAGTACATTTAAAAATATGTGAGATTTTAATATCACTGAGTTATTTAAAACTCATAGATATGTGGCGGAATAGTTGAAAAAAAAAATTGAAAAGAAGTTAGGACTAATTTTTCAAAATATTGCGCGCCTCACAACGCTTTAGCGTGTGGGTGTGCTCTATTCTCGAAAGACCGCTCTGCGACGATTTTACAACATGAAATCGTTTTTATACCAAAAGTTATCAATAAACGTCGCGAAAAAATGGATGTTTCTGCAACTAGGAACTCTAATTGTTAGTTCAGTTAGGTTTTTTTTTTCATATACATCAATAATTATGATGAAATATGTATTTATAAAAAAACAAAATTGTCGTCCGTTGGTCTGTATGTCTGTGCGTTCCATCGATTAAGAAAAAAAATCTGGTTGCCTGTAAAGTCGGTTTTACGGGCGAAGATTTTACGTGACAACGTCTTTTTCTCGGTAGAATATTTATTGATATGAATATAATTAAATTGCACAATAGGAACAAGGAATTGAATGAAAATAAGAATTGCACAAATTACAAACACAGTTTAAATCAAGTTTTCTTATATCTGCCACTTTTTCTTAATATTTGTAATTTTAAAGAATCAATTCGAAAATCAAAACATTTATTCAGATCGAAGGTTCAAATTTTTGCTAAATAAATTTGAAATTAATGAAAATTTGTAAAATAATAATTAATTAATTAATTAATTTTAAACTAATAATTTACTTAACACTATCAACATTTATCAATAGTATGACATAACCTATAAACTCAGTTTCTCAACTTTTGTGTCAATCTAACAATTAATCAATCAATCATAGTTTACGATAATGAAATATCAGTGTACAATTATTTACCTTTATTGTTGTAGTTGTTGTAAATGACGAATCTAAGCACTCCACATTTTCACTACAGACACAGCTGACGATACTTTAACCACACGTGTGAACTTGTATTATGACGCTTTCTTGTTTTTCCAACGCCAAGAACGTTCGAGAAAGACAAAGACAGAGACACAAGCATGCGCCGATTCAATGCGCCTAATTCTCTAGTGCTGCGCGCGCGGCAGACCGATCATAGTTGAGTGGGAGAGAGACGCAAGGCATTCGGCGGGCCTCTCTCTCGTTCGGTGACTCATCGTAACGTTACCGAGCGTTACACTTTTTCATAAGTGACTCCCAGCCGCAACCTAATTTAAGACGTTGTCACGTCAAAATACGCGATGAAATGAAGTGAATCTTTTTTTAAACGTTTCTGTACATCCTGAGGATGATCCCTATTGCTTGGCGTGATTAAACTCTGAACGATTCAAAAGATATAAATGAAAGTTCTTCTACAGAAATATAAATGAAAGTTCTTCTACAGAATAACAAATTCCGTATCTCAACCATTTTTTTGTTTTAATTATCATGATTATTGTTAAGACCAAATAATCATAAAAATCGTATTTATCAACAAGTTAATAGTTTTTTTTTTTTCATTTTTTTTTTTTTTTTACAAAACGTGGATTATTAAAGAAAATAGCTATAAGACAATTATAACTATATATTCAAAAAAAAATAGTGCTGTGTTAAAACAGTTATTTCATCAATGATAATATTATTTTTTTCTTATATTCAATTCAAATTTCTCCGATTTCTAGGACAAATAGTGAGTGAGGCGCGCACTTTTGGATTTTCCAAATTTTTTTCTTTTTTGTTTCATGAGTACGCCCACCAGCCCGATCGTCAGACGACCTCAGAAAGGCTGCTGGAAAAGAGTGGATGTGGAAGGCAGAGAATCGGATGTTGTGGCGCAAATTGGGGGGCCTATGTCCAGCAGTGGACTGCAATAGGCTAATGATGATGAATGATGAGTATATCCAGCCAGACAGCTGAATTAATAATATATACAAAAAAATCATCAAGTACAGTAATCAAGTGACAGTTTAAATTCATTAGTAGGAGAGGCATGAATTTCTAATTATATTATTTATTATTTATTCAACCATGTCTTGAAATCCTATGAAAATACTTTAACGTTATTGATACCCCAAGGTGTGGGGTGCGGCGTCATACCTCGTTACGATAATTGAATTATTTGGTCCCAAATAACAGGCGGGACAACAAGCACAACTTGTGATTGATATTTGACATGATTAATTAGATATAATTAATAAAATTTACGTTAAGTTTAATTAACAGAATTACAACTGGGCATCTGTCAATCAAAAGTGATATTATTAAACCATTGCACCATTAAGACTCTACATCAAGTAAACTTTTAATACCAAGACTTCAAAATTAAAGTCATATATACGTTTCTGTGTTATCTTACAAGTAACTTTACATTTCCAACTGAAAAATATTCATACCTACCCCACGTGGGGCAATTATTAAAGCCGGAAGTGCCAACAAACAAGTCGCATTAATTTAAAAAGTTGTTAGTAGTATAGCCTTCTCACCCTTATAGAGCCATAAAGGAGGAAAAATAAAACTTGGATATTTTATGTAATTCGCAGGGATTTTCATGGTAACACTTAAATATATGCATAATTATTATCCAACTGCGACGGTGAAAAACTATACTTTCGTAACTTTATAAATGTATACGTATTTACATTTCCTTACCCTTACCCGACAGATTAAGTGCTATGATGGATTTTGACATACGACCTAAGATTTAATTTGAGGCATGCGTGATCAACATGGAACATATTGTTAACTATTTGTGAAAATGTACATATTAAAAATATATAAAATACTAATAAATATTACAGATTAATTATACACATTCACGCCAAGTCCCCTGCAGGTAGGCAGAGAATGCAAATCATCAGAAAGTACCATTGCTACACATCTCACTTGCATATAGTCTATTACTAAACGACCCTGGTATTACAATCGTCAGTTTTAAGGCTTCTGATAACAGCTTTTACAAAACACGTTCAATTAGATCATGGAACACCTGTTGTTGTCGTCCCAGACTCCAACAGCCTTCCGTTTCCGATTGTTTAGTCAAGCTTGGGTCATCCATTCCATCCATTTACATGTCCTAAGCATTGTGAACGTGATTTGATATACGAGTATATAAGAGAAATAATATAAAAGGAATTTGTCGTCTTAGTTATCCAGTGGTCGAGCTCCCCGCTTTTGAATCTAGACCAATGACTTCTTAGAGTTCTGTAGGATGTAGGGTGATAAATATCGACGACTGACAATATTGTGTTCGGTGTATATGCTATTATTAGGTTCCACCATTTATTTCATTTGGTATGTCAAAATTTGGCGAGCCACTGGCGTTGAAGCTGAAGAAAACGTGAAGTTTTTTTTATGGGATAGGAGGGCAAACGAGCAGGCGTGTCACCTGATGGTAAGCAACCAACGCCGCCCATGGACACCAGCAACACATATAGTGTTACTGTTGCGTTGCCGACCTTTTAGGGATAGGGGATAGGAAAGGATGGGAAAGGGTCGTTCGGTGAGAGAGGTACCCGGAGGCCCACCCGCCTCTAATTATATTTAGAGGTACCCCTCTAAATATAATTATAAATTATGATTATAAATTATGCCAAAGGTGTTAACAATAGTTTTTTTTTGTTCAATATAATTTGCCAATTCCACACGAAAATCACACAATTGTTAAAGTTACGAGGCTCGTTTCAACTCTACTTATTTCTCCCCCCACATCATTATTTACCAAATATTTAATAACTCACGGGCCGTAAAAGTTTGTTCGAAATTCATTCGGCATTTTACGACAACCATAAATTTATATGTTTTACGGCGTTTATTTTATATTTCTTTACGAGCAATATCTAAATTAGGTCATATTTGATACCGGTGTTGGAACAAGTGTGAATTTTTTTCATTTTTCAGTAATTTCACAGTATATATATATGTTTATATTCGAACTACAAGTATTGGTTTACTTGACTATATCCCTCAGGTGGGGTAGAGGGCGTCCACAGTACGTTGCCATCTCGAACGGTCTAGAGCGCTTCATTTTACCTCAGTCCGCGTCAGCCCTATTGCATTCGCTTCTGCAGTGCGTCCGTCGCCAGCTGAATTATTTTTAATCATCTCTGCATCTCTTGTATGACTTCAGTCTCGAAACCTTGTTACCAACGAAACGGAAATCAAAAAGGCACACGAATGAAGCTATGGTATCTATAGGACAATATTCGTTTTAATGCCCAAAACTTAGGAATTCTGAGCTCGAAGGTGGAGTGCTGAACTACTTAGCCCATTAGCCACTAAGATACAAGAGGTGTTTGGGATCCTAATTAATATTATTTTTTATGAAAACCAAAATGCTCTGGACCTTGGCTATAGATCTTATTTTAGTTATATTTATAACGTAATTCACATAGGACCCGCCAACTTCAAGATAAAAATTTAGTGCTTGTGTTATGAAACTAGGCAACCGGCCCTATGCATATGTATTAAAATTACGAATTTCCTACTAACATTATACATGTATGATGTAAGTAATGTTAATACAAATAATGGAAATTCGTAATATTAATACAACAAAACACCTGGTTGTTACACATAAAACTGCGCTGTTAAAATAATTTTTTTGCTGATTTCTCGGTGGTCCAGTGGTCGAACACCCCGCTTCTGAATCCAGAGGTCGTGGGTTCGAATCCTCACATTTGCTCACACCAATGACTTTACGAAATTAATTTGGTAAGTTATGTGTGATATATATCGATGACTGAAAACTTTGTGCCCGGTATGGCAATAGGTTCGCCACCTATTCCATTTGGGACGTAAGCATAACGGTGAGACAAGGTTTACCAGCCGCTTCCTACACCTTCGGGCAGAATGTTAGTTATGTTTGCTGGGGTGGGTTGGAATTGAATCCCTAAACTCAGGTATGCTACCTATTACGTAGCGAGGCCTTTTATACGTTAATATTAAACTTAATGTTTTCACCTGGAAACCGTATTTTAATATCTCTTCCATTAACCGTTATTATTATTCAAATAATTGAGTTGATTAATTGTATGTTTCTGACTTGACACTTTTTAGGTGTTACTTTATAGGAAATGAGGAATTTGTATTTTGGTTTTTGAATAATAATACCGCGTAATAACTTTTTTTTTGCAGTCAATATTATTGATGTTTTTAATTCGTTAGCTTTTTGAAACATTCTTTACACGTATGGGAAAACTGAGAAAATATTTTATCTATCAAAATAATTAACAGATTGTCATAGAGCTTTCATAGTTCGTTTATGCGTTTAATGAAGCTATAAATAAGCTTTATTTAATTATATTTAAGTATGAAAAGGAATTTAAATCGTCATTTAAAATTTTTAGTTTTTTTTTTAGTTTTTATACTTAAGGGTTTTTTTAAATTTTAATTTATATTAGAAAATTAAGTTTAAAAAGTCGACAACGATTCGTAATTTAAGCCATTTTCGATATTCGTGTTCATTAATAGACAATTTGAAAATATATCAAAACGTAAGTGATATCTTGAAGAAAACCAAGCAAGCGATATAATGAAAATTAAACCATATTAATACTATAAAGGTATATAAAGTATAAGGTGACGAGATTTTCGCTGTGTCGTTGCGATAAAATAAAATTTGCATAGAAATAAGGCAATATACAATCTGTATATTTATTACTTTGGAGTTTCTCGTGTGAAATGTTGTTTTTTTTTAACCGACTTTTGTGAATTGAAATTGGTATATATAATTTGTTCTTTTATCGTTGTCAAGACTCAATTGATGCCGGCAATTAAACCAGGCAAACAATATTAATTTTGACACAATACACAGCGGCCTCTAGTTTTCTGGTAACTAGACAATGAAAATACTTACATTGTTTACTCCATGGATGTAAAGAGTCAGTAAGACTAATACACTGTAATTTGTATTAGCGTAGGCATCCCTTATCGCTGCAGTGTTTGAAAGTATTCCCGCGACCCTACAGTATGTGGTTTTAGTCGGTGTACCATCTTATTTGGACGTTGGTAGAGGCCGAGGAATCCGTCATAACCACCAGTTTTCTTACGAATATTTCGTGAGTGCCTTCTATAAATATCTAATTATCTGTATCGAAAGTTCAATTTAAGTAGAGTTTGCTACCGAGTTCTCACTTCGAAATGAATATAACATAAATTCACGCCTTTTCTAAAATTGTCAGTCATAGATATTTATCAGACGTAGCTTCCAAAAAGAATTTAAAGAAGTCATTAGTCCGAAAGTCAAGCCCACGACTACTGAATCAACATTGACTTTTTAAGCACTAAGCTCTTTGCAATACAATAAAAAAATATTTAGTTACTACATAGAAAAAGTCGTTTAAAAACAGCAGACAGTTTATGGTGTGAAAAAAAAAACTAAGGAATGAAAAGCAAAAACCTATGTCTACAAAAGCTATGTCTTAGTCTAGTATTGTGGGAGTTAATGCTACGAGCGTTTGAAAAGTAAACGTTCTGTACATGATGTACAGTCGACAACAGATTTTCTTGGTTAGTGTAAATAAAACTTTTGGCGTAAGTTTTATCAGAACATTACAACATACAATCCTCAAAGAAGAGGTTAAATATTTTTTTTAAAGTTTTGCTACACGCTTGTTGATTTGCAGCGGATTTCTAACACATGGTATATCAGCCATCTATAGATTACGATAGTCACTTACAAGCAGGAGCTTTATGACTGTTTCACAGCTCTGTACCATAAAATAAATTCTATTTTCTATAGAACCTGATGGCAAGCAAGTAGCGCCGCCCATGCACATCTGCAACACAGATAGTGTTACAGTTGCGTTGCAGGCCTTTGAGGAAATACGATGGGAAAGGAGGGGGAACGGGAGTGGGGATACAGATCTCCACTCATCAAACAAAACGCGGCACATGACCCACTATACGTCGATAATCTGAGAGGTCGTGGTGTTTCACCTATGGGGCCGGTCCATTCACGCAGCAAAATGCATGGATCTACCACTGCTATTCTACGATGGCTATTATAATAATAATAATAATAAAAGCCTTTATTCACTGACTAAAAGTTACATTTTAACAATTTCTATTAACATAGTGAGTTGCTGCAGTCAGGTTGTCCATTGACATAGGCCTCCTCCATACTCTTCCACACGATGCGGTCTTTTACCCTTCTCCATCCCTTTGGCAGGTCGTCTTCCCATCGTTTATGTTGCCTGCCTCTCCTTCTTTTTCCTTCCCTAGGGTACCACTCAGTAATATCTTTAGTCCATTTTTCAGTTTTGGACCTTATCATATGGCCGGTCCAGCGCCATTTTAGTGTTTTCGCTTTTTGTATTACATCTGATACCCTAGTTTTATTCCTTATGTCTATGAGTCGTTGTCGATCACTCAAGCGGATATTCAGCATACTGCGTTCCATACTTTGCTGGCAGACTTTTAGTTTGTTTGTTGAAGCCGTTTTAAAAGACCAAGTTTGACATCCATAGGTGAGTACGGGCAATATGCATACATCAAAGACTTTCCTCTTCTCTGAGATTGGTATAGACTTATTTTTCATAACTTCCTTCAAAGACCAATATCTTGCCCAACTGTTATTGACTCTTCGTTGTATTTCTTTGCTGATTTGATCTTTAGGTGCTATCAATTGTCCAAGATATATGTACTCATCCACATACTCAATTCTCTGGTGGTCTATCATTATTTCAGTTTTGGTACTGTTTGTCATTACTTTTGTCTTTGACAGGTTCATTGACAATCCTGCCTTCTTGCTTTCTGTTGATAGAGATTGAAGCCTATTTTGCAGTGTTTCTGGGTCTTCGGCAAACAGCACCAAGTCGTCTGCAAATCTCAGGTGATTTAATTTACTGCCATTAATATTTATTCCGACGTCCCAGTCTAGGTTCCTAATTATTTCTTCTAAGACAGCCGTAAATAGTTTGGGAGACAATGGATCGCCTTGTCTCACACCTTTTTTTACATGAAATGACTCTCCACATCTTTCTAACTGAACTCTGGTAGTGCAATTTTTGTAAATCATGAAAATAATTTTAATATATTTGTAATTTATACCCTGATTATTTAAAGCCTGGTAAATGAAGTTATGAAGCAATGAGTCGAAAGCTTTGTTGTAGTCTACGAAACCAATGTAATAAGATTTGCCATATTCATTTAGTTTTTCTATTAATTGTTTTACTACATGCATGTGATCTACAGTGGAAAAATCACTGCGGAAACCAGCTTGCTCTTTTGACTGTTGTTCGTCTAAAGTTTTGGTCAGTCTTCCTAGAATAATTTTTGAGAAAACTTTATAGATATTGCTCATCAGGCTAATGGGTCGATAGTTATCTAATTTATTTTTATCGCCCTTTTTGTGGATCAGTACTATTGTCGATGATGTCCACTGTTTTGGTATTTGTTCAGATTCTAATATTTCGTTAAAGAGGGTAGTTAAAGGTTTATCTATTATGTTAACTATCTGTTTCAATAATTCATTGGATATTTTGTCGTCGCCAGGTGCTTTATAATTTTTCTGCGACAGTACGATGGCTATTAGCTCTACGTAAATCTATTAGATCCTCATTTAATTCTTAGTAGACCTCAGCTTCAGTCACCACGACAAGTGATGGAAACTCGGACCTATTTTATTTTGCGTCAAAGTAATCATATTTCAGACATCCGACGGTACAAAAGTAAAATGTTTTATCAAAAAGTCTATATCCCTCATTTAGCTATGGAAATTCAATAAAATACGTTTTCCGCCAATCATAGTACAGGAAAATGGAAAGTAATATTATTTTGGTAGGCTTCAACTAAATTGACTGTTCGCTTGTTGGTAATAATTTAATCCTATTGACTTGGAGACCGACGAAGTTGCTATTCGGAGAATTGTAATTTAGATAAATAAATAGGCAGAATCAAGTGTTATTTAATATTTTATCAATTGGAAATTTATAGAAGATAAAACTATACTGTAAAATTGGTCTGTATTTAATAGCTCGGCGTAGGAATTAGATGTCTCAGATTTGAACCAGGGTGGTGATTTTCCTTATGGTTTTACAAAAGTCCAGTATGTTTTCAAGTATGCAAAAATAGGCAGTGCCTCTGTTGGGACAAAAAAGAATGAAATAATGGTGTTTCAAGGCACAATTTGTACTGTTTCGGCAATCCGATAAAAAGGCATGATTTGACAAACACATTATTCCACTAACACTTTTTTGAGTAACAGTACTTGTACACAGTATCATGACAAGTCAACACATGCTGTATATTACGCAGCAAGCAAGGAGTGTCACACTGTTCACAGATCTTTAGTACGTAACTATACATGCTAACAATCTGAGTGACTACGCCCTAATGGATTTAGTACTGACATGGATTCATGTTAAAGTTGTTTTCTGTTCTATTATATATTAAAAGTAGACCTTAAATCATGTAAACAGACTTCTAATTGTTTAATTATACTTATTACCCTAATGTTACTTAAAGACAATTTCGGGGTAGGTAGAGAAAACAGAGCGCCAAATGGCATTAAACTTACTGACCTAACTTCCTTCTTTAACTTTCATTACTCATATCATACACGCTCGTTAGTTTGAGTGGCTAGCTTTTTTCTTTTTCAAGAAGTCAAAGCGTCCATATCTAGTAAGAAGAGGTAGGGGCTCAAAGCAGACCCTTGGTGCAGACCCACAGCGACACCGAACTTGTCAGTAGTACCCCCGGCCGATCGGACATGGATACAAGGTGTTTTGTACATTGCACGAACTAGCCTTACATATTTCTTGCGTACACCTTTCTCCCTCAGGGCCCACCCACAAATATTTTCAAAATATACGAGATGACAATTAACTTAACTGAATATAATCTGTAGTAGATCTATGGATTGTCGCTGCAAAAAATCATAAAATCGTAAGTCAAAAAATCATGTCTTTTTAATATGACCTCTGCGCTGTATAAAGAAGTAAGTGAAAACTCTTTTGTTACGATGTCTTTTTTTTATTTAATTTGCTAATAAGTGTTTTGTAATATGGTGTACGGTAGTACTTACTATATGATTTTTAAATAGTTTTATAAAAAACAGCCATTTTTTGGTGAGTATGGGTACATGAACTATCATTTTAATGAGGAGATGAAATCATCTTCAAGCACTGTTAAATCACTGTTTACTACGTCATTTGAAATATTTTAACTATAAAACCATTTTAATTTTGTTTAAGTATTTTCTCTACTTAAATGTTATAAAGCACAAAGTTTTGAAATTTAAATGAAATAAGTTTTCTGTTGATGCACGCAATAAATTTCGTTAAACTATTTTAATGTCTATATAAAACAAAGTTGAATAAACGTACACAGACTTTATAATTTAAGAAAGTTTTAAATTAAATAAATGAAATGAATAGGTCAATAAATTAGTAGTTCTCAACTGCAATTTTAAATTAACACATCAAAAAGAATAGCAAATAGAATCTTCAACTTATAATTGTTTAATTATAATATAAAATGTAGTCCCGGTGGTTCAGTGGTCGAGCACCCCGCTTCTGAATCTAGAGGTCGTGGGTTAGAATCGTCACACTGGCTCACAGCAATGACTTTTCGAAGTTGTTTTCGGAAGTTATGTATGAAAAATATCGAAGACTGGAAACTTTGTGCCCGGTATGGCAATAGGTTCACCATCTATTCCATTTGGGACGTAAACATAACGGCGAGTCGAGGCTTAACAGGCACTGCACCTTCGGGCAGAAAAAAGCGTGTTATGTTATGTATGTTAGAATATGAAATTCAAATTAGGGCTAGGCATTTTGTTTTCATTTTTATCACATTCTGTGGATTAAAATGCCAATATAATTACTAACTCCCTTATTTCTTCTATTAAAAATTGTTATCGGTATGCATAAATATATTTACACAACATAACGTACATAAATAATGTCATACGAATATTATATTCCCGGAATACAATTACAACTCATCACAAACAGAATTTTATTCACTCACCTTTGTTGAATACAAAAAAAAATGCTCATAATATATACACATACGGAAAGTACGTTTGCCGCATTATTCATGTAATACGTCAAGTATCACACAATCGGACAGTTGGCGGGAGTTGTGCGGACAAAGATCGCGCGAAATGGAATTTTCTAGCAGCACCACTTGTATGTGGGGTGGTGGGGGGTGGATTTTAAGGGTGAGCGCCGCAGACAGATTACTTTGATATTATTGTGTATGCCGACGTATTTTTTTTTCACGTAACTCCATACACATTTTTTAGGTAGGCAACGCGAATGATGCCTTTACTCGCCGATTTTTTTATTCCGGGGCATAATTAAGTGAGTTATAAAGATGTAACATATGATTGCCGCAAAGGTTTCTAAAAAGTAGAGACACTGGTATAATATAGGATTCAAACTCGAGACTTAGATTGCAGAAGCGGTGGTACCCTACTTCTAAGTCAGCGATGTGACGTTACTAATGTATGTCATATCGAAAGCTTGAAAAGGTGTATTACAAGTACTTCATCTGGAAATTATTGAAATGTATTATTTAAGGAGGCAAAATGTTGAAATGGCATGTTATTTTAAGAAGATTTTATTTTAGTTATTCAATTTAATAAATAATGATGAACATGTATATTATGCCAGTTACTTAGGAAAGGTTTGCGTGGTATTTATATACAAAGCCTTTGAATTGACATTTCCGCGGTAGTAGGATGAGACAAGAGGCCAATCTAACATGCCACTATATAAACTGAATTTGATGCAATTTAATAACCATCATATTGAAATAACATTTTGACAACTTTTTGTGGATTATAACGCATTTATTTAGAACTTAATAATAATAATAAAGCCTTTTTTATTTCCTTAATAATATTACAAGCATAGTTTTACAATATATATATATATACAATATTACACATTACAGTAATATATATTTTTTTTTTCTTAGGATGTACATTTTGTTTGCTTATTAAGGACCTCTCAATAGAGTACAGGCCTCCTCCATTTTCTCCACATTACTTATAAGTTTCACCTCCTTTTTTCTACTTTTCTAAAACATAAACTGCTCATTAATCACGTTGTCACATGTCTTCAATTTAGAACTTATTTTCTATTTATTTTCCAACGTTTCGAACTCTTTACAGAGATCATTTTCACTAGTAATGAACAAAAAGATGGTAGTCGGTCAGAAGCTTCAGAACCATCATATTGAAACGGAAAATAATCATAAAACATACCTTCACGCCTTATTATACACGAAGGTGTAGGCACTGGCTGTTAAACCTCGACTTGCCGTTATGTTTACGTCCGTACGCATAATTACACACTGCATTCCTAAGCTTCACAGTGGCCTCTGCAAGGTTCGGGTGAGTAATCTAGATTCTTAGGTATTTCTCTTAGGGTACTATTATCGAACATTAATAATAATGTTTTTGTATTGGTGCCTATATTTTGTTACATAACATAATTTCACGCCTTTTGTTACCCGAAGGTGTGCGGCTGTTAAGTCTCGTCTCGCCGTCATGTTTACGTCCCTAATGGAATAGGTAGTTAAACTATTGTCATACGAGGCACAAAGTTTTCAGGGATCAATATTTATTACACATAAATTGCGAAAACAATTTCGAAAAGTCATTGGTGTGAGCCAGTGTCAGGATTCGAACCCGGACCTCTGGATCAGAAGCCGTGTGCTCGACCACTAGACCACCGAGACATCCAAAGATATTTTATTAGAAATCTGAAAGAAGTGGCTGAAAGGCGAGTACATGCAACAGAAATGCGAATGTTGAGATGGATGTGTGGGGTGACAAAAATGGATAGAACAAGAAATGCGTATATAAGAGGAAGCTTGAAAGTAGCACCAATTACGGAAAAAATTAGAAGTGGTAGAAGGTGGTATGGCCACATTATGAGAAGGGACGAACGCCATGTCGCAAGGAGAGCGATGAGAATGACTGTGGATGGACATATTAGTAGAAGAAGGTCGCAAAAGAGATGGATATAATGTGTAAAAGTTGATATGAATATAAAGGGAGTAAGTGTGAATACAACGAGCGATATAAGAGAATGTAAAAGGATGACATGTTGTGCCTGCTCTTGTCCCAGTCTAAGTGGGGTCCCACTTAGAGTGGGACAAGGGCAGGAAAATAATGATGATTTTAGTGGAAATCTGATTATAAATTAGCAGTGGTGTACAGCTATGTTCAAAAAGTTTATTGTACGAGACAGAATACGTAGAGTTTTGGGCGCGATAACTTCATTTTGCGAATGATTATTTTGTACTCGCGCTTTGAGGCCATACAAATGACTATACTCAAAAGCGATTGTTTTCTTTGTAGTAAAAAAATAATATTAATTAAATCTGAAGAATAATTACTCAAAGAGCAAAATTTAAAGCTTTAGATTTTTTTAAACTCTGATCTCAAAATTATAATAGGGTCTTTGGGGGATTTAAAAAACTTAATATTCTCATGACTTTTAAGTAATTTGATTAAAAATACCAATGACTGTGCAACAACGCACAACTGTGTCAATTACGTTTTCACGGAAATTTCATGTCACGCTTATTTTAAGGCCCCACAATTGGTCCCGTGATAACGTACGTTGCGTAATGGCGGAGAGGAAATTAAAGCAATGTTGTGTTGTTTACTTTTATTACCGCACAAGAATTTGAAGTAGGAGCTGTTTGTTGGCTTTGAGTCACGAATACACAGGATAAGATATTTGCATTTCATTTTTCATATAAATCTATCAAATTTTATAAGTTCCGTATAAACTCAGATAGAAGAACACTTCAGTTTTCACAGCGGAAATAATGTTCCATCAGTTTCCTTAGGCTAGTGACATCTGTAAAAGATATTCAATCGGTAAAAAACAAAAAAATAAAAGAGTATGCATTTATAAGTTGTTGACAAAGTGGTTAACACATAATATAATTTCACGCCTTTTCTATCCGAAGGTGTAGGCAGTGGCAGTTAAACCTCGACTTGCCGTTATGTTTACGTCCCAAAAGGAATAGGTGGTGAACCTATTGTCATACCGGGAACAAAGATTTCAATCATCGATAGTTATCATATATAACTTACGAAATTAATTTCGAAAAGTCATTGGTGTGAGCGAGGATTCGAAGCAGTAACCTCTTAACTCAGAAGCGGGGTGCTCAGCCACGGGACCACCGAGACGATTTGTTGGAGAGTTGTTTTTGATGAAAATCAGCAGGGCTAAGCATAACTGCTGCGGCATAAGAAAATATTGGTAACAAAATATAATGTGCTATTCTTGATTTTAAAGTCGTTTTAGATTTTTAATGTTTAATTTTTGTTCATCTTCTCACTGTTATAATTTGGTGTGTAAATATTTGAATAAAACATTAACTTCCGGTTGTCAATAAAAAAAATAATAAATATTTTTCATACATCTACGTTCCTTGAAGATTGGTTTACAGATTGCTGTTCTGAGAACATTCATCATCGCAGACTGAATTCTTGCGCGGTAATAACTATCAACAATTCAACAATTACGTCATTTATCACGTTTTTGCCCAATGGCAATAGGTTCGCCACCTATTCCGCGAGTCGAGGCTTAACAGTCACTGCCTATACCTTCGGGTAGAAAAGGCGTGATGTTATGTTATTTTATGTCCCTGCCCTATTTTACAGATTATTTAACAGGTTTTCGTTTTCCACTTTTCCTTATCATTGACTTACTTCTTTCATACTGACTGCCTTTCTTAATCATATTGCCAAGAAATGTATATAAATAAATCAATAAATTAAAGCTTACTTATTAGGTACCTGTATTGTCCGATGCCTCCAGGGTTCAGTATCATAATTCCGAATTAGTATTTTCTAATTTATTGAAAATATTTTTGAGAGTTGTATAAGTTTATCGGTGACCGACAGGATTGTACCTGAGATACTGTAGTAAGCTCCAACATTCCTTGTTGGGACCATAAACAATCCTTCTTTTAAATTTAAGTAAGAAAATACATCATGGTACCAGCGCCAACTTTTTAAAGAGAGCTGAACCATTGAACCATCAAAACTCTTATCAATCTCATTCATAAATGTATCTTTTTAATGAAATAACATAACATTACTTCACGCCTTTGTTACCCGAAGGTTTGGTAGGATGTCGGCATCTAATAAAGCCGTCTACCAACCGCAAACTCGGTATTCAAAAGATCTGAGGAATCCTCAGCTCAATATTGGGTGAATTAAAATAACATGAATTGTTTTGCTGTGTTTTAGATTGCTAAGTATACTAGCCTACTGCATGAAGGTCGTCATAGTTCCTCTACAATAAGTCAAATATTTGGGTGCTCTCTGAATTTTTTTAGACTTATAATTATTTAGTTGACCCAGCGAACTTTGTTTCGCCTCAGAAATAAAAAAAACAAAAATGGTTACTTAAATATTGGTTATCCCTAAGAGATAGACATATACCACCGTGGACTTTTTTGTAGACCTTTTGAAGATGTATAATAATGTAGTAAATTGCTTTTAACTATTACTTAGAGTTCAGCCAACGATCGCAATTAAAGTGCTCAATCTTAAGAATTATCACTTTTTTTTGCTATATTGTACATGAATTATACATACAAACTACCCCGTTGACACCTTCTATCTGTAAAAAAAAATACATCAAAATCCGTTGCGTAGTTTCAAAGATCTAAGCATTTAAGGGGACAGGTAGCGGAAAGCGGCTTTGTATAGATACTATGTAATGATTTCACATAATACTATGTAAAATGTGGATTTTACTTAAAAGAACTAAATTGGTCTCAGTGAATTTTGGTAGTAATTTAGATAATCATTGATTTTTTTTATAGGGGGCTAAACAAGCACGTGGATCACCTGATTGTAAGAAAATAACTCTGCTCATGCACATCAGTAATACAGAGAGTGAGCATATGCAGTGAGGGATAGTAGGGGGTGGGCGTGTGAAAACTTCTCTCTCCAACTAATGCAACAAACTACATGGCTCTGCCATAGTTAATTCTTCGGTTTTGGAAAAACAATAGCCTACAGAAAAAAGTTTTAAGCTTCCACCGCACCCGCCAGTGACACTCCAGGCTATAATTTTACATATTTCACTCACCTCTTCTCCTTTTATAGCTATTATCATACACCCTTATAAATTCTCAAGCCTTTCAGTGCACGCTTTTTAAGGTTCTCGCGCATTATCTTGCTATTATTAAAAGTAACTTAATATAACATCTCAAATATTCATCTAGAGTACTGTTTACGATTACGTAAAAAGGTATTCAGTTTTATCGCTTCCGGCGGAAATCTACGAGCAACAGTTAGCATATAACAATAACAGTTAGTGCATAGCAATAATTATAACGGAACAGTGTAACTTAAGTACTCCCAGTACGGAAATAACAGTAACATCAAAAGTTAGCATTAACAAGTATTTGGTACTTTTGTGTACCAATACCACTTATTACTTAATTCCTCTACTGTACGCTGTTTCTGTTGGTAGTTAAAAATATTAACTATGGAATGTTTTCAACAACTGTTTGCTGGTTCTGAACAAGCTATATATAATATTATTGCGTGTCGAGTAAAACTACTCTTTAAACTTGAATTTGATAGATACCAGAGATTAAGATGGCATTAATGTAATGGCCTTTAGTGGTTTTTCAATGCACTCATCGGAAGGAATGTGGTAGTACTATTCTTCAAAGGAATTCTACACACATATTATACAGGTATATTTTAAGTAAATCTACATATTACTTAAAATATATGAAAATTGAGAATAGAAGCAATACCCTAACGAAAATAGTGGCAGTATGGCAGAAAACTGCAATAACCAACTATAATGATGCTACGGCGTAGCATCTAGCGTAGCACTCTTAATGCTTTAGCTTTTTATATTAAACATATGAAAATTTATTATTTCAAAAACTTTCTATTAAAGTATTAGGTAATTAACTATAAGTATTTTTTGTAATTTCAAAGCAAATTTCAAAATCTCTCTACCTACCCTGCACGGGAAGGGGCATGAAGTAATGTATAAAAGCCATTTTTAGTTTCTTGACATATAATGTATATCTCATTACAAATATCTCAATACTTTCTTAAAATTAATTCACAGTGGTAGAGCCAAGTAATTCGCTGCATGAATGGGCCGGCTCGACCGGTGTAATACCACGACCTCTCAGAAGATCGACGTACAGTGGCTCATGCCGCGTTTCGTTCGGTGAGCGAGGTACCCGGAGGCCCACCCCCCATCCCCCATTCTTTCCTATCCTACTTCCTTAAAGGTTGGCAGCGCAACTGTAACACTATATGTGTTGCAGGTGTCCATGGGCAGACTAGATAAATAGGTGTATTGATACCGAACAAAACTGAATAAAAGGTGGTAAACCTATTGCCAGACTGGGTACAAAGTTTTAGTCATCGATATGTTTCACACATAACTTTCGAAATTAATTTCGAAAGTCATTAATGTGAGCCAGCATTCGAACTTGCGACCTCTTGATTCAAAAGCAGGGGCTCGACCACTAGACCACCGAGACTTAAAGTCAAGCCATTTCGGAGGATAATGCACCACTTGACACGAGATTTTTATATATTAGATTTTAGTCGAAAATAGTACCATTACAATAAACCTTTTTCTACAATTATGTGACATAATTCATGATATTAATCCACTCAATATTGAGCTGAAAATTCCAGAGATCTTTTGAATACCGAATTTGAGGTTGGTGAATCGCTTTATTAGATGCCAGAATCTGCCAAAACGTTGTCAGATATTTAGTTTACGGGTAAATAGATTAACCACTGGATTTTAAGGTTGTGAATTCTTGTGATCCTCAAAATAAGGTTCATTTCAATTTATTTTGATACTATAAATACTTGGTTTGCAAAGAGTTAAAGAACAGAATTGATATAGGAGATATATAAAAAGCTTTAGTTAAATTAAATACGTTAATTAAGCCAAGAAACCTCTTTATTCAGAAAAATTTTGAGTTCTTAAAAATAATAATTATTATCAATTAAATTTGAAAGTTTTATGATTCTTTTCATACAAATGGTCAAAGTATAATGTTGATTACCTGTTTAAAACATTAATACCCCACCAAGTTTTTCTTAAACTGTTGAGTGAAATAGCGCTCAAGGGTGACTTTAATTTTGCAGATATTAAGCTGTTTAAAATTTAAATGGCCTCTGGAGCATGCTTATGAGAGCCATTCATCTTATAATAATCCAAATATTAGGAAGTTGAGGAACTCTTGAGATATAAAAATGGCACCAGTACTGAAATAGTATGCTTCAGTTTATTTATTTATTTCTAAGATTTTCGCGAATCTCACTCATAGATTAAAACAACTTTTAGGATTATATCGCGTTTATTTCTTACTTATTTATATTTATTTCTCGACGTTTCAAACTCTTTACAGAGGAGTCGTGAAAATGATCTCTGTAAAGAGTTCGAAACGTCGGGAAACAAATATAAATAAGTAATAAATAAACGCGATATAATCCTAAAAGTTGTTTTAATCTACTTCAGTTTATTTTCAAAAAAATACACAAAATTATAATATTTTTTAAATTAAATTCATGCCCCAAACTCCAAAGCCAAAGTCAGTTTTTGTATTCACTAAAGTTTTGTTGTTTTTGTCTCACGTCATAGGTAAATCAGTTCAAATTTTTAGTGTCATCAGTTTTATAAAAAAAAACTCTAAAAGCCTTTGGTAAACCTACTGAATCGTTCAATGCTAACGTGCAAACTGTGGGATAACAGAAAAAATCCAAACATTACTTAAAATAAACAAAATCCGCGTTGTAAAAAACGAAACAAATGGAAAAAGTCGCCATTTTTAATTAAGTGAGTGGAACTCCGTGACCTGATACAGTTGCTCCTTGAATATTTACCTTAAGACATCTATAATTAATCATCCAATCAGCTAATGCAACCAATTGATTGACAAATGTTTCCGTCTATTTGTTACAGCTAATTGCAATTACTATCTAATTCTACATTCACTCTATCCATCTTATACTAATTTTATTTTCTTACATCTATACATATAATAAAATTGTAGAAAAGTCAAAACTGTACATTGAATATTTTTTAAAAAGAATACTTGGTGTGTGATCTGCAATCGATACCGAAGCCAAAAATATACTTTTTAGAATTTTTGTCTGTTTGTCTGTTTGTCTGTTTGTCTGTTTGTCTGTATGTATGTCCGGGATAAACTCAAAAAGTACTGCATGGATTTACTTCAAATTTGGCACGAAAATTATTAAGAAGTCGGGTCAACATATAGGCTACATATTATCACGCTATCACCTACGAGGAACGAGCAGTGAACCTTTATTTCTTCAATGTATTCTGTAGCAACGTGTAATCTAACGACGCATATTTGTATGTTGTTATGGTGTTATTATGTTAATAACCATGCTTTAATCTATACTTATAATAATAATAATAATATAATATAAGTTAGCTTCACATTTTAATTAACTTATGCCGTTAAACATAACAGACAATTTTAAAACAGTGCCATCTATGAGATTTACAAAACAGAAAACATTAAGTTGAATTACACGTGTAAGCACTTTTTGGTTTTAGATATAAATAAATCTTTGAGATTTTAAAAACATCAAGTCGAATTACATGTTTAAACACTTTTTGAATATAAATAATTGAAATTTCATCATGCGCTTGCGGTCAATAGATGTTTTTAAGAGTCATAGATGGAGTTGTGCATTTTCTTCTTTAAAATTGTATCGTTAATTCTTTTCAGAGATGAGCAAGACAATTAAAAAAATGTATTTGTATATGCTAAAAACTGTTAATATTTTTGTTCGGTATTTATTGGTGTAATGATTGCTTCGTAATTTTATAAGAAAAACATTTGTTACCACTGGCATACTTGCAGAGGTCAGGAGGCAAGGCAAAATTGCCATTGCTGTAGCGTCGTCGGGAATCGCTGCCACACTGCTTCCGGGTGGCAAGACAGCACATGCCATGTTTAAAATTCCCATCGATTTAGAGAGCACCGAAACGCCTGTTTGTGGTGTGTCACGCAATAGTGATAAGGGACACGTGCTGAAGAATTGCTCTCTGATCGTATGGGATGAGTGTACGATGGCCAATAGAAAAGCAGTTGAGGCCGTGGACAGAACCCTGCAGGACATCCGCAGGAACGAACACTTGATGGGTGGTGTCACAGTTCTATTCAGTGGCGATTTCCGACAAACGCTTCCCGTGGTGACGCGGGGATCGAGGGCTGACGAGGTGAATGCTTCGTTGAAACGATCTTCGCTGTGGTCACGAGTTCGTACGCTGCGCTTGACCATTAATATGAGAGCTCGGCTCGGCGGCAATGCACGTGCTCAAGAATTCTCCGATGTTCTTCTAAGTCTTGGCGAAGGCACTCTACCAGAGGAGAGAGGTGGGCAGGTGGTGCTTCCAGAGTCTCTCGGTAGAGTCGTATCCAGCTTAGAAGAACTCATTCGCTGTGTGTACGGGGACATCAGTCATATACCGCACCAGCAGAATTCTTGGGTATGTGAGCGGGCAATTTTGACGCCCAAAAATGGTCAGGCTGAAGCAATCAACGAATGCATTCTCTCGAAAATTGAGGGGAATGAAGTGGTTTACACCTCTATAAACACTGTCATCGAGCAAGATGATGCCACACATTATCCCGTGGAATTTCTGAACTCTCTGTCAGCAAGTGGACTTCCAGCGCATACTATCAAGCTGAAAGTCGGTGTCCCGATTATGCTTCTTCGGAACCTATCTCCTCCGAAGTTGTGTAACGGGACCCGCCTTAAAGTCATCTCGCTCCACAGACACAGCATTGAGGCGGAAATTCTTACGGGTTGTGGCGTAGGCGAGGCAGTATTTGTACCACGCATTCCCCTCATACCTCATAACTTCCCGTTCCAGTTCAAGCGCGTACAGTTCCCCGTGAGTGTTTGCTTCGCGATGACCATCAATAAGTCGCAGGGGCAGACACTGAGAGCAGCGGGTGTCGACCTCAGGACGAGCTGCTTCTCACACGGGCAGCTGTACGTCGCTTGCTCCCGCGTCACCAGTCCTGACTCTCTTTACATTTTGGCTGCGGAGAGCCAAACCAGCAATGTTGTTTATAGAGAAGTTTTATAAGTATATATTTTTATCCTTTTCTATATTTATATTTTCTTATTCATTATTTTCTACATTTGCTTCAGTCGCAACTTATTACTTAATTCAGCAGAATCACCATAAAGTCATTTATTCAAAGCAGACTGAAAATCAGCACTTTTGAAGTTCAACAATTTTACAAAAGACAGTCTCCCTCTGTTACTGTACTTTCTGTATTTATGAAATGTAAAGAAGTAACGGGTAAATAAATGTTATTTTAAAAGGTATAATCGTAGGTATTTTTGGTGCTGTATAGCGTTCAGGCAGATGACGTCGCGGGCTACAGCTATACTACAAAAATTCCTGTTAAAATGAAAATAAACAATGCGGGCAACAACCATTGCTACCGCAATCTGTACTTATCCTACCAGTTACAATTTCATTTTAGAGGTAATTACTTCTCAACTGTCTATGTAAAAATATAGCTATCTGATCACAAATTCCACGCGTACGAAGTCGCGGGCACAGCTAGTATAATATAAATGTCTTTCGAACATAATCCTATTGTCATCTTCTTGGCTATATAGTCTAGGGATTATGACTGTGGAGTTTTTGACTTGTCAAATGTTGTTAAATGTTATGCTACGGCACCAATTTTTCTCCCTCATGGCAGCGGTAGTCGCTTAACCTAAGGTGACTCGCTTAATCACTTGCTTACCAACTTTCTAATAAAAAACAGCTGTATTTTACTAAGAACTACTCATAGAACACGTGACAAAATTTGAAATATTTTTTTAAAATATTTTCGTAAAATAGAAAAAAGGTTCTACATATTTTCTTAGTAGTATAACTTAACTTGACACCGCTAAAAACTATCTAGAATTATATGTAAAACAAATAATAATATATGAAGTCAAGACCTGCACGAATTTCGTTTGTGTAACAATTCATTCGTTCAATCATATTGGTACAGAGTCGTAAATATTTTTTGTCAGTGTAAAGTGGACTTAATTGTGATATTTTTTAAGCATTTTCATAGGCGTTAGGCCACCTATACACGACGTGATAGGCCCCGACACGACATCCAAAACAAATGTATGCGCATATATTATTATTTACTGATAGGCTGGTAACACCGTTAAAATGCCGCTTAAACAAATAGAGAGAACTGTTTGTTGGTCACATTAAACCTAGGCACTGCTATAGAGCAGTTACTAATGTTATACTCGTTTAGCTGATAAAAGTATGACGAAAAAATGCTTATATATATTTTTTTATGAAAAAGCCTCCTATCCCAGCAAAGCGAGCTGGCGTGTCACCTAATGGTAACTGACCAGCGCTGCTCATGGACACCTGCAACACGTATAGTGTTACAGTTTGGTTGCCAACCTTTAAGGGAGTAGGATAGGAAAGGGCTGCGGAAGAGGGGTGGCCCTTCGGGTACCCCTCTCACCGAACAAAACGCGTAATGTGCCACTTTATGTCGATCTTCTGAGAGGTCGTGTCATTTCACCGGTCGAGCCGACCCAATCATGCAGCGAACTGCTTGGCTCTACCTCTGTAAATAAAATAAATTAAATTATACTGTAAATTATATAATTCCATAAAAAATAAAAAAAAATAATGAACATTAAAACTAATTAAAAGATATTTCACTCTACGTTAGTAGATATTTAAGTAATGAAAAATATTTTTAAGTCATCTAGGTGGACTAAAAGCCAAAAAAAGGTGGTCTAAAAGCCAAGGTTTTGTCTGAAGAAGCTGTGGAAATCGAATCCAGGTTCCAGCCAATGATTTCTAGATGTTCTTTTCAGAGGATGTGTGTGATAAATATCGATGCCATTGTTGTGCCTGATCTAAGGCAATAGGTTCCGCCACATATTCCATTGACGATAAATTAGGCGATTTCAGGCTAAAGAGACACTTAATAAACATGCGGGTAGAAAAATGCGTAAAGTAATAAGGAGTAGAAAAAAAAACAAAAAGCACCATTTTATTGTGACACTCAAACTCGTGTCCACAAGCATCCGATCATGAATATGTCGGTCGCAAACAAAACTGCTCTGTGGTCGCGCGGTCGCGGGTTCGCCACCCGCCACCATTGCGGTTGAAAAACTCAAAATATGCATGCGGGGCCAAATTATTGAGGATTAATGTGTTATGAAGAGTTATATCGGGTTAAATCGGGAAAGGGTTCAAAGTCAAAGTCAAAGTCAAAATAACTTTATTTTTATAGGTCTTCACAGACACTTAAAAATAGTCAACAAGTACAGATAACATTAAGATTTAAAATTTAATAATAAAAAAAAACAAACACGAGCGCTTGTGGAAAGTGCCACCGTGGAACAAAAAAAGACACGGACGCAATCGCCACGAGCGGCCCGATTCCGAGTGTAGGGGCTATCATGAGAAGAATCGGGCAAGAAACTCATGTGCCAAATACTCTTTTCAAGCCATTTGAAATAAATAACAATATTATTATTACTACTGAAAACAGATCAGTAGGTTGGTGAATAAAAGGTGTAGCAAACAGAATACTCGACAATCACAATTAAGATCCAACCAAATTAAAATCAACGTTCTGCAAGTTAACTAAGAAATTCTATGCGATCACAGTAGTCGAGCACAACTGACGCGACACCTTTTAATTAGAGCGGTAACGTTGTGCAAAAATTGTGGCGAATAATAAAAAATAAAAATAAATTAAGTTTCTATTATACATATATGTGAACACCATATCAAGGCAAATTTACAATTAAAAAGCTATCACAAATTATTACAGAACGCCTCCACTCCGAAAAATGAACAAATTCCAATACACGAACTACAAAATCCGCGTTGAGCAAGCAATTTGACGGTCCCACTCCGACTTGTCAGTCATGAAGTCGTTGATGGTGTAGTATGCACCACCAATGAGACGATCCTTCACAGCCCGCCTAAAGCGATCATAAGACAAATCCAGAATATGCGCAGGTATCCTATTATAAAACTGTACACCCATTCCCAAAAAAGACTTGTGTACCTTGTGCAGGCGATGATACGGTAATTCAAGTTTATGTTTGCCTCTAGTATTAAAATTGTGTACATCGCTATGTTTTGTATATTTATCTAAGTTTCTCCTCACAAACAAAAAGTTAGTTAGGTTCAGGTTAAATCGAGTTATGATCAAATAATTTGGTTTGCGGGCTTAAAGGTCGAACGATGTATGGAAAGTTTTGTAATATAATGTACCTACTAACCTGTTTCCATTACAATATTTACAATTAGTTTTCGGGTATTAATGAGTATGGTGGTTATACCATCTTGTCTTCTTCGCGCTCTTAATACTTGAAGGTGTAGGCAGCATTGTCACTTGTCACAGTATATTTTTTTGTTAAATTCAAATGATGAAATTATGAATTCTGAGACTTACATTTTTGATATGCGTTTACTTACATGCAAGTTAGAACCTGGGTTATTTATGAACTTCCGGAAAGATTAAAGACGCTCCACAAATAATTAGCGTAAAAGAAAACCGGAATCCTGGCTCACCCAACTATAAGTTCATATTTGGATATTTTTCTATTTATTATAAGTATGTACAAAATAAAAGTATCTATACATATAATAAAATTGTAGAAAAGTCAAAACTGTACATTGAATATTTTTTAAAAAGAATACTTGGTGTGTGATCTGCAATCGATACCGAAGCCAAAAATATACTTTTTAGAATTTTTGTCTGTTTGTCTGTTTGTCTGTTTGTCTGTTTGTCTGTATGTATGTCCGGGATAAACTCAAAAAGTACTGCATGGATTTACTTCAAATTTGGCACGAAAATTATTAAGAAGTCGGGTCAACATATAGGCTACATATTATCACGCTATCACCTACGAGGAACGAGCAGTGAACCTTTATTTCTTCAATGTATTCTGTAGCAACGTGTAATCTAACGACGCATATTTGTATGTTGTTATGGTGTTATTATGTTAATAACCATGCTTTAATCTATACATATAATAATAATAATAATATAATATAAGTTAGCTTCACATTTTAATTAACTTATGCCGTTAAACATAACAGACAATTTTAAAACAGTGCCATCTATGAGATTTACAAAACAGAAAACATTAAGTTGAATTACACGTGTAAGCACTTTTTGGTTTTAGATATAAATAAATCTTTGAGATTTTAAAAACATCAAGTCGAATTACATGTTTAAACACTTTTTGAATATAAATAATTGAAATTTCATCATGCGCTTGCGGTCAATAGATGTTTTTAAGAGTCATAGATGGAGTTGTGCATTTTCTTCTTTAAAATTGTATCGTTAATTCTTTTCAGAGATGAGCAAGACAATTAAAAAAATGTATTTGTATATGCTAAAAACTGTTAATATTTTTGTTCGGTATTTATTGGTGTAATGATTGCTTCGTAATTTTATAATTTTACACCATTAAAAAAAAATGTTTCCTATTCGCTAACTAGATGGCGTTGGCGTCGAATTAGATCGCGCTATAATTTCGTTCACGAAAAGTGATGTTATGAGTACGGATGTCGCCGCGACAACTCATAGAAACTGGGGTTACCTGCGTTGCTATAAGTTATCCGTAGATTAGATAAAATCCGCGCCAAACAACTCTCTTGGCATTTTTCAGGCTCTGCGAAATCGACCAGTTTGCGAGGTTCCTTACGTATGACGAGGTGCCTTCATATTACACGTACGACAAGCAAAGGGGAATATTTAACCGACGTCGAAGAGGAGGTGCTGTCGAAGGTTTTCCGGGAATTTTCAAGGACACCGTATTGGGTAGAGTTTATACCGTGCACCCGAATAATGGCGAATGCTATTTTCTGCGGTTATTACTTCACACGATCCGAGGCCCAACGTCTTTTGCCTTTCTGAGAACATTTGATGGCGTGGAGTATCCCACTTACCGCGCAGCCTGTGTAGCACGTCACCTTCTCGACGGTGACCAAAACTGGGATGACACCCTCGCGGAGGCGAGCGTCAGTAACAGCCCCAGCCGTATGCGTCATCTGTTTGCCGTCATCTTGGTGTTTTGTGGAGTCACGAACCCGGTAGCTTTGTGGGAAAAATATCGACATCATCTATCTGAAGATTTTCTACGAGCTTTGAGGCGTGCTACTGGAGACGAAGTCGAAGTAACTGATGAACGCGTGCTGAACACCTGTCTTAGTTCACTTCAAGACGTGGTCATTTCCATCGGCGGCAATCCATTGGTCGAATATGGGTTACCAGCTCCCCAATCATCACCGCATCAAGACCGTGGAAATCGAGAGTATAACGCTGAGACAATTTACGATCCGAGCGAAATGACCACCATACGAAATCACCATGTCGCTTTGTTCTCTTCAGAGCAAAAACAAATTTATGACACTGTTCTTAAAAGCGTTGGGCAAAACCAGGGTAAAATGTTTTTCTTGGATGCTCCTGGTGGAACAGGAAAAACATTTGTTACCACTGGCATACTTGCAGAGGTCAGGAGGCAAGGCAAAATTGCCATTGCTGTAGCGTCGTCAGGAATCGCTGCCACACTGCTTCCGGGTGGCAAGACAGCACATGCCATGTTTAAAATTCCCATCGATTTAGAGAGCACCGAAACGCCTGTTTGTGGTGTGTCACGCAATAGTGATAAGGGACACGTGCTGAAGGATTGCTCTCTGATCGTATGGGATGAGTGTACGATGGCCAATAGAAAAGCAGTTGAGGCCGTGGACAGAACCCTGCAGGACATCCGCAGGAACGAACACTTGATGGGTGGTGTCACAGTTCTATTCAGTGGCGATTTCCGACAAACGCTTCCCGTGGTGACGCGGGGATCGAGGGCTGACGAGGTGAATGCTTCGTTGAAACGATCTTCGCTGTGGTCACGAGTTCGTACGCTGCGCTTGACCATTAATATGAGAGCTCGGCTCGGCGGCAATGCACGTGCTCAAGAATTCTCCGATGTTCTTCTAAGTCTTGGCGAAGGCACTCTACCAGAGGAGAGAGGTGGGCAGGTGGTGCTTCCAGAGTCTCTCGGTAGAGTCGTATCCAGCTTAGAAGAACTCATTCGCTGTGTGTACGGGGACATCAGTCATATACCGCACCAGCAGAATTCTTGGGTATGTGAGCGGGCAATTTTGACGCCCAAAAATGGTCAGGCTGAAGCAATCAACGAATGCATTCTCTCGAAAATTGAGGGGAATGAAGTGGTTTACACCTCTATAAACACTGTCATCGAGCAAGATGATGCCACACATTATCCCGTGGAATTTCTGAACTCTCTGTCAGCAAGTGGACTTCCAGCGCATACTATCAAGCTGAAAGTCGGTGTCCCGATTATGCTTCTTCGGAACCTATCTCCTCCGAAGTTGTGTAACGGGACCCGCCTTAAAGTCATCTCGCTCCACAGACACAGCATTGAGGCGGAAATTCTTACGGGTTGTGGCGTAGGCGAGGCAGTATTTGTACCACGCATTCCCCTCATACCTCATAACTTCCCGTTCCAGTTCAAGCGCGTACAGTTCCCCGTGAGTGTTTGCTTCGCGATGACCATCAATAAGTCGCAGGGGCAGACACTGAGAGCAGCGGGTGTCGACCTCAGGACGAGCTGCTTCTCACACGGGCAGCTGTACGTCGCTTGCTCCCGCGTCACCAGTCCTGACTCTCTTTACATTTTGGCTGCGGAGAGCCAAACCAGCAATGTTGTTTATAGAGAAGTTTTATAAGTATATATTTTTATCCTTTTCTATATTTATATTTTCTTATTCATTATTTTCTACATTTGCTTCAGTCGCAACTTATTACTTAATTCAGCAGAATCACCATAAAGTCATTTATTCAAAGCAGACTGAAAATCAGCACTTTTGAAGTTCAACAATTTTACAAAAGACAGTCTCCCTCTGTTACTGTACTTTCTGTATTTATGAAATGTAAAGAAGTAACGGGTAAATAAATGTTATTTTAAAAGGTATAATCGTAGGTATTTTTGGTGCTGTATAGCGTTCAGGCAGATGACGTCGCGGGCTACAGCTATACTACAAAAATTCCTGTTAAAATGAAAATAAACAATGCGGGCAACAACCATTGCTACCGCAATCTGTACTTATCCTACCAGTTACAATTTCATTTTAGAGGTAATTACTTCTCAACTGTCTATGTAAAAATATAGCTATCTGATCACAAATTCCACGCGTACGAAGTCGCGGGCACAGCTAGTATATGTATAATTATCCATGGCACTAGCATTTAGTTAATTAATTTGGAAAAAGAGGGCGCTGTGTGTATTGTGTCCAAGATATTATTATATATTAAATTTAATTCATATGGCCTTAAAAGATAAAAAAATATATAACTATATAACTTCACGCCAAATCCCTTGCGGGATAGGCAAAGAGAACGTAGCGCCATAAGGCACGTTTCTTACACACCTCACACGCTTCGTTGAATTTCTTTCTTTCTCGTTCTCTTCTCATGCACGCGCGTTTTTGAGGCTCCTAATATCACCTTTCTCCAGAACACGTTCTATTTGGTCATGGAATGTGTGTCTTGGCCGCCCTCGACTCCTACATCCATCCGCTTTTGCATTGTATATCTGTTTAGTCAATCTTGGATGATGATCCATCCTTTCTACATGTCTGAACCATCGGAGCATGCCTTTTTACACCGACACTCTCTTCCAATCCGACTTCCTTCCTTTACTTAAACCTTTTCTTTTATGTATAACTAAAAATATTTAGACATATATCGATGAGCAACGTCCCCTATTATAGGATTAAAAAAATAATAACAAATAATTGCATAGGCAGCGAGGCTTTTTCATAAATGCGTCAGTCATTACTGTATATAATTTTATGCAATTTCAAACGAACTAAATCGCATATAAATAGTGACCATAAAAGTAAAGAATATAATGTATATTTATCTAAGTCTACGGTATTCTATAGAAATACAGTTGAGAGAATTGTACTGAATAATATGACATTTTCTGAGACTGTCCTATTTATACAATCAAGAGGTGATGTTTCTGTATTTTCGAATCCTGTTGAAAATATGTGGGGGGATTTCCGTGTATCTAAAAAACACGTGTAACAATAGCTCACTTAGTATTGTTTGATATTTTTACACCTGCTTTGAACGTGAACAACAATTCATTGGTACAAAGAACGAAGGAAAAAACGAGGTTTCCTAGAGCATTCTTTAAATAGAAAATTTGAAATAAATATATAGTGGAAAATTTTGATTTTATTTATGAATAATAAATATAAATATCATAACATAACTTCACGCCTTCATTACCCGAAAGTGTAGGCAGCGGCTGTTAGGCCTCGCTTTTAGTTAGATATCGATGACTGAAAACCTATTCCATTTGGGACGTAAACATAACGGACATCTTGCCGTTATGTTTACGTCCCAAATGGAATAGGTGGCGAACCTATTGCCATACCACAAAGTTGTTCAGTCATCGATATTTATCACACTTAACTTCCGAAAACAATTTCGAAAAGTCGTTGATGTGAGCCAGTGTCAGGAAACGAACCCGGACCTCTGGATCAGAAGTGTGTGTGCTCGACCACTGGACGACCGGCGAGACGAGGCTTAGCACCCGCTGCCTACACCTTCGGGTAACAAAGGCGTGAAGTTATGTTATGTTATGTTGTATTTTTTTTATAATAATAACAAATAACTAACGTCCATTGACAATAATTGATATTTAACACACTTAACTCATGAATTTTAGTGTTTAGAATGATTGAATTAGAAATTGAAATAAATATATTATTTTTCTAATCTATTGATTCACTTCACGTTAAGTAACTTGCTGGAAAACTAGAAATATCGTTTGCTTAGCTTACTTATTAATCAAAGAAAATATAAAATGTAATAATGTATATTTCAGTATTTTATACCTTAATCTATAATATAAATCTTTGCAAACACTTCTAGTTAAATACGCAATATTACTACGGCTGGAACGTAAGCGTAAGCCCCTTTTAATCCAGAGGGTGATGTTGGAACATTTCATAAATTGCGTCTGCTGCAGGTTCAGCGCATTTATCATTGTTTTATTGTGTTCCCATAAATTTCAGATTTGTTTGTTTTTTTTTTTGTTTTTTTTTTGTTTTCTATTCGTTTATACATACTGAATGAAGTTCAGTTTGGGCTCGATTCATTCGGAGTTAATTCATATTAATAACACTTATTGCTGAGTTCATTTATTTCTTTATATATATTTTCGTGGTCTAAAACTTCGATTTTGAAACACGAAGTCGTGTGATTAAATGCTAGATCACTCTATAATTACTTCTCTTTCGGCAGATATGACATATCATCATACATTGTGTGATAAATATCAATGGCTTACAATGCTTCAATGCCGCCAAGTTAGTAGTTTGCGTGTTGGAATTTGTTTACTTATTTTGGAGTGGAAGCGTTCTGTAAACATGACTAAAATTAATCTACACTTCTAATTTTGAGTTTGCCCTGATGTTTGATAAATGATACATATAAATTTTATTATTGTACATACTTGTTGCACAACGTTACCACTCAAAATAGAAGATGTCCCGTCAATTGTGCTCAACTAATATCATGGACTAATATCATATAGTTTCTCTCATTTAAATTAAAATATTTTTTGTACATTGACAATTTTTAAATGTCTGTGAAAATAAAGCTTTTTTGACTTTGCTGTATGGACCCCGCCATTAATACCATTTGGAACGTAAAAATTTGGCAAATCAAGGCGTATCAGCTGCGGCTATTCAATAAAAAGAAATCTAAAATATACACGCTCTTAAAATTGTACCAGAATGTATTATTGGAAATTGGGTAAAGGGTCTTTAGTAGATTCAAAATTAACTTCTTAAAACTATTTATAAAAATACGAATATGTTAATTTAATTGGATATTTTAAACTCACTATGCTAGCAATAAAAATATTTAAAATATGGACTTATAGTGAGTCGGTGGTCTAGTGGTCGAGCACTCCGCTTTTGAATCAAGAGGTCGCGGGTTCGAATCCTGGCTCACACCAATGACTTTGCGCAAATAATTTCGAAAGTTATGTGTGATGCATTTCGATGACTGAAAACTTTGTGTCCGGTATGGCAATAGGTTCACGAACTATTTGGGACGTAAAAATAACGGTGAGTCGAGGCTTAACAGCCACTACCTACACCTTCAGGTAGAAAAAGACGTGAAGTCATGTCATGTCACTTATATGAAAATTTGTACTAGAGTAGATTGTGAAAAAGTATTCAGCGGGTTGTATTGCCATCCGAGTAAAAATATGTACAATATATATATATATATATTTATAGCGTAAAATATTTTTTTCAGTATACATAATATAATGAAAACATATATATAATGAAAACATAGATAAATTATGCATTTAAATCTGTTGTTTTTTCCACTAATTAAGTGCTAGTTGCCTAGTCAAAAAGACTAGAAAACAGATGGCGTTATGTGATAAGCGTCCAAAAGTTATTGTTGTTTGAATAAAATTTGTCTTTATCTTGACTTTCTTTGTGTTTTCAGGGAATAAAAAAGCATTTGTATGGTTTCCTATTTGACGTGTTTCAATTGATTCACAAACAAACCTTGTAACCTTTGGGAAAGTTTCTTTCAGTGACTTTTATTTCGAGATGAATACGGATATAAGCCTTCCTTTTCGCTTTACACATTTCAGGCGGTCTATTGAAACTCATGAATTATAAGTAAACAAATATAATGGAGGCTATATTTTGATGAAACCACAGTGGCACTTAAACACTGTGAGACCCTTTTATGCCAGCCTCGGGGGTGGCGTTTGGAAACAAACTTATCCTTTGATTTTTTTTGCATATTTTATATTTTTTTCCCCTCTAGAGACTTGCGAGCGGAATCTTTTGGTAATATTGTTTGTATTTTTTTCTCTCTCTTTGTACAAAGAATAAAATATTCAAAACGTATCTACTAACAGGTTTCGAAACAAAACGATATATAAATTAGACATGAATATTACAGTAAATGGTTTTTTTTTTTGTATTCGAATGGTTTCCGTAAAGTTAATATTTCGGACTATAGACAGTCTTATATGACGCAAAGCAGTTTATTCACAAAGAGATTGTAACGGAAAACTTTCAAATTATTATAAATTTCTTTCTAAAATTATTTATATTATGTTTATTTATTATTATTTACGTAAATTATGACAATAACATTACTACTTGCTGACACAGCGCACCTATTTCCGCAACAATCGTAATAAATTAATAACTCCAAATCTCGAAAATTATCTTCTTATTCCTCACTACGTTATTACATACACTATTTGTTAAAAAAAACCACAACAAAATTCGTTGCGTAGATTCAAAGATCTAAGTATATAAGGGGACAGACAGGGGAATGCGACTTTGTTTTATATTATACCTCGCCACTCGCCAAGATTACTTGTAATCTAAATGGAAAAGTTGGCCTATTGCCATACATGAGGCAGACTTAGTCAGTCATTGACATTTATCATATACTACTTTCGGAAATAATTCCGAAAAATCCATTGATCTGATTCAATCCCATGACCTGATGATTCAGAAGTGGAATACGTGATCTCCGATCAATCAAGACGATGAAAATCATCAATCAAAATGTAATATATACCTCCAAATATAAGCTACTAAGAGTATAAACTTAATAATATCCAACATTCATGACCTGATGATTCAGAAGTGGAATATGTGACCTCCGATCAATCAAGACGATGAAAATCATCAATCAAAATGTAATATATACCTCCAAATATAAGCTACTAAGAGTATAAACTTAATAATATCCAACATTCATGACCTGATGATTCAGAAGTGGAATATGTGACCTCCGATCAATCAAGACGATGAAAATCATCAATCAAAATGTAATATATACCTCCAAATATAAGCTACTAAGAGTATAAACTTAATAATATCCAACATTCATGACCTGATGATTCAGAAGTGGAATATGTGACCTCCGATCAATCAAGACGATGAAAATCATCAATCAAAATGTAATATATACATCCAAATATAAGCTACAAAGAGCATAAATTTAATAATATCCAACATTCGACATTCAGCGGAATTCGTTGAACAAGTATTGGCGTTACAAAATTAAAACAGATAAAACAGGGATGCCATAATAATCTCATTATGAGGATTTTGTGTAGATAAGAGAACCCAGAGACGATGGTGTAAGTAGCAAAGTAGCTGACAGCGTTTTATTTTAACATTGTAATTATACATACATGATATCGCTTCACGGCTACCCATAATTTATAAATGGACTTGTTTCGCCTCTGAAATATGATGACGTCTCAGAAATTCAATATAAAGTGGCTTATGTTGCGAATTGCACTGATATTGATATGCCGAGGCCCAAACCTCTTGAAGGCTGGCAACGTTTCTATTATCCCCTCAAAGTTGCAGACGTGTACGAATGTCCATTTCCGCTCTTTTTCAGGAAACACTAGAAACAATCATGTGTCTTATCACGCACAATCTTCGGTTTTTAAATCTTCTAATACAGCAGGATATTGAAGACATTTGGTTACAGAAACTCAGCTTTCTCCACTTTCTATCTGCTTAACGTTCTTTCACATTATCTTTTCTTTATACATTCTCAAATCGGCAAGGCATGCTGTTATTTACTTTTCTGTATCTAAAAACTGACATTCGTTGCTAAGCTGATGAAACTGATGGCCCTGTAACTGGCGTATGCACACGTGCTCCCTTACTTTTATACAAGGGCATGATGACAGCATGTCTCCAGTCCACGGGAACCTCACCCGACCGCCAGCATAGATTGTTCAAGGTCAGGAAAGCGTCCCGGACACGGGTTCCACCGTGTTTGATCATTTCCGCAGAAATTATATCAATTCCAGCTGCCATTTTTCATACTTCGTATCGACCATTTAATCTCTTCCATAGTAATGTCCTCGTCAGATGTTGGCGCAGCAGCGTCAGTCGTAGACTCACTCGCGGCGCCCACGTCCGGAACACACTTCGACATTTCCCCAAAGTACTCACTCCATCCAATACATCCTTTGGGTTTGCAAGAATGTCACCAGCCTTAGACATCATTGTAATAGGAATTAAAAAGTGCTTTGAAAATATAATTCACATAGGTACTGTGTACTCGTTCTATTGATCATAAAAAATACTAAACAGCGGTAGAGCCAAGTAGTTCGCTGCATGAATGGGCCGACTCGACCGGTGAAATACCACGAACTCTTAGAAGATCGACGTAAAGTGGCTCATGTCGTTCGGTGAAAGAGGTACCCGGGAGCCCATCCATCTTCCCCATCCTATCCTATCCTACTCACTTAGAAGTCGGCAACGTAAATGTAACTTTATATGTGTTACAGGTTTCCATGGGCGGCGCTGGTCACTTACCATCAGGTGACACGTCTCTCGTTTGCCCGCTATTCCATAAAAAAAACTTCTGTGTAACTTGGACACTCATCGCTTTTCTCTTTCAATTTAGGCCAAAATTCATTAATGTATTTATTATTTCGTGTTGATTTAAGAGTAAATGGCTGTATTTTGCCTGTTGTTTTGTCATTTTCATGGTGTGTAGAAGAATATTTTATATATACATTTTATATACACTCGAGAGCAATGAATCCGGGTCACTTAAAGAATCCTAAAAATCTCGGAAACTAAAAATGCTAGGTTAATGCAATAAATTGTATTTAATAGACAATGTAATACTCCTTAAATGAAGGTATTAAAACTTCTTAGTTATTGTAAAGTTATATCATAAAAAAATCAAATTTGAAAAAGGGCCACTTTCGAAGATGGAACTACGAAATTACAGCATTTGGTTTTGCTTTTGTTTGTAATCTGTCATTTATGTGGGTACATAAACCATGTTGATAGTGCTCTATATTCATTATTCAAGCTGAAATTATGTCGCTTACGCCTGAAGAATGCACCAGAATACTTACAATGCTGGAAACCGGCCGGAGTCAGCGCGATACAGCCAGGACTGTTGGTGTGTCGCTGTCAACAGTACAAAGAGTTCTCCGACGTTACGAAGAAACTGGTTCTAACCTACGCAGACCAGGAACGGGCAGAACCAGGTATACCACAGCACGAGAAGACCGATACTTGGTGAACACCATGCTTCGAAATCGCTTTCTCACAGGAACTGAACTCACCAATCAGTTTCGACGCCTCGGAGGAAGTAACCCAAGTGCATGGACAGTAAGACGTCGGCTTGCTGAATCTAACTTAAAACCCCTTAGACCTGCAAACGGCCCTAAACTGGAGCGTGGGCATCGTATTTCAAGACTAAGATATGCCCAGAGCCACGTAAATTGGAGTATTGAAGATTGGTCAAAAGTTATGTTCTCCGACGAATCAAAATTTATGCTCTACAAGCACGATGGAAGACACAGAGTGTATCGAAGACCAGGGGAAAGATTCAAGCAAGCATGCATCGAGGAAAAAGTAGCCTACGGTGGTGGGTCTGTACTTGTGTGGGCCGGAATTTCTTCTGAAAGTCGCACAGAGCTGGTGATCATAGAAAACGGCTCTTTAACTAGCGTAAGATATGTGGAAGAAATCCTCAATGATCACGTTGGTCCATTTATGGTCAATTTAGGTGAGGATGCTATATTTATGCATGACAATGCCCGACCTCATACAGGTAGGATTGTGAATGACTACCTTCAAGAGATGAACATTACTCGTATGGAGTGGCCAGCGCGCAGCCCGGATATCAACCCGATCGAGCATGCTTGGGACGAGCTAGGCAGATGCGTAAAACAACGAAACCCTCCCCCAATCACGCTTCGTGAGCTCAAAATTGCTCTCACAGAGGAATGGGAGAATATTCTCCAAAATCGTATAAGGAACTTGGTGTACAGCATGCCAAACCGCGTAAACGCAGTAATGGAAGCACGAGGAGGCAATACGAAGTATTAAAATTCAAGAAAATCGTAATAAAGTTCAAAAATTTCATGTTTCCTATTTTTGTTTTAAGGAGAGATCAGCAGATTTTTTCTTTATGTAATTTTGTGTTAATAAAATGTATGGTGACTCATATTTTTTTTACTTTCATTTAAGGAGTATTACATTGTCTATTAAATACAATTTATTGTATTAACCTATCATTTTTAGTTTCCGAGATTTTTAACATTCTTTAAGTGACCCGGATTCATTGCTCTCGAGAGTATATACGTTAATATTAGTTGTGGTCCAGAGGGGTTTGCCGTATCCTGGACCACCCTAACGCCAGAGGAAAGCCGCCGCGAGGTTTTAGCGGGTAGCCCTAGGATCGGATTGCAGTGTACTGCTTTGGGAGTCCCACACTACCCCCTGCCGTCCCCAGGCGGGGTTGTGCATAAAGCTTTTCCTCGCGTAAAAAAGGGTTAATACTAGAGTTATAAAAATTAAGCCCAGTGTGCTTCTTAGTAGTCTGGAGGTCTGAATCATGCTTATTAATCAAGTAGATTCAGTTCAAATCCTGGCTCACACCAACCATTTTTTTGAAATTATGTGTAATCAAAATCGATAACTACAAAATATTGCCCAAAATATGGTAATCCACCACCTATTCTATTGGTGACGTAAAAAGGCATGAGATAGAAAATACAAAATAAAAAGTATATTAAAAAAAAACATTGCATTAGAATACCTAGTCCGAGGTTAACCAACATAAAATTTATAATTGTATATATTTATTATTTCTGAACAAAATTGATTTCGTCTAAACGAGACGTCTTTAATTTGCTTAGGAATTATGGAGAGCGGTTTCAAAATTTACGCCACCAAAGTTTGCCAATAAATTATTACACGAACTAACCAACAAACACAAGTCTTTGATAAATTACAGACGGAACGTTGGGATCGACACAATTTAAAGCACTGACACGTATTTTGAAAACAATTAGTCAATATTACTAGTTCATGTTTGACCCTTCGCTTACATAAGGAATTGGTACAGGGGTTGGGATATTGTAGGAGCGTTGTGCCATATTATTGTACCACTAAAAGAGTCAATGCTCCGCTTCTATTGGCAGCAGCTTAAAGTTACACTGCCTAAAACAGCCTTCGATAAATAGCCTATTCGACACAAAAACATGTCGATTGAAACCAATAGTTCCTGAGATTCGAGAGCCTTCAAACAAACAAACTTTTCAGATTTTGTAATATTAGTTTTAATTTTATCTTAAATTAAAAATAATTAAACATTACAATACTTCCGTAAAGAATTGCGTGAAGTTACTAGTGTGAGCCCGGTATGGATCCTCCTTCTTGGTTCAGTAGCTGGGTGCTCAACTGCGACACCGATATATGTGTGCAAATAACCCTGTCACGGTACACTTATGTTAAATATTGAACTATCAACAATCACCAATTTACTAAATTTTTTGGTCAGGTAAAATGAGCGAAGGTTTCTCTTTGCTTTCAGACCCATATAGGAAAAAAAAAACCATCATTATTTTTGATGAATGTCGGGTGAAGCTTGTTGATTTAATTAACCGAACAAATTAATTCCATATATTATACCAGTCCGGTTTCAGGATTTTGTTATTTATTATTTTCATATTAAATGTTTTACAAGCTAAGCAACAGGCTTAGAGATTCAACTCGCCGCTTCTTTCTCTAAGGTATATATTTCTAATCTAATTTTCGGAAATCTACTGATGAAACTGTGTTCATTGTACAGCAATAGCCTAATATAAAGAGAGGCAAAACTGATATTTTGAAGAAAATTGATATGTTAAACGTTTTAGGTGTATCATTATTTGTTTTTAATTTTTATAAACAAATACTTTATGCGCATATGCGCTTTTAATAAACTAGATTATTGACACCATCGATTAAAGGAATGATCTGCTAACCAAATCTGTTAATCTCCTGCGTAGTAAGATTTGAAGAGAGAGATAGAGAGAGGTACTAGTAAAATGCCACATGTCTACTGCTTTTATATGGATACAGTAAATTTAATACAATATTGTGCAGCTATTGTATCAAGTATTTTTGGAGGAGTCGTGAAAATGTCTTCCCTGTCGTCTCCTAGAGTAAGAGAATGATAATATTGAGAGCACCCAAAGGAATTGTCACTACGGCTAGGAGTCTTCTTGTTAATGTTAAAATGTTGAAACATACATTTCAGGTGAATTTATTGAGTGAAGCAGAGACTTTCATTGTTTTGTACCGCTCTAATATTTTTATTCTTTTATTTAAATTGCGTGTATTCAAAAAAAAAAATTTTTTTAAGCTTCAAGACTTTTAATATATCGATAGCTTAGGCAGGATAATGCCTTGCCACGACAGAAATTCCTAGTCCAAAACAACTTATCCGGCCTCCACAGGTCCGCCATTTATTTCATTCGAGACCGAGACAAATCGAGGCATAATTGTTGCTGCTCCCTTTGGGTATTAAAGGTTTAATATACAAAAAAATAGTTGCAGAAGTTTACCATAAAACTAATAGAGTTAATTCATGGTCAAACAAAAAAAGGATAGGCAGAAATAAAATATTTGTAACAGACAAACTTGGTCTAATAATATATCAATACAGAGAATACTGTTTAGAAATTATTGACGTGAAACGTCAATATGTATATCAACGTCAGTTCCCTATCTTGAATCAAAACTTATTGAATACAATGTAAGTGGAGAAAACCATTCTGATTGTTTTATAATACTGGATTAAATAAATATATAATATTAATAGATTAGGCAAGGATCAAAACTGTTTTAGTTTAACTATAATGAAATATTTTTTCTAAAGAAAATTAAAATAAATAAATATACCTAATATGAATGATCACGTAAGGGCTGACAAAAATAGTTTGTGTTAGATTGTAGTTGCCAATATTAAAAAAAAAAAAACATTTTGTAATCACTTATAATTTAATAGACAGATTTTTTTCTTTCAAGATTTCAAGATATTTTTCGAATTCATCAGAATCAACACGCCAGTTACTAATAACCTTTAAAAGCTTAAGATGTTAAAAAAACCCCTTGTAACACAAAATCCTCGTCTAATAGCAGAACAAGTCTTAAAAACAATCCCGATTTCACCAGATGGAAAGACAAGTGTGTCTCATCCATCTTTACTAACATTGAAAAGGTCCAATGGTTTTTTCCAACAAGGAAATGACACTTTTTTTCTCTGCCGAAGTCGCTCGCACGTAACACAATGGACCTCATAGCTTTTATTTTCATTTGTCAAAATCGACAGTTTGCGAACCCGCGTCTAAGAAAAGGTAAAAGATATCTGTAGTTCAAACCATTATCTTCATATAATGCCTTTACACCCATCAAAACGAAAGATGTACGTAGCGTCTCGACAATAGGTGGTAATCTAATTGCAATAAATAAAATAAAATTTTTTTTAGTAATTAATAATATCTTGGACACAATACATACAGCGCCCTCTAGTTCCAAGCTAAGCAACTAAATGCTTGTGTTATGGATACTAGATAACGGATATTAATACATATTATACTTTTTTTTTTGTAAATGCATACTTATAATACATAGAAAAACACCCACACAAATATTCATGTTTGACACAAATATTTGTACTCGGGTGGAAATCGAACCCCCGACCTCATTGCTGCAACGGGTAGTTTTTACCAATACGCCACGAGGCCCGTCAGTAATTAATATTTATTTTTTATTACTTTCAAAAAGTTACCAGTGGGAACGGGCATTCGAACTCTAGAACTCTGGAAATTGGGTAGGTATAATCCCTTTATTATTAGGGATTATAAAAATAAATATTAATTACAATTTTTTTTTTATTTTATTTATTGCAATTAGAATTACCACCTGTTGTCGAGACGCTACTACAGTGAAGTTTTCTCTTGGAATAGGTAAAATACATTTAATTTGGGTTAAAAATTAGGTAAAATACATTTAATTTTATTTTTGCTTCCTTCGAATTTCTTTTTAGTGTGATTCAAATTACAAAGGAAAACTTTCATACGCCTGCAAATATAATATGACAATAAATTATTACATAGTACAAAACAAAGTCGGTTTCTGCCGTCTGTCTTCGGTTTATATGCGTAAATGTTTGAAAATACATAACGGATTTTGATGCGGTTTTTGTTATATATAGAGGAGGGGCTCAGCGGAGATTTGTATCTATAATTCATGTATAATGTGTTGGTAATATAATATAACATAACATAGCCTTTTGTTACCCGAAGGTGTAGGCAGCGGCTGTTAAGCCTCGTCTCACCGTTATGCTTACGTCCCAAATGGAATAGGTGGCGAACCTATTGCCACACCAGGCACAGTTTTCAGTCAGTGTATTGGTGATATATATACTAATATATATCACTAATACATTATAAATGAACTATAGATACAAACTAACTCTTACTTAACTAACTCACTTATGAATACTAATTTATAAGTGATAAATTTTCGAGATTTAGGGCTTTAATTGCAAACGCTGGCAGAACCCAAGTGATAGATCAAAATAATGTCCTACGTTATTAAACACCTTCAGAAGGTCAACAAAAAGTCCAAGAGGGCAGATGTCTTTCTCTTAGGGATAATCCTCAATGACCATTTTAATTTTTTTACTTTTTACGTGAAATAACGGCTTATTTACGAAGCGATTTTAAACATTACAGCATTAATTTTCATCCAATTAAGTGTATTATATAGATTGTGCATGTAATATAAATGATCATGGCCCAACATGAAATTTAAACGATTTTTTTCCAAAATATTGCAGTATTAACATAGCGGGACAGCAGTTACGTCGCACTGTAGTACCCGTCAAGACGCGTGCCGATAAATAGGATAAATCGAACCTCATGATAACCAAAATGTACTCATATATTATTTTTCATGCGGAACAAAGTTCGCCGGGTTAGCAAGTATTTATACATATATATATTTACTATTTATTATATTTTGTAGTCTCGGTGGTCCGGCTGCCGAGCACCCCGCTTCTGAATCTGGAAGTCGCGGGTTCGAATTCGATTCGCGCTCACACCAATGCTTTTCAAATTTGTTTTTGGAAGTTATGTGTGATAAATAGCGATGACTGAAAACTTTGTGCCCAATATGGCAATAGGTTCGCCACCTATTCCATTTGGGACGCAAACATAACGGCGAGACGAGGCTTAACAGCCGCTGCCTACACTTTCGGGTAACAAAGGCGTAAAGTTTTGTGTACTATATATATATTTTCATGTAATATGAATGCAGATGAAATATTAATAAATTGGCTGAACTGCTCTTAAACTAGTGACTTATAAATACCAAATTTCTCTTCCATTTTAACTTTCTAAGCTCAAAATATATCTATTTGATATAATAAATCACTATTATTTGTTGTGTAAACTTCATACGACAGCACGTCAGAACTAAGACTCCTTCCTATCTTAGAAGAAAGTAAAGCTCGACGGAGACTTGTACTGTTCTACGGTAGTATAGGTTTTGTATTGACCGTTGTAAGTGTGAGGACTTACTAGATACAAGAATTTTTCTTTTTATTTAATTTAACAATTACAATTAATACCTACCACCTATTCCATTTGGAACGTAAATATAACGCCGAATCGAGGCTTAACAGCTGAGGTTGAACTTTCGGGTGTGAATTAGCGTGAAGTTATGCTAACTTTTCAATATTAACTGTGCTCTTCAACAACCATGCTTATTTTATTTCAACGCCATCCATCGAATTTAGTTTGCACAATTACAAATCGGCACGGTTCTGAAAATTCATTGGTTTTAGTTCGATTCAGGAACAGGATTTGAAGCCTATACTTTTTGATAGAGAAGTCGACTTTCGAAACAAAATAAATTATGTTATTATAATATAATACTAGCAGACCGCGTGAAATTGGTACTACGATATTTTATATGGCTTTCCGCCTCGCGGTTTTACTCGCATACAAACATAATGGCGACGACGATGATGATTAAATATAGCCTATGTCACTCTGGGTCAATGCAGCTTTTCAATAGTAAAATAATCTTTGAAATTGGTCTAGTAGTTTTTGAGTTTATTTGTTACATACAAAAATCCAAATCTTTCCTCTTTATAATTCAAGTATAGAAGTATAGAATTACGTAATAACAAGTAGATGAAAGTACTTGATGCTTGGATTTTCTAATATTCTCTAAGACATCCGATTTCCTACCTGTCAAAGACCAGATCTGAAAATGTGCAATAATAATGATAATATCTTGAACATAATACACACAGCGCCCTCTAGTTCCAAGCTAAGCAACTAAATGCTTGTGTTATGGATACTAGAAAACGGATATTAATACATATAAGTATATACTTCTCTTTTGTAAATACTTTATAATACATAGAAAAACAACCAGACGCCACACAAATATTCATGTTTGTCACAAATATTTGTGCTCGGGTGGGAATCGAACCCCCGACCTCATTGCTGCAGCCGGTAGTTTTACCACGAGGCCAGTCAAAAAAAAAAAAAGTAAAATACTGAAGAGATTCTTAACATAAATTTTTAGTTTAATTGCAGGTTATAGCCGAAGGTAAACATAAAAAAAATATAATCGTGAGCAAAACCATCTAGATTGCATAAATCTTTGTTTTTCGTAGGAACTGTGGTAAGCACATAAAACAATATTCAACAAAACAACTTTTGCCTGCACATCTAATAAATATAACTCTACACTGAGTAGAAATAGAGACCATTATTGATTTTGTGGTATTATAAAATAAAATTGCCAATGTGCGTTATAAATATGAAATTGCAAACTTATTTGTGCGGCCGTATTAGCCTTTTTTAACGAGACTATTAAGGTCATTTTTGAACGATTGGTAGTGAGATAACAAAATAGGACTGGAAATAAATACTGAGTACTATACCTCCAGGTTTTGTTTTGTGAATTTCAGAGTAAATTTCAATTTTGAAAGGGATAGTGCGAAAGTACAAATATATTTGAATAGGATAGAAATATATGCCGTTATTTTTTGTTTATTTGATAATACATAACGTATATTTTACTTTTGGTTGGTGATATAGATATTATGAATAAATTCACATTTTCAATACTTGAAAATACAGGCTGCAGCATATATGTTGGCTAAATGTATTTTCTTCTTTTTAAAAAGTGGCGTATTCTATCTCCATGTATAGGGTACAGTTTTGTCAGTTATCTAAACTAATCTTAAATAACTTTCAAAAAATATATAATGGCTTTGGTTGTAGAAATATATAAGAGCTAAGACCATACATTATATCAGATTTACGTCAATTCCACATGAATAGTAATTTATAAGATAAGTGAATTTCTTGGTCACTCCACTTCTGAGTCAAAAAGTAGTAGGTTTGAATTTGGGCTCACACCAATGACTTATTGAAATTCTCTTAGGAAGTTATGTGTGATAAATATAGATGACTGACATTTGTGCTCGGTGTATGACAATAGGTTTTCCAGTTTGCCACCCATTCCATTTGGGACGTGTAAACATAAAGGCGAGTCGAACCTTAATAGTTGCTGCCTACTTCTTCAGGTTGAAAAAGGCGTGAAGTTGACCACTGGACTACCGAGAAAAAAAAATTATTCATTGTAAAAGATTATATTATTGTATCAGATAAATATTTATTAATTTTTAAGATGCCTTTGTACTCCAACTCATGACCTCTCTTTAAGAATACAAAGTTCTTAATTATGGAACCGAGAAGGTAGAAAATTATTTTAAAATTTTAATTAGCTACTATGCACATCGTGGAAATTATTATACTAAATATGACGTTTTCTCGTAAGATAGTAAGTAAAAACTGTATTAATATAAAATATTATACAATATGAAACGTTTCTTTAACGTAATGTTGGGGCTTCTCTCACAACGTACACTCGACATCCATTTCCTAAAGTAGGCGAAGGCTAAATCTTCGTTTAAACGTTCTCAGCCAACTTGACCTAGATTTGACGAGTTTGCTCTAAGATATGGCTTGTAAAATATTCTAAAGTATTTGCAAATCTCAGCTCTATTCATTTCTTATTTCAAAAGGAATAAGAAATGAATAGAGCTTGCATTAAAATAACATAAAAATACCGAATATAATTGCCATCGCTTGCACCGTCAAACATAGGGGGTGTGAAGCTGCTAAGATATACGAGAAACACTTATCTAGCTAAATCCCTTAATTCTAATAGCATTGGTTTAAAATCTGTGATATCATCATCATCATCAGCCCGAGTCAGTCCACTTTTCTGACGGAGCCCATGAAAAAAATTGGGAAATTCGTGATGATTTTTTTTGTATTTATAATAATAATATATAGTAATTCATTTTCATCTACCCTCATGAAAAATCGTTAAATGAAACCTCTTTCAAAATAAAAAAATGTTTGGGGTCATGGGGTCCTAGTGCTCGTGCACTTTATAAAGATCTTGCAAAGATGCTGATCGAAGCCTCTCGCGACCAGCGGGTTGGTCTATTCCTCGCACAGAGATTTAGCATTGCCATTCAGCGTGGCAATGCGGCCAGTTTTCTGGGCACGCTGCCAGTAGACCGAGATGCGGAGAAATTTTATTTCAAATAGTTTTGCAATTGTATTTCATTCTAAATAATGTAATTAATTGATTTCTTTTTATTATTGTAAATAAATTGTTAACTAAAATAAGAATTCAAATCCAAATTAAAAATTAAATTTCAGCCCTTCAACATCAAAACAATATTTAAATTCCGAATATACTCCTTTGGCTATATAAAAGAAATACCATTTATAAAACAGATGCATAGAGAGTCGTATATTTGTATTAAATTGGCGTACACAGTACATTGGTTTGACTCACACTTGACCGATTTATTATTCCTTTTTTACGCAGATCAGAGCGGCTCGTTCAGTATGTTCTCAGCTCGGATGGTAAACAAAACGGGTTCAATATTAAATTTCAACTATAAAACGTTATTTGTTTCTAGATAATATCGCTTGGATCGAGTTACTGTTAATTATCATTGTTATTTTATTGTCAATGGCGCTTTGTTTGCTAATATCGAAAGAAGATTCAAGACAATAATATACCTGGGTTATCGATGGACTTACGATATTTATCACACATAACTTCTGAGAAGTCATTGTCATGATCCCGGGCTCGAAGTCGGAAAGTCTGAACCGTAAGTTACTACTAAATGTCTGCAACATGGAAACTATGGTTGAATTTATAACTAAACTATGAATATTTTCATATATTTATTTAGGTGTTTATGCTGGCAACTATAACATAGCATTGCTTTTGTTACGTATTTTCTTATTAATTAATCACATCTATTCTAGCATATTAACTCTACCTTATCTATTAAACTAAAGGTACAATATACATAAATAAAAAAAATCATCTTAAACAGAAAGCGCCGTATTTCGCCGTATCGGGTCAAGTAGTTATTTTTAACCGACTTCGAAAAACGGAGGAGGTTCTCAATTCGTTTGTATGTATAATTTTTTTTTATGTCTGTTCACCGATATTTTCGCCAATTATGGACGGATTTCAAAAATATTTTTTTGATCGATAGTGTTTACTTTTGAGATGGTCCCATTTTCACCAGGTCAGGATCTGATGATGGAAACTAGGAGAAATCGAAGGCAACCTCCGAAAATTGTATGCGAGCATGTTGTTTTTGTTACGTAATAGTGATGTCTTAGGGATATTCTTTATGGTGTCAACATCTGATGCTGCTGTGCTGATGAAAAAGCCACCGAACTCCTCAACGGTTAGGAGTTCGAAGACAGCACTGCAATTTTTTGATAGAAACTACTTGGTAGTATGTAGGGATAACGTGTTGCTAGTGAAGTATACTTGAATATACGTCTGATGCTGATGTGCTGATGAAGAAGCCACAGAATTCCTTAACGGTTAGGAGATGGGAGACAGTACTGCAGTTAGTCGATGGAAACTGTTTAGGGGTGTATAGGACTAACGTGTTGCGTGGGAGATAAGCTTAAATCCATATTTGATACTGCTGTGCTGATGATGAAGCTACGGAACTCTTAAACGGTTGGGAGTTAGGACACAATACTGTAAAAATGATTTTTTTTACTGCCATACTTTCAAGGCTATGATTGGTCTTCATTCGGGCTGCAGCGTTATTGTCTACCCATGATAATAACAAAAATATAAATACTTAACAAGTATTATCAAATTCTTTTAACTAAGTACTTATAAATATCAATTATAGCTCTCTAAAAATATCAACTATTTAACAAACGGACTTGTAATAAGTGATAATATATTTAATAAACTGAAAGCCACGTGAATGAACTAACTTTTATTGAAGTTCACAACTCATTAATAACACTAAAACTCGTGAAAAAAATTACTTTAAAAAAAAGTTAAACCGACTTCTAGAAACGTAAACCACACAATCTATAAGTATAAATGAAAACAGTACCTCTATAACTAAAAAGCGATAAATAACGTAATTTACTCATTTGTATACTTAATACAATATACAAATCGTTATACTTTAATAAAGTCATCTTTAACTATTATAATATTTACAAATGTTACTTATTTTTGGAGTCGGTGCCAGTCTAGTTAACGTACTCTATCGTGTAGCACCGTCTTCAATAATGAAAAAGCCCGGAATCGATTCCACGATACTTCGGCTCAGAACAGACTCCAAAAAGAAGTGACAATTGTAAATATTTTAATAGTTAAAGATTACTTTATAAAAGTATCTACGTTTTGTATATTGTATTAAGTATACAAATTAGTAAGTTTCGTTATTTATCGCTTTTTAGTTATGAAGGTACTGTTTTCATTTACTTAAAGATTTTGTGGTTTACATTTCTAGAAGTGGGTTTAACTTTTTTTTTAAAAGTAATTTTTATAAATTCAATTTTAAAGTGAGGCTCGTGCACCCCGCTTCTGAGTCGAAGTATCGTGGAATCGATTCCAGGCTTAATGACTTCGCGGAATTGTTTTCGGAAGTTATGTATGATAAATATTTGATGACGGACTATATTGTGCCCCACGTATGGCAATCCTTCACCTATTAAATTTGGGACGTATAAATTTGGCTAGTTGATAAAAAGAGACGTTAAGTTATAATTATTATGCACAGACAGATAGCTAGTAATTGAATATAGTGAATTTATCCAATTATATAATCAATTTATAACATATAAATCTAGATACAATATTACAAAAGTGGTAAATAATATTCAGGTAAGGTAAGTAGGTGTTGCGTGCCCTAATACGAACACGCCCATCCAAATATATTTTCATTTGAAAGGCTGAAACGACTGAACTTTAGTAAACTTTGTTAACAGGCCAATCTTAACGAAAACAAATGCTGCCTCCCCCTCTATTTATTAACCTTTATTGTTTAATTCAAGCTGTTTTTGAATGAATTGATTATGATTAGAAATCAGATCTATTTATTCTATTCAAATCTTTACTAATATAACAAAGAGATTATCTTTAGTTTGATCTAGTCTAGATGATTTGATACTTCTCTCGTTAACCTGTACGAAGTTGATATCAAATTTGTGGGGTCTTAACTGTGATGGTCGAGTATACTGGCAGCTACTACTTTAATGCACGAACCTGCTGCTATGTTTCCAGGTGCGATATTAATAGTATTATTTTTCATTCTACATGGTTTGAAAAGAGTATTTGTCTAAGTATTTCATTTTAAATAATAAGTTAAATCTTTGTAGTTGTTGACTATTTTTAAATGTCTTTAAAGACTTTTGAAAATAAAGCTTTCTTGACTTTGACAAGTCGATTGCAGGATAGGCAGAGATGATAAAGAGCCATTTGTCACTATTATTACACTTTTCATTCGTTTCTTTGACTTTCGTAACTCTTGTCTTACACATTATCGATTTTAAGGCCCTGGATGTCACCTTCACCTCAAAGAATATTATTATCACGGTGTAATCAAATATTTAACATTACGGCAGGTTTAAAGTATGTAAGTTGTTATTTCAACAATGAATTCATTTAAATCGATACATGAAACGATACCAACAATTTATATTAATCAGCTTACATTTTGTAAGTGATAAATACTTATTAGGATATAAATTTGTTACGCGCTCACAAAATTCTCACTTACATCGGACGAAAATGATACTCTAAGATTTTAGATACAAAAGGGTCATTGTTTTACATACATACATAACTTCACGCCAAATTCCATGCGGGATAGGCAGAGAGAACAAAGCGCCATAAGGCACGATTCTTACACGCCTCACTCGCTTCGTTGACTTTCATAACTCTTTTCATGCATGCGCGTCGATTTTTAAGGCTCCTAACATGACCTTGCTCCTGAACACGTTCTATTTGGTCATGGATTTTTTTGCTTTTGGTAATTTTTTTGCTACTTTTTATTTTACATACATACATACATACATAACTTCACGCCAAATCCCTTGCGGGGTAGGCAGAGAGAACAGAACGCCATAGGGCACGATTCTTACACACCTCACTCGCTTCGTTGACTTTCATAACTCTTTTCATGCACGCGCGTCGGTTTTTGAGGCTCTTAACATCACCTTCCTCCAGAACACGTTCTATTTGGTCTTGGAATGTGTGTCTTGGCCGTCCTCGACTCCTACATCCGTCCGCTTTTGCATTGTATATCTGCTTAGTCAGTCTTGCGTCAACCATTTTTTCTACATGTCCGAACCATCGGAGCATGCCCTTTCTTACTTTTACACCGACACTCTCTTTCAAACCAACTTCCTTCCTTACAACCTTGTTTTCTACGCGGTCAGCGAGAGTCACTCCGCAGATTTTGCGTAGAGCCCTCATTTCTACCGCGTTTATTCTACTTTCATGCACACTCTGCCATACCCAGCTCTCGCTTCCATAAGTTAGTGTTGGGATCAGGACTGCATTGTGGATTGCTAACTGGGCCTTTCTGCTAATATTTTTTGCGCCCAGGAATCTGCCCAACACTCCGTTTACGCTATTTCCTATCGCCACTCGTCTTTCTAAATCCGCGGTGTACCTTCCATCTCTGCTAAAAGCGCATCCAAGATATACAAATTCATTCACCTGTTCCAGCACTACATCATCAACCATTATCCTTGCATCTGTTCTGGATTCATTCATTCATTTTATTTTACGATTATTATTATTTATATTTTACTTGCAATTGTTTTTGTTACTTACTTGAATCAGATGCCTTTTAGTGTTAGAATGAAACCAAGGTTGAAAACTTCTTGCCTCCCAAAACAATCTGGTAATTTCGGAACAAATAATTATATATGTGCATATAACATATTATTAAATTTTAATGTTGCCCACAACTTATATAGTAATAAGGCGCAGTTGCTGGCTTCAAGATAGTATAGGCAGGGAAGTTGAGAGCGAACGAAATAACCCATATGCTACACAACACAATTTTCTGAAAGGTTGAGGTAAATTATTTTAGTCGGCCCAGTGGCTCAACTTTTTACTGCAGATTTGATGAACAAATTAATTTCAGAGTCTATTAATTATAAACATACATATTTATTTTTTACAATATTAATATAGATTGAATATATTTATCATTATATAGTATACAACAAAGTCGTTTTCCGCTATCTGTCCCTTTATATACTTAAATCTTTAAAAACTACGAGACGGATTTTGATGCTGTTTTTTTTTAATACATCATATAGATAGAGGGTGTCAACGGGGTGGTTTATAAGTATAATTTATGTATGGGAAAAGTGATAAGTCTAAAATTTACTTATTTATTACTTTTGATTCGGAACAAAGTTTGCCGGGTCAATTAGTTACACAATAAAGGACAATTTGGCAGGAAAACTATTTTGTATTATTATATTTCAATAAGAGTACTTTGCCATTTTTCACACCAAGTACGTCTTTTTTTACAGTTCTCTTGACATTCCCCATAAAGAGTACCACATACTTGGATGCTAGATTTCTTCCATTCCTTAACATTGGTATAAATATCTTCTGGATCGGTCAGTATAATGTTGTTTGGCTAAAATTTATATATAATTTTATCAGTTAATTAGTCAGTATGTATCTACATTAAATCTGAGATTTAGATTAGATTAGATCATCTCGTACTTGGTGGTCCGGTTGTCCAGCACCACGCTTCTGTTTCAGAAGTCGTACGTTCATTTCCGGGCTAACAACAATATTTTCGTCCTCCAGAGCGTTGGTGAAGAGTTTGGGTCTTACACCACGATTCAGCTCGATGGAGTTCGTCACTTGGTCTTGGATCTGGACAGCCATCGAGGTGGTGTCATACAAGCATCTCAACACCTCGATATAACGCCAGTCAATCCGACACCGCTGCAATGCATCCAAAACTGCCCAAGTTTTGATGGAGTCGAAGGCTTTTTCGTAATCCGCAAAAGCCATACACAGGGGCTTATTGTACTCTTCGGTCTTTTGTACAATCTGCCAAACAGTATGTATGTGGTCCTAAAGCCTTTTCGAAACCCGGCCTGCTCCGGAGGCTGGATTTTGTCGTGTCTTGCAGCGAGACGATTAGTGACGACCCTCGAGAACAACTTGTAGATATGGCTCTGGAGTGAGATGGGTCTGTAATTCTTCAGTAACGTCTTGTCACCTTTTTTGAAGAATAGCACCACTACACTCCTGCTCCAAGCCTGTGGTGTTATACCCTGGTGTATAACGAAGTTAAAAAGATTTGCTAATTCCTTTAGGACTGGAGTCCCGCCGGGTTTTAGAAGTTCTGTAGTAATTCCGTCATCACCGGGTGCCTTGTTGTTCTGAAGTTGCACGAGAGCCTCACTAATCTCGCTTTCTTCAATATCGGGGATGTCCTCACTATAGTGACGGGTTAGCGGGGCTCTGTGGTCATCATCGCTGTGTCCCGTCAGCTTGATCATCCGTGTGAAATAAAGGATCCCATAAAAAGATTCGATCTCTGCAGTTCTCAGCATTTTCCAGTCATCGATACATAACTTTCGAAATTACCTTTCGATTAAGAAGCGGGGCGTTCGACCACTCAACCACAGACCACGACCCTGGCCTACAATATATATAATAATATTTTTAATAATTACTTACGTATGCACCCAATAACATAATTGCCATAATATATATTGCAATAATCAGATGTACGTGTCTGTGTGTCATTTTATAAAATATTGCAAACTATTTTGCAGTTTTATTAAAACCACTTTACCTACTTTGATTAATTTAATTTAGGTATAATTGATATTGCGAAAGTAATTTTACGGTATATAAAGGATTAGAGGCCATGAAATAAAACAAGAAATATGTATTTATACATAATAAGAAATAATTTTGACCAAATAGAACGTGTTCTGGAGGAAGGTGATGTTAGGAGCCTCAAAAACCGACGCGCGTGCATGAAAAGAGTTATGAAAGTCAACGAAGCGAGTGAGGCGTGTAAGAATCGTGCCTTATGGCGCTCTGTGCTCTCTGCCTACCCCGCAAGGGATTTGGCGTGAAGTTATGTATGTATGTATGTATGTATGTGTAAGAAATAATTTTAATTAAATAACATAACATAACTTCACGCCTGTGTTTCCCAAAAATGTAGGCAGCGGCTGCTATGCCTCGTCTCGCCGTTATTTCACGTCCCAAATGGAATAGGTAACGAATCTATTGCCATACCGGGCAGAAAGTTTTCAGTCATCGATATTTATCACACATAACTTCCGAAAACAAATTCGAAAAGTCATTGGTGTGAGCCAGTGTAAGGATTCGAACCAGTCACCTCTGGATTCAGAAGCGGGGTGCTCAACCACCGGACCACTGAAACTAGTAATTAAATACTTTACAATTTTAGTTAGTAAAGTTTAATGTCACACCGATAATACGCGAAGGTATAGGCACGGGCAAACACGCTTTGACCTGCTAATTAAATTTGCTTTTTAATAAAAATATAGACTTTGTAAATGTATAAAAAAAACATGTATGGATTATATATGTTTTTTTATATTGTTATGAGTTTTGTACAATTTCGATTTTCTCGAAACTTGAAATTTTGAGTTCTATATTTTATTTGCATTAAATCGACGATAATTTCTCCAGTTGTTTAACTCAAACAAGAAATTTATGATGACCTTTAAAAGCTGAACAACATAATCAGCATATTAGGCGTATACATATGTTAAAGTTTCAGTAGAAACTTTTTGTTTATACACCCCGATCTCGGCGCCCACATTGATTTGCAAAGAACACCCTGTATCCTAAGTAAACAGGCATAACTTTGTCTAACAAAACGCTAACTCTTCAGTGGTATATGAGGCGGTAGTATGATTTAGCACGAAAGTATGTTCTTTTGAATATTTTCTTTATATTTGAATAGAATAAAATATACTTTATTGTATACCATTTAAAGAATACAGGACAGTAAGTAGTACATAGTAAATGTTACGGTTTAGGTTAGGTTAGGTTAAGGCGGTAATCAAAGCAACAGGAGACGATACAAGTTAGTTTTTTTATTTGTTTTTCTATACTTTCATTTCTTTAGTTGCTTACCATCAGGTGACACGCCTGCTTTTTTCCCCTTTTACCAATCAATCTATTTAGGTTCTTCTTACTTTTACAGTTTATCGATGTAGGTATTAATATCTTTTTAAAAAGTATACATTTTATAGACTTTAAGTTTATTATTTATCTCAACATCATTTTTTATTTCTACGGGCCTCGTGGCGCATTGGTAGAACTACCGGCTGCAGCACTGAGGTCGGGGGTTCGATTCTCACCCGAGCACAAATATTTGTGACAAACATGAATATTTGTGCGGCGTCTGGGTGTTTTTCTATGTATTATAAGTATGTATTTACAAAAGAAAAGTATACATATATGTATTAGTATCCGTTATCTAGTATCCATAGCACAAGCATTTAGTTGCTTAGTTTGGAACTAGAGGGCGCTGTGTGATTTGTGTCCAAGATATTATTATTATTTCTAGATGTGGTAGGTTTACTACGATCCTGTAGCCGCTTATTGGTTTTGTAAAATTTCCCATTCGGCTTAAAGTGAGATTTGTTGTCATAAATGTTGTGATCTTCCACCTACCCAAATTCAACATTAATTTGATCCTCTATTTTCCTTATAACCGTTTCTATATAAAGTTTACTCTCCTGATAAATAATACTGATAATTATCCCGTATAGTTCAAGATCCCAGAGCCGACTGGCCTTCATTATTTTCTTATTTACCTATGATATTGTAGTATTATTGGGTACAGTTTGTGTATATAAAACCGATGCCTAATGCCTCAGGTTAATACTCTGATATCAAGTACAGCGTAAACTATATCATTTTGTTATATCAGAACTGATTTTACGAATGTCGTCAGTAAAATTTTCCGTAAAATTCAAGACACATTTCGTTGACGGTATTTATTGCCACGTATTAAATAATCTAGTGTGTTGAATTACTGTTGTTACTGCTGACATCTACTAGTGCTAAGAACATAAAAAGCATATTATTCTTTAAATATCTCTGGTAAAAACAAAACCTTACTTATAATTTTAGAATGTAGTGATATGAGCCTTATCTGTATTCATTATAACTACGATTACTTTTTTGTACAAGTTTATTTAGTCAGTCAGAAATCAAATGCCCAATGTCTGGCGGCCCTAGGATCTTGGACTATTGCTCTCTTAACCTGTTAAACTTTCTAACATTTAATAGCTATTATATTATATTCAAAGTTTAGATAGACTGATGAGATAATAAGTAACTGAGAATGATGGATGTAAGCTATAAAAGCAAAGTGCGATAAAGGTATAGCGGAGGGTTCCTATGTATTGAATAGAATATTCTAGTTTAATTTTCATACTTTGTTACATTAGCTGTATTAAAATTTTAAATTGCTTTGAATTTTTTTTTCATTTTTAACAAATAATCGATGGTGCATTTATAGCTACCTAATTTAGAGGTTAGTTATTAGTATGCTCCCCATTTTTTTTGCACAATAGTGACAGATCGGGGTATATGCACACATAGCCTGCCTTATAATGCGTGGGCGGAAGTTTTTCTGACGTGTTCGTGACTACTTTGGTTCAATGCCGTAAGAATGACGTGCGTGGCGTGATTATGTTCTGTCTGAATCATGTCAAATCATTATTTAAAAGTCAGAGTGTCAAACAATCACTAATGCATGAAAATATTGGTATTTCTCATCGTATCAATTTTTTTTATTATTTTTCTTTAAACTATAAGCAAGAAAATGTTTAATATGTTATTCAATTTACATAATACAGTTTACCTCTGTAACAAGATATTGTGATTATATTATAGATATTTACGATATATATATAAAAGCAGTTCCACACGCGTGTTGCCATTCACGGAAGCTATTAGTTCTCCATACACCTTTATAGGGATATCCTTATTTCTTTTCTTACAAAACGTTTGGCAAGACATTCTGAAAAATGAATTGTGTTACAGGGAAATCTTTTATTGTGAGTGTAGTTGAAGAAATAAACATACTAATAAAAATATATAAATATAAAAATAATAAAACTACTAATTAATAATTTATATTAAATTGCTATAAATTTGCTTTACTTTTACCTGAATGATCCTAAAAGCCTAACGTAGTGTAAAATATTCCTATAATGAGATAAGATGAAAATGTGACGAGAAAACGCCCTCTACCTAACCATTAATTATTGGCTGACGCTATTCATCCGGTTACTGTACGAATAATTTGTTATTATTTATCCGGATACCCTGCGAATAATTTTATTTTAGGCGGACTCTATTCATCCGATTACTGTACGAATAATTTGTTATTGTTTATCCGGATACCGTACGAATAATTTTATTTTAGGCTGACTCTATTCATCCGGTTACTGTACGAATAATTTGTTATTATTTATCCGGATACCGTACGAATAATTTTATTTTATTTATCCGGCTATTTTGAAATTTTAGATTTGTGCGTGTGTGCTTTTATTATTTTTATACAGTAAAAGCTGTTGGTATAAAAATACAGTAGGAAATTCTATTTTAATTTTTCTGTAAGTAATGCTCTTACAAAAAGAAAAAAAATACCAATACCTAAACTTACCTAAACCTACCTAAAAAAACAAAAAAGAATTTGACCGGATGAATAATGACAAATTATTCGTTCAGTATCCGGATAAATAATAACTAATTATTCGTACAGTATCCCGACTAATAGTCACTTTGTTAATTATTAATGGCATGAAGTTATCTATTTAATTTATTGATAATATTTCTAGATTACGTGGTTATACAGGTTAACAGCACCAAATTAACAAAATAATAATAATAATAAAATCTTGAACACAATACACACAGCACAAGCTAAGTAACTAAATGCTTGTGTTATGGATACTAGATAACAGATAATAATACACAATATTTACTTTTTGTAAATACACACATACTTTATAATACATATAAAAACACCCAGACGCCTCACAAACATTCATTTTTGTCACAAATATTTGTGCTCGGGTGGGAATCGAACCTCCGTCCTCATTGCTGCAGGCGGTAGTTTTACCAATGCGCCACGAGGCCCGTCAAATATATAACCAACCGACCCCACAAAAGTTGCATATTTTATGGGAGATAAGGAAAATAATATTTCCTAAGACACTGTTAAGGTTTAGTAAAAAATTATTAAAACCTTCCAGGCTAGAAAGCCCTCTAGCCGTTTAGAATACAAAGTGCACTAGAGAAATTTGCATAATGCATACTTGCAACAAACAAAATTTTCTTTTTGGTGCGGAAAAAATCAAACGATAATAAGCAGCATGATTAACGTTTGCTAAAATTGTTAGTTCCTGAAGTCATATCCACAAAGTGGCTCGCGGAGACACTGCTTTGTGCTCTTTCTATTGTCTAAAGCTCTCTACTCCGAGACTACAAAGAAAATTTTATTTTTAAAGCGTTTATGCTCATTGTTATAAAATTTCTAGAAATGACGATTTATAATTTTTTAAAGCAATTTTTCGCCCAATGGTGTCATAAACTGGATCTATAGAAAAATCAATTAAAGAAGGAGGAACAAAACTAAAAATTCCTTTTGTAATAACAAAAGAATTTTTTTCTCCAACTAATTTATTTTACAATAAAAATTATAGAATTATGCTATAAAAATTAATGCGTTGGTTTGTTAATTATGAAATATTACGATTTTCAGAAAATCGGAGTAAAGTGGCTAATTTTTTAGGAGGAAACAGTATCTAGGCTCTTTGAGGCCGGCGACGCAGCTTTGACCCCGATGATTTTGCAGAGGTCCAATGGTGGCACCAGTCACTTACTAACAGGTAACCGCTTTGACCCCTATTCAATAATCGTACTTCAACGTTTAGTTCTTCAATCACAAAAATCAAATGACTAATAAAAAGAAAAACAGAAATCATAGCTGACACATGAAATGCGCTAATAATATAAGTATCTCATATCGTTAATATTTCTTTCTTGAATTAAGCAGAGTAGTCACCAACGCAGATAACAAACAACTACTGACAATACAGTATTTATTTATTTAAAAAGCTTGCGAGAAATACTTATTATTAGAATAAAATTTTCATTATTATTATTTACAAAGATAAAAACATAACTTCACGCCGTTGGTTACCCGAAGGTGTAGGCAGCGGCTGTTAAGTCTCGTCTCGCCGTTATGTTTACGTTGGAATAGGTGGCGAACCTCAATAGGTTTTGTGCCCGGTATGGCAATGCCATACCGGGCACAAAGTTTTCAGTCATCGATATTTATCACACTTAACTTCCGAAAACGATTTCGAAAAGTCATTAGTGTGAGCCAGTGTCAGAATTCGAACCCGGACCTTTGGATTAGAAGCCGTGTGCTCTCCCACTGGACCTATTAAATTATTTACTAACTTTATTAATTGAGGTAACAAATCCATGAGCAAATCTATATTCCGTTCATATTTCGGAATTGTATTACACGTGACATTTCCAGTCACATTCGTTATCTGTTGCACTTGTCATTTCCGGTTTGAGAGTAAACTGAGCGCTTGTTACTTTAGCGACGATGGCGTTTCGCAATGGACTTGTCAGTTCGTAATATACTGTATTAGACAAAGGGTACTTGTGTATCGCTCGCTTTTGGTAAGCTTTGCTTCATATTTTTAATATATATTTGCTGTGACTCCGCCCACGTGGCCTTTTAATAATGACGACTTTTCTCACATACTTTTGTCTACGTTACATGTCAGTAAAAAAAAAGCTCCAAGCTATCTTTTATTTATTTTTAAAAGACGCAAACAATTCCACCAGGAATTAACGTTTAACTACGACATTCAAAATAAATGTAATTGTTATCATAGTTGTTTTAATTAATAGTTCTGTCGTAAACAGAGCCATCTATTAATTTGCTAGGTGATAAAAATGGCACAGTGTTCGAGCACCCGGCTTCTGATTCAGAGGTCCGGGTTCGAATCCTGACACTGGCTTACACCAATGACTTTTCGAAATTGTTTTCGGAAGTTAAGTGTGATAAATATCGATGACTGAAAACTTTTTGCCCGGTATGGTAATAGGTTCGCCACCTATTCCATTTGGGACGTAAAACATAACGGCGAGACGAGACTTAACAGCCGCTGCCTACACCTTCGGGTAACAAACGCGTGAAGTTATGTTATGTGATAAAAAAATTCATTTCGTTATATTATTTTGATCAATATAATCATGGCCAATAACTACAGAGGCGACTTTGTTTTACGCTGTGTAATGATAGTAATTTTCTATTTATTTATATATTCAATAAGTCTAATTGTTTATTTTTCTAGATATTTTCTCTCAGGGTTCTATCAAATGAATTAGTCTATTCAAAGATGTACATTTGAATAGCAAAATAAATATCGATGATCCAGCAATATAAAGTCTAGCCATTATATACTATTAAACTCAAAATTTAGAAATAGATTTTTGATTAGAATTGAAGAATTAGAGTCTACTGGGTTGCTATTTCTTACGAAAAAGTCCGTATGCTCTGTCGATGAAACAAGTAAAAAAAAACCCAGCTCAAACTGTCATACAAAACCTCTAACAAATGTTGGACATTTATAAAACCGACGACCCTTGTGTTACAAGAAAGTTTTAAAACCGCAGACAAATTTACGCAATTGACAACTCCCAAGTTCTGATGAAAGCCAATTTATCATAAATGTGTTTATATGTATTGCGGGTTTGCCAGATCAAATTGAAGGAGCTATTTTCTTTTGCCAATATCAGACTTTATATTATACCACAGAAAAGTTCAAGTATATTATTGATAATGTTATTAATTTTTACCCAGAACTTAGGTTGTGTACCTTAAAAAGAAATGAAAGTATACTCATACAAAGAAAGGAATCATCCAGTCAGACCTTCTTACCATCTGCCATAGGTCCTTCGGCCGATATGACCAGCTCATTGCCACTTCACTTTATATGAAGGAATGCATCATCAGAATTATCTTATGCCATTCACGGGATGTAAATTTAGTCCAGGAAATTTCCTATCTACATGCCAAAATTCATCTAATTCTATTCAGCAAAAGACCCATGATTAGGTAACAAACATTTTAATATCTTCTCAAAATGTTAATTTAAAATTTGAAATATTTGAAAGGGAGGAATCCAGGACAGATGCAAGGATAATGGTCGATGATGTACAGGAACAGGTGAAAGAAATTGTATATCTTGGATGCGCTTTCAGCAGTGATGGAAGGTACACCGCGAATGTAGAAAGTGGAGTTTTAACAGTGGTAGAGTCACGCAGTTTGCTGTATGAATGATCAGGCTCGACCGGTGAAATACCATGACCTCTCAAAATATCGACGTAAAGTGGCTTTTGCCGGGTTCCGCTCGGTGGGAGAGACATCTGGAGGTCCAAATATAATATAATATCTTAACATTTCAAAAATGTGTTTTTAATGTGTTAAAATGAAAATAAATACTAATAAGGATAAACTTGGTATAAAATATAGAAATTATATAGATAAATATAGAAATATAAATAAATATAGAATTTGATCAATCAAAAGCTACTAAAAATTCTGACCGTTGGTTTTTATAGCAAGGGTGACAAATAAGCAAATGGTTCACCTTGTAGCAAGGAACTAGTGCCATTAGTTAAAGCAAAAGTAATGATTATTAAGTATAAAGTATTCCATATGCATCTGCAACACTGTATTGCTCAAATACGGCTCAAATATCTCTCATCGGAGAAAACGCACCATGAATAACTTTGCGCACATTTTCTGACAGGTTTTTTTATGGAAAAGGAGGGCAAACGAGCAGGTGTGTCACCTGATGGTAAGCAACCAACGCCGCCCATGGACACCAGCAACACATATAGTGTTACTGTTGCGTTGCCGACCTTTAGGGGATAGGGGAAAGGAAAGGATGGGGAAAGGGGACCGAACAAAACGCAGCATGAGCCACTTTACGTCGATCATCTGAGAGGTCGTGGTATTCCACCGGTCGAGCCGGCCCATTCATTCAGCGAACTGCTTGGCTCTACCACTGTTGCTAGAGGTCGAGAGGTCGAGAGGTCGAGATATTTCACCGGTCCATCCGCCCCAGTCATGGCTCTGCGACTTTTAAAACATGTTCGTACAATTATTCTCGTTTAATTAATAATGTATTGTAGCATATATGTACGGGCATCAAATATATTATATAAATATATCAAGAGCCGTTACATTTAGTGCTGTCATAAAACATGACACGCGAAGCCTTTATTAATTTATTCATTACGCTATATTGCAATATGGCGGACACGTTCGTCCTGTCGGTGAATGACATAATTATTATGAATTTCTCACGAAAATTTATTGAATATATTTAATTGAATTACGATTGCTTGTGAAATTCACGTTATATATAAATATAAGTTTTATTGTTATAATATTTAATAAAACATTATTATGATTACGATCCTAGAGCCACTCAGTTTACACTTATCTCTTAGAAAATTTAAGTAAAGTGGATAGTGTCGCATTTTTTTCGGTGAGAGATGTATCTGGAATTAGCTAATTTCTCCATCCCCTTTCTATCCTCTCCCGTAACCCAATTCAAAGGCTGGAAATACAAGTGTGACCCGCTCAATGTTACTGATGCCGAAGTTCACGTGTCAATGGGTGGAGTTATTTTCTATGCCATGAGCCACCCATTTTCGCATAACAATTAAAATATAACAAAAAACAAATATTTTCAAATCATCATCAAGCTATGGCAATCATGTATTGTTTTTATAAATTGCTAGTAATAATAAGAACTATATCAGCTCAGCCGTATTCTAGTAATCAAACGATGAATGAAAATGTTAAACGTGAGTGGCATAGTAACAGAACATAACTTCACGCCGTTTTCTACCCGAAAGTGTAGGCAGCGGCTGTTAAGCCTCGACTCACCGTTATGTTTACGTCCCAAATGGGACAGGTGGCGAACCTATTACCATACACAGGGCACAAAGTTTTCAGTCAGTTTTTCAGAATTTCGAAAAGTCATTATCCAGATTCGAACCGACGACTTTTTGATTCTGAAGCGGGGTGCTCGATTACTGGACCACCTAGACATAATTTTTTGGATTTTTGGAGAACAATTGTACTTTGGTGGACTGGAAAGTTCCAATGATGATAAAGTCAAGTTATTGTTGCCATCCAAAAAAATACGTAAAGATATAATGGTGACTAGCCCATAACATATTTACCAAATTGGTTTAGTATCACAATTGTAACACGCTACAAGAATTAAGATATTGTGGAGAATCTCAAGATGTCAGAATAATTAGCTACAAGACATTTAATTAGATATTGGTTTGTATATCTTACTGTGACACGTGTAAGTACACGTACGATTGAGAGCTGAATATTTATTAAGTGCTGATAAGATAATTGATTTGTAGATAAAATTATGGACCATGTTAAAATTTGAAGAAACTTTTATGGCAAACTATATCTTTTTTTTTATTTAAGTCAATGTTAAAATTTAAGTCAGAAATGAAACATGCATGTATATTCACACAAATTAGTTAGCAAATATCTATGAAATGATTTAATTATTAACTTAAATAAAAATGTAAAATAGATCTTACTAATATATTCTTCTCTAGGCTCATATTTTTATGCTTCTATATATACTGAAGCAGTCAACGCTCTTATATTTTTGAATTGTAAATGCAATTATTAAATATAATAAATAAATCATCTGTATTTACACTCACCAAAACAGAGAGTTCCAATTTTCCATTTGTCCTGACGTTCACCAGTTTATTGTGATTTTAAATGCAAAAAAAAAATAACTAAAAAAGACACTCAATGTGTCGATAAAAATGTCCAGAACAAATTAAAGCACGAACGAGTGTTGCCACGTCAACAGGTGACAACAGACAATGCAATCAGCCGAGAATGCAAAGGCTCACTATTTTTACGCTTGCAACACCAATTTAAATGAATCACGTGTTCCGCTGAGGAATATAATGCTTGAATTGATGTGTTCAGATTTTTATATTCCGATTCTATTGCTTATTAATTCTTGCCTGTCTTTCGATGATGGTAACTTATTTCATACATTAGTTAGATATTAATAAAACAAACTTTATTTACAAACGATTTAATCTAAATGTAAATACCTTAAAATAATATGTTTATTACTTTTTTGGGATTGATAATAGATAATGATAAATAGGGAATTTTTACTATTTTATTAGTTTTTTCAGTTTTTCTTTTAGTTTTCAATACGATTTCTACGAAAGTGTAGCCATAGATCTTGATAGGTTTATCAAGATCTATGGCTACACTTTCGTAGTAAAAATACTAAAAATAAGCGTTAGAGAAAATTGTTATTTGTCACCCTATTTATCATTATCTTTTATCAATCCCAAAAAGTTAGTTTATCATTATTCTCCAATAATACAAAATATGACCACGATTCTGCTGCATTAGACATTCTAGTTCGCAGTCTCTTATGCAATTATCATGTAATTAATTCATACGGAGTTCTATTTAATTTTCGAAAATTTTACAATAACCTTCTTTTGTCGTTTTACATTTCAATATTTACTTTTGCAAATTTCTTTCATTGTTAATAATATTTGAAATTAATTACAGTATATATATACTTATATAAATATAGATATTAGTCAATATAACATACTTAGATACATGCTTAATTATTATTGTATCTTTAGTACCATTTTTCTTTAAAGCGTTAATATTACTTAAAAGAAAGTCATTTAAATTTATAATATAGTAAAGTCCAAGTTTATCCTTCCTAAAATATCAATATGCAATCAAGATTTTCAATAAATCAAAAACTAATGACCAACTTTGGTAAACAATAAGTACTAAACTAATTGTTTACCACCTTTGATCAAAAGTGAAATATTACATTCCTAAATAAATAAAACTATACAGCACAGAACATCTCAAGGTCCTCGTAAGCTTTTCCACAATCAGCATGATAATATCTCTTTGTGTCTCCGATCCGTGACACAACCCATGTCTTCCTTTGTTTTGTGGCTGCCAATACTGAACTTTGTTTTCGATATTTGTAGATACTGAAATTCCTCGATGTTTGAAGCAGTCAAGGGGTAATAATATATTTGTAGCATATTTGTACTGTCTTGTTAGGCGAATGGGTATATCGTTCTTATATCAGTTACTACTTAAATAAGTAGGCTTTGTCTCGTTTTTAATGACGTTTCGTTATTAATATTCATTATTTTGATAGATTATTGGCGTGTCGGCCTATTTAGAGAATAGTGCTGTTTGCGTTGGTCTTCTAATAGGTGATTAAGGGATCTGATCTGGACTATCAATAGTATAAAATATATATAAGTATAGTCCAAGTCTGACTCTAAACTAATGAATTTGCAAAAGTTATGTGTGAAAATAATCGATGATTTAAATTTATTGGTGAAAATTTGTGGCTACATTCAACATATCCGCACATAATATCTTCAATAAATAAAAGTCTTAACTTTTTTTTGGTTTGCATGCCGCCATCGAAATATTCGGCTTGTATTACATAACCTAACAATATAACTTCACGCCTTTGTTACCCGTGTAGGTAGCGGCTGTTAAGCCTCGTCTCACCCGTTATTGGTGTGAGTCAGTGTCAGGATTCGAACCCGCGACTTCCGGATTCAGAAGCGGGGTGCTCGACAACTGGACCACCGAAACATTTTTCGTATTAATTGTACCATTTCATCTAATCAGAATAATATTTTTTTGTTTAAAGTTTTTTTTTACAAACAAATATAGAGGTCAACATCATCTATTGCTGCATTTCCTTTTGGTGGAGGACAAACCACCAAGTATTGTCGTCAAAGAGATGGTCGTTTATAAAACGACAAAACGTGCCAAACGTGTGACAAAATGAATAGTTCGAAAGAATGACATGTTGTGCCGACCCCACTTAGAGTGGAATAAGGACAGGAGAGTGATGATTATATAGACTAATAATATAGGCATAGGAATTTAATTAGGAAAATAAATACAGATACTTACGTTTTTTATGTAGATTGAAAAAAAAAACATTGATAAAATGATTGACAATCAATGTTTACTTACATTTGATCGTGATATTTACACAAGTAAGAGCGATACCCCCTTATTTATTTGAACAAATTTGCTTACATACCGCCCGTATAATGTTTTATGGCTATGATTGAATTTACGATATTTGTTCAGAAAAAAAAATAACGCTAATAACCTTCGTGGTTTCTCGTGATTGATTTGATTGATGTCAATTTTCATTTAATCATATTTTTAGTTTTATTGTATGTAGTTTCGAATCAGACGTCGAGGCAAATATTTATTATTCAGAGTATATTTTTATCGGACTATCCCACTATTGAAATTTATAACTTAATCATACATTCATCTCATCATGCATTCACTTGGATTTCGGATGATAAACAAATTTTTATACATATATGAAACCAGACATTCATTTGGTCATGGTAGCTCCTTCACAGTCGCCCAATCCATTTGCATTTTTTAAGAGATTAGCGAGTCAACGCGCAGGTGTGTCACCTGATGGTAAGCAATTAACGCCGTCCATGGACATCTGCAAGACAAATAGTGTTACAGTTGCGTTGCAGGAATTTAAAATGGGATAGGGGACTAGAGGGGAAAATCTCTCACTCACCGAGTGAAACGCATCAGCAGAAGCCACTTTACGTTAATATTCCAAGAGGTCTTGGTATTTCACCGGTCGCGCAGGCCCATTCATGTAGCGAACTGCGTGGCTATACCACTGTTAAAATGATAATATATAATATAACTTTACTTCACGCCTTCGTTGCCCGAAGGTGTAGGCAGCGGCTGTTAAGCCTCGTCTCGCCGTTATGTTTACGTCCCAAATCGAATAGGTTGCGAAGCTATTGCCAACCCGGGCACAAACTTTTCAGTCATCTATATTTATCATACATAACTTCCGAAAAGAATTTCGAAAAGTCATTGGTGTGAGCCAGTATCAGGATTCGAACCCGCTATTTCCGGAATCAGAAGCATGGGGCTCGACCACTGGACCACTGAGACATTTATATATATATATTTTTATTAATATATTATGCACTCAAAACCCACCACATCTGAAAAAACTCAATTTCCGCGCCTAAATAATTAACTTCTGTAAATTCGATAACTTTTTCTTAACTGATGATTTAAATATTCAAGAATGTTCGTTATTAAAATTTCGGGTGGATTCTTTTAAATTTTAAATTTAAAAAAATGTATGTACATTGCATTTTATAATACAAGTCGAACTGTTTCATATATCGATATTACATATTAGTAAATCTCGTAACGTAATCTGAATATTTGCTGACCGACAAATCCTTAGAAAGGTTCAAATAAAGAGAAAAATCTTTCCAACAAGAGTGACTGCATTCTGAAAAATCTGTGAGCGTGAGATATAAATCATTTTCTATTAGATCCTATCGGATGAAGAACCCATGTCACTGTACGTTCTCTATGTAACAGATTATAGAACAAATTGCTTTTACGAAACCCTTGTGGGTTTTGGAGGGCATGAATTTAAGTATTGTGTTAGTAAGAATAAATTTGCTGGGCTTAGGTGTAAGGGAATCATTCTTTTCTTATATCTACTAGCCTATGATATCCATATATGTAGACAGCTCCTGCACTTTTTCTTCAATCATTACATCTTTGGTTATTAAAGGTGTACATTAAATTATTTTGCGACTTTCTATTAGTGGCCTAAATACTTATATCTAAATTTGCACTCGCGACCTCCTCTGAAGAAAAATTCGAGTGCTGAACCAGTAGACCACTAAGACATTAGATCAGCTGATCAGCAGATATAGGGACATTGGCTCGTCATATTACCAGTTATTCTTGAATAGTAGGAAAGGCTCACAAAATTTTAGGGATATATTAAGGTGAGTTTTAAGAGGTTAATTTTTAAAGTGGTTGTGCCACTTGTAAGTCATGGTTTTACCAGGGTAAAAGTCTCCATAAACAGAAGATATCTCTTCTAAAATGGTGTGAGGAGTATTTCCTCGCTTGGTAAGGAACTTAATAATAGCACGAAACTCGATTTTCATCATTCTTATAGTTTTCCTCCGGATTGATCTGTTTGGCCGATAGTTACTCAATGAATAATGACCTGATTTAAAAAAAAAGAGGTCTTTATGCTCCTAACTAGTCCCACAAGTAGTGCAGGTAAAAAAAAAATCCCACCCCGCCTCTAACACTCTGGTTCCACGAACTTGTTTACCTCCCCGCGTGTATTAAAGAAACATTCGTAATTTCCGGGATTTAGCACTCACTTTTAATATCGCTGGCAGCATAGGTTTATCGGGCATGTTTTTTTTGAAGTACTGTTAAATGTGACCCGAGTGGGAGTTGAACTAGTAATATCTGGATTGCAAGTTCAGTGTTATCCTCACATAGCTAACCAAGATTCGTGTATCTTGTTAGTTTCCGTTAATAGTACGTTTATATACCTGTAACTAAGTTTTTATAATATAAAAATAATATGTTAATTTTTGTTACATAAATATAATAAGCATTTATTTTATATGAAACTTAAATAATTTAATCAAAAACCATAATAAAGTTTAATTATTGCCCAATCATAAGTCTTGGCTTACTGAACAACAGAAATGCCGTTTTCGGATTCTTGAAGTGAAGTCTTAAAGAGGTAAGGGCTTAGCATGAGAAAACTTTCGAGTTTGACAAAGTTTCCGATTGTTTATGAAACAATATAAATAAGGTAGATTGAAAAGTTTATGGATGACTGCTTGAAATGAATATCTTAATCAATGTTCAGCTTTACGTAGGGTTTTGAAATGGCTTTCTTACCAATAATTAAATTAAAGAAAGAAGTAAAAAGAAAATTAAATGAATATTGACCTAAGTAAGCTTGGATGAATTTTCTGAAAGACGACAAGGATATTAATGAAGAAGAAGCAAATGATAGAAAAGTGTGGACATTAAAAACTTGTTGTCCTGATCCCAAATGGAAGGTATTTTAGAGAGAAAAAAACTGCCTTCCTCGCCTTTAATATTCTTGGCTCTGTCTTGTCTGTCCGATATTTATGTGTAATGCTTGATGTATTATTATACCTGTCTTATGGTAGCTGTATAATGATTTTGCTTGCATTTGAATCAATATAAAACTTGCGGCTAATAAATTTAATGTTAGGTTTGATAAAGAATAATATTAAATTTAACAAGTCTTTCCGTTATCAAATATTAGGAAGGTCATGTTAGGAGCCCTTAAAATATACGAGCGAGTATGACAAGAGTTATGAGAGTCAAACATGCGAGTGAGGCGCGTAAGGCGATCATTCGCTCTGTTTTCCTTGCATTCCCCGCAAGGGATTGGGCGTGAAGTTTGTGTGTATGTATTTAATAAATTTATAATTAAAATTCTATCAAATAGTTTACAAGGTCTATTATATTATAACACAGCTGTTTTTTAAAAATTCTATGGTTGATATGAATTTATTTCTTTATTGTTAAAAAAAAATATATCAATATACGCTAATAAATGTATTGTATAATTTTTACTTGGAAAAGAGGACTTAAATGCTGACTGGCACTGACTTCGAACAGCCTTTTGTCGTTGCCGTTGGCTATCAGCCCCAATTAGGGTAAGTGCCTCTTAGATTAAGTATCGGTTTTAATTTGTACTAGACGTTGTCCGCAGATCAGCCTACTAAACCTTTCTGATGGTATCCTTAGATATCCTGGACCATATTCTAAGCTAAGTTTAATTAATATCTAAAAGTTAGGAGAAAATAATTTAATAATTTGAAATAAAAAAAATATCATAAACACAGAATATGCAGTAAATTGCTGTTTAAAATATTTACAAACTAGCTGACCCGGCGAACTTTCCGCATCAAAAATAATAAATGAGTAAATTTTGGATATCATGAGGTTAACTTTTTGCTATTTATCGGCTTTAACTGTTGTCCCACTACGTTAATACTGCAGTATCTTCGAAAAAAAATCGTTTAAATTGCATGCTGTAAAGGGCCAGGATCATCTATATTACATGCACAATCTATTTAAGACACTTATTGGAGAAAAATTAATGATGTAATGTTTAAATTCGCTTAATTAAGCCATTATTTCTCGTAAAAATAAAAAATAAAAAAATTATTTGTAGACCTTCTGAAGGTGTTTAATAATGTAGAACATTTTTTAGATCTATCACTTAGGGTTCAGCCAGCGTTTGCCATTAAAGTGCTAAATCTCGAAAATTATTATTTTTTCTTTACAACATGATATATGATGTATAGATCAAAACCACCCCGTAGACACCCTCTAACTATTAAAAAAAACCGCATTAAAATCCGTTGCGTAGTTTTAAAGACAAAAGCATATAAGGGGACAGACAGCGGAGAGGACTTTGTTTTATACTATGTAATGATGTGTTCATGATATTGAAGTATAGTCTGTTAGTCTTTTGTAAAAATCTGAATTTAATATATCATTTCGGTATACATTTTATACCCTTTTATATTTTATACCCAGATCAAGTCTACTGCACATTTTATAATTCTTAAACCATACTATATATAGGCATACTATAATATAATTCAAGATTAAGTCTTATCTTGAATTTAAAAACGATTCAATAATAATATTATTTTTCGTTTAAAAAAACCCCGCTACTTTCGTTTGTCTTGTAAGAGATGATTACGGGATCTGATGATTCGGTCTGTTCGGCACAATGGCGACAGTACAATTTATAATACAAAATCAAATCACCAGTTTGATCCTGGGAGAAGTTATGTGTGATAAATACTCGGTGGTGGCCGAGCGGTCGAGCACCCCGCTTCTGGATCAAGAAGTCGTGGGTTCTAATCCGGGCTCACACTGATGACTTTTCGTTAGTGAGGTGTGATAAATATCGATAGCAAACAACTTTGTGCCCGGTGTATGGCAATAGGTTCGCCACCTATTCCATTTGGGACGTAAACATAACGGTGAGGCGAGGTTTAATAGCCGCTGCCTACACCTTCGGGTAGAAAAAGGCGGGAAGTTATGTTCTGTTAAGTACCGATGACTTACAAAATTGTGCTAAAATATATGCCATATCCAACATATTGTCATATAGAGATATAATAACCACTTGCTGTTAACATCTTCAATTATTAATGTATTCCATTTATTTAATTAATAAGAAATGAAAAAAGGTTTAACTTTTACGCGAACATTGTTAACTAAAAGTATATAAAGTCTTTCTGTAAAACAAATACATTGACATTTTTTTACAACATAAAATCAAAAGTTGGAGTCACGAACACAATACGAAATAAATAAGCAAAGCTCATTTACTGTTAATTTTTTGTTCCCACTTCATTTGCAGGGAATAAGGGTGGAGGAGAGGGATGTCTTCAAGATATTCAGCAGCGCTGCATCATCAACTTTTTCAGTGTAATTAACCACCCCATTTGTATTGTGCTTTGAAAATGTATATATATTTACGTTTTTTTTCGGTTTCAAAATATAAAAGGTGCTTCTGCAATATATGAAATGAATATGAACGGTATACGTAAGATATATCAAAATTATAGTTTGTAGAAAGCCAACATATCTGCCAAACTTCCCATGGGATAGGGTAAGCATATGTACTTAGTTTTTAAAACATCATCTAGTTGGAAACGGTGATCCAATAACGAAATCATAGCAAGCTATTGTAATGCTGCCGGTACTACTTATATTGGATTTGCAGTAAAGAAAGAAACTTTACCTGTGGTTACCCTTAGTACCTATAAAAATACATTTAAAATGGTAATAACACACAACTTCTTTATTTTTTAAACTCGCTTAAAATGTGGCAATCAGTTAAATAAATAAAATATATTAGGCTACTCCTATTAATAAGGTAAATAAGAAGAAAGCCTCCATAATCATCATGGAATTTGATGAAGATCTCCAGCCAACCACATCTGTGTTGGTCCTGTTTCATAAGCGGATGTTAGGATGATTTTGTTTAACGAAGATTGTAAGGTATAGAGGGTCACGAGATGTGTCACGTTTGATTCATTCAGACTTGGCTTGAAGGTATGATAGTAGAAATAGTGATAAAGTAATTTTGTAAATAAAAACTGACATCCAGCCAATGACTTTTCCAAATTAATGTGTGATAATTATCGATGACTTTGTGCCCAGGATGGAAATAGGTTCGACACCTATTCCATTTGGTACGTCAACATAACGGCGAGTCAAGGCTTAAAAGCCACTGCCTACATCTTCGGGTGGAAAAAGGTGTGAGATTATGTTAAGAAGAAAAAACTGATTATAACCTAAATATTTTCGTCATGACTTTTTTTTGTTAATTTATTGAATACAAAACGCCGAAAACAACACAACAATGTTTTCTTATATCCATAGAAAAGTTTTGTACATAATGTAACATATAATTTTATATCGCTTCATAAGTATATAAGCTGGTATGGTCTACTAATTCAACAATTTGGTTCACATTCGGAAGTCACCGCGTGCGAACCTATCTCTTTTCGGAAATTGTGCCGGATGTAAACAAAATTGGTTCCACCATCAATAAAAAACTATTAAAGAACAATGTAGTCAGCTATTTTATAAATTAAATTTAATAATAAGTTTCTCATTCGCTTAAATATGAAACTGCAAAAAAGTTCCGATCGTATGTAACTTAAACTTATTACTAAATAAGAAAAACTTTTTGAGACTTCTGTTTTTAGTTGTTTATATAGTTTACTGAGCGCCAGACTTGTTCCAGTTTTATATTTCTTGCATATTATGGTCCTTACAGTTTTATCCGTGCCGGATAAATTCAACTTTGTTTATACGATTTTGTTTATTTTGTATATAAGAGTTTGTAAGTTACTTTATGTACTTATCGTTCTTAATTTATTATATTTTTGTGAAACTGAGATCTATATTAAGTGTTATAGTTATATATTGTAATAATATATTCGTATAAATGCAACTATGTATTTTTGGTTATTTTCTGTCCTACCATAATATGAAGTAGCTATGTGACGTCGCTTCTAAAAGCATACTCTAAAAATTAACCCTAAGTCTAAGTAGAGTATTTTGTTCTAAGTACGATGCTAAGTGCATCGTAGACTTTCTAGTCTCGACAAATTTTTTTTTATTAACAGCAATAATTTCTATGACTAAATTGACCGGGTATAATCAAAAGAACACGTCTCAGTTAAAAACTAACAGAATATCCTCGTTTCCAAGCGGAAATACCTAACATTATTGTTCTTATCGTACTCAAAAGCACTCAAGCCTTGACTGAAATTCAGTTATAGGATAAGATTTTCAGCCATTACATTTTATCTTTGACTCGTTGACACTAAGAGACCTGCTGACAATTACTATTGCTTCTGTGTTCTATTCTGGAGAAAAATGACAATAATATGCATTCTTTTGCATATTTTAAACGAAGCAGCCCCTAAACGTGACTTCGCGGTTAACTACAACGCCAGGTACATCATATTTTCAATTCCATATAAAATTAAAACCCATATAAAAATCTAATAAAAATGATATGATAAAGAGGAGGGCTTGTGTAAAATGTATATTTCCAGGAAAAATTTCGACATGAAGCCAATGCCACAACTTAAACGTTGCTAATAGCTAATAGGAAGCTCTTCTGAAACCTAATGCGATTATTTACGAGTGTGAGAAAAAAATCCCTGGCATTAAATCTTTTAGATGCTTTCAATCTTAAAACACCTAAATTCTGTTTGCAGCTTTAGCTTCAATCTATTCATGTAACTGGTAATATTGACAATTCTAACAGCACAAGTTATCAGGGAGAACCTAAGTAGGTCAAGCCCAAGCTTTGTATGTTCAACCTCGGGTGTGAATCAGAGTATATTCTAAAGCGCTAGTCTTACTGCTGAGGTGTAAAATACCGCTTTGCATCACCACAAAATAGCAAACTTTTCTTTGAGCCACAGTGCGACCGCAGTGTAAAATGAGGTTTAACAGGTAGTTCGTCTATAAATCTACCGTAGCCATTGGAAATAGCGTATTTCCAGGAGTCGAGTTTTAAATAGAGCTTTTAACGTGATGACGAAAATAATTGATCACGCAAAAAATATATATTATTTAAAACATATCTCAATATCTCTATTATTTCCAAGGTTTTAATTTTAAGGTTTTAAAAAGTATGTAGATTCAAAAGGTCTCCGTTTATTTTTTTAAAATTATGGGTAATAACGTAGACTATGACGATTATGACAATATTTTTTTAAGAATAGCTAGCAGTGTAAAAAGCTGTAATTTATATAATTGTTACAGATCCACAAGATTACTGGTACTTATTTCATAGTCTATTTTAAACAAATTCAATTATTTAGTGTTATCATATCAAGCATTTAGTAGCTTTAAAACATTCAACATAATTTCGAAAGTTATGTGTGATAAATATCGATGACTTAAAACTCTGTAACCGGTATGGCAATAGGTTCGCAACATGTTCCATTTGGGATGTAAACTTAACGGCGAGCCGAGGCTTAGCAGCCATTGCTTACACATTCGGATAAAAAAAGGCGTGAAGTTATGTAGTCTATGTAAAACTTCCCTTAATAATTCCCTAGAAGATATCAGAATTTGAGTCGAGTCGAGTTGAGCTTAATGTTCAACATTTTGAAACGTATAATAAATTATATTTTGTATGGCGTGACAAATTATATTTCGAAATACGTAAACCGGCCAATAAATTTATGTTATTCAAGAATGAGCTATATAAAATACATATGAGGTAGGTGGCTAACATAAGACTCCAGTTACCAATCGAGTCTTATGAAGTAGCCCCTACTATAGTTTAAAGTCTTTAAGTCTGTTAAATAATGAATTAAAAAATTATCGTATAAATTTTTTTTTCGCACTTTATATCAAATACAACGATTTTTTTTTTACCACCGGCATATATTACTAATAATAATAGAAATATTGATTTTGTTTTGGGTCACTCAGATTTAGGTATTTTTAAAAATGGCTTTTCCATTATATTGTCTATATATTTTTAATTTATATATAAGAAAATGTAAGAGCATAACTTTTCTCATTATTGTTACAACGCTGTGCACTGATTTGGTTATGCGTTCTGTTTACAATTATCGATTGATTATTTTTCAATTTAAAAACAAATAAACAAACAAACTGCCAAACTATTTCAGTAAGATGTTTATATATGTATATTCCTTTGAATACACAAAGAGATGTAAATTCCGCAGAGTTTTGTAAAAAAAAAAGGTTTTATTTCGCAACTTTTCTTTCCTAAAAAGATGTGAAATAGGGTGCACAAGTTTTTTAACGGCCTAATCATTTATCAAGTTAAGGAAATGAAAAATTGTTATACCCAGGGGCAAGTGTTTAACGAGTTTCGTACTTATAGAACAGCCTGAATAACTAGTAAATTAAAATTCTTTCAGAAATATATTGTATACCTCAAGTGATGGTAAATATTACTATGCTTTTAAAAACATCACTTCAGAGTTGTTCTTCCAACTTCTTTCCTCATGCATTTAGTATGGGCAGTGTATGCTATAAAAACCCGGTTTCTCTACTTGGGTTTTTAAATAATGTATGTTGCGAATAAATTATAAGTTTTAAATAATATTTTAATTTAGTTTCGGGTTTTTATAATAAGTGTAGCTTGTGTCGTTGTTTCTTGTCACCAAATGAAATATTTGTAGCGAGTCCCTGAACTCCGGAGCCATGACCCCATTATCGTACATTGGACACAATTTCCTATAGATATAGCGTATACACAAGTAATTGTTGTGTATAAACTTTGGTGTCTAAATAATTTTAAACTGGATTTTTATCGTGTTCATTTTATATATATAACCTTAAAAGATATAAGGGTCACTATATAGGTGAGGATTTAAGAATATTAAAAAAAAACACAGTGATAGGGGAACGCAGTTTGCTACATGATTGGGCCGGCTCGACTGGTGAAATACCACGGCCTTTAAGAATATCGACGTAAAATGTCTCCTACCGTGTTTCGATCGGTTAGAGAGTATCCGGAGGACGACTACCTTGCCCCCTTCCTTTCCCATCCTACTCTCTTAAAGGCTGGTAGCGCAACTGTAACACTATCAGTGTTGCAGGTGTCCATGGGCGGCGGTAGTTACTTACCAACATGTGACTGCTCGTTTGCCTTCCTATTTGATAAAAGAAAATTTTAGAGTGGTAAAAATAAACTTTTGAGTATTACTTGGGTCTGATTAATGGTATAGCTCCCACGTGTATTGAAAAGTCCAGTTTTTAAAACTGATTTTTCTAAATTAAAAAGTGAATATCATTTTTTGCTTATGTCGTAATTCAGCCAGTGCCCAAATTCCAGAGTCTTGTTCGTCTTCGAGTTCACCAGTAGACCAGTAGTAATGGTCTCGACCGCACTCAGTTTTATCACGCCGATAGATTTTCCGAACGATTTCAACAAACAAACGATTCAGAATTTATCGCATAATGTGCAAACCGTAAGATTTATTGTTCATTTGCTCGTATCATAATGGGGAAGTGAATTCGCTTTATTGGTAAAATATTGACGTAATGACGTATATGACGTAAAAAATAATTAAAATTAAAACTCACTGTACCTATATTCATGACAATTCAATTCAATAATTCAATTCAATTCAATTTTTTATGCAATAGTGAACCAACGAGCAAGCGGCTCACCTGGAGGTAAGTGAATAGAGCCTCCCATGGACAGCTGCAACAGAGATTACAGTTGAGATGCCAGCCTTTAAGATGGGTTAAGCAGCTATGGAAGTGGAGAGGGAAGGGAATGGGCGTCTGGATATCTCTCTCACCGAACAAAACGCGCCATGAACCACTTTACTTAGATATTTTGCGAGATTGGGTATATCACCGATCGAGGCTCTATCATTTCTAAAAAATTTAAATACATATTTATTATACGTAAAACTAAATCTTAGAGAAACAAGAAAACGAAATATCATAAAGAAATAAAACGAAAAAATATCCGAGATAAAAGACAAATTACCTACGTTTTCAAGTAAATCATGTATAAAACACTTTTTTTTTTGTTCTGAAACACATATGACATACAGACAGATCCTTTCATTGTATATTCTCAACATGATCCCCACAAACGATGTACTACACAGGAGATCTAAGATTAAGTAAACATTTGAAGATTCTTCACATCATAATAGAACGATACTGTGACTTTGACAAACGTGGAAGTCTCAGGAGATATATATGTGGTGTACGGCATACAAAATATAATAATATCTTTGTTAGCTTTCAACTGAGCAAACATATCTTCAATCCTAGCACTTTAATCTTAAGATTAAACTTAAGATTAAGATCTTAAGATTAGTTAACTAAATAGGGATATTATTGATGTATCTTTAGCTGTAACTATATCATTGATTTCTCCTAAAAGTATGGCAATAGACTTGTCACCTTAAGGCAAATTTTCTGGTTCTGATTCTTGTCAGGTACGCCTGGTGTGCAAGAGTAGTTAAAATTACAAAAAAAAACTACAGAAAATATGTCTATAGATTTTGTCACAGACATAAATGAAACAAAGTTTATTTATCTTTCCAGGAAAAACTTTATCGAACTGTGAATATTCCCAATTTTTTTACACATACATAACTTCAGCCCAAATCCCTTGCGGGGTAGGCAGAGAGAACGGAGCGCCATAAGGCATGATTAACGAGGAGACTAAGGAAATAAAATTATGAAACAAGTAAAAATGCTGATTGTAAGTATCGATGTTAAAATTACCATTTCATTATATGACAAATATTTAATTAATTTTGTGCAATTTATTTTTAACTGCTTTTTTGTAAACGACAAGTGTAAGCAAAAGAAGGTTTATTTAAGTATTAGACGGAAAGATCAATTTAATTTATTTATTTATAACTAAATATAATAGTAATATTATAATCCTTGGGAATCTCTATAAAATAAATAAACATATTTATTTCTTAGATTTTCGCGAATCACGTTCACACGTCAGCCAAAATTGAATCAAAGTTCATATAGTACTTTTAGTTTGATGTAAAAAAAAAAATATCAGTACATTAATATTATGTTCTACAAGTACATAATGTGTTTGACATAACATATGAAATCCCTTTCTTTCCTTAATATCTAAAAAGTTCTCAAATACATCTTGTCCTAAAAACTATCATAATCTAGAATATAATACATTTCTCCCGAAGTATGACTATTTGACATGTTAAGGGTTGTCCCCGGTGGATGTGAACCCTTTATGTTTTTGGTAACATTTCCCTTATGTGTACCCAAATGTCTTTTGTAGGAAATATTTATTATAGTTGCAGTTGTGTTTAGAACATATTGATGGTTATCATACAAAGCTCTTTGTTTACGGGTTTGAAAGATCTAATTTTAGGAAATTTATGTTTATTTTTATCTGGAACTATAATTAGCAGACATAATTATTATGATTGTTTCAAAACACTTAAATATATCTTATCATCATCATAGGCGTATTAGGTTACGACTTCGCGAACTGACCATTCAAATTGGATCGGGCACGACATGTTCATTGAACATAACCTTGGTATTGTCCAAGTACATGCCCAAACCGACACGCTGGGAGGATTCATCTATGCTGCGCAGCATTTTGCTTAGGTGTACCAGAGACTTCAGCTATTACAACGATGTCGTCGAAAAATCGAAGAGGCTAGATGTACACACCATTCACGTACCCTCTCCAGCCCAATCCAATGTCTTGAAGACGTCTTCCAGAGCGTTGGTGAAGAGTTTGGGAGATATGACATCTCCCTGTCTTACACCTTGATTCAGCTAGTTAGAATTCGTCACCTGGTCCTGAATTTGGACAGCCATCGCGGCGGTGTCATACAAGCAGCTCTACACTTTGACATAGCGCCAGTCAATCTGACATCGCTGCAATGCATCCAGACTGCCCAAGTTTTGAGCGAGTCGAAGGCTTTTTCGTAATCCACGAATGCCATTCACAGCTGTTGACTCTTCAGTCTTCTGTACAATCTGCCGAACAGTATGAATGTGGTCCTCGGTAAATATGTCTAATACAAAGGAAAGCGCTAATACACCCTAATATGCCTATACTTAACTCGAACGACTTGGTAAGCGACTGGCACCATTCGTGGGCATTTAGAATAGGATAGATGGCTAGGTTAACCTCTGGATTCCTCTATCCGAAAGAAATACGGCATGAGTAGTTTTGGTTCGATATTCTAATACGTAATTAAATTTCATCGGTAGAGCCGGCCCATTCATGCAGTCAACTGCGTGGCTCTACCATTATTAAAACTTTAAATCAACACACAAATAAATATAAATAAAACATAGTCTCGTGAATCAAATGTGAATATATATTGAAAAGATAAATACAAATACATTTTTATTTCGCATTTCGCGCGTAACGATATTTTCCTTGAGTTAGAGAAATAAATTCACAACATATTTGAGCTTTGTCTATCTAGCATTTTCCTGAATATCACGCAAACGATAAAACATAACATACTTAGTATTCGCTGCATCATAAATCTAAAGAGTATTAATTAATTTATTTTTCCTAACTTTACGCGTTTTTTACTCGAAGATGTAGGCAGTGGCTTTCACACCGCGACTCTTGAAATTTTTAATTCCTATATGGCGGATATTATGACTATACACCGGGCACAATGTTCACTGTAATTCGAGTATCAACATGTACTGTTAAAGCAACCTGTTGTTAGAGGTCGGCGGGTTCCATATCCATCCGAGTAAAATAATATTGTGTCTGGGCGTTTTTTTATGTAATATATGGATGTATCTACCAAAAAGTAATATATGTAGTTTGTATGTATTCATATATTCATATTAGTGTTCTAGTTCTAGTTTCCATTACACGTATATTTATTTACTTTGCAAAACTATGTGTATCAAATATTTAAACAAGCGCTCTAAAATAACTGAGATTATACAATTTTACTCGTTATTTCATTAACAGGTATGTTTTTAAATATATAAGTACAAACGTATATTCGTCGGTAAATATTTCATTTTGAAAAGCAATCACGCACATTAATAGTAAATAATTTAATAATTTTGAACCGAGCAATTAAACATGCAATGGTAATAATAAAATACAGAATTAAATTCACCTGAGCGTTATGAATAGTTATTAATTTACGAATTTAATACCAATTAGAATTGGAGTTGGAAGATATGTTGGAAATGTGGAATATGTTTAACGTTTGGAATTGTATTTGTCTATTTGTTTTAATAAAATATAATCATAATTAAACTAATTTATCTATGTAATATTTATATCTATTTAATAAATGATGTTGAATCTCTTAGTCACGGCTATTTTTTAATGACACTTATGGAATGAAATGGTTCGGCACTGTTTTTGAAGGTTTTTATGGTAAAAGTTGCAAACAATCAAACGTTATTCAATATAACACAAACTTCACGCCTTTTTATATCTGGTAGTTAGAGAAGAGAAGCAGTGGCTGTTAAGCCTCGCCGTTACGTTTATGTCCCAAGTGGAATTGGTGGCGAACCTATTGCCATACTGGGCACAAAGTTTTTAGTCGATATTTATCACAAATAACTTTTGAAAATATTTTATAAAAATCATTGGTGTGAGCTAGAATCCAAACCTGCTTCTTGATTTAGAAGTGGGGTGCTCGACCATTGGACCACCGAGGCAATCCGTTTGGTAATTGGCTATCACCGCTTATGGACACCTGGAACACAAGGTCGTAATTGCAATGCCAGCCTTTTAGGGGGTAGAATGAGTAGTAATAGGGAAGGGGACTGAACTCTCTTACCGAATGAAAGAGACATGAGCCACTTTACTTACTTCGATATGATGAAAATTTGTGATATTTTACTGATCGGTCCATTAATGCACTGAATAATAATAATAATAAATTTAGACCTTTAATATTATCTAACTCTTGTGTCTCTCCTTCTCTGCACAACACTTTAATGTCATTTATTTTACGAAAATTTATTGAATATTCCCACTTGGCACCGATACACGATGGCACTTCTCCAGTTTGAGCGCAACGAAAAAAACAAATGAAGTGTACAATAGCGTAACGTGAATATGTCGCAACGTAAATCAGTTCGGCCGACGTAGACGTCGCGCCGGAGCCCTCGACGTGAATGTGTCACCGGGCGTTATTCGGCCGTGATTCTGCACCAATAAGGCTCATTACCATTTCACTATCACTGTCTGTCTGTTTAGAAGATGAATTTACGATTTGTTGACTAAGAACAAATTGTTAGGGGAGTGGGGGACTAAATGAGCATTGTGCCTACGTTTGTTTTATTTGTATATATTTGTTTGTATTTATCCCACTTAATTGGTAATGTAGATAATTATTAGTTGATTTGTAACTACGGCTTGTAAAATTACTGCCATCGTAATTTTACACCAAGTAACTTGCGGATAAAACAGATAATTAAGTGCTTTAAGACTAAAGTTAAAGAAGCGAGTAAGGTATGTCAGAATACTTTTTGACATACCTTACTCGCTTCTTTAACTACTTCTTTAATAACTTCTTCTTCATAACTTTTTTTCATAACTTGTCAATCTAGTTAGTCGGTTTTTAAGTCTTGTCAGATCTCCTTGCTCCTGTCCTTAGACTCCTTTAATTATGTCATGGGAATTGTGTCGTGGCCGTCATCTACTCTTACATACTTTCGGTTGCAGCAATGAGGTCGGGGGTTCGATTCCCACCCGAGCACAAATATTTGTGACAAACATGAATATTTGTGTCGTGTCTGAGTGTTTTTCTATGTATTATAAGTATATATTTACAAAGGAAAAGTATATATGTATTAATATCCGTTATCTAGTATCCATAACACAAGCATTTAGTTGCTTAGCTTGGAACTAGAGGGCGCTGTGTGTATTGTGTCCAAGATATTATTATTATTATTATTTTCATTAAATAGTATAAAGCAAAGTCGCTTTCCGCTCTCTGTCCCCTTAGCTGCTTAGATTTTTGACACTACGCGACGTATTTTGATGCGATCTTTTTAATAGACATAAGGAGTCAAAGAGATGATGTTTATGTATAATTCATGTATACCTCAGCAAATAAAAAGTGATAATTTTCAAGATTTATCACTTAAATTGTAAACGTAGGATTCACCCTAGTTGATAGATCAAAACAAGTACTACAATATTATACACCTTCTATTTCTTTTAATTTATATATTTAACTTCACGCCAAATCCCTTGCGGGGTAGGCAGAGAGAACGGAGCGCCATAAGACACGATTCTTGCACACCTCACTGGCTTCGTTGACTTTCATAACTCTTTTCATGCACGTGCGTCGATTTTTGAGGCTCTTAACATCACCTTCCTCCAGAACACGTTCTATTTGGTCATGGAATGTGTGTCTAGGCCGTCCTCGACTCTTACATCCATCCGCTTTTGCATTGTAAATCTGCTTAGTCAATCTTGCATCATCCATCCTTTCTACATGTCCGAACCATCGGAGCATGCCCTTTCTTACTTTTACACCGACACTCTCTTTCAATGCGACCTCCTTCCGCAGATTTTGCGCAATGCCCTCATTTCGATCGCGTTTATCCTACTTTAATGCACACTCTGCCATAGCCAGCTCTCGCTTCCATAAGTTAGCGTTGGGTTATTATTTCTTTTAATAATCAGCAAAATATCTCAATTGCTGTTCCTGTGTTTCCAAGTTCTGCATATATAAATACAAATATTAATATGTTTCTCTTGAGCGTGGGTGGTGACCTGAAAACCTTTGATAGGAGTTGGATGTGCCCATAAAAGCGTATGAGATAAAGAAGAATAGAAATATAATAGATATTGAAGAAAAGCAGCTATTAATCTAGTTTTCCTGTAAAAAAATAATTAATAATATTTAATTACGGCGGATATTCAAAGTTATTTCAATATTAATGTTTTCTATCGACAGTGAAAAAATAAATGAACACATTTGTCAATGATATTTTAAAGTACGGTAACAGTGGTAGAACCACGAAGTTAGCTGCATGAATAGCTCGCATGGCCGGTGAAATACCACGACCTCTCAGAATATCGTCGTAAAGTGGCTCTTGCCGCGTTTAGTTCGGTGAAAGAGGTATCCGGAGGCCCAATCCCATCCTCCTCCTATCCCCTTCTACACCCTTAAAGGACGGCAGAACGACTATTAAAGGCCGAACGCAACTGTAACTATCTGTGTTTCAGGAGTCCATGGGAGGTGATAGTTGATTACCATCAGGTGACACGCCTGTTCCTTTGATCTCCTTTCTCATATGGAATTTATATTATATTTGAATTTTCTCCATGTATTATATGGCTCCTCACAAAAAATATAATCATCTAAAATTACTATATTTTTTTACGAACTGTTAGTTTACGATGACTTTCGACGCTTGGGTGAAAATAAGGGCAGAAGATAGTAGATATTTTAATAGAAGGCATCAGTTGAAATGAAAATATTGGCAAATTCTAATGATTAGAATTAAACTGCTTAAAAATAAGAATATTCTAACTCAAGTTATGACAAAAATGTCTATAACAGGACCCGTAAAATTATACATCAAAAATCTTAAAGGTCTGAAACCACCCGGCCACCTGTGGAGCCGCTTAACTAGACACACCCGGATACTGGCCACGATTTTCCCGGATTACGCCTGGACAGCACCCGGACTTACCTTCATCCGGTTAAAATTCAGATTCAGCGAGATTTACATTTATGCGGGATGCTGATTTAGGCGACAAGTAAAAATTATCATTTTTTACAGAAAATACTGTAACTAAACTGTACTGTTAACAACTAAATCTTTTGCAGGTTTTTGTTTCACATCTATGTATTAAAATGCAAGTAATTAAGTTTATATTACTATAAAAGCTACAGTTTTTGCTACAAAGTTCTGTTTGGATTCCGACGAATAAAAAATTACACCTTAATTTGATACAGGAAGCAGGATTAAGAGTTGAGAAGATGGATTCCTGTATCTCATAGCGGAATACTTTAGAACAGCTATCAAAACGAGCATCTTAATCAGTCACTACACAAATGTGGGTTGCAACTAGAGTAAAAATAAAAATATATCATTAAGCTAAAATGCCAAATAGGGGTAAAAAAGCAAAGGGTGTAGTAGTCAAGGAATTAGACCATGACTTACCGTGACCAAAATACGCTGTGTTTTATCAAGAAATATGTCACTTTAGAAGCAGGGTACATAAACAGAATCAAGAAAGTCAAACTCATAACAAACTAATAAGATTGTACTCGGATCCAAACATATGTATCAAAATCAAACATATTATCCAAATTGTTATTTCTTTGCACAATTATTTATCTTGTATCATTACCATTTTTTGAGGTTTTGTATACTATTGTCATAATGGTGAAACACTTAAATGTGGATTCTATGCTAGAGAAAATGAAAGCCTCCAAAACTTCGTGATAAATAAGTAACATAAAAGTGATAATCGGTAAGTATTTCGAGACAGTAGAGTAAAAAGACAATCACTAATTTATTATAATGTTTTTAACACTCGCCCGGATGAAAACATAACTAAGAATAAATTGTTATCGAGATTAGGATCGGTTTTAGCCAAGAACCATAAAAAGGGACATCATTTATCCATAAAGTATTTTAGATAAAATAGTATTAGGGAATAGCCCTTGGGGGCAATATATCCCCTCAAAATCACTTAAATTATAGCTTCAGGCACTATTTTATGCCTTATCACAAGAGCAGTGGCCATTATGGGACCTTTTTTTTTATAAAAAAGAACCTTATAGATTGTTTACCAGTGAATTTCATCTTCAATTTATTACATTAAGGTTGATTTTTCTTTGAGACAACATTAGTATGTGGGTCAAATCTGTTGCTAGAGCTTTTTGCCTACGAGCAGTTAGTTACAAGTTGATGTTATACATCATAAACTCGAAACAATCTTCGCAGATTGTCACAAAGATTTGGTAAAAGTTAAAAGTAAATCTAGAGAAAACAATCCTTATATTTAGTATAGATATATTATATATTATTGGATATTTAGTAAAGATTCTGAGAGAAATATTGTTATAATGTAGTATTAACCTATTGTAATATTTCATCACACGTCATTGTCTAAGGTTTAGCTATAAGAGTGCTAAAAAGCACATAGCTTACTTGAGGATAAACAAAACGTTGTATGTAAGAAACAAAATCCAAGAACAAGCGTCGCTATACGATGTAGTCACATAAGGTAATAATTATTACTAACATATTACTTGAAAGACTCCATAGGTGATAATAATTTGAAAACCTCTACATCACAAGGTTAATAAAAAAATACAATTAAATGTTTTAAATATCGGTTTAATTTGACTGACGAGCCTCGTGGTGCATTGATAAATCTACCAACTGCAGAATCGAGGTTGACGCGCTCGATCCCCTCCCGAGTACAAATAAAAATATTTATCACAAGCATGAATGTTTGTATGGCGTCTGGGTGATTTTCTATATATTTTAAGTATGTATTTACAAGAAAAGTATATAATATGTATTAATATCCGTTATCTAGTATCATCATTTAGTTGATTAATTTGAAACTAGAGGGCGCTGTGTGTATCGTGTCTAAGATTCATAAAAAAAATATATAAAAAAAAATCACCATATATCTGTATAAATCATCAAAAAGTCATTGGTGTGAAAGTTTCAAACTTTGAACCTCTGAATTTAAAAGTCAGAATGCCACAAATAAACTCATAAACTTAAAACTTGTAACTTGTCATTATTAAACTTTTAGAATTTTAACAGATTCTACTTGTAATATGGCTGCGGAGATCTTAAAGAATAATTATACACTTGGGAGTAATATATCAGCTAAACTTTTTTCAGTGATAAAAAGAAATAAGTTTCACAATTCTATTTTTTTTTGTTACAACCTTCCCTGGGGGAGTTGAACTTTCGATTATTTTGTCCCATTGTTTTTAGATCTAGCTGAAATTCTATAAATGAAGCCACCATTTAACTGTCGTCAGCTAGACAAACAAAATGTTGCCACTTTGTGTTTATAAATATCAGACAATGTATTATTTCGATAATATTATTTTATCTAGTCAGTCAGTTCAGTGGTCGAGCACACGGTTTCTTATCCAGAAGTCCGGGTTAGAATCCTAAGACTGGCTCACACCAATGACTTTTCGAAATTGTTTTCGGAATTTAAGTGTGATAAATATCGATGACTGAAAGCTTTGTGCCCGGTATGGCAATAGGTTCACCACCTATTCCATTTGGAACGTAAAAATAACGGGGGGGCGATGCTCAAGCCGCTGCCTACACATTCGGGTAACAAAGGCGTGAAGTTAGGTATGTATGTTATTATTTAATTATAATATCGATGGTCTAATAGCAAAACTTTTTGATTGAAGGTTTCTAAATTAGCATTCGGATATAAATGTTATGCAATATTTTGAGTATTTGCAGAATATTAATCAACGACATCATCATTCATCATCATTATCATATCATCATCACGATGATGATGATGAATATTTTGAATATTTTTAGAATATTACTCAATGACTAACATTATCAATATGAAATAATATATTGATATTATTACCATCAACCTTTCACCTTCCACTGCTGCCACATAATCCTCTTCTTGGACTTCATGCCATCGTGTGCGGCCTTTGACCCTTAGTTTATATTTGGTTAGTTATTCTATCGAAGTATTGAAACTACCTTCAAAGGTTGTGACTTATTTAGAAAAGCCTACGCAATCTCAAAATTACGAAACTGGCACCTACGTTAAATCATACAATTTGTTGTTCAAGCACCGACCTTTGCCAATTTAAATGTAAATATTTTTGTGCGTATATAAAATCGACAATTATTGGACGCTGCGATTCAATTATATTTTCATTGTAATCCTGATTGGTCTACGAGAAATTTTTAAATAAAATTTGAAATGGAAAACAATTGTTGGTCAAGAATTATGGCTCATTTAGGGATTACCTTAAATACTCATTAGAGTATTGAGAACATTTCTTGGGTCAATGAGTTGGTTCTAATATCAAATATGTGTATAAATTTTTAGAGGGTTATTTAAGAAAATCCTGCAAACCTTCTAGTTAGTTCTCATAAAGATAAGATAAAAAAATCTAATTAAGTATCGTAAAAGTATTTTTTAGTAAACCTTACTGGGTCTGAGCTAAAATATAAAGCTACTCTACGCGCATCCTCGAAATTTTGTTCGCTTAAATATAAATGGTAAAATGTGGACGATGTTACGTACTTCTTAATAACTTGCTTTTTAAAAAGTACTTTGAGTAGCTATCTTTTCAATCTATTTTATCGCTGTCGAAAATTAACACGGAAGTTATTAGTTGCCTTTTAAAAAAAAAACATTAAAAACACCTGAACGGAATTGGGAGCAAATAATTTTTCAGCAACGTAACATTGAGTAAATTGAGTGAGAAACAACAATAGCTTAATGCTTTCAGGCCGATCTCTTTTTACAGGCGTTGTCTAAAACGGCCCATTCGCTATTGAAAAGGTTCATGAAAAATTTGTCTTTTCAGAATTGGTGGAGGTTGGTTTTTTTTTACTGTATTATATTTTAAAGCTACATCATGGTATCTAATGCTTTTAATGTTTGGTAAATTAATTTCCTTTAGTATGTTTTTATAAGCATAAACAGGATTGAGGTCAGATTTTTGCTTTAACATTTTATTTGTGGTAGGATGATGATTTAAAATTTATTTTATATGTACTAAGATTACTAGTAAGCATAGTTTACATATATAGTTTAATTTATACTATCACAAATACACTCATAAATTTATTTTATTATGATTACATTGCTGAAGTATTGACCTTCAATCGACTAATGGCGCCATCTATTTTGACACAGAAGAAGGTGATTCATTAAAAATATGATAAGCTACGCAATACCTTTTAGAATATGAAAAACAAATACTTCGTTTTAAAGTAAAGTAATAATGTTATTATACTTGTTTTTGAGATTATTAATATTTAATATATCATTACATAGTATAAAGCAGTTTTTTTTAATAGTTAGAGGGTGTCAACAGGGTAGTTTGATCTATAATTCATATATGACGTTCTAAAGAAAAAAAAATATAATTTTAGAGATTTAGCACTTTAATTGCAAACGCTGGCTGAACCCTAAGTGATAGTTCAAAACTATCTTCTACATTATTAAACACCTCCAAAAGGTCTACAAAAAGTCCACGAGGGCATATGTCTATCTCTTAAGGATACCCCACACTGACCATTATTTTTTTTTTACTTTTTACCAGAAATAATGGCTTATTTAGAAAGCGATTTTAAACACTACAGTATTAATTTTCGTACAATTAAGTGTCTTAAATAGATTTTTCATGTAATATAGATGATCCTGGCCCTATAGAGCATGTAATTTAAACGAATATTTACGAAGATATTACAGTATTAACATAGCGGGACATAGCAATTGCGTTGCGCGCCAAAACGCGTGCCGATAAATAGCACAAACTTATAAAATCCAAATTTTACTTATTTATTACTTTTCATGCGGAACAATGTTCGCCGGGCCAGCTAGTGAATATATAAAAGGCTCACCAAATTTTATAAATTAATTTTTGAATACGTCGCATCGTATAAATGTAAAAAGATCAATGTTTTGGAAAAAAGAACTCTCTCAATGCTTCCAGTCAAGAACGATTTATTGACAAAATCTTCTAAAGGTCTTGATAAGATCTTATCTGATCTTTGAATAGCGACAACTAATTAATATGCACCAAAATAATTTACGCTTACCAGTGGGATCCGCTACTGGTTTTTAGAGATGTTTTTGTGGCATTTCCTGAGTAAAAAAAGCTGTATAATAATTATAGAGTATTTAAAAACTATAACCCAAAACGTGAGTTAGTAGACGGCTATTTTTTCTTTTGTTATATTTTTATATATTTTGTCACAAATTGCAGCTTTATTTTTATTATGTATTTTAATTATTTGTTTCTTAATTGATTTTGCAGAATCAATCATCAATCAAAACATTTAATAAGTTTAAAAAAAATTAAGAATTCTTTGGTTTGGTTTTAGAATTTAACTAAAGCACCATTTTGCCAATTTTGTGCCAACTCTTAAAACTATGGTGTTTACGTATTTCAATGTAAATCTGAAATTACGATTATCCTTGCGGACAGGAGTGACTAGCGCCGCCCATGGACACCTGCAACACATATAATGTTACAGTTGCGCTGCCCACCTTTAAGGGAATAGCTAAAATAGTACTAGAATAGTAAGGATGGGGAAGAGGGGTGGGTCTCCAGATACCTCTCTTAACGAACGAAACGCGGCATGAGCCACTTTACGTTGATCTTCTGAGAGGTCGTGGTATTTCACCGGTCGAGCCAGCCCATTCATGCAGCGAACTGCTTGGCTCTACCACTGTTAAACGTAGCAGTTCTAAGGAATCTGTCAATCGCAGTCCGTTGACAGTTCATATTACAGAAATATTATCGGAGTATTCATATCTTTGAGATGACATGTTGATAAGGTGTTATTGTAGAAAGCGTCATTAAAAATGACGATTCCCTTCATTTTACGCTCGAACAGGCACTTTGATTTGTATATGGGTAATTAATTATCTATCGTATCAATTATACAGTCAACTAATGTTACTTTGTAAGATTGATTGACAACGTTGTAAGCTTGTCAGTTAGCGGTTTCAAGAATCAAGAATAAGAATCTCCTACCTTAAACGTCTGGGGTATGACTCTAGAGCTACATTAATGAATTTTCCGAAGTTATATTTGTTAGTATATTACTCATACATAACTTCACGAAGCTATCCGAAGGTGTAGGCAGCGGCTGTTAAGCCTCGTCTCACCGTCATATTTGCGTCCCATATGGAATAGGTGGCGAACCTATAGGCATACCGGGCACAACGTTTTGTTTGTTTGATTGAAAATTATTACAAAGAGATATTCTTGGTACCTTCCTGGTTTATAGGATTAAAAATATTTTTTTTAAAGTATTAGGTCCTTCTAAGATTTATGTTCAAATTAGCGGTGTGATTAAACTGTATTTTTACGCTGAATATAAAATCTGTTGTATTGTCTTTATTTGCGAAGTTATTATTATCAATAAACCAAAGCTATTTTTGGTAAAAAGTTTGAGCAGAAATAAAGCAAATATTTAATTTTTTTGTATGAGATAGGAGGCAAACCAGGAGGCGGGATGGCAAGCTACTAATGCTGCCTTGGAAATCTGCTACACAGATAGTGTTCCAGTTGCGTTGCTGACCTTTAAAATGGGATAGAGAAGGGGGCGGAAGTGGGATAGGGAGAAGAGAGGAGAAAAAGTTGGGCCGATATTTTAAGAAACAGTGGTATTTCACCGGTCGAGCCAGTGCAAACATGCAGCTCAAATATATCGAGCATATCCGTGCTAAGAGCTAGTACGTTTTATATGTCATCGAATCGCTTTTGTATACCAGGTATTTGTCGAATTTAGTAATCGCCAGGGAAATGAAATGGGGTGACGACATTATGCTAAATTACATCAGATTAACAATTGATAGAAGCTTCAAGTAAGACAGATATCAGTTGGATCGTAACAAAGCCTATTTCAGACTGCTAAACTCATAAATCGTTAGAAATCAACCCCTTGTTTATTTCTATGCAAATTCATCCTTTGTTATCATGCTTCAACAATGAATTTGTTATTTTTATTTGACATATAACCTTAAAGCGCTATAAATAAAGCTCAGTTTCGCTTACAGCTTTTAATTCAGCCTCTATAGTAATGTAATTTTGTTCAAATTTATTTATTTAAGCAAAAATGTTTCTTATTACGCAATAGATTCGGTTGTTATTTTCTATTCGTTATATAATTTTCACCTGTGAAATATTGAAAAATAAATTGTTGGCAGTTGTTTTTTTATGGTAAAAGGAGTAAACGTTCAAGAATCACCTGATGGTAAGTGACTAGCGCTGCCTTTACAAATATGCAACACCTAGAGGGTTATAGTTATTTGGCTAACCTTTGGGATTTGGTATTAAACTCCCACATAACTAACGGAAAGATACGAAAAAATGAGCCAGTTTGGTAATTCACCGGTTGAGCACTAAACATTCTGTATTTGCAAATTGTGTTCGGAAATAGGATATGAATAAAAGAGACACAAAAAATGCGTATCTATTTCATGAAACTGTTTACATAATAATACACTAGTGATCCCGCCAGTTATCATATGGTTTTGCAATCACCAAACACATTCTTTTTGTATATTTTTGGTTGAGGATATATTACACTACAAAAACGAGCAAAAAAAAAAATTAAAAACGTAACATCACGTGCAAACTGCTAGATGGATATTAGCTAGGTGTAATTTTTCTTGAAGGTGCCACACAAAGCCAAAAATTTGCTTTTTCAAGAGAATTTCTAAAATTCAATTACATGCTCATACTTCCGCCGCTTTTTTGAAGGCTCTTAAGAAGGCCACCTGACATTATTGAGTATTATGAAAATCATAGCTATGACACATCATGATTAATTATTGTAATTTACATCTTCAAAATTTATGAATGGCAAGATAAAATATGGTATTTAATTTAGCGACGACAACAATGAAACGATCTAATTTGACAATTTCAAAAGTGTTTGTGAATGCAATGTTATTTAATTAATAACGTCAATTAATTTAAATATTTGTTTTTCTTGATATTTGTATTTCATTATTTATTCATCTAAAATGAAGATAAAGACTTCTTATGCTAGATAAAATATTTGTTGGCATGAAATAACGAGAATCAATACCGAATATCTGTTAAACAGAAGTGTTAAGTATGAGAGGGTTATTTTTTTATGGAAAAGGGGGCAAACGAGCAAGCGGGTCACCGGATGATAAGCAATTACCGCCACTCATAGACACCTGTTACACTCACAGTGTTACAGTTGCGTTGCCGGCTTTCAAAGGAATGGGATGTGATGAGATTGGGGAAAGGGGTTGGCCTCCACGTTTTTCTCTTACCAAACAAAACGCGACATGTGCCACTTTACGTCGACATTCTGAGAGGCCGCGGTATGCCACCCAGCGTATTCATGCAGCGAGCTGCGTGGCTCTACCTTTATTGGCTATTTTGTTAAATACTAGATGTGTCTGTGTCTTTGTCATTTGTCGTAAATGGAATTTAGTAAGAATAAATAAAATTAGCCCATGTTACAAATTAGTACATTTATCAGCTGAAAAGTAAATGAAAATCATTTATATTTAGTAAATATTGAACAAAGTTATAATTTTTTATTGAAAATACACATCTTGTGAAAATACATATTACTTGAATCATACATATCTTTTGTTGGAAATTATTGGGTTTTTATTTTATTAAAAGCTTTTATTTAACTTGCACTGTATGTATGTATGTAAGTATGTATGTTCGGTGGAATCTTGCAACTCAATTTTGAAGTAGATATATTTAACCGATTGAGCTGAAATTTTTTATACACGTTTACTTTGGATGACAATGCATGATATGATGTGTGACATTATTCTATATCCAAAATGGTGGACCACCCAAGATGCAGGATTGGATATTTTGAATGCATTTCTGCAATATGGGTATCAAATGAAAGGCCATATTGAGTGTAACTCAAAAAAGTAATATGCCGTCATTCTAAATCCAATATGGTGGAATATACAAGATGGAGGAAAACATATTTTAAGCTTTTTTACAATATGGGTATCAAATGAAAGGGCTCATTGAGAGTAACTGAAAAAATAATGTGTCGTCGTAATAATGAAAGGGCTTATTAATAGTAACTCGAAAAAAAAAATGACGTCATTCCAAATCCAATATGGCGGGAAAAATATTTGCATTTCTACAATATGGGTATCAAATGAAAGGACTTGTTGAAATTATCTCAAAAAATAATATGACGTCATTCTAAATACAATACAATGGACCATCCAAGATGACGGCATACATATTTTTCATGCATTTCTACAATATGGCTATGAATTAAAAATCATCATTGCGATTAAACGGAAAAGAAAGCTCCAAGCTGAAATTAAGTTAGATGATCTCTTTATTGAAGAAATGGACTGTTTGAAATTAAGCGATAAACTAACTTGCAATAATGATGCGTTGAATGAAATGATACTAACCTAGCCAGCTATAACTAAAAATAAAAAAATAAATTAAAAGCAAAAACCCTTTTTAAAGAAGCTTTTATTTAAGCGCTCTAAAAATAAGAAAATAATATTGCCTTAAAAATTTCAAGTATCAACTTAGAGCCTCAGTATGTACAATTTATATAATAATAAAAGCTTGTCGCGAGGTTTGACTCCCTATAAGTAGGTAATTAAATTGCAATAGATAATATACTAAAGTTAGTAGATTAATTTACATGAGTGTTTTGCCCATTTCTTCTCATGAAAACCTTACACTCAGAATCGTCCGTACGTTTTTGTTCCAAGCAGGCAATTTTCTCAAGCGCTCGTGTTTTTATAAGCTTTTATTTAACTTGCACTGTATGTATGTATGCATGTATGTAAGTATGTATGTTCGGTGGAATCTTGTAACTCAATTTTGAAGTAGCTATATTCAACCGATTGAGCTGAAATTTTGTATACACGTTTACTTTGGATGACAATGTATGATATGATATGTGACATTATTCTATATTCAATATGGCGGACAACCCAAGATGGCGGAATGGATATTTTTAATGCATTTCTGCAATATGGGTATCAAATGAAAGGGGAAAAATAATTTGACGTCATTCTAAATCCAATATGGCGGATCATCCAAGATAGAGGAACATTTTTTTTAATGCATTTCTACATTAAGGGTATCAAATGAAAGGGCTTGATAATAGTAGCTCGAAAAATAATGTGACGTCATTCTAAATCCAATATTGCGGATCATCCAAGATAGAGGAACAGTTTTTTAATGCATTTCTACAATATGGGTATCAAATGTAAAGGCTTGTTAATAGTAGCTCGAAAAATAATGTGACGTCATTCTAAATCCAATATGGTGGAATAAATATTTGCGTTTCTGCAATATGGGTATCAAATGGCCCTTTCATTTGAGAGTTATATGAGAACTTCAAAAACTATGTCTCGGTGGTTCAGTAGACTAGCCCCCCGCTTCTGAATCAGGAAGTCTTGGGTTCGAATTTGGGCTCACACCAATGCTTTTTCAAATTCTTCTCGAAAGTCATATGTGATAAATATTTTTGACTGACCACTTTATGTATGCTCGGTGTATGGCAACAGTGGTAGAGCCCAGCAATTCACTGTATGAATGGGCTGGCTCGACCGGTGAAATACCACAACCGGCTCACGTCGCGTTTCTTTCGGCGAGAGAGGTACCCGGAGGCGGCCCACTCCCCTTCCCCATCCCTTCCTACTCCCATATCCTATATCCTACTCCCTTAAAGATCGTTAAGACGTAAATATAGCGGTGAGTCGAGGCTTAACGGATGCTGCCTACACCTTCGGGTAGAAAAAGGAGTCAAGCTATATTATGTTATTAATTAATGTTATAAAAAAATTAGAATGTGAATTACATATGCATACTGGCGTCAGACTGAGAAACTTACCTAGCGATAACTAAAAACTTAAAAATAATTTAAAGCAAAAAAACTTTTTTAAAGAAGCTTTTATTTAAACGCTCTAAAAAGAATAAAATAATTTTCACCTTAAACATTTTAACTATCAACTTTTAACCTCATTATATACAATTGACGTGATAATAAAAGCTTATAGGTATAAAAGGTTATAAGTTGATAGTTAAAATGTTTAAGGTGAAAATTATTTTATTCTTTTTAGAGCGTTTAAATAAAAGCTTCTTTAAAAAAGTTTTTTTGCTTTAAATTAATTAATGTTGTTTTCGATTTTTGAAAATTCCATGGAATTATTGAAGAAGCCATTTGTGTGCTGAAAAATTCAATTATAATTTATCATGAATCAAGGAAATCCAAACATTGCGGAGAAACGAAACCAAGTAAATTTTGTTCACAAGAATTTATTAATTTATTTCTTCAAAAAGTTGAGAGATTTAATTTCCTACGTAAACGAGCCATGAAAGAAACACGTGAAGTGGGTTTGTTGTTTGTACTGAAATATGGAGGGGTGGAGGTTTATTTTCAGGATAATGATTTATTAATTCACTAACTATAGACTCTGAGATTATATTTGTTTTTCCAAAGTAGGCTTTCATAATTTTCATTATTGCAAAGCAAATAACTGCTTTGCAAGAGATAATTGATATTGTATACTATGTAAAATTGGAACTACGTAGAAATCAACGAAATCTGACGTATTTTTTTTTAGAGAAAAAATATCGTGTCTTAATGGAAAGTCATTTTTTTATAATATAGGGGGCAAGCTAGCAGACGTGTCACCCGACGGTAAGGAACGAAACGGAATAAACGATGGCTTTGTAGCCAGCGTTCACGATGTACGAGACGTTTCCTCTGATGGCAAGCAACAAACGCCGCCCATAGACACCTGAACACAGGGTTACTGTTGCGTTGCCGACCTTAAAATGGGATATGGAAGTCGTCGGAAGTGTGATGAGAAGTGGAGCGGAAGGGGTTCTGGCTCCGAATACCTCTCTCATCGAGCGAAACGTGGCATGAGCCACTGAAAAAAGTCATGTTAGTAACCTAAAATAAAACTTCATCTAGGAACATCAACTTTTTGATTTTTATTTCCAAAAAGTGGGTGCTCTCTGTATCAATTAAAATAGTTTTTGAACAAATACCATCTTTTTGTTCATCACTCGTGAAAATGATCTCTGGAAAGAGTTCGAAACGTCGGGAAATAAATAAAATTAGTAATAAATAAGGTTAAAAAAGGTTAAAAATTAGGTAAATAAGGTATAAGGTTGTTTTAGTGTCATTTATAATATAAATCAAAGCACGTTGATATTATATTAATTGGTAGCTTACTGAATCGACAGATGAATTTTAAAGAGAAGGTGGGTGAGATGGGTGGCAGAGAGGTAGGAGAAGCAATCTATTGAGACATAATAATATTTAAGCTGATTTTGTCTTGCTAAGCTATTTAATTGTTTTTTTTTTAATAAAAAGCATACGTTGTCTTGATAAAAAAAATTTTTTTTTGATCAACAAATAAAAAATTGTCGCCGAGAGGAGAAATTGAATTAAGGACTTTTTCTTTACTTTTTTAAACTTTCAGGGGGATGAAAAATAGATTTTGTGTAATTCTCAAACCTACCCGATATACACAAAAAATTTTATAAAAATCGGTGTAGCCGTTTCTGAGCAGCATGGTAACTAACACCGTAACTCGAGAATTTTATATATTTATGAGAAAAGTGCTTTACTTAATTATTGATTTCTTTATATTATTACTTTTACTTTATATTATTAGTATTATGTACTTATTTTTCTTTTTTACTAAAACTTAGAGAATAATTCCTTATTATAAGGGTAATAAGCTATTATACTCACATACAACACTTTCATCTATCGTCAGATAATCGAACAGCAAACCATGTAAATAAATGTAAAATTAAAATCGACAACGAAAACCGTTTCTCCTCAAATATCTTATGTCTTTCTTTCTCCAAAAAAATTTCAAGATAACTATACTAATTATTCTAAATCGTTTAAGTCTATTCGGGCATAAAAATTAAACGTCAATCAAGGGGTGAGTTTTAATTAAAGGGCCGGGCATCTTTTTGATGTAACAGGAAAATGTTGGGAATTCTCCTTTAGACATTGAGATTGGATGGAACGCTATGTTAATATCCAGTTAGCCGCTGAAATTGAAATTGTCTACAAAATAGAATACATTTACGTCTATCGAGGCTTAATATCCAACACAGTTTGAAGGATACTTAGGCAATTCTTTATCTAATATATAAAATTCTCGCGTCTAGATGTGCGTAATTGAACTCCTCCGAAACGGCTTGACCGATTCTCATGAAATTTTATGTGCGTGTCGGGTAGGTCTGAGAATAGGACAACATCTATTTTTCATCCCCCTAAATCACAAGAGTAGCCCATCCCTCAATTTTTTTTTTAATTTTTCGACATATTTCTGTTTCTTATTTTTTTTATAAAACGGGATACAAAAATACATGCAACCCTAAATTTTCAACCCCCTACGATCAACCCCTATTTTTTAAATTTTATTTTTCGGCAAGACAACGTTTGCTGGGTCAGCTAGTCTAATATACACTCGAGAGCAATGAATCCGGGTCACTTAAAGAATCCTAAAAATCTCGGAAACTAAAAATGCTAGGTTAATGCAATAAATTGTATTTAATAGACAATGTAATACTCCTTAAATGAAGGTATTAAAACTTCTTAGTTATTGTAAAGTTATATCATAAAAAAATCAAATTTGAAAAAGGGCCACTTTCGAAGATGGAACTACGAAATTACAGCATTTGGTTTTGCTTTTGTTTGTAATCTGTCATTTATGTGGGTACATAAACCATGTTGATAGTGCTCTATATTCATTATTCAAGCTGAAATTATGTCGCTTACGCCTGAAGAATGCACCAGAATACTTACAATGCTGGAAACCGGCCGGAGTCAGCGCGATACAGCCAGGACTGTTGGTGTGTCGCTGTCAACAGTACAAAGAGTTCTCCGACGTTACGAAGAAACTGGTTCTAACCTACGCAGACCAGGAACGGGCAGAACCAGGTATACCACAGCACGAGAAGACCGATACTTGGTGAACACCATGCTTCGAAATCGCTTTCTCACAGGAACTGAACTCACCAATCAGTTTCGACGCCTCGGAGGAAGTAACCCAAGTGCATGGACAGTAAGACGTCGGCTTGCTGAATCTAACTTAAAACCCCTTAGACCTGCAAACGGCCCTAAACTGGAGCGTGGGCATCGTATTTCAAGACTAAGATATGCCCAGAGCCACGTAAATTGGAGTATTGAAGATTGGTGAAAAGTTATGTTCTCCGACGAATCAAAATTTATGCTCTACAAGCACGATGGAAGACACAGAGTGTATCGAAGACCAGGGGAAAGATTCAAGCAAGCATGCATCGAGGAAAAAGTAGCCTACGGTGGTGGGTCTGTACTTGTGTGGGCCGGAATTTCTTCTGAAAGTCGCACAGAGCTGGTGATCATAGAAAACGGCTCTTTAACTAGCGTAAGATATGTGGAAGAAATCCTCAATGATCACGTTGGTCCATTTATGGTCAATTTAGGTGAGGATGCTATATTTATGCATGACAATGCCCGACCTCATACAGGTAGGATTGTGAATGACTACCTTCAAGAGATGAACATTACTCGTATGGAGTGGCCAGCGCGCAGCCCGGATATCAACCCGATCGAGCATGCTTGGGACGAGCTAGGCAGATGCGTAAAACAACGAAACCCTCCCCCAATCACGCTTCGTGAGCTCAAAATTGCTCTCACAGAGGAATGGGAGAATATTCCCCAAAATCGTATAAGGAACTTGGTGTACAGCATGCCAAACCGCGTAAACGCAGTAATGGAAGCACGAGGAGGCAATACGAAGTATTAAAATTCAAGAAAATCGTAATAAAGTTCAAAAATTTCATGTTTCCTATTTTTGTTTTAAGGAGAGATCAGCAGGTTTTTTCTTTATGTAATTTTGTGTTAATAAAATGTATGGTGACTCATATTTTTTTTACTTTCATTTAAGGAGTATTACATTGTCTATTAAATACAATTTATTGCATTAACCTATCATTTTTAGTTTCCGAGATTTTTAACATTCTTTAAGTGACCCGGATTCATTGCTCTCGAGAGTATGTTTAAATTTCTTTTTAGCCTAGTAATTTTGAAATATTTTTGTTATAGAATTAATTAATACGTAAAGTCACGGCCCAGTGGTCAAGCTCTCGCTTCTGAATCAAAAATTTTGACATAAATATCGATGACTTACAACTTTGTGCCTGTTGTAATAGTAATATGTTAGCCACCTATTCTATTTGCGACGCAACGTAACAATTCGGTAAGTCGAGGCTTTAACGACCGCTGCTTACACCTTCAGTTAGAAAAAGGCGTGAGGTTACGTCATTATATAATCTAGTGATCGAATCAAAGGCGAGACCTCGCGAGATCCTTGCGAAATTCATGTGCCATAAAATGGATGCATAGTATTCTTCTAATAGTAATCATTTATCATACATAGCTTCTGAAAATATTCTAAATATTTGGCGATGCATGTGTCATAATGAGTGTATGTTAATGAAACATGATGTTGCCTATACTAGTTGTTGCCTATCAGTCCGTCTACATAAAATTCCGTTCCAAACATACACCATCGTAGGCCATTGACTTAGGCTAGCTAGCATCGCTTAGCATAGTTTATAAAATTTGTTTAATTTACGTATCTAATATATGTACTTAATTTACGAAACTTTAATTTAATTTTATATTCATATTACATTTATTTATATTTTTAAGAGGCACGGAGCTCGCTGCACGAATTAGCAGGCTCAATTGAATCGAAATTCCACGACGTTTTAGAAAATCGACGTAACTTAACGTTTTGTCCGGTGTGAGTAATATCTGGAAGACAACCTCCCTCCGCCTCTTATCGTCTCACTCCCTATCCCACTACCTATTGCAACATAAAGGCCGACAATCTGTGACCTTGTCATTGTTTTGCAAATGTCTATGGGAGGCCCTAGTCTCCACCAGTTTATGACCGCCTGCTCGGTTGCCCCCTGTTCCCACAATAAGATGACTAAAGCTTGACATTGAAAAACGGTTTGCTTCATTAACTATTGTTATGTTAATTAAGTAGCATAAAGATTGCTTTTTCCTAAATATATATATAATATTTACGACCTAGTCGCGTCATAAATTGACATTTCAATTCCACCTCCGCATCACTACAGTATTTTTATTTCAAAAGCAAATGTAAAAGTTGAAAGGTCCACGCGACCCGTCTAATTAAGAGGAATTTGTAACGCTGACAGACTTTCAACCCTTCAGCGGTCCAGCGGTGGGAATTAATTCATCCGGGGCCTATACGACCGATGTCATTTAATATGACTCCGCAGTTTTAGAGTAGCAATTTGGGAGCAAAATTTAATGTGTTCTGGTATGTTTATAGGCTTTTAATGTGCTTTGATGCAATTTTGTAAATACGTTTTTATGTATACGAGATTATTCCTAATGGCATTTACCCTAAGCCATTTAAGTTGGAGATTTTTTAATACTTCAATCTTGAATATTGATGCTTTTCACATGTAACAAACCTTTTCATAAATGCACTGAAAAGTAAAACAAATATTGTTGGGCATCATATAACTTCATAATTCAAGATATAGTATGTTTTTATTAAAAAACAAATATTTATAATAATGTTATTACAAATATTTTAGTTTTAATAATAACCAGACTATGGAGTCTCGGTGGTCCAGTGGTCGAGCACACGGCTTCTGGTACCAGAAGTCGCGGGTTCGAATCCTGGCACACACCAATGACTTTTCGAAATTAATTTCGAAAGTTATCTGTGATAAATATCGATGACTAAAAATTTCGTGCCCGGTATGGCAATAGGTTCGCCACCTGTTCCATTTGGGACGTAAACATAACCTACCCATAATCTGCTAAAACTGTAGAATATTTTTTTGTAATAAATTAATTGATAAATAGTTAAAATAGTTTAAAGTTCAAAAAATGGAAACATAGTTTTGCAATAAGTCTTTTCTACAACAAAGTAAAAGTCAGAATCTTAAGCTTTGTTTGTCCAGACGATTCTCAAGTCTTCAAAAAATAAGGGATAATTGTAATTTATAACAATTTCCATAACAATTTACTAGGTCAACTGTCGCAAATTTTTTTACGTAATATTTGTGTCAAGGAAAAATATAAATCAGCCTTTTAACAGTGCAGTTCATTGTGCTAAAAACCTCACTCCTTGAGAGTAATTAAGTAACAAAAGCTGAGTAATTATGCAAGGAACAACGAAACAATCTACTAGGTTGATACTGGGACAAGTAGTCAATGGATGTGATTGCGTTTTAATTATTTAACTTCGATATATTTAATAAAAATACGAGGTACCATAGAGTACCATAAGATATGATTTCAACAGACTTCATTTTCATGTTCATTTTCTTCAGTTCATTTTCATGACATGTTATTTTTACCTTACTTTCGATGAGAAACCATAAATTTAATCTTAGAAAAGGTGGCCTGCCTCTACACCTTAGTTTTTCTTTACTAGACTTTTACCAAGCTTTAACCAGTGGATAAGCGGTAGGTTTGAATACGATACTTGTGATTCTGAAGAAGACTACCAAACCAAAGATCACTCAGACTATTAATAAATTTTATTCATTTTAATCAAATCCAGTAAATTCTAGATCTTTTTGTAGCGCTATTTTGCTAGTGACATCGGCGGCGTGGGTTAATTCCATTAAAAGATTAACAGACCGCAAGAGAACGTTGAGATCGTTGTATAGTACATGCAAATGAGAGGCTGCGCTCACAGCAGGAAGGTATCATAGCATTGTTAAACTGACATACATTAAATGTGGTTTAGCTGAGAATAGGACTAAACAATGAAGATGAGGTTTGGTCTTCGTTAATAGTGGCTGGCTTTAGATTAATAACTGTTTAAAATCTCTCTTCTAATAATTTAGCCGTCCCACAACAAAAATTTCTTGTTGTGACTTTTTAAATTGCTTTCATAGATTTTTCACCAGCCCATAACTGGATTAGATCTAGGACTTTTAAACAGTGACTTTGGTAATAGGTCTATAATTATGTAAACAGAGCAGCAAGTGCATCGATTTTCTGGTTTCAGGTTTTCATGACAAAGTACAGTAGAGACTTCAACTTAAACTTCAGTTACTATTTAAGAGACAGCTTAGATTTCGGCTTCAGTATACTAACCACGTAATAACAGTGCTTCTGAAATTATAACAAAAAATAATCTAACAAACATAAATTATAACAATAAGCCCAATACACCTTTGTACCAACAGCACCTTTATAAACCGATACAATATTAACACATCCCACGGAATGGAAGTTCGAATCAATAGATAAGCGATCGTCTACCATTTGTCGTTGCTAATAATACCCCTAGCTGGCAGACATTGACAAATGATCTACCGATGCCTGTCAACAAGTCCATCTCGCGATATTTTTTCTTTTTTTTTAACAAAGTCAGTAGCGAAACGTTAAAAGATGTCTATACTTTATGGATACCTTAATCAGAAATCCATCAAATTGAGAGTGTTTGAAATGACTTCATGATGTTTTCAATTGTGGTTAATAAATCAATACATATCTTTAATTATATCTTCGCATTCAAAATAAAAATTGAAATCAGAAAATGTGATTTTGATAATATTATCATCAAGGTAATATTGGTTTAATTACTATACAACAAAAGGAGCTCACAATGCCAGTTGTGTTTATTGTATATTTTTATTAGTCTTATTTTTTGATGCTTTATAAATATAAATTTGATGTGGTCTTCCTTGGATTAAGTGACTAGTTAACCAAATCAGACTTGAGTAGTTGTGTTAAATGGTAGTGTGATGACATACATTATTATTTATATTCAATGGTTTTACTCAAGGTGTTCTCCACAATACAATGACTAAAACTAATTTTACTATGGGTCGTTGGTATATATACAGCGTGTCCCACATTGGGTATATCAAGCCGCGAGGGCTGTATACAGGATGGAATTGCCTATTGGATGGCTATATTTAAAATGCGATAAGTCGAAATTTTAGATCTGAAAAAAAATTAATAATTCCTACTGAGTCCACAAATAATAATATTTGACATGGTCACCCTACTATAAAGACTTTCATTGATATCACATACACACATACACAAGAAATCGTAACATATGGTACGATTTCTTGTGTACCTACAACACGGATATAAAAATTTAGACCTTATTCTGTAGTAGTAGAGCCGATATTGCTAAGTTATGGTGAGATATAAAATAAAAATTTTGTATTTCATTCTGAATAAATAAAATTCATTCATAGTTTAATACATATCTAACCAGATTTTTCGTTTAAGATTTATGGTGAACACTTACCATTTCTCAGTGTGACTACAAAAAAGGTTCAATGTGCTGTCCTCCTCTCGTAACACATAGGTTTACACGCCGCGATACAGATTGTGTGGCACGGCTCAGATACTCCGGTGTTAGAGTACCACAAGCTTCCACAATTTTTTGGCGCATATCATTCACAGTTTCACACTGCGTAGCATACACCACACTTTTCAAATATCCCCACAAAAAAAAGTCCATTGGCGTTAAATGGGCGACCGTGGTGGCCATGGAACAGTTCCAGAACGTCCAATCCACGCATGAAAGCGATCGTCCAGATATTCGCGTACAGAACGAGTGTAATGCGCTGGCGCGCCGTCTTGCTGGAAAGTCATGTCGCGGTAAACTAACAAAGGAAGGCCTTCAAGTTCTTCCTCCAAGGTGGTCCTCAACATTTCCAAGTAGATTTCACCGTTCAACCGGTCCGGCAAAAATACAGGGCCTATCAATTTGTCACCGATGATACCGGCCCACACATTAATTTTCCACCTGTGCTGAAAATGGCTTTGACGAAAAGCATGTGGATTTTCATGGGATCAGTAGTGCTCGTTGTGGCTATTGGATCGTCCAAAACGAGTAAAGGTAGCCTCATCAGACCATAGAACCCGAGACGCAAACATATGGTCAGCAGTAACCTGACTACGATACCACACACAGAATCGCAGTCTTAATAAAAAATCTGCTTCTGTCAGCTGTTGTGTGCGCTGGTAATGGTAAGGATGCTGACTATCTTTTTTTAAAGTTCTCCATACTTTCATTCTAGACACACCTAATACGACAGAGGCTTTTCTAGTACTTCTAGTTGAATCTTCAGCAAAGTGATCCAAAATATTCTGTTCTACACGAGCATCCGCACGGTCACACGATCGTCCTTCAGAGTTTGGACTGTGGAAAGAACCGTTTGAGTGCAAACGGTTGATCAGCCTCCTGAAGCATGCATAAGAAGGAAGTCTTCGCTGATTCTCCAGCTCTCTTCCATCAATGTTACGTTGTCGATAAAGTTCGCGCGCTGCAGTAAGGATTCCCTCCGATGCACCCACACACATAATCATATCATAGTACTCTGCATTTGAATACTCCGCCGTTATAAAATTACGAAATAACGAAAGCACTTTCACTAACTTGACACCGATGGATGACACTGACCGATAGAACAAGCGAACAATAATGAAGAGCGTGTAAAAAAATAATCACTAACGAACATTAGTAAGGATGTGAAAAAATAATTGATTATTGAAATATTCGATTAAAAATCAACTTCTAAAAGTAAAAAATCTATTAAATTTAGTAATTATTTTTATATGACTATACGATTAATAACCGATTATTTTATTAATCATTCAATTACATATTACCGACTTTTTTTCATCTGCAACGCCCCGATATTAAGTTTTGTCTTCTGGCCCGGAACGAAAACTGCTAAAGAATACTTTTTCCATAATGTTATTTATTTGTTAACGCCATCAATGACCGCATTCCTTCTATACCTTTGAAACAGTTTAGTTATTTATTTATTCAAATATTCACTACATGGAGTCGATGAATAATACAATTTTATAAGCCGACATTTGGTTGATATGTTCTCTTTTATTGTATATTTCCAAATTACTAAATATTACATGAATACTCACTCGCTTCGTTAACTTTCATAACTCTTTTCAAGCACGCGCGTCGGTTTTTGAGGCTCCTAGCATCACCTTCCTCCAGAACACGTTCTATTTGGTCATGTAATGTGTGTCTTGGCCGTCCTCGACTCCTACATCCATCCGCTTTTGCATTGTATATCTGGTCAATCGTGTTAAATGATCGGTCAGTCTTGCATCATCCATCCTTTCTACATGTCCGAACCATCGAACCAACCATGCCCTTTCTTACTTTTACACCGACACTCTCTTTCAAACCAACTTCCTTCCTTACAACCTTGTTTCCTACGCGATCAGCGAGAGTCACTCCGCAGATTTTGCGCAGTGCCCTCATTTCTACCGCGTTTATTCTACTTTCATGCACACTCTGCCATACCCAGCTTTCGTTTCCATAAGTTAGCGTTGGGATCAGGACTGCATTGTGGATTGCTAGCTGGGCTTTTCTGCTGACGTTTTTTGCGCCCAGGAATCTGGCCAACGCTCCATTTACGCTATTTCCTATCGCCACTCGTTTTTCTACATCCGTGGTGTACCTTCCATCCCTGCTAAAAGCGCATCGAAGATATACAATTTCATTCACCTGTTCCAGCACTACATCATCAATCATTATCCTTGCATCTGTTCTGGATTCTTCCCTTTCAAACACCATAACTTTCGTTTTCGTCGCATTCAACTGCAAGCCTTTAATCATGCAATCATCTTTCATAGTAGTGACTAGTGTTTGCAGGTCCGACGGCAATTCGGCCAGAAGCACGGCGTCATCTGCGTAAAGCAGGCAGCTCACAACTAGGTCACCCATTCGCATCACTACATCCATCGATCTCACTCTCTGGAGACAACTGTCCAGGTATAGGATGAACAGTCGAGCGGACAGCACGCAACCCTGTCTGACGCCGATATTGACGTCAAACCAGGGGGACAAGCCGCCGTCAACACGCACACACGCTGTGCAGTCCTCATAAGTGGACTGCACAGCGCGCAGCAGTGCTCCGCTCACCCCGTAGCCCGGGAGTATATCCCACAGATCCTTTCGTAACACTCTGACAAACGCTTTTTCCAGATACACAAAACCGCAGAAAACCTTCCGGTTAACAGCCAGTTGTTTCTCCACGATGTCGCGGAGAGAAAAAATCTCGTGTGATCCCCAGTTTTATTCGAACCCAAAGATGTCTTGGGCCTACCAACTCATAATCTTTCACTCCGGAAGCAAAGTGGGAGGAGAGAATGACTCCAACACCCCCACTAGCACGGACGTCCTGGTCCACTCCGGACCATAGGGCTACCATGCCACCGGGGAGGTCCTCGCTCTCACTCCCCCTTCGCTTTGTCTCCGTCAAACATAAGGTATCCAGGCATCTCTCATTTATTATATCCATCATCTCATTCATCTTTCTGATCATACTACCTCTAACATTCCACGTGCCTATACGGCACTCCCCTCTCCTCGTCCCACCAAGATTGGCGGTGCGTGAAGAGTGGCGCTAATCGGCACCAACGGGGGCTAATCGGTGCCCGTCGCTTCCGGGGCACGCCGGAGCAGCCCGTCCGGCTCAGTTTGCTTCGGTCAAGTTTGCGTTCCACTGGGACGGCAGGGGTCGCGACGTGCACGCTCTTGATAAGACCCCCTAAAACTAATTGTACATATTGCCCAAAAATTTAAAAATCCATTAATTTAAATAAATCGATTATTTTCTTAAATAAATACGGTTATTAATTAATCGATTTTTTCACTGTAATAAATTAATCGTTTAATCAAAAATCGTTTTCTTATGTTTAATGTCACATTCCTAAATACTAGTGTCTCTGCCATTTTTAATTTCTTAGGGTACCGTTATACCAAAATACGGAACCTTTATACGATAACTTATTTTTTTATAATAACTTTAAAAATACTAGTCGTTGTACTACAGAGTCTACTAGATATTTTAAATTCACTCAAATCTCATCCAAAGCAAATTAGAATAGTATTTTAGAAAATCTCTAAATTTTAAGTAATAATACGCATAATACCGAATACCGGATTTAACATAACATAACTTCACGCCTTACCCGAAGGTGTAGGCAGCGGCCGCTAAGCCCTGTCTCGCCCTTATGTTTACGTCCCAAATGGAATAGGTGGCGAACCTATTGCCATACCGGGCACAAAGTTTTCAGACATCGATATTTATCACACTTAACTTCCGCAAACGATTTTGAAAAGTCATTGGTGTGAGCCAGTGTCAGGATTCGAACCCGGACCTCTGGATCAGAAGCCTTGTGCTCTCCTATTGGACCACCGAGACTCCTAGGATTTACCTACGTAATACTTTTTAAGCTTTCACGTGTTATGCAACATAATGATAATAATAATATACTTTATTAATTTGCGTTGGTACATTAAAATTATACGGACCCATAATAAATAATATTAATATTTCAAAATATTTCACTGTAAATTTAGAAATGCCGACAAATTCTTTTTATAAATGCCGCCTGATGAGTTCAAGGTTACCTTGTGCGAGCCGAAAGGCAGGCGGCAATTCTCAAAGGAAGTTTCGGGCGCGTGTAACAGGTCACAGCACGTGTAAGAGGTGCACACATATACACAGCACATATACACATGACCTACAAATGAATCATTAAGTAGGGTTCACAGTTTTTTGTGTAACTTCACGCCTCAAATACATGAGAGTGTAGGCAGGGAATACTATTTACTGATTATGTTTCATGGTAATTTTATATGATTTCTTATTGCGAACCGAATACAGATAGCTTTTTTTGTGTAACTTCACGCCTCAAATACATGAGAGTGTAAGCAGTGAAAACTATTTACTGATTATGTTTCATGGTAATTCCATGTGGTTTCTTAAACAGATCAGAATGTAGTCAGCTTAATATTTTTTTGTAACTTCACGCCCCAAATACATGCGGGTGTAGGCAGCGAAAATTACTTATTGATTATGTTTCATGGTAATTTTATATGATTTCTTATTGCCAACCGAATACAGATAGCTTTTTTTGTGTAACTTCACGCCTCAAATACATGAGAGTGTAGACAGGGAAAACTATTTACTGATTATGTTTCATGGTAATTTCATATGATTTCTTAAATAGATCAGAACGTAGTCAGCTTAATATTTTTTTGTAACTTCACGCCCCAAATACATGCGGGTGTAGGCAGCGAAAATTACTTATTGATTATGTTTCATGGTAATTTTATATGATTTCTTATTGCGAACCGAATACAGATAGCTTTTTTTGTGTAACTTCACGCCTCAAATACATGAGAGTGTAAGCAGTGAATACTATTTACTGATTATGTTTCATGGTAATTCCATGTGGTTTCTTAAACAGATCAGAATGTAGTCAGCTTAATATTTTTTTGTAACTTCACGCCCCAAATACATGCGGGTGTAGGCAGCGAAAATTGCTTATTGATTATGTTTCATGGTAATTTTATATGATTTCTTATTGCGAACCGAATACAGATAGCCTTTTTTTGTGTAACTTCACGCCTCAAATACATGAGAGTGTAGGCAGGGAAAACTATTTACTGATTATGTTTTATGGTAATTCCATATGATTTCTTAAACAGATCAGAATGTAGTCAGCTTAAATTTTTTTGTAACTTCACGCCCCAAATACATGCGGGTGTAGGCAGCGAAAATTACTTATTGATTATGTTTCATAGTAATTTTATAAGATTTCTTAATGCGAACCGAATACAGATAGCTTTTTTTGTGTAACTTCACGCCTCAAATACATGAGAGTGTAGACAGGGAAAACTATTTACTGATTATGTTTCATGGTAATTCCATGTGGTTTCTTAAAGAATGATTAGAAAGAAGATCAGAATGTAGTCAGCTTAATTTTTTTTTGTAACTTCACATAATTATTAAAAATTAGAGATGACAACCCTATTAATGATCGAAATGGAAAAATGAATGAAATACTTTAGGCGAGTAGTCACAATGAACTCAGTTGTCGTAGGTCATAAGTAGGGTGATCATGGTTCATATTTCTGCGGGATAATTTTTGTAAAAAAAGTAAAAAAAAATTTTTTTTGCCTTTTTTTACTTTCTATAGGATATCTAGATTTCAAAGCATGTCTAGATTCTAGATATAAGTGGTTAGAATAGGGTCTGTGAAGCACCCTGTATAATGTTCTAATGCATTATTATTGCCTTCAAAATCACAAGTAAGTATTAGTCACTATGTACATTTTCATAATTATTATAGCAATCGTAAGTTTTCTCGTAAGAAACATTTTTCAAAGAAAAGGTTCCAATACAGCTCCTTGTGCAACTCCATAACAATATACATACATCAGTGTATCGATTTTCTTTCTAACAACGCCTTATATTGACAAATGATGTAGCATTTTTATAGCCATCTTTCATACTTTCTTTTTTGGAAAATTATTGTGTACAAACTGATTATGTGTGAAGTTGACGATTATGTTTAAAGAAATATTAGTATGTCACACCTGAGAATGTCTAATTTGTTTATATTCTAGTATCTTCAAACTTTAATTGGGATAGCATAAATTTGATAACATAGGATACATCACAAAAATTATTATGAATCTAAAGGAAGCTAGTGAGGCCTATAAAGATAGTGTGTTTTTGCCACTCAATCTTATCTATCTTCCAGACAATTACATGCCGTGAAGTTACGTATTTAGAGAATAAATAGGTATATAATAGTAAAAAAATAATAATTGACACTAACCTTTCTTATAGAAATATTAAACAGTGAATAGAGAAATATCGGGGGACCGTCGCCGCCTCGTATGATATTGAATTAATACCTAAACCTTTTAAAGGTGAGCAGAATAAATTTTAGTATTCACATGATACGATTATTTGAAATAAAAACTTTTGACGACAAATTCCATCTCAAAATGCTATGAACAAAACTTGTAAAAGAGTCCACTCTTAAGATATTTGTATGAGCTATTTTCTGTCATACACATACATACATACATAATTTCACGCCAAATCCTTTGCGGGGTAGGCAGAGAGAACAGAGCGCCATAAGGCACGATTCTTACACGCCTCACTCGCTTCGTTGACTTTCATAACTCTTTTCATGCACGCGCGTCGGTTTTTGAGGCTCTTAACATCACCTTTCTCCAGAACACGTTCTATTTGTCATACACATTCTTATTAATTAACATCCATAGGCTGCAATAATTCTTTAACATAAGATGAATTATTCGCTTAATATTCACATTATTTTGTATCTAATTATGTTATTTAATTCATTTAAAAAAACGTCGTGGCTTCCAACGTTACTGCCACGTCAAAATGTTCCATCTCTCCTTTCAATTTCTACAAGGAAAATCGGATCGTTATTATGTTACTAAATAATCGTATTATTTTCCTGGTTCGCGGTTCCACATATATGTCTACACGATCTAAGTACAAAACAACTGTATTGTAATGAACTGTCTTTTGATGTCAGTTTTTCTTTTTGGTTTTCATAGAATTGGTTCTCGTTAAGCTGATTGATGTTTAAAAGTCAGGGACATTAACAATGGTATTAAACAAATATATATACTATTCAGTCTGAAGAACTGATTCTAGTGGTATTTTGACAACTAGTGGTTTTTTGTCTTATTCATGCCGTACGTATATTATTGATATTATTAAAATTAAATGTATCGTTAGATTGTTAATTTATGAAGTACACAGTTGGTAATTTTTGTGATCTGAGAAGGTCAAGAAATCCGCTTCTGTATCATGAAGCATGCTGATTTTTTTTCTTTCACGTGATTAAGTAACAAACGTGTAAAAAAACACAGAAATTAACAAAATTTCGATGTTAAAATATTAGCGAGAGATGTATCTCTAAAGTTATGAAATTATAATTGCTTAGTAGCATTCATATATATAGTAGGGACCCCGGTTTGATTTATCAACAAACGGGCATATTGTGAAGGTCTCCCACAGGGTCGTTATGGGGGAGGTCGTAAATAATTAACGAGGGACTATTGGTAGATTGTTTGTGCAAATAATTCATTCACAGACGTACAGTGGTTACATATATATTATTATACATATTTGTAATATGAACACGAGCACCCCTATTCTAAATTAAATAGTAATCTAGATCACAAGAAAGATTTTTCAAAATTCTTTTCAAAAGTGTTATTCATAAATATCGACTGGATGAACACAGTATGGTCGCTCTGCCCGATAAATAGCAACAAGTTGTAACAATTATTTCTTAAAAAATCGGTTAGTTGAAATATAGGAGTGGTGGAACCACGCAGTCTGCTGCTTTAATGGGCCGGCTCAACCAGTGAAAAGCCTCTAAGAATATTGACGTAAAGTGGCTTACGCCGCGTTTTGCTCTGTGAGAGAGGTGTCCGGAGACCTAACGCAGAGACCGGCAACGCAATCGTAACATTATCTATGTAGCAGGTATCTACAGAATGCGCAGTTGCTTTCCATCAAGCGACGCGTCTGCTCGTTTTCTCCCCTATTTCATATAAAACGCTTTTCTGAAACAAATAAAATATATAGTACTTGCTAATCTAGCTAGAGTCTGTGAGTTCGATTCCCAGCTGCTCAGGTAAATATGTTTTGTCAATAATAAGACAGATCAAATCCAAATCCAAGTGGCATTTAATTTTTGGCAAGAACTTGGCCAATTGCCCACATATTAAGATATATTTAGATTCAACGTTGCTATCAGTTTCAAGGGACGCACATTGGGAAAGGCCTATGTCCAGCAGTGGACTGCAATATGATGATATCACCGTCAAAGAGTAAGAAAAGTCAATTGTTTCAATTTAGCTTTTCAAAATAATATTTCTTGAATTATGTAAAATAATAATCTTTCATATAATATGAATGCGTTCAAGTATAAATACATTCACGTTTATAACATGCGATTAGGAAAACAATTTTCCGCTCTGTATACAATCTTGTGTGTGTTAATTGCTTTTCTAATCATATATATAATAATATATTTCAATAAGTGTGTAATTATATTAGATTTCATATATCACACGCGTATTACAATAATATTATCCTATCTAATTCTTTGACTATGTAAATTTTTATCTATGAGGGTGACATGTTCATTCGAGCAAAATCCTTAATAAATAATCATATTTTTTTGTTTGATATTTGACTCTCAGAATTTTAACGCTAATGCTTTCATCACCAAACCGTATTCGGTATTCCTATTTAAAATTTAATATTTTTTTCGGTACTATTAATATGAACATGAAAATATAATCAGGATACTTTGGAACTTGAGATTTGAGTTACTAGTAAGTTAATGATTAATATTCATATTGTGACTAATTTACTCATAAAACAGACAGAAGTTATAGGCTCGGATGTGGAAAGGACAGTAGCGTTAGAAAACAAGGTAAATGGTGCGTTAGGCAGATACTTATTCACAATGCGGTTCAGATCCCTACGCTAACTTCTGAAATTAGGATAAACGCGGCTAAAATGAGAGTACTGCGAAAAAGTTGCGGAGGGATGTGTCTTAGAGGGCGTCCTAGAAGAAAGTGTAGTCAATCGCCTTAAAAAAGTAAAAGAAATGGAAAGAAGTTAGTGAGGCGTGTACGAATCCCGAGTCTCTGTATCTGCTCTTTGTTCTCTTTCCCTACCCTGCAAGGACCTGAAGCTATGTATGTACCTAATTATTATATTTCAATTTATAATATTAAAATATAATACATATTATGTAGAGAATTAAGTAATAATAAGCTTATTATAATTTTGACAGTTAGAACGTAGTATGACGCAGTCGAAGCCTTCGGTATATCCAAACCATAAATAATTCCTCAATAAAAATACCTTCAACAACATAAGTTCCGTAAGCTTTTTATCTGGACGCCAATTATTTTCCGGCTGAACACCGACCGAACTGTCAATATGGCGGCGGTATTATGAACTCGTCTCGCAAATGTTATTATTGTGAAAATATATCCGTAGCCAGTTTCTAAGTATTTTTGTTATTTGAATTTGTTATTTGTTTAATTTACATACTAAAATCTATTGTATTGAGTTGATATTGCGTTGTAGGTTTCAACTAATGCAATTTAATTAACGTATCATAAGTCTACTTGGCTTATTGGTACCCCACTTCGACTTCTAGTGAACAGTTTTAATTTCATATCTGGAGTTTACGGAAGCTATGTTTGATAAATATTTGACTAAATAAAATGACTAGCAAAGTCACTTCCTAGAATATTATACCGGAATATCGGGGCATATTTTCTGCTACCTATTCCTGTAGATATTAATTGCGTAACGTTACATCTAACAGCTAAGCTAACTAGGCTATTAGAGTAACATTAGTCAGTCTTCTAGAGTAAAATATGCTTATATATACTTTGGAAAACTACACGTAATAATTGAATATTTTAAGACCTTTAAGAAATCTTTTTCATGATAGTATTTATCTTATGACCTTTTCCAGAATTCAAATCATTGCGACAGTGGAATGGAATGGAATTTCATCCAATTCTGCTTATCGGTTTAAACGTAAATAGTTGGATAGAGTTATTTTCGTATTTATTTTAACTATTCTAATATATAACGACATTATTATATTCTTATCACAAGAACAAATTATAGATTTGTAATGTTTTGTCAACGTAGCAGGGACTGGGACATGACTCAGGGGAGACAACTGGGGTAGAAATAACTACGTGGATGATTAAAAAAGTAAGAGTTAAAAGATAAATATAGACTGGAAGAGACATATTGTGTAAGTGGACTTTCAGGTGATAACTTCAAAACAGCTATAGCAACACGATTAAATTCAGAATTGATGACTAACTGTGTTTTATGACTTTTTGCTACGACACTGGCGCCATTTGTTATCGCGTAGTGATCAAAGGAAGCAAATGATCAGATTGTTCATTTTTATTACGGGATAGGGGACAAATGAGCAGGCGTGCTATCTAATGGTAAGCCAGTCAGTTAAGCCGCCAGTCTTTAAAATGGGATAGGGACTCGATCGGATGTGAGGTAGGGAGAGGAGATTGTAAGAGATTATGCCTCCGGAATCCTTGTCTCACCTAGAAAAATGATCCAATTTCGACGTTATTCTTAGGATTCTTGGTATTTCACTGCTTTAACCAGCCCATTCATGCAGCGAACTGCGTGGCACTGCAAAAATTAGTGCGTGTTTACTTACGTATATATAAAAGATGACACAAGTGCGATGAGTTTTTATCTTCATGCCTTCAATACTTACGCCCAAGGAATAAGCCATAGCAATTTCACCTTAACTCGCAAAATAAATTCAGGTTCCTTATGAATTGGATATGTGATTATATATGTAATTGGTCCCTGACACTTATGACTTTTTTTTGTTTAAAACATTATGATATTCAGTATATATGACATTCCTATGACTTTTTGAAAATTATTCCGGAAAGTGTTATTACTATTTGTGAATAAAATTGTGCCGTATGTAAAAAAAAAACTTAGCACGCTTAAGCAGAACATTCAATAATAATATTTTCATATCCAGTATTCTATAGTTCTCCGTGTACTTTAATAATTCCCTTTGTTGCGTACTAACAATCGTCTGTGTGTTACGCCTCTAATTGGATCCATGTTCTGAATGTGCCAGCTAATGTTTTATAGTACCGAAATGATAATTTTCTTGTCTATTAACATCATTGGAGGGCGTCAAAAATAATAATATCGGGGAAACAATTGTTGTTTTCTATATAGTAAAAGCTTACGATAAAAATTTACGTTTTCATTAACCGTTCCACATGAGAGGTATTTGCAAATCGTATTTCTACCATGATATAACATCTTTATGGATTATTTTTGCACAAAACATCAAAAAAATCTTAGTATATATTATGATCTAGCGTTTTTATAATCTTAATACATTGTTATTGCAAAAAACATAAAAAAATCTTAGTATATATTATGTTTTAGCAGCTATAACGGAGATTCCGTTTGGTTGTCGCATGTTCATCGTTAGAGTTTTTGAAAATCGATTCGAAATTTTCTCGGACTTAATGAGTAACGTAATTGATATCATTGTTTCCGGTGTATAGCAATGAGCTCAAAACGCCAAATATCTAATCTAGCTATTTAAATATTGAACATGCCAAAAAACATAAAAAAATACTATTTAATAAATAAACCGAATGTAAAAAGTCATTGTGATTGTGTAAATTTATAAAGAAAAAATCAAGCAAAGCCCGAAATGAGGTTGTACATACTTTTAATGAAACCTTATTCTTCAATATTTGTTTGAAATGAGTTCGATTTATATTCATATTCTATAAAAGCGTAGAATGACAGCAATAATATTTTTCAAAAGATATTTCATGAATATGTCAACTTATAAAAGCAATTAAAGGAAAACAGTTCTCTCACGGTGTTTGCTCCACAAACGGGCCGGATCGACCTGTGAAAGCATATCAGCGTAAAGTAACTCATGTCACTCTTCATTGGGCGAGAGTGGACGGAATGGTTTGCCTTACGCTATCATTTATTTAACAACAATAATTGATTTGGAATAGAAGAAATCAGGTAAGAAAAAATAAAGAAGGACTTTTACCTGTAAAAAAACGTAATTTCACGCCTTTTTCTACCCGAAGTTAAAGGCAGCGGCTGTTTAAGACTCAACTCACCTTTGCGTCACGTATGTGGTGGACCTATTGCCATACATCGAGCACAAGGCTGTCTGTCATCTACGAACCTCGTGGTGCATTGGTAAAACTACCGACTGCTGAATCGAGATTGGCGGGTTCGATCCCCACCCGAGTGCAAATATTTATGACAAGCGTAAATGTTTGTATGGCGTCTGGGTGTGTTTCTATGTATTATAAGTATGTATTTACAAAAAAAAGTATGTATGTCACCTAGTATCCATACCACAAGCATTTACTTCCTTAATTTGCAACTAGAGGGCACTGTGTGTATTGCGTCCAAGATATATTGTTATTCTAATTTATTATCACTTTATTTATCACTTATAACTTCCGGAAATATTTTCTAGAAATCATTGTTGAGCCCGGAATCTAGTCGACGACTTCTGAATCAGAAGTGGAGAGCTCAACCACTGAGACCACCGAGACTACTAATTACTACTATACTTAACTAATTTTACATAATGACGGCAGACAGATGAATGAAAATCAAATGTTTCAACAAAGTTTTGCACAGCCAATGTTCAACCGGATATTCAAAATTGAAAAACTTCCTACCACCGAATAGATAGTCCGTAATCCGAACAACAAACCAAAAAAAGCGGAACCGGAACCCTGAAAACTCATCTGAACAAGTTCACTAACATAAGTCCGTTTTAAATTAATTATTCAGAATTAGTTGAATGTCATGACGAATTTAATTAGCCGGCACAGAGGCTTTCGCTTCAGGCTTTATAGTATTTTTAGAACTGAAAATTTCACTTTGAGATACAAAATTAATTTTGAACTCTATTATTTTTGGTATACACTATCTTTTATACGAAATAATATGTCAAACCAGCAAGCCCGTTATCTTTGGTAAGCAACTGCCGCCGCCCATAGACACCTACAACACAGATATAGTGTTACAGTTACGTTTCCGGAATTTAAGAGAGTAGGATGAGAACTGAGGTTGAGGTGCAAATGGGCCTCCGGATACCTCTCTCGCCGAAAAAAACGCGGCAGGAGCCACTTTACGTCGATATTCTGAGAGGCCTTAGTATTTCACTGCTCGAGCAGGCCCAATCCTGCAGTGAACTATGTGGAATGATAAAGCCAATGTACCACTATTTTTACGTAATCTATATATATATAAGAGATTTCCACCTATATATTGACTCACCACGATATCTCTGGAACCATAAGGCGTAGCGACTTGAAATTTGGTAGGATTATTCCTTTCGCCGCGTAGAGGTCAGCTAAGAACGGATTTTACGAAATTTCACCCACAAGGGGGGTTGCGGGGGTGTTAACAATGGAAAATTCCCATTTTTAACCTATAGCTGCTATCGACTTCAAATTTGTCGAAGATATTGCAGTATTAACATAGCGGGGCAGCAGTTATTACTTTTGATGCGAAACAGAGTTCGCCGGGTCAGCTAGTTATAATATATACTTAAGTGTTTATAAAGGAACAATAAATAATGGATGGTGTTCACGTGAGAATGTCATGTAATATACCTATTTCTTATTTATTTTAAGACTTGAAAAAAAAAAAGAAAATATAGCTGCTTAGTTTATTATTTCATTTTCTTCTATTAGAAAGACTTCTACTTCCTCATTAAAAAGAGTTGTTACACAACGACTCTTTTTAAAGCCCTAAAATGTTTTTTGGCTTAATAATAGTTCCACAATCATTGATTGTGCTGTGTGCCGCCGGTTTAGAATACCGCCACCCCATCTCTTCCCCTGGGTGTCGTAAAAGGCGACTAAGGGAAAAGCTAGAAGAATGGGCAGCAGAATTCTCTCTCAAGAAAATACAGCCTGCTGCGATCGCCAACCCGCCTGCCAAGCGCGGCGATTATGGCAAAAACCCCCCCATGATTGAGCGGACCGGAAGTTGTGGCGCTCTATGGGGGAGGCCTATGTCCAGCAGTGGACCTCAAAAAGGCTAATGATGATGAATGATGAATCATTGATTGAAATAAAAACATAAATATAGGACCTAACCTTTTGTTATGAACTAAGAAAATTTATATAATGAACAAAAAACAACACCAAAGAGACGAACAAGCTATTATGCTTAAATGCAGAAAGGAACAAGAACAATTAGGAAATTTACCGATAAAATTCTTGAACTTGCAATAAATAATGCCCTTAACACTTTAGCCGTACATTAACAGGTTAAAATAGGGTTGAGCTCTTTTTTTTTGTAACGTTTCATTTAGTTATTACTTCATTAAGTTTTTTTATTATAAAAAGTAATAACGTCGAGTTTCATAGAATATATTATAGTTTAACGAATTTGATATTTCTCTTTGGTATATTATGTGTGTAGATTTTTATTAAATTACCTGAATTATACAAAGATTTGTATTTTCATACGATTAACGGATAATGTAGGTGCAGGACGAAGATTTTGGGAATGTCGTGGACAGAGTTCCAAACAAACGTGTCCATACTCCAGGAACTCGCCATCAAGCAACTTTTATCTGCCGTGGTTCAATTACATATTCTGCGATACTTGGTAATATTTCAAGGCGAAGTGGCGAGTCTATAGAGCGTCTAGTCATACATCGAAGAGTGGAAGGAAACAGATCGCGAGGCAGATCAGCAATGAGTTGTACAGAGCAAATAAAGACTGCAGTGGGAAAACGCATATCTAACTGTGTCGGACAGTCTGCCAACAGAGAAGGATGGAAGGAGGTCGTAAGAAGGGCTTTGTCCGCCTATGCTATCCATGTGACAGCCACGAAGTGACCACGACAGCTTTGTCAAGAGAGAATCGGCAGGTAGAAGATATCCTTGTCCTTTACAATCAATTTATCCTTACAATCTATTGATTGTAAGGATAAAAGACATGCCTGGACACACCAAATTTGTAGATGCCATGTAACTGCCTACGATTTTACGACATATAGGTAACAGTGGAGAGCCAAGCAGTTCGCTGCATGAACGTGCCGGCTCGACCGGTGAAATACCACGATCTTTCAGAAGATTGACGTAAACTGGCTTGTGACACCTCCCTCCCCCATCCTTTCCCAACCTACTCCTTTATAAGTCGGCAACGCAACTGTAACACTATATACGTTGCAGGTGTCCTTGGGCTGCGCTGGTCACATACTACTAGATGACACGCTCCTTGCCTTCCTATCCCATTATATATATACATATGAAAAAAGAAATGTTAAGATAAAAGAAAATCTCTTCACTTTCCTCTAGAAATTGCATGTATTTGCAGACAAGTCTAAAGAAGAGAATAAAAGAAGTATAAATACATGTATTCCCTAAAGGTATTAATTAATACACAGAATGAAATCACTTCCCTTTTTAAATTTGACTAATACTTTGCAGCCCCTAAAGCATGTTATCCGGACTGACCTGTGGGACAAATTGAACGGAATACATAAACTGATGCGGCAGACTGTATTGCTGGATGGTATTTTAGTTGATGAATTTAATTTGTGTTTTTGGGGCCCAAGGCTGTATTTATTTTTATTAATTAATAAAAGGTAGTGTTATTAATGTACAAATGAAATGTTACTCTCTATATGCCAGAGGTAAAACGATATCCTAAATTAATATGCAATAGCATATTAATTTAGGATATTATTATTATTTAGGATATTATTATTGCTAATTTATGTTATTGGTAATAACCAATAACATAAATTAGCAAATTTTTTATCACCAATGTCGAGATTCCAAGTCTGAACCACTGACATAAAAGTCGGAATACTTATCTACTATACCAGAGAGAGAGAGAGAGAGAAAGAGTCTGCAACGTGTAACGAGAGAGAGAAGAGATTGGGTGGTACTTATTCTCTAGAGTGGTAATATTTAGAATAGAATTAGAAGGTACTTCGATTTTAAATATTACTCCAGTGCTTGTATAAAGTAGAACAATATTATTTAGTGTCACTAAAATTAATGAAAGCTTTTTAAAAAAAGGCACAGGACAATTCTTTTCAAGGGCGTCTCTTTTTTAATCTGTTTATTTTTACGTGGCCGTCTACCTAACAAAATCCCTAGAACAAAGACAATTATGTCCGTGATAAGACAAAAAAAATAATTTAAGACCCCCGGCTTTGGCGTGAGGTTAAGACGGTAATATAGTTAAAGGAGCAAGATTTGCAGAAAATGTTTAATGAAGTGACGGTTATTGCGCAAAGTCTGCAATCAGGGGTCTCGTAGAGTTTATTATGTACTCAACAACAGCTTTATTGTGCTGACAAGTTACCTTACGCGGTTGTAATATATTCTGACAGATTATTTACTGTCATGCAGATAATACCGTGCTACTAATACAGCGTATGAATTTTAGAACTGGACTTTGGTTTCCAGTTGTCCATTAGTATCTAGACCTCTTAAATTGATACATAATTTTCTTACCCTTATCCCACTTTAAGTGGGGGTTGGTACAACATGGCATCCTTTTGAACTATCCATGTTGTCAAAAGATTTGGCTGTGGTTTTATGACTAGTCGCCTGCCTGACGTCAACTCTCCTTGGGATTGTTTGGAAATTGGATGGAGAATGGAATGAATGAATGGAGAAATGAGATGCTTTGGAAGAGGGGAGAGGGGAAATTAATACCTTCCTTACCAGGCAAAACGTGTCATCAGCCATTTTACGCCGATATTTTGAGATTTTGTGGTATTTCACCGATGGAGACTGCCTATTCATACAGTGAACTATGTGGCTCTACTACCTGTGAAGTTAACACAAATATTTAAGACATGTAATGCGAATTACTGATCTGTTTGATACTTATCTATATTATTAAAATATAATTTTTACTCACTAGCTTCAGGATTCATTGTTAACAATCAATTTTTGATATGAGGCATGTATGTTTGTGTAGTGTCTGGGCGCTTTTTTATTAGCTTTTTATTAGCTTCACCTGTATGTATGTTTGTATGTTTGTAGGTTTGTAGGTTTGTTTGTAACCGACTTCTTTTTTAGTTTCCGCTGATTGCCACTAGATGGTGCGATTTGTGAACTATGAAAGTTCTAGACTAGAAAACCGAACTAAAAAATAGAAAATAAATTTTAATGAATTTAAATTAAGAAAATAGTGTTAAAATTTTCAATTAATATAAATTAAAAAAAGCGTGGGGTGCTTTTTAAGATATTATCGAAATGATAATCACTCTACTCATATCTGTCAATAAAATATTTATAACTATTGACACCATGCACCCCACGCTTTTTTGAACGATAGATGGTGCGATTTGTGAACTATGAAAGTTCACAAATCACAGATGGCGCTATTCCTCAAATTCGAAACTAAAAAACGCGCTGTCATACAAAACCGAACTAAAAAATTTAAAATAAATAATAGTTTAAAAAAACTAAAAAACACGCTTTTTATTGAAAACCGAACTAAAAAATAGAAAAATAAAAAAAAATACTTTATTTTAAAAAAAGCGTGGGGTGCATGGTGTCAATAGTTATACATATTTTATTGACAGATATGAGTAGAGTGATTATCATTTCGATAATATCTTAACAAGCACCCCACGCTTTTTTTAAAATAAAGTATTTTTTTTATTTGTCTATTTTTTAGTTCGGTTTTCAATAAAAAGCGTGTTTTTTAGTTTTTTTAAACTATTATTTTTATATGAATATTATGTATAACTAGCAGACCGCGCGAACTTCGTACCGCTATATTTTATACATTTACCACTTAAGATTATTGCCGCGATCATATTAATACCCCAAAGCTTTCCTCATAAATGAACTAACACTATTTTTTTTTCAATTCATGTTCCTGATACATACATACAAAACTTCACGCTAGATCCCTTGCGGGGTAGGTAGAGAGTACAAAGCGCCATAAGGCACGATTATTACACACCTTACTTGCTTAGCTGTTGATATTAGCGACTAATAACCTAGATATGATGAAAATAATAGCAGTTAAAATAATAAGCAGTTAGCTGCAAGAATGGGCCGGCTCAACCGGTGAAATACCACTACCTCACAGAAGATCGACGTAAAGTGGCTCATGCCGCGTGTCGTTCGGTAAGAGAGGTACCTGGAGATCCACCTCGCTTCCCCATCCTTCTCCCTTAAAGGTCGGCAACGCAACGGTAACACTATAAGTGTTGCTGGTGTCCATGGGCGGCACAGGTTCCCTACCATCAGGTGACCCGCTTGCTCCTTTGCCCTTCTATCCCATAAAAAAAAATTATCAACTTCAATTAATAGCATTACCAGGGACTTTGTCAGAAGTTTGACATCAATCTTTAGTTTTTTTTAATACTACTTGAACCTTTTTTTTTATCTGGTCATTGTCGTCGATTTAAAAAAAAACCTGGTCACCACATGTTCTTACCAGTATGGCTAACTCACAGTGAGTGTTTTTTTTTGTAATTTAAATGATGTCGATTTGGCACCTTGGTATTACTCTTATCAAAATAAATTCACTAAATTTTAAAAGAGATCACGATATTAAAAAGGTAAATATAGATGGGCAATTCTATGTGTAATGCAGACGTGTAACAAACCCGCAAAGTCTTTATAATTTAGCAAAAGACGCCAAGATCGAGGTGCGTGGGCATATCTTGCGCTTCGTCCATTTATATTATGAAGTTACAATATTGTAAAGGATTATAGATAATATTATAATATCTGCTTAAAGAACTAACTGTAAACTAACTCTAGCTTTGACCCATGGTTACCAACTTTGGTTACTTAAGTATGAAAATATTTTTAAATATTTTAATATTCGAGTTGCTTAATATATAAATATTATGAACGGAAAATAACGCGACACATTTAGGTAAACAAATCTCTGCTTGTGACTACGGCCAATGCAACCAGGCTGAAACGTCAAGTTAATAATAAAAGTAAGTATTCCTTTACCTAAACGTGTTGCGTTATTTCCCGTTTATTATACTCTTAAATAGATCAAATTCTAATCTATGTGTCTAAATAGACACGGGGTCTTAGATGTTATATGTTCACATCACCTATTAATTATTACAAAATAAATATATATATACCCCAAAAGACGATTAAATACAAACTCATTAGGACAAAAAAAAACAAAAAAATGTCTACGAAAATTTAAAAAAATTTACCTGCCAGCTATGAGCGCCGCTCATGACCGAGTCGGGCGGAACTCCCGATCATATATAGCGAGCGCGGAATATTTGCCTAAGAAACGAATACTTGCATTTTGTATTTTGTGATATCTTCTGAATTAAATGTCCGAATTGAATCATTCAAAAAGTGCTAGAAAGGTATTGAATCTATCTTTATATTGAAGTAATTTATTTTGAGTAGAGTTAATACCAAGGTACAAAATAAAGAACTTTTAAAACGACCTCATTATAATTATTTTTAAAAATTCAAAAAACACTTATTATGCGATAACTACAATAGTTAGACATATAGCGTCGCGGACTTTTCTGTAGACAATTATATGTTCTGTGAAACTGTAGTACATTGTTTTTTTCTATAATCAATAGTTTTTGCAGCGTTCGCGATGTAAGATTTTTTTTCGGGTCTTTTTCTTACACCTTGGGTTACATTATTGGACTTATAGTAAGGATCCCTAATTTATTTGAAAATATAATATAGCCTAAAGCCTTCCTCGATAAATGGACTATACACCAGTGAAAGAATTTTTGAAATCGGACCGGTGGTTTCTAAGATTAGCGCGTTCAAACAAACAAACAAACAAACAAACAAACTCTTCCGCTTTATAATATAAGTATAGATTATCGCCTTTTCTAGTCTCCGGGTGCAATTTCAACACCACGTGACCTGTTGAGCTAGCTCATACCATCGAGAATGGTAGTGAGTGGGGATAGCGCACGTCGGTGGATGGTCGGGCAGAGCTCACTCACTTCTCGGACGGCATCGGGCTTGATAGGACTTCTCTTGAGCTCATCTCTTTGTATTTAATTTTTTCATTGAAAATATAATTTGTGATTAATCTATTTTTGTAGTTTTTTTTATTAAAAACTGAATAGTCGCTAAATGTATGGATATCCGCTGTTTAACTTTCATAACAGAAGCATTTTGGTGGAATGGAGGGTAAACGAGCAACTGGGTCACCTGATGGTAAGCAATTACTCACCGCCCACGAATACCGTGGTGAGTTGCCGTTCTTTAAGGCAGTAGGAGGGAAAAGGGGATCGGGCCTCCGTATACCTCTGTTACCGAACACAACGCGGCACGAGCCACTTCAGGCTAATATTTCGAGAGGTCGTGATATTTCACCGGCCGAGCCGGCCCATTCCTGCGACAACAATACATATTAAACTGTGTAATATATATGCTTAGATTGAAAAACCAGATGGCGCTGTGTTTTAAAATCGTGAAACGATATTAGGTACTACTTATAAATATCTCCACCATGACGCTAAAACCTTGAAATTCAGTTTTGGACTACCGGTCTAGAAACTATATGAGCCAACACAGGCAAAGCATCTTGAAACCACTTAAAAATCATGTAAAATATTGTTACAATTTTGATCTACTCTCGAGAGCAATGAATCCGGGTCTTAAAGAATGTTAAAAATCTCGGAAACTAAAAATGATAGGTTAATGCAATAAATTGTATTTAATAGACAATGTAATACTCCTTAAATGAAAGTAAAAAAAATATGAGTCACCATACATTTTATTAACACAAAATTACATAAAGAAAAAATCTGCTGATCTCTCCTTAAAACAAAAATAGGAAACATGAAATTTTTGAACTTTATTACGATTTTCTTGAATTTTAATACTTCGTATTGCCTCCTCGTGCTTCCATTACTGCGTTTACGCGGTTTGGCATGCTGTACACCAAGTTCCTTATACGATTTTGGGGAATATTCTCCCATTCCTCTGTGAGAGCAATTTTGAGCTCACGAAGCGTGATTGGGGGAGGGTTTCGTTGTTTTACGCATCTGCCTAGCTCGTCCCAAGCATGCTCGATCGGGTTGATATCCGGGCTGCGCGCTGGCCACTCCATACGAGTAATGTTCATCTCTTGAAGGTAGTCATTCACAATCCTACCTGTATGAGGTCGGGCATTGTCATGCATAAATATAGCATCCTCACCTAAATTGACCATAAATGAACCAACGTGATCATTGAGGATTTCTTCCACATATCTTACGCTAGTTAAAGAGCCGTTTTCTATGATCACCAGCTCTGTGCGACTTTCAGAAGAAATTCCGGCCCACACAAGTACAGACCCACCACCGTAGGCTACTTTTTCCTCGATGCATGCTTGCTTGAATCTTTCCCCTGGTCTTCGATACACTCTGTGTCTTCCATCGTGCTTGTAGAGCATAAATTTTGATTCGTCGGAGAACATAACTTTTGACCAATCTTCAATACTCCAATTTACGTGGCTCTGGGCATATCTTAGTCTTGAAATACGATGCCCACGCTCCAGTTTAGGGCCGTTTGCAGGTCTAAGGGGTTTTAAGTTAGATTCAGCAAGCCGACGTCTTACTGTCCATGCACTTGGGTTACTTCCTCCGAGGCGTCGAAACTGATTGGTGAGTTCAGTTCCTGTGAGAAAGCGATTTCGAAGCATGGTGTTCACCAAGTATCGGTCTTCTCGTGCTGTGGTATACCTGGTTCTGCCCGTTCCTGGTCTGCGTAGGTTAGAACCAGTTTCTTCGTAACGTCGGAGAACTCTTTGTACTGTTGACAGCGACACACCAACAGTCCTGGCTGTATCGCGCTGACTCCGGCCGGTTTCCAGCATTGTAAGTATTCTGGTGCATTCTTCAGGCGTAAGCGACATAATTTCAGCTTGAATAATGAATATAGAGCACTATCAACATGGTTTATGTACCCACATAAATGACAGATTACAAACAAAAGCAAAACCAAATGCTGTAATTTCGTAGTTCCATCTTCGAAAGTGGCCCTTTTTCAAATTTGATTTTTTTATGATATAACTTTACCATAACTAAGAAGTTTTAATACCTTCATTTAAGGAGTATTACATTGTCTATTAAATACAATTTATTGCATTAACCTAGCATTTTTAGTTTCCGAGATTTTTAGGATTCTTTAAGTGACCCGGATTCATTGCTCTCGAGTGTATTTATAGCAGAAATAATTTTCTCCTTTAAGATATCGGTAAATATAATAGATACATTTTTAAAAAAGCATAATGTGTAATAGGGTTGAATGGATAATTTAGATTTAAATGTGGACTTATTGTATCATCAGTCCAAATTGGTGCAGTCACGGGTAAGCCCAATTACGACTATTTTCTTTTTAACTTTACAATTATTAAGCGTGGAAATTGATAGTAACTTCACAGTGACATTTCTTATTGTGGCCAAAGTTTATGTTCAGATACCGTAGCATCCGGACACCATGCTGTATTTGATTCCAAACATTTGGGTTCAGTAGTAAAACAGCTTCGACTTTGCGAAACTTAAACAATATTTTTTGGTTTCCCCGGTGCCAGAAAATGAACCAACCTGAAAAAAATGAAAAACCATAATGAAATCTACATTTTTTGATGCTTTTTCTCTGTAGAATCCAAAAAATTATAAAAAACCCAATAGAGGATATGACACGATCTACATACATACATAACTTCACGCCAAATCCCTGGCGGGGTAGGCAGAGAGAACAGAGCGCCATAAGGCACGATTCTTACACGCCTCACTCGCTTCGTTGACTTTCATAACTCTTTTCATAACACCTTCTAATGTTTTTTTTTTCTTAATTAATTAAGAAGTTTGTAATGGTAAGACAGTAATTGAAATGACTTTTTTGTTAATTAGTTTAATAATGCTAGTTGCGGGCTAGGCAGAAAGAACAGAACGCCGTAACACACGATTCTTACACGCCTCAGCCGCTTCTAAGACTTTCATAACTCTTTTCATAACATCAACAGAACTCGTTATATTTGATCATGTAAGGGGTGTCGTGGCCCTCCTCGTCTCCCAGATCCATCCGCTTTTGTATTGTATATCTGCTTAGTGAATCTGGCATCATCTATTCTTTGTAGATGTCCAAATCATCGAACCATGCCGTGTCTTATTTTCACACCGACACTCTCTTCAATCCGACTTCCTTGCTTACAACATTGTTTTCCAAAAGGTCAGCGAGAGTCACTCCGTAGATTTATGCCCAGTACCCTTATTTTGTGTTTATCCTACTTTTGTGCACACTCTGGTATACCTAACTCTTGCTCTCAAAAGTTTAATAATTTATTTATTATAGACTGAAAAAATATTCCCTTTTTATAACTGATATTTTTTTATTGATTTGCTGTATACTTTTATTTCACCGTTTTGTTGTTTCTCCACATCAAATATTAATAGGTACTCGTACTATGGTATAGTTTGGAAGCCTATTTGAAGATTCATGTTATAGGCAACGTATATATTATTAATGAAAATATCTATTAGATTGTATGTACTGTACAGACTATTGCTAGTTTTAGCACGAACCTTCCGACAGTAATAATTTTCAAACTTATCCAGTTTGAAGACAATTTGATTACAGACAATGGCAAAGACGACATTATAACACATCAGTCAATTACCGAGACCTACGCAGTTCGGGCAAAATATTGCCTTGGGGAATACGAGAAACATTAAACTAAATACAGTTGATAAATCAGCAAAACTCACACTAACTTACATTGTCTTTGACGAATAACATTTCTAACCGAATTTTATCCATATGGAGAGATGATTAAGTCATTTCTCTGATCTTAACCATTTTTTTCTTATTTATAGTAATATCTAATACAGATAGGAGGGCAAACGAGCAAGCTGATAGTTGTCACCTGATAGTAATTGGTTAGCGCAGATCATGGACACCTGCAACACAGTTAGTGTTATGTTTCGCTAGAAAAAGAGGAACTGGGTTAGGTTACCGAATACCTGAGAGAGGTTTCGCCGAGCATGACTCATTAATAACTAATAATATGCAAGGTCCTATTATTTCACCAGTTGAACCATTCATGATATAAACTGCGTTGCTCTAACTCTGTTATTAAAGCTGTTAAAGATCAATGTGAATAAATTGTGTTCAAAATAATCAGTTACATTCTTGAACGAAACATGAACATTCTGCGATTTTACAAAACAAAGTGTCAGTTTGTCAACGTTGATTATTAATTTAAATAGGATTAAAAATATTTTTAACAGTCTCGGTGGCGCAGTGGCTAGCACGCCGCTTCTGATTCAAGAAGTAGTGGGTTCAAATCCTGGCACACAACAATGACTTTTCGAAATTTTCGGAAGTTACGTGTGATAAATAACGATGACTGACAACTTTGTACCCGGTATGGCATACCTATTCCATTTGGGACGTAAACATAACGGCGAGACGAGGCTTAACAGCCGCTGCCTACACCTTCGGGTAAAAATACTTTTAAAATCGGATTTTGAATTTTTGAGATCAACACATTTCAACAAACTAATAAAGCTTTTTTTTATGGGATAGGAGGGCAAACGAGCAGGCGTGTCACCTGATGGTAAGCAACCAACGCCGCCCATGGACAGCAGCAACACATATAGTGTTACTGTTGCGTTGCCGACCTTTAAGGGATAGGGGATAGGAAAGGACGGGGAAGGGGGGGTGGGCCTCCGGGTCCCCCCCTTACCGAACGAAACGTGGCATGAGCCACTTTACGTCGGTCTTCTGAGAGGTCGTGGTATTTCACCGGTCGAGCAGGCCCATTCATGCAGCGAACTGCTTGGCTCTACCACTGTAATAATTTTTTTAACATTGTGATAGATATTTTTACATTTGTTTCAAGACCCTACGACGCTATTTCTTGCTAGCGGTTGCATTAAAATGTATATTAAAATAATTCGTACAGAACCCTTTCAAAACGTGTCAGTGTCATCCTCAAAGCTTTACTTTGTTTAAAAAGACAATTGTCACCCCGTGTTAAGCGGAGCGTGTACGGAACAAAAATGTGGGTAAAAAGGATAGTAGAAATAAAAAAGTGCCGCTCAAGAGACAGTGATAATGCAATAGTTATAGTGTAGCTTTTAGTTCGCACGTTGGTAATTAAAGTATCATAGTATATGATAAATTTGAAGAAGCTCTTTTAATGATTTTATATAGTTTTTTTATTTATACCGACTGAAATCACAGACGACATAGATATGTACTATGTATTTTCTAACGTAGAGTTAGTAAATAAATAATTTAAAGAAAAAAAACTTTTTTTAAAGAAGCTTTTATTTAAACGCTCTAAAAAGAATAAAATAATTTTAACCTTATACATTTTAACTATCAACTTATAACCTTAATATATACAATTTATGTGATAATAAAAGCTTGTCGCTATGTTTAATTACCTATCAGTGGCTATCCATAACCATCTAGAAATATTTTTTTAGATTTAATGATTACTGTGACGGATCGCATTATCCAAATATATTTTTTTGGTTCATAACATATATATGGACACCCGAACACATATAGTGGTACAGTTCCGTTGCCGGCCCTTTCCATGGGAAATGGAAGGGGTCGGAATTGGGATGGGAAGAGGAGGGGGGAAGGGTTGGGTTGAACATAGCGACAAGCTTTTATTATCACATAAATTGTATATATTAAGGTTATAAGTTGATAGTTAAAATGTATAAGGTTAAAATTATTTTATTCTTTTTAGAGCGTTTAAATAAAAGCTTCTTTAAAAAAAGTTTTTTTTCTTTAAATTATTTTCAAGTTTTTAGTTATCGATGGGTAAGTTTCTCAGTCTCTTCATCTCATTCAAAGCATCATTGTTACAAGGTCATTTGCCAGTTAATTTCGAACAGTCCAACTCTTCAATGAGGAGACCTCCTAAAGTCTTTTCTCTACTTAAGGCCGCATATGCTTGACCAGCAGCAAAGAGTTTCGAGCCTAAGTAAACAAATTTTTTTGTTACTTATTTGTTGATTTTGCAACTTAATTTTGTTATGTGGGACTGTTGTTTAATAACAAAATATGTTTAACTACTTGTGATGTGTAACGCCATCTGTTGTTTTAATCAGTACTTTATACTTGCTGACCTGAGTGTAACATAGGAGTGAGTTGTAATAAAAGTAATAGTTCGTTCCCACCATCCACTGTGTTTAATTCTAATAATACCTATAACACCATTAAAATCCGTTAGTGTAGCAATCATGTTAAAGTTATTAAATCCTGTCCAATTTACGTCGGTATCCTGAAAGGGCATGGCATTACACCGGTCGAACCGGCCCATTCATGCAGCAGATTGCGTGGCTGACCACAATTAAAACACTGTTAACTATTAAAATATAGGTCAACGGAAAGCCGTCGACTGTGATGGACTACCGCCTCAGCCGTAAAGTGGTCGTAAGGTTCTCAATGTTAGCACTAACTCATTTTGATTATAAATTTGGACGCGCCGCTTAACCCTGTATCTTGACATGGTGATTTGGCATCAGTGACTGAATGGTAAACAACAGATTGACTGATACTGCCCAAACAAGCAGGCCACTAGTATCTAGCCGCTCATATTGAAAACCCTGTGATATACATAATATTTATACACAATCTAATTTGTTTATAACATTAATTAATAACATAACATAGCTCGACTCCTTTTTCTACCCGAAGGTGTAGGCAGCATCTATTAAGCCTCGACTCGCCGCTATGTTTACGTCTTATCGTATTATCTTATCTTTAAGGGAGTAGGATATAGAATATGGGAGTAGGAAGGGATGGGGAAGGGGAGTAGGCCTCCGGGTACCTCTCTCACCTAAAGAAACACGCCGTGAGCTGGTTGTGGTATTTCACCGGTCGAGCCATCCCATTCATACAGTGAATTGCTGGGCTCTACCACTGTTGCCATTCAGCGAGCACAAAGTGGTCAGTCAAAAATAGTAGTTTGTGATCAGCTTTCGGAATACCTAGAGAAAAACAGAATCCTGCCTGAACTACAGTCGGGTTTTCGCAAGGGTCGATCGACTGCTACTGCGTTACTCGATGTAGTCGATAACATCTTACAGGCGAGGGATACTGGTAGAAGTACCATTTTGGTTCTTTTGGATTTCTCTAGGGCTTTTGACTGCATCAACTTGCCCTTGTTATTATCTAAGATGTCATATTACGGGTTTGATGGAATGGTTATTAGGTGGTTCGATAGTTACTTGTCCGGTCGGGCGCAAGCGGTTGAGTTGCGCGGGATGCATGGTGGTGCTTTGCGGTCCTCCCTCAGTTCTGTGAATAGGGGAGTGCCCCAAGGTTCGATCTTGGGCCCACTGCTCTTTGTACTTTATAGCGCTGATATCGTTTCTTGTATCGAGAACAGTGGATATCATCTTTATGCCGATGATTTGCAGCTGTATGCATCCAGTGTGCCTTCAGATGCAGTCAACGTCGTGAAGAGCATAAACGCGGACCTTGATCGTGTTTCCGCTTGGTCGGGGAGGAGCTGCCTGGCTCTGAATCCCAAAAAATCCAAGTTTCTTATATTTGGATCTGAGCATCAAATCAGTAATACTCTGGAAAATCTGGCTACCGAAGGTGTTGCTATCATGAGCGAACCAATAGAGAGGGTAGAAGTAGCAAGAAATCTTGGGCTAACTATGGACGGGGAGTTACGCTTCGAGAGCCATGTAGCTCAGTTGGTTAGCAGCTGCTTTTATCGCCTTCGGATTCTGTACAATATTCGTGATTACCTCAGTGTGGATTTGCGTGTCCGACTGTGTGAATCGCTAGTATTGTCTAGATTAAATTATTGTGATGTCGTTTATGATGGTTGCATACTTGGTCGTTCCAGACGGTTGCTCCAACGAGTTCAAAACGCATGTGCTCGTTTTTGCTTCAGAGTCCCGCCTCGATCCCATATCACGCCGTACTTGAACGATGCTGATCTGCTTAAAATGCACTATCGCAGACGCCTGCATCTTGCAACCCTGTTGTTTGGTGTAGTGCGGCACAAGACGCCTTCGTACCTTTTTGAAAAGATGGGATGGTTAAAAAGTGTTCGCAGACTTAAGGCTAGTGTGCCGCCGCATCGGTCGGTGGCATTTCGAGGTAGTTTTAGGTTTGCGGCGTCTAAGTGCTGGAATGATATTCCCCCTCCCATCCTAGGAGTGACTAGCAGGTACACCTTTGGGCGAAAGCTTAAAGGTTATTTGTTGTCACTTCAGAAAACCTAATTCTTCGCCTTTCCAGCACTTTTTCACAAGACTATTTTTGATTTTTTTACTCACAGTTATTTCACTTATGGTTTTAGTCCGCGCAGTGTTGTATACTTGGCTAGTAGGTTATGTTATATTTATTTATATTTAATTATGTGTTGGTCATTTTGCTGAAGATACTTGATGTTATATGTACATAATTTACTTGATGTAGCTTATCATTTTTATATTATACAGTTACGTGTACAGTTTATCTATCTGTGTGGCGTTTCGGGTATTATCTACCAACGGTGCTGGCTGAAAATCAGCGCTGGGGTGTATAACATACATCTCAGCATTATGCTGAGCTGGTGTCCAATTTGCAACCACAATGACACACACTATTGTGAACTTTTGTATTGTCCCATTTTTTGTAAAACATTTGTGTGTCTTGTGTTGTGTAAATAAATTTATTTTCTTTCTTTCTTTCTTTCTTTAAATATTTATCACACATGACTTTCGAGAGAAATTTCGAAAGACATTGGTGTGAGGCCAAATTCGAACCCAAGACTTCCTGATTCAGAAGCGGGCTAGTTTACTGAACCACCGAGACATAGTTTTTGAAGTTCTCATATAACTCTTTAATGAAAGGGCCATTTGATACGCATATAGTAGAAACGCAAATATTTATTCCACTATATTGGATTTAGAATGACGTCACATTATTTTTCGAGCTACTATTAACAAGCCCTTTCATTTGATACCCATATTGTAGAAATGCATTAAAAAAACTGTTCCTCTATCTTGGATGATCCGCCATATTGGATTTAGAATGACGTCACATTATTTTTTTAGTTGCTCCCAATGAGCCCTTTCATTTGATACCCATATTGTACGAAAGCTTAAAATATATATTCCTTCATCTTGGATATTCCACCATATTGGATTTAGAATGACGTCATATTATATTTTGAGTTACACTCAACAAACCCTTTCATTTGATACCCATATTGCAGAAATTCATTAAAAATATCCATTCCGCCATCTTGGGTCGTCCGCCATATTGGATATAGAATAATGTCATACATTATATCATGCATTGTCATCCAAAGTAAACGTGTATACAAAATTTCAGCTCAATCGGTTGAAGGTATCTACTTCAAAATTGAGTTACAAGATTCCACCGAACATACATACTTACATACATACATACATACATACATACATACAGTGCAAGGTAAATAAAAGCTTATAAAATCGGTAATAATATAATAATAATAAATTAAATACAGAAAAAATCCAAAAAAAATATATCATTAATGTGTCAAAATCATGTCTACACCGATGATGGACAATGATGATGATGATCAAACGGACAGTCCGCAAAGGTTTTTGATATAAACCGTCGAGACAACAGTATTAATAAGAGTAGCACGCTGAAATGGAGATGGGCAGGCCATATTGGTCGACGAAATGACCACCGTTGGGGTAGAAAAGTTCTTGATTGTAGCCACTCAAGAACTTTTCTACCCCAACGGTGGGCATTTCCAAACACGAACTGGTCAACACAGAGTAAGCCGTCTCGTAGTAGGCGTCCAGGAAGCCAATGGTTGTAAGTGACACATGACCAAAATTGTAGCGCAAGCAGTGGAAAGAAAGAAGAAGAAAAAAAGAAAAAAGGAAGGTCACTTTTTAATATGTGGAGAAACAATTTATTGTTTACATATACTGCATTCTCTGTCTGATTTATTTTAAGTGTGCCGCGCAACAGTGACCACAACGTTATCAGAGGAACAACATTTTATTGGAATTAACGATAAATGCTCAATCGTGAAATGAAACAATTGGGTCGTGTTATTTATTTTTGCAACGATTTTGTGTCATCTTTATAACATAGTACGGTTTTTATGGCGTCAAGTTAAGAATTGTTGAACTTTTGATTAAAACAAAAATTGTATATTGAAACTATGACGCCAAATATAATCTTTTGAACAATAATATGTTATATATTTTTTAATGTTTTCATGTTTGATCGGCCTTATGGTACATTGGTAAATCAACCGACTGCGAACCGAAGTCGCCGGGTTCGATCACTACCCGAGTACAAATGTTTATATTAAGCACGCATGTTTGTATGTCGTCTGGGTATATTTTTTATGTATTTACATAAGTTATGTATTTATTAAGTCTGAATATCCATTATCTAGTTACAATATATAACACAAGCATTAAGTTGCTCTGCTTAGAACTAGAGCTTTTTTTGTGTATTTTTGCCCAAGATGTTATCTACGTTTTGTTGATGGCGTTTGTTCAATGTCATTATTTTTCATTCTCTTTTATCACCCTACACAATCCCTCATCAGACTACACCACAACACCACTTCAATTTTGTCCATGATTGATTCATTATACTTGTACAGAATATTATCTATTAATATTCTTAACAAATTTTAAAATTGTTGCTTTATATTTCATAGATAGCTGACTCATACTAAATGGTTGCATTAAGAATAACACTTGCATACATTTAGAAAATTGTGTAGAAACTATTATGTGAATCACCTTTTAAAGATAGTTCTACAGTTGAAGATATAATATCAAAAGATAATAACGTTACATTTAAGGTGGTCGAGCATCCCAGTATGCTGCATGACATACACCACCAATATAATACCAACACCTCTCAGAATGCCGACGTAAAGTAGCTTATGCCACGTTTCCTTCGCTTAAAGAGGTATCCAGGGCATCAACACCTTTCGCCTTTAAACTTCTAACCCCATTAATATCCTATCTTAAAGGTCAGTAACCCAACTGTATCAGTATCTGTGTTACAGGTATCTACGGGCGGCTTTTATTCACTTAACTTCAGGTAACGCTCTTGCTCGTCTACCTTTGCTCCCATAGAGCATATGTTATATTGTATTGTTGATGAAAAAAAAACATTTTAACTAGATACGTGCTTCGGCTTTCGATGTTAAATAAAATCTGTCATGCGATTAAAGGAACTAAATACGTAGAGATTTAACATATCGGTTAATTAATGTTGATTCTAGCATGTCGCAGCACAAGCATTGCTATGTCTTAGCTAGTAGTATAGAGCTACCTCTACTTAAAAACACATTCCAATATGGAGTAGTCATCTAAAGGCATAATATATATTTTAAAACTGTAACAAATATTTGAAATTATTAAGATTTATTTAAAGTTTTGAAAGTGGTTGTTACAAGTATTTTAATAAGTCATATTTGTGATAAGAAAATGTATTTCTGAGTACAAATATTTGTGTTATGAGTGGCGTATAAAACCAAACTAGGGTATAGAAAGAATAGCAAGAATGAAGAATTTGACTATGAGAAAGATTTTTTTGTTTGTAATGTATAAACTCCGAGAGTAATGAATTGATTTCAATTTTTCTGCGATTGTTAGAAAGCTTATTTGCAATCTTTATAGCTTATTCACAAGTAACATAGACAATTTCTGTTTTTTTTTTAATAATTAGGGTTACGTCCCAAACATGTAAAAGTGCTACAATTATGTATATTTTTGCGATCTACTTTTGAGATTAGATTTAGCACAGAACATTGGCAAATTCTTTTCACAGGCTTATGTTGCATGAAGGTAGTTTACGAAGAAATAGTATATATTAATATTCATACCGGTAAAGATCGGCTTAGGTGATTCTACCACCATCAAATCAATGATGTGTGTGAAAAAAGCCAGGTCATGAGTGGACAAAACTGACGAGCGTGTGTAAAAGCGATAATGAGAGCGGAGGAAGCTAAAAAACGTGTATCAGGATTGTAGCAAATGGAAAGAAGTGATCTCTGTCTACCCCCACGGGAAATACGCGTGATATTGTTACATATTGTATGTATGTAATAGTATATGGCGTTATAAGGTTTGCTCTCAAAAAAAATGTTAAATGAGCAAAAAGTGTAATAACATGACATTACAGATATTGAAATTGTAATGGAACTTCCACAATCTATCGTTTTGGTTATTACAGATAAAATGAAATACGTAATATCTTTTATTTATGAGAAAAAAAAAACGATTATAAGCGCCATTCGACCATGTAACAAGTATTTTGATGGATCTGTTCTTGGATTGTACTGAAAGATTTTATTTATTAATTTTTTGTGTCGTATTATAAATCAAATTTCTTAAATACATAAAAAAGCCTTCTTTTCACACAAAAACCTTTACGGTAATTGCCATTACCAAATTATAAAAAAAAATCGAGGTCATTTATTCTCACCTTTCCTATCATACCCCCTAAAAACCAGCAACACAACCATGTCCATGGGCGGCGGCAATTGCTGTTTATATATTTCTTTAGAATCATACTTTTTATGGAACTGTTGAATTATTATAGGTTATATTATCTGAATACAAATTACTGAGCATAACTCGTTGAAATAAACAAAATTCTGTTTTTCGTAGATAAATTTGTGTTTATCAAATTTGTATAAAAAAAACTTTTAAGGGCCACACTAACAAAATAACCGAGGGATAGCAAGAAACTCAGCTCGACCCTTATTGAAGGCACTATAACTCCATAACAGATTGTCAACTAACATACGAGCGTGTAAGGGCACTTGTCGTTAAGGCTCGTCCATAAAATAAGGAAAATATATATATGAGATGTTTTAAAAGTGGCTGGTACGTCGTTGCATAAATATTTTGACTTCACTCGCCCCTCAAAAATTGACGTAAAGTGACTTATGCCGCGTTTTGTTTGGTGAAAGTGGTATCTAAATGCCCGTCTATTTTGAAGGCGTCGAACGCACTGTTCTCTCTCTCTCTTTCTATCTCTTCAATTTTGAAGATGTCTTCGAGAGGTGTTAGTAGTAGTTCGTCTATTTGTTGCCTTTATCTTCAAAAAAGAACGCTGTTATGAACAAGATCACATTTACAAACTAAAGGGGATTTTTTGTCAACAGCTATACAAATATATACTTGCATTATTTGAAACAGGAATAAATAATATAATAAAATATATCATTCCTTTTTTCATATACTTTTATGTTCATTTTAGGTAAAATTTAAAACAGAAACTAAAATTTTTAACCAATTTGAAGCATAACTCTGTAGAGACAAGTACCATTATCTGATTAATCACCATAAGAATCAGACGCCTTTTTTATGCCAAAGGGCTGTGGCTGTTAAAACCTCGACACGCCGAATCATTCTGTTACATACCAAATGGAAAAAGTGCCTATTGTCATAATATGACAATAGGTAAAAAGTGTCATAACGCAAAAAACGTCGATAACGAAATAATAATAAAGAAACATTTAATTTTTTTCTTCATATTACTAATTCACAAGACGACGAAAGATAAAAATAAAATCGTAAATCTCAATTTTCTTAAAATCCCTTTTTTTGTGTTATGACATTTTTTTAGAGGATGTGCGAAATGTTTCTTTATTATTACTTCGTTATCGACGTTTTTTGTGTTATGACACTTTTTTAGAGGATGTGCGATATGGCAAATTTAATAAATATCGATGACTGACAACTGTGTCCGGTATGTACCAAAAACAGTTGTCAGTCATCGATATTTATCACCCCTAGCTTCCTAAAAGAATTCCAAAAAATCATTAGGTGAGCACGGAATCAAACCCACAACTTCTGCGTCAGAAACGAGGATCTAGACCACTGGACAACCGAGAGTTTTTTTATTCTACTATAATGTGAACATATTTGAAAATCGAGTAAATCAATATGGATACGTAGTGTGTACAGACCACTAGTAACCCAAAATCTTTTTGAGTGCAAAGTTTTAGCACCAAAGTACGTCAGTAAATAATATTAAAAGCTTTTTTTAAACGGTTTTATTTAGCTCACCCCGTTTGTTTTATTCTTGGGTCAAATTTAGTAATTCAAATTTCACCCTCTTCCTGTCAACCGATTAATCTGAAATTTTGTATACACTTTGGATTTTGGTGACAATACAATAATGTTTATTCCTTATTTGAAGGCACTTTTGTTTTGAGCGCCATGACACAGCAAGTACAGTGGAAACGGAAGGGGAATACTAATTTAGAGTTCAGTTCTCTTTTAATAATATTAAAGTTTCAGAAACAGTTGGTCGGTTAGGTATTTTTTAGACTGGTTCTTTTGTGAGAGAAATTCTTTTTGGGGTTTGTACGTAAACACAACGGTTTGTATGTGTACGGTCCACATATAAACCATTTTATTAAGGGTTAAGGGTTGACAGACTTTTTTATGGCTAAGGGGAGGAAACGAGATGGAGCGTAACCTTGTGGTAAGTAACTACAGCCGCCCATGGACACTTGCAACACAGAGAGTGTTACAGTTGAGTTGTGGCCTTTAAAGTAGTTGGATATAAAAGGAGAGAAAAGAGGATAGAGAGCTCCAGATAGAGGTAAACGGAAGCCCATCCCCCTTTCCCCTCCTTGGGCTCATACCACGTTTAGTTCATTGAGAGAGGCATCAATGAACCAAATGCGGCATGAACCACTCTTCGTCGATATTCCAACAGGGCGTGGCGTTTCATCAATCATAATCTATTTTCCATTATGATGATTTTACTAAAATATAATTTCATAAGAAGATTCTCCCAACCAAAAAATTATTAAAAAAACACTATCACATCTGGACTTTGAACAAATATAATTATCTCTAGTAATTATTCTAGTCCTGTAATACTACAGCCAGAATATTAGAGGTCTGATTTGAGCTGGGAATATGTTACAATAGTTATTAATTAGGAAGATTTACAACAGAAGATTTACTGAGGTCATGAAATCTTTTAAATACTTCGAGACTGTACTATTTCCATATATTCAGATATTTATATATAAACGTCTAAACAGTCAAACAGTCTTGGTGGCGCAGTGGTCGAGCACACGGCTTCTGATCCAGAGGTCAGGGTTCGATTCCTGACACTGGCTCACACCAATGACTTTTCGAAATGGTTTTCGGAAGTTATGTGTGTATATATCGCTGACTAAAAACTTTGTGCCCGGTATGGCAATAGGTTTACCACCTATTCCATTTGGGACGTAAATATAACGGCGAGACGAGGCTTAACAGCCGCTGCCTACACCTTCGGGTAAGAAAAGGCGTGAAGTTATGTAATGTTATGTATGTATATATAAACGTCTCTAGTCCAAAATATAATGTTTAATAGTCAAAATTGTCAAAGAGAATGTAAATAAACAATAAAATAATCACCACACGTTCGAGATAGTGTCGTAGTTGTAGTTTTATCAAGACCAATATCAGACTGATAGTGTGCTGGTTGTTAGTGGATGTTTACGACCACTATCGTATCATCGCGTCACATATGTTATCGCCGTAACGAAGTGGTTTTTGGGTAACACCATTGATGTATTTATCCAGTAAGCTCTGGATGTTTACTTTTAATAATTCAATGATGACTTGTTTTAATAAAATTCGGAACTTTTCTTTATGTTAAACTAGTTGACCCAGCGAACTTTGTTTCGCCTCAGAAGCAATAAGAAGAAATAAAAATCGTTATTATGGGTCATCCCTAAGAGATAGATATACTTCATCGCGGTTTTGTAGACCTTTTGAAGTTGTAAAATAATGTAGTTTTTTTTTTACGAGATAGGAGGGCAAACGAGCAGGCGTGTCACCTGATGGTAAGCAACTAACGCCGCCCATGGACACCAGCAGCACATATAGTGTTACTGTTGCGTTGCCGACCTTTAAGGGAAGGGGATAGGAAAGGATGGGGAAGGGGGTGGGCCTCCGGGTACCTCTCTCACCGAACGAAACGCGGTATGAGCCACTTTACGTCGGTCTGTTGAGAGGTCGTGGTATTTCACCGGTCGAGCTGGCCCATTTATGCATTAAACTGCTTGGCTCCACCACTGTTAAAAGTAGTTTGTAATTTAGTTTACTAATGTTTTGATTGATCACTTAGAGTTCATAAAAATATCACTTTTATTTATTAAATTAAACATACGAACCATCACATTGACACCATCTATATATTAAAACAAAAAAACAAAATCCGTTGCGTAGTTCCAAAGATCAAAGCATTTATGAGACTGACAGCAAAAGGCGACTTTGTTTTATACTATGTAATGATAAGGATGACATCGCTGTCTGGCAAAATTGTGCTTGATTTCTATCATTAGGTTCTTTAGGTTGCTGAAAAATATTTGGGGCTGGTTATTATTAATCAGATATTTTAAGACATGATTCTGTCTATACTTTTTGCAATAAATTGCCTGAAGTCATAGTTACCTTTGTAAAGCGTACACCAAAAAAGCGGCTGATGAAATGTAATACAATCTTCTCCTTAAAATACAAATGAAAAAGCCTAGAGATGGCACGTCCGCAGGGATGCGGAGTCAGTCTTGCAATTACTTTTAACCCCATTAAGCAGTTTAATAGTATGGAAAACATCACTCTATTTTAAGAGATCTTTTTTTTATTTCTGAGCAATATCACTGTTATTAATTCCATTAGCTCTAGCTGAAGTCACATTAATAGTATTCTACTAACATTGCAAAAATAAATGTTCGCAAATATGTTTGTTATTCAAGTTGCACAAACTGAAATGCAAATTAGCAATTTTATTTCAAATATCCATATCATAATAATACCAACTTATTCCCCTACAAGCCTCCATTTGGACGGTATACTGGCTAAAACCTCAGGCATATTCCTGTTCACTACAATACCCTTCTCATTATTAGGCTCAGTCTTGTAATTTAGAAGTCCAATGGTCAAATTCACTATAAATTATGACTTTTCGGAATAGGCTTTGCTACTCATTACACGGAACCATATAATGCAATCAGCGTATCGGGAATAAGATACATGTGGAAGTGATCCAGAAATTTAATTTAACCAGAATTATAATTAAACATATAACTCCAATAATGTTTAGTAAATAAATGTTTTATTGTTTCAAGATGCAAATATTGTATTGAATTTTGTGCAAAATAAATTGTTTTGATCCTATAAATTAAATTCTTACATAAATTTCAAAGCAAATTTTGCGAAATTCTAGTGTTAAGGCTACTGTGCTATGTTTATTTTTACTGCTATACTATAAAAGGCTACAGACAACATAGATGACAAAATTCTGTAATTGGTGCCTTAAGATCACAAAAACAGATCCAACCAAAAAATTTTCGGTCCAAAATTTTGGCGAGTCAAGGTTTAATAGCCGCAGCCTACACATTAGGATAGAGAATAGGACGAATATATAAAAAATACATAAGTTCTATCCACATTGTAATATTATTTAAAATTTAAGTCACACGTCTATCATTTAGATTTTTTTATGATATTGAGAGGCAAATGAGCAGGCGTGTCACCCGATGGTCAGCAACAGCCGCCTCTCACGCCGTGTTACAGTTGCGTTGCCGGCCTTCACAAAGGGATATGGAAGGGGTTAAGAGAGAGATGGGGAGGAGGTAGGGAAAGGGGTTAGGTCTCTGGATACCTATCTCACCGAGCGAAACGCGGCAAGAATTAATGTTGATATTCTGAGAGGTCGTGGTATTTCACCGGTCGAACCGGCCCATTCATGCAGCGAACTGCGTGGCTCTACCTAATAAGTAATGAATAATTAGTTTTAAATTGAAATACATGTCGATACTATAAATTAAATACGATATAAATAATATAAACATCGAATATTCATTGGAATTATTATCGATTAAATCCATTCTTTTCTCATAATATTAATAATATTATTGAAGTCAAAAGATGTTATGATATTGAATGTGGAGATGTCGAGAAGTGGCTTTAAAAGTAAAACACTTTTTTATTATAACATAAAAATTTATTAGTCAATATTTTTATGAGAAAAATCCATTGTACCTTTGCTTTTATAATCGGACATTTATGTCTCTAATGAAATATAACGCTTACAAAAATTGACTATTAAAATTATTTTTTTAATAAACACCTGTAATGGATTAAGCAACATAAGGTGATTTAAATATTTACATTCTGCATACTCGTCTTACAGAAGTAAATGCAGCATGAAATTAAGTCGATTTTTCAGAGGTCAGGATGTTTCACCGATTGAGCCGACCCATTCATGTAGCGAATTGCTAGGCTGTACAGCTACCAAGTGGTTTATGATACGTTATGAAATACGAGTTTAGTCGTATACGTTTACGGTAATCCATAGGTTTAGCATATTTCCTCTGTTTCAAGAAGTAGGTTCGATTCTGGGATCACACCAATGACTTTACGGAATTCTTTTAAGTGGTTAAGTGTGATAAATATTGCTGACTGACAACGTTGTGCTCGGTGCACGACAATTAGTCCAGTCATTTCAGGTTTCATCTGGGGAAAAACTCCTAGTGGGCTGAAATCGAGGCTGAATTTCGAGTTAAGGCTTAAAAGCCACTGCTTACCCATTCGGATAGATAAAAGCATGAAGTTATGTATGTATCAAAAAAGACGAATAAAATAAACACATACAATGTTATCTTGTAATTCACACTCACTTTTTACTGACCTCCGTTTGAACCAACAGTAGCAAAGAATAGTACCCCGGAGAGTAGCGGACATTGTATTAAAATTGAAGACTCAAACTCGTAGAGTTTAAAGTTTTGAATGCAAAACAAAAATGAAGTGAAAACAGGTCTGTTCATAGCTTTCTTGATTTTTAGTAATTTTATTTGTTAACTGGTGTATTTTTTCTTTTACATAGATATTGACAAACATATTATTGTGTCAGGACAGTATTAAAATATTCATATTTTGTATATTACTGTAATATAATAACAATAGTAGATCATATATTTCTTTTATATTAAAAATCAAGCGGGTTACCTGATTTTAAATAACTAGTGCTAACCATATGTACAGCACCAAATGTTATAGTTGCGTTGTAAGCCTTTGGAGTAGGATGGTAGGAGAGGTTTTCAGAAGGTTTGGGCCTCTGGATACATCTGTCACTGAACGATATGCTGTATGAGCCACTTTAAGCCGATATTCTAAGTGGTCATAGTATTTCACCGGTCGAACCTGCCCATCTACGCAGCGAGCTTCATGACTACCACTGTTGTATACATGTTGCTATAAAAAAAAACGGGAAATAATTCAAATGCCTATATACATATATATATATATATATATATATATATATATATATATATATATATATATATATATATATATATATATTTAAAGAATATATTTTAAATGTTAATTGAGTTATTGAACGCTATTGAAATTCTAAAAGTATTAAGAAGTGAATACAAATATCACCTTACATTAGAAATAAATCTAAACGTTATCTATTACGGGGACGGCGTTAGATAGAGCAGCTGATCGATGCGTTCAGTTCCCATGGCAGTTAGAGGTATAATACGTAACATCATTAACCTTGATTAGCCTCCTACTGTGACCGTATACAGGTTGTTTTTTTTTTGTAAGTAGAAAATAAAACAGATATTTTGATATTATAGATTTTTGGTAATGTGATCAATATATTTATAAGAGCATGTAATATAATTTGCTACAACTTTTAAATTATTGTTAAATATTTATCAGATTTTTACCAATTAAAATATTGTTTATTAAATGTGTTTTAAGAAGTTTTTCCTCTCAGTCAGCCGGGAGCGAAAGAAAAACATATGGCTGACAAGCTTACACAGCACTACACCGAAGAATGGCGGTATAACCATTCATAAAATATGGGTCAACCTAAATGTTCTTGGTAGGGGCGGGCAGTAGCGTCCCTATCTAAAAAAGGTTTACCCCTGCGGTCTCCAACCCGTTTGCCCAGCGTGGAGACTATGGGAATAAACCTGCTAATGAAAATAGCACCAATGCAACGACCCCCAGTTCCCGGTGGTCCCACTATTCCCGGCCAAGGCAGCGGTCGTGGTAACGGTGGGACAGGGGGTGCTAAGAATCTCCGGGTTACGGCAGGCTGCCAAAAACAACTACTCGTGGCCACTTATAATGGACGCAGTCTTCGGTTGGACCAACACCTCACCGAACTCGAGGTAGAGCTGGGTTGCTTGAACTGGCATATTCTAGGGCTATCTGAAGTCCGGCGAGAGGGGGAGGACACGATAACCCTACAGTCAGGCAACTTACTCTACTTTTGGGAAGGTGACCAGCTCTCCCAGGGGGGTGTCGGTTTCCTCGTTCACAAGGACCTCGTTAGCAGCGTTGTGGAGATCAGTAGTGTGTCGACCAGGGTAGCGTACCTTGTACTGAAACTTACCAACAGGTACACCCTGAAGGTAATACAGGTGTATGCGCCGACCTCGACATACTCTGACGAGATAGCCGAGGCGATGTACGAAGATATTGCAAAAGCAATACATGGTACCGCCAAGGCTCACTACAGCGTTGTTATGGGGGACTTCAATGCCAAAGTGGGAGTACAAGAATGCGGCGAAACGAAAATCGGTCCATATGGCTTGGGGTGCCTAAATCACAGGAGGCAGATGCTGGTGAACTTCCTGGAGTCTGAAGGGCTTTTCTTGATGAATTCTTTCTTCAAGAAGAGTCTCCACAGGAGGTGGATTTGGCGAAGCCCCGATTCTGTGACAAGGAACGAGATAGATTTTATCATTACGGATAGTAAGCATACATTTAGAGATGTCTCTGTGATCAACAGGTTCAATACTGGAAGTGATCACCGACTTCTTCGAGGCTCTCTAAATATTAACATGAAAGCTGAAAGGACCCGGAAGATAAGGTCTATTCTCCGACCTACGCCACTCCAAATAGCCGAAACTGAAAAGTTCCAAACGGAACTTAAAAATCGATTCGATCTGCTGGAAACCACAGGCAACGTGGACGAAAAAGTCGACACTGTGGTCAACACGCTGAGGAAAGTGTCTCAAAGGCTGTTCCCGAGATCGCAGAAAAAGGAGTCCAAGCTCTCTGCTGAGACACTCGAGCTGATGAGGCAAAGGCGAGAAACTCCATCCGATCAGCTGTCTTCGTCAGAATGGAAAAGCCTAAACCAGCGTATTAGAAAGCTGATGCGGCGCGACCTTCGCCGATCGAATACTCGACCAATCGAGGACGCGATCGACCGCAACAAAGGGTCGAAAGTGTTCGCTCAGCAGCTTGGAAGGCTCCATCTGACGAAGTTGAAAACTGCGGATGGACGTGTCGTCACCTCTAAGCCTGAAATTCTCGCAGAGGTAGAATATTTTTATGGGCTCCTTTATTCCACACGGATGACCAAGCCGACGGGACACAGCGATGATGACCACAGAGCCCCGCTAACGCGTCACTACAGTGAGGACATCCCCGACTTTTCAGAAAGCGAGATTAGGGCGGCTCTCGGGCAACTTCAGAACAACAAGGCACCCGGTGATGACGGAATTACTACAGAACTTCTAAAATCCGGCGGGACTCCTGTCCTAAAGGAATTAGCAAGTCTTTTTAATTCCGTCATACACCAGGGCATAACACCACAGGCTTGGGGCAGGAGTGCGGTAGTGCTGTTCTTCAAAAAAGGTGATAAAACCTTACTGAAGAATTACAGACCCAGCTCACTCCTGAGCCGTATCTACAAGTTGTTCTCGAGGGTCGTCACGAATCGTCTTGCTGTAAGACTCGACGAATTCCAGCCTCCGGAGCAGGCCGGGTTTCGAAAAGGCTTTAGTACGGTGGACCACATCCATACTGTTCGGCAGATTGTACAGAAGATCGAAGAGTACAATAAGCCGCTGTGTATGGCATTCGTAGATTATGAAAAAGCCTTCGACTCCATCGAAACTTGGACAGTTCTGGATGCATTGCAGCGATGTCGGGTTGACTGGCATTATATCGAGGTGTTGAGATGCTTGTATGACACCGCCACGATGGCTGTCCAGATACAGGACCAGGTGACGAACTCTATCGAGCTGAATCGAGGTGTAAGACAGGGAGATCTCATATCTCCCAAACTCTTCACCAACGCTCTAGAGGACGTCTTCAAGACCCTGGATTGGACTGGAGAGGGTATCAACGTGAATGGTGAGTACATCTCACATCTTCGGTTTGCCGACGACATCGTTGTAATGGCAGAGTTGCTGGAACAGTTAAGCGGAATGCTGAGCAGCCTAGACGAGTCCTCCCGGCGTGTCGGTTTGGGCATGAACTTGGACAAGACCAAAGTCATATTCAATGAACATGTCGTGCCCGGACCGATAAGCGTCGAAGGGTCAGTTCTCGAAGTCGTAAACAAATACGTCTACCTAGGCCAAACTATCCAGTTAGGTAGACGAAACTTCGAGAAGGAGGCCGAAAGGAGGATTCAGCTGGGTTGGGCTGCATTTGGCAAACTGCGTCGGGTCTTCAGCTCGCCTATACCGCAATGTCTGAAGACCAAAGTCTTTGACCAGTGCGTCCTACCGGTAATGACCTACGGTGCCGAAACGTGGACACTCACGGTGGGACTAGTCCACAAATTTAAAGTCGCTCAGCGAGCTATGGAGCGGGCTATGCTCGGGGTATCTCTGAAGGATAAACTCAGGAATGAGTATATCCGCCAGAGAACTGGGGTAACCGACATAGCTCGCAGAGTAAGCTCGCTGAAGTGGCAATGGGCTGGTCATATCTGCCGAAGGACCGACGGTAGATGGAGTAAGAAAGTCATTGAGTGGAGACCGCGTCTTGGTAAACGTAGCGTAGGACGCCCACCAGCCCGATGGTCAGACGACCTCAGAAAGGCTGCTGGAAAAGACTGGAAGCGGAAGGCAGAGAATCGGATGTTGTGGCCCACATTGGGAGAGGCCTATGTCCAGCAGTGGACTGCAATAGGCTAATGATGATGATGATGTTTTAAGAATGATAATTAAAATAAATTTAAATATACAAACCTGGGTCTGTATATTTAAATTTGGAGGTGTAATGAATAAAAATAAAAGATCTAATTCATTAAATTAAAATTACTCAAAAAAATAAGCAGCTTTTATTTATTTTATTGTCATTTTAATTATAAATATGCATCTTAACTTCGCTTGAAAATAATATGTTTTTACACTAAAAACATAAGTAAAACTTTATCAGTCACTCTGTATAAATAGAAATTAGAATCTAGAAGCCCAATAGTAGCCAATTTTAACTAAACATCTGTTCATTTCCTCCAACTGTATCTCAGATACAACATAAATATGACGATAACATAATCTGGTCGTATATCTGTATTATGTCATATTATTTTTATTAAAGAACAAGTCTTAATATGTGGATTAAGATTGTGTTTGAAAATGTTTAACGGAAGCTATGTTTTGGTATAATTTAAATGAATGTTAATATTAATAATTATTGAAATTTGAATAATTCTTAATAAGAATCTTATTCATTTTTAACTTTATCTTTTCTCTTGTTCAACATGAGATATCCATCCGGTGTTATGAATTCTTTGGCGAATTCCATCAGCACTTTTATGTAATATACAGTAAGAAAATACAATTTATCTTAAATACTAACTAAGCACGAGCTTAGTTTGAGACTAGATGGCGTTGGATGTATTGTGATAACGTAATTATATTCAAATAGTTTTATTATCATTGTCAAATTTTGTCATTGTTGAACGCGTGAAATTAATTCAAAGATAAACATTCAAGTCTTTTTCATAACATCAATAGTTTTACCAATTAAAGGTGTAGGCAGCGTCTCAATTTTAAAACCAAATGCCCCGAACGGAAATTTATTGCTTTACATCAAGTTAAATGTTGGCACGTGGTCAATATTTACGACACACAACTTAAGGATAGAATTCTGAAAAGTTACTGCAGTGAACCCAGATTTTATCCCACGATTTTTAGCTCGATCTCTAGATCACCAATATTAGTTTTTAACTATTACTACTCGTATTATTACTTTATTTTTGTAGTTATTTCACAACTCTTTTACGCTGTCACAAACAGGAGTTTATAATTATATTTTTAATTATTCATGTAGATAAGATATTCAGTAGTAGCATATAAAAGCGGCAAAGGGGTTAAATAAGGCGTCGCTCAAAGAAAACGGAACATTTCGCTGTGAAACAATAATGCACAAAGCTAAAAGGAGTGCAAACTTTCAGCGTCAAGAAAATAATGAGTTTAGTTGACAATATCTGATGCGGTATTTTACAAAAAAAATAAATTCATGAAAATTATTCACGCACTATTTAAAACTCAGTGAAACTCTAAAGCATTTTATAATTAGTAGTAGTCAGTTAGCATCCGAGTCTTTTTTATGCCATGAGCGGGCGTGTCACTTGATGGTGAGCAACAAACGCCGCCCATGGACACCTGAACAAATTTAGTATAACCGTTGTGTTGCCGGCACTTACAATGGGATACAGAAGGGGTCAGAAGTGGGATGGTGAGGAGAGGAGGAAAAGGGTGGGCCTCCGGAAACATCTCTCACCAAGCTAAACGTGGCAAGAGCAAATTTACGTCGGTATTTTCGTCGTGGTATGTCATCGGTCGAGCTGGGCCATTCATGTAGCAAGTTGCATGGCTCTGCCACTGTTTAATATTTTTACTAAGATAATATTCTCTTTTTTGCTAAATTTCTGTACCACTAATATAAAGATTAGTGTAGTAGTTTTTATGATCCGACATACAAACCAGACTAATAACATTTACCGGCAGTAACTAGCCCAGCAACTTTAAATCTTGATGACACTTTCGATCTTCTTGTCTTTATTCTGAATTATTTATACATTAAGGCCTTTTTTCATTTATCGCTTCATATGTAGCTAAAACTATACTAAAATCCGTTGGGTATTTTAAAAGCTTTAAGCGCACAATCAAGTGAACAATTTATTCTATGTAAAGAAACCATATCCATACTAAAGCAACTTCCGCGACTTTTCGAGACATTTGCAAAGTAAGGCAATCCGCACAGAGTAACGAATCCTTTGTGACTTGATATCACCTTAAACTTCACGAAACGACTCTAGAATGTACCTAATGTGAAACACTTGCATATATTAATTCTAACTAAAACTAAAGTTAAAACAAGTTTTTATTTAAATGCTCTGAAACAAATAAAATAACTTTTGAATTTATTGAAAAATAATATTTTATTAAATTATAAAATTTATCCCGAATCAAAAAAAATCTCATGCACATGGTATGCATTAAAAATCATGATTACTATATTGAAATATTATAACATAACATAGGATAACTTTACGCGCTTTTCGAAGGTGTAGGCAGTAGTTGTTGAGCCGCGACTCGCCGTTATGTTTACGATCCAAATAGCAATAGTTGGCGAACCTATTGTCTTACCAATAGACAAAGTTGTCCTTACAAAGTTTTCAGTCATCGAAATATATGATCAAAATGTGTATGTTGTACAAGTTAATCTATATCTATACATATAATAAAATTGTAGAAAAGTCAAAACTGTACATTGAATATTTTTTAAAAAGAATACTTGGTGTGTGATCTGCAATCGATACCGAAGCCAAAAATATACTTTTTAGAATTTTTGTCTGTTTGTCTGTTTGTCTGTTTGTCTGTTTGTCTGTATGTATGTCCGGGATAAACTCAAAAAGTACTGCATGGATTTACTTCAAATTTGGCACGAAAATTATTAAGAAGTCGGGTCAACATATAGGCTACATATTATCACGCTATCACCTACGAGGAACGAGCAGTGAACCTTTATTTCTTCAATGTATTCTGTAGCAACGTGTAATCTAACGACGCATATTTGTATGTTGTTATGGTGTTATTATGTTAATAACCATGCTTTAATCTATACATATAATAATAATAATAATAATATAATATAAGTTAGCTTCACATTTTAATTAACTTATGCCGTTAAACATAACAGACAATTTTAAAACAGTGCCATCTATGAGATTTACAAAACAGAAAACATTAAGTTGAATTACACGTGTAAGCACTTTTTGGTTTTAGATATAAATAAATCTTTGAGATTTTAAAAACATCAAGTCGAATTACATGTTTAAACACTTTTTGAATATAAATAATTGAAATTTCATCATGCGCTTGCGGTCAATAGATGTTTTTAAGAGTCATAGATGGAGTTGTGCATTTTCTTCTTTAAAATTGTATCGTTAATTCTTTTCAGAGATGAGCAAGACAATTAAAAAAATGTATTTGTATATGCTAAAAACTGTTAATATTTTTGTTCGGTATTTATTGGTGTAATGATTGCTTCGTAATTTTATAATTTTACACCATTAAAAAAAAATGTTTCCTATTCGCTAACTAGATGGCGTTGGCGTCGAATTAGATCGCGCTATAATTTCGTTCACCAAAAGTGATGTTATGAGTACGGATGTCGCCGCGACAACTCATAGAAACTGGGGTTACCTGCGTTGCTATAAGTTATCGTGTGCTTAGTCGAATTTAACGTGAAAACTGAAAATACTTTCCTGAAATATAATTAAAAAAAAAAATATTTACTTAAATAAACTTCATTCGGAATCGGACTACTGCTTACTGCTTAGCTATCATTATCTGTGTGTAAATTCTCAGCGTGTAAATTATTTTCTGTTATTTTTCAAACTTAAAATAATCAAAATGCCTAGAAAACGGTCTAATCTATCCCAATCCTCAAACGATAGTCGAAGGAAAAGGTTAGCTCGATCTCTTGAAACCACCATTGAGCGTGAGGCAAGGATAGCTACTCTTCGAGAAGAGAACACAATGCGGAAATTCGAGATGGAGAAAGTAGTACGTCGCGCCAGTCCCGATTAGATACTATGCGCACTCAAAATGCATCGTTGCGGTCTCTGGAAAGTAAAGAAGCATACGAAATACGGCTATTAAATGATCGGAAGCGCCATGCTGAGTCTCGCGCGTCAGAGACATACACGCAACAAGAGACAAGACTGAGTTTGCAGCGCAGCCGCACTTATGCCGCTCGATCGTGCGAGAGTGCTGAAATTCGAGAAGCTCGATTGGAAAGCGACCGGGAGCGTCACGCTGAGTCTCGCGCGTCAGAGACGTACACGCAGCTAGAGACGAGGTTGAGTTCCCAGCGCTCTCGCACAGATGCAGCTCGATTTTGTGAGAGTGTCGAAGCGCGAGAAGCTCGACTGGAAAGCGACCGGGAGCGCCACGCTGAGTCTCGCGCGTCAGAGACGTACACGCAGCTAGAGACGAGGTTGAGTTCCCAGCGCTCTCGCACAGATGCAGCTCGATTTTGTGAGAGTGTCGAAGCGCGAAAAGCTCGACTGGAAAGCGACCGGGAGCGCCACGCTGAGTCTCGCGCGTCAGAGACGTACACGCAGCAAGAGACGAGGTTGAGTTCCCAGCGCTCTCGCACAGATGCAGCTCGATTTTGTGAGAGTGTCGAAGCGCGAGAAGCTCGACTGGAAAGCGACCGGGAGCGCCACGCTGAGTCTCGCGCGTCAGAGACGTACACGCAGCAAGAGACGAGGTTGAGTTCCCAGCGCTCTCGCTCAGATGCCGCTCGATTTTATGAGAGTGTCGAAGCTCGAGAAGCGCGACTGGAAAGCGACCGGGAGCGCCACGCCGAGTCTCGCGCGTCAGAGACATACACGCAGCGAGAGACGAGGTTGAATTCGCAGCGGAGTCGCACTTCTCTTTCTCGGTCGATCGAAGATCATGAAGAGCGGATGACCCGGTTAAGAAGAGATCGTTCTCAGCATGCCCTTTCACGGTCGTTAGAGAACGATGAGCAGCGTGAAGAACGTCGTGCAGCTGCTCGGCAGCGGTACCACGACGTGTGTGGCGATACGTCTGCTCATCTATCGCTAGAACGGGATAGAATTCAAGAGTTTCGAGGATCTTGGTCGGGTGAACAGCGTGCGGCACAACTAGAACTAGATCGTCTGCGGCGTAGCATGAATCAACTTTCAACATCTGACGATGAATCCATGGTTTACGATATCGAAGAGCAATCGTGGCTAAATAAAGAGGGAAGTGGATTTATGTACAATGTTGCGATTAACTACGCCGCACACGGAGATATTGGTGTCTTAGAAGAAGTGTGTGCCCACTGTCAAGCCCGCAAATGGAAAGGAGAGCCCAATGGGATGTGTTGTGCATCTGGTAAGGTACGCTTGGAGTCTATGCAAGACCCACCAGATCTGTTAAGAATCTTACTAAATGGCGAACATCCGAAGTCCAGCCATTTTTTGAAAAACATCCGAGCTTATAACAGCGCCTTCCAGATGACTTCGTTTGGTGCAAATCAAATCGTTGAAGCAGGTTTCATGCCGACATTCAAGGTCCAGGGGCAAGTTTACCATCAAATCGGTTCGCTGCTACCTACAGACATTCCAAAATTTTTGCAAATTTATTTTGTAAGTGATTTTGAAGAACAAGCAAACCTACGAAGTAGACACATCCCCAATTTGGACCCTGTTCTGGTCAGAGGATTGCAAAGTATGTTGCATAACGTTAATCCGCACATTGGCAACTTCAAAGCCGCTCTGGCGTCGGTGCCTGAGAACGAGCGCAACCGCTTTAAGTTTGTCATCAGTGCAGATAGAAAGCCGATTGCAGCCCATCCGGGACGATATAATGCGCCAACGACGAATGAGGTCGCCGTTCTCTTAGTCGATCAGGAGTGTGATAAAAGAGATATCGTCTTACGCACGCACGATGACCGGCTTCAAAGGATCAGCGAAACTCACCGCGCGTACGATTCTCTTCAATATCCGCTCATGTTTTGTCGCGGAGAGGATGGCTACCATTTCGCCCACTATAATGTAGACCCCCAGACAGGCTCCCCAAATTATAACAAAAAAACGTCCGCCATGCAGTTCTACAGCTTCTTGATCCAGCTGAGGGTGAACAATGGCTCTTATCTCCACCATCATCGTACACTCTTTAGTCAGTTTCTGGTGGACATGTATGCCAAAATTGAGACAGAGCGTTTGGTATTTATAAGGTCCAATCAAAGAAAGCTGAGAGCTGAGAACTACGTCCATCTCAGAGATGCCATGCAGAATGATGCCAATGCTCAAGATGTAGGAAGGATGGTCATTCTCCCCTCCACCTTCACAGGAGGTCCGCGGTACATGCACGAGAGGACCCAAGATGCATTTTGCTATGTGCGAAAGTTTGGTCGCCCGGACCTCTTTATTACTATCACTACCAACCCAAAGTGGCCTGAAATAACAGCTCAACTCCTTGCAGGACAGGTTTCGTACGACAGGCACGACTTGATCTCTCGCGTATTCCACCTGAAGTTGAAATGCCTTATGGATCTTCTAACAAAGGCAAAAGTGTTTGGTACAGTCCGATGTCATATGTACTCCGTGGAATGGCAAAAACGCGGCTTGCCACACGCGCATCTGCTTTTGTGGTTGGAAGAAAAGATCAGGCCTATCCAGATTGATCAAGTCATAAGTGCAGAGCTTCCGGACCCTGACGTTGATCCTGTTCTGCATCAAATTGTTAAAAGTCACATGGTGCATGGCCCCTGTGGCACGTTAAATCCAAGTTCCCCTTGTATGAAAGACGGACGTTGTACAAAAAGATTCCCAAAAAAATTTACCAACGAAACCATTACTGGTGAGGATGGATATCCCTCATACCGGCGCCGATCACCAGCAGAGGGCGGGCATTCCACTGAGCTGAGCGTGCGTGGCCAGGCGCGACCGGTCGATAACCGATGGATTGTTCCTTACTCACCAGTACTGTCCAGGACCTTCCAGACGCACATCAACGTCGAGTCGTGCACCAGCGTCGGGTCGATCAAATATATCTGCAAATACGTGAACAAAGGTAGCGATCAGGCGACGTTTGCTTTACAGAACACTGACAGAGACGAGGTGACCAAGTATCAGTCCGGTCGCTACATCAGCACGTCTGAAGCAGTTTGGCGGATACTGGCGTTCTCTATACATGACAGGCATCCTGCCGTCATGCATTTAGACGTCCACCTAGAAAACGGTCAGCGCATATATTTTGATCCCAACAACGTTGCTGAGCGCTTAGAAAATCCGCGCCAAACAACTCTCTTGGCATTTTTCAGGCTCTGCGAAATCGACCAGTTTGCGAGGTTCCTTACGTATGACGAGGTGCCTTCATATTACACGTACGACAAGCAAAGGGGAATATTTAACCGACGTCGAAGAGGAGGTGCTGTCGAAGGTTTTCCGGGAATTTTCAAGGACACCGTATTGGGTAGAGTTTATACCGTGCACCCGAATAATGGCGAATGCTATTTTCTGCGGTTATTACTTCACACGATCCGAGGCCCAACGTCTTTTGCCTTTCTGAGAACATTTGATGGCGTGGAGTATCCCACTTACCGCGCAGCCTGTGTAGCACGTCACCTTCTCGACGGTGACCAAAACTGGGATGACACCCTCGCGGAGGCGAGCGTCAGTAACAGCCCCAGCCGTATGCGTCATCTGTTTGCCGTCATCTTGGTGTTTTGTGGAGTCACGAACCCGGTAGCTTTGTGGGAAAAATATCGACATCATCTATCTGAAGATTTTCTACGAGCTTTGAGGCGTGCTACTGGAGACGAAGTCGAAGTAACTGATGAACGCGTGCTGAACACCTGTCTTAGTTCACTTCAAGACGTGGTCATTTCCATCGGCGGCAATCCATTGGTCGAATATGGGTTACCAGCTCCCCAATCATCACCGCATCAAGACCGTGGAAATCGAGAGTATAACGCTGAGACAATTTACGATCCGAGCGAAATGACCACCATACGAAATCACCATGTCGCTTTGTTCTCTTCAGAGCAAAAACAAATTTATGACACTGTTCTTAAAAGCGTTGGGCAAAACCAGGGTAAAATGTTTTTCTTGGATGCTCCTGGTGGAACAGGAAAAACATTTGTTACCACTGGCATACTTGCAGAGGTCAGGAGGCAAGGCAAAATTGCCATTGCTGTAGCGTCGTCGGGAATCGCTGCCACACTGCTTCCGGGTGGCAAGACAGCACATGCCATGTTTAAAATTCCCATCGATTTAGAGAGCACCGAAACGCCTGTTTGTGGTGTGTCACGCAATAGTGATAAGGGACACGTGCTGAAGGATTGCTCTCTGATCGTATGGGATGAGTGTACGATGGCCAATAGAAAAGCAGTTGAGGCCGTGGACAGAACCCTGCAGGACATCCGCAGGAACGAACACTTGATGGGTGGTGTCACAGTTCTATTCAGTGGCGATTTCCGACAAACGCTTCCCGTGGTGACGCGGGGATCGAGGGCTGACGAGGTGAATGCTTCGTTGAAACGATCTTCGCTGTGGTCACGAGTTCGTACGCTGCGCTTGACCATTAATATGAGAGCTCGGCTCGGCGGCAATGCACGTGCTCAAGAATTCTCCGATGTTCTTCTAAGTCTTGGCGAAGGCACTCTACCAGAGGAGAGAGGTGGTGCTTCCAGAGTCTCTCGGTAGAGTCGTATCCAGCTTAGAAGAACTCATTCGCTGTGTGTACGGGGACATCAGTCATATACCGCACCAGCAGAATTCTTGGGTATGTGAGCGGGCAATTTTGACGCCCAAAAATGGTCAGGCTGAAGCAATCAACGAATGCATTCTCTCGAAAATTGAGGGGAATGAAGTGGTTTACACCTCTATAAACACTGTCATCGAGCAAGATGATGCCACACATTATCCCGTGGAATTTCTGAACTCTCTGTCAGCAAGTGGACTTCCAGCGCATACTATCAAGCTGAAAGTCGGTGTCCCGATTATGCTTCTTCGGAACCTATCTCCTCCGAAGTTGTGTAACGGGACCCGCCTTAAAGTCATCTCGCTCCACAGACACAGCATTGAGGCGGAAATTCTTACGGGTTGTGGCGTAGGCGAGGCAGTATTTGTACCACGCATTCCCCTCATACCTCATAACTTCCCGTTCCAGTTCAAGCGCGTACAGTTCCCCGTGAGTGTTTGCTTCGCGATGACCATCAATAAGTCGCAGGGGCAGACACTGAGAGCAGCGGGTGTCGACCTCAGGACGAGCTGCTTCTCACACGGGCAGCTGTACGTCGCTTGCTCCCGCGTCACCAGTCCTGACTCTCTTTACATTTTGGCTGCGGAGAGCCAAACCAGCAATGTTGTTTATAGAGAAGTTTTATAAGTATATATTTTTATCCTTTTCTATATTTATATTTTCTTATTCATTATTTTCTACATTTGCTTCAGTCGCAACTTATTACTTAATTCAGCAGAATCACCATAAAGTCATTTATTCAAAGCAGACTGAAAATCAGCACTTTTGAAGTTCAACAATTTTACAAAAGACAGTCTCCCTCTGTTACTGTACTTTCTGTATTTATGAAATGTAAAGAAGTAACGGGTAAATAAATGTTATTTTAAAAGGTATAATCGTAGGTATTTTTGGTGCTGTATAGCGTTCAGGCAGATGACGTCGCGGGCTACAGCTATACTACAAAAATTCCTGTTAAAATGAAAATAAACAATGCGGGCAACAACCATTGCTACCGCAATCTGTACTTATCCTACCAGTTACAATTTCATTTTAGAGGTAATTACTTCTCAACTGTCTATGTAAAAATATAGCTATCTGATCACAAATTCCACGCGTACGAAGTCGCGGGCACAGCTAGTATGTATATATATGAAATAAAAATATTAAATTATACCTAATGAGATTATAAACTTAAGTATATCTTAAAGTTGTTTTAAACTATGTACAAGTTTATAGGCTTTTATATGTATGTAGATAAAAGATCTTTGGTGAACATTTAACACAATTCACAAGCATTAGCGATAAGTTGAATAGATTACGAATGTTGGTAAAGAGATGATTCCAAGATTTAAATTAAGTCAAAGTAAATACTATAAAAGTAACTTTATCATTAATGTGGTAGAGCCAAACAGTTTACTGCATGAATGGTCAGGTTCGACTGGCGAAATACCACAATCACTCAGATGATAGACCTAAAGAGGCTCATGTCGCGTTTCGTTCGGTGAGAGTGGTAACCGGAGGCCCACCTCCCTTCCCCAAGCTTTCCCATCCTACTCCCTTAAAGGTCGACAGCGCAACTATAACACAATATGTGTTGCAGGTGTCCATGGACTTACCATGAGATGACACGCATGCTCATTTGCCCTCCTCCTATGCCATAAAAACAACTATTCCCAAGGTGAGTTGACGTCAGGTAATAAAACATAAAACCACGGATGTCACAAATCTTTTGACAAAAGGCGGACATTTTGTGCCGACTCCGACACTTGGAGTGGAATCGTAGTGGAAAAATGTATAGTATTTATAGTACATATCTTTACTTAGTTCATTTCTTTCTTAGACTTGGTACTAATGTACCTAATGGAGCTTACAACTGTATACAGATTAATACGAACTACTAATATACTGATTAATATTATTACATATTAAAAAATAAAGTCACATTTATGCGTAAATCTTTGAAACTAAGCTAAGATGTCATGTATTATTCGTGTAAATAAAAAATGATGATTTCGAAGATTTTGCAATTATTTTTGGTCCGGAATAAATGCGCCGAGTCAGCTCGTTATAAATATAATATTTGCCAGTAGCTAGCTCGATTTGATGAATATTTGGTAAAAACTACGCATCATCATACTTCCTATGATTATTTAGGACTAATGTTTGTTTATAATCTTACATATATTTATAATAATTAAACGTTTTATGGATGAAGATGGTGGTCGTTCAGAAGCTATTTTTATTGATTCTGAACGACCATCATCTTTTTGTTCATTACTCGTGAAAATGATCTCTGTAAAGAGTTCAAAACGCGATAAAATCCATAAAAAGTTGTTTTAATTTTATGAATGTGGTTCGCGAAAATCTTAGAAATAAATATAATCAAAGAAATTGCAAGTATTTAATAAACCGCAACAGTTCATAGCTTGAGCCAAATTACCATAGTAATAGAACTATTGCAAGTCAAGCAGTTAAGTACTCGCATGGGTACTCCGTGCGCTAGAAATTTAAATTTTATCACTCGAGACATGTGGACTACAATGTTATTGCTGCAGTGGCTCCTTGGATCTCGTTATTTTTTAACTCAATTTGCTTAATACAATGTTATGTTGTTAGCTATGTTACACATGTAAAACGATGTTAACATAATTACTTAATCTACTGTTTGGTGTGTTTTTATCTTTTACTAAATATCCTGATTAAATAAGTGGTTACAGTCTCGGTGCTCCATTGGTCGAGCACACGGCTTCTGATCCAGAGGTCCGGGTTCGAATCCTGACACTGGCTCACACCAATGACTTTTCGAAATTGTTTTCGGAAGTATGTGTGATAAATATCGATGACAGAAAACTTTGTGCCCGGTAATGCAATAGGTTCGACACCTATTCCATTTGGGACGTAAACATCATGGCGAGACGAGGCTTAACAGCCGTTGCCTACACCTTCGGGTAACAGAGGCGTGAAGTTATGTTTTTATGTTTTAATTAAGTGGTCCTCGAAAGCATGGTTAGTTGACAATATTCATATTGAATTCTAACTGTGGTGGAGTCATGCAGTTCGCTGCAAAAATAAGCCGGCTCGGACCTATATGCAAATCGAATAAAGTGGCTCACGATCATGAGAGAGAGGTCGGCGGCCCATCACTTCCCCCTTTTGTTACACTCCCTCTCCCTCCCAACTTGAAGGCCGGCAACGCAATTGTGACCTTCCCTGTCTTGCAAATATCCTTGGGCGACGGTGGTGGCTTACCACTGCGCCCCGCTTCTCATAAAAAACTGTAGTTATTCAAAGAAAAAAAATTTTTTAATATTATTCATTATTTTTTGCTTGCATGTTGGGATCAACAAAATAAGTTTTATAATATCCCAGGAGACAACCGTTAATAGAAAAAAAACTAATGTCAGGACCCTCACAAAGACCTGCACAGACATCGTGATGCTTGCTCTTCGTTGGTAAAGATAAAAATATTTCAGAAAATATCTTTGTAAAAGCAAAAATATAGAAAGAGAATTCTTTCACTATAAGACTTGAAAAGTTAATCACTATACATTTTTGAAGTGCATCTAGAAATATCTTTAAATTTACACGGTAATATAAAATGTCTGCCAGAAATTAGATTTGCATATCGGTCCACCGAGACTTGACTGACAGTGTTTGAACTTATGAAATAATTACAAGCAGACTTCAGAACTAAATCTGTTGTAACCCAACTTATTAACCAACTACGCTTCAAGGAGGATTTTAATATATTTATATTATGTGTATTTTTATTTATGAGGCTGTGATAGTGATATTGGCTATGTTATGTGCCGCGCTTCCAATCTGAATGAAAAGACGTTTTTTTCGAGATTGTTTAAATACATTGACGATAAATAATTTTATTCCATTATTTATATGGTCTAAGGGGGCAAACAGCAGGCCCGTTACCTGATGGTGAGCAACAAACGCCGCCCATGGACACCTGAACACATATAATGTTATATTTGTGCTGCTGGTCCTTACAATGGGACATGGTCGGAAGTAAGATGGGAAGGGGAGAGGGAAAGGAGTTGGGCCTCCGGATACCTCTCTCATCGAGCGAAAGGCGGCAAAAGCCACTTTACGTCGATATTATACTTTTTTTAATGTAACTGGGTTCTATATGAAAAAGACAATGATTGTCCAGATAAACTGTTTGTTTAAGAGAATAAGCAAATTAGATAGAAGAATATAGGTACAGTTACAGAATAATTTTTACAGAAAAACTGTACAAAAGATGATCATATCGCTATCAGCAAAAAATTCTACACAACCTGTTTACATGTTCCTTGTCTTTGTTTGAGCATTTTTTAAGCAAAGGATAAAACTGGGTTTTTACAATTCTTTATTAAAAAACACATCACACCCAATGCCTTAGTGTTATAGTAAGACATTATTTATTATGTATTTAAACATAACATAACATAACTTCACGCCTTTGTTACCCGAAGGTGTAGGCAGCGGCTGTTAAGCCTCGTCTCGCCGATATGTTTATATTTTAAAATAGAAAAATATATGTCTGCTTTTTTCATTTGTACAAATTCTTAACATTATTAGTTCCAAAATTGAATGGACCGAAAATTAAGAAAATATTAATCGAAAGTGCAGTTTCAAAAATGAATATCTTTTCTTAGGATAACTGTCTACATAGAGCATCACTAACTACTACACAACCGAAGTATTCCAAAGAATCCTTGACCAAATTTTCTTTCGTTCTAGCCTATTACAAATATCTAGATATTAGTAAATTAATAACTATTGTAACATACTCTAAGCTCTGATTAGACGTCTAATATCCAGACTTGTAACAATTATATTTCTCTGCGTCTTATATTTCTAAGTCTAGACAAAATTGTGTTCTTAAATTTACTGGTTATGGCGACAATTTATTATGTTATAACAAACTATTTTTACTTAGTTATTTTCTGTTAGTGAATTTATATTTTTAGGTATTGGAAAATAAATAGGTGCATATTGTCAATTGTTGGGTAGGCTGTATATTATGTTCCTACCGCTGATGTCTGATAAAAATGTCTTATTAGTCGAACTACGAAGAATCAATTATTCTACATAAAGTGGCAAATCGCAGAAAGCATTTGGAGCAATTTCTGAGCCATATGAGTTATTCAAAGTTAACTTTTATAATCAGACGTCTGACTGAGCTGATTGTATCTTTATACAGGGAATCGCTACTTACACCTTTGAGGTCTTAAATGTTTAAAGACAACTTTAAACATATACTGACAAGTTTGAATTCAACCTTCATGACTGAGAAAACTGTACGTAATATAAGACAAAGATCTGCGACCACATGATATTGAATATCGACATATCGCGGCATAACGCTATCAATACCTTCGGGTATAAAAGGCGTTAAGTAACGAAATGTAATAATATTGGCTTTTCTGTTACCAAAAGTTCAAGACATGAATGTATTAAAAAATAAAGCGTACAGTTTGGTTGTCGCTGGCTAGTATTTTATATTTCAAACCGATCTATTTTTAAGTAACTCACAAGTGAAACTAGGCGAATGTTTTTTTATTTTTTTATTTTGCTGTCGTTTTGTACATCTTTTACCTCGCTGCGGGTGTCCAGTGATTTCTCAAGGGATACAAATACGGAGATTAGACCGCCATTGACGTTACATTTTTAATAACATTTAAAAAAAAGTTTCTCTCTGCAGAGTGTTTTGTTTTTTGTTTTTAGTGCGTGTAACTCTAAATTATGAGATGTTGCTTAGTAATAACTTAATACTTCAGCCCGAATCCCTTGCAGGGTAGGCAGAGTGAAAACTAATGATATTAATATTTATTTATTTATTGCCTAGACATTTTTTACAATGACGGATCATACATATTTCTTTTAACATATGTACATAAGTCTCTTGCAGGATGGACAGAGACAACAGAGCCATAAGGCACGTTCCTTATACACCTCACTCGCTACTTCGACTATCATAACTCTGGTCCCTACATGCTCATAAGCTGCTGGTATATCATCACCCGTTCATTTTAAGCTAATTAGAACTTCCACAATTTTGTACTCTGACTGCGTCAGTATCAGGCTTAATGTATTATTTTAGAGTAAATGCCTGTTAAATGTTTTTATAGATAGTCTCGGTGGTCCAGTGGTCGAGCACCACGCTTCTGAATACACAGGTCACGGGTTCAAATCCTCACATTGGCTCACACCAGTGACATTTTTAAATTAATTTCGTAAGTTATTTGTGATAAATATCGATGACTAAAAACTTTGTGGGCGGTATGGCAATAGGTTCGCCACCATTACTGTACCACATGTAAATACATATACCACACCATAGTAAATATATATAATATATACGTAAATATAACTGATTTCCAGCCACTGCCTACACCTTCGGGTAGAAAAAGGCGTGAAATTTTGTTATGTAAATGTTTTTATATTTTTTGGCACGTGCTTTTTTGTGGTGTTTAATGTGGTTTCATTAGAGATTCGTCTCTATCGTTTCTGAAAGTTCCTAAGAATTTTTTTTTTGCTATATTTCCTATCAATTGATCAATTTGTTTTTGAAATTCTCATATTTTTATAATAAATATAAACTTGTGGAGATCTTATTAATGCTTATTATACAAACTTCGATACCTACGTAACCCAATATTCGGGTGGATATTGGGTTTCATTTGGAGTTTTATATCATCATGGGTTTCGTTTATTCATGGCCAGATTGAAGACGTTATTTTATTATATAAATGGACCAAATAATTTTCCTTACAAGAAACTCTCGTTCAAAACTCAAGTGTGCGTGTGCTGGTATTGAGAAGTAAAAACATAATAATAAATATTATATGGCTTAATTTTTGAGACATCTATCATGTTAAAATAAATCACTTGCTTTTTCAGTTACAGCTTAATTTGAAGCTGATGATGATTTTGTGATCTGGCAATTTTTATACATATATTATATCTGACGCTTGATTTTTTGACTCTCATAGTACATATTTGAGTAGTATTTTCTTGATTTTATTTATTATAGTAATATTGTTAAACTGCCAATTGAAAAGAGTCGGCCTATAGTTTCTTGCCAGTGCTTCTCAAGAAGTTTCACTTTCAAATTTAATACAGTGTGATTAAAGAGAATCTGAGCTCCGCGGATTTTGGTAGTAGATAGATATAAGTACTTTTAGTTTTTTATGACTATTCTAAGTGCTATGTGAACTCCATCGAATAATAATATAACTTAATCAATACCGAGTCTTGTGGACGTGAAATACCGTCCGCTATGGCACTTTTTGCATGGCATTAAATGGCCTACAATAAATGAAATCAAATATAATGAATTGTTAATTGTAAAACACAACAACACATATCATAACTTCACGCCTTTGTTACCCGAAGGTGTAGGCAGCGGCTGTTAAGCCTCGTCTCGCCGTTATGTTTATGTCCCAAATGGAATAGGTGAACCTATTGTCATACCGGGTACAAAGTTTTCAGTCATCGATATTTATCACACATAACTTCCGAAAACAATTTCGAAAAGTCATTGGTGTAAGCCAGTGTCAGGAATCGAATCCGGACTCTGGATCAGAAGCCGTGTGCTCGACCACTGGGCCATCGAGACTTAGACTTAATTGTAAAAAAATATTATTTACTAGCTGTGCCCGCGACTTCGTACGCGTGGAATTTGTGATCAGATAGCTATATTTTTACATAGACAGTTGAGAAGTAATTACCTCTAAAATGAAATTGTAACTGGTAGGATAAGTACAGATTGCGGTAGCAATGGTTGTTGCCCGCATTGTTTATTTTCATTTTAACAGGAATTTTTGTAGTATAGCTGTAGCCCGCGACGTCATCTGCCTGAACGCTATACAGCACCAAAAATACCTACGATTATACCTTTTAAAATAACATTTATTTACCCGTTACTTCTTTACATTTCATAAATACAGAAAGTACAGTAACAGAGGGAGACTGTCTTTTGTAAAATTGTTGAACTTCAAAAGTGCTGATTTTCAGTCTGCTTTGAATAAATGACTTTATGGTGATTCTGCTGAATTAAGTAATAAGTTGCGACTGAAGCAAATGTAGAAAATAATGAATAAGAAAATATAAATATAGAAAAGGATAAAAATATATACTTATAAAACTTCTCTATAAACAACATTGCTGGTTTGGCTCTCCGCAGCCAAAATGTAAAGAGAGTCAGGACTGGTGACGCGGGAGCAAGCGACGTACAGCTGCCCGTGTGAGAAGCAGCTCGTCCTGAGGTCGACACCCGCTGCTCTCAGTGTCTGCCCCTGCGACTTATTGATGGTCATCGCGAAGCAAACACTCACGGGGAACTGTACGCGCTTGAACTGGAACGGGAAGTTATGAGGTATGAGGGGAATGCGTGGTACAAATACTGCCTCGCCTACGCCACAACCCGTAAGAATTTCCGCCTCAATGCTGTGTCTGTGGAGCGAGATGACTTTAAGGCGGGTCCCGTTACACAACTTCGGAGGAGATAGGTTCCGAAGAAGCATAATCGGGACACCGACTTTCAGCTTGATAGTATGCGCTGGAAGTCCACTTGCTGACAGAGAGTTCAGAAATTCCACGGGATAATGTGTGGCATCATCTTGCTCGATGACAGTGTTTATAGAGGTGTAAACCACTTCATTCCCCTCAATTTTCGAGAGAATGCATTCGTTGATTGCTTCAGCCTGACCATTTTTGGGCGTCAAAATTGCCCGCTCACATACCCAAGAATTCTGCTGGTGCGGTATATGACTGATGTCCCCGTACACACAGCGAATGAGTTCTTCTAAGCTGGATACGACTCTACCGAGAGACTCTGGAAGCACCACCTGCCCACCTCTCTCCTCTGGTAGAGTGCCTTCGCCAAGACTTAGAAGAACATCGGAGAATTCTTGAGCACGTGCATTGCCGCCGAGCCGAGCTCTCATATTAATGGTCAAGCGCAGCGTACGAACTCGTGACCACAGCGAAGATCGTTTCAACGAAGCATTCACCTCGTCAGCCCTCGATCCCCGCGTCACCACGGGAAGCGTTTGTCGGAAATCGCCACTGAATAGAACTGTGACACCACCCATCAAGTGTTCGTTCCTGCGGATGTCCTGCAGGGTTCTGTCCACGGCCTCAACTGCTTTTCTATTGGCCATCGTACACTCATCCCATACGATCAGAGAGCAATCCTTCAGCACGTGTCCCTTATCACTATTGCGTGACACACCACAAACAGGCGTTTCGGTGCTCTCTAAATCGATGGGAATTTTAAACATGGCATGTGCTGTCTTGCCACCCGGAAGCAGTGTGGCAGCGATTCCCGACGACGCTACAGCAATGGCAATTTTGCCTTGCCTCCTGACCTCTGCAAGTATGCCAGTGGTAACAAATGTTTTTCCTGTTCCACCAGGAGCATCCAAGAAAAACATTTTACCCTGGTTTTGCCCAACGCTTTTAAGAACAGTGTCATAAATTTGTTTTTGCTCTGAAGAGAACAAAGCGACATGGTGATTTCGTATGGTGGTCATTTCGCTCGGATCGTAAATTGTCTCAGCGTTATACTCTCGATTTCCACGGTCTTGATGCGGTGATGATTGGGGAGCTGGTAACCCATATTCGACCAATGGATTGCCGCCGATGGAAATGACCACGTCTTGAAGTGAACTAAGACAGGTGTTCAGCACGCGTTCATCAGTTACTTCGACTTCGTCTCCAGTAGCACGCCTCAAAGCTCGTAGAAAATCTTCAGATAGATGATGTCGATATTTTTCCCACAAAGCTACCGGGTTCGTGACTCCACAAAACACCAAGATGACGGCAAACAGATGACGCATACGGCTGGGGCTGTTACTGACGCTCGCCTCCGCGAGGGTGTCATCCCAGTTTTGGTCACCGTCGAGAAGGTGACGTGCTACACAGGCTGCGCGGTAAGTGGGATACTCCACGCCATCAAATGTTCTCAGAAAGGCAAAAGACGTTGGGCCTCGGATCGTGTGAAGTAATAACCGCAGAAAATAGCATTCGCCATTATTCGGGTGCACGGTATAAACTCTACCCAATACGGTGTCCTTGAAAATTCCCGGAAAACCTTCGACAGCACCTCCTCTTCGACGTCGGTTAAATATTCCCCTTTGCTTGTCGTACGTGTAATATGAAGGCACCTCGTCATACGTAAGGAACCTCGCAAACTGGTCGATTTCGCAGAGCCTGAAAAATGCCAAGAGAGTTGTTTGGCGCGGATTTTCTAAGCGCTCAGCAACGTTGTTGGGATCAAAATATATGCGCTGACCGTTTTCTAGGTGGACGTCTAAATGCATGACGGCAGGATGCCTGTCATGTATAGAGAACGCCAGTATCCGCCAAACTGCTTCAGACGTGCTGATGTAGCGACCGGACTGATACTTGGTCACCTCGTCTCTGTCAGTGTTCTGTAAAGCAAACGTCGCCTGATCGCTACCTTTGTTCACGTATTTGCAGATATATTTGATCGACCCGACGCTGGTGCACGACTCGACGTTGATGTGCGTCTGGAAGGTCCTGGACAGTACTGGTGAGTAAGGAACAATCCATCGGTTATCGACCGGTCGCGCCTGGCCACGCACGCTCAGCTCAGTGGAATGCCCGCCCTCTGCTGGTGATCGGCGCCGGTATGAGGGATATCCATCCTCACCAGTAATGGTTTCGTTGGTAAATTTTTTTGGGAATCTTTTTGTACAACGTCCGTCTTTCATACAAGGGGAACTTGGATTTAACGTGCCACAGGGGCCATGCACCATGTGACTTTTAACAATTTGATGCAGAACAGGATCAACGTCAGGGTCCGGAAGCTCTGCACTTATGACTTGATCAATCTGGATAGGCCTGATCTTTTCTTCCAACCACAAAAGCAGATGCGCGTGTGGCAAGCCGCGTTTTTGCCATTCCACGGAGTACATATGACATCGGACTGTACCAAACACTTTTGCCTTTGTTAGAAGATCCATAAGGCATTTCAACTTCAGGTGGAATACGCGAGAGATCAAGTCGTGCCTGTCGTACGAAACCTGTCCTGCAAGGAGTTGAGCTGTTATTTCAGGCCACTTTGGGTTGGTAGTGATAGTAATAAAGAGGTCCGGGCGACCAAACTTTCGCACATAGCAAAATGCATCTTGGGTCCTCTCGTGCATGTACCGCGGACCTCCTGTGAAGGTGGAGGGGAGAATGACCATCCTTCCTACATCTTGAGCATTGGCATCATTCTGCATGGCATCTCTGAGATGGACGTAGTTCTCAGCTCTCAGCTTTCTTTGATTGGACCTTATAAATACCAAACGCTCTGTCTCAATTTTGGCATACATGTCCACCAGAAACTGACTAAAGAGTGTACGATGATGGTGGAGATAAGAGCCATTGTTCACCCTCAGCTGGATCAAGAAGCTGTAGAACTGCATGGCGGACGTTTTTTTGTTATAATTTGGGGAGCCTGTCTGGGGGTCTACATTATAGTGGGCGAAATGGTAGCCATCCTCTCCGCGACAAAACATGAGCGGATATTGAAGAGAATCGTACGCGCGGTGAGTTTCGCTGATCCTTTGAAGCCGGTCATCGTGCGTGCGTAAGACGATATCTCTTTTATCACACTCCTGATCGACTAAGAGAACGGCGACCTCATTCGTCGTTGGCGCATTATATCGTCCCGGATGGGCTGCAATCGGCTTTCTATCTGCACTGATGACAAACTTAAAGCGGTTGCGCTCGTTCTCAGGCACCGACGCCAGAGCGGCTTTGAAGTTGCCAATGTGCGGATTAACGTTATGCAACATACTTTGCAATCCTCTGACCAGAACAGGGTCCAAATTGGGGATGTGTCTACTTCGTAGGTTTGCTTGTTCTTCAAAATCACTTACAAAATAAATTTGCAAAAATTTTGGAATGTCTGTAGGTAGCAGCGAACCGATTTGATGGTAAACTTGCCCCTGGACCTTGAATGTCGGCATGAAACCTGCTTCAACGATTTGATTTGCACCAAACGAAGTCATCTGGAAGGCGCTGTTATAAGCTCGGATGTTTTTCAAAAAATGGCTGGACTTCGGATGTTCGCCATTTAGTAAGATTCTTAACAGATCTGGTGGGTCTTGCATAGACTCCAAGCGTACCTTACCAGATGCACAACACATCCCATTGGGCTCTCCTTTCCATTTGCGGGCTTGACAGTGGGCACACACTTCTTCTAAGACACCAATATCTCCGTGTGCGGCGTAGTTAATCGCAACATTGTACATAAATCCACTTCCCTCTTTATTTAGCCACGATTGCTCTTCGATATCGTAAACCATGGATTCATCGTCAGATGTTGAAAGTTGATTCATGCTACGCCGCAGACGATCTAGTTCTAGTTGTGCCGCACGCTGTTCACCCGACCAAGATCCTCGAAACTCTTGAATTCTATCCCGTTCTAGCGATAGATGAGCAGACGTATCGCCACACACGTCGTGGTACCGCTGCCGAGCAGCTGCACGACGTTCTTCACGCTGCTCATCGTTCTCTAACGACCGTGAAAGGGCATGCTGAGAACGATCTCTTCTTAACCGGGTCATCCGCTCTTCATGATCTTCGATCGACCGAGAAAGAGAAGTGCGACTCCGCTGCGAATTCAACCTCGTCTCTCGCTGCGTGTATGTCTCTGACGCGCGAGACTCGGCGTGGCGCTCCCGGTCGCTTTCCAGTCGCGCTTCTCGCGCTTCGACACTCTCATAAAATCGAGCGGCATCTGAGCGAGAGCGCTGGGAACTCAACCTCGTCTCTTGCTGCGTGTACGTCTCTGACGCGCGAGACTCAGCGTGGCGCTCCCGGTCGCTTTCCAGTCGAGCTTCTCGCGCTTCGACACTCTCACAAAATCGAGCTGCATCTGTGCGAGAGCGCTGGGAACTCAACCTCGTCTCTTGCTGCGTGTACGTCTCTGACGCGCGAGACTCAGCGTGGCGCTCCCGGTCGCTTTCCAGTCGAGCTTTTCGCGCTTCGACACTCTCACAAAATCGAGCTGCATCTGTGCGAGAGCGCTGAGAACTCAACCTCGTCTCTAGCTGCGTGTACGTCTCTGACGCGCGAGACTCAGCGTGGCGCTCCCGGTCGCTTTCCAGTCGAGCTTCTCGCGCTTCGACACTCTCACAAAATCGAGCTGCATCTGTGCGAGAGCGCTGGGAACTCAACCTCGTCTCTTGCTGCGTGTACGTCTCTGACGCGCGAGACTCAGCGTGACGCTCCCGGTCGCTTTCCAATCGAGCTTCTCGAATTTCAGCACTCTCGCACGATCGAGCGGCATAAGTGCGGCTGCGCTGCAAACTCAGTCTTGTCTCTTGTTGCGTGTATGTCTCTGACGCGCGAGACTCAGCATGGCGCTTCCGATCATTTAATAGCCGCATTTCGTATGCTTCTATACTTTCCAGAGACCGCAACGATGCATTTTGAGTGCGCATAGTATCTAATCGGGACTGGCGCGACGTACTACTTTCTCCATCTCGAATTTCCGCATTGTGTTCTCGAAGAGTAGCTATCCTTGCCTCACGCTCAATGGTGGTTTCAAGAGATCGAGCTAACCTTTTCCTTCGACTATCGTTTGAGGATTGGGATAGATTAGACCGTTTTCTAGGCATTTTGATTATTTTAAGTTTGAAAAATAACAGAAAATAATTTACACGCTGAGAATTTACACACAGATAATGATAGCTAAGCAGTAAGCAGTAGTCCGATTCCGAATGAAGTTTATTTAAGTAAATATTTTTTTTTTTAATTATATTTCAGGAAAGTATTTTCAGTTTTCACGTTAAATTCGACTAAGCACACGATAACTTATAGCAACGCAGGTAACCCCAGTTTCTATGAGTTGTCGCGGCGACATCCGTACTCATAACATCACTTTTGGTGAACGAAATTATAGCGCGATCTAATTCGACGCCAACGCCATCTAGTTAGCGAATAGGAAACATTTTTTTTTAATGGTGTAAAATTATAAAATTACGAAGCAATCATTACACCAATAAATACCGAACAAAAATATTAACAGTTTTTAGCATATACAAATACATTTTTTTAATTGTCTTGCTCATCTCTGAAAAGAATTAACGATACAATTTTAAAGAAGAAAATGCACAACTCCATCTATGACTCTTAAAAACATCTATTGACCGCAAGCGCATGATGAAATTTCAATTATTTATATTCAAAAAGTGTTTAAACATGTAATTCGACTTGATGTTTTTAAAATCTCAAAGATTTATTTATATCTAAAACCAAAAAGTGCTTACACGTGTAATTCAACTTAATGTTTTCTGTTTTGTAAATCTCATAGATGGCACTGTTTTAAAATTGTCTGTTATGTTTAACGGCATAAGTTAATTAAAATGTGAAGCTAACTTATATTATATTATTATTATTATTATATGTATAGATTAAAGCATGGTTATTAACATAATAACACCATAACAACATACAAATATGCGTCGTTAGATTACACGTTGCTACAGAATACATTGAAGAAATAAAGGTTCACTGCTCGTTCCTCGTAGGTGATAGCGTGATAATATGTAGCCTATATGTTGACCCGACTTCTTAATAATTTTCGTGCCAAATTTGAAGTAAATCCATGCAGTACTTTTTGAGTTTATCCCGGACATACATACAGACAAACAGACAAACAGACAAACAGACAAAAATTCTAAAAAGTATATTTTTGGCTTCGGTATCGATTGCAGATCACACACCAAGTATTCTTTTTAAAAAATATTCAATGTACAGTTTTGACTTTTCTACAATTTTATTATATGTATAGATAAGTCGTGAAATAAAAGGCTTTTTTATTTATTTATATTAGTAGTAGATAAAGCAACTTAATTACAGCCTAGTTCCCTTGTTAGGATACAAACATAATTACTATAGCAGATCTGAACTAAATAACTTTACGCTTGACTTATATTTTGAGGAGGCACAGTGTTTGTGTGGCATTAAGTGAAATTAAAAGAAATTAAATAATTTAAATGGTTCATATCGGCTGCCTTATGATAAATATGTATATTTCCTATTATATTTGGTGCAAGTGATCCTGCACCAAATATTTTTGTACCTATTAAAGGCAATTAGTTTGATAAAAAAATGCAACCTAATTCTTCCTTTTGGTTTTTTAATTAGCGCTGTACAGCAACCAAAGAGGAACCAATTCGGGTCAAAGCAATTAACGTATTTCGTTTTATTTTGCGTCTGTGCCAAAATTTGAAAAAAAAAACAGCTTGAAATTCTGCCAACAGTCCCCTGCGTTAGATTAACTGATGTTAAAAGTCAGATCCTTGGCAATATGCCAGTTTGTTTAGCCCTACTGATTTATATAAGGCTTTTTGACTAAACGATCTATCTTTGGACACTGTTCCATAGTCTGACTTCGATAGCCTAACTTTAGACACATACCGTCTTATTACAAAACACAGACTAAGGAAAGAGTCAGGTTTATAACAAGTAACAAATAAAATTCTTATTACAAAATGAAGATTATCGCAAATAGGTGGTCTATGTTTGGAAAAAAAGTTAATCTCGCCAGACCCCTAGTTTAACGATGGTACCAACTGCATAAACGTCAAAATTGTTTACTTTTGAGGTTAACTTGAGTTGTTGTATTGCTCATCATTATGGAAATATTTTTTAAAATGGAAGACAATAGGACTAATTAAATTGATTTTGAAGATTTAAAATTAATCCAAACTATTCACCGACCTCTAAAACAACAGTCTCATATGAATACGTAAAACGTTGACACGAATAAAGTGATAACAATTTTCGCAATCAATATAGAAGATTTTGGTAAACAGATTATTAAATTAATAAGAGGATTTATCCAATGATTCTCGTGGAGAAATCCAGGTAGCATGTGCATTGCGAAGTTGGGCAGTAAGTAATAATGTATTTAACTTAATAGTTAACATAATAGTTTACGATTGTATTCCTTTATAAACATACATAGCATAACTTCACCTCTTTTTCTACCCAAAGGTGTAGGCAGTGGCTGTTAAGCCTGAACTCGCCGTTATGTTTACGTCCCAAATAGAATGGGTGGCAAACCAATTGCCATATCTAGCACAAAGTTTTAAGTCATCGATATTTATCACGCATAACATTCGAAATTAATTAATTTCGAAAAATCATTGGTGTGAGCCAGGAATGGAACCCGCACCCTCTGGATTCAGAAACCATGTGCTCGACCACTGGACCACCAAGACTATATATTCTTACAATAACTAGTGAATTTATTTTTATAGGTTCATAACATTTCCATTGATAAGAAGGCTTGTTTCCAGCAGAAGATGACAATGTTGGTGGCCAAATCTAGTGGTCTTGAAAGAATATCACCCATTGTAACCAATACTGTACATGGAAATATTATAAAAAAAACAATCAATTCCAAATTACTTTTAATATGTCTTAAAATGGTATCATTAATTATAATAACTCATTTAATATTAATGGATAACTTGAAAGCAGCGGAAATCTGTAAGCAAAACCTGTTAGTAATTATTATTATCCTTTGATGGTGATAGGATAAAAAAATAAAGGTAAAAAGAACATTTTAATTATTAACACATATGTATTGTTTAGTTGACCTTTTTTCTATAATTAAATTTATCTTATTGTCTAGGTAGCAAATCTTAATTTTTAATTTATATTGATTATTTTAATATTATATGAGTGTTCAACTTTCAATAACTACAACTATTAGATAGCAATATTGAATACAAAAAGAAAACCTCTTTAACGGAATATCTTTTAGTATCTTTCCTGTAAATTTAAATAAAAAATACTTTTAGTAATAAAATACAATATTTATATATAAACATCATAAGAGACCACATGTATTAAGTATAAGAATATTTTATATATATTTTTGTGAATAGAAGTACTACTGATATTCTGCATTGTTAAGAAAAGAATTTAGTTTTGTTTCACTGTGAAGTAATCATTTGTAAAATATAGAATATTTTATTAAATTGAAAATACATTTTATAAGACATTTTTTATCCTGTTGCACCAATAAAATTAAAATAATATTACAATATTAAATCAATTAGAATATTGTTTTTATCACTAACCTTTTTTCTCAATTCTTGGTTATTTTCTATGTTAACGGGTGTTTCTGAACTACATACAGCTCGGTTCACTGACATCAACATCTGGACCATTATAAATCTATAGCAAAATAATATTAAGTACATACTCTACTATAATAAAAGAATACATATCATTAAGTTAGTATGTACTGTTGCAACCCGAAGAACTTAAATCATTGCCTGCACGGCATCACTGTCAAAGTTAACGCCACAATACCCTAATCACGAGGACAGATTTTAATTACTGCTTGGTCCTGTGAAGCTGATGGTGGGTTTTCACTACCAGCTCTCTGAATCTGTAGTTGCTAAAAGATGATCGCCTTTTCCAAGCCAATTTAAGTTCACTTTCTTAACTTGTGTTCCCTGTTAGTATGTATAATCTAGAAATTTAACATCATATAAAATTGCTTAATTAGTGCAAATTGTACTTACTTATTTAAAATACTCTCATTCTTTTTGTTTCTTCAAAGTTTTATTAGAGATTAAGAATTTATATAGTAGAAAGACGAGTGGCGATAGGAAATAGCGTAAATGGAGCGTTGGGCAGATTCCTGGACGCAAAAAACATTAGCAGAAAAGCCCAGCTAGCAATCCACAATGCAGTCCTGATCCCAACGCTAAGTTATGGAAGTGAGAGCTGGGTATGGCAGAGTGTGCATGATAGTAGAATAAACGCGGTGGAAATGAGGGCACTACGCAAAATCTGCGGAGTGACTCTCGCTGACCGCGTAGAAAACAAGGTTGTACGGAAGGAAGTTGGTTTGAAAGAGTGTCGGTGTAAAAGTAAGAAAGGGCATACTCCGATGGTTCGGACATGTAGAAAGAATGGTTGATGCAAGACTGACTAAGCAGATATACAATGCCAAAGCGGATGGATGTAGGAGTCGAGGACGGCCTAGACACACATTCCATGACCAAATAGAACGTGTTCTGGAGGAAGGTAATGTTAAGAGCCTCAAAAACTGACGCGCGTGCATGAAAAGAGTCATGAATGTCAACGAAGCGAGTGAGGCGTGTAATAATCATGCCCTATGGCGCTCTGTTCTCTCTGCCTACCCCGCAAGGGATTTGGCGTGAAGTTATGTATGTATGTGTATGTAAGAATTTATATTCTACTATATGTTTCGACTCGGAAATCAGCTGGCGTTATATTTCCTGTCAAGATATATTTCAGGACTCCAGTTTTACCACTTTGTATCTTTTATTGATCCATTTTAAAATATAAAAGCTATATCCATGAATCTAAAACGACCTAATGACAAGAAGTAGTCAAAGATACTGAATGCTTGCGTGGCGTTCAGTTCACACACTTATCGCATCATTTTACAAATATATTACAATTGTTATTTACATTCCGGGACAATAAATTGCTTTATCAAGGCTTCTTTCGTTATTGGCAAAGTGGGGACCACTGGACCACCGCCAGGTTATACCTTTCAAAATTGAACGATAAGACCGAATTACATTCAAATCAATGAATCATTGTGTACTCTACTCTGTGAGGGGAGATGCCAATCTTAGTACAATCAAGACTTGGTATAGTTTGCGATTTGTAATGAGGAGGAGTACTAACCATTTGGAATCGAATCAGACCACGATCTTTTAAACCAGTCTAACTAGCTGTTTTAGTACATCGATTTGTAATAAGGCGGATAAGGTCTGGAAGGTTACAAACAAAAGACGAAGCATTGAGTCCTAATACATAGTGTGATAGTTCAAAATTATTTTTTTGTAGATATATATTTGATTAATATCAATGACTAAATAAACTGTAATCGGTGTGGTTCACCATATTTAATTCACGGAACAAAACTTTTCACTAAACAATACTAAATTTGTCTGTCTAAGGCCTCGAGTATAATTTGAGCATATTAGAAAATATATTACTAAATAGGCTAATTCAAAATCATAACCGAAAAACTTTACCAAATAAATTTGGCAATAGAATAACATAACACTTAATAAAGATATTGTCAACAGTACTTTTGCTATATATTATATTCTTCACATCCAAATTGTTCTCCATCGGTAAGTTTCGACAATAGTCCTCAGTATATATTTACATTGTATGATATGTTACCAAGACCTCATTTCAAATAATAATGTCTTCATTTAGTGCCTGTCTAGAATAAATTTAAGCTCTACAATACAATATGAAGGTACATATTGAATATTATTTCTCAAACAAAGTATAACTAGGATAATTCAAGGGCATTTTTTGTATTACTATCAGATAAAACGAGTCTTGGAGGAGAATGATGTCAGAAGCCTTAAAAACTGACGAACTTGTATGACAAGTGTTAAAAAAGTCAAAAAAGCGAGTGAGGTGTGTATGAAACGTGCTTTGGCGCTCTGTTCTCTCTGCTTATCGCCCAAGGGACTTCGCATGAAGTTAAATATGTATATTATCTAATGAAATGACTTATGTCTAGCATTAACTATTTCAGTATAGGTATTCAATTTATTAATAAAATAAACAAGAGTGAAATGATGAATGTAAAGCAAGACAACCCCTATGGTAAGTGTAACAATCAAATGTTAAATAAAAATCGAGGGGGTTTAATCCTCAGTCTCTACTAGGGATTAAACCCCCTCGAATTTTGTTGTATTTTTGTATGGCGTTTGGGAGATTTAATATCTATTATAAATACATATTTACTAAAATGGTATGTATTTAGATTTGCTAGTTTCCATAATACGAGCATTTAGTTGTTTCTGTTTTAAAACTAGAGGGTGCTGTGTTGAGGTGTGTATTCTTTCCAAAACATTATTATTATTGTATCTAAACCTATTTGTCTTAGTGGTCCAGTGAGTCGAGCATTCGCCACACCAATGACTTCTCTGTGTTATGTTCGGAAGTTCCGCGTGATAAATATCAATCACTAATAACATCGCGCCCGGTGTATGGCAATTGGCAAATTGTTGTGCCATCTATTCTAATTGGGACTTAAAAATTCCATGGAACAATTGTCACGAGTAGGAAAAGGCGCAAAGTAATACTATCTATATGTATATAGTAATAAAGTACAATATGTATTCTCAAAACACATACTGAATTGAAATACGATATTATTATAGCCATAAAATACAACATTGAGATCGATATAACGAACATTTTCAGAATGTTCGAACCAGAAAGATGTTGCGCAAGTTGGTCTTAATAATTAATTAGACGGTCTCTATACCGTGCCCCCACACAACGTGGCAATATGAATTATTGATTTTTCATTTCAAATGTTATCACTTGTTTCTGTTTGATAATATTGACTAAACTTTAGCTAAGAGATATATACATCCTATTTTGCAGTAAATATGTTGCCTGAATTTCTCTCTTCTGAATCTATATTTTAAATTCCCATATCATCCTTACAGCACCAGTTTTTTACATACATACATAATTTCACGCCAAGCCTTTTGCTGGGTAGGTAGAGTTAACAAGGTACACAACGTACGATTCTAACAGAGTTCACTTTCATTCATAATTATTGTCATACGCGCTCGCCGGATTTTAAGGCTCCTGATATCACCTGCTGCAAGGACAAGTTCAATAATTTCCATCAAATCCTTCCGCGATTCCTACATCCTTAACATTTATTTGACTATTGCAAACACGGAGTCAAACTCATGTTCTACTCTAGCTCTTACTTTATTTCTAAAAAAATATCTTTACTTACTGCTCTTTAAAGAGCAGTAAAATAGAACAGTAATTTAATAAAATAATAAATATACTTTATATCATAGATAACAAAATACATAACACCACTTTTGAAGTGGTTGGTTAAAAAGCCTACACTTCGATGTACAACGCTACCGCGATTGTAATTACATGATGTTATTACGTATTTGATGCGGTGCCGATGTGGTTTTTTAGTTTAATGTAGAGTTGGCTCGAAAGTGGTGAGCCGTGACTGAGTACAGTTTGTAATATATAAAATGTCCTACGCTACGTTCTAGTTCATGAACTATGATACCAATGATACTGTTATACTTTTTGCAATTTGTTCATTAATTTATATCTCCCATAAAACAATAAAATCAAATAATTAAAGGTGGGACCGTTTCATTACAACAGATGGTCATTCGAGCCGGATTTTAAAATTAATCATTTCATGTTGCAAATAGCTAAAGTTATTTCATAGTCACTACAAACAATCATTGGTCGCGAATTTTTAAACAAATTTATGTCCCGTGATGCAATAGTCTAGCTCCCTGCTTCTAATTCAGAAGTCGAGGGATCGATGCCGGGCACGCACACGCACCTATGACTTTTCTGAATTCCTTTTGGAGGATATACTATATGATAATATGATAAATATCGATGACTGACAATGTTGTGCCCGGTATATGGCAATAGATTCTGCCAAATATGCTATTTGGTACGCAACGATTAAGCGAGTCGAGGTTTATCAGCCTAGGCGAATATAAAAGAACAGAAAAGGCGTAAAATTATGTTATTTTATATTCTAAAAAAAATTCACGAAATAAATTGACCTCAATAACTTACCGATTTTTATACACAACGAAGTTAAGTATTCGTATAATTCACCTTTAACTTTTGCGTTACACTAATGGTAAGATAACGACTTACCTCACTCATATCTAATGTTAATTGCAAAAGTTGTAATGTTTTTTTTTCATCTCTCGTTTACCTTATTTTAGGCAATAATATTTTTTAATTGCTGTTTTGTTGCTCATTTTGAATGTTATTCGTTATTATGATATATTATTTATTTGCAAAGTTAATCTTGCTATCTTTTATTCTTTTAAAAAACTCGTATATTTTTATAGTCTTCATGAACACTCTTCTTTTGAGAAATAACTTTTGTCTTTAACTAATAAACATATTTGTATACTAAAGTCAGATGCAAATTAAACATAAATAAAAATCTATTACAATGTGTGGTAGAGCCAAGCAGTTCGCTGCATGAATGGGCCGGCTCGACCGGTGAAATACCACCACCTCTCAGAAGATCGACGTAAAGTGGCTCATGCCGCGTTTCGTTCGGTGAGAGAGGTACCCGGAGGCCCATCCCCCTTCCCCATCCCTTCCTATCCTACTCTTTTAAAGGTTGGCAACGCAACTGTAACACTATATGTGTTGCAGGTGTCCATGGGCGGCGTTGGTCACTTAACATCAGGTGACACGCCTGCCCGTTTGCCCTCCTATCCCATAAAAAAAAAAAAAAAAAAAAAAAGCAAAATCGTTTGATTTATTTACTAACTTTAAAGAAGGTTATATTTGATGCGTGATATTTGATAATCCAATATGAAAATGTGTGTCATGCTTTAAAAAAAATTTTTGTAATAACGTATCATGTGATTGAAAAAGTAAGTATACCCGATATTTATAGTCCTTAAAAAATGCTCGAGCCGTACTTTTTACCACAACCGTACACGTTTACCGTACAAAAGAGTTATTACACTGAACTTACCCGCAATTGAATTAAGATAGTGTCATTATATGTGGTTGTATCAAATCAAAATGTTACGTAGCACAAAAAAATATGGATAGTGTGAGATATATTATGTAACAACTTTGTGGTGATTCGCGAAGATTAACAAATAAAATAGATAAGAGAAGATTAAGTTTTTTATAGCTTCACGCCAAGTCTCTTGTGGGATAGGCAAACAGAACGTAGCGTTACTTGGTATGCAGAAAGAATAGAACGCCATAAAGTACGAATCTAATAACCACTCGCTTCTTCGACTTTCATAACTTTCGTTACGCTTGGTGGTTTATGAGACTCCTGACATTACGAGTACCTTCGGCAAGGACATTACCAATTTGGTCATAGAAAATGTATCATGGCTGTCCCCGATTCTTACATCCTTCCGCTTTTGCACTGTTTATCTTCATCATCATCAGCCTATTGCAGTCCGCTGCTGGATATAGTGGATATACGCCTCTCCTGAATTGCGCCACAACATCCTATTCTATGCCTTCCGCACTCAGTCCTTGTCAGCAGTCCTACACTATGCTTACCAAGTCGCGGTCTCCACTCTATGACCTTCTTGCTCCATCTATCATCGAGTCCTTCGGCAAATATGACCAGCCTATTGTCACTTCAGTGACCTTATTCTAGAATATGCTATTTATCTTAGAAGAAAGCAAATAATAATATATCCATAACAATAACAATTCTTGTATTCTAGCTACCAATGGCAAGATAATGTCGCCATAAATAAGAAGGATTACACCGATAGTTTATACCTTGAGAGATTTAATAAATTTATCACCAAGCAGCAACTATCAGTTCTCCACCGCAAGGAAATTAAGACCATACAGTCTAAATGAAAACGAATAAACTATTCGCGATATAGAGTTAGTAAGCGGAAAATAGCCGATTATCCTCGAGAGCCGAGAGTGTTGGGCGCTTGGAACAAAATCAATTATACAATGACGTTAGGGGGTTAAAGGGATCCGATACGAGTATCGAATACGTATCGAATGTCTATCGAATCGAGAATTTTAAACAAGAAGAAATAAGTGGAATTTTTTTCTTATGTCGGGATTTGATTTCGCTGTAAAAACAAAAAGGAAATGTATAGCGTTGTACTTAAGCGTTCGTGATTTTTTTGTGTCTTCTTTTGTTTAAGAGTATGAGAATAATGAGGTATTCTTCTGTGGTAAAGTTATGTATGATAATGATCAAATACATTAAGCTGATCATATTGTGTTCTATGTACGGATGTGTGGCATACATAAAAATTTGGCATTCAAAGAATTTCCTTGCGAACTCACCAAGTAAAACTGAATTGTCATATAATTTTTTTTTAATTTTTTTTTTTCAATTTTTGCGACATATTGTATATATATCAGTTTATCAGCGGGTAGTAATTTATATACTAATCTTCAAATTTAAAAAATATATATATACGTTGATCGAGTGCTGCATATAGACAATTCAAGTCCAGTTACAAATTAATAACTTTTAAAAGTTGTTTTAATAAAGATAAATATCTATTACAGATAAAATATATTTTTTTTTGGCATAAAGGCAAGATCATATTTTTGAAAAAGGTACTAAACAAAAAGCCGATAGTGTAAATTAAAAAAGAAACATACCGCTTAGTAGTTTACTTAACCACAACTATTTGATTCCATTCTAGAATTGAATAGGTACGAACCGTACGATACTCGATAACCCTTGAAACGATGCAAGACTATCGGCCAGAATCGGTAAAGCTATCTAATTCTATTAAAGCGTTCGATTTAAATGGAGATAAGTTGAGAGAAGAGGAGTGGGGGGTGGGGGTGGTTCCGATTACGGTGGTAGAGTTGATATAGCAAAAACCAGTTCATTTGGCACCTGAATTTCGGCCAATACTTTTTTATATTGTGCTCAATTTAGCGTCGTGGCTGGAAAGTGTGATAAATTTTTTGAGTAGATAAAATTATTTGTAGGTATATTTTTTTATGGGGTAGGAGGGCAAATGAGCATGCGTGTCACCCGATGGTAAGTGACCTGCGCCGCCCAGGGTCACCTGCAACACATGTAGTGTTACAGTTGCGTTGCCGACCTTTAAGGGAGTAGAATGAGTAAGGATGTGGAAGGGAGGTGGGCTCCGGGTACCTCTCTCACCGAACGAAACGCGGCATGAGCCACTTTACGTCGAACTTCTGAGATGTCGTGGCAGGTGGTGACATGGGCATGGACAATGGGCCGGCCCGACGGAAAGATGCATAAATTGAAATCGAAAAAAAAGAGATTCTATAAAGGTAACAATACATAGAAGAATATTATTAGGTACATGATTTTAATAAATAAGACGTATCCGCTATCTCTGACTACAACTACTAAAAGGCCTACATATAATATTTGTACGTTCTACAATATTATATATATTTTATCATACCATGAATCTACGATTGTTTAAAAATGGAGGAGCAATTTTAGTTTATTATTTTTTAGTTTCAGTCGAATGAGGTGTTTAAGGATCTTGCTTTACGTATAGCATCGTAAAGCAAGATCCTTAAACACCTCTCTGCCTAGCCTGTAAGGGCTTTAAGCTATGCATATAATTTTAGTTATCAAGCAAAACCGGGCGTTAGATTTGTAATTTATTATGGGAGAGTTTTTGTATTCTATATTATAGAAGTTAAATAAAATAGGTGTATATGTTAATGTTCTGGTAGAATCAGGGATGTGTTTAGCCTGGCGTCACTGGAACAAAAAGCCGACAACGAGCCTTGGCCGAATAAAAGTTGAAAGACTGAGTCACATAGACGTGCAAGTGGAATATTTGAGGGAATTGGTAGAAAGGACAAATCACGTATGGGATGTTTCATATGCGGGCAGAATGAATGATATCTGGGAGTTTGTGAAAAGCAGTATGGTTGGAGCAGCTGCCAAAATATGTGGAGAAGTGAATAGAAAGAAAGGAAGGTCGTTGGATGAATGTTGGTGGGATGGAGAAGTTAAGAAAGTAGTGGAGTGTAAGAAAAAGGCGTTCTTGGATGGACTAGCCATCAAAGCGAAAGGTAATGAAAGTCAAACAGAGAACTTATTCCAGGTACAAAATGCATGTATGCGTATGTGGAAGCGAAGAAGAGAGCTAAAATTGTGTTACAGGAAAAGAAGAAGTGTATGAAAGAGAAGTTTGACAGAAAGATGTCTGAGAACTTCAGGATCAACTGAAAATTGTTCTGAAAGCAGGTTAAATTGGTTCGCGGCGGTTCAAGGTCACCTAAGTTACTCGTTATAAGAGCTAAAGATGGACGATTGTTGAGTATTGAAAGGGTTGTTCTGCATCGTTGGAAAAGTTACTTCGAAGAACTTTTTGAGTGTAGTGAGGGACATCTTCACAATAATGAGCCGGTGAACATTCCAACTTCCACTCACTCACAAAACGATGCAGTTCAGGAAATTACGGAAGATGAAATAATGAATGCAATTAAAAGTGCGAAATTGGGTAAGTCTGCAGGGTATGACAGGGTAACTACCGAGATGCTGAAAAGCGGCAAGGGGGTTGTTGTAAGACTGTTGTGGCTACTTTTCAATGTGTGTTGGAGCGAAGGCTGTGTTCCGGACGACTGGACCAAAACAGTCATTGTGCCCTTGCACAGGGGGAAGGAGTCGCGGCAGGACTGCAAAAACTACCGAGGCATAAGTCTTCTCAGTGTTGTAGGTAAATTGTATGCGAAGATCCTTATAATAAGAGTGACGAATGTAACTGATGAGAAATTGTGGGATGTACAAGCGGGATTTAGGAGAGGAAGGGGGTGCATCGATCAGATCTTCTCTTTGCGGACCATGTGTGAGAAACATTTAGCTAAGTCCAAAAAAGTATTTTGTGCATTTGTAGATCTGGAGAAGGCTTACGATCGTGTACCCAGGAATGAATTATGGTCAACGCTGTCGAATACATATGGGGTTGACGAGCGCCTAGTGCGGGCTTTAAATTCTCTATATGAGAACTCTAGAGCCTGTATTAGGGTGAATGGGGCGCACTCAGACTGGTTTAACATATATAAAGGTGTTCGACAGGGATGTGTTGCGTCACCATGGCTCTTCAATCTCTATATGATAGTTGCCTGACAAATCTGAAAGAGACTGAATGTGGTTTAAGCATGGAAGAGATGCATGTCAAGTGCCTACTGTACGCCGATGACCAGGTATTACTTGCTCCGTCGGCGTCGGAGTTACAAGACATGCTAATCTTGGTGAATGCAGGGTTTATAGATAGAGGTATGAAAATAAATGTAAGCAAGACGAAAGTTATGGTGGTGGAGAGAGAGAATGAGGTCACAGTGTGTGATATGATATTAGATGGCGAGAAATTGGAGCAAGTGAATGAGTTTGTATATTTGGGAAGTATGTTTACAAGAGACGGAAAATGTGAGGAAGATATTGAAAGTAGACTGACTGCGGCTAATAGAGTTAATTGTGCATTGCATGCTTTGATGCGTAGACAGGCTGTGTCTGAAAAGGCACGCTTGGCAATTCACAATGGTGTTAGTACCAACTTTCACATACAGGAGTGAGTGTTGGGCGTGGCAGGCGAAGCATGAAAGTAAGGTGAATGCAGTGGAAATGCGTTCTCTGAGAAGTATGTGTGGAGTCCCCATTGCGGATCGAATGAAAAATAGCGTGATAAGGGAGAAATGCAAGTTGAAGGATGATGTGGTGACCAAAGTGGAGAGAAGTATGTTAAAATGGTTTGGTCATATTGCAAGAATGGATAAAAGCCGACTGACTAAAAGACTATACGAAGCAAATGTGAGTGGCAGGGTCGGGATCGGGAGACCAAGACGGAGCTACTACGACTAAATAAATGGTCTGTTTAAAAAAGGCAAAATGCGTAGCACCCGAAACCGACGCGATTGCATGACGAGATGTATGACTGTGGATGAGGCGAAAGATGTGTGTCAGGATCGTAGCTTGTGGAAAGCCAAAGTCTCTGCCTACCCCCATGGGATACAGGCGGGAGCTTATAACATAACATAACATAACATAACATAACATAACATAACATAACTTCACGCCTTTTGTTACCCGAAGGTGTAGGCAGCGGCTGTTAAGCCTCGTCTCGCCGTTATGTTTACGTCCCAAATGGAATAGGTGGCGAACCTATTGCCATACCGGGCACAAAGTTTGTCAGTCATCGATATTTATCACACATAACTTCCGAAAACAATTTCGAAAAGTCATTGGTGTGAGCCAGTGTCTGGAATCGAACCCCGGACCTCTGGATCAGAGGCCGTGCGCTCGCCCACTGCGCCACCGAGACTGTACCGAGGCTTATACTATCTACTGTAATTTGTCTTGTATATGGTGTACAATAAAGTATATTCTATTCTATGTATGTATTCTGATAGAAATATCGATCACATCTTAGTGACAAGTGTTTTATAAGTTTTTAAATGCGAAAACTATTTAATGGTGTTTTGTCATGTATTTTTTTTATAATCATAGTTGTATTTCTCACTGTTTGTTTTCCAAATAAAATAAAAATAAAGCTCTGAGATATTTTAAGTTATATTATAGCCGAATCAAAAATATTCATACAAAATTACATTATTTCACAAAGAACTATGCATGTAGGAAGTCAATGAAAAAAACGTCACACTTTTTTCTACCCGAAATTATAGGCAGAGGTTGTTATAGCCTCGACTAGCCGAATCGTTGAGTTACATCCCAAATGGAATAGGTGGCGAACATATTGCCATACACCGGGCAAATAGTTGTAAGTTATCGATATTTTTCACACATCATTAGCCTGTTGCAGTCCACTGCTGGACATAGGCCTCTCGCAATGTACGCCACAACATCCGATTCTCTGCCTTTCGCATCCAGTTTTTTCCAGCAGCCCTTCTGAGGTCGTCTGACCATAGGGCTGGTGAGCGTCCTACACTACGTTTACCAAGTTGCGGTTTCCACATCATGACCTTCTTGCTCCATCTACCATCAGTCCTTCGACAGATGTGACCAGCCCATTACCACTTCAGCGAGCTTATTTTACGAGCTATTTCGGTTACTCCGGTTCTCTGTCGGATATACTCATTCCTGAGTCTATCTTTCAGAGATACTCCGAGCATAGCTCGCTCCATAGCTCGCTGAGCGACTTTAAATTTGTGGACTAGCCCCACCGTAAGTGTCCACGTTTCGGCACCGTAGGTCATTACTGGTAGGACGCACTGGTCAAAGACTTTGGTCTTCAGGCATTGCGGTATAGGCGAGCCGAAAACTCGACGCAGTTTGCCGAATGCGGCCCAACCTAGCTGAATCCTCCTGTCGGCTTCCTTCTCGAAGTTTCGTCTACCTAACTGGATAGTTTGGCCTAGGTACACGTATTTGCTTACGACTTCGAGAATTGACCCATCGACATTTATCGGTCCGGGCACGACATGTTCATTGAACATGACCTTGGTCCTGTCCAAGTTCATGCCCAGACCAACACTAGGTCTAGGCTGCGCAGTATTCCGCTTAACTATTCCGGCGACTCTGCCATTACAACGATGTCGTCGGCGAACCAAAGATGCGAGATGTACTCACCATTCACGTTGATAACCTGCCCAGTCCAGTCCAAGGTCTTAAAGACGTCCTCCAGAGCGTTGGTGAAGAGTTTGGGAGATATGACATCTCCCTGTCTTACATCTCGATTCAGCTCGATGGAGTTCGTCACTTGATCCTGGATCTGGACAGCCATCGTGGCGGTGTCATACAAGCATCTCAACACCTCGATATATCGCCGTCAATCCGACATCGCTGCAATGCATCTAAAACTGCCGAAGTTTCGATGGAGTCGAAGGCTTTTTCGTAATCCACGAATGCCATACACAGCGGCTGATTGTACTCTTTGGTCTTCTGTACAATCTGCCGAACAGTATGGATGTGGTTCGCGGTACTAAAGCCTTTTCGAAACCCAGCCTGCTCCGGAGGCTGGAATTCGTCGAGTTTTGCAGCAAGACGATTCGTGACGACCCTCGAGAACAACTTGTAGATATGGCTCAGGAGTGAGATGGGTCTGTAATTCTTCAGTAATGTCTTATCACCTTTTTGAAGAACAGCATCACCTCACTCCTGCTCCAAACCTGTGGTGTTATACCCTGTTGTATGACGGAATCAAAAAGACTTGCTAATTCCTTTAGGATAGGAGTCCCGCTGGCCTTTAGAAGTTCTGTTGGGATTCTGTCATCACCGGGTGCCTTTTTCTTCTGGAGTTGCCCGAGAGCCGCACTAATCTCGCTTTCAGCTTTCAGGTTAATATTTACAGAGCCTCGAAGAAGTCGGTGATCACTTCCAGTATTGAACCTGTTGATCACAGAGACATCTCTAAATATATGCTTGCTATCCGTAATTATAAAATCTATCTGGTTCCTTGTCACAGAATCCGGGCTTCGCCAAGTCCACCTCCTGTGGAGACCCATCTTGAAGAATGAATTCATCAAGAAAAGCCCTTCAGACTCCAGGAAGTTGACCAGCATCTGGCCCCTGTGATTTCGGCACCCCAAGCCATATGGACCGATTTTCGTTTCGCCGCGTTCTTGTACTCCCACTTTGGCATTGAAGTCCCCCATAACTACGTTGTAGTGAGCCTTGGCGGTACCATGTATTGCTTTTGCAATATCTTCGTACATTGCCTCCACTATCTCGTCAGAGTATGTCGAGGTCTGCGCATATACCTGTATTACCTTCAGGGTGTACCTGTTGGTGAGTTTCAGTACAAGGTACGCTACCCTGGTCGACACACTACTGATCTCCACAACGCTGCTAACGAGGTCCTTGTGAACGAGGAAACCGACACCCCCCTGGGAGAGCTGGTCACCTTTCCGAAAGTAGAGTAAGTTGCCCAACTGTAAGGTTATCGTGTCCTCCCCTCTCGCCGGACTTCAGATAGCTCTAGAATATGCCAGTTCAAGCAACCCAGCTCTACTTCGAGTTCGGTGAGGTGTTGGTCTAGCCGAAGACTGCGTCCGCTATACGTGGCCACGCGTAGTTGTTTTTGACAGCCTGCTGTAACCCGGAGATTCTTAGCACCCCCTGTCCCACCGTTACCACGACCGCTGTCTTGGCCGGGAACAGTGGGACCACCGGGAACTGGGGGCCGTTGCATTTGCACTTTTTCCATGAGAGGTTTTTGCCCATAGTCCCCACGCTGGGCAAACGTGTTGGAAACCCAGGGGTGAACCCTTTAAAGATAGAGACGCTGCTGCCCGCCCCTATCAGAACATTTAAGTTGACCCATATTTTGAAATGGTTATCCCGCATCATCGGTGTAGTGCTGTGTGAGCTTGTCAGCCATATGTTGTTCTTTCGCTCCCGGCTGACTGAGAGAAATTTTTTCACACATAAATTCCGATCAGTCAATGACCAAAGGATATAACATTTTTTTTTGTTTTCTGGGAAAATAAAATTTAAAAACAAACATTCTAATTCACCTTCAAACTTATTCGTACATCCGTACTCTACCTTTGCTGTCTAAATTATTAACGTGGGACTCGCATGAAAAACGGCCTTGGAGAGAGCGAAAACGCGGGCCGCAATATAACTTACGATTTGATTAATTAATCATCAGTGTAATTCATAGGAGCCATATAAATGAGGTTTCTGGTTTTTTTATAAATTATATACACTTCTTAAATTATAGGTTCATTCGCTTTATATTTAAGTTCGCGAATCAAGCCTTGTAATAATGAACTTTTCTGTTACTAGTGAGATTGGGTGATTCATATTTTTATTTTATTTTAATTTATATGTATTGTCTTATTAGATTATAATAGTATTTAATACGATCATAATACCAGGTTTTGTAACTGATTCTAACTAAACACTTCGCAGTAGCCTATCAATAGGTACTTGATTAACAAATTATAATAATCCGTATAATCCACCTGAAACTGTGTTATCCAATTGAAAGTTTCATAATTTTCCTGCCCTTATCCCACTCCAAGGGGATTGGCACAACATGGCATCCTTTCAAACTATTAATGTTTTCAAAATATATAGCTCTAGTCTTATGACCAGCCACTTACCTAACGTCAATCCTCGTCGAGACAAACCCACAATAATTAAAAAAAGAACAGTTTTTTTATACTACCGTCATACGTTATCACTGGCTAACAAGCTATTTCAGTGAAAAATAAAAAAAAATAATTTGATACAGAATTGCACTTTAACATTACTTATATCACTAAATTCGTAAATAACATTTTGATAATCCACCAAATATATACTTGCCTTTAGTAACACAAAGGAAGAAGCCATCTATATCCAACAAAGAATACAATATTTTTATAATCATACCGACGCGAGTTCCTATTCAATTCGTTTCGAATTTAACATTATACATTTATCAAAGAGTCTTGATAATATTATTGAGTCCGAACTTTTATGTATTACAAATATAAATTCAGTCAAAACTATGGTAAAAATTAATTGAAAACAGTTGTAAAAACACAAATAAATGTATGAAATCTTTGAATTTAAATGTATGTAAATGTATGATATTAATTTCGTAAGTTATGTGTGATAAATTTCGATGACTAAACCACTTTGTGCCCGGTATGGCAAAAGGGTTCCACCTATTCCATTTGGGACGTAAACATAACGGTGCGACAAAGCTTAACAGAAGCTGCCTACACCTTCGGGTAGAAAAAGGCGTGAAATAATAATAAAAATAACACCAGCATAAAATTTAGCAATTCCGCTAGTTTCTAATATATCTTCATATCAGATTTAATCATCATTGATATTATTTGAGTAATATTACTTTTTATACGCCTTCTTTCATACGTTTATTATGTGTAACGAAATATTTAATCAACATCTGAAACATGGAATAATGTGAACAAAGGCGACAGTGCCGTTACTGTATACAAGGAAAATAGAGAGAGAGGGAGAGGGAGAGAGTCAACAGAATTGCACAATACGTATCCAATTAACATACTTTTAGGAAAATGGCGAGGATTTGACAAAGGCAAATATAATATAATTTTGTTTATATATTTTTTTCTTTATTCGTCTAAAACTATTTTTCTACGATCTTTCCACGGTGGTAGAGTATTGTTGGTCATTCAAAATCCACTAATGATCAGATAGATCAATTGATATTCACCAGTAATATTTATGATTCGCCATTGATATGGCAAGCCTTGCCGTAAATATCTATTAAGGTCTCTGACACTTGAGCAAACATTTTCAAATGGGTTGCTCACCTGATCATTCTATCTAGTTCATCGTCATCCTCCAACTCGTTTTTTTTCAGTTTTCCCAACAAAGACCAGCTCTTTGAGTCTTTCCCATCCAAATCAATAGATTTCACTATGACTACTGGTGTCCATTTTTCATAAATTTTAGCATTATGCCTTAATATCCAGAGACAAAGACTGAGATAAAGAATGACTCGACACAACGACCTAATTATTTTTATCTCATAGGATGGGTGGCATATTACCTTAAATAAAATTGGCCAAAGAGTAAATTGATATTAAAAAGCTTTCATAAATCTGTAATGTTTATGCCATCGATAACATTAAATATTTGTATTGGTATTGATCACAAAACAAAAAAGCTATCTAAGCTGCCCTAGTAGATATTGGATCTATGGTTTAGCTTAGGGTGGTAGTGATAGATGAGCTCAATTTGTCAGTACCGTCTCTTTTAGATAGGAATCTTGAACTATGGGGTATTGTTGCTGATGATCGCAAGGAACCCGATGACCTCGTTTATGGTCCTGAATGCGAGGGTACGGAAAGGATCAAGTATTCCGATAACATAAATATAGATCTAAATCTGGGAAGGATGTTTAACCCTATATTATTTGAAATTTTATACATTCACACCCTTAACAAAAATCTAAACAGGGAGTTGACAGCTTGTGGTCGGCTCATTGAATGATAAATTGATGCTTATGAGAAAGAAAAGTAAGGCGTAAAATGCAACATGCAATTTTGTTCTACTACTATACTCCACCACAAAAAATAACATATATCTTAACTGGAATTCAAACTGACTACATACCATATTTTGTTCAAATCGTTAAACTAACCTTAGCATGAAGATGTAACATATAGAGAGACAGAAACACTTTCGTATATATTCGAAGGAATCAGAAAGCAAGTACACTTTGAGTGTTCGGAAAGTTGTTATTACTCACCTATCGAACTTCCACTTGAAAGTAACTCGTATCAGGATAAAATTCGTGCAAAAATTTCCGTAAATATAACTACTGACATTCAATATAAAGTTAATTTGATACACGAAATCTTGAGAAGTCATAACAAGCAAAAGTTGGGAATCGGCTCGGATCGGGGGAGAGCGAACATTTTCTTATTATTCAACTAGAGGACAACTCTTAAGTGGCTAAGTGATCGGTAACTTAACCGGCCCGAGTATCGCCTAGTTACTGGTGGTTTGTGTAAATTTCTAGTGACAATTCAAACATTAATTGATGTCAAAAACTAATAGGGGGCTTTCACCTGGAATGAAGACGGTGATAGAAAATAATATTAAAGTCACGCAGTTGACTGAATGAAAGGGCTGGCTCGGCTGTTAAAATTGTAACACCTCTTAAAAACTTAACGTGAAGTAGATTATTTAGTTTTAAGTTCAGAGAAAGAGGTATCCGGAGACCCACTCCTTCCCCCCCTTTCATCATTCCCCTCAATTTTCTTTCTTAAAGGACGGTAATACAACTTACCACTAAATGATCTGCTTGTTTGTTTGTCCCCCTTTCCCATTAAAATGACGTAGAATGTTGTTTACTATTGTGCTTTTCATTTCCTAATCTTGTCTGATGAAATATTTGATTGACAGGATATGAATCGAGCCTCATAACATAACCGTATATCAGACAAAATTCGACAAGTCATTGATAATTATTACATGGCACCTGCCAAAAGATTAGAGATAAGTCATTGATGTACACTGTATACTGGATTTAGATCTTGGATTTCATCCACAGGGCAATTATTTTTAGATGTCATTTTTACATGATTCAAACACACTATTTTGGGTTTCAAGAAAAAAAATCATAACCATGAAATTGAATGTTCTCCAACAATGATTATTAACTTTTTATTTCGATATTAAAATTCTAAACTGATCTAATTTGCTTAAATAAAAAATTCTAAATATTTGGGACGAAAATTTTCGGATCATTTGTATGGAAAAATTCTTAATTTCTTTTAAGAACAAGTGTGTATAAAGTTTTAATTTCACTTAAACGTGTTATTTCCTGAAACTCGTTAGTGAAAAGCCTGCAAACGATGTCTAAGGCAACATTCAGTGAATATTATTTTCATTGTGTTTAATAATGACATTTTTAATAACAATAAAAAGATATAAAACAAATTATTTGTAAATTCACTCCTTTATAAGTCAATTGAGAAAGTTATGAAAGGTATCAAAATAAAATATTATGCTATTATATGACATGATTGATGTACATTTTGACTTTGAAAAAACAGCGCAATCATGAGAACACAGAAAAGTTTACCCATAATCGGGGTGTTCGGAAACTACAGAATAGAAATTATAGACTTTCCAAATCAGTGTTCTACCTATCGGTGTGTTAGTTTTTAAAACCTGTCAAAAATGACGTGAAACAGACTGACCGCTGTAAAATTACCCTTATCCAAGAAAGACCCTTTCTTATACAACTTGGATTTTTCCATTCGATTTGGCCGACTAAGAATTTGGGACCCATCTTAAGGTCATTGAATGGAAAGCAAGAAAATTCAATTTATACGAAGCCACGATGCTTTCAGTGAATTTACATATTAAAATAAGAACTGTTTCGGCATAATGTTCAGCATAAATGTTTGTTTATTAAATCCCGTCAGAATATATTACTGTTACAAAGTATGCAATTTGGTGATATTAAGTTTCAGAAATGGAGATCAACTGCTTTGATATTAGTGAAAGCTAATTTTTTTTCAGCTAGGTAACATTATCATAATGTTTCTTTTTTGTATCTTACTAGCAGACCGCGCGAACTTCGTACCGCCATATTATATACATTTATCACTAAAAAGATTATTGTCCCACTCTTATTAATAATTTAAGCTTTCCTCAATAAATGAACTCTAAAACTAATATTTTTTCAATTCAAACCAGTAGTTCCTGATACATGCATTCATAAATGCACGCCAAATTTCTTACGGGGTACGCAGAGAGAACAAAGTGCCATAAGGCACGATTATTACACGCCTCACTCGCTTAGTATGTATTAGCGGATACTGACAACCAAGACATTGATAATATTTACAACTTCAATCAACGCTTTAAATTAATAGCAATGCCAAGAGCTTGTCCCAAGTTTTTTGTCAACCTTTAGTTTTTTTTAATACTACTTATACGACTTTTTTTATTTGGTCATATTGACCAAACGTTGTTAACTTCAACGAAAAAAACGGGACACCATATGTTCAAACTGGGGTAGCTAACTCACAATGAGTGTTTTTTTTCATAAGTAAAATGAAGTCGGTCTTGCGATTAATCTTATCGAAATAAATTCACTACATTTTAAAAGATATCACGATATTAAAAATGTTAAGTTTATTATATTTAGAAAGTATTATAAATCAATCACATCAGTCACACCTTGTCAGTGGTAGAATCACGCAGTTCGCTGCACGAATGGGCCGGCTCGACCGGTGAAATACCACGACATCTCAGAATATCGTCGTAAAGTGGCTTTTGCCGCGTTTCGCTCGATGAGAGAGGTATTCGGAGTCCCAATCCCTTTTCCCCTTCCCTTCCTAAACCCGCTCCCGACCCTGCCCATATCCCATTGTAAGGGCCGGCAACGCAACTGTAACACTACATGTGTTCAGGTGGCATGGACGGCGTTTGTAACTATCAGGTGACACGCCTGCTCGTTTGCCCCTTATACAATAAAAATTTAACCTAATTCCTATCCTATCCTACTTCCTACTTCCTACTTAATATATAAATGTGAATGTAAGTTTGTTTGTTACGCTTTCACGCGATAACTACTCAACCGATCATCATGAAATGTTGGACACATATTCTTGGAGGTATTAGAAGTAACTATTATTAATAATTTAATAATTATTAATTTAATTATTAGTAATTTATTTTCTTTCTTTAATTTACATATATTTGCACCCGAAGGAAAAACCTATAATATAGTCTAGAAAAATATCCTACATTAAGACTTATAAAATTGTAAAAGTCCAAAATTATTTATTTTTGTTACTGAGAAATATATTTTACCGTTTGTTGTTGCATTTCAATAAAAAATATTGTAAGTTTTTTAAACGTCATTGTATGTTGTAATTTTAAAAATTGATAATTCCAGCTATAGGAATAGGTGGCGAACCTATTGCCATACCGGACATAAAGTTTTTTATCATCGATATTTATCAGACATAACTTCCGAAAACAATTTCAAAAAGTCATTGGTGTGATCCAGAATTCGAACCCACGACCTCTTAATTCAGAAGTGGGGTTTCCGACCACTGGACCACCGAGACCTTTTAGCAAGAAACAAATGTAAAAAAATCTACCTGCGAGCTGTCGCGGTCCGAGTTGTCCGAGTCGGATACTTCATCCGTACTGTAACTAAATATTTCCCTATGAAATGAATACTTACATTTTGTATTTTGCGATATCTTTTGAATTAAATGTCCGAATTGAATCACTCAAAAAGTTCTAGAAAGGTATTGAATCTATCTTTTTATTGAAGTAATTTATTTTCAGGAGAGTTAATACAAAGATACAAAATAAGGAATTTCTAAAATGACATCATTATAACTATTTTAAAAAATTCAAAAAACCCTTATTGTGAGATAACTACAATAGCTAGACATATGGCGTCGCTTTTTTATAGAAAAATATATGTTCTGTAAAAGTGTAGTACATTGTTTTGTTCTAGAATCAATAGTTTTCGCAGCGTTCACGATGTAAGAATAGGTTACATTATTGGACTTATAGTAAGGATCCCTAATTATTTAGAAAATATATTATAGCCTTCCTCGATAAATGGACTATATACCACTGAAAGAATTTTTGAAATCGGACTGGTGGTTTCTGAGATTAACGCGTTCAAACAAGCTAACAAACTCTTCCGCTTTATAATATAAGTATAGATTAGTGCTTCAAAATCTCTGCTGCTATTTAAAAAAAATACTATCTATATCTTCTTTTCGTAGAGAATAATAAAAGCTATAACGACAATTCTATTGAGGAAGTATTTGATACAATATTAACTGTTCATACCTATTATTCCATCACACACATACAACAAATAATATGTAAAGAAAAGGAAATAGCCAGATACTGCGGACATAGCTACAAATTAATCAAATAATTTACAACTAGAAAATTTTGCTTTCAAAAACATGATATTGTCGGAATCGAATACCTCGTAGCTTCATATTAAAATCTTCTGAATTCGTTAATGGAAAATTTGCTGGAACAAAGTAAATCCATCTAAGTGAAATAGGCACAAACAATTAAGTTCTCAGGAATCATCCGTAAGATAAAATCAAATTAGATTAATTCTGTTAAAAGGGACGGTATTAAAGATCTACATAATTTTTAAATTAAAAATTCCACAATAGACATCTTTCATTATTAATTGTTGATAAAATTCATTTTTAATAACAATTTATGTAGATTTTTTAAAATATGACATCGGGAATATTATTTTTAGTCTTTTTTTTCAAACTACCGCTGTTTTATCACAAGTATTGTATAAAAAAAAGCGGCATTAATTTGAAATTCGAATTTTTCTGTCAGTCGACATTTGGCTTCACTGCGGTTAGCACGTTTTAATGAAGTGGATTTAGCAGATGGCGTAGAAGTGACGAATTTAAATTACTTTTATCCCCCTTCTTCATTAAGACTTCTTGTCTGTTGAGCTCTTATTTCAACTGTTTCCTTTTCTTATCTTTGAGATAAAGTCATCTCATTATCATTCTACCTTTTTATTTTATTACCTCGTCTTATAGTGGTCATTAAAGAAAAGCTAATTAACTACTCTGAACAGTTTGCGTTAAGTTTATCGGTTACGTTTTAAGTTTTAGAATATTGCAAACAATTGTTATTATCTGTATATTTTAACTTTTTTTTTTTTGAGGTCATTTCCACGTTTGAAATAAAAACTATTTTAGAAAGAAATTTTTAAAAACTTTCAGAAGAAGTAGTTTTGCGTTTCATTTTTGTGAATATAATATGAATAAAAATTTAAGTACCTAAAGTTTTGTTACTCGCTTAAGCCTGCTTAAACTAGCTGTATTCTGTGAGTTGTTGTTTATTTTACATACAAATTAATAACTAATGACTGTCAGCTTGAGTTAGTGGAACTGTACTCATTGCATATTGAAGACCTAATGTGGTGAAATCAGACATTGAGAATGTTTCAAAGAGAGAGTGGTAGAAGAGACGGTGATGAGTTAATCTAGGAGGTGAGGACAAGTTAATACAACCATGCTAATAAAGGTCCGGACTTTGCTCAAACTTTGCGTCTTGATCACTTGTTTATTTTATAAATGTACATGAATTATCATAATCATAAAATAATATAAATAGTCGCTTTACCCTGCCTATCCCCTTCTATGCTTAGATCTTTGAAACTACGCAAAGGATTTTGATACGGTTGTTTTGTTGACAGAGGGTGTCAACGACGTGGTTTTTATTAAATTTATAATTCATATTTATCGTATTAAAGAAAAATTGATAATTTTCGAGATTTAGTACTTTAATTTTAAACGCTGTAAAATGCTTTTGATGCAGAACAAAGTTCGTCGGGTGAGCTAGTATCATAAATGTTCTGGAGTTTATTAAAACTTTCGATATTTTTTTTATATTATTTTGGTGTCGCAGAGAGAACCAAATTGGTGAAAAATAATATTTAACACCGCTAGTATGTGAACAAGCCGTATATAATTTTAGAGTATTTTTATTAGCTTTTTATTAGCTTCACCTGTATGTTTGTATGTTTGTTTGTAGCCGACTTCTTTGGGCGCGATTTTGACCTACCTTAAACGGCCAGATTTCGATCAAACTTTGTAGATTTATTGAGGACCGATGACAATACACTAATTTGATAAAATTATTCCATTTTTCAATTTGCAAATTATGATTTTTGTTAATTTTTTAGTGTTCATAGTTCACTTCTTGCACCATCTAGTGGCAATCAGCGGAAAGTCTACGTTATCAACTTGAAACGAGTTCCTTGTATAAGTCAAAGATGGTGCTATTCCTCAAATTCGGTTTTGATATCCGTTGTTAGCAAGCTTTAAAATAGTTAAGCAATAGTTTAAAAATTAAGAAACGCACTTGTTATAGAAAACCGAACTAAAAAATATAAAATAAATAATATTTTAAAAAAACTAAAAAACACGCTTTTTATAGAAAACCGAACTAAAAAATAGAAAATAAATTTTAATGAATTTAAATTAAGAAAATAGTGTTAAAAATTTCAATTAATATAAATTAATAATAGTGTGAATAAAAAATATATATTTTATTTTAAAAAAAGCGTGGGATGCTTTTTAAGATATTATCGAAATGATAATCACTCTACTCATATCTGTCAATAAAATATTTGTAACTATTGACACCATGCACCCCACGCTTTTTTTTAAATAATTTTTTTTTTTTTATTCACACTATTATTAATTTATATTCATTGAAATTTTTAACACTATTTTCTTAATTTAAATTCATTAAAATTTATTTTCTATTTTTTAGTTCGGTTTTCTATAAAAAGCGTGTTTTTTAGTTTTTTTAAACTATTATTTATTTATTGTATTGACAGCAATATAAAGTTACGTCAGCTTATACAAGGAAAACTGGTTGGAAAATTAACTCCATATTTTCGTAGCGCAGATTTTCTTGTGAATATATTTGTAAAATATTGTGATAGGGTCATGTAGCGATTATATTATTCATATTAAAACATTTAATTTTAACAAGTAACCTCGCGAGGGACCCGTTGTCAAAAATATCACGTACCATCTTTATGATCAGACACATTTGCACATAAAAGAAAGTTTATGATCACCGTACGAAGCATCCGGAGATAAAAGTGGAAACAAACCACAATATTGTATGCCTGATGTTTTTTTTTGTGATCTAATATTTTAGCAACCCCGAGCAATAACCTTTACTGGTTTTGGGAAATTTAGTTCAACATTTTCTGAGCTATATTAGAAAACGAGGCAACATTGCCTGGAGTTCTTAATATTACCAAGAAAAAATAAACCAGGTATAACTCACATAATTGAAACATCAAAAGAGTTTCATATTTATTTACGTAATACATTTAAGTTTAGTTCATTCTTAATATAACGCAATTAAATTAATCTACGTTTTTAAAATATAGGGCAAAAAAAATACAATCACTGAAAATGGAAAAATACCTAGCCACATCCAATATAAATTCATGTGCCTAAAAATTTTCTAGGAAAACGAAAATAGCGAAGGCTAAACAATCTGGGACCCCTAATATTATGCAAAATGTCGCAATGAGGATTCAGAGGGGACTGTCTACGGCAGTTTTGGAAACAATAGCTGTGAGTGGTACCTTCGAAATGGCCCGATAGGTGGGTTAAGAAGGTCGTATGTAGGCCCCTTTCGACTTCCTTACCGTTACTAGAAAACTGGGAATTGGAACGGTATGTGATAATGCCTTAAACGCCATGTTCAGAACTTTTATCTTTTTAACGATATTACTCTTTATCTAGAGCTTACGAGTGCTATAAATTTATGTCTTCTGAAATTTTCTCGGAATATAAAGAAATATGTTTTTGATTTTTTTTTTGCCTGAAAATACCGTGGTGAGTTAAAATGAAATCGTATGGTTTTATATTTTAGTGTTCCGCACCGCAAGGGTAAAGAAATGGGACCCTATTACTAGGAGTCCACTGTCCGTCTGTCTTTTTATCACCAGGTTGCGGGAGCCCGACACGTATTTGACTTATATTTTTTTTATTTAAGCAGTAGTTACTACTGAAATAACCCAGTCAGGGTAGGATAAAGTAAGCGGATTAAGGAATATATAAGTTGCATAATATGCAAAAAAAACTGTTAATGACGATTCCATACATCTACTATAACTGACATATTTGCTATTAGTTGACCCAACGAACTAAATGATTATATAAATGATTTTATCTAAACAATAGCCTAAGTTACTCCTTATTAAGTCAACAACCTGGCAATAAAACACTCGTCAAAGTTGGTCTATTCATTTTAGAAATTAGGAACAAAAAGTCAGTTCTGTAGACTATAACTAAATCCTATATAAATTATGGAAGTTAACTGTGTAAAGTGTAATTATGAAAATTATTGAAGAATTCTTCTGTTGAGTTGTTAAATTGCCCTATTAGTTTTCGCTCTGTTTGACCTGATGTGGAATATCTCTCGTAATAGCACAATTTTAATGGACCAAATTGCATTATTACAAAACGCAACATGAGCCACTTTACGCTGATATTCTGAGAGGCCATGGTATTTCACTCTTTATTTCACTCTCTCATAAAAAAAGATAAACTTATGGGTCACATTTACACATGTTCCAGTTAGTATATGTAAACCTTAAAATATTCTAATTGTATTGTTCATAGATCTTCATATTTATAATATTCATATTCATATAGATCTTACGTAATATAAAACACTTACTTAATTAAATAATTCAATTCAATATGATTCAACTTCATCTTTTGATCAATATTTACCATTAAATGTAAAATTAAACAATTTGTCAGTGAACACGAATGTTGGTGTTATTTAAACTACGGCAGCGGTTAACTAAACGCATTTAATGTTGCCAAAGTTAAAACGTTTTAAACTAGGTTAAAAAAGCTTCAGCTTTGACCGACAAAATGCTTTTTATGTTCCATACACATGAGTGTTTTTTTTTTAATTAGTCCATTTTTTTTCTGTAACAGAGTTTTAAAATGTTGTGTAGAAATATGAGTGAATTCCTGTTTGGTCATGCTATTTCATATCCATTAAAATTGCATATATTATGTTGAAATTTAAAAAAGTACTACTTGTTTTTTCATTCACGTGGCTAACACCCTTAGGAATTCTCTTCGGAAGTTAGGTTTGATAATCATCGACGATAGATCAACGATAGATCCTACGCGTTTATATACAAATACGGACAATATGTTCCGTCATCTATTGGTCCTACCATCATCCTATCATTTAGGACAACAATTACTAAGCAGATAGAAAATATAAAACGAGTAGGAATCTACGATCACCTTCTGAAAAACCTTAAAAATAACGAGCGATTATGACAATCATTACATGGTCATATACCATAAATGTTTATATCTTTGAAACTACGCAACGTTGATGTGTTTTTTTAATAGATAGAGGGTATCAACGGGGTGGTTTTTATGTTTAATTCATGTATGATGTAGTAAAAAAAAAGAAGAAAAAGTGATAAATCCAAAATTTACTTATTTACTACTCTTATTGCGGAACAAAGTTCGCTGGGCCAACTAGTAAATATTAATTAAGGTAATGGAACCAAATAAAGTGAATATTAATTTCAGAACCATATTTATATATATATTATTAGAATCAACTTTAATAGTAAATTGGTTTGACGTCATTGTAATACCAACGAAGTATTAGTACAGTAATTTGTAACTTTAAATATTTCGATAGACTTCGTGGTGACAGACAGTTAATGACCATTAATGAATTTATATATAATTAAGAAACTGTCAGACCACCTGTAGTAACCACCGACCTTTTACTAGTAGTGACCCCCATGACGGTCACGACAGTCATTCACGGACGTCTATATTAAGTACTGAACAAAGGTTAAAAGGTCACCTTCACAGTCACACACCATTAACTCGAATCGGGTTTCAGAATAGTAAAGCCACGCAGTTTGCTGCAAAAATGGGCTAGCTTGACCGTGAAATACTACGACCTCTAGAAAAGCAACCTGAAGTGTCCCATGTCGTGTTTCGTTCAGTGAGAGAGGTATTTGGTCCTCCCACCACCCTTTTTTGTAACATCTTTGAGGTCGGCAATGGAAATATGGCACTATTTGTATTGTCAGGCGGAGTTTGCTACTTACCAGCAAGTAAACTGCTTCCTTGTTTACAATATATTGTATTCCATTAAAATGGCGTGATAATTTACCAAAAGATAAAAATCTTTTCCTACTTTTCATCCAACGGCATAAACATTTTAACTTAATTGCCTCCAAAATTCAATAGGAATTCGTACAAGATAATTAGTTGTATTTAGTAGTGTGGTTTAGGTCTTGTGCGTATGTTTATGTTGCCTTGGTCCTCGATTTTAATACATATTTATGATATATAGAAGGATATACAGACGCCACACTTTTTTTTTTTAAATTACGTATGGTGGATTAGACCAGGAGGGGGTAAAGCAGCTGCGAAGCAAGCGAAATAAGTAAAAAAACAACATCTTACATAGGCCAAAGTTTCATTTTATTTAGAAAAGTAGTTTGTACAATTTTACTAATTTACAAGTCGCAATATTTTTTTTATTTACAACACCATCAATTCAATCAATCACAAATTCTATCGTAATAATTCTGATGCTTCTCACTCCACATACTCGTAGTTAAAATGTTCATATCCCCTATTGGCTAGTTTAGTTATTTAAAGTCGAAAGCGTTCTTAACAAATACTAATACAATTTTATTAACAATTTTCACTCATTAAGTAATTATAGCGGTACATATTTACAAAAAAAAAAAACACATTTTAATCTATGTATCACAGAAAAAATAATTATTTATCTAGCATAATAATAATAGTATTTATATTATTTATCAGAGGAATTATTAATCGACTCAAACTAACTAACCTACACACACACATATTTTTACATGATATAACATTTGAAATCGCGAGTGTGTAAGCAATTTTATTTTACCTTATTTTTTAAATGTTTCAATGCAATAATAGTTTTTTTGTTCTATAAAATATAAATGATGAAATTTATACAATAATCAAAACTTATATTTATATATTTACAATTAATTGATTCTAATATAAGATAACTGCGAAAATATAAATATATATCTATTAAAGGTTAAGTTAAGAGCACGAAAAATTTCTAGTCACATACAAAATTACAAGACGGATGAGATGATTACTAAGGCTAAAAACTTGATATTTTAATTACATATTATGTCTGTATTTATTTTGCAATCTAAGTTTTTTTCTATTTACTGAAGCAACACAGGGTTAATGCCAGACTTATAAATATATATTTTTTAAAATAAATCGTTATATTTGTCTTTGTCACTCACAGTAATAATTTAATTAAACGAAAAACATACACGTTTTTAAATCATTCAGGTTAAAAAAATGTATTTTGACTAAAGAATGAATGTAATTTTATACATAACATAAACATAACTTCACACTTTTTTCTACCCGAAGGTGTAGGCAGTGGCTGTTAAGCCTCGATTCGCCGTTATGGTTACGTCCCAAGTGGCTCTTCCACAGTAGCGATCCTATTGTCATAACGGGCACAAAGTTTTTAGTCATTGATATTTATCACACATAACTTTCGAAATTAATTAACTTCGAAAAGCCATTGGTGTGTGCCAGGATTCGAACACGACCTCTGGATTCAGAAACTGGACCACCGAGACTATTAATATCCCCCCTGTATTGCTCTAGATTAGGTTCACGTTCTAGGAAAACATATAAGGGGGTATCTCTGTATAAGGTGAATTTACGTGCCCCTCTAACGCCAGGCGCGAGACATTAACTTGGTGCATTTATAAAACACCTTACAAGTGTACCGCGTTATATGGGATATTATTAATTAATATTATTGTACCTACTGGATATTTTTAATACAAATTTTTATTGAATTTTACAAAGAAAAATATAACGATTTCAAAAGCCGAGACAATACAATAAATAAGTTCAGATGGAATATATTAGTCGTGTGTTTTAGTTTAGTCTAATCAGTCTTAAATTGAAAAGTTCAAAACGAGTGTTTTTTTTTTTAATTTCCCTATAGATACTATTGAGCATTATACGATAAGCAGTTAGCTATATAACTGAATGTTATCTATGTAGTAAATAAAAACTGTTTATAACTATTTATTTGTGCTCTTTAAATATTCAATAATAAAACTACGCAATAATGTGCGTAATTTTTGTCTGTTCCATAATCCGCGAAGATTACAGTCAATCTGGGTGACTTAAGCTTTCAATGTAACAGTGGCCCACTAACTCACTTTTGATTTCTTTACATGGTAATATCTGAACTGAAATATATTCATATGAATAATCTAGAAAAAGTAAAGAAATGAAAAGATAGTTAGTGGGCCAATGATACATTTAAAGCTTAAGTTACTCAAACTGACTGTATATTACCAATCACTCAAACATCGTAACTCACTTTCTTGCGTAGTCGAGAAATGAGATTTTTAGTAGAAATTATTAAAATTAAATTAAATTAAAAAAAGAAAAGATCGTCACTTCGTCCCTTTTATATGTGTACTGTATGTACCTAAACGATATGTGAAATGGCACATTCATTAAGAAATTAAAACTTATCTAGAATTGATTTCCCTTAATAAAATTAGTATAACTATATAGGGCTATATAATATGTTAATTAAGTCTGATATGTTATTATTGAAAAAAAAAAAACAAAATCTTTCCAAATATTTTAACTTTTTGTTCTTTATTTTCTACGACAATAAAAAATAAATAAATTTATACATTTCAGAAAATGTGTTGAAAATAAAATTGAAATATAATTGACATTGAAATTTGATTGACTTGTTTAATTGAATTCTGTACATACTATTTATTTTAATGTTTTTAATTATTTACTAATGTTTTCGTCTATGCTTATACATATCATAAATATTAGAATAGTTAACTTGAATTTATAATTTTTTTTTCGAACTAATCCACGGACAATAATATCCAAAAGTACTATACAGCAGTTGGCAATTAGAATAAGTTCAAACTAAAAAACAATTATCATTTAATTATGTTTTTTTTTTAAATTTAATAAAGCAATTATTGCTATTGTATTCAAAGGGATGTATTTGGATATGATAATTAAAATAATTAAACTGCAACAATAATTAACAGTGACCGTTAATTCATATTTAATTTTAATATAATCCATTTGCCAACAGTGGAACATATGCCTAGTGCATAGTAATGAGCTCGTTACCAATGTATTGGAAACAAACATGTCACGCGAGTTAAATAAAAGACAATACCTACACCCTCGGATATAAAGGGTGTGAAAGTAACAAATAGGTAAACTTAAAAGTTGGCAGCAAATAAAGTAAAATGAGCCTAAACTTGATTAAAAATTGAGAATAAATATTCTTAATATTGTAAAGAAGAACTGACTAACCAGATAATATTACAAACTAAATGTCATCTTTAGATTGGAAGAGAGAACAAAAGGTTTTTGAGGTTCATCTTAAACTATTATTATTGAAACAACGTTAAGTACGATAAACGAAATTAAAAAAAAAAGCATTTCATAAGCATTTGCTTTGAAATTAACTATTCTAGTAGTTGTAGTTAATAATAATGTACTCTAAATTTCCTTAAAATTTAAATATAAAAACTGCATCAAACTTGTTAAGTAATTTTTGCGCCAGCTCTAAACAAACATCTTAATTGACATACACATAAACAATTACAACTTTATATACAAATTCTATATTCTAGATGAAGGTTTTTTAAAGATATGTGAAATGCAAAGATGAACACTTCTTTACAGGAAATAGACTTTGGAGAACAAATTGGGATGGCTAAAGGTTCTTTTTAAGTCAAATGGTATATTTTTGATGAATAATCAGATAGGTATAGAAGAATTCAAAGCGTTGACTTGAAACGAGTTAGTAGAACTCCGTCAATGGAAAACAATGTAAAGCATAAAAAATCTCCAAATATATAAATTTGTAGTACAATTGACGGTGTCTTATCAGAAAGAAACGTCAACAGCCAAAAAAACTGAACAGAATACATTACAAGATTTTTTTTTAATATTTTGGCATTGTATGTTTCTGTTTACCCCAAAAGAGACTTAGCGTAAATTTGTGTTATGATTTAGTTTCAGTTACTTTAGCAAAAGAGTTTTACTCATTCGTTTTATTTTACTCACTCCAGAGACATTTATTTGACATTGCATGCAATAAATCATTAAAAGTTCATACGGATCAATATAAACTAATTTGTTTCTGACAATAAATTCACCATTAACAATTTTACAGCCTATAAAGCTAGATTTTGAATAAATATTCTATATTCAAAGGTTAATAACACTAGGGTTGTCAGTTTTCATAGGCTTACTTTTGTGTCACGATTTAAAATAAAGATAGAAATAAACGACTTTGTAATTTAATTAGGTAATATTACTATTTTTATCGCATGATTATTATACTTTAGTATGTATTAATTACTGGAAATAAAGAAAGTAATAGATATTAATGTTTGTGCTGAAAAATTTGCATGTTTATGTTTTAATACATACATACATATAATCACGCCTTTTTCCCATGGGGGTAGGCAGAGACTAATTCTTTCCACTTGCTACGATCCTGACATAAATTTCTTGCTTCCTCCACTCTCATTATCGCGTTCATACATGCTCGTCGGTTGTGGCCACTTCTGACCTGGCCTCTCACCAACACATCGTAGATTTGTTGGTGGTAGTATGTTTTAATGCATTATAATTATCTATCAACAAGGTTATTTTTCATTGCTCCATTCTAAAAGTTCTAAAACTTTCTTCATATATTATTTAAATATACGTTTTAAATGTTTTCTCTCTTCAATAATAATATAGAAGTCGATTCTTTTAGATCACTCCTGATTTAATTTCAATATGTTTAATAACGGTTGTATATATTATTCATTATTCAAAATATAATTAGATCCCATCAAAAGTGACAACCCTAGTGATAATAATCACAACAATGTATTAAAAAGTTTTGTAACATTTTAACTTAATTTTAGTAAAAGTATCCAGCTAATAATTAATAAAAAACAGATAACTCTTAAAAAGAAAATTTACACTTATAATTTCTTTGCTAAGGTTCTATGGAAAATACTTCTAAAATAAAATCCAAATTATAATACAGTAAACGAATAAACAAGTTATTGTAAAGTAGTAAAAGTCATCCAAAGTCTTTTTATAGAAAATTCTCTTAACTTAACTTACACATGAGTCGCTAAAGGGCTTTGAAGACCGTTACCTGAAAAAGAAAATGTAATTGAAATTTTTTGAAGAATTATTCAGAAATGCGTACGGTGTTTTATAGAAAATATTAAATGGAATGTTAAAAAAAGGTGCAGTTGGTTTCAGTTACAGTATTATTAACTTGGTGTCCATTAATATAATATCATTATTTAATAAAGATTTTTTACAAAAGTGCTCTATATATAAATAAACTTAATTTTGCACATTATATATTATTATATTGTGTTCAAGTAGCTTAAGAGGTTCAAAGGATTTCAGCTTGAGAAGTATTATTAAATTTGTATTAGCTTTCTAAAATTTTCCATTTTCAGTCAGCTTTACTAAAAGTCAAAAAGTGTATGTCACCAAAATCGTATAAAGAATCCCCATCCTAGAAAAATTCATTATAACCTATAAACAAATAGCGTTGAATTTAAATCCGCGTTTTACGTATGTGCACAAAAAAGAAATACACCAATACCTTACACATCTAGTTAAAAGGTAAGCGTTTACAAAATGAAATAGCCACGATATCTCAAATATTTACTAGTATTTCAGCAATGACAGTCAGTTGTGATATATAGTGTATTTAATTTCCGGCACCGACATGGACTCAGTGCTCAATAGATTTTATACTGATCACTGCAAATAAACCTGATGTAGTTATAATATAGAAAGACATTCACAAAGCTACAATAAATGATACCGCTGTTGTTTTTGCTAGATGATCACTGCGTCCTACTGATGTGTAATATCCTGGAATATTCTACTTGAGCCATTGAATTATTGATTCTTGGTAATAAAAATGAGAGAAAATAATAAATAAAAAACTCACCTTTTTTTGTAACAGTCGCATTGCTAATAGTTCTATTTGATGGTGCTAATATATAATGTGCGCTTGGAGATTGTGGTGTTCCCAGTGAAGTGGCCACACCAATCTAGAAGAAAGCATACATTTAAATCTCTCATCACTTAGTTCCTGTAAATTTAAAAAAAACATGAATGATAAAGATTATGTGTCTCCAGACTATGGGATGAGCTATTTGTCGTCGATTTTCTAAGAGGTTGTGACATTTCATCAGATACCAGTTGAACTACTACTACTATAGTTTAAAATTATATTACAAACCGGTGGCTGTGTGCTATCTGTAGACATCGTAGATGTGGTGATAGGACTTGTAGTACATTGTGGTGATGCCAGGCTAGTTGGTGATGTTATAGAGTGTGATGATGTACCTGGTGATGAAATTTTACATTTTAAAGTCGATACATTTCAAGATAATAAGGCTGACGATGTTACAACTTAAATAAAATTATTAAATACACATGAAAATAACGTTTATTACGAGAATTTGTAAAAAAAAAATATTATCCCATAGTTAAAATATATATATTCAAATTATGTTTTTAATTTTATTAAAATACTATCCAAATACACAAATGAATAATGAAAACATAAAACTTTTTTCTTAAAGCAATAATAACAACCGATGCGTTATTCAGTCTATTCTTAGTGGGTATTGACAATCCCCTTAAATCAATTGCGGTAGCTTCTAGTAGAAAGTTTGTTGAAGGACAAAAGCCTGTAACTCATATAATTGATTTGATTATTATTGTTAGTTGAAGCGTATTGTAAGTTGTCTAAAGCACTGTCTCAATTTAATTTGTGTTCTGTGTTCGACATTGAAAGTTTTGTTGATTAATTTGACAATGGGTGAATCTTCGAACAAGATTTTAAATGAATGAAATGTTGCAATTTTTTCACAAAAACTTCTTAAATTTTATAGATACTATAAAAATAAATATGCTTTATCATAAAAGTTTCCAGCAAAGACTACGAAATGAGATATTTCATATAAGAAAACTATTTTTTTATTTTTTACTGCTGAATTTTTTCTTCTCTTACTATCACATATCAATAAAGTGCTTATCAGCATTTATTCCATCTATCTCTTTTGTTACAAGGCAATAGCGTTTAATTTTTTAGTTTAATATATTAATTTTCTTTTTTGAGTTCTGTTGTTAGGTTTTACTTTCCAAAACTCCTTCTATAACTTCCACTTAGACACAAGCTTTAGACAAATACAAATTAAGTATTTTTTCTTCAATGTTTATACAAGCAACGTATATTGTATAAAGATCTGTATTTATCTAGTAGATGTTTGCTAAACTATTCCGAGCAAGCAATTATGTACTTTCCACTATGCTGCGAAAAATATTTTAGGATTCTGTTTTTTTAATTTAAAGTTCATTTAGTATACATAATAATACATATTGTATATAACAAGATTTGTTCTAAGTGTAATGTTTAATAAATATATTTTAAGTATCCAACAGAGCCTAGATTATATACAACCATCTCAAGTTGGTCCAATTTAGTCACTACTAGACACTACAAGGACATCATTACATAGTATAAAACGAATGAAGTAAAGAAAAAAATATAATTTTCAAGATTTGGCACTTTAATTGTAAATGCTGTAAAAAATACTTTTGATGCGGAACAAAGTTCGCTGGGTCAGCTAGTTAGTATATACATTAGAAATCAACTATTCAATTTAGCTATAATAACGTAATATTGAATATATCGTCTTACCTGAAGGCAATACTACAGAACTCCTAACTGAAGAGTAAGGTGGAGGAGCAGGAGTGGATGCAGGTTTAGCAGTATTCACTGTATTAGCGAAACTAAGTCCTCCACCAGCACGTAGATGTGGGTTTCCATACGTTGCAGCATAGCGTACATCAACGCCATGAATGATTCCCCCGTTGGGGACTCTATTTGGTGCTACAACAATATTAATAAAATTACTCTTAATGTCTCGGTGGTCTAGAGGTCGGGCACCACGCTTTTGCTTCACAAAGTCTTAGGATTGATTCCGGGCTATTGGAGCCCAACTTTCGTAATTTATTTCGGAAGTTATGTGTGACAAACAACGATGACTGACGACATCCTGCTCAGTATATGTAAATAACTTTCACCGCCTATTAAATTTGGGACGTAAAAGTTTGGCAAGTTGAAGCTTAACAGCCGCTGTCTACACCTTTGGGTGAAAAATAACGTGATCATTATTTTAACTTTTAACTTACAAATACTCAATATTTAAACAGTTTATTATTATTTTTTGTTAACAAAGTACCAAGTAAATTAAAATAAAGGTTTGTTTGTTTTTTGTTTTCTATCCTAACCTCTCGCCCGTTATCTTGTGAATTATTTTTCGAAACGGGCATATAATTTCCAAAAGAATCATGAAATTAATATTTGAAATAAAATGTCTAAAGCAAAATATAGTATAATAATATAATATCTTGTACTTAACATTGCCCATGATATTGAGTAAAAAAACACCTAACTAATGTAACAAAAAAAATTGGCCTTTTGTAATATTCTCTATAAAATGAACACAGATGCATCTATTAAGCAATATTAACTGTATTCAAATGAAATAGATTCTAGGCAATAATTAAACAGATTAAAAGCTATCGAAAAACCATTGCACTAAGCTCAACTTTAAATACTATGAAAAATATTTTTCCAATATCGGAAACGCTCCGGGTTTTCCGACACACGATTCCCTTTTACAAAATATTTTCATACTAAAAACATTGGGAGTTAAATTTTATTGAATATAGTATGAAGGAAATATTTCCACAAAGATTTTTGCCTTTTAGAAGCCTGTAAAAGGAAGGAAACATAGTCACAAAGGCGCCAGTTACCATTTTCTTTGTTATACACGTTTTGTTTAAGAATTCATATCAAAATATTGTAATTCGCCTGGAACACGGCTCTAAACACGGGCATTTTGTGAGAAATTTAATCTTTAATGCTGTTTATTTTTGTATGATATTTAAATAGCTTGTGTTATCCTGCCGCCGTTAAAATTCTACATCGTGTGCTACAACGTATTTTTTTTATAATATCTTTTACTCATTTAATATACATAATATTTACAAAAAAAATATTCAAATGAAATGAATAAAAGTAATTGAGAAGTCAAAATAAAATTAATGTTAAAACATGGTTAAGCATCAGCAGTTTATAAAAGAAAAAGTACAGAAAAATAGTCATAAAAGTTGATAATGTAAGGGGCATTCTTAACTTGTGTAACTACTTTTTAGCTGGTCCACCTAGTGGAGACGGCCTACATCACGTTGATCAGTTCGTGGTTGCCACTCGAGAACCTTTCTGCCCCAGCGGTAATCGGTTCGTCGATCGATGTGGCCAGCCCATCTCCACTTCAGTGTGCTAACTTTATAGGCTATGTCGGTTGCGCCAGATCTCTTACGTATCTCCGTATTAAGGACTTTATCTCACAGGGAGATTCCAAGCATAGCCCGTTCTATAGCACGCTGAGCAACCTTGGGCTTCATCATGAGGCCAACATTCATTCATTGCCATATATTGTCAAAATCCGTGGCAGATCTTATTGCTACACACGGATACAATTTCTCATAGGTGTGAGAACCGAAGCCTTCTTGATTCAGATTTAGTTAGGGTTACTCATAATCCAAACTACTGTGCCTAATATGGGGATTTGAACGGGTTTCAAATTTTATTTCGTTAATATAGTTAATCTAGAATGGTTTTATTAGTTCTGAGACGATAAATAATTAGACTTTTTTGCAACGCTAAACGACATGACTATTATTATAAATTTGTTTTAAGTACACAATAAAATACATTTTTTGATCAAATTGTTGAAATTTATTAAACTTACCCTCAGGTGTCGGCAATCCTAAATTATTCAAAGCATTAGTGCTGCCCTGTCTTTTCTTTCTCTGGAGAGAGTTGTTCTGTGATCCTTGTCCAGGATTGAACTGCACGGTTGAAGGCGTGTCTATACTTCTTGGTAGACTACCGTTAATAGACCTAAGGGATAGTAGTATAATAATATATAAGATAATTACAATTAAAAATAATCCACAATTTGGGTTTCAAGTTAGTTTCAAATTGAGACACGGTTGCCTTGTAATTCTAACTTGGTGAGTGATATAAGTGCTGAAATTCTTGACTGTAGAGAGCCGTTTAACTGCTACTTCAGATTATTTATAATTTTAAATACTATTTTATTTTTAATCATGTTTCCAATATTACAAAGAAATATATACAAATTAATTACTCCTGAATTTTACACGATTTTAAATATCCAATATGCATCATTATGTAAAAGGCATGTATACAAACGTTTAATATGACTATCTACTAAGACACGAGACTCGTCCACATCAATACATGTTTAATCAGAAACAAAATTTAAATTTATATATGTATATGTTTAATTATACCTGTTTGGTGTTAGTTTGTCACTGCTCATAGTTGGCGATTGCACTCGCAATGAACCTGGTGTATAATCGTGACCATAATGTACGTAAGTATGATATCCGTTGCTAAAACCATTGTTTACCTAAAAAGAACAGAAAAATATAATATATTGTTTGATAGCAAGACAATTTTTTGTTGATCAACCTCGGTAAAATTAAAGAGATTGAAGATAACTTCTTGTAGGTAGATAGTTGATTTAAAAAAAAACTGTATTACCCTAATTTGTTTTGCAATTTGATTTGATTTTATTAGTTTTAATGAATTAATTCCTCACTATAAATTATATTTAGAGGCATTTAAAAAAAAAATCGATGTTATATATGTAATAGGTTCTGTAGAATTCTGTTCATGCTTACGAATAAGTATTGTACATTTTTATTTGCTTGCGTGAAATTAATTAAACTACTTTGAAACAGTCTAAATTTGAGAGTGCAGTTCGGATGCAAATGTTCAATTCCATATTCCCATAGCAATATAAACCACACAATGCTATACCAGCCAAAATTCTAGTGTGTTCTAGTATGGTCCGGTTTTAGGTGCACATGTGTTGTAAAGCTTGCAGTTTTAAATGATATCCGTTTGTGGTCAGATGATTGCTTCACAATCGAAAATACTGCAATATCGCCAGCCTAGATTTTCAGTTATTTTAATATATTACGAAAATTGGACAACTTTTTAGACTAAAACCAAAGCAAGCTTATTGTGTTTGACTACAATATGTAGACAGATATTTAGATTTAAGAATATTGATTTTTAATTATTAGCTTTAGTTACATTTTTTTTTTAAATAAGTGTGGTGTTCGAACACTGACGTTATGTGTGACAAACATCGATGACTGAAAACCTTATGCCCGACGTGTGGCAATAGGTTCGCCACCTATTCCAGTTGGAACGTAAACATAACGGCGAGTCGAAGCTTAATAGCCGCCGTGTACACCTTCGGGTACAAAATGGCGTAAAGTTATATAAATATAGTGTTCAAACTGCAAATACTTTATTTTTGTATCGAAAATATAATGATTGAACTGCAATTAGGAAAAAAAAACCAAGGTGTTTCGTTACTTTAGATACCAACCGAAATATTTCTGATGTTGTAAATTGAATTAGATTGTCCAGCATTTAATTTAGCAATAAAATTTATTTCTAATTCAGATAAACTTTTAAACAATTTAAACATCGGTTAATCCAAAGCAAACAATACGATAGGTATTGCATAATTGAATGATACACATAGTAAATCAAGTCAAGTGTACGCATATATTTCAAGTATCTACCACTCAAACAATCCTACCACTCGAGACAAGATACAAAGTATTGATAGACTTATGGAATTCCATTACCTTATAACAATCAGCGTATGTCGGGTCTGAGTAGTCGTTGCTATATCTGTACGGTTGATATGTATTGGTCTGGTTTATAGATGGTAAGGGCACTGAGCCCGCAAGTGGTATTCCACTACCGAGTTTAGCGTTCGAACACAGCGTGCTATCCGATCCTGTGTTGCAGTAATCCTAAAAATAAATTTAACGATATCAACGAGACGAACTTTGTTGATGATCTATTTGTTTCGTGTGATGAATAGTAAATTGGAATATAAAAAAGGCTAAAGCAAAAAAAATATACTTTAGTTTTTAATCCATATGCTGAAAAGAAGAAGGTTCTCGAAGTCGCTTGGCTATTGTTTTTCTGAAATTCTACCTTATTATATCAAATATGAAAAACAAAACATAGTTATTTATTTAAACTATTTTCGTCGTCTTTTCTAAGGAGTGATGTTCTATATTAAGTATGTATGTATAATATCTTTTGCGATGTTTTGAATGTCACGAGTTCCAACTTTGGTACACATTTTTAGTAAATTATCGAATAGATAATTATCGATAGCTAAATAAAATCGCCATTTATTTCACTAGATCTAAATTTTCGTTACTTAATTGACTTCTTTTTAATGCGCTATGTTTCCTCTGCCTACTCTTCGAAAGTAGGCAGAGAGAACATAGCGAGATAACGCACGATTGTTTAGTGAAATAATAAAGAAAAATATTTTTTTACCTTTCATTAAAATATCTACAATGTATGGAAATATCTATACAATTATTTAAAAAAAAATAGTATGTTATTTATATTAAAATGAATATATCCAGTAGAATGCATGACTGTACAAGCCATCGCACTGCAATTTCATTAATGGCAGTGACATGCAATAAAATACATTCACTTTTATATGTTTTGCAGCTATCAACATCGTTGATGAATTTGAAATTGACATGGCGTGCTCAAAATGTCAGATATATCAACTTTAACGAATAATGAATAATAATTAATGGGAATATAAATTTGAGTGAGCAACATACGTGGTCTAAATGAGGGCACTGCGCAAAATCTGCGGAGTGACAACTAGGTTTAAAGGTCGGACTGAAAGTCGTACTGAAGGTTCGGACATGTGGAAAGAATGGATGGTGCAAGATTGACTGAGCTGGATGATTGACCGAGATTCACCGCACAAGACGGGAGTACGTCAGACGAAGTCAAGGAAGTCCACGATAGAGGTATAAAGCAATTGAGGTATGTAAAAAACGTGCCTCATGGCGCAGTGTTGTCTCTGCCTACGCCGGAATAGACTAGGCGTGAATATTAGTAACTATATAAGTAATTTTGTCAGTTGTTTTACTTTTAATTTGATAACTAGTGATATCGAATTAAAAGTAAAACAACTGACAAAATTATTTGATGATGATTTGATTTGATCTGATTTTTAGAGTCACTTATAAAAATTATTAGCATCGAAAAAAAAAATTCTTATTACTTACAATTTCACAGCTTCCATTTGCTTGTCTCAATTCCAACTTCATATCACTTATATTTGAGTTTCTATCATTTTCTTTGTATAGATCTTCAGCAGTAACTGTAACGTCTGGCTTCTCGACAACTTGTGTTTGTTTGTTTTTCCTCTGTTTCCTCTGGCATAGTATTACTAGCATGATTACAGCTGCCACCATAATTGTTCCAGAAGTTACACCAAAAAGTATCAGCAGGAGCGGGAAAGTTTCTAAAACAATTGTTTGAATATTATTGTCAAAGTTTGTTTGAAGGTTTCAAAAGATTTTTAGAAAACTTATTCATATTTTTTCTATTTTCGGTTTCATGTCTCTCGTGCCCGAAGGTGTAGGGAGTGGCAATAACACCTTGAGTTCTCATTCTGTCACCTATAGGACCTAAAGGTTGTGTAGCTTTCGTGCTAAGCGTTAAGGCCACAAAGGTGACTCAAAAATTGTGTGTAATAAAAGCCACTGAATGATAAATTGTGTCTACCTTTACCTATTTTTCGAAGAGATGACGTTTTGCTTCTACCTACACCTCTGATTATAGGATGAATGTACAAAAAAACGTTATTATATTAATCCAAATAGTAACTAAGAATTATTGCCTATATCAAAACAAACAATGTATAAGTTAAATGATATCTAATATCTAAACTAAGATAGTAAAGTTACGTCTATATTATTAGAAAAATTTAATAGGTAGATATTCTTGGAGACGGTGATGAATAGCGGTTTTTATATAGGTGGGTTATAAAGTCAAAATGGCGATACATTTACGATAATGCCCGGTCGTTGCGACTGTAATAGCGGTCCAGTCGGTCATGAGAATAATGGTGACGTATTTGTGGAGTTGGTCTCAAGGAAATATTCTTTTAAAAGGATAATAAACTTACTTTTTTAGACGCAATTCTTAGTATTTGTAAAGCAACGGCTGATGTGATACAATGAAATTTTAGCGATACCGGCAGATGTTTATTTAATTACAAAAAAAAATCAGATGTTTTATGTAATAATAAAAATAAATAAGTCCATTTAGAAAAAGTCCTAATCGATGTGTAGCTTCCACCAACAACAATACATCTAAATGTCTTTAATATTTGACTTTAACAAAACAGTCATTTATTTTATTACAATAAATAAATAACTTATTTAAATTTTATCCCAACTAATATTTTAAAGCAAACGAGCGTTTGCTTGTTTGTTTTAACGGTTAATTATAATAATTGCTAGTTCAAATTTGTTGTTGTTGTTGAAACGTCAATTTATTAAGTAAGGTAAAAGTTAGTAGCTAAAGTTTATTTAATGGTAAAATCGTCTAATGTGATAGTATAGTAGTGAGCTAGTTTTCAATAAGTTACTGTAATTCCAAAGAATCTAGCCTGAACAAAGATCCTAGATATGTCACATTTTTATCTACGAGTTACTTACAATGTGTCAAATTTTACGTTCCTCCGTTTAGTAAAATTTTCTTCAAAGGAGAAACAATATTTCCGTCTCATTTATTAATATAAAAAGATGAGGTACTAAAAAATCTAATTTTGTAATCGAACTCACCAATTCACTGACAACAAAATGTGATTTGTTTATTTCTGTGGATTTCAAAGGCATATAACAATTTTTACTTTTTTTGATATGTCCGTCTCTTTGTTTGTTTTGGGTAACCTCTAAGTGGCTAGACTAATTTGAAATTAAAATTAATTATTCAGCCCGCCTACAATTATTCTACACCAGCTGACTACAATTTTTAATTTGGTGCATGTAACTTATATATTTATACGAATGCAGTAGTAAGCAGTTATTTCAATATTGCAAATTTACACCTAATTTTTTGTTTTTTATGTATAGATAATTATTTGATTTCACAAAAAAAAACATACAAAACACAAAAGTGAGCTTCCAACATATATTTTTCTTTTTTTATTATCTGCCAAACAAACATCTTAAAAAAGATAGAAAATTAAATGATCATTAAGAAGATATACAGGAGCTTTAAGAACCTTAACGTCACTAATTTGCGCAAATGGAACTGGCTGGGAAGCCGGCTTATTTTTTTTTTCTTTATACGGTTGTCATGACAACCAAACTCGAATACGTAAACATCCTTTGATTGGGTTCTCCAAACATTGACGAAATATCCTGTGTTTACACACTCCGTAGGTTTTACGCTTTTTCGCGTACATATATTTTAAATGGAAATACAAAGCCAAATTTTCTCTATTTGATTTAACCAAAGCTATGGAAAACGGTTTACTCTTTATCGATATATATATTTGTAAGCCTCTAAGGTTTAGTACAGAAATATGCTTAAGTAGAACATATTTGTAAGTAACTTATTTTAATATTTTGAAATTTAACTACCCGTTTCTGAAACTAGAGGCCAAGGGTTCGATTTCACTCTCACACTAATGACTCTTCGAAAGTATTTTCAGAAGTTACTAAGTCTCATAAATATAAATGACCACACTTACGCTATATAAAAAGCTTGAAGCTACAAAGAAAAGCCTTTCTAAATTTACTATGAGGTCAGAGTGCAAGGTTGTACTTTGTGTAGAATGCTTGGAAATCTGTCCGACAGGATATTATTTCCTAGCATGGGATAGTCAGGCTTTCAAATATATATTTTTTTAAACTCTTGTAATTTTTTTATAGTGTAAGCATGCCGTCCCAAAGCATGTAGCTATCCGGCCTTTAAAATGAGATAGAGTACGGGTCGGAAGTGGGATGGAGAAGGGAGAGAGAAAGGGGTTGGTTCTCAAAATAACTGTCTCACCGACTGAAATGCGGCATGAGTCACTTTACTTCGATATTCTGAGAGGTCGTGGTATTTTACTAGTGGCTACTATTTTACTACTACATGGCTCTACCACTATTAAAAGACTGTTTTAAAATGCTTTTTGTGATTTTTATAACAGGATAAACACAATTTGGGGTTCTTAATATCGCAATAAATTGGTATTATTGGTAAAAAAAATATAGTTTTTTGGCTGTTATCTTTAAATAAATGCTATAAGTAGCTCATTTGAACAATCAGAAATTAGTTCTGGAATATCGAATACTGTGTTCTCCTTATCTTGAAACAGTAACGCTCATAAACTCGAAACTCGTAAAGCAAAAGTCGTAAAATACTTGATAAAAAAGAAACAATAAGGATAATGACAAGTTCCATCATGTTTTAAGGCCGAAAAAACAATTTACTTCCTTAATATAAATAGGATTTACAGATAGTAAATTAAGTTCTAAAGGAACAACGAATGTTTTAAATGGAAAAATAAGGAACTTCGTTCCAATAACTTAAAGCGAGTTTTTTTATATTCTTTTTAGAAAAAACCTAAGTTAGGTAGTGGCTGTTAAGTTTCGACTCACCGTTATGTTCACATCCCAAATGGAATAGTTGGGTAACATAATGCCATTTAGGGCATAACGATTGCCGTCATCGATATTTATCAGACATAGCTTCCGAGACTAATAACGAAAAGTCATCGTTGCGAGCCAGGATTCAAACCTGCTACTTTTTGATTCAGAAGTGTGATGTTCGACCACTGGACCACCGCGACTTCGTAAATTTCTTGATTAAAATATATTATTTTATTAGATATAAATTAAAACTATTTTTATTTATTGTTTTCACATATACCATAGCTAATTATATTGTCAAGTTATTCTAATAAACACCGTTCATATTGGTAAATAGATTTCTGCCTACACTTTAAGATGTTAAGAGCCTATACCAAATATAATTTTGAAAATTGATTGTAATTTTATAAGTTAACTTACCTGGTATATAAAAATTAACGCAACATAAAAATTATTTAAAAAAAAATGCTACTTACTAGTTGGTCGTAGAACAATTTCCATAGTATCACTGCCATAGTCATTGGACACATTGCATTTATAGACACCGAAGTGCTTCGATTGACTCTCCCGAATGATAAGCGTCGAATTCACCACCCCACCTGGTTGGAGCTCCTCGAGGAATGCGTAATCCTGTGGAAACGGTTTGTTTAATTTAGATGTCTAAGATGTGTGTGGAGGGAACGATCGGAATGTAAAGCTGTTTGTTATAGACTTTAAGAGAGAATTCGTTTGAGATTTATAGAGAGCGCGGGAATTGTGTGTTTATTTGAGATTTTAGATTCAACATACATTGTGGGAATTCCTTAAACTTGTACCTATACGAATGTTATTTAAATAAATTTACTAATCTCTTACATATTGGTACATTTATAACATTTAAAAACAATTGTTACAGATTTAATTAAATACTTAATAACATGGGTTTGTTATTTGTATTTCATTATCATTACATAGTATAAAACAAAGTCGCTTTCCACTGTCTGTCCCCTTGTATGTAGGGAACATAATAATATAATGGGACAGATAGCGGAAAGCGACTTTGTTTGTCCTTTGTTCATGTTTGTCAGAAATATTTGTATTGGGGTGGGAATCGAACGCACCAACCTCGATTCTACAGTAGATAGCTTTACCAATTCACCACAAGGCACGTCACTGTTTTAATAGCCTGCAGTCTGTCTATCATACATACTCTTTTTCTAGCAAAATATACTCAAATAAACTATAAAAATTTGCATATAATATTTTATACTATATTATTTGAGTGTATTATAAAAAAATTATACATATTAACAAACTTATAATCTTTAGAATTTTTAAAATTTCTAAACGTTTAGTAAAACACGAAATGTCTGATAGCATCTACACTTATACATTTTACCGGATCGTAAAACGCTCCTATGCTATAAAGTACAGTGTCCCTTGAACCGTGTCACATAATATTATTTTAGTATCACTTACAAAGGATAGATGGATATAGATAATTGAATTATATCTTATATCTTTAAACGAGCAATTCTTGTATATATATATGTATATATATATGTATATAATTGGAATCTCGGAATCGGCTCCAACGATTTTCATGAAATTTAGTATATAGGGGGTTTCGGGGGCGATAAATCGATCTAGCTAGGAATCATTTTTAGAAAATTTCATTTTATCGTGTTTTATCGATAATCAACTTAAACATCAACTTACTTTTTGGAATTCCTGACATCTATTGGCGAATGCTATAATTATTTTAAATTGTGAGCAACTAACTTGCTTTAACGACAACAACACTAAAGCTATTCCAGCAGATGGCGTTGTTTATAAAAAAAAAGAAAATACCGAGCAAAGCTCGGTCATCCAGATATTGATCCATTTAATCCAGTTAATATCTTAATGCGAACTTTTTTAGTTTGATACTATTAATAATGGTTAATATTTTTTTAAATTGATATTTTCAAAATTTAAATTGCTTTAGCTTGAAATATATTTATATATGTCTCGGTGGTCCAGTGGTCGAGCACACGGATTCTGATCCAGAGATCGAATCCTGACCCTGGCTCACACCTATGACTTTTTGAAATTTATTGTTTTCGGACGTTATGTGTGATGCATATCGACGACTGAAAACTTTGTGCTCGATGTGGCAATAGGTTCGCCACCTATTCCATTTGGGACGTAAATATAACGGCGAGACGAGGCTTAACAGCCGTCGCCTACACCTTCGGGTAGAAAAGGCGTAAAGTTAAGTTATATTATATTACATTTATTACTACTAATAAAGGTTAATATTTTTAATTGATATTTTCGGAATATAAATGGCTTCAAACCGGGACATATCTATCTGATCGCAAGAGTTTTACTGTAGCCTGGAAACTCAAGGGACACCAAGGATATAACATATAATAGGAGCTTGACCAAAATTGAGCTTGTCCTAGTTTAATGGTAGGACGAAAATTTGTAAAAAGGTAAGGGAAGCTTACAAACAGAAATATCACATTAAAATAAAGCTATCATTGCTATTACCGGAAATCAAGTCTGGCTGTTCCTATTGTTTCTTTCATGTCGACGTGATGCCACAAGATTGCGATTAACTATTTTTTTGTGCATAGTATTTGATATTTTTCGTTTATTTATTTATCTAGTTTAAATTAAAGGGATTTTTCTTATGTGTATGTTATGAGTATAATTCCACTTAAATTCTGTTTTTCGGGAAATTCTCCCTAATCAGTAAGAAAGCGTTTCAAATCCGGCCAGGATTAACATTGTTCGGTTAAGCTTCGCTGAAAGTTCAGAGCCGCGTTGTATTGTTGATTATGGTCATATAAAAAGTTCAACAACTAGATGGTCTAATTTTAAATAGCGCAATACAATAAAGACTTCACTGTAGGCTTTATTAACTCTTCAATAGAAAGATATATATGCATATAAATGTGCCCATATTTCTCCTTATTACTAACGCTTACTTTAATTTTTTTTAATGTCTACGGGGAAATTTCTGCGAACTCTTTTGAATCGTTGTAAGCTATCATCGTTTTGAAAAAAATAATAGTATTTTGATGGGGCCAAGAAAAAACTCATGTTTTTTTCTAAATTAGTGAACGTGAATATTTAATATCAAAAGGTCTTATTTATTATAAAAATAAAATGTAATTTTTAGTGAACTCTTTAGTATCACAATATATGAAAATAATCGTGATATGTGGTATTGTAACCCAGTAACGCATATAAAAAACGTTTCAAAAAATTACAGCGGGTACTACCAACAATATTGAATAAAGTAGTACCTTACTGGTATTGAATAAAAATGTAATACCTGATCATGTGTAGTATCGATTTCACGTCCATCGAAAGTCCAGATAATATTCTCGATTCTTGGTATTGAAAACGCTGCACATTCAATATTGACAGTGTCCCCCTGGGAACCAAATTGGGTCTGATTCGATATGATTTTTGGTGGACCTGAAAAGATAAAATAGTTTTACTATTCAAATAGATAAAGTGCAATATCCCAGTAATATAATTAAATTATAGTTCTTTTTGTTACTAGTTTAAAGATCGATGACTGACAATATTGTCCCTGTAGACCTGTAAGGCAATAGGTTTCGCCATCTGTTCCATTTCGGACGTAACAATATGGCGAGATAAGCCTTAACAGCCAATTACTACGCTTTCTGGTAGAAAAAGGCGGGAAGTTACGCAATAGTTGAGGCAATTGATATAAAGTTTCACTTTCAAATAAATATTAATATAATTGGATTATATCTATTTGGATTATAATAGTTCAAATCAGAATCTTGTTGAAATCTGTCGTGAACAGATGGCCGCGGTTTTCACTTTTGTGAAGAAAAAGATTAATACAATTTCCAGAATATTAAATTCTGGTCTTACTATACATTTTCACAGAGGTAAAACCAAGCAGTTTGCTGCATGGACAAACCGACTCGACTAGTGAAATACCACGACCTTTCAGAAGATGGACGTATAGTGGTTCATGCCACGTCTCGTTCTGTGAGAGAAGTACCTGGAGGCAACCCCTAACCCATCCTTTTCTATCCTACTTTCTTAAAGGTCGGCAACGCAATGTCACATCATGTGTTGCAGGTGTCCATGGGCGGCGCTGGTCGCTTACCATCATGTGACACACCTGCTCGTTTGCCCTCTTCGCGTACTTCCAATGAAATAAGAACATGTACATTGTTAAGTTTTGTATATTAAATAATTAATTTTATATAAAAAGTAGGCACTTCTTGCAAATTTGTATTACATAAATAAATTTATATTTGCCAGCGAACATTCTACATGATGCATGAAATATATCATGCTGTTATAATATATTAAATTAGCATACAACAGGTACTAAGTACTGAATATATTTAGTGCTTACTTAACGATGTACCTAGTAAATTTTATTTATGAGTATATAAATAGGTGTAGTATATAATTACTTTGGGTAAAGTTGAGAGAAATTTACTTCAACAATGTTACAATATAAATATAAATTAATTAGCGAATACTTTGTGTGAAATGCCAATTATTTTGGTTTAAATGAGATATATTCCATGATTGATATAAATAGCTGTCCGCGCGAACTGTGTGCCGCTATATTATACACCTTCAGCACTAAAAAGATAAGGGCTCTGCTCTTATTGATTAAAGCGTGATGATAAATTGCCCAAATGTTTCCCCGATAAATGAACTATCCATCACAAAAATATATTTTCATTTTAAAAAGTAACTCGTTTAATTAGCGCGTTCAAAAAAGCTCTTTAGCTTCATCATAATCACCAGCCCAGATCGGTCCTGCTGAACGTAGGCCTCCCTCTTAGCACGCCATGACTCCCGGTCCTGTGCCACTGACATCCAACGTCACCCTACTGTTTTCACTAGGTCGTCGGTCCATTTAATGAGGGGACGGCCTTCGCTGCACAGTCCAGTCCATGGTCGCGTCTCTAAAACCTTTCTTCCCCATTGTTCGTCGGTTTTTCAGTGTGTCCTACCTACCTACACTTCAGCGTGCTAACTTTATGGCCTATGTCAGTAACTCCCGTAGGTCTGCGGATCTCTGTATTTCGGACTTTATCTCGTAAAAAGATGCTGAGCATTAAGCTACCCTGAGTTCCTGATGAGGCTACCATTTAAAGACGACGTCTCTGTTCCGTAAGTTATGGCTAGCAACACAAACTGGTCAGCAAACATGACTTATACCTTGGTTTTTAGCCACTGAAGTATTTTGGACCAAATAGACAAAATAGTAAAATTTTAATGAAACTTTTTATCTGGTAGTTAGGTCTTTTAGGCATCATTTACTCATCAAATAAAGTCAATCTTACGCTCCATATATATTAATGAATCAAAATATAATTATTAATGTATCACTATTATGTTTGCTGACTTTGATCATATTTCCGTTATAAAAGTTCTTCTTTGTAACAAAATGATTAATTAGGGGGGGGAATAAAAGTGGTGGGCAGTTTCATTAGAAATGTGTACTCTATTTAAGGTAGGCGGAATTCATTTATTTTTTATGAAAGAAAGCGTTCACTTTTGCCTTGTCTACTTAGAAACATGATAGCTTCTATAGAAATACTAGAAATTAAATGGTTCTTTCTTTTACTTTTTATTCTATTGAACGCGATATTAGACGTGTTTTATATGTCTGAAATTCAATTTTTTGTAAAAATTAATTTAAATATACCGGACAGTCTCGGTGGCGCAGTGGTCGAGCACACAGTTGGCTTCTGATCCAGAGGTCCGGGTTCCATTCCTGGACACTGGCTCACACCAATGACTTTTCGAAATTGTTTTTGGAAGTTATGTCGTAAAATATCGATGACTGAAAACTTTGTGCCCGGTATGCCAATAGGTTCGCCACCTATTCCATTTGGGATGTAAACATAACGGCGAGACGAGGCTTAACAGCCGCTGCCTACACCTTCAGGTAACAAACGGCGTGAAGTTATGTTATGTTAAATATACATAAAAACATATTATCTACACATGCAAAATGAAGTGTGCAGAATGAAATTTTCTCGAAAAAATGTTATTATAAACCCATGCTTTCAAGACTATGTTGGGATTAGTTTTTGTACGCTTTACAGTTGGTATTTTTTCTTCTAAACTCGCTCTAAAACCTATGTCTTACCTTTGATGAATACTGAAGCTTCAGCTTCTATTTCTGGATAGCCGTCTACACTAGCTTTACAAAGATAACGGCCAGATGTGTGTGTGTCTAGTGTTAGAGTTAAATTTGCAGTTCTGCCAACACGCTGTGAACAAAATTCTTCTTTATTGTATTTGTTACAAAAAATATTAATAAAATATAAATGTCAATAGTAAAAAGGTATAATTGGAAGTTTAAATTCAGATTTGACTTATTTTTTTCAGAGTTATTGTGGTAATCTTCATAACAAATGCCTGATGTATAACAATGGTCTCTAACACGTGATAGAATAAGGTATTTGGTGAAGTCATTGACCCTACTTCATCATCATCATCATCATTAGCCTTTTTGAGGTCCACTGCTGGACATAGGCCTCCCCCTTAGAGCGCCACAACTGCCGGTCCGCTCAATCATGGGGGGTTTTTGCCATAATCGCCACGCTTGGCAGGCGGGTTGGCGATCGCAGTAGGCTGTATTTTCTTGAGAGAGAATGCTGCTGCCCATTCTTCTAGCTTTTCCCTTAGCCGCCTTTTACGACACCCACGGGAAGAGATGGGGTGGCGGTATTCTAAGCCGGCGCCACACAGCATGACCCTACTTACGACTGTGAATTTAAAGAGCGTGAAGTTTTTAGTCTACTTTTGTTAGGTTATCCTAATAAAAGAAGATGAACCACTACACGCTTCTGTTGGTTGTTTAATTCCAAATTTTTAGGACACTTAGAAAAGATTACACAAATATAGTTTAAGAACAAATCTAAACAACAAAAATCATATATTTTCGTTGTTTAGATTTTTTATAACCATTACGTAACATAAATTCCCCGATTCATATTATAAGAGTAAAATATTTATTCTTATTTATGATGAGTATTTATTCTCACAGTATTGCGGAAAGGAAACTGCCTTAACCAATATACGAGTAAAAGCTGATTTTTTTTTATGGGATAGGAGGGCAAACGAGCAGGCGTGTGACCTGATCATAAGCAACCAACGTCGCTCGTGAACACCAGCAACACATATATTGTTACTGTTGTGTTGCCAACCTTTAAGGGATAGGGGATAGGGAAGGATGGGGTAGGGTGGTGGATCTTCGGGTACCTCTCTCACCGAACGAAACGCGGCATGAGCCATTTTACGTCGATCTTCTGAGAGGTCGTGGTATTTCACCGGTCGAGCCGGCCCATTCATGTAGCGAACCGCTTGGCTCTACCACTGTTGAAATATGGATACATCAAATCTTCAGAACAAAATCAGATGGAGCGGTGGGCTGTTATAGCTAATATGTCTAAATATATATAACTCAAAGGTGACTGACTGACATAGTGAACGCACAACCCAAACCACTGGACGGATCGGGCTAAAACCTGGCATGCAGGTAGATGTTATGTATGACCTAGGCATCCGCTTAGAAAGGATTTTGATCAATTCTACGCAAAGGGATAAAATAAGGAACGAAAGTTTGTACGAAATTTTGTCAATGTTAAACCGAGCAGGCTGAAACTATAACGTAGGCATCTCCTGAGAAAACATTTAATATATTCCACCCTTATGGGGATAACAGGTACTTGGTAAAGCCGCAAACACTAAATTTCTTAACGCGAGCAAAGCCGTGCGCAAAAGCTAGTTTAATATAAGAATCTGTACATTATTCAGGATTTCATTACAGGAATTGCCAAAATAATATCAAGCAAATAATCTATGTATGTGTATTTATATAATATATTTGATTGTATGCCTTTAGGTTATATTTGTATATTATCTTGAATATAAATACTTTTACGAAGTAAAATATTATCAGGAGGAATCCAGAAGGGTAAAAGGTCGTGTGTAATATATTTTTTTGCTCGTAACTATTGGATCACAAGAACCTTTTGGGCTAGGAGAAAATAAAGTAATACAATATGAATATTTTAAATACTACTTCGTCGTAAAAATTGGTATTTTGTTAGTATTACTCAAGGTATATACTCGTATATGCAGAGTTTGGTCGAACACGCTAAATAAATATATTGTCATAGCAAGGCTGGATTCATTTCATTTCATATTGTAACTAATGCATATAACAGGTGAAAAAAATAACACAATGATTCCTGATTCATTGTCTTTTTTATGGGATAGGAAGGCAAACGAGCAGGCGGGTCACCTGATGGTAAGTGACTAGTGCCACCTGTGGACACCTGCAGTATACATTATTATAATGTTATTATAGTTGCGTTGCCGACCTTTAAGAGAATAGGATATGATATGATGGGGAAGTGGGGTGAGCATCCGGGTACCGAACGAAACGGGGCATTAGCCAATTAACGTCCCGTAATCGTAAAATTCCGAAAGATCGTAGTTTTTCACCGATCAAGCCGGCCCATTCAACAGCTACTGGGTACATTATTTGACAAAAATATAAGCTATAAATATCACAACTGATAACATGGTTGATAAAAGAAACTATAGAATAGTTAGGAAACAAAATTTCACAATGCTTTTCCTACAATTTCAAAAATGTATGCTTTTATTTATTTAAACATTCATTATTCAAAAACATGATGTTTATATTCAAGACGTTATAATATCCAAATCACATATGGCTATCTCAGACTTGTTAAAGAATACCATTCTTATGAGATAGCAACGATAACTTAGCCGTTAAGTTACCGACAATAACGCCTACGCAGCCATTTTATGTTAGAGAAGATATAAATATCTTCATACTACAATATAGCGTTGTAATTTTGTTTCTCTTTATCGAATAGCTATATTTATTATAAATTTTGTTACTTTTTTAGTTGCAGATGAAATAAGAAAAAAAATAGACTTTGCCGTAAATATAGCTTATACAGATAAAATAAATAATTTATTATGTGTAGACAAACAGACTAATTTAATATACGTCTACATCACAAAAATACAAATACAATCCAAAAGTGCCAATAAAAGAGGATAAGAGAGCATTGATTTGTATGGTAGGAGCATGTAATGAGAAGGAATGATAAACATATCGCGAAAAATGATGAATCTGAATGTGGAAGGAAATAAGAGAAAAGGATGATCGAAGAAAACGTGGATGTATCAAATATGATATTATTAGGAAGAATGTTGCTGTAGAAGAAGCAAATGATAGGGATGCATGGAAAAAGAAAACTTGTTGTGTCGACCCCAAATGATGGGAATAGGGCAGGGAGATGATGATTACAAAAATACAAAATTATGATACGAACAATATTGTAGAACGAAACCAAACAAGCACGATGCCCATCTGGTTTTCGAGACATATGGATATACGCATGTGTAACATACAAGCATTGTTATGACTTTGAAAATCAATTTACTCAGAGATTTTCAAAGAGAAGAAAATATTTTACTTAACTGACATAAATATAAGACTTTGTGATAATTCATATTTAAATAATTACATTAAATAAAAACAATATGTAGCTACTAACAGTATAATACTTACAATCATTTGGTCCTCTTCATAATGTAGCCATCTGATCTCCGGTAAAGGATATCCATCAACATCACAACTCAGAGTCACGCTTGTACCAACTTCTGCTTCGACATCTTTCGGAAAGCTTTTGAAAGTGGGTGCATCTAAAAAATGACAATGCTATCAAAATAAAGACTACGACATCAAAAAGTTTATATTACATATGAGTAATGTTAATGAAAAGTAGACTACTTCTAATAAAAAACTTAAAGTTACAATACTTACAGTAACATATAGAATTAAACACTTTTAAATTAGATAGTGTTTAAATTATAGTAAAGATAGTACAAGTGCGGCTGATTTTGGTATTAGAAATAGAAACAGAAAGAAACAGTATACAGAACGTAAATTTAAAGAAATATATTCATAACTAAAAGTATTTAATTTTTTATAGATTTTATTCGTGTTTTGGTCCAATTAAAGTTAAGTCCAGACTCTTATTGTCTTCTCATATGAGTACTAAGTTATTATTAAATGTGACACGTTAAGACTTACATGTTATTTCAAGTGTTTCAATTTCTTCGCTGTTCCCAACGTCATTGTAAACAACACATTTGATGGTGGCGTCGTGGTATCTTCTTGTTATATTGTATATTTTCTGTTAAATTAAATTTTAACTTTATCATACTTTGTTTTTATTTATTGATATTTCTTAGTTATATTCCTTCAGTTTTTTTAGTTTGTTAATTTATTCAACCTTATCGACAATAATATACAATATAAAATATTTATTGAAAATTTTAAAATACTCACCAATTCCGTTGTGTTTCCTTCAATCAGTTTTTCATTAAGAAACCACTTGAATGTCAGATTGGATGGATTTGCATCCGCTTTACATACTGTGAAATTAATGAAATATTATTTAACCTATCATTTGATAATAATGATAAACTTTATCAATTAAAAGAAATAATACAATTACCTATAACCACGTCCTCTCCTTCGGGAATTTTCCCGTTGGCACCAGATTTGATAAACATTTTCACTTTTGGAGCATATTTAACCTGTAAACAAATGTTGTGTTCAGTAAAAATTGTTTAAAATAATAAAAAAATATTAATATTTTTGTTTGTGTTATTGAATTATGTATCCGAAAAATAAACAATACCATTAATAACAAACGTGTTTACGTTACTGTAGGACTACATGGTTTTAAATCTGATTATATTTGATTTTACTGTACCAAAGGACATATGAATTATATTTATCTTTTAAATAAATGTACCCTAATAAAATAAATTTTTGTTTAAGTTAGAGCTATATTTTTTAAAATGTGCTTACAAAATACAGAGTCACTATCACCACTTAGATAAAATCTATATAAAAAAAACTAAACTATAATTTTACATATATAAAATCCACACGATTAATATACGCAGTTTGTTAGGCAATAAATTTCCAGAAATTTTTAATATGAAATATTTTCTAACAAAATATACGGAAAGAATTATTTTTTTAACCTCAACTTTAAACTCTGCTATGGAATATATTACTAATATTCAATATGAAATAAAAGACAATTATATTTTATATTTGCTACTATTAAAAAGAATGAAACGGCCACAGCAGTATTACGTGTACAAATAGCAAGTATCTCAGTATCAAAGCAATATCATAGCACATCTGATCGTAAAAAGTAATTGGGTTCGCCGTAAAAAGGGGTTTTATTTTATGGCCAACGAAAAATACATGATAAACATAGAAAGGTTTACTTGTCATAACAACGGTTTTAGTAACGTTGAACTAGATGCGGTTGGATTAGGAGTTAGGGTTGGGAACTGAGTTCCTTTTACAATTGTATTTATTATACGAATGACCCAAGAAATAAATGTTATTTTATAAAGCTTTCATTTAAGGATCTTTGTGAGTTTGTATAAGTGTACTGGATATTATTAGAATTCTTACATCATCCTGAGCGAAACGACGTATATTTCGTTTTTCATACATATTTTATTTAGTTACAGACGGTATTTTTATTCTAAAATTAGGAGTCAAAAGATAATTAAAAGCAAAAAATGAAGCAAACCTGTAATTCTGAAGAAGCTATGAAATGAAGATACAAAACAAAATATCGTTATTTTAATATCTTAATAATACTCGTACATAACATATCTTATTAATATCTTTAATACTTTATAGTATGAGCGTAGTGACTTTGCATCAACTAATGAAATATTAGCTGGCGATATTTACCGATTCACCATCCATAATTAAATTTTAAAAAATATATTTAAGTAACTAATGTCAAAATTTGGCATCAGTACTTTACTGGGACATGTCCTTTGTTTAAACTATTAATCTAAAAAGTAAAATAAAGAAGTTTTAGTGCTAACCTTAGATATCGAGGAATTACAAGTTAGATTCGCTCAAGAAAGATAACCCAGAAGGAAGGGGCGTAATTATCTATGTAAACAAAATTATTTAAAAACAGATATAAATCCGGTCTAAGCAATTTGAACTTGGCTATCACGACTCATTAGATATACCGTCAGGTAGACAGCGGATAGTAACGTCGGAGATCTAAAATCCCATTTCTATCCCTTTGGTAGGAAACCGGATAAAACAAGTTTAACTTTTTACTCGTACCTATGCAATCAACTATAAAAATCATAGGCCCAGAAAATAAAGTGATCACTCACCAACGTAGAACTACAAAGTGGTAGCAAAGGATTTGAGACAAATAACTAATATATTATTTCTAGCATAATCAACGTTAGACACGTCTAGAAATCCACAAAATGTCTGAGCAAAACAATAAGCTACAACGTAATATTAAAGGGATAGAAACATATTAATATTAATGCCATATCCAGTACCAGTATGTCCGTGACCGGAATAGTAATTTCCTACCGTATTTCGAGGACGACAATAATTTTTACATCGGCGCGTAACATTGATCAATATGTATACTTCTTTTTTATACCACACAGATGTTCTGTGTATCCTCATGATACAGAATTAATGTCCAATTATATTCTTAATATTTTTTACCTATTCCTTAGTAAGAACAAATAAATTAATTACATTATTTACAATATATACAATTAAAAAACTACCTGAAATCAAATTTCTCCGCATTATTCCTTTACTAAACTTCATACCAAGTCTGAGAGGTAGGCAGAGATAATAGAGCGCTTTAAAGCATTATAAGCTTACACACTTCGGTCGCATCATCAACTTTCAAAACTCTTGTGATACACGTACGACTGGTTTTTTTTTTAATTATTGACAAAAAATTAAACTCTTCCTCAATAAATGTAAGTAATGAGATTGTTTCATTAAAATGTGTGCTACGATTCGTTGTCATTAGGAAGGCTAATAAGGTTATTAATAACTTTTTACTTGGTAAACTATATTTTTTTCTAAATTTCATGAAACATAATTAATAAAATTAAAGTAAATCGGTTGAAATTATTGATGGAATAGAAAAACAAATGGGATTTAGTAATGTAATTTGTATTTAACAAATATCTTAGAATAGGTTAACAGAAATAAAGACAAGAGAAGAACCTAACTACCTGTGGAAAACAAACAGACCGGGATGGCATACCTTTATCTCACTATTAACAATTACCTACAAACATCTTTTTAATTTGAAATAAATTACCCAAACTGCCTGAAACGTGTCACATTCTGATTCTATAGCCTTTTATAACGTTAAACAAAATAAACATTTTACTTGAAACCGCGAAATAAAAGTTAACTGATCCAAAAACAAGTACCAGCAAGCCTGAGTCAAATCCATCGACATGTTCGCTATAAAAATAACAGATCAGACGGAACACTAAGACTGAAAAAATTAGCAATTCACTAGTTTAAAAAAATAAAGATTATTTTTTGCCTTAATTTCCACTAAAATGCAGTCACTATAAATGATAAGTCTGATCTAATTTGTCTCAATACCAAAACAATTTATTTACAAATAATGATATTTTTATAAGAGAAAGCAAATATATATACAGCCTTAAAGTTTACTAGCGGTTGAAGAGATAGGAAACGGCTACTACTTGTATTTTATCTTAATATTTTATGAAAGCTTCTACTGACGGGTGTTGGCAATTACTTTGCCCTCAGCTAAAAAAAAAACTGCTTTAGACAGACGTATTTGCCTTCGAAAAATAATAGTGTTTCGGAAAAAAGTCTTTAAAAATACTGTGCTTTTTATGTGAATAGATGTAGATTTTGATGAAGATTGAATTTGTATTTATTATTGCTAAATTTGAGTACTGTATCATAACGACGGCTATTTAAATCTTATATTATAAGTGATATTAATCGATAAATAAATAAAATATGTACCCAATGTATAGCAACAGTTTATTCTCACTGCGTATTGCTACCTACACCTAATTTTATAAATTTATAATTACGGTCTTATAATTATAGTCTCGGTGGCGCAGTGGGCGAGCGCACGGCCTCTGATCCAGAGGTCCGGGGTTCGATTCCAGACACTGGCTCACACCAATGACTTTTCGAAATTGTTTTCGGAAGTTATGTGTGATAAATATCGATGACTGACAAACTTTGTGCCCGGTATGGCAATAGGTTCGCCACCTATTCCATTTGGGACGTAAACATAACGGCGAGACGAGGCTTAACAGCCGCTGCCTACACCTTTGGGTAACAAAAGGCGTGAAGTTATGTTATGTATGTTATAATTACGGTCTCGGTGGAGCAGTGGTCGAGCACTCTGGTTCTGAATCATGAAGTTGCGGGTTGGAATCCTGGGTCACACCAATGACTTCTCGAATTTAATTTCGGAAGTTATGTGTGGTAAATATCGATGACTGAATAACTTTGTGCCCGATATGGCAATAACTTCGCCACCTATTTCCATTTGGGGCGTAAACATAACGGTGAGACGAGGCTCAACAGCCGCTGCCTTCACCTTCGGGTAGAAAAAGGCGTGAAGTTATGTAATGTTATAATTACCAATTCTGGCGATAATTGGTGATAATTTACGAAAATAGTCCGAATAACAGATTATTACGGGTATTAAATATATTTTTTCCACCTACACAGTTCGTACATTAAAATTGTTCATGACTTCTCAAGAAAATGTCGGTTCCCAGGGAATGAACGTACAAGACTGGAATAAATAAAGAGATCAGAGTATTATTACTAAGTAGGGATCCGATGTGGGATTGCAACGTATTCTCCTAATTGAGAGGGGAGGAATCTACATAGAATTGTGCGTGGATTGTCATGGTATTTTCCTTGTGTGCTGAAATGAGATTAGGAGGCGGTATTTGTGGGTAATAAACGACGCTTTAGAAGATTGCTGTTTGTGTAGTAAATTTCCAATAAGCATACAAAATGGTTTTCTTATACATTTACTCGTGAGGGTTTATCGTAGAATATTGTATTTAATAGATGAAATGTTTATTTATATCGAACAAGTTGCTGGCTACATACATAATATTTAAACATATGCCCATGGACGCCCGAATATGGATAGTATTGTAGTTGTGTTGCCTTCCCTTACAATGGAATATGGAAGGTGTCGGAAGTGGAATGGTAAGGGGAGAAGCTAAGGGGCTGGTCTTCTTAAAATCTCTCTCACCAAGCGAAACGCGGTATGAAACTTTACCTCGATATTCTCAGAAGTCATGGTATTTCACTGATCGAGCCGCCCCATTCATGTAGCGAACAGCGTGGCTCTACCATTGTAAGCTGATGCATATTTGTTCCCGATAACTTTTTGTTACAAACGTCACATTTTGATGAAACAAATAGGGATCTGGGCTTGATTTAATTACGTGTATGTAACTTCATTAGCTAATAATCTGAAGGCGTTTATTGAATGATGATTTTTTATTCACACGTCTTTTGCAACAGTATTATACCCCTATTTGAAACTCAGATTATGATGTACCGTCAAATGGGGTGACTTGGAATCTAAGGGTGAATAGAAATGAAATTTTCTGCCTCAACTACTTAGTTACCAGTACAGTACAACTAATACTTTTTTGCTTAATAACGAAATAGGTTGCCTATTTGCAGATAAAACAAAAAACTTATGCATTTAAGTTTAGACTTGAATAGATTTGAGGTGGTAAAATTTCATCTCTATTCACCCTTACATACCAAATCACCCCATTTGACGGTAATTTAAGCGTTAAAAAGATAATGATCCACAGCGACATCAAGAGCGACTTTAGTAGTTTTAAATTATTAAAGATTTTTAATGGTTGTAATAAATTTAATTTAATACAAGGATGCCGGTGACACATCTAATGAATAGCATTACAAAGCTGATTTTCCTTTCCTTGATTGAAAACTTCTTTTGGTGTGTAGGTTAGATACCACCACTCTATGACAGGTAGCCAGACCTTTCTAGACATTTGTATGTTCAGCTTGTTTAAAAGAAATCAATATTCTATTACACTGACGTCTATTTATTACATTCTGTGAGATTCTTTTAGCTCAACTTAGATTTTAAATTTAAAAAAGGAAGCTGATTTTAAATTCAAATATGTTATTAACTATTATAAGAGGTTCCGCCCGCCTGAATCTCTAATTACCCCATACGGGTAGACTAACTTTTGAATTCATGATTTATTAATGTACTACGTCGAATGCTAGTTTTTACAGACTTACTTCACCAACTAAAAACTTTGGTTTATTGCCGTCTTTAGTACAATATTTACAAATACGTATGAACGAAAGTATCGATCCTACTGTATCATATAATAATATTATATTAACTAATAAAAAAAAAACCCGGTAAAAATATTTGCGAAACAATTTTCATATTTTTGCAAAGCTTGTGTATTCACGAAACGTACTCATATTTACTGCGCTTCCCTGGCGCTGTGCTAAATCAGGACGTGATTGTAATGGCAACGCGTATTATCCACTGAAGTCGGTGTCCACTGGCATTTTGTCACTGTTCACCAGGTTTTCTTACGGATTTTATTTGGGTTGGTTTATTTTTATCAAGAAACCTGTGTGCTATCTGTATATGTTTCTTTTTATATAGTTCAAATATGTGATTTCTCAATTTATCCATGATATTTTTATATCGATTTTAGTAGGTATATTTATTACGGACAGGATATCTCGATTGTCTATTAAAAATTTGGTTTAGAACATGGACTTTTGTTTAAGATCCCTGATACTAGTCTTGCAAATATACTACACAAATGATTTATAGGAAATATTTCCGTAAATTATGTTAAAGAATTATGGACTAATAAAAGCAAATCATGTCTAATGGATGTTGGCTGAGGATTCATTCATATTTAGATACGAGATATCTTGGTTGATAAAATAAGGATCTTTTTTCCTTTTATGATTTTGTTGAAATATATTCATACAATGGCATATGTCATAAAGAAAGCGGATTGGTTGCATTTAAATTGCTCGGTTACGATACCCTAAAATTTTACTTTAACCCGCGATGTTTTTATTTTCTAAAATGTCATTTCAAACTCACCTCAATTTGTATGCTCGCTGCTCTGTATGCCCTGTCAGCGGTGTTTTGTGCCTGACAAGTGAATGTCTGGTTGTGATGTTCCTGTTTAGGCGTCATTTTAATAATAGACCTGAGGAAGGAAACAAATATTTAGATGGAAAATATAAAAGTTAAAATTTAAAAGAATAACATTTTAAATAATAAAATTTAAGGTCTCGGTGGCGTAGTGGTCGAGCACACGACTTCTGATCCAGAGGTCCGGGTTCGATTCCAGACACTGGCTCTCACCAATGACTTTTCGAAATTGTTTTCGGAAGTTATGTGTAATAAATATCGATGACTGAAAACTTTGTGCCCGGTATGGCAATGGGTTCGCCACCTATTCCATTTGGGACGTAAACATAACGGCGTGACGAGGCTTAACAGCCGCTGCCTACGCCTTCGGGTAACAAAAGGCGTGAAGTTATAATATAAGTATGTTAAAAGAATATTTGATAAAAATATCATTTTGTAAACCTTTTCAAAGACTTTGCTGAGACTGAAATGGTTTTGAAATAGGTCTTACATACTCTTAACTATCTCTATTGCATTGTATATCAATCAAGGATATCAATGGATTTGTAGGAAATTATTTCGCAAAGTTATTAAGCAAATAGTAAATTTCATGATCTCATTAAATATACTGACCTGGCTGTAAACCTTTGACCATCAGGCAGTGGTTCAACGGTATAAGTGACACCTTGAGTCAGTACACCAGCATTACTATCTACCCAGGTTATCTGCAACAAAACAAAATGCAAATTAAAGATTTAATTTTGATAAAATATAATTTGTTACTTTGAGAATCTCAACTGCCACTGCCATTTAAAGAAAAAGGATTATTTATTTTTTTACGTTATATAATGAAGTTCCAGATTTGATTCTCTGTTCTACCAAATTAATTCACATATTTATCTCACATATCTAATATACTAAATATTATAGTACGAATTAAATATTTTTTTGTAAAATTCATTAGATATAGATTTAGAAAAAAATAATTTAAGTTACTTTTAAAATATCTGAATCTTGAAGGCAATTTCTTTTAATCAAACTTTTAATAAATATTAAAGTATATATTTAACAATAATTAAATATGCTTAAATATCTCACATAAACACATGGAATCTTATGCAATATAATAATTAATATTAATTTAATTGAATCATAATTATTATAAATAAAATATTTCATTATCAAATCAAGACATTCAATTCATCTCGTTTATAAAATGGTCGCAAACATAATTTTCAATTTAACTCTGAATTGTATTAAAACCCCTTGGGCCATATATCTATCTATTCACTCGATTTGAGAAGCTTAAATGATATATTCTCATTTTGATTCCCTTTACAAACAAATTGATATATATATATAAATTAAATATATTCCCAAAGATTTAAATAAAATGATTGTCTTAAAAGTGATATTTTAATAAAATTTACTTTTAAAATTTATACACTCATTCAGGTCGCGGTGGTCCAGTGGTCGAGCACCAGGTTTTTAGAATCAAGAAGTCGCGTGTTCGAATCCTGGCTGACCAATGAATTTCCGAAATTATTTTCGAAGGTTATGTGTGATAAATATCGATGACTGAAAACGTACAGTTTTCGTTTCGGTGTTCGGTATGGCGATAGATTCGCCAAATATTATTATTTGGGACGTGAACATAACGACTCGCGGTTTAACAACCACTGCCTACACCTTCGGGTAGAAAAACGCGTGAAGTTATGTTATGTTACACATAATGATGTATTTTTAAGTTATTATGAATAATATACTAATAAATATCAATATATTAATATGCATAAATCGCTTAAGGTGATTTAAATATTTAAGAACGCTATCAAAAAAATAATAAATATTTTTATCTGATGTCGGAATCAATAAATTATGTCTTGAATTATTCATCATCTGACTGAAAGTATGCCAAAGTACAAAATTATGACAATTTGTTAAATTTCCACGTTTATTTGAATCCATAAATTTTATAATGGAAGCCAATTTTGAGTACGCATTTCTTATTATGATTATTCCTTTGTAAATTTCTTCAAACATCACTTCACGCTAATTTCCTTGTGGAGTAAGCAGAATTAATAGAACATGCATAAAGTTATACTGCAATCATGAAGCAGCAGATTTTATTCAAATGTTGGTTTGTTTGAACACGCTAATCTCGAAAACGGCTGATCATAAAATTCATTGCATATTACTTGCGAAATTTATAGAAATAGTCTTATCATTATGCTACGACCAATAACAGCGCAGCATTTATGTTTTTAGTTGTATATTAGTATTTTGACGCTAAGTTATTAAATAAATAAATGAATGAAGGTAGCAAATTTATTAGATAAATAAATGAATGAAGGTAGCAAATTTATTAGATAAATAAATGAATGAAGGTAGCAAATTTCGAACTATAATAAATAATAAAATAAGAATTTCATAAAGAGTTTTCATAGTTCAGCTTATTTTTCAATGAAGATATTTCTAGAAACACGTGCCTGTCGTATTTTTCATCAGACTCAAAGTAGGTCAGCTTCAGTTCTAACGTCTCAAAGTTAGAAGTTAGTTAGTTCGATGTTTTCATAAATATTTCAATTGGCTTCAATTCTATAAAATGTCTCTGTGGTCCAGTGGTCGAGCAACCCGAGATACAAGAAGTCATGGGTTCGAATACTGGCTCACACCAATGACTTTTCGTAATTCTTTACGGAAGTTATGTGTGATAAATATCGATGACTAAAAACTTTGTGCGCAGTGGAATGAGAATGGATTCCCCACTTATTCTATCTGGGACGTGAACATATCGGCGAGTCGAGGCTTAACAGCCGATATCTACACCTTCGGGTAGAAAAAGGCGTGAAGTTATGTTATATTTAAGAAAAAAAAAGTCTTAAATACAGTTGATAAAAGTGACTCGCGCTATCAGATCTTAGTTAGAACTAAGCTTCTGATACCAAATTCCCAAACCCTATAAGTGTCGTTTCTCCTTTTTCTATGTATTATAAGTATGTATTAACAAAAGAAAAGGATATATGTATCAATATCCGTTATCTAGTATCCATAACACAAGCATTTAGTTGCTTCGCTTCGAACTAGAGGGCGCTGTGTGTATTGTCTCAAAAATATTATTATTATGTATGTCTTGTTTTTTACGAGAAGTATTGTAAATTAAGAAAGTATTTATGACTTGTACTTTGACTCTAAAGAACAGTACCGCCTATTTATTGGATTCCACGTAAAAGTCAAACGGTTACACTTAGTAGCAAAAATTAAATCAACGAATATTCCTAATGAAGAAGAGCTGATATTAATCTTACTTGATTATTTTTATACATAATGAAGAATCATATATAAATAATGATATTATCAAATAAAAAATAATAAAAGCTATACATTTTCTAAATGAACCAATGTTCAATTGTATAGATACTTATCAACATTTACAATAGCATATTCTCCTTCCAACATAAAAAAAAATCTCTTACAATAAATTTAAAAAGTATTTAATAGAAAAAAATAGATTGCTCCTAAAGTAGGCGAATTATTATGAAAAATGTCGAAAATATGAATAGGTCGGGTATTACAGTGGCGAGCCCGTGAAATTCCATTTAAGTAACGACATTGATAAATTAATATTATCAAACCTCACAAACTGGGGTGACAACTGAGGAATTATTTTCGCAGAAACATTCATAATGACTTCAATTAGTTTTCGTTCGTACGCATCAAAAGTCAGATATTTGTGTTTATCACATTATTTATATAATTTTCTAGGAACAAAGAAAAATGACATTAGCCGTGATGGTACAGTGTATACAGAATATACTAATAAAACTAAAAACTAATCAATATTTGACGGTTTGGACATGTAGAGGAGATGGAGAAGAAATGGATGCTGAAATACTGACTAAGCAGATATACACAGCAAAAGCAGAAGGATGTGGGAGTTGAGAACAACTTAGACACAATTCGACAAATGTGATGTCAGGAGATACAAAATTCTTCGTGCGTTCAAAATTCAACAAGAGTTATGCTAATCAAAGAAGCGAGAGTGAGGTGTAAGAATCGTGCCTTTCAGCGATCTGCTCGCTCGGCTTACACTAAAAGGACTTGTCGTGAAGTTATGTAATGTAATATTTAAAATAAAATGCAATGGATCATACAAGTCTTTGGAGATACTGACATTGAATTTTTTTTTTTTTTAATACAAGATTTAATAGAAGTTGTCTTATTATGAAGTATCGATATATTTGTCAAAGGGAAGCTGTCTATCTACACATTACACGAGCTACGAGTTGGTTGATATTTTCGTATCTTAAGAATGATTCCTATTTGAGAACTCATAAATAAACTGCTAGACTGGCCAACGGTCGACTTCAAAAATAATTTCACCCAAAAAGCTTAATGAAACCGTTACCTCAGCTGGTGGTTTTCCACCGACGGAGACGCACTCGAGTTTGATATTTCTATCTTCTATCGTTGAGAAAAAGTTGCCTTCGACGATCTTCGGAGGCTCCGGTGGGACGAGCACGGTGAGTCGTGCGTACCTCGAACGAATCGCTTGTTCACCTGTGGAAAAGAAATTTAAATCAACTTTTTCATATATTATATTGTTGGCAGAGGCAATTATGGGACGCTTGAAATATATGCATGTGGCTTTTAACATACTTTTCATTAATACCATAGCCATATAGACCGCTTACAATATGAGATATATATCGAAGAAGCGACTGAGATGAGGAAGTATTGTCTCTCAATGCTGTCTACTTCAAAAGCGACTTGGAGTGAAGTTACGATTGCTGTTATGTAATAGTTGCCATCCATCGATCATAATTATATGAGCCATTAATATTTATAATATAACAACCAAAAAAGTTTGAGGGAATTCATTTCTGTGTAGCCGTGTAGCGTTATTCAGAATTGAGACCTATCAATTAGGCGTAGAGTGCTGGATCAGGAGGCCATTAAGACTGCAGTGAGTTTTGACATGTTGTTTAAGAATATACATACATAACTCACGCCAAATCCCTTGCGGGATAGCCGGAGAACACGTTGTATTTGGTCATGGAAAGTGTGTGTTGGCCGTCCTCGACTCCTACATCTATCCGCTTTTGCATAGTATATCTGCTTAGTATATCTTGCATCATCCATTCTTTCTGCATGTCCGAACCATCGGAGCATGCCCTTTCTTACTTTTACACCGACTCTCTATTTCATTCCGACTTCCTTCCTTACAACCTTGTTTTCGTCGCGGTCAGCGAGTCACTCGCTTATATGCTTAAAAATATATATTATATATAACTAAAAACAGTATGTAGGTTGTTGTTTTAGAATTATTTAGCATTACGTAAGCGTATTCAATAGCACCTATATGCTATTTTTCGCGTGGCCTCACACGCTCCTATTCCCGTGCGTGTTGTAGAACAAAATGAGAAATTATATTAGGGGAATGACTAGCGGGATTGTATGTTTATCGAATATTTTTTTTTCATAACTATTGTAACGATTTTGTTGTGTTTGTATTTATTTTATAAATATTTCGTTTTTCTCTCGTAACACTTATTTTAATCTCGTATAGATATAATATTATATCTTCTAAAAGCCATTTCTGATGTCCATATACCTGGATTAAAATACCTAACATGCAATTGGAACACTAAGTAATCCATGTTTATGAAAATATATATATAGATATCAACATAACATGACTATGGAAGATGTACTGTGGGTTTTGTATGAGTCCGCAATTAGAACATAATAATAATATTATTCTCAATTTTCCCTTAAAAGAACCATACAAAAAACACATACTGGACGTATTAATAGAATTATTTAAACTAATAAAAGGCGTAATACATAATAAAATATATTATTATATAAAAAAGTACTTTTACTGTGTATTCAATGATCTAGCTAAATAAAAAAAAAATCTTGATTTATTATTTTAAAATATATAACGTCACATAAAAACATCCCTTTACTTATAAAATCTCAACCACCAAACAATTTTGAAATTGTTATAGACAAAAATATATCCAAGACTACAATATTTTGTAGATAACACAGTAACAAATAAATCAAATTCAATAACTTTTGGAACGGGAAGTTTGTAAATTCGCGGTTGTAAAATCTCTCTCAGATCACAATTTAATACACGGGGTGGGGACGATGGAGACAATATGACTCGTCTTGGCTTCAAATAGTTTTCCTCGGGAGTTGAAAACAAAGTTCGCAAAGTAAAATAGTGCAAAGTTGTACAATATGGCCGCAAGACGTTTTCCCGTTGTGCTTTTTTTAGGTTTAAAAAAAAAGTTGACGCTGTTATCTCTATGTAAATTAGTAACTTTTTTAGAAAGTTCTACTGCTGGATGAATTAATTTAGTTCTTGCCTAGTTGTGAATTAACATGTATTTTAATATTAATTTCGTAGCCCCTTTTGCTTTATAACAGTAAACTGCAATCTGATCCTAGGGTTACCCACTAAAACCTCGCGGCGGCCTTCCTCCGGCGTTGGGGTGGCCCAGGACATTGCATCAGCCCTCTGGTCCACCCCGCCGTCGCCCCCCCTCTGTCACGAGGGGGAGCTCATCCTCGGGGAGATTTTCGTAGACCTAATATTTTTTTTAATTTTTATTTTTTTTCGTAGACCTAATAAAAAAACAATAATTATAGGTAACATTTGGTGTGTCATATACTCTCGAGAGCAATGAATCCGGGTCACTTAAAGAATGTTAAAAATCTCGGAAACTAAAAATGATAGGTTAATGCAATAAATTGTATTTAATAGACAATGTAATACTCCTTAAATGAAAGTAAAAAAAATATGAGTCACCATACATTTTAATAACACAAAATTACATAAAGAAAAAATCTGCTGATCTCTCCTTAAAACAAAAATAGGAAACATGAAATTTTTGAACTTTATTACGATTTTCTTGAATTTTAATACTTCGTATTGCCTCCTCGTGCTTCCATTACTGCGTTTACGCGGTTTGGCATGCTGTACACCAAGTTCCTTATACGATTTTGGGGAATATTCTCCCATTCCTCTGTGAGAGCAATTTTGAGCTCACGAAGCGTGATTGGGGGAGGGTTTCGTTGTTTTACGCATCTGCCTAGCTCGTCCCAAGCATGCTCGATCGGGTTGATATCCGGGCTGCGCGCTGGCCACTCCATACGAGTAATGTTCATCTCTTGAAGGTAGTCATTCACAATCCTACCTGTATGAGGTCGGGCATTGTCATGCATAAATATAGCATCCTCACCTAAATTGACCATAAATGGACCAACGTGATCATTTAGGATTTCTTCCACATATCTTACGCTAGTTAAAGAGCCGTTTTCTATGATCACCAGCTCTGTGCGACTTTCAGAAGAAATTCCGGCCCACACAAGTACAGACCCACCACCGTAGGCTACTTTTTCCTCGATGCATGCTTGCTTGAATCTTTCCCCTGGTCTTCGATACACTCTGTGTCTTCCATCGTGCTTGTAGAGCATAAATTTTGATTCGTCGGAGAACATAACTTTTGACCAATCTTCAATACTCCAATTTACGTGGCTCTGGGCATATCTTAGTCTTGAAATACGATGCCCACGCTCCAGTTTAGGGCCGTTTGCAGGTCTAAGGGGTTTTAAGTTAGATTCAGCAAGCCGACGTCTTACTGTCCATGCACTTGGGTTACTTCCTCCGAGGCGTCGAAACTGATTGGTGAGTTCAGTTCCTGTGAGAAAGCGATTTCGAAGCATGGTGTTCACCAAGTATCGGTCTTCTCGTGCTGTGGTATACCTGGTTCTGCCCGTTCCTGGTCTGCGTAGGTTAGAACCAGTTTCTTCGTAACGTCGGAGAACTCTTTGTACTGTTGACAGCGACACACCAACAGTCCTGGCTGTATCGCGCTGACTCCGGCCGGTTTCCAGCATTGTAAGTATTCTGGTGCATTCTTCAGGCGTAAGCGACATAATTTCAGCTTGAATAATGAATATAGAGCACTATCAACATGGTTTATGTACCCACATAAATGACAGATTACAAACAAAAGCAAAACCAAATGCTGTAATTTCGTAGTTCCATCTTCGAAAGTGGCCCTTTTTCAAATTTGATTTTTTTATGATATAACTTTACAATAACTAAGAAGTTTTAATACCTTCATTTAAGGAGTATTACATTGTCTATTAAATACAATTTATTGCATTAACCTAGCATTTTTAGTTTCCGAGATTTTTAGGATTCTTTAAGTGACCCGGATTCATTGCTCTCGAGTGTAGATTCTGTTTTAAACTTCTGTTTTAAAAATTAAACCGTCAAAATGTTCTCAAATATTATTTATGCTACATTACGTAAAATTTCTTCGTCTTTGCAAAACGTTGGCTATATTTTAAAAATATTCTCTGTAACAACTAAAAAATAATGAACTCGACATAAAATAGATAGAAACGAAAAAAAAAAACACAATCAACCAGATTTTAAATAACAGAGTTTTAGGGGGGTTCGATTCCCACCCGTGCACAAATATTTGTGACAAACATGAATATTTGTGTGGCGTCTGGGTGTTTTTCTATGTATTATAAGTATGTATTTACAAAAGAAAAGTATATATGTTGTCTAGTATCCATAGCATCATTTAGTTGCTTAGCTTGGAACTAGAGGGCGCTGTGTGTATTGTGTCCAAGATATTATTATTATTATTTAGATCTATTTAAAAATACTCGGGTGTTAACCGGTTTTTATATGACGTTTACGGGTGAAAACCAAGTGAAACAGAAATTCATTATTATTATTATTTAATTTTTTTTATGGGATAGAAGGCCAAACGAGCAAGTGGGTCACCTGATGGAAAGTAACTTCTCACCGCCCAAGAATACCGTGGTGTGTTGCCGTCCTTTAAGAGAGTAGGAGGGGAAAGAAAAGGGCTTCCTTGGGCCTCCGGATACCTCTCTCACCGAACAAAACGCGGCATTAGCCACTTCATGCCAATATTGTGAGACGTTGTGGTATCTCACCGGTCGAACCGGTCCATTCATGCAGCGAACTGTAGTGTACAACTCTACCACTGTTGCATTTGGATAATTTCGAAATCAACCTCTATAGAAAGAATTTCAAATTTTTGTGGACTCATCCATGTACTAGCCGCTGAAGTTTTGCAAGAAAATGTCCCTAAAATTATTGCATTATATGTTAAGGTTTTAATTATGATTATAAGTTTCTATGATGAAAATAAAACAATCTATTATTATGTATATTATATTATTACAGAGAAATAGGCCAAAGATTTAAGAGAAAAATGTACTAACTTATTATAATTATTGACCCTACTTGCAGAACTTTATTATTTATTTATAAAAAAAAATTTTGCACGTTATTAAAAAAGTAACTTCATACTTTTCCAAAAGCTTGAACAGCAGTTAAAGTCTGGACTCGCCGAATCGTTACCTTACTTTCCAAATGGCGAACCAAATACCTTACACAATTCATTCTTATTCCTTACACTTCCATTCGGGGCACATAACCGCGGTGACTTGAAGCGTAGCAATAGCTGCCTATGCCTTCAGGAATAAAAACGCGTAAAAATACAAAAATATTTCACTAATGTTCATGTTTGTCTCTTATTGTCATCCAGACATCTCTAACTGAAGTGAAACAGCACAGGCAATTTTATCTTTCCCATATTATCTTTTTGTTATATACCTATCTACTTAGTCAAATTTTTATCTCAGTTCAAAACGCCGGAACCAATTTATGTAATCCAAATAATAATTAAGTGCTTGTCCAAATTATACAGCAACGAAACTTTTTTTTCTCTCTTGAGAATTGATAAAAAAGTAATTTGTGGGCCAATCTTAATATTAAAAAAGTGGTTTCGAAGACAAAGAGCTTTGGCGGTCCGAAATGTAAATGAGACGTTATTATTAAAAATTGCAGAACAAAAATTTTAAACGAAGCCAAAGGGTAAGGGTGAATTAAATACTAATTGTGGTAATCCAAACTCAAGTTACCATTTAATAATCGGAAATGTTCAAGAGTATCCGGAATAACAGTGCTAAGTGGAATTCATAATTTGACCGAAAGACCAAAAAATAAAATCATTAATCTAATCTTTCTTTTGTTATCGACAAGAAAGAGGATTCATTTTGATTTTAAACACTTAACGTGTTTAGCAATAATATACTATAGTAATATTACTTTTATGGCAATGGGTTCACCACCTTTTCCATATGGGACGTAAACATAACTGCGAATCGAGAAGGCGTGAAGTTAATATTACTTATTTGTCATCTAGTCAACGCTTCAGTAGACATTAAAGTTATTCACCGTGTATCGTTTGGCAACAATCAATGAACCAAATATTGACAAGAATGTATTGAAATGCATAATAAATATTTTGATGATTATACAACACCAAATTAAACTTATGCTGTAAGATTAAGAAGAATATCAACTATTTAAATTTGGGAATTACTAAGCGAGGGTGAAGTGAAAAAAAGCGCAGTAATATTCAAAATTTTCAGTTTTAATCAATCAACACGACACGTACTAGTGTTGAAAGTCGTATTGAAATTGAAAAAAAAGAACACGATAGAAGGGAGGCCTGAAACAGTTCAGGCATAAAATACGAGTCAAGATTTTCAATTTATTAAATGCAAACACAATTTCGCAGACCCCAACCGAAGAAAGAAAACAATAGTTGCCCGCCTTGAAAGAATTATCTTCAGTACAGGCCATAAACGGCAAGCGTCTGTTTTTCTTTTTATAATAAAGTATACTTTATTTATTATCTATAAAGCTATATGCTTGAATATTTTTGGTAAATTTGAGAGAGGTTTCATCAAAGTGCGCATTTAACTGCAAGCCTTTAATCATGCACTTGAATTGAATAATATAATAATTTAATGAATGAAATGAGAACGTATAATATCAAGCATAAATTTCGAGTACTTGTACTACTTTTATTGCAGAAAAATGTACAATATCAAACAATACTAGAGCTAATGTTAATAAAAAACAGATCAGTACTATCAAATGTAATTAAGCATCAAAAAATGTAATACATCTTAAGTATACTTGAAGCTTCAGTGAATACTTAAATATATATAGACTTAATATGTAGGTATATAGCAAAAAAGCTTGTGTCCACAACTCTCTCGGTAAAACCCTTGGGATTCCCCGAAAATGTATATCATAAAGTTACAACATATTTTGTGATAATACTTGTGTTGTTTATGTTTGTATAGGGACACTTGAGAATTATGAAAACAAATATGTATTTTGATACTAAGCGTCTAAAACGAATAGGTTACATTGTCGAAATATAATTTCTAAATATTTCCTGTTATAATTTAATACTATCAACACTCTAGTGATATAGCACAGAGCGTTTGTTACTGATTCGAATCTTAGACAAATATGCAATAGGTCAATCATCACACAATTTGATAAAGAATATTCTTGGATCTAAATCCTTGCGCATCTTATATAAGAAATACTGTTACTACATCAAGATGACAAGACTCGTATTAAGAAAATCTGGCAGCTTAAATATTAAAAGACGTGATTTAAAAAAATGTGCAGCTATATCACTATTTGTGAGCCTAGGTTATCATTAGTAATCAAGAATATTACAATGATTAATTTTAAGCGAAAAATAAGAAATAAAATAATATACAATAATATAAATTGTCTTTTTATTTTTAAGAGATAGTTCAAACACTGGACTGAAGTAATCTGCACTCTTTCAATTACAGGTTTGGCACAGTTCCAAACTTAGAGAAGAAAATACCATTCTACGACATCTAAAATGAATGGCTTAACGTATCTCCAGTGCAATAACAAACTGCTCTGTTTTATATTGTAAAGGCAATCAAGTTATACTAATGTTATCATTTGCACGTGTATTTCCCCTGAGCATTAAGGTAGGCCTATCTTGACGAAGCAATGAGAATATGAGACTTAAGTGCTATTAATATTCTAGGTACAATGAGTAACACGTTATAATTTGACGAGTACTTAATAGATGTGATCGCTTTTACAAGAGAGAATTTATAGTTAGTAGGAGCTATCGTCGAGTGTCTCAAATGTCTCAGATTTTAATCCTGGCACATACTACTGAATTTGGGAGTAAATATAAACGCCGATCTTTCAAAACATAATCCCTCAAAATATATTTTTTACTTACGTGTCTTAAAGTTAACAAGCGTCTGTTTGAACAGTACCTCCTGTATCGTAATTTAGTATTCCAAGCATTGATTTATTATTTTAAATTACATCGCGGGATATAACTTTATTCTTTCTTTTTTTTTTTTTGGAATATTGAGAAAGAACAAATTTGAGATCATTACTGGCATTAAATCACCGGAGTTTTTCCTTAAGTGGAGTATCGGTATTTCAGATACAAGGTCTTCTTACTTTTTGAATTAAGATTTAATCAGCTCTTTCATTTGCAATTATTTTGAATTTTATGTTAAAGATGGATTATTTTATGCAGGCATGCATTATTACATATATGCATATTATTTTGTAATTATTTTTGCTGTAATAGGTATGATTAATATTCGATTGTAACAGCCACTTCCATGGTGTATTTCTTTTATCATAAAAATTATGGTTTTATTTATCCTTAGCATATATATGCTAAGGATAAATAAAACCATAATTTTATGTATACTAATATTATATTGTAAAAATCATATACTTTTTCGTATTAAAAATGTTAATTTAAAGAATCATTCAACATTCTCTCTCAGCTTTGGTCTTATATAAAAATGTTTTCTAAGAACGGTAACAAACTTGTAAGATAACTTCACGCCTTTGTTACCCGAAGGTGTAGGCAGCGGCTGTTAAGCCTCGTCTCGCATGGAATAGGTGGCGAACCTATTGCCATACCGGGCACAAAGTTTTCAGACATCGATATTTATCACACTTAACTTCCGAAAAGAATTTCCAAAAGTCATTGATGTGAGCCAGTGTCAGGATTCAAACCCGGACCTCTGGATCAGAAGCCGTGTGCTCCACCACTGGACCACCGAGAACTTGTATTTTTGTAATAATCAGTAAATTTTGTTAAAATGTGTTTTTTATCGGCCAGGATAAATAACAAATCTAATTAATAATTCCATGGCAATTTTGTATTCTAAGAACTTTTTAAGTATTTGGACCTACATAGTTATATAAGGATATAACTATGTAGGTCAAAATATTTAATAAGTCTAGGGACCAGGAAAGATGTTATAATTATTTGACTTACCCTTAGCTCCGGTGCTAACTTGACACTGATATTGAGCATCATCATCTAAAGTGACGTCTCTGATGTCCAGCGAGTAATCACCTGAAACAAAATCAATTGAAATTGTGTTTATCATTACTAACGGTTATCAGGATGCCCAATTCTTTCCTTACTCTCCTAATTATACCATCTCCTATCCCTTTTCTATCCCACCTTAAAGGGTGGTAACACAACTGTACCACTATCTGCGTCGAGGGTGTTCATGAGCGACACTAATCGCTTGCCATCATGCGACTTGCTTGCTTTTTAGCTTCATATAAAATAATATATTTGACAAGCCTCGTGGTGCATTGGTAAGGCTACCGACTGCAGAATCGAGGTTGGCGGGTTTAATTCCTACTCGGGTACAAATATTTGTGACAAGTGAATGTTTGTGTGGCGTCTGGGTGTTTTTCTATGTATTTTAAGTATGTATTTACAAAAGAAAAGTATATCTGTATCATTATCCGTTATCTAGTATCCATAGCAGAAACACTTAGAAATCAAAGCATCTCATAGTCGGAGTTAAAATGGATAATCTTATTAGTCTGTCGGGTTCAAAGGACCTTTGTTTGAAGAGGACCAGCTATTCTGCGAATATTTTCAATCCAATATCGCTAACCAACCATTGCTAAATCAGTCACCTCTTTTCAGAGACCATAAAGCCTCTATCCCCTCAATTGATACGGGTTTTCACTGTGCAGGTAATTGGAACACTGTACGAGCAGAAGGATTATAACTGAAGTCCTTGCAAGTTGATGAATTTTGGTAGGTTTTGGCTTTCGTGATGTTGGTCTTTTATTATTATTTTTTTTATTTTTCACGACTTTTCTAAACGAAAGTGTAGCCAGCAGTTTTTATGCTTTGACTTTTAATTTATTTCTCAAATGGAATTGATGGCGGAACCTAGAGCCAGACACCGGTTTCCTCTTCAATATATATCGCACATAATATCTGAAAATAATTTTGAAAACCTTTATGTTAATGTAAAATAATAATCAGAACAAATTATTATCGCTTATCTAAGACATGTTTACTTGCAAAAAGTTGTCTGAAGATAATGTCGGCATTAATTACGCCTTGAATCTTCTTTAGGCGATGTTGTCGGATCGAGAGTAATTTGCGACTGAAGTCGAACTTGGTAATATTCTTTTTGCGACTATTAAGAACGATGGGAATATAAATGAAATTGTAGAACAAATTTTGACAATATGGAGAGTGGAGAAGAATGTGATAACCCTTTGATGAAAATAAAACATACATAACTTCACGCTTTTTTCCACCCGAATGTGTAGGCAGCGGCTGTTAAGTATCGTCTCGCCGTTATATTTACGTTCCAAATGGAATAGGTGGCGAACCTATTACCATACCGGGCACAAACATATTTAGTCATCGATATTTGTCACACATAAAGTCATTGATGTGAACCAATGTGAGGATCCGAACCGATGAAGATAAAAATACCGATTAAAATCGTTAAATCTTCCTATATTTTTGACTCGAATTAATAAGTGAGGCAGACATGGTGACTTCCATATCTATTATGATAATTTCTTTTACTATCTATAGCTTTACTTATTGAAGATGTAAGGTATAAAAATCATTTGTAAAAGATGGAAATGGTTTATTGTACGAAAAATTCGCAATATATTTAAATATATATATTTCAGTATATATATTTAAGCCGTGTGCTCTACCCAGTGGGTAGAGCTGATCGGCTTCTGATCCAGAGGTCCGGATTGGAATCCTGACACTGGTTAACACCAATGACTTTTCGAAATTGTTTCCGGAAGTTAAGTGTGATAAATATCGATGACTGAAAATTTTGTGCCCGGTATGGCAATAGGTTCGCCACCTATTCCATGTGGGACGTATACCAGCAAAGGCGTGGAGTTATGTTATGTTATATTTTTAATCAAACACGACACTATTATTATCTAAATCTTGTAGCTATTCTTAAATAAGCTATAAACGCTACTGTAGATTCAATTAAAATTTAATTTAGATAATCTTTCTTTATAGTACTGAAAAGAAAAGTTTTTTTTTTAATTTTTGTTCCAGGTAAATCTACTCACCACAAAATTAAATACAATTTAAGAATGTTGCGGTAGATAACAGCATAAAAGAAACTTTCAGTTTGTATTCGAAAATAAAAGTGTAATCATGTATAAGTACATTACTTTATAAGTAATATATGTATTTTTTAATGTTCTCTCTGTATTAAACCTTGTTATGTTAGGTTGTTTCAAAGTAGGTTGGTTGTTACAGACCGACACAAAAAGTAGATAGGGGACGAGTTCTACTAAGCCTTTTTTTTACAAAAAAGGTTGTATTCATAATATTTCTTTACGAGAAGTAGACCAGTAAGGGCGGTAATAAAAGTATTTTTATACCGATCGGTATCGTTTTATATCAGATATTAACAAGGTTTGGTCTTGCAGTGCGGAGAAATGCTTCATCTCACCGCAGTAGTACAGTGTTCAGTTTCTACCCAGGACAAAAAAAATATATAAGCTATATTTTATAATATAGTTTACTATACAACTATATTATAAAATATAGCTTATATTTTTTTTATAAATTTTTTTATAAATATAAGCTATATTTTATAATATAGTTGTATAGTAAACTATATTATAAAATATAGCTAATATTTTTTTTTTTTGTCCTGGGTAGAAACTGAACACTGAAGTTAACAAATGGTTTGCTCCTAACTGTTTGCCATAATATCTTTAGCAATCGAATTAACAGTCCAGTAATTATGAGCCTTTAAAATTATAACATATTTAACAACTTGATTATATAAATCAGCCTTTGAAAGAACCATTCACACAGATTTATCTTATCTCTTCCTACTTATGTCTGAATATATCTGGTGTAGATTTTGTAGACTTTATCATCATTAACGAACTTCGGAGAATATTAATTATTCCCGGAAATTTACTGTCATTTTTGTAGTCGATTAGTAATATTTGGCGTTGGGAACTGATTGCTATCGTTTTCTTTATGAAGCTTAAAGTTAAAAACGGAAACGCTGAAATGTACTGTTACATCTATCTGGATATTTTTTTATGACTTTTTTATAACCATATCGTGAACTAGATTACTTTGTACTACGTTGATTACTAAGTGGCGACGAGGTTACAATTATCTACATTTGCAATGGGAACATACGACTGTATTGGCTCCTCAACTTGTATTCATTTATTAATAATTATTAAATGAATACAAAAGGATACATTGCGGATATACACAGGAATTAGTATATCCGCCAGAGAACTGGGGTAACCGACATAGCTCGTAGATTATACTCGCTGAAGTGGCAATGGGCTGGTCATATCTGCCGACGGACTGATGGTAGACGGAGTAAAAAGGTCATAGAGTGGAGACCGCGTCTTGGTAAACGTAGCCTAGGACGCCTACCAGCCCGATGGTCAGACGACCTCAGAAAGATTACTGGAAAAGACTGGATGCGGAAGGCAGAGAATCGGATGTTGTGGCGCACATTGTGAGAGACCTATGTCCAGCAGTGGACTGCAATAGGTTGACGATTATGATGAATGATTTATTAATTACCTTCTTCATCGCTTCCAATCATTTTGTATCTGTCATAACCACTTAGTTCTCTATGTAGACCGAGGCCGAAGTCGTCCTTCGTCCACTGCAACTGCCCCGCTTTATTCTCCACTCGGCACGGTAACGTTACTCTGGAGCCGACCACTGCAGTCTGTGAAGTAAAATAACTTATTAAAAACTGTAAAAGGTAAGTTTTCCTTATATACAAGCTATATTAAGTCAACCGGGCACATAGTGGCATGGCAATAGGTTCGCCACCTATTCCATTTGGGACGTAAACATAACGGCGAGACGAGGCTTAACAGCCGCTGCCTACACCTTCGGGTAACAAAAGGCGTGAAGTTATGTTATGTTACAATAAGTCAAACCTATATTAAAAGATGGGTGATTCTGGGTTATTGTGGTCCGGTTTCAGGTCATAATTAATATTGTAGGTGACAAATATTTTTATACTAGCTGACCCGGCGAACTCTGTTTCGCATCAAAAGTAATAACTGCTGCCCCGCTATGTTAATACTGCAATATCTTCGACAAATTTGAAGTCGATAGCAGCTATAGGTTAAAAATGGGAATTTTCCATTGTTAACACCCCCGCAACCCCCCTTGTGGGTGGAATTTCATAAAATCCGTTCTTAGCTGACCTCTACTCGGCGAAAGGAATAATCCTACCAAATTTCAAGTCGCTACGCCTTATGGTTCCAGAGATATCGTGATGAGTCAATATATAGGTGGAAATCTCTTATATATTTTTATATTTGGCACCTATATAATAAAGATTTCTTTTTGTTTTATTTGGTTTTTATATTTGGTACATATCACACACTTTTATACAATCAATATTCTAAAAGACCAGAATATATTTTCATCATTATTTTCTGTTACTTAAAATTGGTGTAACACCTTTAATATATCCTCGCAGGTTTAAGGGCTTAGGCCCGTAAGATCAATCATAGTTAAAACTGTCGATTTTCTAAACTATAGTCAATTTTAATCTAGAGTTTAAACCTGCCTCGTAAGATCAACAGCGAAATGGACATAGATTACGTAAACTAAGTTTAGTTTTCGACAGATGGCAACATTTGGTTATTTAAAGTCCATATTTCGCTCATCATTCACTCTTTTGTACATTGTCTGTGGCATATTTCGTGAAAAAAACTCTTTTTCTCTTTCTTTTATGAAGTTTTATAGTGTGACCATAGATTTAAGAAAAATAGATCGGCAATAGTCACCCAAACAACGTGACCAAAAATGGGTTGTTAATGTGTGAGTGACTTACGGGGCTCGTGGCGCATTGGTAAAACAACCGGCTGCAGCACTGAGGTCGGGGGTTCGATTTTCGCCCGAGTACAAATATTTATGACAAACATTAATATTTGTGCGGCGTCTGGGCGTTTTTCTATGTATTATAAGTATGTATTTACATATTTACAAAAGAAAAGTATATATGTATTAGTATCCGTTCTCTAGTAACTATAGCACAAACATTTAGTTGCTTAGTTTGGAACTGGCGCTGTGTGATTTGTGTCCAAGATATTATTATTATTATCAATGTGTTCTAAGGGAAAATAGAAAAGCTAGAAGAATGGGCAGCAGCATTCTTTCTCAAGACACTACAGCCTACTGCGATCGCCAACCCGCCTGCCAAGCGTGGCGATTATGGCAAAAACCCCCCATGATTGCGCGGACCGGCAGTTGTGGCGCTTTATGAGGGAGGCCTATGTCCAGCAGTGGACGTCAAAAGGGCTTATGATATGATGTGTTCGTAAAAAGCGCTTCAAAGCGTTAACTTTTACATAGTGTTGGGTGTAATGTTAATGGGTGGAAATATAAATATCCCCAAAATCTAATATACGCAGTTACGCTGTCAGTTATTCGATGCTATTAGTAAATTTTTCCTGACATGTGCCATCTATTGTAGTCTATGCTAAATCTATGTATGAACCCACAATCGTTGTGTCAGATGTCAGCTGATAAACGACCGCCATTTTTAAACTAGGCAGGACCACAGTTTAAACGGCAAAATCTTCTGGTATAAGCTAAACTATAGTTTAAACTGTTATTGGAGGTTTATCTAGCATTGATCTTACCAAATAAACGACAGATGAGGTTTAAACTAGATAAAATAGTTTAAACTGTGATTGATCTTACGGGCCTTAGTAAACTACCATATCCACTGATTTAAAAGTCTTACTTCGTACGCGAGTACGAACCAAAGATTTTTTGGAAATTATACGTCCATGCATTTTAATGTTATTTTAATTTTACGTAAATGGAACAGAAAATTAGATAATTAATTGTCGATGAGGTAAAACTTTTAACAAACTCTTGGAAACTAAAATAAAATATCAGAAAAGGGCAACGGTTATCTCCGGCATACAGATACAATATTGATGTTGCCAATTATTGCTGGTGATGCTGCAGCATTGCGCAAAATGTTAGGAAGCACGTTCATTAATAAAACAAACGGTTATAAAAAAGAAAATTCAACATTCATATTTAACAGAAATATTTAAAAAAACACAACTAAATCTGAATTATAACCATACTTTATAGTACTCTCCTAACAAATTTAAAACGACATATTTATTTATGCCGGTATTGTATGGTCGAAGATTTTGTTAACTGGTTTTGTTGAACCCGCTAATCTCAGGAAATATTGCCATGATTTGAAATAAAATTTCTATATAAAATACTATATAAAAGGATTATATTACGAAAATAAGTTAAGCAAAATGAATGAGATATCGTCACCCTATTACCAATATGAGTGCGGCACTAACCTTCTAATTGGTAAAAATAAAGATTACCGGTCAGCTAATAGACGTATTAAAGTGTTATTTGGTCCTATAGAACAAGTGGCCAGCCTATTGTCATGTGTCAGGGTAATTTATTGTGTGGATTTCAAACTAAAAACCTTTCAAAGAACAGTCAAGAATATTAAACCTGTAGGCTAGTGGGATGACGCCATTTAGAATATTAAAATATATATAAGTACTTAAAATATCTTTTTATTAGGTTTACCTACCCCTTTGTTAAATCAAATTACTATACCTTATGTATAACGATCGTATCACCACCTCGTGTATACTTTGATAATTTTAATTATCAATATGTATATACCTACCTAACGTAACTACCATCAAGTGCGATGTGTTTTGGTTCAGTAATGAAATTGGACCCAACTCGACAAAATTCAATTTATTTATTAGGAACAGTTTGTAGTGGCGCATAAATTCATTACTCTACGTGGATATAATCATATTTAACGTAAATTTGTCAATATTATAAATGTAACTTCACGACTTTATCCAACTAAAGGTGCAGGCAGCGAATAGCCCATTTTATGCGTCCCAATCAAAATATGTCAATACGTCCACCAAAAGGATGTAGGCAACTTTTCGACTAACTCAATACTTCTTATTCAATAGGTGACGATACAGCATACAACAACCTTTAATTTTTATACCTTAGGTAACATAATATAACGTAACCTCACGCTTTTTTCCACCCAAACGTGTAGGCATTGGCTGTTAAGCCACCAGTCGCCGCTATGTTTACGACCCAAATGGCGAAACTAGTGCCATACCAGGCACAAAGTTTTCAGTCTTAAGTTATGTGTGTTACATATGTATCAGACATAACTTCCGCAAATAATTCCGAAAAGTCATTGGTGTGAGCCAGGGTTCGAACCCGTGATCTCTTAATTCAGAAGCAGGGTGCTCGACCACTGGACCACCGAGATTTTAGGTAAACTTTTTTAATACTATAGAAATTCAATTTATTTGAAAATATTAAAAAAATGGACAGATAGACAAACAACTGGTCATATAGTTTTATCACCGTGAAAGATAGTGCCTCTTTATGCTACTTTTCTTTCATTACAATTTGTCATCGGATTCGCGCATTGCACGTCTATGCAAACTTTTCAAGTGTTAAAGAAAATCTAATAAAAAAATATATAATAATATGGAAAAGAAACATTACCTGATCTTGCGGCTCCATAGCAAATTTCTGTTCTTGATAGCCACCACACACACCAAACAAATTGAATATCACTATAAAACAACTAAACACAAACACATTCTGAGTCCGCAACAATAAGAATAATGAAGATACACCTCTACTTGTTAGTCTGACCCTACTTGTAACTCTTACTGTACACCTAGAGTTCACCATCATTACCAACACTACAGAAAATATCTGTCTGCCAACATAACAAGGAAATCCGGGTTTTATTTTTAGAATTTTACATTTTAACGGAAGCTCAGCTTCCCCTGTAACGTTCTATTTTTAAATTGAACAGTTTCGGTACGAATTCCATTGTTTATATTCGGAATGCTTTTTAAATTTATGATTTATGGTTTGTGTTTTTTTTTTATCGGTGAGCACTAAAAGCCACTGACGATGTGTCGTATCTGAAACAAATAAAAAGGAATATAAGTGAAAGGATCATGGCGTTTTATGAAAAAAAAATAGGCACGTGTGAGTTAAACTCGAGTATAGAGGGTGTCATACATAGATCATTTAGCTAGTCTAATTTTGTATACAATAAAAAAATATCATTTTAAAATAAATTTAAAATATAAATAATCTTGGCTAGACAACATTTTTGCAAGACTACACTTTACTAGACTTCTTATTTTTTATCTAGGTACCACAAGTACCTATATTACTGTAAACTATAGGTAATAAGCTCCAGCTCTAGCTCTAATAAGTTCTAAGAAAAATAAAATATTACAGTTTTGAAGTTTATTAGAGAGCCGTATATCGATTGTTATGTTAAAATTAATATCTTTTAGCATTGACTTCATAAGATTGAATGAGTTTGCGTTACTATTTTGTGTTGAGCGAGCTTTCAAAGTAATAAGGTGATTTTTATTACCGGCCACTAATCTGTGAAACAGGTAAGATTAACTACCGAGAAAATGGACGCTCGACCTTTGATCTTTTTTTATTGAATTTTATATTAAACCTACTCACAAAAATTATTTATGCCCCCGTTAAATTGGGATTACCACGTCATATTCACATAACCTCTATGGCGATTAAACGTATGAACTTGCATTCATTCATCTATTCATTTATTAAGATTTATGTTAAAATTTAAAACGTTTATTACATCCAATCTATTATTCAATTTGTTAGTTGAGAAATAATAAAAATTCAAATCACATGTAATCACGCAATTGCTTCATTAATAATAAATTTAAATAACACAAAATAAACACGTTATATTATGACAACATGTTATTTGATAACAAACATATTAAAATGGTATATTTGATCATCGAATTATATATTATCTAGAAAGTTAACATCTAAATGATAATAAAGAGAAAATACTTTGGGAAACCAATATCCAATTTTGGGAAACTAATATACTTAATATAGCTAGCTAAGATTTAAAACAAACTAATTTACTTAATAAAACAAAAAGAGGAATTCCTCTATCTAACCGCGTTCAAACTCGGGAAATATTAAAACAATTTTATTATATATTCTATATTAGTTTGCGAGTTTACAGGTGAACACTGTAGGCTATATAATATTATCATATCAAAAAGTGGGGCAAAGCCGCTAAAATATCAGAAAACTGTACACAACTTTCTTGGTCTACTGACTTAGCACTCCAACTTTCTTCAACTTTACTCAAGTTATATTCGATAAATATCGAAGATTTATAAGACTATGCCCGACGTTTTGAACTTTGGATAAAATATTTATTTGTAATGTTTATTGTACAATTACTACTGCCTACACCTTTGAGTAGTAGTCAAGTGGGTTTACTGTTTTAATTTTTATTTATGAAAAAGAAAACTTATAACAATTGAATTAAATGATAGTTTTGTTATATTATTGATTATGTATAACAGTGGTAGAGCCAAACAATTTCCTGCATGAATGGGTCGGCTCGACCGGTGAAATACCACGACTTCTCAGAAGACCGACGTAAAGTGGCTCATGCCGCGTTTCGCTCGGTGAGAGAGGTACCCGGAGACCCAACCCCCTTTCCCCAACCTTTCATTTCCCCTATCCCTTAAAGGTCGGCAACGCAACAGTAACGCTATATGTGTTGCTGGTGTCCATGGGTGGCGTTGGTTGCTTACCATCAGGTGAAACGCCTGCTCGTTTGCCCTCCTATCCCATAAAAAAAAAAATGTTTTCTTAACCATTTTGCATATATTTTCATCCGTGAATTGATGTGTTACAACAACAGTAAAATAAAATATTGTAGACAGCAAAACGAGGAAACACTGCCTCAAATTTCAGGTATAAAATGCATCAGAAAGAATAAATCCATATATAATTGTAAAATTTGAAACGAAATTGACCGCTGAAAACTATTGTTTTTATGTGATAGGAGGGCAAACGAGCAAGCGTGTCACCTGATGCTAAGTAACCTGCGCCGCCCATGGATAACTGCAACACATATAGTTTTAGAGTCGCGTTGCCGACCTTTAAGGGAGTAGGATAGGAAGGGATTGGGAACGAAACGTGACATGAGCCACGCCGATCTTCTGAGAGGTGGTGGTATTTCACCGGTGGAGCCGGCCATTCATGCAGGGAACTGTATCAAAAGTAAATTAAAATCCATTTGAAACAAAAAATAAAGAGCTATATCGTTATAATGTTTTGATACATTTTAACCACATATAACAGCAATGGCTCCCCGCTGACATTCAATAACATCAAATTGATTAGGCAGACCAAACTGGTTGAGGTATTAAAAGGATGTACACGCATGGTTTATTTTAATAGTAACCTGTAGATTAATTACAACTGCTGATATTCTAAATTTTCTTGAAATTTATTTGTGTTCGTAAATATACTTTTGGTGTCGGTGGGTCGCGGGTTCGAATCCTGTCTCACAGCAATGACTTTTCGAAATTAATTTGGAAGGTGATGTGTGATAAATATCGATGACTGAAAACCTTGTGCCCGGTATGGCAATAGGTTCGCCACTTATACACACCCAACGCCTTTGGGTAGAGAAAGGCATGAAGTTATGTTATGTCGAATAGACTTTGGCATAGCTTAAGTGTTAAATAATTTATTTCAATAAGATCAAATATTTATACCAGAATCATTTCCTTTCCTACATAAAATAGATTTTTTTAGTTTTATGGAAATATGATATTGAGAAATATAAATTTGAATAGAATGGTAATTATTACTAATTTAAGTCAATTATTTTAATTATCTTCGTTATTTTAAACACTCACTTCAATTCTCAAATCTCCAAAATAGATATATGTATTTATTGGAAGGAATTAAGAATTTAAGACTATTCAAAAAGTGTCTAGCAATTATAATTTAAAATTCCTTTTTATTAATAAAAAATTGAACTCATTTATAACACTTTTTATGTTTATTAATTAAAAATATAAAATAGACATTTGATTATATTTATTAATTGAAAATTAGTTTTGTTCTATATAGAAACCTCTCATAACGGGTATGCTCGTAGTTTTTTCAATCTACTCCTTCCACTTTTAATTAAATGGTGTTATGATATTTTTATGATGAGAAAAAAATGATAATGATCGGATCCTGGTAGTTTATATCTTAAGTCTATTAAAAAATATAGATACAATTTTAACAGAACATCAATTTTGTTTTTCTTTTTTAATAAATTTCTCTAAACTTCTTGGTCGGTTATATCCGGAGTAGAATATGGCAACAGTATTTTATCTAGTATACTAACATTGTCAATGATTATTTTTTCATACAAACTAAAAATATTTAGTGAGTATGCTCATATCTAGTGCTATAGCTCATATTTAGATAAAAACTTAAATTACTTGGATTATTCGATGATCTGTAAGCATTTTTTCGCCGTACTCAGTTGAGTTGTCTTCAATAAAAGTTTTAAAGTAAGTCATTTATTTTAATATCGACTTAAATCCCGAACAAAAAACACGATACGATGAAACACCTTTAAATATTAAGAAATTAAAACTGATACCAGCTAAAAGCCTAAAAAAAACACCATTTGATCCCTTTTGATCCTTCTCTTTTAAGTTATAAGAAAACATCGTCAAAAATCTGACACAATAAAAACTAATGTTACAGATATGGAGTAAGTACATAATTAGTGAAACCATTCCTTTATCGAAGAAACTCGGGCAAGATAGGTAATTACTTCTATAACAATAATCATTCCAATTTATTACCAATAAGAAATTTAAAAAAAGGACTGTGATATTGTTGCACTTAAAGTAGAGGTACACTCCTCGAAAATATAATATTCTGCATTTAAATGAGTCTTTGGAATATAAGTAGAAGTGGAATAATTACAAATAAAATTTCCAGATATATGTATTCATATTTTGGAATATTCAAACATGAAAATTAATAAGTACTTATGCCTTTGTAAGTCGGAGGTAATAGGTGAAAGCTGTTTACAGGTGAAAGGCATGGCTCTGATTTATAGTAGAAAAAGAAATGTTTGGTTTTTCGGATTTTAAAAGAAATATTTTAAAACCAGCATTGAATCTTCAATAGCTGGGTGGTTGGAAAACTGGGTTTGTAATGCAAAGTCAGTGGGCATGTACATGGAAGTAGCTTAGAACCGCTGTAGGTACTATCAATTAATAAAGCCTCAGACTTACCAAGTAAGTAATATTTTTGCGCTAATATTCAGTGATACCACACTAAAAAACACAATGACTTCCCATATGCAGATACGATACGTCCAGTCAACCCGTGCCACGCGACTGTCTGGGTATTTGAGTCCATCTCCATGTCGGATATTTTTAACTTACCCCCTCGCGAGACTGCACCAAATGTGACTCACGAAGGGTGCCACAATCCAATGATCTCCGGTTGACTAATTAATTAATTCTGTCTGTTGTTCTTGGTATCAAAAATAGATTCTGGATACACGGAAATAAGTATCAGAAATAATATTTCGAAAGATCTCTAACAATGTTTTTGGTCGAAATCCCCTAAGAGATCTCTCGATCAAAAGTCGTAGTAAAAGACCACGAAAACGTTATTAAATTATCAATTAATTCCAAGACTAAAAAAGGATGTTTAAATGACTACATAGATACCTATTTCAAATGTGTACCTAGTACAAAAATATAATTAAAAACACATATGTTTAACCACTTCCCGTTTCAATACCAATTTAAGATTCATTAAATAAAAGTATCCCAGCATTTTAAATGTAATCGTCCGGATTTATATGAAGCTATTGGTTTACATTTAAAGTTAACACGAGTTTTCAAAAAAAAATAGAACACTTAACGGACATAAAATCGATGTCAATTAAAATGGTTTTAGACTTAACAAGACATTAACGTCCCTCCGAGATTCCAAATCTTTATTAAAGTATCTGACGTCGTATTAAATTTTGTAAGAGAGAAAAAAATGTCACGACATTAACTGCAAATTTAGTAGTCTGAAAGCTTTCCACTTACATTTTTGAGCTTCAACGATTTAAAATAATTCATAGTTCGTGAAATTATACAAAAATAAATGTATTTATTTTCGAAAATGGAACTGTGTAATTGTTAAATAGATGAAGGAAGCCATCTTTGGTTCGTATTTAGAAATGATTCTATATTTAAATACAGAGACGCTATTGGTCGTCCGGAAATGGAGTGCATTCTGTAGTGATGGATACAAGTTTCAACATGGACATATTCTTTTTTAATGTCGGTTAGAGCAAAAAAGAGACCATCATAGCTACTGTTAAATTATTACTTTTCGATTTATTTTGTTGGTACTTATTTGTTTATTTTTCTATTGCTTTGAATTGCCGTATAAATATACCGTAAAAAGTTCCAAAGTAATTGAAATACTCTTAAAGAAATATAAACCTATGAAGAAATATGAACTTACTGTCTATTATAGGTTTTTTTTAAATAGCGTAGATTATTTACTTCTTGTGCAAAAATTATTCTCAAGACAATTTATTTTACAAGTTTTTTTATGTCTCCCAGTCAGTGGAAATTATGCCTTGATATGCATGTTTTTCTCGGTCATGGCTATACTTTGGATATTATTTTAACAATTAACGTTATCTATTAAAATTTACTTGCGTATAGATTTACAAATCATTATTTTTTAAGCAAATATAAACTCAAGCCATATATTTCAGAAGCGTGTTGCTGAATCATTAGTCTACTGAGATTTTTATCAGTTTAAAATTGGTTAGTTCAATATAAAATGTATGCGTTTAAGAAAATTTTCGATAGATGACTTCCCATTTAAATTCAAATAACAGAACACGCCTTTTTTGTATTGTCTTGTATTGTCAACTAAAACAAAATATTGTAAATCTTAAGAAAACTTATTTCAATGTACAAATGGTTATTTGTAATATTTACTCATTATTATGGATTTGCATTAAAATTATTTGGACTTCGGTCAACAATCAAATTGTACCGATGGCGTTCTATAAGATATCACGACTATAAATTGGTATATCATTATAACATAACACATAAAATAACTTCACGCCATTGTTACCCGAAGGTGTAGGCAGCGGCTGTTAAGCCTCGTCTCGCCGTTATGTTTACGTCCCAAATGGAATAGGTGGCGAACCTATTGCCATACCGGGCACAAAGTTTGTCAGTCATCGATAATTATCACACGTAACTTCCGAAAATTTCGAAAAGTCATTGGTGTGTGCCAGGATTTGAACCCACTACTTCTTGAATCAGAAGCGGGGTGCTAGCCACTGCGCCACCGAGACCGTTTATATTATTAAAGATATCATTATATTGAAAGTATTTGTAAAAGGATTTTCAAAACGTGACGTTACGTTTAAATATGTATCGTTTTATAATTTCCGTAAATATTAAAATGGCATTTAATTTTATTTCAAAAAATTTGTCGGCGTCATTAACGGCCTTTTAAAGTCTATAGCTGAAAATCCTAATAACTGAATAGAACATCATACCGTGTCGATATTACTTTTCCGTAACAATCCAACCAATTTAAGAAACCGAATTCCGAAAAAAATACCATATTCAAAAAATATATTTATGAAATTGAACTTACAATTATTGTCACATCACTAGATGACATAACCATAATAGTATAATAACGTCAAATCGAACATTCAATTAGTTACAAACTAGTTAATCCACTTCGATGGACAGTTTTTTTTCCGTTTCATTGGCAATAAATAAACATCCCATCAGCGTAATGGAACGTAAGTGTAAATAAATAAAAGTATCTATATCCATCCATATTTAGATAGCAGTTTTTGTTATGTAACTAAACTGGAACCCGTGTACGAGAATAATAGTGTTGTATCACGATAAGTTATCGAGCCGTTACAATAATAATAGTCGTTCCTTGTTACATTCCATTTGCCGATATATACCATTCCTTAATACTAAATATTTTTATGTACCGAATCAGTCAAAGCTTGACCTCATCTAGCCCGTTTCCCGCGACGCCCCATCGTAAATATAGCCTATGGATTTTCCCCATTTGAAATGTCTGTCCCTCGGCATCTACTCGTATTCTGTGGGACCAAAATATTTCATTCGGCAACACGAGAAATAACTACCCCTCAGGGTATTAAAGGCAAGATATAGTATAACCGATATTGATGAGATTGGTGAAACAACTGAATGGAGGTTGTACTGGGGTTCCATCCCCACAGGAGTACATTTTTTCCATAACACAATCATTTAGTGTTTAACTTAACTTGGAAGAGCGTATGTATTGAGTCCGAAATAATAATTATTAAATATTAATTAACCCGGCGAACTTTGCTTCCCCTCAGAGTAACTAAATGAGATTTACTCATTTTTTCAAAATAAAGGTGGATTAAGTTACCTATTATATCAGCTACCTGCCAATATAAGTCCCGTCAAAACTAGTCTAACCATTTTAGACAGACCAAAAGTTAAAAAGGTTTATATAACGAATATTAAGTATGCCGTAAAAAGCGATTATTTCATTATTACCAATTTCATTTATATGTATAGATTAGATGTCTGCTATAAAATTAAATGAATGAATGTAGTTACTTTTGCTGAAATCTAGACTTGTATCAAGTTTTACGCAGGTCACGTAATCAGTCTCTTGGCCGCCGCGTAGGCTATTTAATTATCTACACGAAAAATCCATTTAGAATAGTATTTTCAGGAATTCTAACTACATTGCTAAATAAGTGTATAAAATTATGTAATACTTGACAATTTTACATAAACATTATAGAGAACTTTTGATGAGTCAGAGAGTGAGTGGTATTTATCATTAATATACATACATACCTTCACACCAAATCCCTTGCGGAATAGGCAGAGAGAACAGATCGCCATACGGCAGGATTCTTACACGCTTCATTCGGTTCTTTGACTTTTATAACTCTTTTCATGCACGCGCGTCGATTTTTCATGCTCCTAATACGATCTTCCTCTAGAACACGTTCTATTTGGTCATGGAACGTGTGTGTGTGTGTATTATTTTATATACATACTACTATAGACATAGTGCTACTTAAATATGGAGGTATTATTTCCGTTTCCTTGTTCCAATTTATTTCTGTTATTCCCATTTGAACTGTACAGTGACACTGAAAGCCACAATAACTCACCGAACAAGTCTTGAGTCACGCTCGTTACAATCTTTTTTAACTTCCAAAAGCTATAATTGTCTGAATAATGTTGTCGTTAAGGAAACGAATCACATGTTTTGATCAACAGATAAATTTGGGAGGGAATAATTTACGATGGAATATAAAAGCCTGTAACACCATAAGGCTTCATTACCTCTATCTGCTCCTATACTTTAGATGTATTTTCATATTTGATAGGTAATGAGAATATACTAATTTTATTTTGTACTAGCTGACCCGGCGAACTCTGTTTCGCATCAAAAGTGCTGCCCCGCTATGTTAATACTGCAATATCTTCGACAAATTTAAAATCGATAGCAGCTATAGGTTAAAAATGGGAATTTTCCATTGTTAACACCCCCGCAACCCCCCTTGTGGGTGGAATTTCGTAAAATCCGTTCTTAGCTGACCTCTACTCGGCGAAAGGAATAATCCTACCAAATTTCAAGTCGCTACGCCTTATGGTTCCAGAGATATCGTGATGAGTCAATATATAGGTGGAAATCTCTTATATATATATATAGATTATTTAATAAATACAATATACCATTGCACTATAATCATTTGTAATACAAGAGTCGCTGCCTCCAGTTTTAGGTAGAAATAGGCGTGAAGTTATGTTATGTTTACCGTATAGGTCTAGGACGTGATATCAGCATATTGTAATAACAATTATTGTCTATAAAGTGCGGTCGGTTAAGTATAAATTCTTATTATGAATTGGGAAAGACTGCGTGGAACCTAACAAATATGTGTATGTTTTAAAAATAAAATAATAATAAAGTACCCGTATTACTCATCGTTAAATCAGCTCTTCGGTAAGAAAGTCCCGTTAAAATCAGTCCAGCTGCTCCAGAGATTAACTCAAATAAACATACATATCTACAATACGTGTATATGCATCCACATGTAAGTATTTAGTTAGAGTAAGTTGTTTTGCTATGGCAGACAGACACACCAATTTTATTTATGTTTTATAGATACAACAATAATTTAAATTATAAATCTTTTTCACGACAAATTTAACGGATCACGAACATACTGTAATTATTGTAAATAATTTTCTATCTAACCAACTGTTTGTTTATAAAACATAATATGGAAGCGTGCAATAGGTTAAAACTTTAACATATTATTATGAGCAATGGCTATTGTTAAGACAATCATCTTATTAAGGTAACATGTTTTTGACGAGTTAAACGTGATGCTGCGTGACACACAGACAGACATGTTTGAACAGTTTCCACACAGTTTGTGAATGAATGCTGGAATCCATCCTCTCTCAAATAATCGATGTAAAATGGCTCATGCCGGGTTTCGTTCGGTGAGATAGGTATCTGAAAGCACTCCCCTTAACGTTTTTTCTTGTTGTATAACTTCGTTCTTTTAACATAACATAACATAACTTCACGCCTTTTGTTACCCGAAGGCGTAGGCAACGGCTGTTAAGCCTCGTCTCGCCGTTATGTTTACGACCCAAATGGAATAGGTGGTGAACCTATTGCCATACCGGGCACAAAGTTTTTCAGTCATCGATATTTATCACACATAACTTCCGAAAACCATTTCGAAAAATCATTGGTGTGAGCCAGTGTCTGGAATCGAACCCGGACCTCTGGATCAGAAGCCGTGTGCGCGATCACTGCGCCACTGAGACGGTTAAACTGTCGTTACTGTCGTACTTTTAATATTTTTTAAAAAGTTTTCAAATTATAATGGAAAAGTTTATTTCTTAGATTTTCGCGAATTACATTCATAATATTAAAATAACTTTTTATGCATTATATCGCGTTTATTTAGAGCTTATTTTCTATTTATTTCCCGACGTTTCGAACTCTTTACAGAGATCATTTTCACGAGTAATGAACAAAAAGATGGTAGTCGTTCAGAAGCTATCTTCATTGGAAAAGTTAACAAACTTTAAAAAATGTTAAATTAATTATTTGTTCTATGTCAAGATTTAGTTACAAGAACAGATGGTACGTAGTAAATTAATTAAATTAATTTTATGACCTTATTATCTATACAAACATCAATTGTCAACAAATAATATGGATTAATTTTATTAAGTAGGCAATTTTGTAAAAGCTTAGTTCATATATTATTTATATTCAGTGTTTTGAATTAATTTAAGTGGGTAGTAGTAGTACCTAATACTAATTCATATATAAAGAAAAAACTCTAATCTATCTCTAAAAATAATTCTCTTTTTTATTTCCAGAATCATATATTAATTACTAAATGACTTTCACTTGGAATTTTCGTAACGGAATTTCGCATGCCAAACTGCCAGACTATTGACATACTTTACTTAAAGACTTTTTTTTGTAATAATACATTATGTTCTTTTTTATATAATTTCACCAGTATTACAGTTTATTGCAGATTAATTAGTTTAGTTTCCAGTTTGAAACAAGAAGCCACTAAACCACAAGAAACTATCCTGCGTCACATGCAACCAGCGGCAGAACTGAAATTTTAATTAAATCTCCAGATCACGTAACATCTTTAGTATTAAGACCTAATTTTCACAAATCGTTGAAATTATTTCTGGACGAAATCATAAGTTCTTTTCCAAACATTTATTTTCAACTACAGAAAGAAATAGTAGAAGGATTAATTAAAACTGTTCCTATTTATTTTAATGTTTCAGTTCAGCTTCGCAGCTTTGATTCCATACAACTTAGAAAAAATATGCCAATAACCTAGAAAATCAATAAACAAACGCCTCTTTTGGATTTGTAAATATTTTGTGGAAATCTCAATTAATTAAAATTATTCCTACTGGACATCCCTTATAGTTAACTGTATATAAAGATAGTAAAAAAAAACTCCTCTCTACAATATTCATATTTTCTAATAATATGTTCTTACGAGTCTAAACATATTATAATTTTATGTTACTTACGGATACAGTATTATTGGCTATAAAATATATGACATATAAATTTATTTATCGCAAAAATAATCAAACAGACTCATAAATATACTCGTCCGTATGTCAGATAGCTTTTAGTTTTAAACAATTTTTTACCGTTCACAGTCCTTCTGAGAACGGATGTACGGGGCATCCGTTTAATCGCAGTACACTTTCAAAAGAATACTACCTTCAAAAATAAACATTTTAAGGAAAATAACTTATATTGCATTGTGAATATAGTTGAGTTTCGTAGGGCACTAAAAAGTTTCATATCGATTTCTCGGTGGTATACATAAAAGTGGGTAACTTAATGACTTGCTGGACAAAAAAAGAAAAAAAAAACTACCTGATACGTATCAGATTTTATTATATGCCTGTTTAAAAAAAAAGTTCAAATTTGTTTCGCATCGAGTGATATTTGTTTTGATTTTAATCGATATTCCCTATTTATCAAGGAGACTTATAGATACAGATAATGACTTTTATGTATCATGTTACTTGTTGGTGCTTCAAAAATCGACGCGAAAACTCTAAAACAAACATTTTATGGTACACTATGGATTATTATGGAACAATTTAGGAACAAGACTAGCCTATACTCTTGGTGGTCCAGTGGTCCAGCACACGGCTTGTGATCCAGAGGTCCGGGTTCGAATCCTAACACTGGCTCACACCAATGACTTTTCGAAATTAAGTTCGGAAGTTAAGTATGATAAATATCGATGACTGAAAAAATATTTGGCAATAGATTCACCGCCTATTCCATTTGGGACGTAAACATAACGGCAAGACGAGACTTAACAGCCGCTGCCCACACCTTAGGGTAACAAAGGCGTGAAGATATGTTATGTTATTTAGGAACAATGTTTTGATCAATAACAATAGTATGATAAAGGTTATTATGTTTATATGCATTAACATATATATTTATATATTCCATATTATTGTATTTACATACATAAATATGTCCTAGCGCACATATTTATTATGCTCGTTTCATTGATATGCTGTAAAAATGGAACAAATAAAATTACATTGCATATAAGTACAATTACTTTTTTCTGGGACACTAAAATAAGGTTCTCATCACACTAAATAAATCTCCCACAAAGTCGATAAACAACTTGAGTCCGCTCATAATCTCTTTCGCTTCACCAAACGTAGAGTTTACGTCAAATTAATAAAACGTTGGAATAAAAAAATAAATAATTAAACTTCCCCACTCACGGGGCCCCGTCTAATCAGGAAAGTAATCGATTTAGTATATTAGTTCCAATGTTTGGTATGTTTGTATTGTCATTACTAATAGATACATTCATTTAGTAAAGTACACAGGTCTACATTTTTTTGGTCTCTTTATGTGTTTATGCTTATTTGATGATGATATTATATTAACAAAATCCGACATGTGCCACTTTACGTCGATATTCAGAGTGGAACTTTCAATGATATTTAAGCCAGGCGATTTATGCAGTGAACTGCGTGGCTCTACCTCTGCTAGGCTAGAATCTATATTGTCTAAAATATGGAATATTTTTAGAAAACATATCTCTTATACTACTGAGCTTACCAGATTATTTGTTAGCTATAATTGAACTGATTTATTAGTAAGATAAAATCTAGATGAAAGCTATACATAGCTAATTCCATTCCCCCCTTTATATCAGGTAAACCCGTTGAAATGATTTTATGGGTTTTTAAAGTAAAGACTTTAACACTTTGGATAGTCTTAATTTTATCTTGAACTGCTTCTGGTACACTGACTGGCGTGTAAAATTATAAAAAACGGAACTAGTTTTCTAGTAGTAATCTGCTGATGAAGCTGCTGATGCTGTGTGGCGCCGGCTTAGAATACCGCCACCCCATCTCTTCCCGTGGGTGTCGGCGACTAAAGCGACTAAGGGAAAAGCTAGAAGAATGGGCAGCAGCATTCTCTCTCAAGAAAATACAGCCTACTGCGATCGCCAACCCGCCTGCCAAGCGTGGCGATTATTGCAAAAACCCCCCATGAGTGAGCGGACCGGCAGTTGTGGCGCTCTATGGGGGAGGCCTATGTCCAGCAGTGGACCTCAAAAAGGCTAATGATTAATGATGATGATGAATCTGCTCACTCTTTCAAATACATGGAGAGCAAGGTTAAAAAAATTAAGCTAATCAAAAATCTAATGTAGAGTACAATTCTTTTATTCTTAGCCAAATGACTAACGTACTGTTAGGAAATTCCAAGTTGTAAGCGTGTTTAGACATTATTTGGGGTAGATTTTTTTTGCATTTTTAAGGGTATTCTTTCCTCTACTTTAAATAATGTTACGAGATGTTTATCCAGTTTTATTTTATTCATAGCCGACGACGTTATGAATATCTTTGCGTTATTTAACTTTGAAATTGACATTTTACAACCTGTAACTCGTGAAATGGAGTCTTTGAAAAATTTATACAACTTTGTTGAATAACTTGAAAATTGTATCAATCTTAACCTATTTAATGTTAACTGGACAAAATAGCATATATAGGAAACAGGTTAATTACGCTGCTGAACAAGGAATACTGATGTTTTATCGCTGTTATTCTTTACATTTACGACCATTAATTACGAAAATAGACACATCGCACTATTCAATATACCATCCGTTTGTTTCACAGCAATCAAAGAACATTCTAAGCATTTTTCTACAACACGCCGTCTTTTTTTTTAATGTCAACGCATTGAGACTCGGCTACAATGTTATTTTGAATCTTTATTTTTATCTTAACATTGACCATTCACTCTAAAAAGATACTAATTGATTATTTGATTGATTCAAAATTATTATTTATATTGCTGTTAAAAAGAAAGTACGTAGTTAATTTTATATTGTTGATTCGTTTCATTAACATATTGACCGATCAACATACGGTGGCGAGCTCCCGCTGTCAAAACGTGCAGTACCTTACATGCTATGAGAACGTCAAAAAATGATTACTTGTATATATTTATTAGAGTTACAAGGTTTATTAATCTTTAAAAGAACGAAAAGTAATTCATCCATCCAATCCAATTGAGGAAAAGGTAGCAGTGAGGTTTATGTCGATTAAAGTTGAGCTGTCAGTTTTAGTAGGCAAGTCATTCACTCTTGGAGAAAACCGCATATCAATAACGAGACTTTCTAGTGGAGTTCTATTTCTTTAGATGGGTTTCTAGAGTCTGTGTTACACTGCTAATTTAGTAATACCTAACTTATCTAGTGGCCAGTGGTTCAGCACATTGTTTTAGAAACAGAGCTTAGGAATTGGAATCCAGGAACAAATCCATTATTATTAAGTTTAAATATATATCCATAGGTGAGCGTATCACTGTTGACTTGCTTCCATTCAATATTTTCCGAGTCCAGAGACGAAACGCAGATTGGAAAAAAAATACAATAATTTTGTTTCAGCGTAAATATGAAATAAAAATTACACAGAACATTTATGAAGAAAAAACATTGTCATCGCATTTGACTAAAATCCTTCCCTAGAGCCATTATCAAAAAAATAACACCGAAAGTTTTGACAACGAAATATTCAATTTCGATTTAATTGCCAAGTTAAAAATATCTTTGTAAAAGCTATTGAGATTCAAATTTGTGTTCTATCGAAAGGTAATAAAGTTTGCTGCGTTGTTTGTGGTGTGCAAATTCTATTTGTTGTGTTGGTGTCAGGAAATGTCAGGCGTATCAATTGACAGTTGGGAGGTTTTGTCGTGTATTATAAACATAAAAAATAAAGTTGAATGCGTAGCTTATCTTTATATTTGCCACATGTATTCTTTACTTCCAAATTAAATTCCCAATATTTTAGTTCATTTTGCTTTACATAAACAGTAGATCAGAGATACAGTTTTGGAAATAGACATGGACAGACAGAGACATCTAGTTTCATAAGCTAGGTAACTACTAAATACTTGTGACATGGTAACAAAACTAAAAAAATGAATTGATATCTCTATCCATAGTTATAAATAAATAAATTTATTGCTTTTGGATTCTTGAAGTATTTTTTTTTAACTATAGATATAAGTACTAATATTAGGTATACAGAGTACATTTACTAAATAGTAATCTTCATAATTTTCGTCTCTTTGCAACGGTTGGACTGATTTTCAAGGGATTTTACTTATAAATGAAATTATTTACAGTTAATAATTATATAGTAAAGACTGACATTGGCTAATTTAATTTTAGTATTATTGTTTATTTACATCAAATTCTACACACATGGCGTAGCTAGTTCACATATTAAATTTGCAATAACGACATGATGTTAACAACGCCAACGGAATGTAATGACAACGCCATTTACGCCATAACAAAATTTTTTAAAGCAGTTTTATATAATTATATAAAAATGTAAGCTAATAATAATTCACTTACATCATAAAACATCTCAATCTTTTTCTCAGACCTATCGATACAGATTTTTAGAAACGGGTTTTTTTTTTTCTAAATTAGATGTTACAGGAAATATCAAATATTAAAAAGGTTATTAATCTTTGACCATGTTAAGTTTGTTGTATCATAGAATTATCTTGTACATTCTTTTTCTAAAGAATTTTAAAATAATAGTGATATCTGCGATACGAAATCTCTTCAGAATGTTGTGGATTCATTAAATACTGCTGTACTCTTTAGTAATCATTGATTTATAGAATGAGCAGTATTAGTATTTTAGCGTGTACAAACGAACAGAATAGGCCGGTGAAATGTCACGACCTCTCAGAATATCGACGTAAAGTGGCTCTTGCCGCCTTTCGTTCGGTGAAAGAGGTATACGGAAGCCCACCTCTTCCCTTCTTCCTATCCCGTCCTACTTCCGATCCCTTCCATATCCCACTGTAAGGGCCGGCAACGCAACTGTAACTCTATATTAGTTCAGTTATCCATGGGCGGTGTTTGTTGCTCACCATCAGGTGATACGCCTGCTCGTTTGCCCCCTTATATCATAAAAAATGTTACTTATAAGGTAGTATGAAGAGGTTTTACAAAAACCAACGCCCAGATAACCAATAAAAAAATTACAAACTGTTTTTATTGTATGTAAACCTGTAAACCTGTCATTTCCTGAAAACTGTTTTTAGGGTAGGTACACCTTAAAACAGTGGAAGACATGACAGGTTTAGTTTACTTTTGAACTAAGCCTCACGTTGATTGGTTAAAGTATTCAAAGCTGAATAGAAATTGACGGAATTGTTTCCCACCCAATTATAAATATTCGTTTGATGAACATAGTAGATATATTTGTTTTGTGTTAAGTAATTTTACTCTATTCGTAGTTTTAGTGTTTATTAACTATATGCAATTAAAGTTCCATATCTCAGATCTAAGTTGCTTGGCATCTAAATTAGATGGCGCTGTTTTTAATAAATGTGAATTGCCACCAAAACAACACAAGTATAACTCTAAAAATACTATACTTGGCAGTGATATACAGTGTACATTCTTCATTACCCGTACAGACTAGACAAACCAGGTAATCAGAGGCGTATTATTAATTCCAACATCGACCGGAAATATGACAGATGCGTGGCCAGCTATTTGGTTCGTGAGAACAGACTTGAATCATCAGCTCGAATGATAATTAAAATCTCAATTCTGTAACATTACAACCAGGAAACGGCACTGGTGTTAGATAAATATAAATAGATCTTATATATGTTGGCGCCAATAGTCATGTAGGAAAGATTTTGATCTATATAACTATACAAACTATTGATTCGACTCGTCAAAGTAGCTTTTTGCAAAGATATTGCAATTTTTTTTGTATCTCTTTTTAAAAAAGTTTCTGTTTTTATGGGATAGGAAAGGAAACAATCAGGCGTGTCACCTACTGGTAAGAGACCAGCGCCGCCCATGGACATCAGCAACACATAGTGTTACCGTTGCGTTGCCGACCTTTATGGAAGTAGGATAGGGAAGGATGGGGATATTTACGTCCCAAATGGAATAAATGGCGAACCTATTGCCATACACCGGGCACATAGTTTTTAGTCATCGGTATTTATCACACAAATTAATAAATTTGAAAAAGTCGTTCCATTTTCAAACCCTTGATTCAGAACCGGGGTGCTCGACCACGACGACCACTAGAAGACAGAGACTTAAAGACAATAGGTATATTTCATTTAAAATATAATTAAAATAATATTAATTAAATAATAATATTAATAATTAATTAAAATATGAATAACTTATAGGTGAATTATAAAAACTGTACTACTAATGTGTCACACAATTTGCATAAATTTAATGCCAGCCTACAAATATGTATTACATAAAATTTCTTATAAATCCTTTGAATATAATCTCTGGTCGCTTAGACTAATAGATAAAAATTGAATAGCACTACTCATGTACCCACAGAAATAGATCAAGATAGAACGGCTGCGATGTCATATTTCCATATATTTCAAGCGTGTCACTTTTTTTAAAAACCACGCCCATAGCGTGACGTCATTTTCATTGTGAGCGGGGCGACTAGTGAGGAGACACACTCATTAGATTATCGATATTAATATCTGCAACGTGTGTTAAATTTATTATTTTTATATGGTACCAACTTTATTGATTTTGTGCAACGAACGATAATCATAGAAAATTAAAAAAAATGTTAAATACTTTAATCCGACATATTAATATATCATATTTTCCCAATAGTATAAATAAAAATCCTTGAAACTATACATATTTATTAAATATTTGCTTTTTTGTAAGAGTTGGCCTCACAGTCCTGGTTAAATAACGAAGCCGAACGTCGACATTATACTTCGGTCACTGCCGTATGGACAAGGACAAGATGATTTTCTGTCGGCGATTGGTCAAATTGGTGAATACTTATACTGTCAAATAAACTGCTGCCAATAAAATTACGAAGCACTTTGGTTGAAATTTGTGGTGTTAGAATAAAGGTTAGGGACAAAGCAAGACATGAGCTGATAGTCGAATTATAATTGAATTAATTTATCGATAACTCTCTCAACTCAACTCAACGATACATGGAGTGTCCATCTCTAACATTCGAAGACCAATCACAGCGATTAACAGACACAGCGATCAACTGGCAGGTGTATTGTGTATTTTTTTCGATTCGACGTACATTACGCTATAATATAATTGCCCGCAATGTTTTTGTATACGAGCGTTGAATGTGGACAGCAATGGATATTCATCATAACGAAAAAGTATACAACTTATGGTCGTAATTATTGAACATGGTAAAAGTAAAACAATTATTTAGAATCTCAAAAAAATACTTTCTACTGATTTTCTATACTTACTGATCATACGAAATATTTCCTTTCTTCATATTTGCTTCACTACTTTTGTTTTTAAAATTTGCCACAGCACAATAAGGCATATATGTAAAGTTTTATCTATTTTTTTACGCCCTGAACGCAGGATCGGGACGGTCGATGCGTAATGAGAGCGAATTTCGAAAAGCATGCAATATAGTGCATGGTTTTGAACCCGCGACTACCGGATTCATAAGCGGGCTGCTCGACCACTGGACCACCGAGACGAACGAATAAGAAGGATACCTTTCTCACCAAACAAAACTAGGTTATAAGTATAGCCCAAATTTAAAGAATCTACACAAATTACGTTGAAAATAGTGTAAAATTTCCAACAGAAACAGGAGCCAGAAAAGTTTGTATCTACATTAAAATCGCATTACCATTAAAATAGTTGTTTGTGTGTTTGTATAAAGTTTGTATATATATATAAATCATCTAATGGTGCGGTCGTTGACCTCACGTGTAGATAATTATCGAACGCAGTGTCCTACAAAGGTCGTGGGTTCGGCGTTTGTTTTAGTATAATTAAAAGGTTTTGTTATTATCATATTGCTTTTTCGTGTCGCCGCGTTGCGTGATTTTTCGATAATCTGAGTAAAAACAATAGTTATTTTTGTCATTTTATTTGTTAACTTTAGGTTTATAAGTTTACACTGTTAGTATCTGACGGTGTAGGCAACGGCAATTATGCATTAAGTTTATGAATCCATACTACTTAAAGATCGGAAATGTCGTCCGTGTATGCAAAGTGTCAAACCAGCAACTTCTGATTCAGAAGCAAGTTTCCGAAGAACACGATCACTATTACTGACGGAGATATGACACTGTATTTGAAAAAAGATAGACATATCAGTCTATCTTTTTTCAAATACAGTGTTAGTGTATTAGGATATTTTAATACTTGCCAATTTAAATCCAAATACTACGAAAAAAAAAAAAATACTAAACATTAACTATATACATAACAACATAACTTCACGGCTCACGCCTTTTTCTACCCGAAGACACCTTCGGGTAGAAAAAGGCGTGAAGTTATGTTGGCAGCGGCTGTTTAAGCCTAATCTCGCTGTTGTGTTTACTTCCCAAACGGAATAGGTAGCGAACCTATTGCCATACTGGGCACAAGGTTTTTAGTCATTGCTATTATCACACAAAACTTTCGAAAATAATTTAAACGTCATTGGTCTGAGGCAGATTTCAAACCCGCGACCTCTTGATTTAGGGATTGGTGTGGCAACACTGAGTTGAACAGCTGCTTTTTATTTTTCTCTCTTAGTAAATTTTAATTTTCATTTAAATATTAATTTATTGCTGTGCACAAAGTTTATTTGCCATTTATTAGGATTACAAATATTGAAATAAAGTTAATAAGGTTAGTACTTGCGTATTTTGTGTTCTAAGTGTAACTGACCTGCGTAAACGTAGATAGTATAAAGAGAAAAATAAATTTGTTTTCACTGTCGCCGTTGTTGTCACATCAAAAACAAAACTAAATTATTTTAAAAAATTAACTAGTGTCTATTGTTTAGTTTTAGAGAAATTCCTGAGGTTACTTTCATAAGGTAAAAACTTTTTATTTCATTGCATAAAATTTTAAGAAAACCTTAATTGTGGGTATAATTATTTTATATAAATAATATTTAAAATCTCAAGTATCCTTAATAACTTCTGACTGCTTCTGTTTTTAATAACCTTTTTAACAATATGATGACTCGTAGAGCATTATCGCGTCAGGAGGACACCAAACTCCAACTGACACTACAAGAATTAAAAATTTCTAAGGAGTTGTGCAAACAATTGGAAATTGAAAGAGACGACAATGATAAAGAATTCACAAATATTTTGAACACTAACTCCAAACTAAAAAGAGACATGACTGCCCTGCAACAGGAACTTAGTTCAATTGTTGAGGAGCGGGACACTCTCAAAATCCTAGTTGATAAGTATGATTGCTGCAGTGATGAATATGAGCAGGCCCTTACTAGAATATACACACTGGAACAGGAGCTTCGAGAGGCACACACATACATCTCACAACTGCAAGAGGATGCACACAACATCACTGTGCAGCAGAATATAAGTCTGTTTAGTGAGCTAGTAGAGAGTGCCCCGCAGTTGGTTTCTCCTGCAATATGCAAACATACTGACACTCTTCAATGTCCAGTGGGTAGTGTAACAAACAATAGTATAATAAAGAAACAACAGTCAGTGTGTATGTTAAATTGTGGTAGGAATAAACTAAAAAAATATATAAAAATTAAAAGAATCATTAAAAAAACGCAAAAGTTATTAAAAAAACAAAAATTTATATCTAAATGTGCCAAATCCACAAAAGAAAAACTACAATTATATGATGATTTGGAACTGAGTACATTAGAGTTAGAACATAGTAGAATTGAGTATGAAGCTAACACACAGGCTTTGCACTTGAAGATTAATTATCTCACTGAATCCTTAAACTTAAATAAAAATAAATATGATTTGTTAGAGAAAGAGATTAAAGGGTACTCAGAGGCTGTGGATAATCTTTTAGAAGTGAGTAATTTAAATGTAGACTACTTTGATTCACTTTCTAATACTCAGTCATTTAAGTGTGCTTATGTTAGTTCTCCACAGTCTGTGTGTGTGCCCATGGTTTCCAGTGACAGTACTAAGACCTTGTGTGATGGCTCCCATGCTAGTATTACCACAGACCAGTCATTAGATGTAACATGTTGTATACCAAGTGATGTGGAAAGTACTATTATGTTTAGTGATAGTATTGGAAAGAATATGGGCCCTCAGTTAAATTCACTTTTAGGAGGACAGTCAGTTGTGAACCATTGTTTTCCATCAGCATCTTTTGAGATAATTATGAAAAAAATTACAAATTTAAAATTAAACAAACATAATAATCTCATTATTCTAGTAGAAAATACAGGAAATGTGAACAAACAAGATATTGTTAATTATTGTGACTATTTGTTGTCCCTTAACTTAAATAGTATAATTTTGTTCACATTCCCCTACTGTAAGAAGCTGTCAGAAGCAGAAAATAATCTTAGGTATAAGTTGAATAATGTGCTTCATACAATAAGTACATATAATGATAAACTTCATTTGATTGATACTAACAGTTTTGTTAGCACAAAATTTTACAATCTGACAAAAGGTAGATATTACCTCAATAATAGTTTTAAGCGACAGATAGCACTTTCGCTATCCTATTTTTTTGATATTGTAGCCAATAACCTGGCTACTAATTATACCTGTATTGGGAAGACTATTGGTATAGAATCTTCCAGTACCTGTTCATTAAACAATGACATTAATTATAATTTAGCTTCTATTAAGCTTATGTCTGACATTCCTATTATAAATCATTTAAATTAGTCAATGAGACAACAGAGGTAACCACCTCTAGCTCTAATTCATTACATTCTCAATTAATTGATTTAGCAATACAATCAAATGATAAATATAACAGGTCACACTGCCCACATAAATGTAAAAAAAATAATACAGTTAATGATATTAACCTGGTGCATCAGAATATATATTGTATGACTGAAGGCAAGCAACTAGAACTGGAATTATTCATGAACGCTGATAACATTAGTATTATGTGTATCACTGAACATTGGTTGAAGAAGCATCAGCTTATGTTTAATTTCAGCAACCACCAGGTAGGCAGTTCATTCTGCAGGGTCAACACAGTACATGGGGGGTCGCTTATCTTGCTTAATAAAAACCTTAAATTTAAAGAACGGAAAGATATTGTGTCCCTCTCTGTAGAATGTTCCATAGAACTGTCCTGTGTACAATTGGAGCAGTTCATTGTTTTATGTGTATACAAACCACCTGCTGCGGACCTTAACTCTTTCATAGAAATCATGGATGAAGCCCTATGCAAAGTTGGTAATTCAGATAAAAGTATTTTAGTATGTGGAGATTTTAATGTGAATATTCTTGCTAATACAACTGCAACTTGTAAAATTCTAAGTCTTTTTAAATCCCATAATTTGGTTAATTTATTTATGGAGCCTACTAGAACAACTGCTACTACAGCTACCTGTTTGGATAATATATATACAGATATTAATCCTACACAAAAAAGTATTATTAATAAATTAGATTCTGATCATTCTGGGCAAATGATTACAATAAAATTAAAAAATAAAAATGAAGCGAAGAAAAAAATTACTTTTGTGCCAGTAACAGCTGGTCGCTTGAAATGTATGAAAGCTAACTTAGCCAATAACTTACCTTTTTTAGATAATGAATTAGAACCGAATTCAATGTATAGTTTATTTTTTAATTGTTTTCTTCGCGAATTTAACCAAATATTTACTCCCAGGGAGATCACTGTTGCTAATAGCCCCGTCTTTGGCGACTGGGCAACCACAGGGATTCATAAAAGTAGGCAAACTTTGTACATGTTGTACTATGAAAGACAATTCAACCGCAGTGAAGAGTTTGGCAATTATGTAAAATTATATTCAAAGATTTTCAAACGTGTTTGTAAAGTAGCGAAATCTATTTTCATTAAATGTAAAATAAGAAATAGTAGTAACACAATCAAAGCCACTTGGAGAGTCATCAGTGAAGAGACTGGTAAGAGTCTGGCTAGGGATTCAGAATTTAAGTTATGTGTCGATGGCCATGAGACCAGCTCAGATTATGAGGTGGCCAATGCCTTTGAAAATTTTTTTTCTGTTTTCCCCGTCAATCTTACTAGTGCTCTAGGCTCTTCCACCTCCCTTGCAGACTCGTTACTTAAAGAAAACGTGCCTGAATTTTTTAACGGTTTTAAGTTTCGTCATGTCGATAGGTTTGATCTAAATGTCGCGCTTAAATCAATTAATATTAAGAGGACGGCTGATTTGTGGGGCATTTCTGTATACAGTGAAACTTGGTTAAGTGGGACCTGGATAAGTGAGAAACCTCCATAACTGGAACTCATGCTGAGGTCCCAACACTTTGGCACTGAATTACCTCTGTTAGTGGGACGAGGTAAACCTCTATATCTGGGATTTGTTCTTTCGATTTATCATCATAGATAACATTGTTTGTTTACTCATTCTTATTCTACCCACAAATTCCACACGTAATTCCAAGTAACGTAAGTCACGTAAGTACAAATTTTGAGCTTCAATTACCTTCAGTTTTAGTTTCGCTTTACTATCATACAGATGTTTATTAGAAAAATGTCAAAACGAAAGCTACAATCGTTATCATTACGTGAAAAACTGAAGTTAATATCCGTTTATGAAAGTGGGAAGACACGCGAAGAAGTTTGTGCCGAATTTAATGTACCAAAATCTACTCTTTGTAGAATAATTCAGAGTTAACATAAAATTGAATCACAATGTTCTGAAGGACAAGGAAAACTAAAACGTGTACGGTTATCAGAATATCCTGAACTTGAACAGTGTACAAATGAGACCTGATGAACCTGTATAAATGAGACAGATATTTATTTATACCTGTATATCTGAGACACTGGGTAAGTGGAATACCTCTATAAGTGAAACGACATTGCCGGTCCCTTGATGTCTCACTTAACCAGGTTTCACTGTATATTATAAAATCTTTATTTAGCACTATCGCTCCCGCTTTAATTGTGATTTTTAATAAATGTATTGATTGTGGTGTGTTTCCTGACCTGATGAAACTAAGCAAGATTATTCCGTTGCATAAATCAGGTAGTACATTAGAACCCACTAACTTTAGACCAATATCTGTACTACCTACATTAAGTAAAATTTTCGAAAAACTAATCCTCGCTCAGTTACTTAAATACTTTAATGAAAATAGTCTGCTGCATAATAAACAATTCGGTTTCACTCGAGGACGGTCAACATGTGATGCTGGGGTAAAATTACTCGAAAGTATATTTGAGGCTTGGGAGGAGTCGCAGGATGCCTATGGGGTATTTTGTGACCTATCTAAGGCTTTTGATTGTGTCCAGCATAAGACTCTGGTCAGAAAACTACATCACTATGGCATAAGGGGCATTGCTTTGGATCTTCTTACTTCTTACCTACGTAATAGGATCCAAACAGTAGATGTTAACGGAAAGAGATCACATGGATCAGCCGTAGCAATGGGGGTGCCGCAGGGCTCTATCTTGGGACCTTTCCTGTTTCTTTTGTACATTAATGATCTACCTTATCTTGTAAAGGACAATCATGAAATAGTTTTGTTTGCAGATGATACTTCTTTAGTTTTTAAGGTAAAGAGACAACTATCATTAATTGACGATGTAAACAATGCTCTTTCAAAGATAGTAAACTGGTTTAGTGCTAATAATTTGCTTTTAAATGGTAGCAAAACCAAATATGTTAGATTTTTCACAAAAAATGTTAAACAAGTAAAAACCAGTGTCGTGATGGACAACAGGAGACTGGAATTGGTCAATAAGGTTGTCTTTCTTGGGATAACATTAGACTCTAAACTACAGTGGGGCCCACATATAGAGACGTTATCTGGTAGACTTAGCTCAGCCGCTTACGCTGTAAAGAAAATACGTCAACTGACCGACGTTGATACTGCACGTTTAGTATATTTTAGTTATTTTCACAGCATTATGTCATATGGTCTATTGCTTTGGGGTAGTGCTGCGGATGTAGACTCGGTCTTTGTGCTCCAGAAACGAGCTATTCGTGCTATCTATATGATGAGTCCCAGGGATACACTGAGAAGTAAATTTAAAGAGATACGAATAATGACGTTACATTCACAATATATTTATGATAATTTAATCTATGTTCATAAAAATATAACTAAATTTAAGAAAAACAGTGATATTCATCAATTAAACTTAAGAAATAAAAACAAACTTGCTGTGTCCACTACTAGGCTCCATAAAATTTCTAACGCGTTTCCAGGTCAATGTGTACGCTTTTATAATAAGCTTCCAAACGACGCGGTTGAATTATCGTTATGTAAATTTAAGAAATATGTTAAAAGTAGACTATATTCAAGGGCTTATTACTGTATCGCAGATTATATCAATGATAAAACCGTTTGGAATTGAATTGCTTCTCTTGTGTTATATTGTTTGTATTTGCTGTAGCAAAATATTGTTAATCTGCTAACTAAACATTACTGTTAATTAGTAGGATTGTGTGCAATATGACGTTTCTCACCGGCAAGCTTACTAATTTCTTTTTCTGTTTTGTCTGGGATCTTGAATAAGTCATGCTCACTGAAAAGTCCTTGCTTATAGCGGCGTCGTTGATCGGGTCGCCACCTTCCCTAAAATATGGCGAGGGAGGCGATGGCTGAGATATGGGTCATGCTCGTGAACGGGTGCTGTTTGTGGGGACTGGTCTGTTCAAGCGTCCAAAGAATATTAACGTACTGTGTCCTAAGTTTTACGTGAGGAACCTCATCTTGCTCTATAAATTATTCTAATAATTTGTAATTTAGTTTACTTAAAATTAAGTAAAAAGAAAAAAAAAAAGACTCCCCTGAGTTTCTTGCCAATTCTTCTCAGGACGTGAGTAATCGAATTGGCGGATTGAAATTATTGACGTTCATAAGTGTCTTTAATGACCTAAACTGAATAAATGAGATTTTGATTTTGATTTGATTTTAGAAGCGGGGTGCTCGACTTCTGTGCCACCGAGACTTTTTACCTATTCGATATTTAATGTATAAAATTGTGTTACATTGCGCCTCCATTGAAGCCCCTTTACTTGTCTCCATCTCTTACCCTCTCTTTCTGTATTTGGAATACAATTAAAATGTTGAAAAATAACTGGTTGTTATAACACCGCGGCAAGTAATAAATTATCTTCATTCCTCTTCTTCCCTTTACAAGGGAGCTAGAGGTAATAGCCTACGTTCCCAAGAGACTAGACTTGACAGGAAACCGGGCGAGATCAATTTTTTATCATTCTCAAGTAATTTATTTAACGTAAAGGTTAGAAAAGATGCCTTCGTTAAAATGAAATTTAGGTTGCTTTACTAAATATTGGGTCCGGACCTCTAGGCGCATTGGTAACTCAAGCAACTTCTAACTGGAGGTTTGTGGGTAAGATTCCCATCCGAGTACGAATTATTGTTATGATGTTTTCTGTATATTATAAGTATATATATTTACCATATTAATAAGATTTGTCTAGTTTTTGTAACACACTTAATTAGTTGAATACCTTTAGTATCCAAATAGTGTATAGAAGTATAGATGTAAGTGTAAATCATTGCAAAATTACGACCGAAGGCAAAATTGAGCATTTTTTTTGCAGTCGGATAAATTAAGAATACTTCAGTTATAATCTTGTAGTAAAAATATATTTATTCTTTAGCACGCATATAAATTGGTGGGGTGTATTAATATTACAAAGTCAACACATTTTTCTCTTTGTTAAGGTCGAATATATTTTTTAAAGTATTGCCATTGAAAATAACATTTAAAATAGAGTCGACTATTCCCTGCAATTAATCAGCAATTTTGTTCACATTAATCACTTATTCTTCAAATCTAAGCCTTCGAAGAATTCGTCATACAAAACCATCATACTTCATACTTTATACTTAATATTATAAATGCGAATGTAAGTTTGTTTGTTACGCTTTCACGCAAAAACTACTGAACCGATCATCATGAAACTTTGTACATATACTCTTGAAGGTATTAGAAGTAACATAGGGTACTTTATATTAAAAAAATATTTTTTTTTCTTCAGTAATGAAGTTTTACAGTAATGAAGTTTCTACCCTGAATACTGTAATACCGTCCCATTGTATTACCGGCGTTAACGAAATGTGAATGTAAGTTTGTTTGTTACGCTTTCACGCAAAAACTACTGAACCGATCATCATGAAACTTTTTACACATATTTTTAAAAGGTATTAGAAGTAACATAGGATACTATTGATTAAGAAAAAAAAATATTTGTTACGAAAATTAAAAAAAATGTTTGTCAAAAATGAAGCTTCAACGCCATCTATCGGTTCAGTAGTGAAGTTCTAATCCTGAGTTCTAATACCCATAGATATTAGAATAATATTATAGTCTATGCTAAATCTATGGTAATACCGTTGCACTGTATTACCGACGGTCACGTCAATATCCGTTTGTTGTTGCATTTTGATTATGTATATTGTAAGTTTTTTAAACGTCGTTGTAAATTGTAATTTTGAAAATTGATAATCCTAGCTAAGCAATAAAATAAAGTTATCATATTGATTCATTTCTATGGTAATGAGCTTTGATACTTATTTAATGGCTTCAATGCGAGCGAAGCCGCGGGTAAAAGCTAGTTATTATTATAACTAGCTTTATCCCGAGCTTTTTACCTTTTAAATACCTATCTTTGTGAAGATGTTATCACAACTTAATACGTTATATAGAAAGTCACAGATTGTTTAATTAATTGTTAACAATAAAGGTTAATTTTGTAAACAGTTGTGAGATATTAAGTGGATCGTTTAATTTAAAGTTTATCTTATGTCTGATCTTTGGCCACACAGGGAGGTATAAAATGTGATTACAACCTCAGTTTGTGTGTACAAAACCTTTTGAATTGCACTTAAATTGTATTAAATGTTTAAAGGATTTTATTTAGGATTTTACCTTAAATCACTTGCGGCAGTTGAAGTCTGACGGCAAACGAGCAGGCGTGTCACCTGATAGTAAGCAACCAACGCTGCCCATGGACACCAGCAACACATATAGTGTTACTGTAGCGTTGCCGACCTTTAAGGGATAGGAAAGGACGGGGAAGGGGGGTGGGCCTCCGGGTGCCTCTCTCACCGAACGAAACGCAGCATGAGCCACTTTACGTCGGTCTTCTGAGAGGTCGTGGTATTTCACCGGTCGAGCCGGCCCATTCATGCAGCGAACTGCTTGGCTCTACCACTGTTAGATACTGTTATTTTGTCTTAAGAGCTTACGTGTTTATTGTTAGGTTACGTACACAATTTTAGTGTTAGAAAGCGGGCAAATAAATTTTAATCATTACATAGTATAAAATAAAGTCACGTTCCGCTGTCTGTCCCTATAAATGCTTAATCTTTGAAACAAGGCAACGGATTTTGGTCCCGTTTTTTTAATACATAGTTGGTGGCGAACAGGGTGGTTTGTATGTATAATGTAGTAAAAAAAAGTGTTAATTATCGAGATTTAATTGCAAACGCTGTAAAAATTACTTTCGATGCGGAACATAGTTCATCGGGTCAGCTAGTTAATTATAAATTTGTATTTTTTTATATGTCTTATTTTTAGGTTGGAATAAATGAGATTGAGTGCTTTTTTATTACAAAGCAATATCTTTTTATGTCCTTCTAATCCACGTCCAATGTGACAATAAAATCTAGAATTTTCTTTTTCCTAAGCCACACAATGTAAATAATCCTAACATATAACTTCAGACGCTTTATAGTACTTATGTGTAACTACTGCTCGTAAGTTTTAACGCACTCCCTACAAAACTGGTAGCCAAATGACGGGTTGAAACGTCGCAAAACATTGCAGCATATAAACAACTCTGAAAACTTCCCAATTTAAATACAACCTTATAAATTACACCGTAAGGAATAATATGGTGTAAATGTTTCTGTGGAGGTTGTAACGTTACGTGTGTGGACACGGAGGGAGAACAGCCACGCGAACACATTGAAAAACCTAAAAGTCAATTTGGATTTTATCACAATGACATAAGTGCCAATTTGCATTGAAAGGGAAACTGTGTATAAGACATTGTGTATCAGAATTATATCGCCACGCGTAAAGTACTTGCGGGGACACGACTGGATTTTTTTTTGGTTTTTTATGTATTTCAGTTTTTTGTGCATTTTATTTTTTCAATGCGTTGCTTCGTACATTGAATTTATTTTTTATCTTTAGGCCATTGTTAAAAAAACCACACGTATATCATATACAAGTGTTTTCGAAGTATGAAATATGACTCTGTATTCTGTAGTAAAATCACCTATTGATTTTTTTATGGCGAAATAAAAAATCTTTTTTATAAATCATACAATTCTACTGAACATAAACGTCCAACTTTTTTGACATACGATGCCTTGTTATTTTATAGCTCAACGCTATGATTGGTAAATAAATCGAGTAAGCCAAATAAATTTATTAAAAATAAATATACACCGATAAATTTGAAATTAATCGGAGAAAACTGAACGGCTTGCAATGAAATACCAATATTTTGTTTGCAAGTGGTTGAGTATTCTAATACATTGCCATTTAAAAATAAAACACTCCCAAATGAACAACTAGTCGTGACCCACCCCAAAAGACATCCCAAAACTGAGTACCCTATTGAATGATGTCACGGGCATAAGCCAATAATTCTTCACCAACTATAATAATACATCTTGAAGAATAGTCATCGAATATATGAAAGCCATTACGAGATTAATAATTGAAGATTCTTCTTTTCTCGACCACATTAGGGGCTTAGATATGTTTTGATCTTACATACCAATTTGGTGTTCGAGTGTAGTCATCGGTTCGTGTATTGAACTTAGTAATACAAGTGTGTACTTTATTTTTATTAGAAGAGTCGTTGAGCAGCCTCACAAGGCGTTCGCAAGTGGTCAAAGCCACTACGGTATCACAAATATGAAACCGTACAAAAATAAACGTCACTTGACACTGAGCAGGTGTAATGCAGTAGTATTATTTCTGCTCAACTACGCGAGTGTCTTCTTAGAGTGTTAAGGTATTTGACATGCTAGGACCATCTTTAGTCTTACAAGTCTCGAAGGCTTAATGTTCATCACTCAATTTTGTAATTCAGATATCAATTTGGAATTGGACCTAGCGTCAATAACAGTACATTTATGCTATCTTTTTAGAACAAATGTAACAATAAAGTGCGTAAATAAGTATATTGAATATTATGATACCGTATAGCGGTATAAGGTTATAATATATTGGCAACAAAGCAGAAACGACCCCGAAATATCTACAATATAATAAACAATTTCATTTACCTTATATTGTATATAAAAACTTATGGTTATTATTGCGTGTTGGGAAAAATTATTAGGTGTTTGATCCCGATTCGATTATTTGATAAGTAAGTATTATCGTATGTGTGGACTGGAAATTCTTTGAGATTTTCTCTCGATTATTATGTAACACGCCTTATTATGTCAGTCATATTGACAGAAGGTATTAAGACGGTGTTTTCTAACCATTAGCGTGGTAAGCTATTACTTTGTGTGGAAATGGAGGAAAATAATATTGGTTTGAGAGTCGATTGGTATTCGAAAATTATCGTTTTATTATTTTAGTTGGACTTTATAAGAAATAGAATATGGATCAAATGATGAACCAAATATTCGTTTACTCATATTAATTTACATATTTTAATATAATTTCAGCTAGGTGTAATAGAAATTATTATTTTTTTGAGTTTGGGTATGAAATATTCTATCAGATAATTATTTTTGTAATTGGTTTATACCCAAAAATCTTTTTTTCGGTCTTTTGAAATAAGTGGGGAAAGTCAACTATCGATATGTGTCACACATAACTTTAAAAGACACACTTTTAGTACCATCAAAGACCTTAAAAAACAGATAAAAATTCAGAATCAATCCGCTGAACCTTTATTTTTACGCGGGGAAATGCTTTATGCACACCCCCCGCCTGAGAACGGCAGGGGGTAGTGTGGGACCGGCTCACTCGGGGCAACCACAGCGCCTCGCTCTTGTGAGGCGCCACCTCCAGGCCCAGCCCGCAGATCCGTCTGACGAAGATTGCCACCCCCAGCTCGGCGAACCTGAGTGTACGCTCGAAGTCGGGCCCCGTGGCGACCACCAGAGTGTCGTCTGCGTAGCACACGACACTCACGCCACGGGGCACACTGGTGCGGAGGACCAGGTCGTAGGCGAGGTTCCACAGCAGGGACCCGAGCACGGACCCCTGCGGAACCCCGCACGATACCTCCTTCCTCTGCTCCGTCCCGTTCCGGTCAATCCGCTGAACCTATTTATAATTTTTATATAATCCAACACCAATTAAATGTGAAACAATTTTTCTTTTCGATTTTAATACATTCTAATACCACATATTAAGTCAATTATATGTTTCCGACTTCAAGCTATTTATATAAAATATAATAATATGAGTGTAGTACAGAATTGATTTTCTGATATTGAACTGCGCGTTGTCGAGGCGCCGCTCCCGACAGGTGTAAGCGGCGGATGTGTGACCGGTCTCGGCCAGCATCTCGACACACCACTGCACTGGCCAGCATCAGTTTCTAATTTCATTACAATATGTATATGGAGAAATAGTTTTAATATTTGCGAGCATTTCAAGTAAAATATTTAAAATTAAATACATATTAAACATATTTATTTCTTAGATTTTCACGAATCACTTTCATAACATTGAAACAACTTTTATGGATTATATCGCGTTTATTTAGAACCTATTTTCTATTTGACTATTCGAACTCTTTGCAGAGATCATTTTTACTCGTGAAAAATACTGTTCGAACTCTTTACAGAGATTGAATTATTTATTATTTTAATTAATTTTTAGTATTCGTATTCTTTTTATTAAATACGGTATTATCACGGCTAAGCGTCACGGTAGTATAAAAAAAACGTATAAATAAACATAAATAAAACGAGCTCAATTTTCTTGTTCTGAAGTTGAACAAGTCCAAAAACTCCACTAGTCTTGTTATAATTATATTGTACCTACTACGATACTATATATTTTTTTCTGAACATCCAGTTCTTTTATATATTTATTAACACACATATACCAATATAAACCTGTATATAAGTATACATAATTTTAACGACGACATTAAATCAAATTATAGTGCCACCTACATCAGAATTAAATAAATTTACATGAAATATACTTTATACAATAATGAATGGGTGTCGCGTTTTAAAATTCATATTAATAACCAATAATGAGGTGTTATTTTGAAGTCGGAATTCTCAGACTGGTAATAATTTCAAGTTTCTTTGCCAAAAAATGTACACATAATATACATGTATATTTGTACACATTGAAAATAAATGAATTTTCCCTAACTAGTTCACATACCTTTTTTATAGAATAGGAGAGCAAACGAGCAGGCATGCCAACTGATGTTAAGTGACCAGCGCCGCCCATATACACTTACAACATGTATAGTCTTACAGTTGCGTTGCCGACCTTTAAGGGAGTCGGATAGGAAGGGATTGGGAAGGGAGGTGGAGTACCTCCGAGTACATCTCACACCGAACGAAACACGGCATGAGCCCCTTTACGTCGATCTTCTGAGAGGTAGTGGTATTTCACCAGTCGAGCCGGCCCATTAATGCAGCGAACTACTTGGCTCTACCACTGTTAAAACCTAAGAACCTAGGAACCTTGTTTAATGAAGTAACGTAAAATTATTTGTGAAGTTTTGCCAGGATTCAAACGGCAGACTGAACAGACCTGATGCTAAACCATTACTATATTATTAAAAAATATTTGTATGTCTCTAGTTAATCGCCATATTTAAATGTCTTTTTCCATAATAGGTCCAAAGAGATTATCGTAAATTTGGATTTTTTTGTGTTTTTATGAATTGAATATTTTTGAAAATAAATTTCTATAAATCAATAATACTGGCAGTAAATGTTTAAGTCTATTTCAAAATTATCCATATAATAAAATTAAATAGTAGTTTTACAATATGTAGGGATTTATTCCATAGTTTTTTACTGTTTACAATTCATAAATGTTATTATAAAGTAATTTTGAATACTTTATATCTCTATGTAGTCTATTTACTACGACTAAATTAGAAGTAAATTGGTTTCCTGTAAGTTGCATTAAGTACAAAATGAATTAGGCCTGTGAAGGTAAGATGGCCCAGCGGCTTCACGCGCTCTACAGCCGAAGCTTTAGGGCAGCCCCTAAAGCTTCGGCTGTAGAGGGCGTGAAGTTATTTTTTTCATATTACATTAAATAGTTTTTTATATGTTAGTTTCCTTTTCTATGTAATCATTATTATTTTAATAATTATCAACTTGGCAAAACATAAATAAAATTATGTTAAAAGGATTATTTAAATGAATATATCACCGCTTTGTAATAAATGTCTGTTATAAAAACCAAAATGAACAATTAATTCCACACATATCAATAAATCTTATATCAAATGCTTATTTGGCCTATCTTTGTAATATGAAATTTACATTTTTCAACAATAAATACTGTTTTTTTACTCGAATGATTCATTGTATGAGGTGGAGTCAAGTTGTGACGCTACTTCATTCATGAGTTTACGACATTCACGCAACTTAACACCCTTAGATATCTATAGTGTAGGCAGCGACCGTTATGCTTTAACATAGCATTTTTATTTTGTTATAAATTTATGGCGGCTGGCCTTATTGCTAAGAAAAATGTTAAAAAGAAATATCAGTATAGAATACGCTCGATGCTCCCGACTATCCCCGGGGCTATTGAAGACCTTAACTAATATAGGGGGTAAGTATACTCACTGTCTTCTGTGTAAAAGATAAAACACTCCAGCTTTTACCCGAGGCTAATATTTGTGTGATCAATATCTGTACTGTATTATATAATCTAAGTTACATGTAATTGCGTACGTAGATATGTGCATGGAACTTAGTTCCCAAAATCACAAATAATTATCTATTGGTCATAATTAATGTACACGAGGGCAGTAAAACCTTCGAAACCTCCTGATAAATTACTAAAGTAAACACAATAAACATCGGAAACGGTATTATAATTGTTATGAAAATTTGAAGGTTTACTACTAAGTTGAGTTCAACAAACGGGGTAATAGGATCGTGTATATAAAATGTGCTACCTTAATCAACAGTGTTTGGTTTTGGTTAGCACCCAATTTGTAATACAATAATTTTAAGGGTGGTCGATCAATCAAAATTCTCTAGTTGAAAGGTGATATACTAGGTTTGATTCCTCTAATATAAGGTGGACATTATCTTGGATGCGCTTTTAGCAGGTAGATGTATAAAGAAGAGTGGCGTCAGGAAATAGAGTGAATGAAGCGTTGGGTAGATTCCTGGGTGCAAAAAATATTAGTAGAAATGCCCAGCCAGCAATCCACAATGCAATACTGATCCCAATGCTAAATTATGGAAGCGAGAGCTGGGTGTAGCAGAGTGTGCATGAAAGTAGGATAAACGCGGTCGAAATGAGGGTATTGCGCAAAATCGGCGGAATGAGAATCGCTGACCGCGTCGAAAACAAGAGTGAGTGTCGGCATAAAAGTAAGAGAGGGCATGCTCCGCTGGTTCGGACATGTAGAAAGGATAGATTATGCAAGATTGACTAAGCAGCTATACAATGCAAAAGCGGATGGATGTAGGAGTCGAGGACGGCCAAGATACACATTCCATGACCAAAGAAACGTGTTCTGGAGGAAGGTGATGTTAGGCGCCTCAAAAATCGACGCGCGTGCATGTAAAGAGTTATGAAAATCAACGAAGCGAGTGAGGTGTGTAAGAATCGTGCCTTATGGCGCTCCGTTCTCTCTGCCTACTCCGCAAGGGATTTGGCGTGAAGTTATGTATGTAACTACATTAAAAAGAATGTACGTGATAGACAGACATTTTCTAACAGAATTCTGTGATAAAACATCTTTGAGCTAAGTTAAGATTGATTGTGCTTTTTGCCGAGACTGTGCAAGTGAAGTGTCTGCTCTACTTATTTCCAACAACACCGGCTATCTATACAATAGTCTACATATTTTTTTCTTGCTAAGACCACTTAAAAAGGTAATGGCCAACCTATCTATTAAGGTTGATTTAACAAAACAATTTTGTCTCTTGATATTATACTTCATTGCTCAAAAACTTTTCTTAAGTTATAAAAAGTGTTGCAAGGAAAAAAAAGAAAAAGAGAACTTTGTAATTTTAACGAGAAATTTATGAAATGTTTACGTGCCTCTGATGTTTTCATTACTGTTGCCTCGCAAGTAACTTAGTTTCTTATTGCAAGCGTTGGTATTGGCAGCGCCATTTTTTATTTTTGGCAGTTCTTAATTTTTTGTGCGATATGTTTATATTTTAACAGCCAGTGATGCGTGAATAAGTTTTAATGATATTTGATAAATAAAAAGAAAATGATTCCGTTTTCTTATGCAAAAAGTTGGTATAATAAATCTCTTCATTGCACCGAACCGAAAATTGAGATGTATTGACGAAAGAACTGTGTTAAGCTTGTAGTAAGCCAAAATATTTGCCTTACTCTATGGGATAGAAGCATGAAAGTATGTTTATATTATTTTTTGTAAGCAGGAACATTACTACATATCGCCACGTTAAAATAGTTAATACTTAAAAAGAGGCAATTCTAATTTTTGTCAGTAAGCATCACTAACTTTCCAAAAGTAGTCGCAAAATTCCAGTACCAGTAAGGTTGAGCCTGGTTATACCCGAGTATGACCTAGATACCATATACTTAGCTACTAAGAAACTAGAAACCTTACTTCAAAACACTACTAACTACTAACTTCAATTTAATTAGTAAAACTAATAGCTTGAAGACGTAACCTAAAAAATTAAAAAAGGTCTTGAATATTAAATAGGAACGCAGTTAAGAATGAAAATGAGTGTTTTAAAACTTTCGCTGGAACAAAAGTTAACGTGGGCGATATTTATAACTTGTAAATTATACTAGTATTTTCTATGTGATAGCAGTATAATATTTTTATTTGCAATATAAATCATTATACTGATATTTTAAAATAATAAATGTAAACAATTTAGATGTTAATGAGCAAGAAATTAATAATCATTTCGTGTAGGTATACATTTTTATTTACGAAACATCGAAAATTGCTGAAACTATATAGTTAGTTTTTTTTTGTAACTTCATGCCTTCTTCTACCAGAAGGTGTAGGCTGCGGAACTGAAGTCTCGACACGTCAATTTTTTATGTACAAAATAAAATAGAAGTTGTTAGGCACAATGTTGTCATCATTCATATTTAACACACATAACTTCAGAAAATAATTCCGAAAAGTCAGGGTTGGATCCTGCGACTTCATCTTTGGAGAAAATGGATGCTTGATCTATTGACCAGCGAGATGTTAATGTTGTAACTATTGGATTAAAATTCCAGTACATTTAAATATCGTACAATTTTAACTATCTAAACTTTATGATAAATTGGATAAAGTGCCGACTTCTGTTTAGAGTTGGATGGATTCGATCCTCATCCGAGTAGAACCATTCGGGAGGAATTAATCTGGGTATACACGATATGGATTTTCATAATCATTTGAATAGTAACCTATTCACAGGCTGAAAGAAATTTCATTCAATGGACTGCCAAATCTATAGTCTACACTTTGAAATATTAATTCTGCTATTGACTATAACTACGAGATAATAATGTAATTTAAATATCGAATGCCTATGTATATTCTTCAGATAAAAATAAGCATAATGCACTTGTAATTTTCGTAATATTAATCAATGAATAATAAGATTTTATTTACTAGATATAAAAATACAATAGCAATTGTTATCATAGAAACAATTGTATTGTACACAAATTTTAATCTATATGCATATTGTTTTGATGAACGACTGGCTGTGTTAATAATGTACCTACTTGAAGGAAAGCGAATATTTAATCCCCTGCTTTCAACATGCCGAAATCCTGGTTCGTAAATCTCATTACGCTTAGAGTCTTACAAACTTTAAAGCCTATACCTAATGTAGATAAAATGTATACGGTCAGACGGGACGGGACTGTCTTGTATTTTCACATTATTATAAATACTTATTTAAAGTAATTTTTAACTTGTGAAACTCAAATAAGTGATTGAGGTATGTAAGAATCATGCATTATGGTACTTTATTATCTCTGCCTACCACGCAAAGAACTTGGTGTGTAGTTATGTATGTATTTTAAATAAATGATTGAAGTAAGTGTTATGTGTTTAATTAATTGAGAGTCTATCTGAAATATAATTCAGCCAATGACTTTCGTGATGAAATCATTTTAAAAGTAACTTTGGACGTTTTGAGAGTTGAATCAAAACAAAACTCTATAGCAACAATTTTTATTATGACCATGCAATCGAAGTTAAAACAATATATTATTTCATACTCGTAGATACAAATATAATTATAACCTAAATCTCAAATTCTACTAATATCACTTAAGTAAAATATCTCCAATAAGCTTCTCTAACAAAAGAATCAATTTGCGGCTTTTTATTAACCGTAGAATAACATAAAAATAATTCTGTACCCCTTAAAAGGCAGTACGTATGCACTGTAATGAATATTGGAGATAATGAGAGTAGAAAGCGAGTTAATAAGGATGGTGAAAGTCTTATCATTGATTATATGGCTGCGGTATGACGTGACAGAGGAACTGGTACACGTTATGTGTGGGATGAAGGAGATTAGAAAATTTATTTAGTAGTAGCTAGTATTATTTGTTAACATTTACTAACTGCAGGTACCACAATTGTTAACTTTATGGAGCTGTAAAAGAAACCTCAATTCATTATTGACGGGCCTCGTGGCGCATTGGTAAAAATACCGGCTGCAGCAATGAGATCGGGGGTTCGATTCCCACCCGAGCACAAATATTTGTGACAAACATGAATATTTGTGTGGCGTCTGGCTGTTTTTCTATGTATTATAAGTATGTATTTACAAAAGAAAAGTATATAGGTATTAATATCCGTTATCTAGTATCTATAACACAAGCATTTAATTGCTTAGCTTGGAGCTAGAGGGCGCTGTGTGTATTGTGTCCAAGATATTATTATTAATACATTCCCAGGCGCTCAACATTTAGAATCGAGCAGTCGATGTAAAAGTGTTTATGCCGTATGTTGATTTGTGAGAGAGGATTGATCATCTGATCAATCCCAAAGTTTTTTGTGATGATATAATTGCTGCTACCTGTACACAACATTTATGGTTATTAAAACCATAAGAAATTAGAATATTTATTAAAGGCATAAAATATATTGAACCAATTGAGATTACATCGCGACCATTGTGATTTTCAACAGTAAAAAGTATCACTATAAAAATTTTACGCCCAACTCATGACTGTCATGACTCATTTGAATCTTATAAAAAACAAACTCAGACTCATGCAATGAGACCAATTCAACTGGACAATTCAAAATATATCTGAAGTCTGCATGTACAGACTAAATAAACTAAACTCGAAGGGGCACTATTTATGTATTTGTAACATAGAAAGTTTAATACCCAGATTGATAATACAAATATTTGCTTACAATCTGTATATTTGTATTAGACACACGTGGGTCAACATCTACAGACTTGGTATTGAAGAGCAATGTATGCCCTAATATGAACACTTTTATTTCATTCATAAAATCATAAAATTAGTTCTTGTATTATACTCTTAACATGTTTTTGATTAGAATTAATATTGCTATTTGTCATCATACTCAATGATTTTCTTTGCTATTATATTATTAATTAAATGAAGCAAGATTGACTAAGCAAATATAAAAAATACAAAAGGGGTAGAAGTTAGTGAAGAGTCGAAGACAGGCACGATACACTTTCCATGGCCAAATTGAACGAGTCCTCGAGGATGGTGATGTCAAGAGCCTTTTTTGCATATATTGTTTCTAGCCATAATTACTGCTGTCTATCTCTTCCAGTATTAACGGCGTGTTGTAACAGTTAAAAAAACTCATGACACGTAAGAGGATTGGTATTTGTTTGTGGTTGAAAGACCGTTACTTACTGCAGGCATCTGGTCCGCCCACGCAACCCCATGATTTTGGGGCCAGCATTTGGTGTTGCGAAATGGTTCGTCTGATTATCTTCATATTACAACATTGGAACTTTCTCGAATTTTAACTGTCGTTATGTAACTGGTTGTTTTTTAATCATTTGAAATGTAACCTATTTTTATTTTCTTTGTTTTTTAGTTTTACCTGCTTTCAGCTTCAGATATTATTTCTTATAAATTCACAAAATAATTAATAATAGCGACACTAATAGTAAAATATTAAGATTAGAATGCTTCACTACATAGTATAAAACAAAGTCGCTTTCTCTTTCCCTATGTCCCTTTGTATGCTTAAATCTTTGAAACTACGCAACGGATTTTGATGCGGATTTTGATAGTTAGAGGGTGTCAACGGGGTGGTTTTGATCTATAATTCATGAATAGTGTAGTGAAAAAAAAATTATAATTTTCAAGATTTAAAACTTTAATCGAAAACGCTGCCTGAACCCTAAGTGATAAATCAAAACAATGTACTACATTATTATACACCTTTAAAAGGTCTATAAAAAAGGGAGGGCATATGTCTATGTCTTAGGGATAACCCACAATGACCATTATTATTTTTTAACTTTTTACGAGAAATAATGGCTTATTTACGAAGCAATTTTAAACATTACAGCATTAATTTTCATCCAATTAAGTGTCTTAAATAGATTGTGCTTTTAATATAGATCAATATAGCCATTTACAGCATGTAATTTATACTAATATTTACGAAGATATTACAGTATTAACATAGCGGTACATAGCAGTTGCGTTTGCGCGCCAAAACGCGTGCCGATAAATAGCACAAATTGAACTTTTTAAGATCCAAATATTACTAATTTATTTCTTTTGTTGCGGAACGAAGTTCGCCGGGTCAACTAGTAATATATATAATGACTCGTATATTTCAATGTCCGTGTTGAAATTTATTTATACATATAAATAAAATCTACAACTATATTATATCTGCTTTATAACAAGAGCTTACTTTTATTAAAAAATGATCTAAATTAAGTGTTTTAATGAAAAATCTAGAAAGCTAGTAGCCAGCGAGCGTTCGTGCTATTTCACTGTAAAAGTTGAATCTTTCAAATAAAATCTAGACATTTTTCCTTCCTGCGAATTCCCATCTTTGACCATTATAACAAAAGTATTCAAGTCCTTGCCTTTACAGAAATATACTGTATCCTTGAACTGCCTTTGAAATACAATGGAAACTTGAAACTATTATATTTCTACCTCTTTCATAGTATCCTATTTTATTATTCGTCTAAGTATATCGCCTCTATTTTTCAGTTAAGTGGGACATTTTCATGTAGCAAAACGGGCGGACTTGCCTTCATGACCTCAATGCTTAAAAGTATACTTGGTGATATCAAATATGTCTTCACGGGTCCATCGAATTAGAGTATGGTCTTTGATTATGTTATATATCTGCCTATTTTATGCTAGTAATTACTATTTATCAAACAAAACATATCATTACATAGTATAAAACAAAGTCACTTTCCGCTGTCTGTCCCCTTGTATGCGTATATCTTTAAAACTACGCAACGGATTTTGATGCGGTTTTTTTAATAGTTAGAGGGTGTCAACGGGGTGGCTTTGATCTATAATTCATAATAAAAAAAGTGATAATTTTCAAGATTTAGATCTTTGATCGCAAACGCTGCCTGAACTCTAAGTGATAAAACAAAATAATGTACTACATTGTTATACACCTATAAAAGATCTACATAAAAGTCCACGAGGGCATATGTCTATCTCTTAGGGATAACCCACAATGACCTTTTTTATTTTTTTACTTTTTACGTGAAAAAAGGGCTTATTTACGAAGCGATTTGAAACATTACAGCATTAATTTTTATTCAGTTAAGTGTATTAAATACATTTATTACTTTTGATGCGGAACAAAGTTCGCCGGGTCAGCTAGTTTAATATATAATTTAATAGGTTACATACATACATAACTTCCTGCCAAGTCACTTGCGGGGTAGGCAGAAAGAACGGAGCTCCATAAATCACGATTCATACACACATCACTCGCTTCTTTGACTTTCATAACTCTACATGTGTCATACACGAGCGTCGCTTTTAAAAGCTTGAAGGACTCGTTTAATTTGATCATTTAAAGTGTGTCGTGTGCTTTTGCATTATCTACTTAGTCAGTATTGGATGCAAGACTGATGATTATGATTATGATGATAATAAATTACCAATCAGGTATATTTGAATATCTGCGCGTAATAAATATGATATACCAAAAAAAGACGGAATTTGGTATAGTTTATTCGCGAAACAAAATCAAACCTGTGTACCTACGCATTTATTTAATAACATGACCGATAAGATCTAGAAGTAGCGGGTTCGATTATATTCAGAATCATTACTCGTGTTTGATAAGAAAGATTGTTAAGCAACTTGGATGGTTATGGTCTACTTGAAACAATGGATGGTAAATGGTTAAGCTTTCATCGATTGCAATTTATATGATTGTAATTTTACACCTCTAATATACGACGATATAGGCAGTGGTAGTACTTTTGTATCGAACATTAAATTATTTTGCTTCAATGGATATTTACCTACTGCTTGTTTACACCAGTTGTTACTACTCGTGTGTTATCGATAATAATACTGCAACCGAATTTCCGGTAACATATCTGAAAGATTGATTCGAACTCGGGATTTCTCAAAAACCAAGTCTGGGTTAGATCTGGGTTAGATCCAACTCGTTAGATCTATAGCGACTACATGGTTTATTTATTATAGGTTCAAAACCACTTACTTTGTCTAGACAGCATCTAGCTTATTGAATTAGAACCTATGTGAATTTCACATTAGCTACTTAGATAAATATTTACGTTTTTTTTTTAATAACCTTTAGCCTTTTCCTATGGCCGTTACGCCACAAGTCGCTGAAATGGAATGGGTTGCGGAACCTATTATCATACACGCAGCAAAATATAGAACTTACGTTAAGAAATCCGAAAAATCATTGGTGTCTGCCAGGTTTCGATCCTACGACTTCTTAATTTAGAAGCAGTGTGATCAACCTCTATGCCGCCTGGACGACTTACAAATTCAAATTTGTAACCTTTCAAATTCAAAAGTAGATAATATTTCCTCAGTTATTTTCAAAGGGGCCACTTAAAATGTTATTGAGGAAAATTTTCAAAGTAATAATGCCATCTTGTTTATTTTCGTGAGTGACTACTGAGATTTGATTTAACGGCTGTCCCAACTTTGTCAATAAACAAATTGAATTTCTCCTTTAAAGATGAAGATTATTTCGGTAATTTTAAATAAATTGTGAATTAAATTTATATTTACAGCTAGTTGTTGGGCGCAGTCTTTTTAATGATGATACAAACTAAATAATCATTTATAATTGCATTTTATTCTATATTATTTATGACATTTCTTTTGTGGCTTCACGCCTTTTAAACCCGCAGGCGTCGGCATGTGGCAGTTATGTTTTGTCTCGTGCAATTTTTAAGTTCCATATACAATTCGACGAGCCTCGTGGTGCATTATTAAAACTACCGACTGCAGAATCGAGGTTGGCGGGTTCAATCCCCACCCGAGTACAAGTATTTGCGACAAGCATGAATATGTGTGTGGCGTCTGTGTGCTTTTCTATGTATTATACGTATGTATTTTCAAAAAAAGTATATATATTTTAATATGCGTTATCTAGTATCCATAGCACAAGCATTTAGTTACTTAGCTTGGAACTAGAAGGCGCTGTATGTATTGTGTCCAAGATACATTATTATACAAAACAAAACAGTGGAAAAAACCATAGGTCATTATATGGGCCAAGGTTCAAACTCGAAACTACTTTATTCAGAAGCTATACCTCCAGGCCACTGACGTGTCTATGATGTATGCCTATTTATGATTAAATTTTGTAGACTAATTTTGTTTGTGTATGTTTTAGTTTAAAAAATATTTATTTTCCTTCATACTAAATACATAATATGCTCACGGTTGTAATATATTAAACCTTAGCGACAGTAAATAATTAGAGAGGCAGTCATCTTTCATCACTCGTTAATTTACACCGCGTTTCTAATCTTACATGTTTGACAGTAAGCCCGTGGTTTCCATTACGGGAGGAAGCTAGTTTAGATAAAACAAATTTAATATCTTGACTGAACCTGTAATGCCTTCTCGATAACTTTAGGGTTCCTCACGGAAAAGGCTGTTCTGAAGAAACCAAATTCGAAGCTACAAATATATAAATTGTATTCTGAATAAAAAAAAATTAATGACTGAAATTTTTTTTGAAAGTTATGTGTGATATCATAATATCGATGACAAAAAACTTTATGCCCGGTATGGCAATAGGTTCGCCACCTACTCTATTTGGGCCGTAAACATAAGGGCGAGTCGAGGCTAAACAGCCACTACCTACATGTTCGGGTAGAAATAAGGCGTGAAGTTACTTAAATTCAAACTTGTATACTGATTTGTGAATGGCCTCTTCAATATTGGTCACTATATTCAGTATCACTTCGGCAGTATCACCTCAATTCAGCAATTGAGGTCAGCTGTTTCGATACCCACCCGAGTACAAATATTTGTATGAGCGCTGACATTTGTAAGGTGTCTGTACGTTTTACTTTGTACTTTGTATGTATGCTTGCAATAAAATTTTAAGTAAATGGCGTAAAATTCCGTTTATGCAGTTTAATAATTTATTTAACTATATACATACCTTCATTAACTTGGAACTAGATGGCGCTCGGTTCATGGCGACTAAGTTAATACATTTATATGTATCTAAATTATTGATACTTTAATAGAGTTTTTATATATTGCTTAAAAGTTTTACTGCAAGTGTTTAAAAGCAATTTCAAAATGATTTTTAATTTCTATATCGCAACTGTGCATTAAAAAACACATTAATATCAGATTATACTAATTAATATTTTACTTTTCACCTCATAACATATGTAAAAATTCAACTTTTATAAATTTACAGATACAACACAGAATTAATTATAAAAATATTGTTTTTTATTACCGTTTCGTGTTCGAACCTTAACGCAATACTACATAATCGATTTGTCAAACTTTTAAAATCGATAATCGACAAAAGCTTTATTTTTAAATCGAATTCATCACTTAAATGTAGGAACTTAACACTCATATGAAAGTTAAAACTGACAAATAATATCAGATATCGGCAATTGATCTCGATCGCTTATAAAGCAACATGCGAAGGAAGGAACAACATAGGTCGATACTATTTGTGACTCGAACGATTATCACTTATTTATGATTTAATAACCAAAGACGCATATAATCGAATCACGTTACGTTTGAAAACCAGTGGTGTATCATATTATGATGCTCTTTACACCAAAATAAACCAGGCACCAATCAAAATACACTAAAAAGTTTTTGTAGAAGAATATTAAAGGAAATTTCTGCTGCGACAGATATGCTGTATTTTTCTAAGAGTTTGGTTATCTACCTCTAGAGTAATTGACAGGGTTAAATATGAAATTGAAATGGAATCATTTTAGAATAAGTTTATTTCCTATATTGATAAAAGGTGTCTCTTAGATATCGCAGCATGGGAGAAGACAACATTAGATACTTTTTTAAAATTTACCATGTACTATTTTAGTGTAACTATACTTAAATGGAGTACAGTTATATTAAAGTGTGTTTTCTATTATTTCGAAAAAATGTCTCGGCGGTCCAGTGGTCGAGCACTCAGATTCTGATCCAGAGGTTAGAATCCTGACACTGGCTCACACCATTGACGTTTCGAAATTGTTTTCGGAAGTTAAGTGTGATAAATATCGATGACTGAAAACCTTGTCCCCGGTATGGCAATAGGATCGCCACTTATTCCATTGGGACGCAAACATAACGGCGAGACCAGGCTTAACAGCCGCTTTCTACATTTTCGGGTAACAAAGGCGTGAAGTTATGTTATGTGTTATGTTTAAAAATGTTTTTGAAAATGCACCATTAAGTAACATGCATAAAGGATATGTACTAATCAAGAATCCTTCTATATCAGTTAGTTAAAAACAGGCATTAGTCATTATATTCAAAAAAATTACACGAGAATATGATAAATTGTCTAGTATTGTAACATATTTTCGAAGCATTTCTGGCTTATAGTTCGTGAAGTGCTTAAAACGCGTTCAAATAAACCTTTAAAAATAGTTAAAAAAAACATATTTAAATAAGATTCTTTGATTTCATTTTCAAACTTTATTAACGGAACCTAAAAAAACTAATTTAAATATCTATCTAACTTTGTTTTCACAAAAGTGATAACGCATCGAGATGTGATATCCGTTTCCTTAGTAAGAGTCCCTCTTATTATACTGGGAGCGAGTTTTTGTACCCCGGGATAATTGACCAACAGGTGTGTTCGCTTGTTTATTTACATTCTAACTCAACTGGTTTTGAATCTTCGGCTTAAAAAATAATACGGCCTGATCTCTATATGGGAATCTTAGCATCTTGATGTTTTATTTACATAAGTATGGTGATTTTGAAATAGAGTTAATAGTATTTTTTTTTTAATTTTAATACCATTTATACAAGTTTATTATACGGGACCGTGCAAAATTTATTGATCGTGGGATCTAATTAAATTACAAATACCTGATATGTCCTAGTTATATAATCATACAATATAAACAAACAGATATACATATAGACATACATCTGATTTATTGTCTTGATGGTTAGTTATTAAATAATTCATGTATTTTATAGACGATACACGTTTTTGATACACGAAAAATTAGGCAATTTTTTCGTCCTATTTGGTATCGGACACTAATCACACATAACCATTGGGAGGCTGAGAAGTTTTGAAAGCTGAGATTGAAACTCGCGACCTAGGAATCACCAGATAATCGAGACTTATAATACGAGAGATTGGGCTATTTACTAAGCTGTGCCATCGCAAAAATGCAATTATTTCAACGTATTTTGTTGTAAGTCTGACATACTTTCGAGGCAAGCTCATATGTTAGTGTGCATAACTTAACGGAAAACAAAGTATTTAGGTTGTAATATTCACTTTTAAATACGTTAAAATGAAAAATACTGACCAAGCAAACTCCGTTGTTAGGTACATATTTCGCACGACTAATGAAGTTTAGTATTACTTAGCAAACGTGGCTGTAATATTTACTAGAGAAAAATCAAATACTTGTTTTGCATCTTGTTGCATTCCAAGAAATGAGTTAACAGAGACTGCTGTTTCTAAGTTTTCGCAAAGTTTGTATTTTTATTTGATTCCATAGACAATTGTGTGAAATAAATTTTATCTTCACGCTAATAAAACTCGACGGTGTATGCACAGTTACCTCTGTTTACATTATACGACATATTATATTAGATTGCATAGTGGAAAAGTCGACACCACATTTTTTAGAGTCGGTCATAATTATTATTAAGGCTTAGATAAATAAATATGAATGTCTCAGAGCCCCTAGTAAAAGTGTTGGACTTTCGGCCTCTGCCATCTGCTCCTGAACAAGCGCTGACTCCTATATTATTATTATTGATGCTACTTATGCTACCTTAACTTTGTTTTATAATTTAAATCATATAATATGCAGTGAAAATCTATCCATTAATTTTATAGATAACAAAGCAAACATGCAAAAATTTGAAATAACTAAAAAGATTTGAAAAGTCAGGAGTCGACGACGGTGGAGGAAGGTGATTTTACGAGCCTCAAAAATCGACTCGCGTGCATGAAAAGAGTTATGAAAGTCAAAGAAGCGAGTGAGGCGTGTAAGAATCATGCCTTATGGCGCTCCGTTCTCTCTGCCTAACCCGCAAGGGATTTGACGTGAAGTTATGTATGTGTGTAAAAGACATGCATAAAATAAACACAGTCACTTTACGAGCGTGGAAATATAATAAAATAACTAATTATAATCATAAATAATCCTATAATAAAGGTTCAGTCGCGAGTCTTTACAAATAAATTTAATATCAATACATATATAAATGGTTGCGAAACCTCTCAAATTAATATAATCGACAACGAATTTCAAAGCCTCATTGATTTCACAACTAAAATGGCTGTTTGTCAAACCACCTATTCATTTCAGTAAAATATGAAGCTATAAATTTTATTTGTAAACAAATACTCTAATTGTGGCTTCTCTTTAAAATATAATTTAGTAACCTTAATTGTTAGTATTTTTATTAGATTAGATATATAATTTTAATTCGTAATTAACAGTCTCGGTGGTCGAGCACCCCGCTTCTGAATCAAGAAAGTCGCGGATTCGAATCCTGACTCACACCAATAATTTTTGGAAATTATTTTCGGAAGTTATGTGTGATAAATATCGATCACTGACTGCTGTGTGCCCGGTATGGCAATAGTTTCGCCACCTATTCGGGACATAAACATAGCGGCGAGAAGAGGCTTAACAGCCGCTGCGTACACCTTCGGGTAGAAAAAGGCGTGACGTTATGTTTATGTATATTTAGAATTTTTGTATTTTAATTTTTGATATAACTATACTAATAAATAAACAACAAATATATGATTATCAGAATAAAATTAATAATTACAAATAAGTAATGTTTCACGGGAATTAAGTCTACACATGATGTCATGCTCCAATTATGACGATGGTACCATTTTGTTATGATATCAAGGCACAGCTGCACCCATTGAGCTACCTGCCTGACGTATCATATTGCCATTATTATCAAATGATACTCATTAACCTCTATTAAAGAAATCATAATACACTTATATCGATGATTTAAAACAGTCTCGGTGGTCCAGAGGTCAAGCACACGGCTTCTGATTCAGAGGTTCGGGTTCGTATCCTGACACTGGCTCACACCAATGACTTTTCAAAATTGTTTTCGGAAGTTATGTGTGATACATATCGATGACTGAAAATTTTGTGCCCGGTATGGCAATAGGTTCGCCACCTATTACGAGAGACGACACGAGTCTTAACAGCCGCTGCCTACACCTTCGGATAACAAAAGGCGTGAAGTTATGTTATGTTATGCTATCGACGATTTTATAATACGTTTTCAGCTCGCCTATACCGCAATGTCTGAATACCAAAGTCTTTGACCAGTGCGACTTACCGGTGATGACCTACGGTGCCGAAACGTGGACACTCACGGTGGGGCTAGTCCATAAATTTAAAGTCGCTCAGCGAGCTATGGAATGGGTTATGCTCGGGGTATCTCTGAAGGATAAACTTAGGAATGAGTATAGTAGCTCTGGTCATACATGCTCGTATATTTTTAAGGCTCCTGATATCACCTTGCTCAAGGACTCCTTCTATTTGGTCCTAAAAACAGTGTCGCCGCCGCTTACAGCCTCATCCTCCACTTTTGCATTATATATCTGCTTCGTAAATCTTGCGTCATCCATTCCTTCTACCTGTCCGAACCATCGGAGGATGCTTTTTCTTACTTCTAATACTCATCGTATTATAAAATCGTCGATAGCATAACATAACATAACTTCACGCCTTTTTCTACACGAAGGTGTAGGCAGCACCGTATGTCATCACCGGTAAGACGCACTGGTCAAAGACTTTGGTATTCAGACATTGCGGTATAGGCGAGCTAAAGACTCGACGCACTTTGCCGAATGCAGCCCAATCCAGCTAAATCCTCCTTTCAGCCTCCTTCTCGAAGTTTCGTCTACCTAACTGGATAATTTGGCCTAGGTAGACGTATTTGTTTACGACTTCGAGAACTGACCCTTCGACGCTTATCGGTCCGGGCACGACATTTTCATTGAACATAACCTTGGTCTTATCCAAGTTCATGCCCAAACCGACACGCCGGGAGGACCGGTCAAGGCTGCGCAGCATTCCGCTTAACTGTTCCAGCGACTCTGCCATTACAACGATGTCGTCGGCAAACCGAAGATGTGAGATGTACTCACCATTCACGTTGATACCCTGTCCAGTCTAATCCAGTGTCTTGAAAACATCCTCCAGAGCATTGATGAAGAGTTTGGGAGATATGACATATCCCTGTCTAACACCTCGATTCAGCTCGATGGAGTTCGTCACCTGGTCCTGTATCTGGACAGCCATCGTGGCGGTGTCATACAAGCATCTCAACACCTCGATATAACGCTAGTCAATCCGACATCACTGCAGTGCATCCAGAACTGCCCAAGTTTCGATGGAGTCGAAGGCTTTTTCGTAGTCCACGAATGCCATACACAGCGGCTGATTGTACTCTTCAGTCTTCTGTACAATCTGCCGAACAGTATGGATGTGTTCCACGGTAGATACTAAAGCCTTTTCGAAACCCGGTCTGCTCTGGAGGCTGGAATTTGTCGAGTCTTGCGGTCGAGACTGCTCTGACTCCAAACCTGTGGTGTTATACCCTGGTGTATAACGGAATTAAAAATACCTGCTAATTCCTTTAGGACAGGAGTCCCGCCGGATTTTAGAAGCTCCGTAGTAATTCCGTCATCACCGGGTGCCTTGTTGTTCTGGAATTGCCCGAGAGCCGCACTAATCTCGCTTTCTGTGACATCGGGAATGTCCTGACTAAGTGACGCGTTAGCGGGGCTCTGTGGTCATCATCGCTGCGTCCCGTCGGCTTGGTCATCCGTGTGGAATAAAGGAGCCCATAAAAAGATTCGATCTCTGCGAGAATCTCGAGCTTAGAGGTGACGACATGTCCATCCGCAGTTTTCAGCTTCGTCAGATGGGGCCTTCCAAGCTGCTGAGCGAACACTTTCGACCCTTTGTTGCGGTCACAATATATTTTAATTATTTTATAATTATTCGATCGACAAAGGTCGCACCGCATCAGCTTTCTAATACGCTGGTTTAGGCTTTTCCATCCTGACGAAGACAGCTGATCGGATGGAGTTTCTCGCCTTTGCCTCATCAGCTCGAGTGTCTCAGCAGAGAGCTTGGACTCCTTTTTCTGCGATCTCGAGAACAACCTTTGAGACATTTTCCTCAGCGTGTTGATCACAGTGTTGGCTTTTTCGTCCACGTTGCCTGTGGTTTCCAACTGGCCGAATCGATTTTTAAGTTCCATTTGGAACTTTTCGATTTCGGCTATTTGGAGTAGCGTAGGTCAGATAATAGACCTTATCTTCCGGGTCCTTTCAGCTTTTAAGTTAATATTTAGAGAGCCTCGAAGAAGTCGGTGATCACTTCCAGTATTGAACCTGTTAATCACAGGGACATCTCTAAATATATGCTTACTATCCGTAATGGTAAAATCTATCTCGTTCCTTGTCACAGAATCGGGGCTTCGACAAGTCCACCTCCTGTGGAGATTCTTCTTGAAGAATGAATTCATCAAGAGAAGCCCTTCAGACTCCAGGAAGTTGACCAGCATCTGGCCCCTGTGATTTCGGCACCCCAAGCCATATGGACCGATTTTCGTTTCGCCGCTTTCTTGTACTCCCACTTTGGCATTGAAGTCCCCCATAACAACGTTGTAGTGAGCCTTGGCGGTACCATGTATGGAAAAAATGGTATAGGTGGCGAATATACTGCCAAACCGAGCACAAAGTTTTTAGTCATCGATATTTATCACACATAACTTACGAAATTAATTTCGAAAAGTCCTTGGTGTGAGTCAATGTGAGGATTCGAACCCACGACCTCTGGACCACCGAGATAAAATTATAGTAGTGACAAAAAGTATGTTTCAGAAATAATTTCTGTAGACTTATGAAGTACCAAAGTTAATTTAATACACATATATAATAATAAACATATATTATGCATAAGTATTCTTTTGTACGTAAATTTATTACTATACATATCTCGTAAGGCCTACATTATGACGTCAACAGTCGTGACAGTTCTGCGAATTAGGTTCTAAGCGTGGGGGTAATCCGCCCCTACAAAGAACATAGTTTGGCCTTTAAACTTGATACCGAATAGCGTGGGCGAGTAATTTTAATTTAAATATCCTATACCCTTGATTATGTGTCCCCGTTAATGAAAAGAGAAGGTAAACTTTATTGGTCCCTTATAAATTCAACAAAATACACAGTTTTATTGGTATCCGTATATTGATTACAGAAAATTTACGAAAATATTTGCATAAAGTCTGGCGACACCCGGATGAGAATTGGAGACTTAGAAATAGAAGCTATGTGCTTAATTTTGAAGCCATTACCATCATCACGATCATCAATGTATTTGCGTCTAATAAAGACATGAGCCTTACCTTTGATACGATATTTAGCTCCTTCAGACAAACGAGATGATAATTTCAATCTCTGTGCGAATATTGGTCAATAATGTTACACTTGCGAAAAAAGTTGAATTCCTATAGCCTTCTCATCTACAGGCCATACCAGAGAAATATTTATACTTAAACACCTACTCGAAAACACAACCCTCCTAAAAGCGCAGTGGGATAAAAACAACACACATTCAAAATAAATGCGCGCTCTGAATTCCACTTGCATCGAATCAGCTCGTTTGCATTTTGTATGAGATCAGTAAGATTTTATTGACGCTGGAAACCTGTATCAAAATCAGGTTAAAACTACCTAACTGTTAATATTATCGGAATGGAATGGTTGAACGAAATAAAATCTGCTTTAAAAAATATCGTATTAATTTCCGTTATATAGGCAGGTATTTAAATCAAATTTAATAAAAATAAAATTAAATCCAAACATAAATTGTATTCAGTAAGAATCTGAGGTTACTGATAATAAGAATTATCTTTTGCGGAAAAACTACAAAAGCTGCTATATATCTGCTGGAAACTGTTGGCGTTTTTATTTAACATTTTGAGAGTCAAAAACACGTAATTATAATATTATAAAAGAAAAAAAGCATAAAAATAACTTAATTTCTGTTTGAAGTGATAATAGTAAGAAGACACAAATTATCGTTTACAAATTATATTTACAATTGTAATAAATTTTCCTCCAAAAAAAAGTATCGCCAAATTGGCAAGTGATCTCGAAGTAGGAACCAAGAAACATGATGAAATTGAAATTAATAATGTGGGGGATATTATTAGTGATAATATAAGGCTTCCAGCTTAGGGAGATTCGAAGGAATCCTGAATGGAATAACGCAAGATATGGGTAGACGTAGAGAGAGCAGAGAGTGACCGGTGACGCATAAAGAAAACTGTTCCAGATAATATAAACTCTACTGACTGTAACTTGGTGAGTACAAGGATTGTGAATTTTTTTTTTACCTTACAATTTCCACTCTACCATATCTACCTGAGGATATAAATAAATTTACGTGTAAACTTACGCGTAATTTAAACCGGAGACATTTTAAATATTACTTCCCGTGCAAAAAAAGTCAAGTGACATACTCAAAAAGACCTTTTGCTAGCAAATTTATTTTTATAGGCCGCACTAATAATAATAATAATGTGGAAGGAAAAAACGAAGAAGTAGACCTGAGAAAACATGGATGGATTATGAGAAATATGATATGATTAGGAAGGGTGATAGTGAGCAAGACGTAAATGATGGGTAAGGATGCAAAATGAAAACCTGTTGACTCCAAATGATGGAAACAGGAAGGGGTGGAGGACAAAAAATATATATTTAATAAATAATAAATAACAATCGAATAATCGAATCACTAATTCACGTTTCAATACATGAAGCTGATTTTAATTCTAGCTTGATAATTATAAGCTTCTGATTAAATATATTATCATTACAATAAAGTATGTAAACCGTTGCCCACATAGCTTAAAATTGAGGCTAAATTACTTACTAGGGAATAAGGTCAACGTAACCTCGACTGATAATGTGTTATCGATTTTTTCTAATAGCTTAACAAGGTGATAATTAGCATTTTAATGGACATTTGAAGTAAATATAACGTTAACCTCTTACATTCTAAAGATGTTTTGATTCATTTTAACAAGACCGCAAAAATGCTTCCAAAATTAATAAGCAATAATAGTAATAATAAATGTCAATATGAAATACAATAAAAAATGCCACTCTTACTTAAAAGAATGTAGTACATTAAAGATGATTCTATTAAGCCCACGCAATGTTTTCGCGTAATAAAGAGAGTGTTTTGATTATGGTAATGAGTTTAGAACATAATAATATTATGTCGAACATTATAATACCACAGAATATGTTGGTACATTACTGATAATGCTCAACATATTAACATAAAGGCTTACATGTTTGTTTTGAGACTTAATTTTAACAAAAATCGATAATACGTAATTGTTGGTATAAAGAATATTTATATATTTAGTTTGTTTTAAATATCCAAATACGAACACTATCTAGTTCAGTAGAGGATTTTAATAAATTAAAACTAATAGTAAAATTTTAATAACAGATTTAACATAGTAAGAAAATGTATAGTCGTCGTCTATACAGATTGAACTTGTTATTAAGTCCATTTGAAACAAAATAAACACAGACAAAATTCACGATCTAAATTCCTACTGAAAAAACAAAATTAAATTTTCGCTTACCTCCACTGGTCCGTAATCAAGAAAGAAAACGTTCATTATTATTAATCCTGTTTTGTTTCACGTTAAAAATATCCTTAAATGAAAATAGCACAACACTAAAATTAAAATAATCTATATAAACATTCATACACTATCAAAAATGAATCCTTATTATTTTACACATACACTCACTCTGCTAGACACTAGTAAGTGTTTTTATCAGTGTGTTATTATGGGGGAAATTGTTCGTTTTTCAAATGCCGCGTAATGGCTGATCGCGAATGAGCTGAACGTAGTATCATACGCGAGGTTCAGCTAGAGACTGAGGGTGTATGTAAAAGCTGCGCTCGCCCGGCCAGGCAAGAACTCAAAGAGTAGATTAATTAACAGATGCGATGAATTGTTCTGCCTATATTATGGAAAGCGTATGGTTAAGTTGTGATATGGCGTCGGTTTAATGAAAACTTTCCAAATTAATGTTTAACTAAATTTTTATTCAAAAAATTTGCACTTAAATGTACTTTTTAATTATATCTATCACACCGTCTACGTGGTTATCCAATAGGAATTGTAGCATATTTTAAATGTAAGTTTTATAAAGAATGTATTTTTCAGAATATAAAACACAATTACTTACTCTTGAGACGATACCTCAATATGTAACACTATTTATATTTGTATACGTGTATGTTTTTTCTTGAAAAAAAAAACAACTGACTTAACCACTATGCCGGCTTTCTTGATTTATTTAAAAACTTGTTTGATTTAAAACTTGACCTCTTAGACACCTCACAGAGGTCATAATTAACTTTTTACAAATCTCCAATGCCTTTGACATATCTTTAAATTTTCCAAATAAACATAATCTTTGACTCGACAACGACCTTAATCTGAAATCCCTTTTCAACTCCTCGTGCGTCTCATTATTGATCTCTTTCACTCCTCACTACCGGTGCAATAATATAGATGTCCCACTTACCCAACCGGCAAATGTATCTACCCGTCCTTTTTCCGCATCACTGCAGAGCCTCAAAAACGTAGCAGAACTGCCGTGCTATCAACGTTCGCGTTTCGAATAAGAAATTTTTCCCTTCAACTGACCACAGTATAAACAGATAGAGTTACTTAGTGTTATTACACTGGCAATTTTTCCATGGACTTGTATTGAATAAATTTATTCATAATATTATTTTGTGTAACAGAAAAGTTGAATATATGAAAAGTTGGCTTACAATTTAAGGAGTTTTCGCGATATAAATTTATTATACCTTACGATAATGCTCTCTTCAATTTATAAATTAAAACATTTTTAAATGAATATAAATTCTTACTATATATTAGTATATAAAAATGTCTCGGTGGCCCAGCGGTCGAGCACACGGCTTCTGATCCAGAGGTCCGGGTTCGATTCCTGACACTGGCTCACACCAATGACTTTTCGAAATTGTTTTCGGAAGTTATGTGTGATAAATATCAATGACTGAAAAACTTTGTGCCCGTTATGGCAATAGGTTCGCCACCTATTCCATTTGAGACGTAAACATAACGGTGAGACGAGGCTTAAGAGCCGCGGCCTACACCTTCGGGTAACAAAAGGCGTGAAGTTATGTTATGTTATATTAGTTTATACCATTTTTTTTCCGGATAAAAAATAACTCATTGGACTTAGGCGGTCCAATAGCTTAATTAGTAATTACCTTTTTTCTATAAAAATACCCATACCCAAGAGCGTAAGATATGGAGGCTGTGAGGATTATGAAGATAACATTGTAGTCAATATTGTAACAATATGTCCCGTTTGTAGTTTGGAGACCGGGAAAATGTGAGTTTATTTCTCTATTTCTTTTTTGTCCGCGTTCATTAATTTACTAGAGCATATTGTTCCGATATTTGTCGCTTCTGTTACGAGGGTGAATGGATTCGGTAGAGCCTTATACTCTTTCAATATCAGCGTTATTTTTTTATTTCTATTGTAATAAATATATTGTACATGTCGTTTATTTTTAGCCGGACCTAAACAAGTAGATATTATTTACATTTTCTTTGTATTTGTATGTACTTGGCTTTTGTATGTGAACAATGTTACATATTTTTTTATTTCATACTTTTGAATATACATTTTAATGAATAGAATTACAAATTTAAGAGTTCCGTATATATTGAGTGATATAAAGATTATTTTTTGTCGTCTATATTCTTGGTATGTAGAACAGAACATCCGTTTAGGATGCCTTTGGTTTGAATCTCCTGGGCTATAATAATAAGTCATTAAGGTTACTATGGTGATTATCAATAATTGAAGAAATAGTAGTGGATGTTTGAAAAGCTCCTGTTTCAGATGGAATATTTGATTTATTAAATTCCCATGGTCCAGTCGTCGAACTCCCTGCTTCTGTTTCAAAATTCAAGGGATTGATTCCGGGCTCACAGGATTTCTCGAAATTCTATTCGGAAAATATGTGTGATAAATATCGATGAATGACAACTTTGTAGCCGGTGTATGGCAATAGGTTTCGTCATCATTTTACTTGGGTTGATTCGGCGAGTCGAACTACATTTTACACTTTAGACGCTTACCGCCGCGTATACTTTTGGGTAGAAAAATGCGTGAAGTTATGATATGGTATTGTGATGATTATTCATTAAAACTTTAAACTTCAAGTTCATATAAGATTTATTTATGAAGTGATTGATTATTTTGCGTTTATTGACAATGCCACTCTGCCAAATAAATAGCTATTCTAGAATATACACCGTTTTTAAAAATAATATTGTAATTTTTTTATGGGATAGGAGGCCAAACGATCAGGCGTTTCACCTGTTGGTAAGCAACCAACGTCGCCCATGGACACTAGCAACACATATAGTGTTACTGTAGCGTTGCTGACCGTTAAGGGATAGGGAATAAGGGATACGGAAGGATGGGGAAGGGTGTGGTCCCCCGGGTAGCTCTTTCATCGAACGAAACGCGGCGTGAGCCACTTTACGGCGGTCTTCTGAGAAGTCGTGGTATTTCACCGGTCGATCCGGCTCAATCATGCAGTGAACTGCTTGGCTCTACCACTGTTAAAATTAATCGTGAAAATATTGATCGTTTATGGAATTTCTAATAGATTACATAACTACTTTGAGACTTTTTTAATTTTATTTGTATCCGAAGTAGAAATAATGAAACTAGAAAAACCTTTTAGAAGAAATGCTGATGGCAACCTAGAAACACTACCCAAATATAAAAGCGTCATATTTTGATCCCTACATAGTGCGAAAATTCCCTAAATACGAATTTATATTTTGCCAGCATTTTTTTTTTGCCACGCAAAATATTCTAAGTTCCACTTTTTATTGGGATCTTTTCATAAATATTTTTTCTAAGAAAATAAATTAGAAAATTCAGTTTACTATTTTTCCTGATGATAAGCAAGCACTCCCATGGACACCTGCAACACAAGAAGTCTTACAGCATTGTATGTTTTTAATACAGAATAGAGAAAGGGTCTAAATTAGGATGGAAAGGGCGGAGGAAAAGGTTGGTCCTCCAAATACGAGTCTCATCGAACGACACACGGCATGAGCCACTTTTCGTCGTATTTAACCTGTCGAGCCGGCCTATTCATATTGCGAACTGCGTGTCTCAACCACTTTATCTGATAGTGATTTTCTTAGCTTTAAAATAAGTTTCAATTTATTAAAAGGAGTCGATCGAATCGATTTGAGTATCCGATAAGTGTTTCACACGAAAGGAACTCAGTTAAGTATTATCGAGAAGCTACCGTTAGAGAGATATTAAGTACATCTTAATTTTTTTATTCTCAATAATCTGACAATCTGAACAATGGCTTCTACAATAAAATAAAATTAATCAATTGCAATCACCAACAACGGTCTCGACACGGCATGACCAAAGACACGTTGAGCTTACAACTTCTACAGAAAACTGGTATTCAAAAGTTGTACTACACTAGTCATACCACATACTCGATGGAATGAGACAAAAATATATCAATTATTATACGAATAAAGGAGACAGATATGTCGCGTGGCTAAAACTTGGATAGCTCTGACGATTCGCTTTTTATACTAGATAGTTGCACACCCAACAACTATGATTAGCAACGGGCGATGGCATTCGCAGGCTTTTATAAATAAGTGAACGGAAAGTTCGTAGAAACCACACAAGGCTGTATCATGCACAATTCATTTACAATGATAGTATCTAACTAGTTTGTGTTTAAGTTTCATATATTTGCGCCTATAATACACGGAGGTGTAAGCAGCGATCGACTTACCAAATAGAATATTAACATAACACAACCGAAGGTGTAGGCAGCGGCTCTTAAGCCTCGTCTCTCCGTTATGTTTACGTCCCAAATGGAATAGGCCGAGAATCTATTGCCATACCGGGCACAAAGTTTTTAGTCGTTGTTATTTATCACACATAACTTACGAAATAAATTTTGAAAAGTCATTGGTGTAAGCCACAGTGGGTATTCGAACCCGTGACCGCTGAATTCTGAAGCGGGTGTTTGACCACTGGGCCACCGAGACTAGAAATAGAATATTAATTATCACCGAATACTGATCCCGATGTTCATCAGTAATATAATATTTATTCACGAAGCTTCTTGCCAAATAAATCAAAGAATTGATATAAATGACTCATTCAGACGCTGATTTCTAGGATGAGGGACCAGAAATGATTAATTAGGGAGTTCAACCAAAGAATATTTACAAAAAGAAACTGCGATATTTATATTAATTAGCCAGATGTACGTTGCTTAGTTTTAAATAATAACCTATTTTTTATGGGATATCCCTATCCCAATAAAAGATAAGCGGGACTACACAGCAACACAGATAGTGTAACAGTTGTGTTGCTGACTTTTAAGAGAACATTTAAGAGGGTAGAAAGGAAAGCGGGGTGGGAAAGTAACGCGACATGAGCCACTTTACGTGGATATCTCAGAATATTCACGGTCGTGATATTCCACCGGTCAAGTTAACAATCAATTAACAATTATTATGTATTGATACAACACTGTAAGAAATTATTTATTTAAATGTTAGGAGTATTTAATATTTTAGTTAATTTATTAAGTGACATGGTTTTTGTTTTAGTTGATATTCTATTTATTTTTTTTTTTTTTGTTAATTTAACGCATTTGTAATTTATTATTGTTGTATTTACTAATAAATATTACTAAAAATGTACCACAAATCTAGCAAATAAAATATTGATTCATTCAAATAAATTTATGTCGTTAAATTAACTAAAATTTTAAGTACCTCACATGTGGAATCATCAACACTTAAATCCCCATAATATTTGAAATAATTATGCTTTGACAGTATTATATAATGCTTGTTTAGTTTCTGATATTATATTTACCTTGAATGCGAGTTATTTATCGCTTAAACAAAAGTAAATATTGCGGTTTATCAGTTTAATAACCACTTATAATTATGTCAATATTTTAATAGTTAGTTTTGTTTGTGTTGTTGCGTAAGTATTGATGTTATAATAGTTTCAGTACATCAGTTTAAATAGGGTAAATAATTTTATAGTTAATAATAATATTATTAACTATCACAGAATATTGGTAATATTATTACCAATATTCTGTGATTATCAATGTGCCGGTCCATAAAAAATATTAAAATAAAATAATGGTTCGTTTGGTTTTGGTACCAGCCTATGCCATAAAATATACATGTTTACCAAATTTGTAGTGTTTGCTATTATTAACAATTTAATAAATATAGTTTTTACGAAGACTAAACAACTTGCTTTCATAACATACAAAAGAAAAAATGAAAAATAATTTGAAAAAAAAAAACGCGGGTTGCTTTGCTACAGTTTTGTAAGTCGAGCACCCCACGCTCTTTTATTTCAGGAAAAGCGTGGGTTGCTCGACATAAATTTTACACAAGCTTAACCTCAACCAGTTTACTGAAAATTTTCGAAATCAATTCAAAGTACATGAATATGTACTTTGAATTGATTTGGAAAATTTCCTTGTTACAAAATATAAAAATATTTACCAACAATTTGATTTACTGCAAGCACTAAAAGCACCAAAAATTATCATTATGCCATTAAAATTAAAATATATAAATTCTATCTCGGAATAATGTTTTTTTTTGTATATCTCAGACTTATAAGACTCTAATAGTTAAGAGCGAGATTGTTGACAATTCCTAGTCTTGAAGTTAATTAAAATCATCTTAAGAGACATATATTTATGTATTGAAGTGTTTGGCAATGTTACGAGTATTAACTATACAAATATCAATCATATTGTGCAAATATAAGACTCAAGTACGAGACGGCAAAGACGAGTCGGCGCGCACAGTGGTCCGAAAATCGAGGTCCCCTTTCATAGAAAGTCGATGTCGGATATTCATAAAAACAAAAATTGGAACGTGTCAGGTATACATTCCTTTAATGCATATTCTAGTATAAATGATTTTAGTTACTCCGCGCCTGAGAAAAAAATACTTAGTTTTTTTTGTATGGGAGAAAGTACATAAAGTACATTTTCTCGCGACTGACTGAAACTGACATGCTGGCACTCATACGAGCTATTGCCGCTCTTATGGCGATTAGTTTGATATAGCACTTGGGTACCTTTAGGTGCCGCTTCTCACGTAGGAATTTTTTTAAATTTCGAATTTTCGATATTGATTTTTTCAAGTATGTGACGCATTTCAATTAAGTTTGTAAGGAAACTGGAATAATATATTTATAATAAATCGCAAACACGCGCCTAATTTAAAATAAATTCATTACTTAGAAAATAATTTAATATAAAATTTTAGAAATTAGTTTTTTTACGAATACTAATATATATACAAAGGTCCGTTATCATTATCAATTGCCGGAATTACTAATTACTTTACTATGAGAGAGAAAAATAAATATTATATTATTATTATAATAAAATATATTTAAAAAATACAATTAAAAACTGTACAACCAATTGTAAAAAAAGTGATCAAAACAGCAGTTTAATAAAAAAATCATTTGGTTAATATGTACATTCTTCAAAATACGTCTATATATACCCTAGTATTTGCTTGTTAAGTACCGAAAATTCTTAATTATCTAGTCTTAAAATTAAATAATAATAACGTCGTTATCTACAAAATACGCATTAACAATCATCATCAAAATCTTCTAAATCTGAATCCAGCATTGCCACACTAACATCAACAAATTCAATATTTTCTTTGTCCAGATTTGTATCGTCTTCATTAATGAGAAGTGTTTTCATGTCATCAGACAGCTGTTTTGATCGAATTACACGAATTACAGGCACTGCAAATGATGGCAATACAGCCCGAAAATTGTTTAGTGATCCTGTTAAAACGGCAGCCATCACTGGATTGGATTCCACTATAATTCAAAGATTTGCCTCGATTCTAGATGTGATACCATGTGGGGAGTCCGTTAATGTTGAAGCGTTTGTAAATTATGCGCGCCTTTCTGTAGAAAGATATCTGGAACTCTATGGTTGGTATTATAAGCCATCAAGTTTTCACAAACTTTTGCTGCACGGTGCTGAAATTATCAGGCATTTCAACACTATCCCCATTGGCAAATTGTCAGAAGAGGCATCGGAAGCCAGAAATAAAGACTTCAAGAAAATCCGAGAACAATATTCGTGGAAGTTTTGTCGTAAAGCAACAAATGAAGATATTCTTAATGGACTCCTTGTATCGTCAGATCTGTACCTATCCAGCATAAGACCTGTACACAGAAAGTCGACAAAACAGCTGTCTGATGACATGAAAACACTTCTCATTAATGAAGACGATACAAATCTGGACAAAGAAAATATTGAATTTGTTGATGTTAGTGTGGCAATGCTGGATTCAGATTTAGAAGATTTTGATGATGATTGTTAATGCGTATTTTGTAGATATCGACGTTATTATTATTTAATTTTAAGACTAGATAATTAAGAATTTTTGGTACTTAACAAGCAAATACTAGGGTATATATAGACGTATTTTGAAGAATGTACATACTAACCAAATGATTTTTTTATTAAACTGCTGTTTTGATCACTTTTTTTACAATTGGTTGTACAGTTTTTAATTGTATTTTTTAAATATATTTTATTATAATAATAATATAATATTTATTTTTCTCTCTCATAGTAAAGTAATTAGTAATTCCGGCAATTGATAATGATAACGGACCTTTGTATATATATTAGTATTCGTAAAAAAACTAATTTCTAAAGTTAAATTATTTTGTGAGTAATGAATTTATTTTAAATTAGGTGCGTGTTTGCGATTTATTATAAATATATTATTCCAGTTTCCTTACAAACTTAATTGAAATGCGTCACATACTTGAAAAAATCAATATCGAAAATTCGAAATTTAAAAAAATTCCTACGTGAGAAGCGGCACCTAAAGGTACCCGAGTGCTATATCAAACTAATCGCCATAAGAGCGGCAATAGCTCGTATGAGTGCCAGCATGTCAGTTTCAGTCAGTCGCGAGAAAATGTACTTTATGTAATTTCTCCCATACAAAAAAAAAACTAAATATTTTTTTTTTCAGGCGCGGAGTCACTAAAATTATTTATACTAGAATATGCATTAAAGGAATGTATACCTGACACGTTCTATTTTTTGTTTTTATGAATATCCGACATCGACTTTCTATGAAAGGGGACCTCGATTTTCGGACCACTGTGCGGCGTAGAGAGTGGCGCCGCCCCGCCACACCGGGGTGAAGAAATATGATGTTTTTTTGTCTTTTGAAGGTGTTTCACTTTTATCATAACATAACATCACGCCATTTTCTATCCAAAGGTGTAAGCAGCGACTGTTAAGCCTCGTCTCGCTGTTATGCTTAGGTCCCAAACGGAATAGGAGGCGAAACTATTGTCATACTGGGCTCAAAGTTTTCAGTCATTGATATTTTTCACACATAACTTTCGAAAAGTCATTGGTGTGAGCCAGTGTGAGGATTCGAACCTGTGACCACCGTGACTTGCCCTTTGTCACTTTTATCATATAGAATGTGAATATACTGTGTTACGTAACAAAATCTATATAAAACAATAATGCTGATATCTAGTTAGGTACAGTATTAGGTCAGGCGGAGAAGATTAACAAACACACAACGTTGTAAATTGATATGTTATTTTTTGTTTCTTTTAAGTATGTAACGGTAAATTTAATTATGATTGGAATGTTTTCATTTTGTTTATACAATTGATAATCTGTATTATCAAGAAGTAACATAGGTTATATTTATTGTGAACAAATTTGATATTGTTACAGAGGCATTCAAAAAATTAAAAAAAAAAGTTCGCGTAAAAATAACGTATGGTAAAGATACTAGAAAAAAATCTATATCTATAGAATAATCTATTTAACTTTAGGACCTGTAAATTCCATCCCATTTATCATATATATAACCTTTCCAAGACATTGCCACATTTAAGACGAGAAAGATATTCCGGATTGCCAAGGCACAATTGCCAGTACTTGCACCCTCCGAGATTAACTGCGTGAAGTTACAATATATTATAATATATTATAATTATTTAATAGTAATATCTCGGTCGTAAAAAACACCGTCTTAGTTTAAAAAAAGCCGAGTTTCTGCATCGTTTATACTTCGAACAAATTTTACAACCCATTTGTGTGTCATAAAATTATCAACATTACCTACCAAAATATTTATTTCATCATATTTTAACAAACATATCCAGTATAAAAAATATTTTATAATCGCACATGAGGTATATGACTTTTATTGTGGTCGGCACGCGAAACTAATAGCCAGATATGATGACTATTGGTACAACTAAATTGTTATTGCTACGTACAAAGCATGAATAATCACACTTTTTTGTATACAGAAATATTTACATATAAAATGAATACTTACACAGTTAGTTTTAAAGTGGTTACTTGTACACAAAAAAACAATAAAGTTATTTAACTTCACGCCAAGTCTCTCGCGGAGTAGATTGAGAGAACGGAACGTCATACGGCACGACCTGTGAATCTCGCTACTTTGACTTTCATAAATAGTGTCAATTTTTAACATTTCTGACATCACCTTCCGCAACGTGCCGTCCACTTCGGTAGTGGAAAATGTGTATTGGTCGTCCTCGACCGCTATATGCTTCCAATATTGCACGGTATATCTGCTTAGTGTTCTAATTCTTTGTTCTTACCTCACTCTCATCTTTGACCATCATAACTCTTGTTGCATTTTAAAACTGTAATTATGCTCAAACAGTAGTTATGCTCAAAAAGTAACGTTTTATATGCAGTTCAATTTATTTTATGAGTATGTACGCAAGTGCTCATAAGAATCCTAACGCCTGTGTCAGCGGTTTTTACCTTCGGTATCATGATTCCCAATCTAGTTATTGCTTTCATGCAACATTTATCAAACTATTTGACGCCCTCGTGGTGCATTGGTGAAATTATCAATTGCTGAGTAGCTGTTAGTGCGTTGGATATGATAAGTGAGGATGTTTGTATGGCGTTGGAGATTTCTTTCTATGTAGACGTACATTAGATTTAGGTTCGCCACCTATTCCATTAGGGATGTGTAGCATTATGAATCGGCGACACCTTCGGGTAGAAATGGTGTAAAGTTATGCTATATTAAGTTTATTTACAGTAAATATGTATGTGAAGTATGTATTCAGAAAAAAAAGTGAATAATATGTACGAGTATGGTTCGAGCATGTGGAATGAATGGAATATTCAAAAGCAGATATTAAACAGTGCGAAAGTGGAAGAATCGGAGTACCTTACCATCTATTGATTTAATTACTACGACTAGAAATTATTAAATACTGCAATTTTTTGAAAAACGTGTAAATATGAATATTTTTAGAGTAACGTTTATAAGATGTCGAAAATCTTTTGTTTTTTTTTTTAATCAAAAACTTAGTCAATCCGAGACTTTTTAAATATGCAGTCATAACTTTTTGAACATACTGATAGATATAGAAAGACGATAGTTCATAATTGATCAATTGACTTTTCAAAGGAATATCAAATTTTAATATGTAGGTTGTTTGTGAAGGTTTATTAAGTAATTTATGAGTGCCTAATCATTTTTAGAACGTTACTAATATTTTTATATGTAACTATCTGACCTGGTAAACTTTGTTTCGCCTCGGAAGCAATAAACGAATAAAAAAAGTCAAAAAAGGGTAGGCTAATTTACTTCTAAGTCCGGTCAAATCGGTCCAATCAATTCACAGATTCCACGGAACAAACAAACAGACAAGATAATGTTATTTTGGTGTATGTACCGTTTATATATTCATATTATTATAAATCTAGTAGAATACAGTTATTTCAATTTACAAGCAGACACTTTAATTTTATTTATATGTGACGATAATCTATATAATTTACAAAAACCTAATATTTTGTTTCACAGTTTATTAAACGCGAAAACAATCTCATTTGTAAATCACCCATTTTGTAACTAGAGGTCTAGGTAGTGGCGAATGCGTCCCGACAGTTTTAATTTATTACAACCATGTAATATTTGACGGAACGTAAAACTTATCATATATCTGTCACGATTTAATCACAAATATAATTGATGAATCATTGGATTGAAACCTTAAACCTCTAATAAAGAATTATGTAGGACACTATTCTCATTTTTCTATTTTTTTATGGGATACGACGGCAAACGAGCAGGTGTGTCACCTGATGGTAAGTGACCAGCGCTGCCCATGCACACCTGAAACACATAGTGTTACAGTTGCGTTGCCGAACTTTAAGGGAGTAAGTTAAGAAAGAATGGAGAAGGGAGGTGAGCCTCCGTGTACCTCTCTCTCCGAACGAAACGCGGCATGAGCCACTTGAAATCGATCTTCTAAGAGGTGGTATTTCACCGGTGGAGCCGGCCTATTCATGCAGCATACTCCTTGGCTCCATCACTGTTCGAAATACTAAACTAATATAATTACTTGCTTATATTGATACTATATCACGTAAATTATATCTCAACAAGCCTTTAAGACTCCTCTTAAACACCAGGGAGAATTAATAAATAGAAGCAATTCAGTATTTATCTAATCGGGTTACATGGAATAACTGCCGTGAAAGCCTTATCTCTTAGCTCCCGGTATTTTAACTCACCGTCTACAACCTTCTATCAAAGATTATAATTATGATCTAGATTGACTTAAAAGTAGGCTTTAAATGTTGTACCTAGTAAAGTGCATCAGAAACAGGATTCAGTAGATCAGATAAAATCTACACCATTGCGATTTTTACTAGTAAAATACGACCAAATAATACCTTCGGGCAGTTAATTAAAGCTCTAAATATATATTTATATAGTAGCTTCAACAAATTTAAATCAGAGACTACGACTGCATCTATTGGCATATGTAGTGATAGACCCACGCAGTTCGCTGCATGAACGGGTCTAATCGACGGGTGAAATCCAACGACCACTAAGAATAAAATAAAAATAAAGTAAAGTGCCTCTTGCCGCGTCAGACTCTACCACTGTTTTTTATGGTATAGGAGGGCAAACGAGCAGGCCTGTCACCTGATAGTACGTGACAAGCGCTGCTCATAGATATCTGCAACGCATGTAGTGTTACAGTTGCGTTGCCAACCTTTAAGGGAGTAGGATAGGAATAGATGGGGAAGGGGGGTGGGCCTCCAGGTATTTATCTCACCGAATGAAACGCGGCAGGAGGTCTTGGTATTTCACTGGTCCAGTTGGCCTGTTTATGCAGCGAACTACTTGGCTCTACCACTGTTAGCACTGTAAATTTATCAACTTACCAACACTCTAACTTTTTTATAACAAAACTTATGAACTACATAAGATGTAGTTCTTATTTATATTTAATCGCAAACTACTCAATCACAGACAAGTCCAAACTCATTTTAATTATTTTTTTCATTTACTGTAATTTTTATTACATCTCAAGATCATAAAATGCAAATAAGGCATTGGCATTAGATTGAAAAAATTTCTAAAGCTACACTCCAACTATTACATGTTGTATCACAAAAATGTTCTTACAAATAGGAACCGAAAGTGTAATTTTTTTTTCAAATTGGAGCAATATTTTTGGAGATTAACTAGTTGAAATAACCCATTTAAAGTATATATTTGTAAAGTATTCATACTTATATACAGGTGAATTGCACCAGAAGTCTGCAGTTGAACTTTAGCGCATGGGCTTGGCGCAAATCGAAATATCTACGTCAGCTAAAGTTATCTTTATGCAAAATCTGTTAGAATGTCCCGTAATATATATCTCGCTATAGGCTACTGGTACACTGCAGGCCAACAATAATTAACCATACAGTTATTTTTTATTAATATTTATAGGATGCGGTTGAATAAGTTTATGATATATAACACATACAAGATTAACGTGACTTTACGCCTTCTTCTACCCGAAGGTGTAGGCAGCGGTTATTAAGGTTCCACTCGCCGTTATGTTTAGGACCCAAATGGAATAGGTAGCGCACTTATCGCAGTAAACCGGGCACATAGTTTTCAGTCATCGATATTTAACTTCAAAAAAAAAATGCGAAAGTCATTGGTGCGAACCGGGATTCAAACCCACGACTTCCTACGACTTCTTCATTCAAAAATGGGGTCCTAGACAACTGAACCACTCAAACTGTTAATGTGTTTATAATATACTTTTAAATTATTAACTGTCTATATTTATTACATTGTTTGTTCGTAAGTTTATTTGTTAAAATCCAAATGAACCAATTTTCGGTTAGTACTTGCAAAGCAAGAGATTTGTTTTGACTTTTCAGAAAACCTTCGGAAATAATATCATTAATATTCGTGTAAAAAAAAATCATATTCAATAATATACCTCATAGATATTTTGCTATAACTCCTCTGTTGAGGGTAATGATCTCATCAATAACTAAGACCCTTTTGACTTATACAACTAGCTTTATCTCCTGGTTTTATCTATGATTTCTGCACAACGCCTTAATATCAATACAAGCCTCAGTATTTCTTACAAAAAAAAACTCTGTTACCTGCCATTATTCCGATATCTGAGAACTGCAAGTAGAATCTGTGACGTTTGATACCGCTACCTTTTCATCACATTCCAGAACTTTATGTAGATAAGTAAACAAGTAATAACATTGTTGGTATTGGAACAATAAAAATCTCACGTTCATATTGAGATACTAACCTATAATGCTTGTGTTCATAGCTGTAAAATTATTATTAACTAACCCGATACAAAGTAACTGTAACGTATATGCAGAACATTTCCTGTGGAAATTTCGTTTCACTTGTGGTAGAGCCAAGCAGTTCGCTCATCAGTCCTCTCAGAAGATCGACGTAAAGTGGCTCATGCCGCGTTTCGTTCGGTGAGAGAGATATCCGGAGGCCCATCACCCTTCGCCATCCTTTCCAATCCTACTCCCTTAAAGGTCGGCAACGTAACTGTAACACTATATGTGTTGCATGTGTCCATGGGCGGCGCTGGTCACCTACCATCAGTTGACACGCCTGCTCGTTTGTCCTACTATCCCATAAAAAAAAAAGTTTTAGGTGTCCATAAGCTACAATCCTGACATATGTATCAAACACGTCTCGTTCGAGTCTGCTTTGGGTGCTACATATTTTTACCGTTTGAAAACAAATTATTTGGTCGTGGTAGCTCTTTCTTGGTGTCCCGAAACTGAATCTGTTTAGACACTTTTACTTCTTACACTCTCTAAGTCAGCTAGAAATATTGGTAATATTATGAACGTGACTTCAAGCTGTTATAGTACGAGTGCATTTCTTGGATCAATATCAATCAATTTTTTGCTATTGGAATACATTTCTAATACCATTTTTTTTAGTTAGCGCTATCTATCGAAAACATATAAAAGCAAATCTCAAACTAATAACCGAAACTGAAAGCGACTGCATTTAGCTCTCGATAAATCATTGCTCTTGGAATCAAATCTGTATTTTTTTTATATTTTTGCTACTTTTATAATATTTTTTTAAAGGGATAGGAAGGCGAACGAGCAAGTAAGTCACCTGATGGTAAGCAACTTCTCCGCCCAGGAACACCGTGTGTTGCCTACCTTTAAGGAAGTAGGATAGGAAGGGATGGGCTTCCAGCACTCTATCACCTAACAAAACGCGGCACGAGCTACTTTACGTCGTTCTTCTGAGAGATCATGGTATTTCACCGGTCGAGCCGGGCCATTTATGCAGTGAATCGCTTGGCTCTACCCCAGCTAGATATAATATGTTTGTAATATTTGTTTTGTTTTTATCGAGGCCAATTAATTTTGGGCTAGTAGTGTAATCGGATTCGTTTGTAACGTATTCACGGTTTCAAAGCAGACGTGCTAAATAAACCGACGCGACGGTAGGCGAGGCCTCTAACAATTTAGCCCTTCACTTAGAAAGGATACCATATTGCGAAACTATGTTGGATGGAGTGCTAGGATTCGACCGCAACATCTTTTATATGGACCAAGTAATACGTACTCGGACAATCAGACATTTCATTTCTTAAAAAACGCACATATTATATTTTAAACTAGCTGACCCGGTGAACTTTGTTCCGCGTCACATAACATAACATAGCTTCACGCCTTTTTCTACCCGAAGGTGTAGGCGATGGCTGTAAAGCCTGGACTAACCGTTATGTTTACGTCCCAAATGGAATAAGGTAGCATCAAAAGTAATTTTACAGCTTTAACAATTAAAGCTCTAAATCTCGAAAGTTATTACTTTTTTACTACATTATAGATGAATTATATATAAAAACCACCACGTTGATACCCTCTATCTATTAAAAATAACTGCATCAAAATCGGTTAGTAGTTTCAAAGATCTAAGTATATAAGGGGACAGACAGCGGAAAGCGACTTGATTCCTTTTCTATTTTGTACTTTTTAGTTTAAATCGACAGCTTTAGGAAAAAGGCTTAGAGTTTAAATTCGTGTATTCACTTTTATCTTATGTAAGACTAATAAATTTGTGTCATATTTAAGGAAACAAATCTTTCACGTAAATCAACCTTCAATCAGCGAGTCATAGGCATTATAGCCCCTGCTTACGCCTTTGTGTATTCGAAGTCGTAAGGATGTGTTTTTTTATAGGATAGAAGAGCAAACGAGCAAGCGTGTCACCTGATGGTAAGCAACCTGCGCCGCCCATGGACACCAGCAACACACATAGTGTTTCCGCTGCGTTACCGACCTTTTAGGGAGTAGGATAGGAAAGGATAGGAAAGTGGGCCTTCGGGTACCTATCTCACCGATCGAAACGCGATATGAGCCACTTTACGTCGATCTGCTGAGAGGTCGTGGTATTTCACCGAAACTTGTCCATCTATTTATGTAAGTATTAATATTGTAGTTAGGTACTAACACAGATCACGTCGGTATAGTCCAATGGAGAAATTCGTACGTGTGCGTAACGTAAATTTGTACAATTTTCACTAACTACACAGTTTGCGTCACGTGTTCCACATAACTAAGTAATCGTCAACTTTTACAACATAACTGAGAAGCGTCGACATAAGTTTGGTAGGTGGTATGTCGTCCAGTATACGAGAGAACATTTCCGATGCTATAAAACTTACCATTTTTCATGCGATAAATATTGTTATATTAATCAAACGTCGTGTTTCATCCCCGTAAGTAATTTTTTATTTATTATTATTTTTTTATGGGATAGGAGGGCAAACGAGCAGGCGTGTCACCTGATAGTAAGCAACCAACGCCGCCCATGTACACTAGCAATACATATAGTGTTACTTTTGCGTTGCCGACCTTTAAGGGATAGGGTATAGGAAAGGATGGGGAAGGGGGGTGGGCCTCCGGGTACCTCTCTCACCGAACGAAACGCGGCATGAGCTACTTTACGTCGGTCTTCTGTTTCTTGAAGGTTCCTAGGTCGTAGCGGTCCGGAAATACCGTCGCTGGCAAATGGTTTCATGAAGAAACAGTGCGTGGTAAAAAATACCTGTTGAAAGGCACTGTTGTCGATCGCCAACCATTCAGCCAATGCATTTTTTTTTATGAGATAGGAGGGCAAACGAGCAGGCGTGTCACCTGATGGTAAGCAACTAACGCCGCCCATGGACACCAGCAGCACATATAGTGTTACTGTTGCGTTGCCGACCTTTAAGGGAAGAGGATAGGAAAGGATGGGGAAGGGGGTAGGCCTCCAGGTACCTCTCTCACCGAACGAAACGTGGCATGGGCCACTTTACGTCGGTCTTCTGAGAGGTCGTGGTATTTCACCGGTCGAGCCGGCCCATTTATGCAGTAAACTGCTTGGCTCTACCACTGTTCATTAATTTTTATGTTTAACTGTGCAGTGTTATTTATTTCAATTATAATCTTTGTTATGATACATTATTAGTCTCATTTAAATTATACGATGTTCATAAGTAGAGACCAGTCAAGAAAACGAGTGTAATAATAGTAATAATATCAGGACAGTCATTTTTTTTATATATTATTTTACTTATTTTTTTATATATATTTTTTTATATATTATTTTTATATGATATTTTTTATATATTATTTATTATTATATTTTATATATTATAATATCTTGCCCTTGGTACTGTGATACAGCCTTAATAAATCCGTGCCGTCCAGATGTCGGCCGTGGTCCGGGCGGTAATTTACTAAATTATTCCCTTCCGGGCGTCGCGTGAGCGCCCTTGCATTGTCACCCCATTCCGGCTGCTTTGTTTTAAATCGATTTTCTTTTGGGTAACTTGTATAATTTTGTTTCTTTGACTTCCAGATTGTATTGTCTTTATTTCTTAAGTAATTTACCCGAAAATCTTACAAGTGAAAATTAGATTTTGCACTTATAATTATTGTTTTGAAGAATTAATAGTACGTGCTGACCTGATCTCATTTATCAGTTCAAATCAAATCTAAATAAAAAAGTCGTAGCTAAATGGTTATGCCTAGCATATAATGTAAGAATATTTTCAACTAAAAGGTGCCTGACCAGTAAATGAAAGAATATACCTGGCTGGTTGGCAACCAATTACAATGATTACTCGCTGGTAACCCAAGATAGATTGTCTTAAATGTCACATAATGAACACATTTATTCGGCAAACGGCGTAAATGTTGTGACATAAGGACAAAATACTTTGATTTTTTTTTAATATGCTTTGGACCAAAGGAATAGTACATTACGTGCCAAGGGAGGAAAGTAGGACATTTCAACCCGCGCGATATTGTCACCCGAGCCGAAGGCGAGGGTGACAAAAGCGTGGGTCGAAAAGTCCTGCTATCTTCCCGTGGCGCGTATACTATTTTTCATCATACCAGGACCGAAAGTTTAATGACATTGTATATAAGAAAAACGAATGTAGTTCAAATTATTCATTGAGGGGGTTCGGGGCGAAGCCCCGATGGGGTCCGGGGCGAAGCCCCGGTGGGGGGTTGGGGGGGCGAACCCCCCCCAAACGAAAAAAAAAAATTAATAGTTTTAATTATCTTAAACTTAATAGATATTATTAATAATATTCGACAATTTTTATATCGCTGTACCGATTTGGAGGGTGCTAAATTTTGAGTTATTTCCGCAGCTTCCGCAGCAATGTTTCGTCGCACTTCTTCATCTTCAGAGTCGTCACTTGAATAATCCGATGAATTCATTGTCGGGTTTTTTTTTACACAGCTGTATTCACTTATTTTTTATACACAAGTTTTTTTCTATGTATATTTTTGATGTAATTTTTATCAGAATCAGAAAATTTGACTCTTAGATAAATATTATTTTATTTTATTATTATTAAATGATGTTATTGCCGCGCGTATAATAATATGGGCTTGAAATAACAACTGCACGGTTACCATGGTAATAAGTTATTTCAAATAGATAACGGGAAGAAAATTAAAACAAAAATAGACTAAATTTTAAACTGTCACTAATTGTGAGCAGTCTGAAATATGCATCTTTCTTCCCGCAAACAAAAGAAGAAATTCAAACTTTCGGCCTCGGAATGATGAAAAAATGATTGTGTACAAACAGGATTATTTTAAGAATTTGAGGATGTGTTTATAATAACATAACATAATTTCACGCCTTTTTCTACCAGAAGGTGTGCTGTTGAACCGCGTCTCGCCGTTATGTTTACGTCCCAAATGGAATAGGTGTCGCACCTATTGCCATTCCGGGCATTAAGTTTTCAGTCATCGATATTTATCACACATAACTTTACATAACACATAACTCACGAAAAAAAATTCTAAAAGACATTGGTGTGAGCCAGTGCTAGGATTCGAACCCGCGACTTTCGGATTCAGAAGCGGCGTGCTCGACCACTGGACCACAGAGACTTTATGAATATTTGCAAATGATATATAATATGAATATTTAATTAAATAATAAATTACTAATATCATGTATTCGCAAAAATATTTCAAGATTAATTTTCTTTTTATTCATACGTCAAATTGTACTAATAGAAACAGCCTTATAAATAACTAATACTGTAAAAAAAAAACAAAATATAAATCATGGGTACAGGTTTTTTTTTCTTTTTCCTCCGTATGTCACCGAATTACATTTTGCCCGTGAAAATCACATTCTCGATTGACTCAAAGCTTTATTTTCATTCCGGTGCTCATTGTTCAAGTCGCTGGTACTTCATTAGAACAATGTTCTTCGGAAAAATCTTGAAAATTGTCTGAAGCGAGAGAATGTCGAGGTGAGTTGATTGAAATAAAATATATATATGTATCAAAGAATAAGTACTCTTTGATAAATTAATGTTTGACGGAAGCTGGAACATATTTCATTTTTTCTATGTTTAGTATGAATATTTATATATCTTTATCATTTAATAGGCAATGAAATATTATTCATAAGGATATTTCATATTTGAGAGATTTAATATTTCATATTTAGAGAACTAATACTTTCTTGATAATGATCCAGATAGTTAGATAGTTGGACTAATATAATTTGTTTTGAAAAATATTCTGAAACAATAACCTAAATTTATTATTGACATTATATATACACTAGCTGACCCAGCAAACATTGTCTTGCCGAAAAATAAAATTTAAAAAATAGGGGTTCATCGTAGGGGGTTGAAAATTTAGGGTTGCATGTATTTTTGTATCCCGTTTTATAAAAAAAATAAGAAACAGAAATATGTCGAAAAATTAAAAAAAAAATTGAGGGGTGGGCTACCCTTGTGATTTAGGGGGATGAAAAATAGATGTTGTCCTATTCTCAGACCTACCCGATACGCACATAAAATTTCATGAGAATCGGTCAACCCGTTTCGGAGGAGTACAATTACGCACATCTAGACTCGAGAATTTTATATATTAGATTATACTCTGTCCACGATAAGTATGGTTTTTTGACAAGTCGCCAACTGACAAGATTGGTGATGTCCGAAAGTATGATCGTTCGTACTATTTAATCGATTTATTAAATCTTGTTTACTTAAACGATTACGCATTTTTCGCATTATTCATCAATGAGTACTTTTTTGGACGGATAATTCTCAACGAACCGTTTAAATTTTTTGAAACAGCAGAAAAAAATATAAAGTGTTAATTAAAGTAAGTAACATTAAACGGTTTTTTTTAATCGCAATCAATCGTGCGAATTTTATTTATATACTTATTATATTATTATATGTGAGTATCTAATATTTCACAATGTCTCGACACATTTTGATGGAATTTTTTGTGTTGAAATTGATAATTAATAGTACCTTTAGCATCACATAGGTGCATTTTTTACACATACATTGATAAACAACCCATTTCTGGGAATGTTTTCGAGTGACTATAGCACAATGGCATACAAATAAAACCATAAACAAAAGAAAAGTATAGTATACTAGTTGACACGGCGAACTTTGTTCGCCTCAGAAAATAAATAAAAATCGTTGTGGTCTATCCCTAAGAGATAGACATATGCCATGGAGGACTTTTTTGTAGACCTTTTGTCGGTAAGTAATAATATATTTCATTGTTTTGATTTATCGCTAAGGGTACATACGAGCCAGCGATTGCTAAAGAACTAAACCTCAAAAATAATCACCTTTTATTTGCTACAGTATACTTGAATTATACATATAAACCACTCCGTTGACACCAATAATAATAATAATATCTATTTAAAAAAACTACGTCAAAATCCGTTGCCTATTTTAAAAGATCTAAGCATATAAGGACAGCGGAAAGCGACTTTGTTTTATACTATGTAATGATGATGATAATGATGATACAATTATTATAATATTTTTTATATTATAATAATTGTTTCATCATTACTTTCCGCTGTCCTTATATGCTTAGATCTTTTAAAATACGCAACGGATTTTGACGTAGTTTTTTAAATAGATATTATTATTATTATTGGTGTCAACTACACCAATAATTATTATTTCAATATTACAAACAGACACTTCAATTTGATTTTTATGTATAGAGGACACACTGTACTAAATACTACTACTATACATTTATTTCAATCGATTATATACCGATTAAGTATTTCTGTTGAACAATTGTAGAAATAGGTATTTTTGGAATATCACTAAGTGGGCGTTTACCCTTTCATGAAGTACAATACTAATTGTATGGATTTTTTTCCGACACAATACGAAACTTCATGGGCATGAGCTGTCAAAAAACCATACTTATCGTGGACAGAGTATAGGTAAAGATTATTTAATACATACATACATATAACTTTAGGCCACGCCTCTGGCGGGGTAGGTAGGGAGAACAGAGCGCCATAATCTCGTTAGTTTTTAAGGCTCCTGATATCACCTTCCTAAAGTACTAGTTATATTTAGTCATGAAAATAGAGTCGTGACCATCTTCGAGTATGGACTCGAAAAACTTTTCTAATCATCTATTAAAAAATGGATTATATAAATTAGAAAAGTTTTTACACAAGAGACAGCCAGTGTATTAAAAAAGGTAGCATTACTAACTAGTTTAAACAGCAAAGGCGGTAATAATAAATATTGGGAAAATTAAAAAAAAGAAATGAACCAACAGTAAGTGTTTGAGTAATGTAAAAATATAATCTCCAATTAAAATTCAATGAACTTTAGTTAGAAGTGATAATTACTAATTTAGAAAAAAAGCAATTTAAATCGATCCATATAATATGACACAACCAGTTTGGTTAATGTATTTTTTTCTATTAAAGATGTTGAACCGTTCATCTCGCATTAACTACGGTCATGTTTTTTTTAGCTCTGTCTAGGTACTTAAACCTACACATAAGCTATGCCACCGACTTTGATTGAATAGAATTTAAATAAGAAAGTTTCAAACTTCATAAGTAAAAGCAGCGCTTATTAGTCTGTATATCATCAACTACCAGAAAAAGTATTTTTAAAGACTAGAGCGGAAACTTGCAACTAGTGAATCGGGTTACCTGATGGTAAGTGACTAGCGCCGTCAATGAACTTGTAGCATAGATAGTATTACAGTTGTTTCGCTTGCGTTTAAAGGAGTGGGATTTGAAAGCAGTGGGGAGGGAGGTGGGATACCTTTCGGACCCTAAAAAGCGGTAAGAGATTACTTTTATGCAGCGATATGCGTGACTTTTCAACTATTAAAGTCTCACCTAAATCTATTGTCCAGGAGCTTCAGCGATTATACGCGCTTCAGATATTAGACGAAACAAACAATTGTTTTTGATGAGTGCATTGCAAAATACTAACTTGTTATTGAATATCAACACAATATATTAGAAAGGTAAATGGACACAGACCTTCAACTGGATTTGCCCTTCTCTGTCTACTGATAAACTGAACGCCCTTCCATATGTGTGTCTACCTGTTTATGTTTGTTTTATATAAATCTCTGTTTATTATATTTCCATTTCAACTATTCTATATTTTATGTATATTTAAAAGCGAAATAAGATTGGATGACTAAGGTTGGCATAGTTTCAAGGAAATTTCTTTCGTATTTTACAAAAAAAAAATCAACACATTATCACATATCAAAGTCTTATATCGTAACTTACTCTCAGAGTATCGACGTAAAGTGACTCTGGTCGTGTTTCGCTTGGTGCGAGAGTTATCCGGAGGCCTAACCCTTTTCCTCCTCCCCTTCCCATCAAACTTCCGACTCCTTCCGTATCTCATTGTAAGGGCCGGCAACGCAAATGTAACACTGTATGTGTTCAGATGTCCATGGGCGGCGTTTGTTGCTCACCATCAGATGACACGCCTGCTCGTTTGCCCCACAACACCATAAAAAAATCTATTAATAGTATGCAATACTTTTATTTGAAATTAAAAAAACCATTCCGTTGCGTTTTTATGTGAAGAAAGTTCATAATAGAGTACTATAGAGACATCTAGTAAATTAATAAGTTAATACAATCTAGGAAAATAGCTGTACAGTTAAAGGATAGGTTTATAGCATAAGATATTGTGCCAAAACACTAAATAGCAAGTGTCCCAGTTGGAGCTGAGAACACCGTCCATCCTTAATTGAGATTTACTTCAGAGGCTTCTACTAACTTGGTACAATCCAATTAAGATTTATCTTATATCAAAGTTCTTGAATAGCAAGTTTTGAGTTATATAGAAATACATGCTAATATAGTTAGAACCAAATTTATATTTTTTTCTAATCTAGAACAATTATGTCCAATTGTGTAAATGAAGTTTTTGTCATCTTAAAAAATAAATATGCTATAATCCATGTAATTAATATAAATAAACAGTCCCGGTGCTCGGAGCTCCCCCCTTTTGATTCAGAAGTCGTGGGATCGATTTCAAGCTCACACCAAAGGTTTATCAGAATTACTTTCGAACATTACATGTGCTAAATATCGATTACTGAAAGCTATGTGCCAGGTTTATGGCAATAGGTTCCGACACCTACTACATTTGAGGCGTAACATAACGAATTCAAGTAAAAAAGGTGTGAATTTATGTTTATGTTTTGTATGTATTGTAATTTTTACTTCATGTATTTGACACTAAAAGGTGAGGGCAGAGGAAATTATACCTCAATAAGTTTTTAAGTCCCAAATGGTGAAACCTATTGCTATAAATGGATTACGATAATGTCAGTCATTCGCCTTGGCTAGGAACCTATTCTATAAAACAAGTTATTTCACAAAAAAAACGTGAACCCCAGAGATATAATAAGAACACTAAGACTAATATAATCAAGTTTCATTTGAAGGATGTCAAAAAAAATACATGCTTAATGAAAAATCCTAAGCTTTCCAGAAATTCACCTATTACACTCAGTAGTCGGTAGTATTCCTTTTATACTTCATAAAAATTCATTTTCCAGTACATATATATAAATATATTAATTTTGAAACACCAAACAGCCTCTTGAATCAAAGCAATTATTTATAATAAGAGTCTTATCTCTTAAGAGTGGCGGTATGTAGAGCTTGTTTTATTATTTCCGTTCGCTATACGCCGGATGAGTTCACGTTATAATATTTAGGATTCCGTAAAGGAATGGGTGTTTTTTTCTAAGTAACTATATTGTTATTTATCATAAATATTTTTAAAATTACCGTCAGTGTCTTAATTCTTTTAATAAGAGAAAAAATTACCTTTGTCGCTTTTTACGAAAAGGAGGCGAATAGGCCAAGTACCTGACAGCAATCGACCAGCACTGTCTATGAACATAGGCAAAACCGAGGGGGTCACACCAGGATTTGGTTTCAAGATAGGAGATAGGGCCATTTTCATGCCACCACACATAAAACATGTACACATTATATTTATTTATAAAATCGAGCAACACATTAATAGAATAAATTGTTATTAATATTTCAAAGTGTTCAATCGATCTTTATATTATTGTGCGGGTTCCGCAGAATCATATCGATTTTACAATTTATGTGAATCGATAGTTGGAGTATTACTTGGAATTAAATTTTGATAAATGATATTATTATTTCAGAATCATATCGATTTTACAATTTATGTGAATCGATAGTTCGAGTATTACTTGGAATTAAATTTTGATAAATAATATACTATAAATAACTTATTTGGAATTAAATTTTGATAAATATTATTGTTATTTATCAAAATTTTGATAAATAATATTATTATTTATCAAAATTTAATTCCAAGTAATACTCGAATTATTGATTCACATAAATTGTAAAATCGATATGATTCTGCGGAACCCGCCCAATAATATAAAGATCGATTGAACACTTAGAAATATTAATAACGATTTATTCTATTAATGTGTTGCTCGATTTTTCTGTAGGTATTTATTAATTTAATAATATATCTACAATCTAATTTTAATATGGCATACACAAACTGGTATCCCGCTGTTTGTTGTTTTTTTTTTTAATGTACACTTTCTTATTAAAAAACATTTTAATACAACTGAATTCTAAGCTATTAATTTAGGCGCAGATTAGCCGATTATATACCGGTGTTAATTAAATTTTTGCTACAGGCACAGTAATAATGAAATATCGCTTTTTAATAATTTAGAGTACCAAAAGCACAAAATACGAACGGAATTCCTAGACTACCAGGGTTAAGGAGATTTCCTGATGTTGCCCCTAAAAAGTCTGCCAACCGAGTTAAAATAGATCATAATTAGCTTGTTTATTGATTGATTTATTGATTTATTGATAGTCTTGGTGGCGCAGTGGTCGAGCACACGGCTTCTGATCCAGAGACCCGGGTTCGATTCCAGACACTGGCTCACACCAATGACTTTTCGAAATTGTTTTCGGAAGTTATGTGTCATAAATATCGATGACTGACAAACTTTTTGCCTGGTATGGCAATAGGTTTGTCACCTATTCCATTTGGGACGTAAACATAACGGCGAGACGAGGCTTAACAGCCGCTGCCTACACCTTCGGGTAACAGGCGTGAAGTTATGTATATATGTTTGTTTATTGAAAGGTATAACAACAGTGGATGATTTATAAATCTAACTATTCCTTGCTGATATTCGGCGGGATAAACTCGCTGAGATTTTGGTTAAAAAAATGTAAATATTTAGCTATCGTTTGTAACTTGAAAATTGACATATTTGCCAAAATAAGGAATTAATGTTTGAATTATATATATAGATATAAATGAAATTGAAGTGTTTTTTTTGTAATAATGAAATAACTGCTTTGTACTACACTCATATAGATATAAGTAGGGTACGTACACCAAAATATATACATATATTTCTTTTTTTTTTTTTTTTACAATTTTTGTCTGTCTATTTGTTCTAGGTAATCTCTGAAATGGCTGAACCGCTTTTATAAGGATAACTATTGGTGTAATAATTAGTAACTTATGCTGCTTATATTAGAAAAAATATTTTAGTTACTTATCGCTTGCCAAGACGAAGCAAAGTTCGCCGGTTCAGTTAGTTTAAAATATTATAAATAGCAACAATATTTTTTGGAGGTTAATTTTACAATAATTTTCTTAAACAAAGCCTACTGATTAAAATACAAGTACGTTTCCGCTAATCTTTGATATGGCTTAATCAATTTTGACGGGACTTTCACTGACTAACTTTCTCTTTAAAACTTAACTGGTATTAAATGAAATTTAATAAAAAGAATTGTACTTTTAATAGCTAATACAAAGCTACGTCAAAGAAACGCAGATAAAAAATAATGTTAACATCATTATGTATGCAAAACGATTTCTACTCGAAGGTGTAGGCAGTGGCTGTTAAGCCTCGACCCGCCGTTATGTTTTCGTCCCAATTGGAATAGGTGGCGAACCTATTACCATACCGGGCGCAAAGTTTTCAGTCATCAACATTTCGAAAAGTCATTGGTGTGAGCCAGGATTCGAACGCGCGTCTTCTTGATTCAGAAGCGGTGTACTCGACCACTGGACAGACGTAATTATGTAACAGAATCTCATAATAGCCAAAATCAACCCTCATAGCAGAGAAATATCAATCGAGTCCTATCCACTTTATTTAATGTTTGTATTTTGTACTTTTGATTATTACCTATTTCGAATTGTAACGAATATTTTCTATACCACAGTGATTCTCTATACTAATAAATTGGCACACAATTCCGAGTAAACCATAATTACACTGCTCTAGAGGAGCGAAATAAAAAAAAAACATATTTTACTACCCCTAACCCCTAATTACTTTCCCGAAACACGTAGTAGGACAAATGTGCGCTATAATTTTTACAAGTAACGATTGCAATTTGACATTTATTGTGGGCATTAAGGAGAACGATACTAACCACAATACGGGCGGCCATTTTGTACACGACGTGAATTCATAAAATGGCGGTCCATATGTGTTGACAAGCCAATGACATATCGTTTAAGTTTGTCTCAATTTTTCGTAATAAATTACTGTGTCTTAAAAAAACTACTCACGATACTCAAATAGATCAACCACGTGAAGGGATAGTCATCTAGCACCGCGCATAGACATCTACAACACTGAGAGGATCACATTAGCTTTTCCGACCTTTAATATGGGATAGGGATAGGGAGAGGTAGAGGTATGAGGTGGGCTTCAAAATACCTTTCTCAATTAATAAAAAGCGGGATAAGCAACTTCATTTCACTTTACTACGATGGTAGCACTAGCTCATTCATACAGCAAACCGCGTGGATCAACTATCAAAAACGTAACAGCTTAAGAAATACATCCTATGTTTCCAGTTGGAAAAAACTATACAGAGTTTGTAAGAATTTATTGAAATCGGCTCAATAGCTTTTGAGTTCATAGGTCCAAATATCACATCATCATTACATAGTTTAAAACAAAGTCACTTTCCGCTGTCTGTTTCCTTATATGCTTAGATCTTTGAAACTACGCAACAAAATTTGATGCGGGGTTTTTGAATAGATAGAGGGCGTTAACGGGATGGTTTTATGAAAAATGTTATAAGAAAAAGTGATAATTTTCAAGAAAGAAAAATACAATAAAATACTTTCGATGCGGAACAAAGTTCGCCGGGGCAGCTAGTAATTTACAGATACTCTAAGATTTGAATCATGCATGAAATATATTTTCTTAGTTGATTCTTCATTATCATCTTTTATTGACGCTTACAGTCTGCTCCACTTATATAACGTTTTTTTTTTCTCTTTAAAACATGTGTCGATATAGCAGTAAGTGGATTGTTACGAATTTCTCAAAATTGTACCTATACTATACTCTATAATAATTCTGTAATGAATACTATATTCTGTAATTGTAACTACATTCTTAAGTACTTATAAAGTGGTAGATATAATATGTTATTGACGTGTTACCTCATGGTAAGCAACTAATGGTACCTATGGACCTCTGAACTCAGATAACGTCACGGTTACGATGCCTGCCTTTAAAAAGGCATTTTAAAGGAACATTTTAAAGGCTGCCAGATAGAGAAAGAGTCGGAAATGTGTACAACTGTTATACTATATATATCATATTTATTTCTCAGATTTTCGCGAATAACATTCATAACATAAAAAACAACTTCGAAACGTCGGGAAATAAATAAAAATAAGTAATAAATAAACGCGATATAATCCTAAAAAGTTGTTTTAATGTTATTATATGTATCATCTTGGACTATTCATAACCAGTGGTAGAGCCAAGTAGTTCGCTGCATGTATGGGCCGGCTCGACCGGTGAAATACCACGACCTCTTAGAAGATCGACGTAAAGTGGCTCATGCCGCGTTTCGTTCGGTGAGAGAGGTACCCGGAGGCCCACCCCCTTTCCCCATCCTTTCCTTTCCCCTATCCCCTATCCCCTAAAGGTCGGCAACGCATCAGTAACACTATATGTGTTGCTGGTGTCCATGGGCGGCGTTGGTTGCTTACCATCAGGTGACACGCCTGCTCGTTTGCCCTCCTATCCCATAAAAAAAAAAAAAAAAAAAAAAAAAAAAAAAACCAGTTCCTACTGGTTATGAATAGTCAGGATTATTGATGTGATAGCTACAAAGCAGACAGCAGCTATATTTCACAGATGATAAAAGATAAGTAGTTAATTAAAAAATCTATTATTGCCACTATTAGACGTTTCTGTATACAATAATATACAATTAACGAACCTGTCAAAGATTCCTTCAATTTCTGTTATTGATTAATCAAAACATTTAACGCGTCTAAAGATGATATCAAAACAATACACGTCATTAAAATATTAATTAAGCATTTATTTCAATGATATTGGGTATATAATACAGAACCGTATGGCAAATATATAGTATATTCATATTTTATAGGTATATATTTGGTATTACTATGTATATTGTTCCTGCTAGATTAACTTTCAAGTTTCAAAGAGGTTTTAACTCGTACGTCTCGCTGACGATAATGGTTCTTATTAAACTGAAATAACTCTATACCTACTGTTAAAGTTAGTGCAGTAAATAGTCTTCTTAAATTTATAACTCAAACCAGAATAAAAGTTTCTTATGAAATAGTAAAAATGACGGTAGCTCCACCACTTCCTGTTTATAGCCTTTTTTTACGGAGAAATGCTTTATGCACACCCCCCGCTACGGCAGGGGGTAGTGTGGGACTCCCAAAACAGTAAACTGCAATCCGATCCTAGTGTTACCCACTAAAACCTCGCGGCGGCCTTCCTCCGGCGATGGGGTGGCCCAAGACAGTGCTTCAGCCCTCTGGTCCAACCCGCCGTTGACCCCCTCTACCGCGAGGGGGTGCTCATCCTCGGGGAGCCTCAGTGAGGTTCTGTAAAGAGGCACGCGGCTGGCGGCACCCCCGACGACCCTCCCCGGACGCACCGGGGGGTCATCCTTCCCGAGCCGCGACCCGGGAGCACCCGCGGGGTGTGCGCCCTCGCGGCCCGTCGGCGGCGGCGATCACTGAGCTCGCCGTCTACGCCTTCAAACGGGATCGGCTTTCTCCCGATCCCGCTAGGCGGCCTCCTTCTGGAGCATTACTGCTTCGCAGAAGGAGACCACAGCTCCTCCTCGCCCGCCAGCATTGCCGCGTTCAACGCCGGCGGGGACAAGACTCGCCCAGGCCAGGCAGAACTCCAGCGTGTGCTGGGCCGAGTCCAGGTTGGATGCACAATGGTTGCATCTCGCCGTCTCATCACGTTATAAGCGACTCAGACACTCACCGAAGCACCCGTGCCCGGTGAGTATCTGAGTCAACCTGCAGGTGACAGGGCCCCGTTTACGGAGCACCCAGGTATCGAGGTGGGGCAGGATGGCTCCGACGGCGCGCTGACGCACGCAGCCTTGGAGGACCAGCGCGTCGCGCCAGTCCTCCAGGACCCGCCGGAAAGCCTCCCACCTCCGCACTTCATGTCCCTGCGCGTCCGCGTCCCCCTCTCGCGACCAAAACGGTGGGGCCCCGTACAGGGCCACGGACCACACGACGCCATCGTAGAGGCGGCGAACCCCCTCTCCCGCTCCCCCGAGGTTGGGCAGCAGGCGGTGCAACGCGCCCGCCTCCCGTCGCGTTTTGGGGACCATCCTCACGAAATGCTCCTCGAAGCACCAGCGGCCCCACCGGGACAGCCGTGTCACCTACCTAGATCCGCGAGGCCGGTGTTTCCCGGGCCCGAGTGAGCCGGTGGAAACACAGGGCTCCACTCTTATGAGGCGCCACCTCCAAGCCCAACCCGCGGATCCGTCTGACGATGATTGCCACCCCCAGCTCGGCGAACCTGAGCGTACTGTTATGAGCCTCTAGGAAAATGGTTTTTTAAAAAAGAAATTGAAAGACTTGATTATTAATTAGGACAGCCGTCGTATTAGGAAGTTGGAATGAGACTGATGTATGGATGGACGGTCTGTGCGGACATAGCGGCAAAATGCTGATGTAGCATAGTGGAGTGCAGGGATGGCCAAAAGGGGTACATTGTATGTCTATAACACCTCCCCGGGTAAGACTAAACATCGGGGTTGATCATCGATGTTTAGGAAAACTTCTACGGAAGCTTACACATTTCTCCTGATGCTGGGAGATGATATATTTTCCATTTCTATGGGGTGTTTGTTTATTTTGACAGGGATTACAGGTTCAGGATCTGGAGTATGTTCAGATGGTGAATCTATTGAAAGTGAGCGGGAGAGTTTGGGAAACAGATGGGAGAGACGGCTGTTTGATTTAATACATAAAAATATTTTATACATACAAAATAGAACAATCAAAATTATTATTATTAATGTTACGATGGAGTAATGAGTCTCATATTTAATTAGAGTGTGCTCATTTAAAATTTTGTTTGTGTCGTCATACAAGGATTTTAATTTAGAATTATCTTGTGTAAAAATATCTAGATCGATATTTTGTAACTTCAAATGGGGCTCATTACTCGTTAACTTATTGCTAAACTTACTTAACGTACAACATGAATCGTTTATTAAATTAAAGTCAGAATGGACAACAGTTATGTTCCATTTTATACTATTAAATTTAGGTATCAATTTTGTGTTCTTACAATACGCGATACAATTATTCGGAATACTTAGAATTCCTGTGCCAATGATGTTCAAATCATTAATCTTTTTATCACGACATTCAATATGTAATTTACTTTTTTGCGATTGTATATATATCCAACTATTGTTATGGAGTGGTTTCCACAAGTTTATATATCCATGAATAAAATCGGTTTTGCACTGCACTGGTAAAACACTTATCACTTTTGATATTAATTCACTTTCACAGCTCGGGTTCGCACTCGTAGGGAACACCGACGGGACGTCGCAGACGTACTCGTATCGGTTTATCGCTATGCATTCCTTAAGTGAGTCAAGGTTGCAGTATTCTGTTTTGTCTTTGGTCATTGCAATATATCTATTACTTGGTATTACAAAGCTGAAGGAAGATGGATTTACATTGTCGTGTGGAATGGGTAACGCTAAGTTATGAAATAAATTGTATTCCTTATGGGACACTAAAGGTATCTTCAAAATAAAAACGATCTTATTGTTTACACTATAACATACTAATCTAGAAATATTCATAAGTATATGAATATTATTTAATGCTAGACTTACAGGTAACTTAACATCTACAGGCAAGTATCTATAGTTATCGACAATTTCTTGGTACAAATATGTGGCTGATAACATGCTCGGATGTAGGATGTTTTGACTGCACATTGTGATAGCATTCGTTATATCTTGTAATTGAAATGAAAGTGTGAGTATGGAAGCTTCTAAACTGTTTAAAATGGAGTTCATATTTGTTTTAATAATTAATTCGTTAGAAATGATTGTAAAGTTTTTTAATTTTAGCGAGAGATTGTCGATAGCTTGGTTGAGGCTGGCCTCATTAAGTTTTATTTCGTGTAACGTGGTATTAAATTTTGATAATATTGATGAAGTCACTAAAATATTTTCTTTCATTAATGACCCCAGTCTTTCTTGCGTATTTTCAATGTTTCTAATGGCGTTGTCATACTTGACAGCGTCATCTTCGTTTAAAGTACCAAATATGGTTTTGGAGAGAGTACCAACACCCCCTATCCAGGCGGCTCGTTTGAACCTCTTATCGACTAAGTGTGATATCGCAGAAAATTCGGAAACGATATCCTGATATCTCACAGTTAGTGGTTGTAGAGTATTGTGACATTCGAGCTCGTTTGAAGTTTCGATTTCAATTTGGTTGCATATGTGCCGTAGTGTGCCTAATACTGAGTTGATATTTTGTATATGGTGTTCGATATGTGATATATCGAATGATGTGACTATATCTAAGTTGCTTACGCGAATTTTGAGCTCACCAATTGGGTCAAAGTATATGCCAGGGCTGGTGTTGATTTGTTGGGTAAATTCCGAGCGACCCTGTGCCAGTATGCTGCAAGTAAAGGAGATGTATGCCTATATAATATTTGCCTCTACACTACTTATACTAAAACGAAGTGTATAATTATATTAATAAGTTTAAATGTATATACTTAAATATAAAATAATATAAAATAAATTTGTTTCGTTAAACTAATAATTTATAAATATATGTATATATAGGTATATGAACTGATAACTCAGTTTGCGATTTGTCCAGGCTTTACTGTGTTTCCACATGCTTCACTTCGTCGAAGTGATGTCTTACGAGTCTTCTATTAATGAGTAGTGATAACGTATTGTTGCCATGTATTTTAACGATCTTATACGGGCCTTTCCACAGAGGTGATAAGGCTTTGCGGAGCCTAAGATGATTTTTTAACATGACGTACTCGCCTACTTTGTACACAATTTGGCGAGTGTTGGTATCATAGTAATTTTTTGAGTATGTTTTCGATTTTTGAATAAATTCCACAGCTCTATCCCGGGTATGTTTCAGACGGTGTTTTAACATTCTTACGTATTCCGGATATGTGGTTTCCGAACAATCATTATAAATGGAGTCCGGTATTCGTGGCTTGTGTCCGAACAATAACTCGAAAGGTGAATAATGTGTAGTAGAATGTACCGCGGTGTTATACGCCAACATGGCAGTATACACGTATCTCGGCCAGTTATCTTGATTTTCATTGACATAGGATTTTAGGTATTCTTTAAGAGTAGAATGCGATCTTTCGAGAGCGCCCTGCGTCTGTGGGTGATAGGGAGTCGACCAGAGTTGCTTGATTTTTAGAAAGTCGCATGTCCTTTTAAAAAGTTCGGCTGTGAAATTCGTACCTTGATCGGTGAGAATCTGTTTGGGTATTCCAAATACGGTTATAAAATGTAAGAGGCTTTCGGCTGATTCTTCGGCAGTGGTGCTTCGAAGAGGGTAGGCTACAGAGTACTTCGTGAGATCGTCTTGCATGGTTAGAATGAATTTGAGCTTTGCAGTGCCGGATTCAGGTAATGGCCCTACAATGTCGATAGATACTCTCTCGAACGGGGAAGTTGAAGTGGACGTTATTGTCATTGGGGCTCTGTTAATTTTGCGTAGAGCTTTGTTAGTTTGGCAGGAAGAACATTTTTTTATATAATTTTCGATATCGCTACGCATATTCTTCCAGTAGAATTTGTCTTTGATGCGGCTTAGCATTCTTATTGCTCCTAAATGTCCTGCTATTGGAATATCATGATTTTCTTTGAGAATCTTTGGTATTTCATTTAGAGCAGGGTATATAATTTTGTTATGATAAATATGGATATTTATATTCGTTCTGTCGAATAAATAGCTGAACATATTATATATTTTAGTGAAGGAGTGTTTATCAAAAGGGTTTCTAAAATCAGAGGTACTGATCTCATGAATCGTAGGATAGGACATAATAATTTCGTCACGAGCGCATTTCAGTGATTTAAATATATCAGGGTAAGAATGGTCATCAAAATGGTGCACCTTAGTAAAAAGGAAAAGAAAAGTTTTATTTTCGAAATTAAGTGGTAAAAAGGAGTGAAGAGATCTTTCTTGTTTCAGGAATTCCTCTCGTTTACTGATTGGACAGTTATCGAGGATTTCTTGTACATAGGGCATGGACTCGTCCATGTCTATTGACGTAGGTATAATTACTAAGTTTTGCGCCCCTTTGAGTAAATGCTCATTGTGTTCTGTGATAAAAGTGTTTCGTGATGTTTCAGGTGACTTTAAGAATTTACTATATGTGTCATCGTGTGAAGGTGTGATTTCTGTGATTGAAAGGTTTTCTATATTTGGTAGTGAAGGGACTGGTGAGGTCGTTTGATGCTGTTCAGTTTCAGTTTGCGTTTCTATTGATGTCGAAGGAATGTCAACAGGTCGTACAGGTTCTATAGGAGTTGAGTCGTCTAGTAGGTTGAGATCGATATTCAGGTCATCAGTTGGGCTACAGGCAGTACCTAAAATTTCTTCAAGGCTCTCCTGTGAAAATTCTGGCAGAGGAGATTCTGTAGAGGTTGGTTGAGCGTCATCGATAATATTAGGATTCAGGTCATTTCTATTTTCAGGAAGGATAGGGTTTACGGGGTATCTAGAGAGTGCGTCAGCAGCGGAATTTAGTTTGCCTTTACGGTAGACAATTTCGTAATCATATTCTTCTAGTTTTAACCGCCAGCGTTGGAGTTTGCTGCTGGGGTCTTTATGGTTAAAGAGCCACCTTAGTGGTCGGTGATCAGTGACGATTTGGAATTTGTTTCCATAGAGATAAGGACGAAACGTTTTGCAGCCGTAAAGTATAGCCAACAGTTCTTTTTCTGTCGTACTATAATTGCACTCACTTTTGTTAAGAGTTCGTGACGCATATGCTACAGGTTGATCTTTTGCAATTTGTCCCTGTGAGAGGATGGCTCCCACAGCATGGTTTGAAGAATCACAAGTGAGAATGAAGGGTTTAGTAAAGTCAGGATATATTAATAAGGGTGCAGTTGTCAGTTTTCGTTTCAAAGTGTCAAAGGCGAGTTGTTCCTGGTTTTCCCATTTAAAGGCTACATCTTTCTTTAAGAGACTAGTAAGGGCTTTGGCTGTTTTAGAAAAATCAGGTATGAAACGACGATAATAGGAAACAAGTCCAAGGAATGATTTTATATCTTTGGGTGATTTTGGTACGGGGAATCTAGTAACTGCGTGGATTTTGTCAGGATTGGGTTTTACGCCTTGTTCGGTTATGACATGGCCTAGGTAACATACTTCATGACGGAGAAACTCACATTTGTCGGGTTGTAGTTTCAGGTTGTGGTTTCTTATTCTTTGAAAAATAGATTTAAGGTTTGAAATATGGGAATGCAAGTCAAAACCATGGCATACGATGTCATCCAAATAGACGAAGCATCTGGTACCTTGCAGTCCCGACAGAGCTGAGTTCATTAGTCTTTGAAACGTTGAAGGAGCATTTTTGAGACCGAATGGCATTCTAGTAAATTGAAAATGTCCTTCTGGGACAGTAAAAGCAGTTTTGGATTTGTCGGCCTCATTTAATAAAATTTGATGAAATCCGGATGCAAGATCTAGGGTGGAGAAGTATTTGCTGTTACCTAGTTGGTCTAGGATTTCTGTGATCGGAGGTATAGGATAAGTGTCACCAATGGTAATGTCGTTTAGTTTTCGATAGTCGATCACAACACGCCATTTCTGCGTGTTTGATGCGTCAAGTTTCTTTGGCACGACCCATATAGGGGACGACCATGGAGAGTCTGATGGTTCAATAATATTTTGTTGAAGCATCTTGTCTATTTGGTTTCGTACTTCGGTTTTGTGGACTTCAGGGAATCGGTAAGTTTTAGTGTGGATAGGTATGTCGGTTGTAGTTTTAATATCATGCCTGAGCGCATTCGTGAAGGTGAGTTTTTCGTCAGGTAGGTGGAAGATATCAGAAAATTCAGAACATAGTTGGAAAAGGGCGTCTTTCTCTTCGCTATTCAGGTGACTAACACGCAATTGTTTTAGTACTTCGTCGGTTCTAGTAGCGCAGTTAGATGTGATATGGTTCAAGGAACTAGTGTTAGGAAGGTGTTCTGGGAATTGTTGCAAGGTAATAGGAATAAGTTCCAAGTTTAGGTTTGAATTTAGTGTGAAAGGTTTTTCTGAAGTATTTACAACCGATATGTTTATCCTGTTGTTGTTTTTTACTTGAACAATGCTATTAGCGATTAAGAGGGTTTTGGAGAGTTTCTGATCAAGAACTAGTCCTGTTTTTAGCTCGGGATTACGGACAGAACATTCAATAATGGTTTCAGTTCTTGGAGGAATTAAATATGCAGGATCATGGAAATATAATTTAAGGGATGATTTACCGAGATGGAGTAGGTCATGGGTGTAGTCGATGTTACAGCTAAATGCGTTGAGCATATCGGAGCCTATTATTCCGTCGTAAGGTAGATATATTTTATCAGTTACATGAAATTTATGTGCTATGTTGGATTTTGGTATGTGCAATTTTAATTGAAAGTGACCTCTGGTTACTATAGCTTCTTCAGAGGAGTCTATACCTTTCAATTGGATTTTGTTATTAACTAGCTTTGGATATTTCTGCAAGGAAGAGTGTTTTATTAAGCTTACTGATGAACCTGAATCTACCAGTAACGATAAGGGAATATCGGATACAGACGAATCAACGAGCACATGAGGCAGTAACATCGTTGCAGGATTATTCGTTATTTCGAATACATTGGATTCAGTGATTTTTTGCAGTTCAGATTTCTGCTTGGATACAGTGGATATTGGCAAACTAGTATTTTGCCTGGATTCAGTGAGTTTTGGCAGTTTAGTATTCTGCTTGGATACAGTGGATATTGGCGAACTAGTACTTTGCCTGGATTCAGTGAGTTTTGGCAGCTCATCATGTACCGATGGCTGCACTGGATTTGAGAGAGTCGTATGTTGACGCCCATGTAGCGGGGTCAGCTTGGATTTAGCGGTAAGATTTGGGGTGTCGTTTCTTAGTTTGTAAGGTCCCGTCCGACACCTAGGCGAGACGGTTACTCGTTTTTTGTTACAGAGTCGACGGTGTCGTAGCCGTCAGTTATTTCTACATAATGCTGGTCATCAGGGGTATCGTGGATAACATGGATTCGTTGAGGTGTCTTTGAAGGACCTTGTTCGATTCTGAACCGTTCATTGTTGTATTGACGTTTGCGACATTGTTCTAAGGTATGGCCGGGGGCCTTGCAATATCTACAAAATAGGTTCGAGGAGTTATTATTATATGAACGGTTTGAATTTATGCTGGAGTTTGCTTGGTTAGAGTTCGCGGACGGTGATTGATTTTGGGTTCGGCGTGTAAATGAGTTGTTATTTGATTTCGGAAAAGCTGTCCTTTGTTGAGGTATAGATGGGCCTGACCGTTGCCTAGCTAGAGATTGCTGGATCTTTTCTTCGCAAATTGCTATGTTAATAGCTTCGTTTAGCGTTTTATACGGCTTACATCTAACTATATCGGAAATACGGGGTGTTAGTCCCATTTGGAAATGATGGAGGGCTAGTTCCTCCATGGCTGCGGTTCTTCCTATCATTTCTCTACTTTTATTACCGTGTGTTAAGGATATTTCTGTTAATAATTGTGATAGGCATGTCTCGATTCTAAGAGCATACTGACTTACGGGTTCGTTAATTTGTTGCTTACACTCTTGTAAGTCTGTGAGAAGATGTGCGTAGTGTTTCCTTTCGCTGAATTGCATTTTTAAGAAGTCTTTTAACTGTTGCCAGTTACTAAATTCTTTAATAGAGCAGGCAGTTTCTGCCTTGCCCTCTAATTGGCACAATATATATTTAAACAAAATGTCCTTTTGAGACTCGGAAGCTAACTCGTAAGCATTGTTGCAATTTACTAAAAATGAATTGAGTTTTTCTCTACACCCGTCGAAAGGTTTTATGAACTTTAATAGGGTAGACAAATCGACTTCTAATTTGGATACAATAATTTTTTTCTTAGATCTAGTGCCTGGTCCCTGTGGTGGAGGACAGTGAGTTTGGTCCTCCTCCTCAGTGTCTGCCGTGATTATAAATTCGGGCTTTTCGAATTTAGGACTCTGTGATCTCTCAGCCATTTTGAATATTTATAGTAGAATGATAATAATAGATTAAATGATAAATAAATTTGAATTTAAACACGTCAATTGAAACAGAGTACACAAAAGAAAATAAAAATACAAAGCAAAAATACAAAGTAAAAGTACAAAGTAAAATTACAAAGTAGAAGTACAAAGTATGTAAGTAAAATGATTGCAATGACCAAGTATGAATAAAGAATAACTCACAGGAATGATAGCGCGATAACAGTCTTCATCCTGTCTCGGAGATTTCGTAGAATTTTGCAGTTGTATCTGCGTAGGTGCCGTATCACCGCGACCACAGTTTCTTGAAGGAGTCGTGTCACAGTATCGGCAATTACGCGGCAGTAGGATAATATTCTTGGAATTAGTTGGGAGCTGGCTATAGCACGGTTTATGCCCAGCAATGGGCCTTCCACAATAATCTTCTTGAATATGAACACACAATGTTTTAGATTGTTTGGAAAACACGCACAACGCACTTGCGTCGTTTTATTTAAAATTATAAAGTTTTATGTATTTTGAAAAACTTTGAGACACTGTCACACACACGCGTCGATTTTAATTGAGACGTTCCGGGGATTATTTTTTCAATCCCTTTACGCTGCCACCAAATGTTATGAGCCTCTAGGAAAATGGTTTTTTAAAAAAGAAATTGAAAGACTTGATTATTAATTAGGACAGCCGTCGTATTAGGAAGTTGGAATGAGACTGATGTATGGATGGACGGTCTGTGCGGACATAGCGGCAAAATGCTGATGTAGCATAGTGGAGTGCAGGGATGGCCAAAAGGGGTACATTGTATGTCTATAACAGTACGCTCGAAGTCGGGCCTCGTGGTGATCACCAGAGTGTCAACTGCCTAGCACACGACACTCACACCACGGGGCAGACTGGTGCGGAGGACCGGATCGTAGGCGAGGTTTCACAGCAGGGGCCCTAGCACGGTCCCCTGCGGAACCCCGCACGAGACTTCCTTCTTCTGCTCTGTCCCGTTCCAGGCGACATAGTCTCTCCTGCAGGTAGGCCCCGATGACCGGCCTTAGGTAGGGAGGCATCTCGTGGTATACGATGGCTCCCCTGATGGCCAGCCAGGGGAGGGTCCCGAAGGCGTTGACGATGTCAAGCGACACCGCTAGCGTCGATGGTCGAGTGCCCCTGCCGGAACCCGAACGTCCGAACGTTCAATACGTCCGGGCCCACCTGCGACAGGTGGCTGCTGATACGGGCGGAGATAACCATTTCGAAGAGCTTCCCCGCCTCGTTCAGCATGCATATCGGCCGGAACGACGACGGAGCATAGCCGGTCCTCCATGGATTTCTGATCAGCACCAGCCTCGCCGAAATCCAGTCGAGGGGGAACACCCCGCGGTGGAGGCAGCTGGTGAACAGCTGCCTCGCCATGTTCCCCAGGACTCTCAGAGCGAGCGCCAGGACCCGACCCGGAACTCCGTCTGAGCCTCCAGCGGTCACCTTCCGCAGCGTCAGTCCCGGCCCGGAACTCCGTCCAGGCCGGGAGCAGCGCTGCGGGAGGCGAGCCACTAGATGGGTCGCCCGAAATCATCCTCCGTCACCTCCAGCTCGTCGGAACACGGAGTGTGGTCCGACTGAGACGGAGGATCCGAGGGACCGCCCTGGACCCTAGGGAAGAGCGAATCCACCACTCTTCCCACGACGTCCGGGTCCAGGGACTCCGTTAACGGTGGGACCCACGGGGTCAGCTTGCCCAGTACCATTTCGACGGGCGTCCCCATGGGTCCCTGTCCAGTCTCCGGACGAGCTCGTTCCAGGACCGCTCGGGAGCCGCAGCAATGGCAACGCATACGGCGTGCGCGGCGGCCCCGTATTCCTGTCTGGCTCTGAGACCCTCCTGGACCGTGGTTCGCCTTCTTCTGCGGGCTTTTTTGTACAGACAGCAGGCAACAAAAGCTGCCTTGCGAAGCCGCTATATCTCCCCGCTCCACCAGTACACAGAGCCCCGCCGGGGCGGCCTGACTCGCGGCATCGACGGCCGCAGAGGGAGTCGCCCACGATAAGTCGACTAGTGACTCCCCCTGCCACCGCATCCTATTTATAGCCTAATAAAATCAAAACAACTAACTATCATAAGACGCATAACTAAGCTGGTACTTATAATATAATATTTATGTATTGATTTGTTAAGGTTTTACCTGAACGCATGGAACAATACAATACTTGCAATCGTTAATCTAGATAATCTTAGATAGTAAAAAAAAAACATTTTTTTTTTTATGGGATAGGAGGGCAAACGAGCAGGCGTGTCACCTGGTGGTAAGCAACCAACGCCGCCTATGGACACCAGCAACACATATAGTGTTACTGTTGCGTTGCCGACCTTTAAGGGATAGGGGATAGGAAAGGATGGGGAAAGGGGGTGGGCCTCCGGGTACCTCTCTCACCGAACGAAACGCGGCATGAGCCACTTTACGTCGGTCTTCTGAGAGGTCGTGGTATTTCACCGGTCGAGCCGGCCCATTCATACAGTGAACTGCTTGGCTCTACCACTGTTCAAACAAATCTATAGATCGGAAAAAATAAAATAATAAAAAGTAAGTTTTCATTTCATTAAGTGACTACTGATGAATATTAGACCTTAATCACTTACGCACGCGCATTAAAGAACTTACACACTTTACTTGCTTCTTCTATTTTAAACATTGTTGATTTTTGGTTTTAAGGGCTGCTGATATCACCTCGCACTAGGACACGCTCGGATTAGCCGGAAAGATTTGAAAGTGTATCGTAGCATAAATACATTGACAATAATCAGGGACAATTTTGTCAAACATATCCGAAAAGACAGGTCCATATAAATAGGGGGCGGCCACAATCTACTTAAATTTTATTCCCATACAAAAGGTATTCTCGAAACAGGAGCTCAAGGAAACTAATATTTTCAAAGAACATAAGAGGCCAGTCTCTTTTCAGACCAATAGCAGCTGATTTTCCTGGATTCCTTGAAATAGGTTCAATAGTTCTTATGAAAGTATTAAAACCTTCGCGGTGTGAAATATTTTGAACTCATTATATATATCTTCTTTGTCGGTGAAGTTTTTATCTTGGAATTCATTTTTCTTAATGATTTTATACAAAATATCCGTAAAAATTGACGATATATGATTATTAAAATTATGTATTGACGGTAATATGATATTTTCTCTTGCAAATATCCGTTTTATTTTTTGAAGAGCAAAACTGTAGCCTTAATAAGTACGTAGGAAATTGAGGACGGAAACTGTCATTTTCCATAAAAGGTATATTCCCCTGTCTCATAGAAAAAGTAAAACATTTTTATTTTTTTTCTATAATGTTACTTATTATGTACCATGTATGTAAGGTTAATTAACTAGTAGCTGTTGAGCAACCTTTATGACTTGGAATACATATTTAAGAGGGGTTCTGACAAAGGCCAAGTTTCAGGTTTCTGGTTTAAATATCTTGGTTTATTTCAATCAGTTAATGTAAATATACTAACAACCCTTATATCCGTATTAAGCGGTTTAACCAAAGAGTATAACTAAAGCAATTAAAACTGAAAACATTTTAGACCAAAATTTTCCACGAGATAATAAACCAAATTAGTCCACTTGACCGTATAATAGAGAAAGGCGATGATAAAACAAACTTCAACGTAAAATTAGTTGGGGCATGTAATTGGTAAAACGAAATAATTAAATGTAATCAACTAGTAATTTCTTGTGCAAGACGACTGTTAGCAAATAATAAAGATTGGCAATAATTAAACAATGTAAGAGTCATTAAAACAACTTTTTAGGATTGTATCGCGTTTATTTCTTATTTATTTATATTTATTTCCCGACGTTTCGAACTCTTTACAGAGATCATTTTCACGAGACGCGATTTAAACGCGATACAATCCTAAAAAGTTGTTTTAATGAGTGAGATTCGCGAAAACCTCAGAAACAAAAAATGTAAGAGTCACGCAGTCCGCTGTATGAATAGGTCGGTTCGATTCGTGAAATATCGGTACTTCTCAGAATATCGACGAAAACTGGCTCATGCTGCATTTCGCTTGGTCAGACAGGTATCCGGAGACCCAAACCCTTCCATTTTCCGTCTTTATCACATTTAAAAGGTTGGCAACGCAACTGCAATACTATCTGTGTTGGTGGTGTCCATAGGCGATGTTAGTTGCTTTCCATCAGGTGACATGCCTGCTCGTGGTTCCTACCGCATTAAAGAATTACAACTAAATAATCCTAAGTGTTTACATGTAATTGTAATTTACACTATGAAATATTGTGAATTAATGATGTTCCGTTTAAATATACTAATTATATTTGTAATATGTTGTATTTGTATGTATGTACATACAAACATACATAACTTCACGGGGTAGGCAGAGAGAACAGAGCGCCTTAAGGCACGCCTCACTCGTTTCGTTGACTTTCATAATCTTCTTTTCATGTACGCGTGTCAGTTTAAGGCTCCTAACATCATCTTCCTCCAGAACACTTTATATTTGGTTATGGAATGTGTGTCTCGGCCGTCCTCGACTCCTACATCCATCCGCTTTTGCATCGTTCAGTCAATCTTACATCGTCCATCCTTTCTACATGTCCGAACCATCGGAGCATGCCCTTTTTACTTTTACACAAACACACTCTCTGTATGTATGTATTTATTTGTCTAGATGAGGTTTAGTTGCATATACTTCAAACAAGTAATGTACACCGCGTCTTACATGTCAATCTACACCGCCTATTGTATTTGTCTAACATTCACCATTTACTACTAATTGTATTTTTTATGGAATAGGAGGGCAAACGAGCAGGCGTGTCACGTGATGTTAAGTGACCAGCGTCGCCCATGGACATTTGCAACACATATAGTGTTACAGTTGTGTTGCGCACCTTTAAGGGAGTAGGATAGGAAGGGGTGGGGATGACGGGTTGGCCTCTAGGTACCTCTCTCACCGAACGAAATGCGGCATGAGCCACTTTACGTCGATCTTCTGAGAGGTCGTGGTATGTCACCGGTCGAGCCGGCCTATTCATGCAGCGAACTACTTGGCTCTACCACTGTTAAAATATAATCTATCTATGATGTAATATATTTTATTCTAATATAAATAATAATAGTTTGGACACAATACACACAGCGTCCTCTAGCTCCAAGCTAAGGAACTAAATATTTAAAATTAAGGTTTTAAATAATTTTGTGTAAAGGATTATCAGAGCTAAGTGCCTCTTCTTGTGATGTTGCTGTCGTCTTCGTAGCAACCGTTTGAGATAAAAGAAATGCTCACCAACTCCTTATCCGTTCGCCCTCGGACCTGACAGGTTTTGGTTTCCGATGCTATCTGATTTGGAGAGTGCTTATGGAGACACAAAACCCGCCTGTCCATACACTTCAGGCTGCTACAACTTTATCTTTTTAAGATACTCATTCATAGAAGTGGAACATTGGTATGTATATTTTTTATTCTTGATCACTCTTTTTTATGGCTAATTCTATTACTTATTTGTTTCTAAGATTTTCGCGAATCTCACTCATTGATTAAAACAACTTTTAGGATTTATTATTTATTTATATTTATTTCCCGACGTTTCGAATTTTTTACAGAGTTCATTTTCACGAAAATGAACTAAATATAAATAAATAATAAATAAACGCGATACAATCCTAATTCTATTACTTTTTAATATAATTAGCCATAAAAAGAGACATTATTTTATATTACATATAAATGATTTATTATAATTATTTTTAATAAATACTGAAGCATCTAATCTATACTTATATTATAAAGCGGAAGAGTTTGTTTGTTTGTTTGTTTTTTTGAACGCGCTAATCTCAGAAACCACCAGTCCGATTTCAAAAATTCTTTCACTGGTGTATTGTTCATTTATCGAGGAAGGCTTTATTAGGCTATTGGAGGGCAAAGTAGCAAGCGTGTCACCTGAAGGTATGCAACCTGCGCCGCCCATGGACACCGGCATCACTTATAGTGTTACCGTTGCGTTGCCGACCTTTAAGGGAGAAGGATGGGGAAGGGAGGTGGACCTCCGGGTACCTCTCTCCGAACGAAATGCGGCATGAGCCACTTTACGTCGATCTTCTGGAAGGTGGTGGTATTTCACCGGTTAAGCCCATTCATGCATTCATTCAACTGCTTAATATTTTAACTGCCATTATTTCCATCATATCTAGGTTGTTAGTCGCTAATATCAAAAGCTAAGCAAGTAAGGTGGGTAATAATCTTGCCTTATGACGCTTTCTACCCTTTACCTACCCCGCAAGGGATCTGGCGTGAAGTTATGTATGTATGTATCAGGAACTTGAATTGAAAAAAAACATAGTGTTAGATAGTCCATTTATGAGGAAAGCTTTGAGGTATTAATATGATCGCGGTAATAATCTTTTTAGTGGAAAATGTCTAAAATATGGCGGTACGAAGTTCGCGCGGTCTGCTAGTATAATGATAAATTATAAACCTAAATTTCTAACAGTTGTTGCATGCAGCAAAAATCTTCTTTAGAGCAATTTGTTGGTAAAGGAAATTATTTGATGTTCAACAACCTTTATATATGTAACAAATATATTGACCTAAGTATATTTTTATTTTATGTTTTTAATACATATTAATTGTCATGTTGTGGCTTTGAAATTTAGATTAAGAAAGAGTTGTATATCTAGAATAGAAATAAAACAAATATTTGAGATACGGCTGTAACGTTTCTGCATTACAGAGACTAGTTGGCTAATACTCTTGTATACATAGGTGTACCGGTATGAAATGAACGTTTTTTTTGTGAAAATAAAATATTAATTTTGATTAGATAAAAAAAATAAATTTATTCAAAATATTGTCCATCACTTTCTACATATTTTGTCCACCTTTTTGGTAATTTGTGGATACCATGCCAATAGAAATGTTCTTCTTTTGAAGCAAACCAATCAGACACCCAATTTCCCACTTCCGCGTAGGAATCGAACCGCTGCTCAGCCAATGCGTGTCCCATCGATGAAAATAAATGGTAATCGGAAGGAGTCAAGTCTGGTGAATACGGCGGGTGGGGTAGCAACTCCCAGCCAAGTACTTTGATTGTATCTTCAACCGATTTTGCTTTGTGTGCAGGTGCATTGTCGTGTAACAAAATTACTTTGCCGTGTCGTTATTCAAATCGATCATTTGTAGTTTGTAGCGACTAGTATTAACAGTTTCACCAGGTTTTAGGAGTTCATAATACACCACACCCTTCTGATCCCTCCAAACACAGAGCATTGCCTTCTTCCCGAAACGATCTGGTTTTGCAGTCGATGGTGATGGTTGTCCCGGATTAACCCATGATTTTCTCCGTTTAGGATTCTTAAAATAAATCCATTTTTCATCGCCAGTGACAATTCGATGCAAGATTGATTTTCTTTCGTGTCTTTGAAGCAAAATTTCACAAGTGTTTTTCCGGTTTTCCATTTGTCTTTCATTCAATTCATGTGGCACCCATTTTCCACACTTTTGAATTTTTCCCATAGCTTTCAAACGGTCTGAAATTGTTTGTTGTGGAACATTTAACATAGCTGCCATTTGCTTCTGACTCAAAGTATCATCTTCATCCAATATGGAGTGCAGTTTGGCGTCTTCGAATTTTTTTGGTGGTCTTCCACGTTCTTCATTTCTCACATCAAAATCATTAAATTTGAATCGTTGAAACCATCTCTTGCATGTTGCTTCTGATAGAGTATGATCTGCAGCATTTTTTTTCAAATGGAAACAAAAAATTAATGCTTTCCGCAAATCATCACTTTCCGGCACAAAATTTGTCATTTTTAACACAATAAAAAAATATGATGTTGTTTGTTTACTAACTGTTAGGTTAATTGAATGTTTGACAGTTATCATGGCAACCAAACAGAAAAAAAATTAAGGCTTATTCACAACAAATAACCCCTACCAGCACATTTGTATCTTAACGCTCATTTCAAACCGGTACACCTGGTATATCATTTTCTTTTCACACGTTTTGTTTTTGTCATTTGACATTAAATTACACACATACCGCGTGTGAGTAATAGTGTCATTTCTTAGTAATTGGAAATGGTAATTATAAAACCATAAACAAAAGACAAATTGAACGTATTTAGTTAACGAATCGATTTTTTTATAATATAGAATCAATGCCAGTTTAATTATATCGTCGATGTACTGAAATTAAAACAAACTGGACATTTATATATCCAACAACGTCATCATCTCTTGTTTCATTAGCGGTTAAAATCAAACAAATTTCCTTCTAAGCAGAGAGAGTGAGAGAGTTATATAAATTGGAACTAATTACAAAGCGGGTTGCACCCGTGAAAAGTTTGCACTCGTAAAGCCGGTACCAACTACACCCCTGGTTCGTGGAGCCGAAATTTGAGGGTCTAAAAGAAAACTTAAATTGGACTTTTGTGAGCCTCTACGTGGTACTTCAAGTTTCTTTAGGTAACTTTACGCAGAAATTAGATTCTCTCAATGTTGGCCTTGTTAGTTTTAATGGAATAATTGTTTGTTTATGCTTAGAATGGTATTAATGTCTTGAAACATAAATATATAAATAAAAGGCACTTTTATTACTACAATGCATATTACATGAGAAGATGTTAAATACAAATAAGTCATGAGAACAAATTGATCATACATTAAATCAGAATTAGTGGAGCGGGAAGTTGTTTAACTGTCAAAAACTAGAATAACATTACTTAATGTTGCCAATGGCAAATTTAAGCCATTTATCCTATCTATCTATTCTATCAAAAGTAATTTTTGAGATAGCAGGGGTGAACTAGCAGGCGCGTCACCCGATGTCAAGAAGCAAACGCCGCCCATGGACACTTGAACATAGATAGGACTTTATTTAGATTAGGACATAGGACAATTGCGTTGCCGTCCCTTACAATGGAATTTAGAAAGAAGTGAGAATATGGAAAATGGTTGGGCCTCCGGATACCTCTCTCACCGAGCAGAATGCGGCATGAGCCGTCGATATTCCGAGAGGACGTTGTAATTCACCGGTTGATGCTGCCCGAATTAATACAGCAAACTGCGTGGCTCAACCCTGTTAAAGATTATTAAAATAAAAAGCCAAGCCGTTTAATAATTTAGCTACATTCAACGCGCATAAAATTATTTTCAATATTTTGAATTTTCAGTTTCTTCTTACCAAATTGATGAAAAAAACTTAACATTTATTTACTTATTTTTGATTTATGAATTTATTTATTTTTGATTTATCTTCTGAAATTATCATTTGCAATTTTTTTTAATGATGATAACCAAGAACTTTTGAAAAGTTTTAAAAATTAAATTCAAATGTTAATGATACCTATAATTATTCCTATCCCGGAGCATCCAAACTAAGCACTGTATAACGGACTAGAGAGTTAACAAAGTAATATATTATATTCCTGACATAGCGTTAAACTAAAACAAATTGCTCAACACGCCATTATGAAAATAACAAATTCATAATTTATTTCCACAACGATGTTATTTTATAAAGTCGACCGTTAGTTGTGATATTAATTATGTTTTAATGGATTTAATGTAAATTTGCTTTCCATGCTTCAGCAGTGGGTACATAAATACAGTAATAACTAGTAATAACTAGTCCCAGTTTCACCGACTTCAAAACAAGCGATTTCATGAAAAGTAAGCAATGCTTCGAAACATTATTGCTCCTTTTTATGGAAAAGACGGCTAACCGTATTGCGACTAACGCCACCCATGGACATCTCCTATCATCCCTTCTAGCTATCTTCTGTTGCTGTTAATACCATGTAGTACCTAATAAAAATCGTGAGGTACAGTTAAAATATTACGCTCTTATACTTCTTAAAAAATAAATATTATATAATATTATAATAATGGAACAATCCGCTTCTGAACAAAAAACCTGCTAGATTTTAATCCAGGCTCACAGCGATGATTTTTTGGAAGTTCGGTGTGATTAAAATAATATCGATGACTGACAAAATTGCGCACAATATATAGTAGTAGGTACCGACATCTATTTCATTTGTGATGTAAAAAATCAACGAAACAGACCGCTGCTTACACCTTCAAGGAGGAAAAAGCTTGAAGGTTTCCTTATAAAGGCTTGCTTGATCAAAGAAATCACATTATATGATACAAATACCAAACGTCAGTACAATATATCTTATTGGAGTGGTATCGGTAGTGTCTGGGCGGCGTGCACTGATTGTTAGGTACCACTGGATTTGTACAAGCTTCCGTTCCACACAAGGTCTGATAGTATGGCAACGGACTTGAATAATATATATAGGCTTTTCTTTAATTTCACTTCTCTGATACTGAAATTTGTAGGCGGTGGAAATTTTTCCTTGACATTCGATTTTTTTCGTTTCACGTTGTAGAATCTATTGCTATACAATGTGCACAAATTATATAGTAGCAAAAATGGAAGTAGTGTTAGTAGTTGATATTTCGAAGAAGATTAAGATAGAAATCGGAGAGTATATTTCATATACAGCATATTTACAGGTATATACATTATTTTTATAGAATATTATTTAAGGAAGAAATTAATTAACCCATGTAGATATCATCAGTCGGATAAGTAAGGAAAAGAGCTTATTTTAAAATATTCAACATAACATTTCAATAATTGTTACAGTAATATAACGATTATTTAAAATGTTTAAAATATATAATATGATTTAGAAATTTTAAAATTTAGCTGGTATAAATAGAGCTTACAGTCTCGGTGGCGCAGTGGTCGTGCACACGGCTTCTGATCCAGCGGTCCGGGTTCGATTCCAAAAACTGGCTCACACCAATGACTTTTCGAAATTGAAATACCGATGACTGAAAAACTTTGTGCCCGGTATGGCAATAGGTTCGCCACCTATTTCATTTGGGACGTAAACATAACAGCAAGACGAGGCTTAACAGCCGCTGCCTACACCTTCTCAATTAATAAAAATAATTATGTAAAAACTGCTATTAACAATTATGAGTGTTAATGTTTAAAAAAATAGATAATGAGAATTGTTACTCTTTTAACATAACTTCACGCCTTTTTTGTTACTCTATTGTTACTATTCTCTTTTTTTGATCATATTTACAAATAATAACCTTTCTTTCAAGTCATAGAAAGTGGCATTTAATATTACACGATTTTAATATCCCAAAAACTGATTAATTTCAAATTAAATTATAGCAGTGCAGAAGCCGTCTCTGCACTAACCGAGCTTTAACCACAGGTTACGTGTGTCAGTTGCAAGTTAAAAAATAACTGGCGGCACAAAATGAAAGGGCCGCATCAAGTTCACTCCGTATTACGTTCATTACTAGCGTGACCTTCGTATTTCACCGTATCAATTACTTTTTGGAGTGAAATCTGGTAGAAAAAAGAAAGAAATAATGAACTACAAGAAACATAATGGTCAATGATTATGATCCTTAAATATTTCAACAAATTTAATGATAGCAATAAAGTTGGATTTTTGTATAAAACTGTAGGGTGTTTAGTATTAATTTTGAAGTCGGAGCGGAATCTGTTGTTATTTATATCTATAGGTAGTCGAGCATAGGTCTCGAAACAAAGTGAATGCATATAATATCAAATAATTATTCGTCGCGTACTTAACGATTTTGAGATGTCCTCATTTTGTACTAGATTCATTTCTATTATTTCGTTATTTTCAACTATTATTAAAATGTATTTCATAGCCATTGTGTGTATAATATTGTCTTGTAATATCCTACTTTACTTTAACAACATATCTTCTGACCTTTTATAATTATAGAAGGAAAATTAACATAAAAACGTTGGCGCTTAAAGGAAAAATATTTTCGCTGAAGTAATTATAAATATGGAACAATATGCTTGTTGCTAGTTATATTTTTTTTATTTTGGCATTGTGGCAATGGGAGAACTCACGTGCGTAACATGGTCTAACTGAAGTTGTACAGAATTTTTCTTAAGGCGATAAAAAGAGTGTTTTTGTTTCTAGTCTTTACTGCTTCTGACTTCTGCTATAAAAAATACTTCAAGCAATTTCAAAACTACTTTAAAGGAATACCTACTGTAAAATTATATAGGTGATTAGTTAACTGATGGTCGATTATCCCGAAGTCGTGGGTTTGAATCCGAGCTCACACCAATGACTTTTCGAGCCTCTTTTCGAAAGTTATGTGTCATAAATATCGATGATTGATGGCTCTGTGCCTGGTGGCAATAGGCTCACCACCTATTTCTATTTGGGACGAATACACAACGTCGAGTCAAGGCCTAACAGCTGCACCCTACACCTTTGCGTAGAAAAAGGCATGAAGTTATGTTACGTATATTAATACATTATTTTCACGTAAAATAATTAAAACAGATTAATATCATAGACGACTTAGAGCCTATTTTTTAGTAAAATGGTGGTATTTCATCCCAACGTTCATGCTTCCTTTTTGAATTCAAGATCCCAAAGTTCGTAAGATCTTATTTATTTAGTAGTATGAGAATAAACAGCAAATGTATACTGATAGGTTCAGTAGATAGGTCGAGGAAAAGGTTTTTCTAAGTGTATTGGTACTCTATATTATTGATATTTTTATTTCATCATTTGTCATTCAAAATAGGTCGTCGTAAATGAAAAATGTAGTTTTTGATTTTGTCTTTTAAAATTATTATATTTTATACATTAAATAAAACACAATAAAAACTAAATACATAAACTCTAAACTAGGAATCAATAGGTTATACTATTAATAATTATTAAAATATGATTATCCATATGGAGTAGGTAGCGGAACGATATGGAATACTTATTTCATAACTTAATTACATACACACAACATAACTTCAGGCCTTTTCTACCCGAAGGTTAAGAAGCAGCGGCTGTTAAACCTCGTCTTGCCGTTATGTTTACTACCCAAATGGAATAGATGACAAACCTGTTGCCATACCGGGCACAAAGTTTTTTTTTTAGTCATCGATATTTATCACACATAACTTTCGAAATTAATATCGAAAAGTCATTGGTTTGAGCCAGAACTTGAACCCGCAACCTCTGGATTCAGAAACGGGACTACTGGACCACTGAAAGTGAATGAATTCGGCGTTATTTATTTGAGTCAAAATTATTTATACATACTATCAACAAGAGTTCTGACATGTCAATTGTGACTTCCCAAGACTTTTTGAATAAAAATCTGAAATGTAAACTTAATGTTTTGTGATATTGCGCATACATTATTATCATAAGCGTTTCACAATTTCAAGAATTATATTGGTCTGCGTCAATTCAAAGAATTAAAAAGGATGATAATAATAATGATACATCCTAATATATAATCATCATAACATACTCTGAGCGTCATGTTATTATTAAACCCTAAACAAATATTATCAAGTTTAACATTAAAACGTACATACAAGGCCATCGTTCAATTCCTTCAAAAGTAATCTTAGGTTGTCAAAAACAAATTGTAGGTATATCCACATGCGTTTGGATAAAATAATAATTTGAATAAAACTTAGCCCTATTTCTTAATTACAGTTAGGCGTTGGAAATTCGTTTCTTTTTTATTATTTTCGGAGAGATGGGTCAATAGTTCTGCTTTTTTTATCATTCTTCCATCACTGTGACGACTACATATTATGTTCAGATATATTCAATGTCTAGGTCTATAATGATATTATAGATTTCTGCAATTAAACCTATAAAACGGTAATCAATCTTGCTTTATTAAAGGAGCAAGAGGTTTCAGAGGAAAACAAATACAAAAATTTTACTTCCGTGACGTCAAGATTAGTAAATTGTCAACTATTGGGCTATGCTGATCGGGTGAATAAATATATCAAACAAACGCAATTTGGACAGTGGAATAGTGGAATAGCTGAATTTTAAATAAATACAAAGTTTATATAAATATGTCTCGGTGGCCTAGTGATCGAACACACGGCTTCTGATCCAGAGGTCCGGGTTCGATTCCTGACACTGGCTCACACCAATGATTAAATGAATGTGTGATAAATATCGATGACTGAAAACTTTGTGCTCGGTATGGGAATAGGTTCGCCACCTATTCCATATGGGACGTAAATATAACGGCGAGACGAGGCTTAACAGCCGCTGCTTATACCTTCGGATAACAAAAGGCGTGAAGTTTACTAAGTTTATTTATTTATAAATAGTAGGTATTTATAACTTCACGCCTTTTCTACCTGAAGGTGTAGGCAGCGTCTGTTAAGCCTTGACTCGCTGAATTTTAAACTTGAAATATAATTTGTTAGTACCTGGTCTAAAGGAAAACAATATAATAAAAGACATTTAAACTCGGTTCTCTTTACAACCGAAGCGATTAATTACTAGATGTAATTTTTCTGAGTAACTACAAGTAATCATTTTTATATCTTGTCACAAAATTTTATCAGCCTCCAATTAATTAGAAAATGAATAAAATATAGTGGCTAATAAAAAAGTGTGGCTGTGGTATTGTCATTAAGTTAATTAATTATGAAATTATTTCTTAAAAATTATTATTCTAATATTATTAAGGCCATTTTGATCTGTTTGATAAAGTTAACAAAAGAATCCTACACATTTACAGCAATATTATAACTCAATTCTAATGTATACCTGCTGTTATTGTAAAACAGGTTTTATCGATCCTTCAAAGGAGCCAGTTTGCTATGAGCGAAATGTTTAATGGAATCAGGTCATCTTGTACTTCGAGGTTATTAGCGAGGAAGCTTTCACTATCCTTGTGATGATGAGAACTTCGTTCTAAATACTTAAGTCTGGCGACTCTAAGCTAGGTTTAATAGTTATAAATAGAACTTTTAGTAAGTTTCTTCTTGATGTATTTGGTATATAAAAATTGATATTTAAAGTCACATATAAATCTGAGCACTACTTTTATATTTAACAAATTTAAATTAATGACCTAAATATATTTTCTTAAAGAAATTTGTCAATACTCAAACGGTCTTTCTAGAATTGGATGGTAGTGTAATTTATACGTTACTCAAATACTTCTTGAAATAATACGCCAATCAGATAAGCGCGAATATAACTTGTAACTGTGAACCTTAAAATATAAAATAAGTCCACAAGTCCTACTGAATTCATAAATATGCTGCTTCTTCTTCTATTGAACTCAGAGTGATCATAATAATATGTACACCATATTTTTTATGGTATAAAGGGGAAAACGAGAGTGCGGGTCACCTGATGGAAAGCGTCCACTGCCGCCCATGGACCTCTGCAACACCAGGGGCATCACATCAGCGTTGCCGGCCTTTAAGATTACGCTCGTTTTTTGAAGGTTCTTATCTATAAATAGAAAAGCAAAGAAGCAAAAGCAAAGTAGCTAACAAAGAATTTTTTTTTAATCAGGCAAATAATTCTCTAGATTGGCGCATTCGAGCATATATACGAACAAAATCTTCCGGTTTATAATTTCAGGGCGAATACAGAATATTTTCACACTTCAGCAATACTCGTATAACATTGTTAATTGGGTCTCGTGTGACTCTAGAGAAGGTCAATAAACAAACAGCCCTTGGAAATCTTTTCAAAAGGAGAAAAAACACACTGTTACATTCCACATACGTGCACATATAACACGCCACACCATCGGTAGGGTAGATATAATTTAAGGAATTTTACGGAACATTTAAAGAATCCTCACACTGGATCACACCAATGACTTTTCGAAGTTGTTTTCGAAAGTTATGTGTGAAAAATATCGATGACTGAAATCTTTGTGCCCGGTATGGTAATAGGTTCGCCACCTATTCCATTTGGGACGTAAACATAACGGCGAGCCGAGGCTTAACAGCTGCCTGCCTTCGGGTAAGAAAGGCATGAAGTTATGTTATGTTATGTTTTCGGGGAACGGGTCGAACGCCCTGTTGAATATTGGTTTACACAGATGACTTTTTGCTATCCTATTCAGCCTATTGCCACTCACCGTATATTTTGAACTTTCGTCGACACAACACCGCTTGCAAATTAGTTACAAAAATATCTAAATTTACCTAGATCATGGTTACCCTACGCGAAGGTTACCCCAAGAGCAAGTAAATAATTATTATTTAGTATTCGTATCACGTTGCCGTGGCTTTGGGGGAAAAATAGGAGAGAAAGAGGGGGGCGTGTGAAGTTGAATAACAATGATATTTTCTTATTTCACTTTTTTACATTAGTAGTACCTTTACAGGAACTTTTTTTTTCATTGAATATTTTCTATTTTTTTTATAACCTTATAGTTGATGAACATACTTAAAATAAGACTAGGATTGTATTTTTGATTTGAAAACCTTGGGTTGAGTCTCTATTATTAGGTATTAAGTTTATTCCTTCATAGTACCACAACAATTATACGACAAATTTATTAAAAAACAAGCTGACCCAGCGAACTTTGTTCCGCATCAAAAGTAAATTTTACACCGTTTTTAATCAAAGTGCTAAATATCGAAAATTACCACCTTTTCTTCACTACATCATACATAAATTATAGATCAAAACCACCCCGTTGACACCCTCTATATATTAAAAAAACCGTATGAAAATGAGTTGCGCAATTTTAAAGATCTAAGCATATAAGGGTACAGACAGCGGACAGTGACTTTCTTTTATAATATATAATGAAAAATGCGGAGTACTAATGTAGGATATTTTTGTACACTATATTATAAGTTTTTCCTTCGGGTGCAATTATATGTAAAGTAAAGAAAGAATAAAAAAAAAACAAAAAAGTATCCTATGTTACTTCTAATACTTCTAAGAATTTGTGTACAAAGTTTTATGATGATCGGTTGAGTAGTTATCGCTTGAAATCGTAACAAACAAACTTACATTCACTTATATATATTAGTAGATAGATAGAGATAGAGATAAAAAACCTTTAAATTGCCTTAAATTGTGAAAGTGTGAAAATTTTCCTCAGTAAATTGGACAATATGGCAGCAATTGTCGTGCTTATTTCAAAAGAAATAAGCTAGAATGCTTGTTATTTTTCTGTTTCTTATTTGTTATTTTATTGTAGTCAAGTCTTCGTCAGGTATTATGGATTATTATTAAAAAAAAGCTTAAATAAATATTTATTTAAACAGTCTCGGTGGCCCAGTGGTCGAGCACACGGCTTCTGATCCAGAGGTCCGGGTTCGATTTCTGATACTGGCTCACACCAATGACTTTTCGAAATGGTTTTTTGGAAGTTATGTGTGATAAATATCGATGACTGAAAGCTTTGTACCCGGTATGGCTATAGGTTCGCCACCTATTCCATTTGGGACGTAAACATAACGGCGAGACGAGGCTTAACAGCCGCTGCTTACACCTTCGGGTAACGAAAGGCGTGAAGTTATGATATGTTATTGATTAAAAAAAATATCTTGCATCCAAAATATACAAATATTTTTTTTAACATAACTTTACCTAATTTGCCGGTATTCGCTAAAACATCCTTATCCATGCTAGAAATAAGTCATAAACAGATGACCCGATTAAAATATTAACCAGGACCCTTTCCGGGTTAATTACTTGAACGGTGTATATAAAATTAATTATCGTTTTGTAATAATAGAGTATAAGGCAATATAGAATACTAATAAGAGAATAAGAATATCTTAACTTTGTTGAAATTTTTTGAATATATTCACAAAAAAAAAATAATTGACGTGATCATTGTCATAATTACGTAGTATAGAACAGTCGCATTTCGCTGTCTGTCCCCATATGTGCTTAGATCTTAGAAAATACCCAACGGATCTTGATCCAGTTTCTTTTAATAGATAGAGGGTGTCAACGGGATGGTTTTTATTTATAATTCATGTATTAAATAAAAAGAGATAATTTTCGTGATTTAGCACTTTTATTGCAAACGCCAGATGAACCCTAAGTGATAGATCAAAACAATGTACAACATTATTAAACACCTTCAGAAAAGTTTACTAAAATGTTTGCGATGGCATATGTCTATTTCTTAAGGATAACCCACAATGATCATTTTTATTTATTTTCTGTGCCGACAAAAGTTCACTGGGTCAAATAGTTCATAATAATTATGCTTATTTTATGTATTAGTGAATAAATAACTACCCGACCACCGACCCAATATAAATATTAAAAATCTAATCTTAATCGTTTCAAAATCCTAAAAGCAGCCAATTTACTGTGTTACTATTACAGCAATGAATTAATCAAATGTAGATTAATAGCTTCTTCAGTTTAGCTAAATGACTACCCTCTTCCCTTCTCACCCCACACTCTTTAAGGCTGCCAATGCATCTGTAACACTATATGTATGGCAGGGGTCCGGCACTAGTCTCTTGCCACCAGGTGGCTAGCTTGGCCCTCCTATCAAATAAAATAATATATCAATGAAAGTAAAAAATAAAATAAGAAACAAGAGTACATACATATTCATACATCCGTTACAAATAGGCGTATACTAATGTTGATTAAGAACATATAAATTTTTTGGATTATTAATGAGTATAGATAAATTCTTAGTAACACAAATTACATACAAATTGTAATAAATGTGTGAATCTATTTAAATCGACGCCAGATGCGTAATCCGTATCATGTCATCATCTATATAAGTCGATAAAGACGTAGGTAAGTCAGTATAAATTTATTTATTTATATAACATTAACTTAAATACTTATAGCAATTATGTAATAATAATCTAAATACTTAAGCTATTTATATTTTTTTAATGTTGACACTCAATCGGAATACTATATTGACGAATGGAGCCGTCGATATCCTTTCATTTTATATGAAAGAAATAAAACAAAACTTTTGAGCTTCAATAAATATGTCGTTTAGTTATTATAATAAATTATCATTATAACACTACATTATAATTTTTCGAAATTAATTTCGAAAGTTATGTGCGATAAATAGCGATGACTAAAAATTTTATGTCCGGTATGGCAATAGATTCGCTATCTTTTCCATTTGGGACATAAACATAAACGCGAGTCGCTTAACAGCCACTGCCTACACCTTCGGGTAGAAAAAGACGTGAAGTTATGTTATGTCATTAATTTTAATTATCATTTCCCGACGTTTCGAACTCTTTACAGATCTCTGTAAAGAGTTCGAAACGTATATACGACGAAATAAATAAACGCGATATAATCCTAAAAGTTGTTTTAATGTTAGAAATATAATATGAATTATATTGTATTATTATTATGAAACAATTTCCTTGACCAAATAGGACGAGTCCATGGAGAAGGTGACTAAAAAACGACGAGCGTGTATAAGTTGAGTTATGAAAGTCAAAGAAGCAAGTAAGGCGTGTAATAATCGTGCCTTATGGTACTCTGCTAAACCCGCAAGAGACTTGTTGTAAAGCTATGTATAATATGAATTAGTAATTCAATTATTTACTATAACACTTACAACTTTTAATATTAAAACTTTAAAAACCGACTGGTGTAATAAGCATCGTGCTTGTGACGCTCTGTTCTCTTTACCCACTACACAGTTGACTTGGCGTGAAGTTATTAAATAGTTAAGTAATTAAAACGATATTAATGAAAGCGAAAATGATTGATATACATTTGATACAGGAAATAACGGAATATTATTATATATTATAATTTCGTGAGAATAATACATAAAGACTATGCAATGATGAGTACAATTAACAGCCCTACTTAAATAGTGGTACAACATTAGGCTTAATATATTTTAAGTGTGCTGTAAGTGATCTTTTTGGGATGCTGGTTTAGTGATAAGAGTTGACTGGAGCGACGGCGATCATCTGTCTCTTCTTGTCAAAAAATATTGGGAGAGTATTTGTTTTTCAGCAATGTTAAAGTATAAAATATAACTACCTAACTGGATAGTTTGGCCTAGGTAGACGTATTTGTTTACGACTTCGAGAACTGACCCTTCGACGCTTATCGGTCCGGGCACATGTTCATTGAACATGACCTTGGTCTTGTCCAAGTTCATGCCCAAACCGACACGCCGGGAGGACTCGTCTAGGCTGCGCAGCATTCCGCTTAACTGTTCCAGCGACTCTGCCATCACAACGATGTCGTCGGCAAACCGAAGATGTGAGATGTACTCACCATTCACGTTAATACCCTGTCCAGTCCAATCCAGTGTCTTGAAGACGTCCTCCAGAGCGTTGGTGAAGGAGATATGACATCTCCCTGTCTTACACCTCGATTCAGCTCGATGGAGTTCGTCACCTGGTCCTGTATCTGAACAGTCATCGTGGCGGTGTCATACAAACATCTCAACACCTCGATATAGCGCCAGTCGATCCGACATCGCTGCAGTGCATCCAGAACTGCCCAAGTTTCGATGGAGTCGAAGGCTTTCTCGTAATCCACGAATGCCATACACAGCGGCTGATTGTACTCCTCGGTCTTCTGTACAATCTGCCGAACAGTATGGATGTGGTCCACGGTGCTAAAGCCTTTTCGAAACCCGACCTGCTCCGGAGGCTGGAACTCGTCGAGTCTTGCAGCGAGACGATTCGTGACGACCCTCGAGAACAACTTGTAGATATGGCTCAGAAGTGAGATGGGTCTGTAGTTCTTCAGTAAGGTGTTATCACCTTTTTTGAAGAACAGCACCACCGCACTCCTGCTCCAAACCTGAGGGGTTATACCTTGGTGTATGACGGAATTAAAAAAACTTGCTAATTCCTTTAGGATAGGAGTCCCGCCGGATTTTAGAAGTTCTGTAGTAATTCCGTCATCACCGGGTGCCTTGTTGTGCTGGAGTTGCCCGAGAGCCGCCCTAATCTCGCTTGCTGTGATATCGGGAATGTCTTCACTATAGTGACGCGTTAGCGGGGCTCTGTGGTCATCATCGCTTTGTCCCGTAGGCTTGGTCATCCGTGTTGAATAAAGGAGCCCATAAAAAGATTCGATCTCTGCGAGAATCTCAGGCTTAGAGGTGACGACACGTCCATCCGCAGTTTTCAGCTTCGTCAGATGGGGCCTTCCAAGCTGCTGAGCGAACACTTTCGACCCTTTATTGCGGTCGATCGCGTCCTCGATTGCTCGGGTATTCGATCGACGAAGGTCGCGCCGCATCAGCTCCCTAATACGCTGGTTTAGGCTTCTCCATTCTGACGAAGACAGCTGATCGGATGGAGTTTCTCGTCTTTGCCTCATCAGCTCGAGCGTCTCGGCAGAGAGTTTGGACTCCTTTTTCTGCGATTTCGGGAACAACCTTTGAGACACTTTCCTCAGCGTGTTGACCACAGTGTCGGTCCTTTCGTCCACATCACCGGTGGTTTCCAGCAGGTCGAATCGATTTTTAAGTTCCATTTGGAACGTTTCGGTTTCGGCTATTTGGAGTGGCGTAGGTCGGAGAATAGACCTCATCTTCCGGGTCCTTTCAGCTTTCAAGTTAATATTTAGAGAGCCCCGAAGAAGTCGGTGATCACTTCCAGTATTGAACCTGTTGATCACAGAGACATCTCTAAATATATGCTTACTATCCGTTATGATAAAATCTATCTCGTTCCTTGTCACAAAATCGGGGCTTCGCCAAGCCCACCTCCTGTGGAGACTCTTCTTGAAGAATGAGTTCATCAAGAAGAGCCCTTCAGACTCCAGAAAGTTGACCAGCATCTGGCCCCTGTGATTTCGACACCCCAAGCCATATGGACCGATTTTCGTTTCGCCGCGTTCTTGTACTCCCACTTTGGCATTGAAGTCCCCCATAACAACGTTGTAGTGAGCCTTGGCGGTACAATGTATTGCTTTCGCAATATCCTCGTACATCGCCTCCGCTATCTCGTCAGAGTATGTCGAGGTCGGCACATATACCTGTATCACCTTCAGGGTGTACCTGTTGGAAAGTTTCAGTACAAGGTACGCTACCCTGGTCGACACACTGCTGACCTCCACAACGCTGCCAACGAGGTCCTTGTGAACCAGGAAACCGACACCCCCCTGGGAGAGCTGGTCACCTTCTCGAAAATAGAGCAAGTTGCCCGACTGTAGGGTTATCGTGTCCTCCCCCTCTCGCCGGACTTCAGATAACCCTAGAATATGCCAGTTTAAGCAACCCAGCTCTACCTCGAGTTCGGTGAGGTGTTGGTCCAGCCGAAGACTGCGTCCGTTGTATGTTGCCACGCGTAGTTGTTTTTGACAGCCTGCCGTAACCCGGAGATTCTTAGCACCCCCTGTCCCACCGTTACCACGACCGCTGCCTTGGCCAGGAATAGTGGGACCACCGGGAACTGGGGGCCGTTGGTTCTGCGCTCTTTTCATTTTGGGAGGTTTTTGCCCATAGTCCCCACGCTGGGCAGACGTGTTGGAGACCGCAGGGGTTCACCTGTTATTGATAGGAACGCTGCTGCCCGTCCCTACCGAGAATTTTTGGGTTAACCCTTGTTTCGGAATGGTTATCCCGCCATTCTTCGGTGTTAAGCTATGTAAGCTTGTCAGCCATACGTTTTTCTTTTTCTCCCGGCTGACTGAGAGATCCAAACACACTGAGAACCAAAAATTATAAGCTGACTTAATTTTTAATATAGTAATGATTATGTTATAATTTCAAATATTATTATAAATACAGGATAATTTAAAATAATAATATTATTGTTAATAATGAAACAAATCTAATTTTAACAAACAATAACTCCATTCCCCACAACCTCCTCTTATATAATTAGTTAATCCCCAATAAAATTACATTCAGATCGTCACTAAGTCCTCGCCTTTAATACGTAACGAGTGTGTGTGAACAGAATTTATCATTAGCTTAAACTTAACGCCTATACTATAATGTAGGTTGGCAGTAATTTTGTTGTTTATAACAAAAAAAATCACTGTTCACTAAATCATACAGTTGTAAATTTGATGGTGCCATTACACATATTAAATTACAAATGTATTGTAATTATAAGATGCAATATTATTACAATGTATCACTTGGTGTAATTTGTCGGTTGTGTTTTTGATCGATGGTAAATGCTGTGTTAGAATTTATACTCTTTTGAATTACAAATTATGCCATTTTTCCCATCACAACTCTCTAGTAAAACTAGTTAAATTGGAACTCGATATTGATTTTCAATTCATTATTGACATCATTCCATTCGTCGATGATGGTGATGATATCGGTGATGGTGGAAGTTGAGTATCCCACTATCCCCGAATAAACAAGTCGTGGGGTCGAATCTGGGCTCTCACCAATGACTTCTTGGAATTTTTCTCCTAAGTCGTACGTGAGAAAATCAATGATAATATTAGTGATTCAGGGGTATGGCACCACCTTTTCCATTTTGCACGTGAAAATTCGCCGAGTCAACGATTAACAGTCGCTCTCTATATCTTTGGATAGAAAAAGACATAAAAGAGAATCATTACTACTTTGCTATAAGCTGTAATTTTCTAAATAGTGAACAGTAATAAGTTAATAAGACTTTTAAAATAGTAAATTTATGATCGCAATCCTAAATTTTGACCTTATAAATATTACATAATATTATAAATGTAGTTCCGTACAATGACAAAACTTAACAATATATGATGGCACTAATGTTTTAAATATGATTATAAGTTACTCTTTACAAACTCGTAGAGTATGGTATTTAACACACATCTATTCAACTCCTAACATACAATACATTTTGTTGTTTTGGACCGTAATTAATAATACAGCCTGCGGCGTGTTACCGAAACGCTATTTTAATTATTGTTCTTTTAAAGTTTTGAATTTATATTTTACGATCGTGTGTAAAGTTTTACGAAGTGTTGTTGAACAACCGTTGTTTTTCCGAATCGATTATTGGATACATGTGAACAATTTGTTTGTTTAATATCTTAGTATTATTTGTAATATGAAACAAGAAGATGTTAAATTTTCTCAATTATTGTATATTAATATTTTATAGCATGTGGACTTTTAAATCGTTTAAAAGTCTTAAGTTAATTTCCGTGTGATATATTTCTTTTTAATGCAAATTTATGCCCTTATTTGTTGATGGTGTAGGAAGTAGTAGCTGATTAATGGCAGTTGGAAAGATCTGTCTTGGAACTCGGATACTCCACTTCTCAAACAAAAAGTCACGAGTGCGAAACCTGGCTCATACTGATGATTTCTCTGATGTTCGAATTTGCTTGATTATCAGCAAGGAAGATAATTATAATGGCAAATAGTTTCACCACTTTTATTTGAGAATCAAGAAATCGGGAGTCGAAACAAATCTGCGAGTCCATCCCACAACAATTGCGAAAAAAAAAATTAAAAAAAAAAATTTACTACTGTCCCCAGTTCCTGTCTTAGATAAATATACATAAAACGTGCAAGATTTGTGTCTTATGTATATTGAACTAATCAACTCAAATAACGGTCGTTAAATTAATATTATGCAAAGAGTAAGTTGGTCGTAAAACATTTCACTGTAACAGGATACAGTTTGTGATTCACATTAAAATATATGGGCGTAATTTGTATATATTTTTTCTTAACTTCAGTCATTTAAACACATCTGGAGAATAAACCAATACATACTCGTAATATTTAACGATATTAATTTGTTTTATTTTCAATAAAATTGCTTGTCGTTTAGGTGCACGACTTCCTCTGTAGTACCACCGGTGGTTAGGTACCGACTTGAAGACAAAAAGAAGTGTCGGGTGTGATAAAAATAGATGACTGACAAAGTTTTGATTGATGTGTGACAATGAAATTATTAAATGGGGATTTAATGCTTAACAGCTGCTACACCTTTTGAGTACCGAGTTTTTTTTACTTATTTATTATAGGTTGATTTAGCAAGTTTATAATTGAACTAGGTTGGCAATACACGTAATATATATTTTTTTAATGTATTTGTATCGTATTTCTTAATGTATGTATTTATTTATTTTTTATTTGTCGTATGCTGTTTTAAAACATAATGTCTTTGACAAAGTCAATTCAATCAATTATAAAACTTTCAAGATCACTTGATAATAGTTTTATCAACTCGTGCAACACACACATAATTATTTAACTTGTAATACATAATTGTTTAAAGTAAAAACAATAATAGTTATAACATAATCAACTTGAATTTCTTTATTTTTAACAAAAAATAAGTAATACGAAATTGAAACTAAAATAAAATGTAAGCATAATGGTTATTGAAAATTTATATACATTGATATTCATATTCAAATGTACAAAAACTACTGTTTTATATCAAAGACTAAAAATTACACAGAAAATTAGAATTGATAATTGTTTTTTAATATTCTCACTTACTATGCAATAAAAGTTAATTACACAATATGTAAACTTAAGTAAAGGTTTTAGTCGTATACCGGTATCTTACACGGGAATAGTGTATGTTCCAACATTTATCGCTTATTTTAATCTACTGTTAAATTGTTTATTAATTTCTTTTTGAGCGGCTTAAATGACAATTTTCTCAAATACTCCTATTAAGGGTAAGCATTTTTAAGAATCTGTTTCGTGATATTTTTTATTACTTTGTCATGTTATGTAGACTTAACGACGGTTATTATATTTAGGTTACAAATGACGTAAGTCACATTACTCCATTCATTATTGAAGTTTTATAATATAAATAATTTATCTAAAATATTTTTTGTATACTTGTATATTATATTAAGATTACCTAAATAAAAACTTTAGGTTATGCTTAAAATATTTAATTCTAATTTCTACTTAATAACCTAACACAATTACTTTTTTAATTTCTATTAATTACAACCCAATTGTAGCAACGCACAATATAAAATATCTAACCGTTAGAAACAATTTGTCTTCAAATAAATAACATAAATTGCTTTATATTTAATGAAATATTCATTAATGTACGAAAAGAATATTAGTAAAGTTTGTACTGAAAATACGACTGATGTTTGGATACTTCAACGAAGATATACTAAAGCCTTATTCGCCTTAAGTAACAAGTGATCGACATGTAGGCTGTTCCGGGCGCCACACTGTATCGATCAACTAATACGCGCTAACGGACTGTGCTTAGATATTATCTGTTCCATTGACAAGAGTGTCATTTTCAATGGATACGGTATTTATTCAAAAAAATACTACAAAAACATAATTGACTTCATATGAGTACTTAATTTATTATATGAACATCTATATTAAATTGTGTCAAACTTCTAAAAAATCAGTAGTATAAGAAGAAAAGATATTTAAAGAAAATACTTGTTTTCGTACGCTAATCTCAAAAAATACAAAGCCTCACAAGTATTTTAAAAAAGCTCGATTGTTAGGGAAAGTAATATTTTATCGCGTTAGAAAAGCACATCAGTAATTCGTAAATACCCAAAGTTATTGATTTAGAACGGATATCTATTAAATTATTGTTGTTATTCCGGATCATTCGATTTTGATAAACACTTTTGAGTTTAAATTTATATAAATATTTCTACTTAAAAAAAATAACTAATATTAATTATTGTAAGTAGTTCTAGCAAAAATAATATAATATAATAATATAATATCTTAGACACAAATCACACTGCGCCCTCTAGTTGATGCACCACGAGTCTCGTCAAAAAAAAACATGCAGTGAAAAAAATATCCTGTTTTTTTTCTTTAATAATAAACATTTTAATAAATGTAGACTTACGTAACCGACTTTAATTATAGCTACAGTTTAGCAGTATCATCAAGTTAGGTATAGAAACATAACTTTACGTTAAGTTCCTTGCGAGGGAAGCGGAGAGAACAGAGCGTCTTAAAGCACGATTTGTGCACGCCTTACTCGCTTCTTTGACTTTCATGAATCCAGTCATACACGCTCTTCGATTGTTTATAGTATCTTAGATTTAGTATTTTATAGAACAACATGCCAAAAAATAGTATGTAATATGTTCGTCAACAGTAGAAGCCGTTACAAATATTTATAATCTATTTACTATCTTCGTACATCCCGGTAAATATTGTTGGTCAGTACTTCAAGCAGTCAAACTCGTTTGACAAATTATTTTTGTTACTAACTCCCTCTTCACATTTGCGGTCAGCGGTCACCGCATGACACTTGAAACTTTGTTTCTGGCTTGTATTTTTAACCTACGTCGTCAATACAAACGAAAATTATTTAAAATCTAAATTCAGGTTTCCAAGTGATTAAATTTCTTGATCAGCCAATATCAAAGCAGTCATAAAATATCTTGATCCGCTAATGCCTAAGCAATTTTAATCTGGTATTGCCAATACCAGATTAAAATTGCTATTTTTTATTAAAATTAAACATGATAAATTATAGATAACAGTTCTAACAGTGGTAAAGCCAAGCAGTTCGCTGCATGAATGGGCCAGCTTAACCGGTGAAATATCCCGACCAGTCATAAGATTGACGGAAAGTGGCTCATTTCACGTTTCGTTCGGTGAGAGAGGTACCCGGAGGCTCACCCCCATCCCCATCCTTTCCTATCGCTTTCCTATGTTGCTGGTGTGCATGGGCGGCGCCGGTCACTTACCATCATGATCATGGTGATACGCATTCTCGTTTGCCCTCCTATGCCTTAAAAGAAAAAAAAATCTTAGATTTGTTAATTAATTACCAAACATGTATCACTCTAGAAACTCTAGATATAAGTGCCATCCCAATGGTTTCTATAGGGTATGGTTTTGCCTGATAAAAACCAGCACTCTTAGTGTAGTCTGAAGACAACTGAAGGCTAGGTTTTATCGCGGTCACGAATACAAATGCAATGTGTAATAAATCGCTAAACTAAGTTATCCCTGACTTATAGCAATATATTTCGTCACCTGTTTTACTTGGGACCACATTATACCGCACATCGTGACCGCTGCTAACGCCTTCGGTTATTGTAGGCGTGAAGTTACAGTAAAGCATGTTTCTTCCATCACAAACACTACCGGATTGCGTCTGTCATTTGTCGGTACATATACACTTGATAATTAATGTTCAAGTCGTGACTACAGATTTTATCAATGTTTGTTTAGCTTATTATCGAATACTGTATCAGAAGACTTCATAAGTTAAATGAGATCGATTTCTTTTAACAACATAAAATAACATAACTTCACGCCTTTGATACCCGAAGCTGTAGGCAGCGGCTGTTAAGCCTCGTCTCGCCGTTATGTTTACGTCCCAAATGGAATAGATAGCGAATCTATTGCCATACCGGGCACAAAGTTTTCAGTCATCGATATTTATCACACTTAACTTCCGAAAACAATTTCGAAAAGTCATTGGTGTGAGCCAGTGTCAGGGACCTCTGGTTAAGAAGCCGTGTGCTCGACCACTGGACCACCGAGACAATTTACGAATTTTTTTATTTGCTAGAATGTTATTCCTATTAGCAGAAAGTATTTGTTCCTATTATATTCATTGTTTTTATGTAATTCTTATTATGTTGTTTTTAATAAAACGCTGTAGGTATTAAGAGATTTTTTAATTTCCAATTAGTTATACTTGCATTAACTGTATACAAATAATCAAATAATCTTGGTTACGAGTTAAGCAAAAGTATATTTATTCTTTGATAATATATTCTATACCATAGTTGACCCAGAGAACTTTGTTCCGCATTAAAAGTAATAAAGAAGTAAATTTTGCTTTTATCACTTTTGACTAAATTATACATGAATTATAGATAAATCCACACCCCTACCTATTAAAAAAAAAACCACAAAATCCGTTGCGTAGTTTCAAATATATACATATAAGGGGACAGACAGACAGATTTATAATGAGTATACACGAAATACGCATTATAAAAAACAATATTGCAAAAAAAAAAAACTTACGAAATCTATGTATTGGTTAGCGCAAATGGACACCAAACCTTTGTTTTGGTCACTAAATGGAATGTTCGAGTATATCAAACCTATCAGATCTTGATATATAGATATAGATATATTTATAATTTATTAGAGATAGCCGTTTTGAATTACATCAATTATATAGTACAGCTTCCGTTTCTGTTATCTGCTTGATAATCATGGTAAGTAATATATCATCCTTCTTACTAATTTGAGACTGTGGGAATATAAACATTACCAATATTGAATATAATCATCAAAACATCTTGTTTGGTATTTTGTTTTGTATTCTGTTACGCATTATGTGTTGAACTTATCACTTACTATTTTAAACCAATATCTGAAATAATGTACTGAGATTTTTTTTATGGGTTAGGAGGGCAAACGAGCAGGCGTGTCACCTGATGTTAAGTGATCAGCGTCGCCTATGGACATCTACAATGCATATAGTGTTCCAGTTGTGTTGCGGACCTTTAAGTGTGTAGGATAGGAAAGGATGTGGAAGGGGGGTGGGCGTCCGGTTACCTCTCTCACCGAACGAAACGCGGCATGAGCCACTTTATGTTAACCTTTTGAGAGGACGTGGTATTTCCCCGGTCGGACTGGCCCATTCATGTAGCGAACTGCTCGGCTCTACCACTGTTGAATATAATGTGATGTTTTGCTGAACAATAGTATAGCAACACAGCTTGCTGTATGGATGGTCCAGCACGACCAATGATATAACTAGATCTCACAGAAAAACGACGGAAAGTGGTTCTATCGGCTTTCTTTCAGCGGCCCGGAGATAAGCTATAACAATCTCGGTGCAGCAGGTATCCACGATTAGTAATCGCCAGTGATCGCTTCCTTAAATAAGTTTAAACTGGCTGTAGAAGCTTTGTCCTGTATGATATACCAAGTAATTAGGAAAAAAGAAGAATTATGAATGAAAATAGATTAAGAAACAAAGTAAAAAAGTGGTAAGAAAAAACAAAGTAAGAAAAAATATAATAATTTTGTTTTTCTTTGTTTTTAAATAGCATCAATTCCTTATATTTATTATAATTAATCTTTTTTTTTAACTTTATCTCAAATATTTAATAATTAAAAATATTTAACATAAGAAACATACATCTATAGTTAAAATATTGCGGTTTTTTTTTCTAAGTAAATTGCTAGCTTAACGTTTATTTACTTTGTAACTATAAAAGCGTAACAAATCTATAAAAGTTAACGCTGTGTGATAACTATTTCAAATAAAAGCATCCAGAAGTAGGTAGAGGAATTAAATACAAGGTTGTTTACGAGGCAATTCAACATAGTATAGATAATACAGGTTCAGAACGCTATGTGCAAATAAAGTATTCCGCTAGTGTTCTAACTTTCGTTAGTCGAGAGAAATTATTCCTCATATCACACCGTGATGTAAGGTTTATCTCTAGTGTTTTCCTTTTTTGTTCTAGAAACACTATCTCTGATGTAATTTAGGTAATATTTAAATTATATATATTTACTAAATGACCCGGAAAACTTTGTTCTGAATCAAAAGTATTTTTTCAGCATTTGCAATTAAAGTGTTAGATCTCGAAAAATATTACTTTTTCATTACTACACTATACATAAACTGTAGATACATACCGCCCCGTTAAAATCTCCAATCTATTAGAAAACCGCATCAGAATCCGTTGCGTAGTTTCAAAGTTCTAATCATATAAGCGGACAGACAGCGGACAAGTGACTTTGTTTTATGCTAAAGCCCTAAAGAATATATATTTAATATTGTGAGCACGGTAAGCTCTTTAATATAATAATTGCATTATAAAATAATTTCTGCAACGGCGCTAGATTACTCAACATTATCTTTCAAAAAATGTGCCTGATAAATGGGAATAAATCTTATGATCTGCTTCATTCCAGACTCGATAAATACTTAACAGTAGCATGTAAACCGTAGTTGCCGATGCCGACTATTTTGGCTATTAAGGGCGTAAATATATATTAAGAATTTATAAAAAATGTATCAATTAGATACTAACAATGGTAATATGAATACTTTTGGCTACTGATTTAACTTTCTATATTCTTTTGTTTATAATGAGCAATTGCCTTATAGATAATTACAATACGGTGTTATACACAGTCATTATTGTAAACAAACCGACGTATTGCAGCAGTGTAGATTTCAACTTTCTAGTTTCAGATTTAGAACTGGCTACATTTTATTGAGATTGGACTACTGATGTTATTGGTTATAAGGAAACTCTGTATTTTCCTGATACCAATACGATACGACGATACGATATACCTATAGTAAAATATGGCTTAACTACAGTTTACAGGAAGAGATTGATCATGATACTAAAAACCCAAAATTGAAGGGTGACAAAGTTCATGAAATTCAAAGAAGTAGAAGAGGTAAAACCCATTTACAATTCCTTCTGAGTGTCCAGCAGAGAGACTTGGTATAAAATTTAATGTAAAAAAAATATATCTTATTCCACAAGTTTTATAATAAGCTCGCCACGAATACTTTCGTCTTAATTGAAAATGTATCCATACCTAGTATCGCAATGTCTATGTACAAATAAAACTACATCAATTTACACCGTAGTGTAAGCTTTTGTTTGCTGACCATTTGGGTTCCGTACAATTATTACAAAATTAACAATTATTAAACATATTATAGTCTTAAAGAACATTACACGACAGAACCTTATGGTGAGGAGGAGTATCCCGGTGGTATAAACTAACATACCATAAAATACCATTCTAATCGATCCTCGTGGCGCATTGGTAAAACTACCGGCTGCAGCAACGAGGTCGGGGGTTCGATTCCCACCCGAGGATAAATATTTGTGACAAACATGAATATTTGTGTGGCGTCTGGGTGTTTTTCTATGTATTATAAGTATGTATTTACAAAAGAAAAGTATATATGTATTATTATCCGTTATCTAGTATCCATAACACAAGCATTTAGTTGCTTAGCTTGGAACTAGAGGGCGCTGTGTGATTTGTGTCCAAGAAGATATATTATATTATAATCGGGGGCTACCAAGAAGACTCCCTGTTCGGCATAACCACCAGCTTTCTCGAACTAGTGGTACCTATAAAAGTTTCATTAAAATTACCATTAGGTGCAATAAAATAAAAAAGGCTCTAACACCAAAAAATATATTAAATATAAAAAGTATATACTCGTACCTTGTCGATTTAGTAATTAGCGGAAGTAAAGAAAAAAAAAATCTACCCATATAAAACATAACTTATTGGACTAAAAAGTAATAAGAGACTACTACACTGAGTGTGAATACTGAACCTTGAGTATCTAAGTTCGTCTCGTGCTTGAATGATTTATAATAAATATATATGTATGCATTTCGTGACAGTTGTCTTCTGTCGTGGTGACAAAATATTCCGAACCGGTTGCAGAGAGAATAAAAAGATGCATTTTTTTTTATTAGTATAAGTGAGTTGCTGTCATAATAACATAAGGCAAGGTGTTATAGGAAAAAAACAACTAAAAAATTTTAAAAATTAATTTTACTAGTCAGGATTCAAACTCAAGACCTCTGAACCAGTAGTCTCTTTACAGACTCTTTTCAGTAGAGATGATGCACGATAAGTCAAATCTCTTACTAATCTTTCCACATTATTCTTTAGTAGTAACATACATATAATATAACTTCACGCCTTTTGTTACTCGAAGGTGTAGGCAGTGGCTGTTAAGCCTCGTCTCGCCGTTATGTTTACGTCCCAAATGGAATAGGTGGCGAACCTATTGCCATACCGGGCACAAACTTTTTTAGTAATCGATATTTATCACACATAACTTCCGAAAACAATTTCCTAAAGTCATTGGTGTGAGCCAGTATCAGGAATTGAACCCGGACCTCTGGATCAGAAGCCGTGTGCTTGACCTTTAATAGTAGTTTTAGCATTATTTAGCATACGTGTTACAGAAGGTAGTTAGATTTAGTAAGAGAAACGAAGTGTGAACTCCAGACCTGTTCATCGGCGAATTTCTCATATTTATACAAGAAGATAAAAGGAAATTTTGTCGCGTGATGAAATGTTATATGTGTTCACATATTGATTAAAACAACTTTTAGGATTGTATCGCGTTTATTTATTATTTATTTATTTTTTTGAACAACTACCATCTATTTGTTCATACTCGTGAAAATGATCTCTGTAAAGAGTTCGAAACGTCGGGAAATAAAAATAAATAAATAATAAATAAACGCGATACAATCCTAAAAGTTGTTTTAATCAATGAATGAGATTCGCGAAAATCTTAGAAACAAATATGTTCACATATTATTAGCCACCAGAAGTGCTGTAGAGCCACGGTAAACGTATTCGATTACCGTTATGTTTGCTGCAGTAAAAGCAGCGGACAAAGTAGTATCGTAATATTATTATTAAGTAATTTTCTCAATTCCAAATTACTCAATTGCGTCAATTATTTTTTTTTGGGGAACAAATTGCCCACAAATAGGTTAATATTTTGTATTTAATGATCGGTGATTTTTTTTATGTGACAGAGTTTCGTCAACAGGACACAAATTGTTGAAGGAAATTATAATTAAGGCGTTTAAAATAATAAATGATCATGTTAGTAATATAATTATTAAACATTATTGTTTTTAATATTATTCAGTTAATTTTAACACAAGCAAAGATAAAAGTTAACACGCCAGTTAAGATTATTATGTGGTCACTTTTTTCATCATGTTGATTGTGAAATAGTTTTATCTATAACGAAAAAATATGCCCATTTTATTAATTTGGTAACAAAATATATCGTTTTATGAGACGACTCAACACTGTCTATGCGTTTTATTGTTTTATTATGTGGTACACTAATAATAGTAATTTAACGAGTCGAGCACACAGTTTCTGAATCCAGAGGTCGTGGTTCGAATCCTGACACTGGCTCACACCAATGACTTTCCGAAATTGATTTCGGAAAGTTATGTGTGATAAATACCGATGACTGAAAACTTTGTGCTCGGTATGGCAATAGGTTCGCCAGCTATTCTATTTGGAACGTAAACATAACGGCGAGACGAGGCTTAATAGCCGCTGCCTACATCTTCGGGTAACAATGGCGTGTTTATGTAATTTTTATAAAAAAAAAAATTAACCGACTTCGAAAAAAGGAGGAGGTTCTCAATTCGTCTGTATGTATAATAATTTATTTATGTATGTTCACCGATATTGTTACTTATTTTTGGAGTTGGTGCCAGCCTTGGTAACCTACTCTATTGTGTTGCACCGACTTCAATAATGAGAGACAATTGTAAATATTTTAATAGTTAAAGATGACTTTATTAAATTATTACGTTTTTTATATTGTATTAAGTATACGAATTAGTAAGTTACGTTATTTAGTTATGGATTACGCTTTTTAGTTATGGAGGTACTGTTTTCATCTAATTTAAGATTTTGTGCTTTACGAGTCTAGAAGTCGGTTTAACTTTTTTTAAAGTATTTTTTTTTAATGTAGTATGTTTAATCTGGCGCCACACAAAAAACAAATAACATATTTTTACTAGATCTGCAATATTGATAATATATTTATAGGTGTTAAAAGCAATCATCATTAGCATGACGAACAAAAATATATGTAATCAAATAATTGTAAGACGGGTTGCGTGGTTTCACGTGTCAATTGAGTTATAATTATATTATACTACACGTGCCTACCCTGAGGCTGTAAAAAGATTGTATATAATATAGTTTTTTTTTTAAGTTAAAATCGTTTTTTACTCTTTTGACACCTTCAACTCTAGAACGGTATCTTGTGGCAAAGGGGGCAAACGAGCTTGTGAGTCATGTGATGGTAAGAAACTAGCGTTGGACATAGATCTGCAACACCGTGAGGGTTTAAGATAGTAAGGAAGAGGGGGGTCCTCTGGATTCACACTCACCGATACCATTTAAATGACGTTTTTAATTTGAATTTTATTACTTAAAAAACTACTGTAGTACGCTGCATGACTGTACTGGTTGGACCGGTGAAATACACCAATCGAAAAATCGACGTATTGTGGGTTCTTCCACGGTTAATGTGAAATAGATATCTGGCGGCCCAAACCCTTTCCCCATCCTCTTCCGACTATCCTACCTTAAAGGTCTGTAAGGCAAATGTAACACTATCTATGTTGCAGGTGACCATAGGTTGTGTCCACGCTTACCATTATATGATCCGTTAGATCGTTTGCATCAATCAAGTTATTATTACATATAAAACTAGTTGAACTAGTTGTTCCGCATTAGTAATAAATAAGTAAATTTTGGATTTATCACTTTTTCTTATCTATATCATTCATGAATTATAGACACAAACCATCCCGTTGACTCTACTCATTAAAAAAAACTGCATCAAAATCCGTTGCGTAGTTTCAAAGATCTAAGCATATAAGGGGGTAGATAGCGGTAAGCGACTTTATTTTATACTATGTAATGACTTATTAATGACCAAAAAATACACAAACACAATGATATATAACGTTTTTGAAGCTTTCACCATTTGTACTTAATTATTCTGGTGTTAAAATTAGTTTTATACACGTAACTTACGAACAAACCGTACTTAGTTCTTGATGGATGTTAATATAATTGTAGTGCTCTGTGATTTTGAAGTTGGTGCCTCTATTTTATAATAAATTAGTTAAATAACGCATGTACACAAGCACATTTGTTAGTAGCAGATAGAATGGTATGAATGTACTTAATTTTATAATTGTACGTTAGAACTAATAAAAATAAATTACTACTGCATATTTCCTTACGCATAAAATAAAAAGTAGATACACTACACACTAATGAATATAAATATTAATACATACTTATTAACAAAGTGGATTTCCACTAAAGAAACAAAATAGTTCATCAGTAACAGTTTTAAAAGTGATAGAGCCACGCAGTTCACTGTATGAATGGGCCGGCTCGACCGGTGAAATACCACGACCTCTCAGAATATCGACGTAAAGAGGCCCTTGCCACGCTTAACTCGGTGAGAAAGGTATCCGGAGTACTTCCAACCCCTTCCATATCCCATTGTGAAGGCCGGCAACGCAAATTTAACACTATTTGTGTTCACGTGTCCACGGGCGGCGTTTGTTGCTTACCATCAGGTGACACGCCTGCTCGTTTGCACTTGAATATTATTTATCCAAAGAAATTTTAAATGAAAAGAAATTATCTTAAACTAATGAACTTTTATAATGCTATTAAAATTATTGCTTCTGTATTTCATGATTTTTACAGACCTTATTAAATATAATATTGATATATTTTAGATGGTAATAATATAATAGAACTTAATAATAATATAATTTACTCAAAAGAGTATCAAGTATCGTGAATGCCGTCCTAGATTAAAATCAAACTCCTACCTTTTAATGGCAATTGATCGTCTCATAGCAATTTAATACTGGCCATTAAACTCTATTACATAATTTAACTTCACGCCATTGTTACCCGAAGGTGTAGGCAACGGCTGTTAAGCCTCGTTTCGCCGTTATATTTACGTCCCAAATGGAATAGGTGGCGAACCTATTACCATACCGGGCACAAAGATTTCAGTCATCGATATTTTTCACACATAACTACATAACATATAACAATTTTTGAAAAGTCATTAGTGTGAGCCAGTATCAAGATTCGAACCACGACCTCTGGATTCAGAAACCGTGTGCTCGACCACTAGACCACCGAGACTACTAACTCTATTTATTATACATATATCTCAAATAGTAATCGAAAATTATAAAATAAAACCTCTTTTTCCCATTATGGATTTATATGTGTTTTTTTTTACTGTGTATATTTATACTGTTAGAGAAAATTCACAGGCATCAGCCTGTCCACATTTCATAGTTTATTTATTATAAATTTAGGCGAAAAGAATCTTAGCATCTATACTTAAAATAAAATCGTAGGAAAGTTGAAACTGAACATTAAAAATTTTTTTAGAATATTTGAATCTACAATCGCTATACCGAACCCAAAAATATGGTTTTTAGAATTTTCATCTGTTTAAATGGTTATCTGTTTGTTACGGATAAACTCTAAAAGTACTGCATGCTTTTATGTCTTATTTTGCATAAATATAGCCAAGAGTCAACTCATAGGCTAAATACTGTCTCGCTATCACTAATTGGGGGTGAGCAATGAACCCTTATAATGGCACAGGCATAGTATTTTTGCTATTCACGCTGATGAAGTTGCAGGCATAGTAGATAATAATATAGGTACTTTATTACTATAGTTTTTTCTCAGAACAACATCATAAATAGTCAATCTTTTTAAAATGGTAAAACGTTATTCTATAAAAAGGTTAAATATATTTTGAACTTCTTCTGCTTCATAAATAATATTGCCTGCGTCATTCCGCTAGTAACAACATAACAGCTCTCAAACATATATCCGCTGAATTATTAGGTAAATAATGCCAAACAAATGTATTTCACATACTCAATACACATCACTTTTTTAGGGTTAAGTAGGTAGGGTTTAGGGTAAGGCCAAGTACGTACCGTCAAATGGGGTGACTGAATTTTTACCACCTCAATACTATTTAAGTCTAAACTTAAATGTATAACTTTTTTGTTTAATCTGCAAATGTTACACAAGAAAGTACTGCACTAGTTACACAGTAATTGAAGTGGAAAATTTCATCTCTATTCACCCTTAGATCCCAAATCACCCCATTTGACGGTACTATTACTGTTGTACTCTTTTCGTTTGTCTCACAAAAGTAAATAGAGCATTGATACTTCTAGACACATTTCCTTTAGATAAATCAATGATTTATTAAGAATGGATGTGGCTTGAGAATTCATTAATAATAATAATATCTTGGACACAAATCACACAGCGCCCTCCAGTTCCAAACTAAGCAACTAAATGCTTGTGCTATGGATACTAGATAACGGATACTAATACATATATACTTTTCTTTTGTAAATACATACTTATGATACATAGAAAAACACCCAGACGCCGCACAAATATTCATGTTTGTCACAAATATATGTGCTCGGGTGGGAATCGAACCCCCGACCTCAGTGCTGCAGCCGGTAGTTTTACCAATGCGCCACGAGGCCCGGCATTATGGTGTTTTAGCTTGATTTAAAATTATTTGCATACGACAATGCTCCTAATTAATATCATTAATAATCTTTGGTAGATTGAATGATGGTCTGGTAGAGGAATCAAGGACCTCGTTGTGCAATGGTGAAACTACCGAGTGAATCGAGCTTGGCGGGTGGGGATACTACTCAGATGGGGATCGATCTGAGTACAAATATTTGTGACAAGCATGAATATTTGTATGGCGTCTGGGTGTTTTTCTATGTATTTTATGTATGTGTTTACAAACAAATCATGTTTTATGTATTAATCTCCATTATCTTGTTTCCATAACACAAGCTTAACATAGCTTAGCTGGGAACTATAGGGCGCTGTATGTATTGTGTCCAGATATTATTATTATTCAAATTATTTTAACAGGATAATTACAGGATTCAAAACATTTCATCGGTCAACATGAATGTTTCACCTAAATCTAACCTTCACGTTAAACAAATAGAGGTAATATTTAGATAGTGCATTGCATTATAGTGATAAAATATGCCACCTCTTTCTGGTATCATAGATCATCACTCCAGGGTGTCGACATGGAGGAACAATGACGAGTATGTTCAGATCACTCGAACGATCTACTTAATACTGACCTTGCATTGTTCTGCGTGATATTTATGACCTAAAGTTTTATTTCATTTACACTTCTAGGTTAGTGCCGATGTTGTGTATCTCTAAATAATTTTTATTTGCTAGCGCATGTCAAATTATCTGGATTTTTAAATCGATTCTCTTATTTTCATAATTCAGTGGTGAAATATCTGTGGTATCATGACTTGCCATAATTCTAACCTACGCCGTAATTAGTTTAATAGTGTGCCGATCACGTGAGCTGACTGTTCCAAACTGGTATTGGTTACCCGATGATTGTAATAGGGGGTTCGCAGTTGTGTCGATGCATACCTTCACTGATGGCTGCGTGGCAGACGGACAGCCACCCAAGCAGGTGTTTCGCTCTTTGGACGTACCTGAACTATTGTTAATAAAATAAATAAATAAATTATTTATTTTATTTAAAAACTTTATGCCCGAAATTGTACAGAGACGGACTTAATGCCTCACGGCATCCTCCTTCGGGTGGTGTAGGTGATGAAGAATTGTAGGTGCGCTTAAGTGCAAGAGCAACAAAACAAATACAGAAAACATTTATTGTTGTGGAGACGCGGCAACATTGTCGTAACCAGTGAAGTGATAGTCCATACTGTCATTATTTACAGTAATAGTTCGGCTTATAGTTTAGGAGCCTCAAAAATCGACGCGCATGAATGAAAAGAGTTATGAAAGTCAACGAAGCGAATGAGGTGTGTAAGAATCGTCCTGCCTTAAGGCGCTCCGTTCTCTCTGCCTACCTCGCAAGGGATTTGGCGTGAAGTTATGTATGTATATATGGTTTCATATTACCTTATCAGCTTGTTTGGGAGTTATAACAGTGCACGGTGGTCATCTACTGCCGTTTGGGTCAGTTGCCACACGTGACATATCGATCACTAGCAAAATTGAGTCATATTCAGTAGGTTCCGGGCATCTGTTATTTATGACTAAAAATACTACTTGTTAGTACATAATTACTGCTGTCTAGACGTTCTCTTCTGCTGTTAAAAAGAAATGGAAATTCCTTCTGTTTTTAAGTTACAAATATAAAATTAAATGTCTCGGTGGCGCAGTGGGCGAGCGCACGGCCTCTGATCCAGAGGTCCGGAGTTCGATTCCAGACACTGGCTCACACCAATGACTTTTCGAAATTGTTTTCGGAAGTTATGTGTGATAAATACCGATGACTGACAAACTTTGTGCCCGGTATGGCAATAGGTTCGCCACCTATTCCATTTGGGACGTAAACATAACGGCAAGACGAGGCTTAACAGCCGCTGCCTACACCTTCGGGTAACAAAAGGCGTGAAGTTATGTTATGTTTATGTGTTATATAAAATTAACTGCTATTAACCTCGGGACCATATCAGAACAAAACAAATTTACAATGATATACCGTGTACTGGAATTGTTATTGTTGATTGAGCTTATTGTGGTACGCTTCATATATAACATTACACACGCCGCCTCTTGCTGGTAAATGGCAACACAAGCAAAAACGCCTCTCTCGTTCATATTGTTAGATTAGTAACAGTTAAATAACAGTTACGTACTTATATGTAGAACATTGCGTTTGACTTCGTAATTATATTATACTAGCTGACCCGGTGAACTTTGTTCCATATCAAAAGTAATAAATGAGTAAAATTTTAATCTTAAAAAGTTCGATTTGAGCTATTGATTGGCACGCGTTTTGGCGCGCTACACAACTGCTATGTCCTGCTATGTTAATACTGTAATATCTTCGTAAATATTCGATTAAATTACGTAGTGTATATTTATCCATATTGATAGGCTGCCTTGATAGCTGGGATCAATATGGCCCTGTATAGTGCTATATTGATCTATATTAAGAGCAAAATCTATTTGAGATACTTAACTGGATGAAAATTAATGATTTAATGTTTAAAATTGCTTCGTAAATAAGCCATTATTTCTCGTAAAAAGTAAAAAAATAAAAATGTCATTGTGGGTTATCCTTAAGACCTTCTGAAGATGTATAATAATGTAGAACATTTTTTTGATCTATCACTTTGGGTTCAGCCAGCTTTTGCAATGAAAGTGTTGAATCTCGAAAATTATCATTTTTTCTTTATAACATCATATTATGTGAATTAAAGATCAAAAGACCCCGTTGACACCCTCTAACTAATATAAAAAACCACATGAAAATCCGTTGCGTAGTTTTAAAGATATAAACATATAAGGGGACAGACAGTAATGATTTGTATAAAATTTTATAATTTTTTAGAAATGGGGTCATGTCAAGAGCGTGCGCGTCGCGATCCCTGCCGTCCCAGTGGGACGCAATCTTGACCAAAGCAAACTCAGCCGGACGGGCTGCTAGGGCGTGCCCCGCAAGCGACGGGCACCGATTAGCCCCCGTCGGTGCGGCTGCATGCGCATGCGGCGAAGGGGGCCGCCACCCTTCACGCAGCGCCAATCCTGGCGGGACGAGGAGAGGGGAGTGCCGTATAGGCACGTGGAATGTTAGAGGTAGCATGGCAAGAAAGATGAATGAGATGATGGATGTATTAAATGAGAGATGCCTGGATGCCTTATGTTTGACGGAGACAAAGCGGAGGGGGAGGGAGACCGAGGACCTCCCCGGTGGCATGGTAGCCCTTTGGTCCGGAGTGGACCCGGACGTCCGTGCCAGTGGGGGTGTTGGAGTCGTTCTCTCCTCCCGCTTTGCTTCCGGAGTGAAAGATTATGAGTTGGTAGGCCCAAGACATCTTTGGGTTCGAATAAAACTGGGGATCACGCGAGTTTTCCTGGTCGCAGCTTATGCTCCCGTTAGCTCCGCGGATCCCCGCGAACTCGAGGAGTTTTGGGAAACTGTTAGGGATATTCTGGATCTAGCTGAGGAAAATGAAAGGATAATTCTGTGTGGTGATCTTAATGGGTGGGTCGGAACCAAGCGAGAGGGCCTGGAGGCCGTCCTTGGTCCGAATGGTGACAAGAGAGTGAATGATGCTGGTAAGCCGATATTGGACGTATGCCTGGAACGGAACCTCCTTGTGTCTAACACATTATTCCGTCATAAAGATATTCACACGTATACGTGGAGACGGAATGAGCAAAAGAGTATGATAGATTTGATTTTGATAGATAGTCGTCTCCGAAATACTCTAAGGGATACAAGAGCCTACAGAGGCCCCACTCTTGATACGGACCACTACCTGGTGGTAAGCCGATTCGTGGGCCTTTTCAAGAAGTGGAGACACTGGCGAGTGCGTACCCATTTCGGAGAGCTTGAAAGGATAAAATGTGAGAAATTAGAAGATGAAAGTGTACGGAGTATGTATGTAGGCCTAGTCAGTAAAGGACTCAATGAGACGAGTCTTTCTGACCTAGGTGTTGAAGAATGCTGGGAAAGAATGAAAGAAAGTATAGTGAATAGTGCAAAAGAAGTATGTGGTAGTGCAAAGAGGCATAAGATTCTGAGAGGTGACGCCTGGTGGGACGCGGATGTGAAATCCAGCGTCGAAAGAAAGAAAAAAGCATGGTTGGATTATGTCTCAAGTTTGAACCAGAATGATAGTATGACAGAGAAAAAGTATGAGAGCTACCGCCGCTGCAGGAATGTTACCAAAGCCTTAGTGAAAGAGAAGCGTGAAAGACTTGTTGCGAATGAGGAAGTGAGGTTGACGGAGAACTTCGAGGCGAATAACAAACTCTTCTGGAGGGAAGTTAGAAAGTCTCGGGGTTCTTCGTCAACATCCAGAATGGACAAAATTATGTCTCAGTTTGGTGACATTCTTGCAAACCCAAGCGATGTATTGGGCAGGTGGAGTGAGTATTTTGGGGAAATGTACGAGTATGTTCCGGATGTGGGCGCCGCGAGTGAGCCTACGGCTGACACCGCTGCGCCAACATCTGATGAGGACATTACTATGGAAGAGATTGAATGGTCGATACGAAGTATGAAAAATGGTAAGGCAGCTGGAATTGATATGATGTCTGCTGAAATGATCAAACACGGTGGATCCTGTGTCCGGGACGCTTTCCTGACCTTGAGCAATCTGTGCTGGAGGTCGGGTAAGGTTCCCATGGACTGGAGGCGCGCTGTCATCGTGTCCTTGTATAAAGGTAAGGGATCACGTATGCAGTGCGCCAGTTACAGGGCCATCAGTTTGATCAGTTTAGCAGCAAAAGTGTATGGGAAAATTATTGAAAGGAGAATGAGGGTGATATCTGATGGAGTGTTGTGGGAGGCTCAGGGTGGTTTCAGAAGCGGACGAGGGTGCATGGATCAGATTTTTTCTCTCCGCAACATCGTGGAGAAACAACTGGCTGTTAACCGGAAGGTTTTCTGCGGTTTTGTGGATCTGGAAAAAGCGTTTGACAGAGTGTTACGAAAGGATCTGTGGGATATACTCCCGGGCTACGGGGTGAGCGGAGCACTGCTGCGCGCTGTGCAGTCCACTTATGAGGGCTGCACAGCGTATGTGCGTGTTGACGGCGGCTTGTCCCCCTGGTTTGACGTCAATATCGGCGTCAGACAGGGTTGCGTGCTGTCCGCTCGACTGTTCATCCTGTACCTGGACAGTTGTCTCCAGAGAATGAGATCGATGGATGTAGGGATGCGAATGGGTGACCTAGTTGTGAGCTGCCTGCTTTACGCAGATGACGCCGTGCTTCTAGCCGAATCGCCGTCGGACCTGCAAACACTAGTCACTACTATGAAAGATGATTGCATGATTAAAGGCTTGCAGTTGAATGCGACGAAAACGAAAGTAATGGTGTTTGAAAGGGAGGAATCCAGAACAGATGCAAGGATAATGGTTGATGATGTAGTGCTGGAACAGGTGAATGAAATTGTATATCTTGGATGCGCTTTTAGCAGAGATGGAAGGTACACCGCGGATGTAGAAAGACGAGTGGCGATAGGAAATAGCGTAAACGGAGTGTTGGGCAGATTCCTGGGCGCAAAAAATATTAGCAGAAAGGCCCAGTTAGCAATCCACAATGCAGTCCTGATCCCAACACTAACTTATGGAAGCGAGAGCTGGGTATGGCAGAGTGTGCATGAAAGTAGAATAAACGCGGTAGAAATGAGGGCTCTACGCAAAATCTGCGGAGTGACTCTCGCTGACCGCGTAGAAAACAAGGTTGTAAGGAAGGAAGTTGGTTTGAAAGAGAGTGTCGGTGTAAAAGTAAGAAAGGGCATGCTCCGATGGTTCGGACATGTAGAAAGAATGGTTGACGCAAGACTGACTAAGCAGATATACAATGCAAAAGCGGACGGATGTAGGAGTCGAGGACGGCCAAGACACACATTCCAAGACCAAATAGAACGTGTTCTGGAGGAAGGTGATGTTAAGAGCCTCAAAAACCGACGCGCGTGCATGAAAAGAGTTATGAAAGTCAACGAAGCGAGTGAGGTGTGTAAGAATCGTGCCCTATGGCGCTCTGTTCTCTCTGCCTACCCCGCAAGGGATTTGGCGTGAAGTTATGTATGTATGTTATGTATGTTTTAGAAAATTATTTAACATACGTACATAATTTTTTGAGTATGTCATATTTTAGTTTTCGAGATCATCAACTTAATTTCTCTTAGTTATTAATGAATTACCCATATTTATTACTTAGTTTAAAATTAAGTTACTGCCGCTGTTTTTTAAACTATTCAAAACCATAATGTATGACAAATATACGTTTTGCAGAACAAAACTAAATTTTAAGATTTTTCAGTCAGTTATTAATACATAAAAAGATACAAGAACAAATACCAGGATCGCATAAGGGGCGGCAAGCAAAAATTGATATCGAAATACCGACAGCATAGCCTAGAGAATTAAACGCGCAATTCATTTTAGTAGGTCTTCAATGCGAATCCTGACATAAACCTCTGATTTAACGGAAAACTTTTTTTGTCTTATGCCATGTATAAATCCTTTATTTTTATTTTTTTCAATCACTAAAACGAGGATATTATTTGGTGTAAGACTGGTAGCCAATAGTAACATTCTTTGGTTAAAAGCTAGTTTTGAACATTGAAAGAAGGATTGAAAAGGCATAGAGGCATTGACTGGCGTCACGTAGCGAGTGCTCGAACCGCCCGCTCATTATCCGATGTAATTAATTGGACTTCTGTAGAAAAGTTTTGTTTGGTTTGGGAAAATTTGGTATCCCAGATATCGGCACACTGGATGTGATTAGATAATGTTGTGATTATATATATATATATATATATATATATATATTGTATATTAGACAGGTATTCTTGTCGTTTAACAACTCAAATGTTTTTTTTTATTCATATTTAAAAAAATGTTTTTCTTTGTTGAATAGGAGGGGAAACAAGCAAGCAATTCACCTGGTGGTAAGCAACTATCACCATGGACACCTGTAACAGATAATACATACACACAAATAGTGTTAAATCTATATTCTGAGAGACCGTGGTATTTTATCGGTCGAACCAGCACATTCATGCGGCAAACTATGTAGCTATTGCTTACAAATTCAAAAGTATTTAAAGATTTACTAATAAAAAAACATAAAAATATAAAAAAGTATGCGTCGACCGCCTGAACTATGTTACTATATTATTTGCTGTTTCGATGTCTTATCATTAAGAAATTATTGATATATGCGTTCTGGTTCGATACGTTTAATACAAAATAGGTTATTCAAGCTCTAGACAACAATCCGACTATTATTATTGAATAATAATAAAATCTGATAGTACATCCAGTTTTTCAGTATTGACGTAAAACGCTGTATAAGTCTGTGACTGGAATCGATAAGAAAAGTTCCAAACGAAGTTTTTGTTCAATTCGAGAAAGGTTAAATGATAAAATACTTGGTGTGTTGGAAATTTTGTTTGTAATTAATGTTTAGCGACGATCATGGGGCTAGAGGTGGAGATAAGACGTGACAATTACACTAAAAGAACAACTCTCAATTTAACTTTGATAATGAATCGTTATTATATTTGACAGTGGTAGAGCCACGCAGTTTGCTGCATGAATGGGCCGTCTCGACTGGTGAAATACCACGATTTCTCGGAATAACGGCGTGAAGTGGCTTGTGCCGCGTTTCGTTCGGTAATAATGGTATCCGGAGGCCCGATCCCCTTTCCCCTTCTTTTCACTTCCTACTTCCTTAAAGGACGGCAACGCAACATGATTTTCATGGGCAGTGAAAAGTTACTTACTAGCCTGGAATAGGTGGTGAACCTATTGCCGTATCTGGCTCAAAGTTTTTTTTTAATTCTATTAATATTATTAGAAATATTTTGCAGGAGTTAACACTTAATTTAGGTAACAAGTGAAGATTTTAAGTACGTAAATTCAATATTTTTATGTAAGCCGTAATAAAACGATGCATAGTGGTTTAGCTTAAATTTTAATGATAAGTATAAAGAAAACTAACTTTCGGGATTCATAGCTGAAGTAGATACATACATACATATATAATTTCACGCCTTCTCTACTCGAAGAGGAAGGCAGCGGCTGTTAAGCTGCGATTTATCCATATGATTTGGCGTATTGCCGGGCACAAGGTTGACACTCATCGATATATATCACACACATAACTTGCCTGGAATTGATCATACAACTTCTTATAATTCTCTTCTTCTTATAATTTTATAGGAAGCTGAAGAAGATGAATCAAAAATTATCGTTAACTTATAACTACCAAAAACCCCTCAGTTTGATTCTTTATATGCTTAGATCATTGAAACTCTGCAACGGATTTTGATGTAGTTTTTGTTTATAGATAAAAGGTTTTAACAGGGTGGTTTATATGTTTAATCCTTGTAATATAGTTTATGCAATATGCATATGATATATGTTTGTAATATAGTAGAGAAAGACTGATAATATTCTAGGTATGAAGCTTGTATTGCAAACGCTAGCTGAACCCTTCAAAAAGTCTTCAAAAGAGTCCAAAATAGTCTATGTCTATGAGTATCTTTCAGGATAAAACAGAATGATCATTTTTATTTATTAACTTTTTACGGAAGAAGGTATATTACGAAGCGATTTTAAATATATTTTATACAGTATTCATCCTTTGATTAAAAATCCGAAATGCATTTTGTATAAATCAACATGAAGGTAATTTAGATGAATATTTTTGAAGATTTAATATGCACGGGCATAGATAGCGATTGCGTTGCGCAGCCATACTTGGTGACGTGTCGATAAATAGCGCCAATAAAACTTTACAAAATCCATAATTTTCTCATTTATTGCTTCTGAGGTGAAACAAAGTGCATCGGGTCAGCTGGTTTATATTAACTAGTAAGCTGATAACAAGTGACCATTATCAGTTTACCAGTAATCAAAGACAAACATTGCAAATAACGTTACTGGACGTTGTTCAATAATAAATATATAGGAAACCTAAAAAAAGTACTGGATCAGCACTTAACACTCATTAGTGTTGCCAACCGAATCTAAATGAATACATTTTCTTAAAAAAAATACAAAAACGTCTATACCCAATGGTGTTTACTACGCAACAAAGTTTGCGGACGCTATCTAAAAATTCAATAATTAGCTTTCATTTAGAAACTGAAGTTAATTGAATACACAAATGATGGCTTAGAGTCTGTAGTAATCTATAATAAATTATTTTATTAAAATAAAGGTCGCATAACACTTCTTTTGAATAATGTATTAATCAGAACAGAATGTTATGATACTTTTATATGTCCATTACATAAGCACTGTGGAAATCTACTTCGACCTAAATCCTGACTCCTACACAAAAATCTTACAAGGCAATGTTTGCCATAGATATCTTAGTATGGACATGATGCCATTCATTTTCTTTAACTTTTAAGTATTTTTCTGTCATTAAAATATATAATATGTCATTAATATAACAGTAAAGTTACAAACAGGCAGACAGACAGCCAGCTTGACAGTGAAAATCAAAGTAACAGTGTCGCAGTTTACTATTTGAGTAGATATATTAATGACATATTACAATAATATGTCATTAATATATCTCTATATTATAATAATATGTCATTAATATATCTACTCAAATAGTAAACTGCGACACTGTTACTTTGATTTTCACTGTCAAGCTGGCTGTCTGTCTGCCTGTTTGTAACTTTACTGTTACACATTCTAAAATTAACTAAACGGAACAAAGTAAATATTTAAACTTAGGTTTTTCAAGAAACTTTTCATATCCGACAACTACTCGCATTTTGCTGTTTTTTTATATAGCTACGTATTAGCTACTTCGAAGTATCAATATGAAATTGTAACAAAAAAATCTTCCATTTTTAATATTTCTATGATATAGAAGTTCAGAAGTCCACTCTAATCAAACCCAGTCACTCTCCAACGACATTGCCGTCGGCGTTTGGCGCCACACAGTTTAGTAGCGCTTGCACAACACTATGTAAACTTCCAAATTTGATAAATTGTATGTTTTTATAAACACTAAATACCTAAATATGGAAACAGACAGACTATTGTGTTCCAAATTGTTGCTACAATAGTTTCTTCCCGCGACTTTATGCATGGTAAAGTTATACGGAAATCTTAATTCTCCCACAATTATCCCAAGATACAAGCCTAGGCTCAGTTAGGGAATAAATTATGTTATCATTGTATTACTGTTGTATAGACAATCAAAATACACACACACACACATAACTTCACGCCAAATCCCTTGCGGGGTAGGCAGAGAGAACAGAGCGCCATAAGGCACGATTCTTACACGCCTCACTCGCTTCGTTGACTTTCATAACTCTTTTCATGCACGCGCGTCGGTTTTTGAGGCTCCTAACATCACCTTCCTCCAGAACACGTTCTATTTGGTCATGGAATGGGTGTCTTGGCCGTCCTCGACTCCTACATCCATCCGCTTTTGCATTGTATATCTGCTTAGTCAGTCTTGCATCAACCATTCTTTCTACATGTCCAAACCATCGGAACATGCCCTTTCTTACTTTTACACCGACACTCTCTTTCAAACCAACTTCCTTCCTTACAACCTTGTTTTCTACGCGGTCAGCGAGAGTCACTCCGCAGATTGTGCGCAGTGCCCTCATTTCTCCTGCGTTTATTCTACTTTTATGCACACCCTGCTATACCCAACTCTCGCTTCCATAAGTTAGCGTTGGGATCAGGACTGCATTGTGGATTGCTAGCTGGGCATTTCTGCTAATGTTTTTTGCGCCCAGGAATCTGCCCAACGCTCCATTTACGCTATTTCCTATCGCCTCGTCTTTCTACATCCGCGGTGTACCTTCCATCCCTGCTAAAAGCGCATCCAAAATATACAATTTCATTCACCTGTTCCAGCACTACATCTTCAACCGTTATCCTTGCATCCGTTCTGGATTCCTCCCTTTCAAACACCATAACTTTAAAATTAAAATTAAAATAAAATTAAAAGCGGTCATTGAGACATACCATCTTGTACGAAAATAACTATGATAATACCCCTTTTGGTTGCACTATTTCCATGACTGTGAGAAAAGTTTCAGAGCTCCATAAGAATTCAGTATATTGGTAGCAGAGAACCAGTATTTTTTTTGCAGCTGATAGGTATAGTGAATCTAAAAAGTTCGGTAACTTAATATATTATGACACTTGATCCTCAAGTCTATGATATGTGGATAGGTTCTGCAATAGTTTACATATGGACCGAAAAATGCTGCTGCCTACATCTCTTAGTAATTTAGTTCGTTTTATATGGCAAAAACGAGCAAACTGGTTACTTGGTGATAAGTGACTAATGCTACCCATGGATATCTGGAACACCAAGAGACCTATAATTGAGCTTCCGGCCTTTGAGGTGGGAGAAGAGGGAAAACGAGTGGGCCTCCCCACGCGGCACAAGCCACAATACGTCGATTTCCCCAGAGGTCGTAGAATTTTACCATTCTAGCCGGCCATATTATACTTGCAGTTTTGTAAAAATTAGTAATCTGTACTCTGTACAAATATTATAAAGAGGAAAGATTTTTTTTGTATGTAATGAATAAACTAAAGAACTACTAGACTGATTTTGAAAATTCTTTCACCATTGGGAAGCAGCATTCATCCGGGCTATATTCAATCATCGCCATTATGTTAATACCGCAAGGAACTATTAAATAAAATAGGTATACTAATATAAATTTATTTATCGTTACTGCTCTAGGTTAAGCAGCAGCAGCTATTTATAACCATTGGAGTATTCCTGATGCTGTAAGTAAAAAAATGAAATAAAAGCAAATAAATTTTCCACAGCTGTGATTTCCCATTAAACGTTTTCAAAAACTCATTATGGCTTTATTCGAGCTTTATAAAACCCAAAATTACACCCTCGATGCCTCGCTGGAGTCGGTGATCGGGACCCTTTCAATCAACCAGCTCGGATATTTACGCTCAAACAAAAATGAAAACGGAAATTGTGACTCAGATGTCTGATATTCACGTTTTGTCATCAATAAATACTACCCACTCATTCCCATTTGGGCATGGCCCCAATACCACAATACCATTAGTTAAGATTATCAAAATGACATAAAACTTATTATGGACAGTTAATTTGTCATTAAACTCGATCGTGCCATTTATGAAAACTAAATGTGATGGCATTTTTGATCTCGTATAACCAATGTCACTTTTAATTAATTTGGTTTGAAGTATAAAATATAATAATAACAACATTTTTAACAGTTTAATAAAATAGAACAAAGCATTGTTCAGTGCTAGTAAATACTGTACTACTACTGTACTGTACTATTTTGATGTTTAATTTTTTTTTCTTTGCATCGTGCGATCTACACGAAGCAATGGAATATTTATTTCCAAGAAATAGACGTTAAGATCACATTTTTTTATACTCAGAAATTTTTATGGTATTTATTATTTATATTAATTTATTATTATTCAATTAACAACCTTGCGATAAGCAGTAATAGCTTAGCGTGGTTGACTCAATATCATCGTCACAACACAACCCAAAATAATGGCAAAGCCTATGATCTGAGGCTGTTCGTGACCAACGGGTCACCCTATACTTGGCATAGAGCAGTAGTATTGCCATTCAGCCGTACATACTTTACTTCACGCCAAAACCTTAGAGGGATTAGCAGAAATTCGATTTTCATAACATGTTAAGCTTTCATAACATAACATTTGGGTTTTTAACGCTCTTGTCATCATCACTTTCTGTAAGATTATGTTCAATTTGAGCTAGAAAACTGGAGCAATTAAATCAAGTTTGTTAGATTCACATATTGTAAGCATTATGACTTGATCCAGAATATGGATATTACGAATTTAATTATCAATTGTCTAACAACCAAATCTTGTTTGTCTTAATTCAAAATTGTATATCTAATCAGTTTTACAACTCATAAGTTGCAAACATGCACAAATTTCTTGCGTTTAACGTGCTTATGGCCGGTTACATGCTTAGATGTTAAAACTCGTGTTTTGGTAAAAATCAAGCAGTTCGCTGCATAAATGGGCAGACTCGAGCGCTGAAATATCATGACCCCTCAGAATATTGACATAAGGTCATTCTGGGTTTCGTTCAGCGAGAGAAGTATCCATTCTTTTACTTACCACGAGGTACACCCTTGCTTGTTTGCTCTCTATTTCATAATAAAAATAAACAATGTGATGAGTGTACAGATATCTAGAAGTCAATTTTGAAACAATTAAATATTTCTTTTCAATATTATTTAAAAATATTTCAATTACTCCAATAACAATGATCGTCTAGGATTTCTTGCAATTCTCAAGCTGATAAAAATATTTATTTCAGAATTTAAATCAAAAATATTTAAAACCAACTAAATAAAATATGATAGAACAAAGATTATATACAATACATAATTAGGTACAAAAAGAATTGAGATAATCTATATTTATCTCTAAGATTTTCGCGAATCACGTTCATGACATTAAAACAAACTTTAGGATTATATCGCGTTTATTTATTACCAATTTCATTAATTTCCAGACGTTTCGAACTCTTTACAGAGATCATTTTCACGAATGATGAACAAAAACATGGTATTTGTTCAAAAGCTATTTTGAACAAATACCAAACCAAACTTTTTTCTTTAGTAAATATATCTTGTTAATAAATATTTAATTTTTGTTTTATGGTCTGATGTGGGTTACCAATAGTAAAAATAATATTTTTAACATCAACTTTTTGATTTTTATTTCCAAAAAGTGGGTGCTCTCTGTATCAATGAAAATAGCTTTTGAACAAATACCATCTTTTTGTTCATCACTCGTGAAAATGATCTCTGTAAAGAGTTCGAAACGCAGGGAAATTAATGAAATTGGTAATAAATAAACGCGATATAATCCTAAAGTTTGTTTTAATTCATGAGATAATCTAGACAACGCTTAATCAAGTTGAATGGTACTTCTCAAAATGAATGTTTTGCACGCGTAAAAAAATTCACATCATATCTTCACAACTCTCACTCAATTTCAGCTAAATTATCAATACGAAATCCAATTTTATTTTTACACTTAATAAATTGCCTATGTGTTTAACAAAGAACAGTGTAAATATTTGTCGGCGTTCTGAAAAAAAGTCGCCGATGTTTAACCATCCTAAGATAACATGTTTACAACATTCACGTATTAAGCAAAGACTTGTTCAAGCTTGTTCCATATAAATTTGTTGCCCTTGTTCTTGTTGTTCATCTAATATATTGAAATGTGTAAACAAAAACATTTAAGAAATTTTAATTAGATTTTACTTAAATTTATTCACAAAATTTGTTATCTTAAGTGTTCATGTTATGTTTAATTGTTTAAAGATACATTTGTATGGTAAATAAACAATTCATAATTCGTTTATTTATTTGTATGATACCTACCAGTTAAATTTTTCTTAGTCAAAATACTAGCTCTGACACTATAAGAAACCTATAAATTAGGCAAATTATCGATGGTCTGCTTTCTCCGCAAGGTACTCGGCGTGTAGGTATTTTTTCAAAATTTCAGAACATGTATTAGAAAAATACTGGACATAATTATAAATTTTGCGATTTAAATGATTTAGCCCAACCGTGAAAATAATTTTAGTAATTTTACTAGCTAGCACTCCGCTTCTGATTCAAGAAGTAGTGGGTTCAAAACTTTTCGAAATTTTCGGAAGTTTCGTGTGATAAATATCGATGACTGACAACTTTGTGCCCGGTATGTCAATAGGTTCGCCACCTATTCCATTTAGGACGTAAATATAACGGCGAGACGAGGCTTAACAGCCGCTGCCTACACCTTCGGGTACAAAAAGGCGTGAAGTTATGTTATGTTATGTTTAATTACTTAATTTATCTTATAATACATTCTGATACATTGTATCAGAATGGAATTCGAGAAAGCCATAATTGTTTAATTATAAGGTATAAAAACAAAGGGATACAAAAGGATACAATTTAAAAAAACAAAAAAAAAACAAAGTTATGTAATCAACAAGATGTTTGAATTATATACATACTTAATCAGTAGATACTTGTACAGGAAGATGTAATGAATAACCCGCTTGACGGGCGAAATACCACGACCCCTCACAAATTCGACGTAAAGAGGCTCACATCGCTTTTCGTTCGCTGAGAGACCTATCCGAAGGCTCTCTTTTCTTATCCAATCTTTAAGGATGATAACGTACTTGAAAATAATAATTATATTTTAATAAATCTTTATTTTTTTTACGATCTATTTTATTAGAATGCTTTTGTCTTTAGTGAACACTACATTCTTTTATCAATTTGTCAAGGCATATAACAATGTGTTTAAAAGTAAAATAATATTCTTTGTGATTTATTATTTTGTAAGAAAACCACAAATAAATAAATACAAATTGAAATCTCCACTATATGAGTATGAAGACGTTAGTTCAATACAGACTTATTTATAGACATAAGTATACATAGGTTTAAAATACCGTTGGAGATAGTGATGTCACATCAAAGAACACATTAGCATATTAAAATGGTAAGATCCAACGAGAACAAGCTTTTTCTCCGGAGGGAAGGTTAAACAGAAAACTAGAAAAGCAAACTTAGCCACTCTGCTGTGAAAAAGCCCTGAATAATTTACTTCTAGTTAGACCATAAAAAAAACTAAGTCTTGTTTGTTTGTTCAAGATATTTTTGTTATGTATTATTCGACTGTGCAAGAAGCAGGGTGTTTTTTATTTACCTTAGTGTAGCGGCAGTTTTGCTTTTGAGTCCCCGATTTCTTTTTTGTTCTCTAATGTAATCGAACTGAAACTGTTTGAGAAACTTTGTTTCGCCTCAGTACCAATAAAAATCTATAGTAATATGCTAATATGCTGTAAGGTGCCATATTGATTAATATTAAATGCACAATACATAAGGTACGTAATTATATACGAATTAATGCAGTAAATTTTCAGAATCGCTACAAAAATAATGCATTCTTTCTTGTAAAGGTAGGATATAAAAAGGCCATTGTCTAATATCCCTTATATATATAAGGTGTATAACATACATATCATAACTTCACAACGAAGGTGTAGGCAGCGGCTGTTAAGCCTCGTCTCGCCGTTATGTTTACGTCCCAAACCTATTGCCATACTGGGCACAATGTTGTATAATTATGTGTTTAATTATTTATATCTATCGCTTATTGTTTAGCCAACATTTGCAATTAAAACTTCAAACCTCGACAATTATCACGTCTTCTCTAAATACTGAAATATGAAATGAATTTGATTTGTGATCGGTATTCATTACAAGGAACTTAATTTGTGCAAAATCACACTTTCTGCTTACCTCTACATACATGAACATACACACTGGAAACAGATGTATATATTATTATGTATGTTTCTAGAAGTACACCTCATACTACATAAAAGTTATTAATGTTGTTATGTATTCCTCGATTCTAGTAGTGAGAGTACCTAGCAAGGATAAATAAATTAAATTAACTACGTGAAACATTCCATTTCTAAGTGAACATTTTCTTAGAAACGTTAATTTTAATCAAACTACATTATGTTAAGTAGACATCCTAAGAAACAAGTTTCACATGTACCTATAAACTTTTAAACAACTTATTTACTTTTGCTTTAAGTTATAATAAATACCAAAAGTAAATACATATTTATTTATTTATTTCCATTGTATTCGAATTATACACTTTTTTAAGGGGAGTAAACCGGTATGCATGTCACCTCTTGGCAAGCGATTAGCCTTACCCATGAACATCTGTACCACCGAAAGGGACAAAGATTCATTGCCGCCCTTTAGTGTTGAACAGGGAAGGGAGTGGAGAGATATGGGTCAGTGATAGAGCACTCTGCTTCTGAATCTAGAGGTTGCGGGTTCAAATCCTCACAATGGCTTACACCAATGACTTTTCGAAGTTCTTTTCGGAAGTTATGTGTGAAAAATATCGATGACTGAAAACTTCGTGCCCGGTATGGCAATAGGTTCGCCACCTATTCTATTTGGGACCTAAACATAACGGCAAGACGAGGCTTAACAGCCGCTGCCTACACCTTCGTTTAGAAAAAGGCGTAAAGTTATATATCGATACCTTAATTCGCAAACCTACTAACTCCACTTTTTTTCGAAAATGGTATTTTGATACCAGCAGACACTATTTTTTTATTTTATGTGATAGGAGGGCAAACGAGCCGGCGTGTCACCTGATGGTAAGCAACTAACGCCGCCCATAGACATCAGTAACACATATAGTGTTACTGTTGCGTTGCCAACCTTTAAGGGATAGGGGATAGGGAAGGATGGGGAAGGGGGTGGGCCTCCGGGTACCTTTATCACCGAACGAAACGCGGCATGAGCCACTTTACGTCGATCTTCTGAGAGGTCGTGGTATTTCACCGGTCGAGCCGGCCCATTCATGCAGTGAAATGCTTGGCTCTACCACTGTACTAAATATTATCTAGTTTCTATTGGTAGCAAAATTTTCATTTTTGAAAAAAAAAGGAGTTAGTAGGTTTGCGAATTAAGGTATCGATATGTGAATATCTTCATATCAAGTTTCGTTTAATTCAGTTTAGCTATTTTGCAAAAGTAAATTTGTATGTGATTTTATTTCTTTTATAAATTCTTCTGCTACATCGTTACACTTTGGCAGAGTGGTCGTGGTCATCAATAAAGAGTTGACGTTTTATCTGTATCCCATAGTGGTAGGCAGAAAGTGTGATTTTGCACAACTTAAGTTCCTTGTGATGAATATTGATCACAAATCAAATTCATTTTATTGTTGACGTGCTTCACTATCTGCCGTTAATACACGCGAACAGCTGCCTCCCTGGTACACTCATGGAGAGGGCCGTCGAAAGCAGCCATCACTTGGTCGGTCCATAGCATCGGTGCTCTACCGCGTGGTCTAGTGCCTTCGACTTTACCCTCAACCACAAGGCGCTCCAGAAAAATATTTCTACGACGAGAGACGTGGCTAAAGAAAATAAAACTATATAGACGCTGCTTGATGTCTAGTTCTTGAATTATGGCGTTCTTCTCCAGCACCACATTTTCAGAGCATCTATCTGATTTTGCTTACTTATTTGTAAAATTGTAACTAGTGGAGGGGTCAATCTCCTTACACTATACCTTTTGATTGAAGCGTGTAAATAGCTCTTCTCTTCTCTAATCTTATTTAATGCGATATTGCGAAGGTACCAAGTACTAGGAAACGTATGCTGTGATTGTCGCATGTATTGAAGTGTAAGCACTTACCAAGAGTTCTTGCAGTCTCCTCTGCAGAGTTTCATGGCACCACTAAGATGTTAGGCAACCTACAGCATTCTCCATGCAATATTTGACGATTGATAATACGCTATATTTTGTAAGCGTTGAGAGTTTGATTTGTAATTATTGTTTGTTCACCACTCACAGCGATGGAAAATAGCGTTATAAAGAATTTTATGAAAATATGCGTATGCGATTTCACTCGACAAGATATAGAACTCACGAGAGCGATAATTATTTTCTCAGAAGATGATATTAATCTTCTGGGCGAACGAGAGATAGCGGGTTTACTCTCGTGAAGATTATGCGTGACGAAGTGCGTGATGAGAGAGAGATGAGAGTCGGTCCCATCGAGGTGGCGCTGCAAATCTTCTCTAAACTTCCACGAACGAGAATGGTTCATCTCGTAATCAACGCCATCTAGCGTGATCTTGGCGTAACACCTTGATAGCGCATCTCACAACAAGTACATACAATCAACCAACAGCGAAATATAATAGTAATGAAATAATGATTAGGTATTACCAAATTTAAATAATAAATATATACATATACTATTAACGCGCGTCACCAACTAGTATCAAATTACTAATACATATGGAATGCAAGACGTGTGCAAAGTTTTAAACTACAAAAAACTACATGCATTGTCACCAAAGAGTTTGCAAGACAAGTTTATAATTCACACATCCGAGTTTCTTGTTAACTTAAGTCTTGTTTCATTCTCACAGGGATTTCAATTTTCTCGCTCCAGATACACTTCTATTTGCTTCAATTCAATTCTAAGAATATGGGTGTGAGTGTGTGATTTGAATGTAAAACAATTACGTACTATATAAAGCAAAGCTTCAATTGTTTCTCTTTTATAACAGAAGAATAATAGTGAATAGGTGGTCTCAATCGCGTAGACGTTCCGGTATCTGAAGAATTTATTTTAAAAGCTTCAATTACTTTTTGAAACTCTTTTGAAAATCATTTACAAAATGGTGGAGCACCCCGCTTCTGAATGAAGGGGTCGCGGGTTCGAACCTGGCTCACATCGATGACTTTTCGAAATTATTTTCGGAACTTATGTGTGATATATCGATGACTGAAAACTTGTGCCCGGTATGGCAATAGGTTCGCCTCCTATTACATTTGGAACGTAAATTTATTTCCTCAATTTATTATTTATTTATTTCCCAATGGGTTAGTCATGGTTTACTTTATGGGGTTTAATAGATGTAATTATCCTTTTTGTACAACTTCAAGCCTTTTTTTACCCGATGGTGTAATTAGCAGCTATTAAGCCTTTGCCCGACTAATTGATACATCCCAAACGACTAATTAGTGGCAGAACCTATTGCGGTACATCGGGCACAATGTCAGTCATCGATAAATGTTACCCATAACATCCGGAAAGAATTCCGAAAAGTCATTAGTGTGACCCCGGTATTAATCCCACAACTTTTTGATAGCTAGACTTTTTGATAGGCCTAGAATATTCATTAGAAAAAAAACCATTATTTATATATATATATATATATATTCGTTTCATTTTAGTTGGTTTTACATTTTAGACATAAATTATGATAAATATTTTTAAATTTAAATTTTTAAATTCGTCATTAAAAAGGTGTTAATTATTTATAATAGGTATGCTTGTAATTTTAATAATATTTTTATAGAAACCAAGTGATAAACTAAAGTGAGATTCAAATTCTTTTAGATTAAACTGTTTTTTATTTATCTGAAAACATGTTTCATTGAGCGTTGCGTGACCACGTCGTGTTTCTAACGCCTTTTGTATTGGCATTCCGTGTGAAATGACTTAGAACTTTTTCATCACCGCAATTCACATTGCCGTTATTTCTGCTGTGATTTTTTTAGTAGGCGCTTTAACTTTTCAGTGGATAGTATTGGATTATTTTTATGAAAATATTCACGATAACTGCCTCTTTTCAAAGCCATGGTAGAATTTTTATGGTCCTACTAACAGTGTTATCTGTCTAACTAATTGATATTAAATGGCGTGCCATTTTTTTAGGAGCAAGATTAATGGCTTTGCTTTTCAATAGTCTCATTAATTCTAAAAAGGGTGATAAGATAATGATATTTTTGTTCGGCAGTGTGTTTTTTGAAACCTTAATTTTAATTAAATTAATGCAAGCGAATCATTGATTTATAAATGAAAATAACATTAGACGGGTTGGATTTTCATAAATTAAATAATAAATATTCTCGCTATGGAACCCAAAACTATATAGGTACTGTGAAGATGATGCGAGCGAACTCTTTGGTATTTTTAAAATATAAACTCTTTTTACATAGTCATCGTACGTGTAAATTTGTACTTTTGAATTTTTAAAAAGATATTTTTGATTAATAGAATTTTCTCAGAAATATAGAATAAAATATTAATTGGTAAATACATTTTGAAGAGAGAGTATCATTTTAAATACCAAAATTTTTATATATGAATTAATTCGTTTAAATTAAATAATGTATAATTTACTAAGTGAGCATTGAGGTGGAGAGGAGCAATGGTGATACTGGGACCTAGACGAGGCGCCCAGGGACAATGCAGAGATGAAAACCCATGACACAGTTTTGGCACGTATCCAAGTTTATTTAAATATCATGAATAATAAGAAATATTGAGATCTACTAGTGTTCTTATTTTATCACACATGCACTGAGCTTATAATACCCCTATAACAGATTAACCTTACAAGTTACATTATCATTTAAGAGGAGGATCTCAATGCAGCATTCCTTGTATTCAATAAATTGAGGAGCTGAGAGATGAACCCTATATATATATGAGAGACTCGATAGTCCGAGCTCGTTACATTGGTGGAGGCGCCGGGTATGATCTGAATGCATGTGTTGAATGTTTAATTTATGTATATATATTAATAATGGAGAAGAAGGCATAAAGAACAGTGCTTATCAAACTCGGCACTAAAGGCAATTGGGAACACATTGTCGACCAGATCGGTATGTTGTCTTACACGGGTCTGAGTCAGAAGCGGGTGGAGTATCTGAGACAGGAGTATCACATATACATACTGTCGTCGAGATGCATCAACGTATGCGGACTGAATCCGGACAATGTACAATATGACAGTACATGAAGAAGAAACCATGAAGTGGACAGGAAATAAATTTAATACTGATTTTTCTATTTATTTGAAGATATTTTAAAGTTATTGAGAACATTTTGACTATATTTATTATTAGTGCTAAATTATAGTGATTGTAATAGGTGTTAGAATGTTGGAGTAAAATTTTATATTATTTCTTTATATATATATTTAGAAAAGTTTATTTATTAAAGAATGATTTATCTTAAAGAATGGAGAGAGTAGCATATGGTATGGGTATGGTATGTAATATGAATTTGAATAGATAATGATGGTATTTGGTTTGATATTGGTTTGATATATGGTTTGGGGGAGTTATGAATCCATAGGAGATTCAATCCTCGTATCTATGATACATGAATGGTGGTGTGGAGTTATGTTGGAATATGGAAGGAATAGGTCGATATAATAACCGTAAATGGTATAGTTATGGAATGTAATATGATTAGGAATAGATAATGTTGGTATTTGGTATGATGTTGGTTTGGCATATGGTTTGGGGGAGTTATGAATCCATAGTAGATTCAATCCTCGTATCAATGATACATGAATGGTGGTGTGAAGTTATGTTGGTATATGGGAGGAATAGGTTGGTATAATGAAACATATGTTCATTATATTAATTGATGTGATAGGAATGGTATAATTATTTTTGAAGGTGCTACACTGTACTTAATTTAACTTAAATGAATTAATTTAATATATTGAAATAAAATTTGTTGATAATAATATTTTAAATTGTTTAATTGATATATTGGGATTTGATGTTACTATGATATTCGATTATCATATATTGTTATTTGATTAATTTAATTTCTTTTAAAGTGTATATCCCATGATTTATTATAGTTAATATTTTGTGATTTTTTCAGTTTCTCAAAGATAACTTGTATAATATTTTGTGTGATTTTTCAGGACACATTGTGTATTTCTTGAACAGTTTATGTAGCTTGATTAATATGTTTCAGAGACAATGGATTCGTCAAATGTTAGGTCGGGTAGGTAGAGTTAGATGAGGTAAATAAAAAATATATATATTGTTGTTTGTGTAGGGGTCAGGACCCAAAAATTGTATTGGTAGGAGTTTTCCCAGTGCCAAGTTTTTAGTGGGGTTTTGCTTGGCAAAATTTATTCAAGGAGGTTGATATACTGCTTGAGTAAATTCCACATCTTGAGTGGCTGGCATAGGACAACCCCCACAATAGGTAGGGCATCGTTAAGTCCGTAGGGGCATCATCCTCATTGATAATTATATTTTGTTGGCCATGATTAAACGCTTAGCAGCTATAATCCAGGCTTTAAAGGGGGGGATAATGTGAGGATGATGCGAGCGAACTCTTTGGTATTTTTAAAATATAAACTCTTTTTACATAGTTCTAAATTTGTACTTTTGAATTTTTAAAAAGATATTTTTGATTAATAGAATTTTCTCAGAAATATAGAATAAAATATTAATTGGTAAATACATTTTGAAGAGAGAGTATCATTTTAAATACCAAAATTTTTATATATGAATTAATTCGTTAAAATTAAATAATGTATAATTTACTAAGTGAGCATTGAGGTGGAGAGGAGCAATGGTGATACTGGGACCTAGACGAGGCGCCCAGGGACAATGCAGAGATGAAAACCCATGACACAGTTTTGGCACGTATCCAAGTTTATTTAAATATCATGAATAATAAGAAATATTGAGATCTACTAGTGTTCTTATTTTATCACACATGCACTGAGCTTATAATACCCCTATAACAGATTAACCTTACAAGTTACATTATCATTTAAGAGGAGGATCTCAATGCAGCATTCCTTGTATTCAATAAATTGAGGAGCTGAGAGATGAACCCTATATATATATGAGAGACTCGATAGTCCGAGCTCGTTACAGTACCTAAGTAGTAGTTTTTGGTTCTTGTGATGGGAAGTCATCAAAACTTTATGGTATAACATAACATAACATCACCCCTATGTTACCCGAAAGTGTAGGCAGCGGCTGTTAAGCCTCGTCTTGCCGTTATGTTTACGTCCCAAATGGAATAGGTGGCGAGCCTATTGCCATACCGGGCACAAAGTTTTCAGTCATCGATATTTATCACACTTAACTTCCGAAAACAATTTCGAAAAGTCATTGGTGTGAGCCAGTGTCAGGATTCGAACCCGGACCTCTGGATCAGAAGTAGTGTGCTCGACTACCGGACCACCGAGACTGCTATTAACTTTATTGTATTTTCTTCCATAATAAATATAATCGTAATCATCATCAGCCTATTGCAGTCCACTGCTGGACATAGGCCTCTCCCAATGTGCGATTCTATGCCATCCGCATCCAGTCTTTTCCAGCAGCCTTACTCAGGTCGTCTGGCCATCGGGCTGGTGGGCGTCCTACGCTACGTTTACCAAGATGCGGTCTCCACTATATGACCTTCTAACTCCATCTACCATCGGTTTTTCGGCAGATATGACCAGCCCATTGCCACTTTAGCGAGCTTATTCTACGAGCTATGTCGGTTACTCATTCCTGAGTTTATCTTTCAGAGTTACCCCAAGGATAGCTCGCTCCATTGCTCGCTGAGCGACTTTAAATTCGTGGACTAGCCCCACCATGATTGTCCACGTTTCGTCACTGTAGGTCATTGCCGTTAAGACGCATTGGTCGAAGACTTTAGTCTTCAGGTATTGCGGTATAGGCGAGTCGAAAACTCGACGCAGTTTGCCGAATGCGGCCCAACCCAGTGGAATCCTTCTGTCGGCCTCCTTCTCGAAGTTTCTTCTACCTAACTGGATAATTTGGCCAAGGTAGACGTTTTGTTTACGACTTCGAGAACTGACCCTTCGACGCTTATCGGTCCGGGCACGACATGTTCATTGAACATGACCTTGGTCTTGTCCAAGTTCATGCCCAAACCGACACGTCGAGAGGTTTCGTCTAGGCTGCGCAGCATTCCACTTTACTGTTCCAGCGACTCTGCCATTACAACGATGTCGTAGGCAAACCAAAGATGCGAGATGTACTCACCATTCACGTTGATACCCTGTCCAGTCCAATCCAGTGTTTTAAAGACGTCCTCCAGAGCGTTGGTGAAGAGTTTGAGAGATATGACATCGCCCTGTCTTACACCTCGATTCAGCTCGATGGAGTTCGTCACCTGGTCCGGAATCGTGGCATCGTGGCGGTGTCATACAATCATCTCAACACCTCGATATAACGCCAGTCAATCCGACATCGCTCACAGAAAGCTCGACAGAAAGAGTCCAAAAGCGTTTTCTTTGGCACCTTGCTTTTGCACAAAATAAAACAAAAATGCTGGTTTCCTACAACTTACGACAAACGACGACTTAAGGAGAAACATAGGAGATGGTATATTTGCCCACAAACTTCTTCAGATCTGCCATAGTCACCCAAACAACGAGACCAAAAATGGGTTGTTGATGTGTGAGAGACTGATCAATGTGTGCTGATCAAAAAGTGCTTCCATGTGACAACTTTTACGTAGTTAATATTCATGTGTTGAATAATGTACATCCTGAGAATCGCTTACTCCCGGTCGCGCTGTCAGTGGTGATTAGTATTATATTGTTACTGGCATGTGCCATCTTCTGGAGTCTATGCTAAATCTATGTTTACATCAATAATTTATCAATCTACCATTTTTCTCCTTATCAAACTCAGATAATTAAAGATGAAAGTTCGCAAATACAATAAAAAAACTATTAATGTTCATATAAAGCAAACATATCACAGATTATACAACTACAGTACAATAAAACATTGTCCACGGTCCAACTCGTACGGTTCCAGGTGTTAAGCAAAGGTGTGATTTACAGTAAATGTACTCTATTGGATGAAATTCAGAAATGCTCGTGACAGTGAAAAGTGATGTATAAATGACAATATCGATAATAAGCATAAAACCATAAAAGATTATCGATTGGTTTTCTCTTAATAGCTTTTTTACTTCAACTGTCGTCTTCATTACATCTTGAACTAATCTATGTTGCCAGATGTTTCTAATTATTTGATCTTAGGTTGCATACACGCCCAGGGACTGTTGATTGTCATGAAATCTGTGCTTTACATTTCATGCTAAGTAGTTTAAACTGCAGTAGCCACAACAACAGCTTCAGGCCTCGGTAGAACCTCTGAGTTCTATCTCTAAAACTTCCGATCCATATCCTTAATCTATCATAAAGTTCGGGAATGAAACTACGTCACGAACTTTTGCAGGTATACGTTGTCGGCACCAATCACCACCAGATTTGCATGTTGTTTTGCCTCCTATCCCTTAAGAAAAAAAAAACAGAATGTTAATGCATATTTTGAAAAATAAAACAAATTATACAAAATATACGGCATTATTAGCAGCTAGCAAACACCATTAAATCTCGAATAAATATATAATACATAATTTATAATTCGTGAATTATTTTATATAAATATTGCAACGCATAGGTAGCCCTGCACTACTGAGGACAATGATTCTCTGTAGCAGGGCAGCAACCGTTAAATTAACCCTTTAACGCTCGCCACACTGACCGGCCAGGGTTGGCGATAAACCGAATGACACTCCATAATGACTTTAGGGCTAAGCAATTAAGAAATGTTGATAAATTATACCAGCTTGCATTGTTATTATTTGATAGAGACTTTATACCTAATAACTTTCAAAGCCTCAACCCTATTATATTTATAAAAGCCTTTTTTATCCCATTGGTATTAATATATTTCAATATTATTACAATGAGTAATGAAATTATTTATGCCCACTGTGATAAATAAATGGAATTTGTAACTTTATGCGTTTAATATCCGTAGGTATGTGAAGTACCGGTACCAAAGAGCCCACAGAAGAAGGCGAACCACGGTCGAGGAGGCTCTCAGAGCCAGACGGGAATACGGGGCTGCCGCGCACGCTGTATGCGTTGCCATCGCTGCGGCTCGCAAGCGGTCCTGGAACGAGCTCGTCGAGGGACTGGACAGGGAGCCATGGGGACGCCCGTACAAAATGGTGCTGGGCCAGCTGACCCCGTGGGTCCCTCCGTTGACGGAGTCCCTGGACCCGGACGTCGTGGGAGGAGTGGTGGATTTGCTCTTCCCTAGGGTCCAGGGCGGTCCCTCAGATCCTCCATCTTAGTCGGACCACACTCCGTGGTCCGATGAGCTGGAGGTGACGGAGGACGAGCTCGGGCGAGCCGTTGCGCGGCTCGCCTCCCACAGCGCCGCTAACAGCCCGGATGGAATTCCGGGCCGGGTCCTGGCGCTCGCTCTGGGAGTCCTGTGGAATAAGGCGAGGCAGTTGTTCACCAACTGCTTCCGCCGCGGGGTGTTCCCCCTCGACTGGAAGTCGGTGAGGCTGGTGCTCATCAGGAAGCAAGGGAGGACCGGAGACACTCCGTCGTCGCTCCGGCCGATATGCCTGCTAAACGAGGCGGGGAAGCTCTTTGAAAGGGTTATCTCCGCCCGTATCGGCAGCCACCTGTCGCGGGTGGGCCCAAACATATCGGACTGCCAGTTCGGGTACCGCCAGGGGCGCTCTACCATCGACGCGGTGCGTCGGGTGCAAGCCCTGTCGGAACCGGCAGTCCGATCCGGGGGGGTCGCGCTGGCGGTGTCGCTAGACATCGTCAACGCCTTCGGGACCCTCCCCTGGCCGGCCATCAGGGAGGCCCTCAAATACCACGAGGTGCCTGCCTTCCTAAGGTCGGTCATCGGGGCCTACCTGCAGGAGAGACGGTTGGACTAGGTCGACCGGAACGGGATGGAGCAGAGGAAGGAAGTCTAGTGCGGGGTTCCGCAGGGGTCCGTCCTAGGGCCCTTGCTGTGGAACCTCGCCTACGACCCGGTCCTCCGCACCAGTCTGCCCCGTGGCGTGAGTGTTGTGTGTTACGCAGACGATACACTGGTGGTCGCCACGGGGCCCGACTTCGAGCATACGCTCAGGTTCGCTGAGCTGGGGGTGGCAATCGTCGTCAGACGGATCCGCGGGCTGGAACTTGAGGAGGCAGGGAACCCCTGACCACGTGGATCCAGGTGGGTGACACGGCTGTCCCGGTGGGGCGGTACATGATACTTCATGTACAGCCCCACAGGTACTCCTCGGCTACACTCTGGACAGCCGCTGGAGCTTCGAGGAGCACTTTGTGAGGATGGTACCCGGAGCGCGACGGGTGGGGGGCGTGCTGCACCGCCTGCTGTCCAATCTTGGGGGACCGGTAGAGGGAGTTCGTCCCCTCTACGGTGGCGTCGTGCGGTCCGTGGCCTTGTACGGGGCCCTCGTTTGGTCACGAGACCTCACGGAGGCCTCTCGCTCCAGGGCTCTGCTGAGGAGCCTGGAGTGGATCATGGCCATCCGGATCGTACGGGGTTACCGTACAATCTCGTACGAGGCGGCGACGGTCCTCGCGCGTTCACCCCCATTCATCATGATGCCGAGATGTACGCAGCCGCGTACGATCTCGGCCGGAGAGGGGGGACCCGGACGCGCGGGGACACGAAGTGCGGAGGCGGGAGGTCTTCCGGCGGATCCTGGGGGACAGGTGCAACGCGCTGGTTCTCCAGGGCTGTGCGCGTCAGCGCGCCGTCGGTGCCGTCCTGCCCTACCTCGAGGGCTGGCTGCTCCGTAAATGGGGCACTGTCACCTACAGGTTGACTCAGATACTCACCGGGCACGGGTGCTTCGGTGAGTATCTGAGTCGAATAAAACGTGAAGAGACGGCGAGATGCCACCATTGCGCATCCGACCTGGACTCGGCCCAGCACACGCTGGAGGTCTGCCCGGCCTGGGCGGCCGCGCGCCGAGTTCTGGTCGACGGGATCGGATGAGACTTGTCCCTGCCGACGTTGATCGCGGCAATGCTGGCGGAAGAGGAGGAGTAGAGGGCCGTGGTCTCCTGCGAAGCAGTAATGCTCCAGAAGGAGGCCACCAAGCGGGGTCGGGAGAGAGCCGATCCCGCTCGAAGGCGACGGCGTCGAGCTCAGTGATCGCCGCCGTCGACGGGCCGCGAGGGCGCACACCCCGCGAGTGCACCCTAGTCGCGGCGCGGGAAAGATGACCCCCCGGTGCAGCCGGGGAGGGTCGTCGGGGACGCCGCCGGCCGCGCGCCTCTTAACAGTGCGCGGTCGGAGCCGCCCCGCCCAGGAGAGCCTCCCGAGGTTCCCCGAGGATGAGCACCCGCTCGCGACAGAGGGGGGGCAACGGCGGAGTGGACCAGAGGGCGCACTGTCCTGGGCCACCCCAACCCCCACCTCTAGTTTTAGTGGGAAACCCTAGGATCGGATTGCAGTTTACTGTTTTGGGAGTCCCACACTACCCCCTGCCGTTCCCAGGCGGGGGGTGTGTATAAAGCATTTCCTCGCGTAAAAAAAAGGTATGTGAAGTAGCGTTTAGTGGATTGGTTTACAGGTCGATTTTTATTTTTGGTACTACTTAAAAAATATGTTAGAAAAGGAATTGTTGTGTACCAAGACTTCAAGTTGAGACTTCTTTGATCAGAAATTGGGTTAGATATTGATCGTCAATGGTGTCAAGCTGACTATTTGATAAAAACGTATATAAATATTATAAATAAAATTTAGAGTAAACAGATAAAAAATTAACTATAATCTATACCAGAAATAAAAGTCAGTGTATCGTGACAACCCTATGCAGCAATTATGGCAGGCCCGACATGCGCTCTAATAAATACGTGAATTCAACATACAAAAGGCTCCGGTTGAGTTTAATTAATATTTTTTACTTTTAAATTGTGTTTTCAGTGATGCTGAAACTATTGTTATTTACTATATACTTCCTAAAGCGTGTTGTATTGCCGAGTTAATTAAAGGGGCTAATTCATAGGGTTGGCAGCGAGAAAGCAATCAGTTGACAATTTGGATTAAACCTATATTATTTGAAATAATATACATTTATCTGAACTATTATATCATTATTTTCTTGTCTTAGCCCTTAGCCTACTATAAGTAGGGTCGGCACAACACCTCATCTTTCTCCACTCCTATCACTTGCCTTCACGCTTACTCCCTTCAATTTCATCAACTACAGTCCATCCATGTGTTTTACGTCCTTTATTTACCGATTTGTCCATCCACAGTTATTCTCATCACATTCTTGTAAATGGCTTTCTTTCGCCTATACCACCCGAATCTACCACTTCTATTAATTCCTTAATTATAATATATATATTTTGAGAACTATTATATAATATCCTCTTGAAAATATATCAGAAATCATTGTCAAACATGTCAGAATACAAAATGTATATACAGAAAATTGCAGAATAATCGTATTCTTCTATTACCATATCATTCGTTCATTCATTCATATATTCATGCAAAACGCACATTTGCTTATAACAAGAAAGCGCTTAAATCGGTTTGTTCTTTAGCTGGAACAAGCAAATATCCCCTTTTATTGCATTTGTTTATATCTACGATATGTGGCTCTGAAATGAGCGGTTATAATACTCTTTTAAATAGCTGTAAGTATATTTTTAACTTGATCCATTTGATAACGGAAGGAGAATACAGGGTTTCCTTGTATCCTCCACAAATAGGTTTTAATATTTTCTAGGTTTCGTAAAGTTTTTATTTTATTTCTATTTATGAAAAGTGTCTTGGGTATTAATACCTATGCATAGGAATAATGGGATAGAATAAATGAAAATATAGTTAGTATTTGAAAGTAGACTATGGATAGAAAAACAATCATAAATTACTTCTCACTTTATCCCTTGTGATAAGAACGAAATACTTTTTTCTCCTGACTCAATAGTTTCGTGATATTATGTGATTATATTAATATCTTTACCATGACACTGAAATTCGTAATATATCTAGATGACGTTGTGTGATATATTGTGCTGAGTATTTATTCTTCAGTTATCTTTTAGCTCACTATTTTGTTAAATATTGTTTATCTATCAATCACTTGATTGGGCTTACCAAACAATTCTTAACAAGCGTTTTTGCGTTAAACACACTTTTGTATAGTCTACAAAACTGGCAAACTGCGTGGAGTTTTCGACTCGCCTATACCGCAATTCCTGAAGACTAGAGAGAAGAAGAAAGTCTTCAACCAGTGCGAGCTATGGAGCGAGCTAAGCTTGGGGTATCTCTGAAGGATAAACTCAGAAATGAGTATATCCGACAGAGAACTAGAGTAACCGACATAGCTCGTAGAATAAGCTCGATGAAGTGGCAATGGGCCGGTCACATCTGCCGAAAGACCGATGGTAGATGGAGCAAGAAGGTCATTGAGTGGAGACCACGACTTGGTAAGCGTAGTGTAGCACGCCCACCAGCCCGATTGTCAGACGACCTCAGAAAGGCTGCTGGAAAAGACTGGATGCGGAAGGCAGAGAATCGGATGTTGTGGCGCAAATTGGGAGAGGCCTATGTCCAGCAGTGGAGTGCAATAGGCTAATGATGATGATGATGACATCAACTGAGGAACTTCATCACCATAATTAAAGTAATTTTTAATTTCATTACATAGCATAAAACAAAGTCGCTTTCCGCTGTCTGTCCCCATAAATATCTTTCAAACTACGCAATGTATTTTGTTGCAGGTTTTTTAATGCATAGAGGGTTTCAATGGGGTGTTTTCATATATAATTCATGTAAAGAATATACTAAAGTAAAAATGTTAACATGATAACATAACATAACTTCACGCTTTTTACTACCCGAAGGTGTAGGCAGTGGCTGTTAAGCCTCGTCTCGCCGTTATGTTTACGTCCCAAATGGAATAGGTGGTGAACCTATTGCCATACCGGGCACGAAGTTTATATTCATCGATATTTATCACACATAACTAACGAAATTAATTTTAAGTAAAATAATGGCTTATTTACCAAGAAATAGTAAACATTACAACATTAACTTTCATTCAGTAAAGTATCTTATACAGATTTTGATTTTAATAGAGATCAATATGGCGCTTTACAGCATGTAATTTAAACGAATATTTACGAAGATATTACAATATCAACATCGCGGGACATATCAGTTGCGCCGCGCAGTAGTATCGGCCAGAACGCGTGCCGATAAATAGCACAAATTGAACGTTTTAAATCTAAATTTTTTCTCATTTATTAGTTTGACTAGCTGACCCGGCGAACTTTGTTCCCCATCAAAAGTAATAACTGTTGTCCTGCTATGTTAATACTGCAATATCTTCGAAAATATTTGTTTAAATTGCATGCTGTAAAGGGCCAGGATTATCTAAATTACATGCACAATCTATTTAAGAAACTTAATTGGATGACAATTAATGCTGTAATGTTTAAAAGTACTTCGTAAATAGGCCATTATTTCTCGTAAAAAGTAAAAAAATTAAAATGATCATTGTGGGTTATCCCTAAGAGACATAGATAGACATATGCCCTCGCGGACTTTTTTGAAGACCTTTTAAATGTGTATAATATTGTAGTACGTTGTTTTGATTTATCACTTAGGGTTCAGGCAGCGTTTGCGACTAAAGTTCCAAATCTTGAAAATTAACACTTTTTTTTACTACACTATACATGAATTATAGATCAAAACCACCCCGTTGACGCCCTCTAACTATTAAGAAAAACCGCATCAAAATCCGTTGCGTGGTTTTAAAGATATGCGTATATAAGGGGACAGACAGCGGAAAGTGACTTTGTTTTATACTATGCAATCCGCCGGGTCAGCTAGTATCTTATAAAATAAAATTTAAATCATCCGCTAGTAATGTGGCCACAATGAAACCGGAAAGAAAAATTAAGTTATTGGGACATGTATAAATGCTGACTCGATAATGGTAGGCGGGCCAGTGATTTATTTATTTATTATATTTATTTTATTATGGAGGATCGCATACGCGTCATCGTTTTCCATAAACCGGCCATATTTTTTGCTGTAATCGGTCTTAATATAAATTTTGCGAGTTAAAAGACGTCATGGGTTATGCCTCTTCCAGGGAACCTCTAAGAGCCCATCGGAAACTCGAATAACAATAAGTAAGATTTAATATTTTTGTTTGATAAACATAACATAACATAACTTCACGCCTTTTGTTACCCGAAGGTGTAGGCAGCGGCTGTTAAGCCTCGTCTCGCCGTTATGTTTACGTCCCAAATGGAATAGGTGGCGAACCCATTGCCATACCGGGCACAAAGTTTGTCAGTCATCGGTATTTATCACACAGAACTTCCGAAAACAATTTCGAAAAGTCATTGGTGTGAGCCAGTGTCTGGAATCGAACCCCGGACCTCTGGATCACAGGCCGAGCGCTCGCCCGCTGCGCCACCGAGACCTCAAATTTTTGTTTGATAATTTATTTTTATGAACCAATAAGTAACCGTGTGTTGTAGACGGTTTTGTCCTATTTTATTTATAACTAGTTGTCCCAGCGAACGCTGATTTTCCTCAGAAGCAATGAGAACTAATAAAAATGGTCATTGTGGGTTATCCCTAAGAGATAGATATAAACTATCGCGGACTTTTTTGTAGACCTATAAGGTGTATATTAAGGTATATATTAATGTATGTATTGTAGTAGTTAGCTTTTTTGTGACATTGGTGACTCCTCCTCCAGTTACGTCAAACTACAAATAAATTGTTTCGCTTATTCAAAGCGGCGGCAATATTGACTGGAATAAGACTGGGAACAGGACGTGACCCATGGATGCCCCTTAAATTAAAGTGGAAAATATACAAAAGGGTTGTCAGACCTGGATCTGAAGGTTGGTCAATAAAGGAAGTGGATGAAACGCTACAAACACAAGATTACAAACACATTCATAAAAAATACTTGACACGTAACATAACCTAATAATCATACTCTAAAATTTACTATAACACCGACCATCAACAATCACTTACAACTGTTCCCTAATAAAAGTGTACGATCCTTATCGCTGTAACTTTAGTTACGGGAGAAATATCAGCCATTTTGTCGTATAACACCTAACGTAACCGCTCTGGGCCGGTGCGAACCGCTTCGAACCAGATGTTGCATGACAAATAGCAATGCGGTTCTAGTATTCGCTACTTTTAGTAAGTTCGAGCCACATTGAACTGGAACAATATTACGTTTAGTTAGGGAGACAATTGTGTGAATATTAGAAGCTTAGAATTATTTACATTATTTGTTTTTGTAATAGTGAATGTAGGTATGTATATGATTATTTACATAATTCGGAAATATTCTAATAGATTATCAGTATCATTATATTGGTAAACATTTAATTTTTCCTGATTAGTATACAAGGTCAAAAGCAAGTAAAGTCAGGAGAATGATGTGCTTCAGATCCTGACAGTCTTGGAGTAGTCTATCTCGCCGCTTCTGATTCAATTGTTGTGGAATCGATTTCGGACTCGAAAAGTTATGTACGACAATAGGTTTTGCCACCTATTACATTATGATTTGGCGATTCGAGGCTTTTCAGCCACTCCTTACACCTTTGGGTAGAAAAAGGCGTGGAGCAATGTTCTGTTGGTATATTTAGATCCTCGATAATTCGTAACAATGCTTGAAAATTACGTAATGTATAATTTGTTTTCAACGCTTGACAATATAAATCAACTAATATTCAATAACGTAAGTACACTTTATTATAATCTAGCAATATGAAGCAACAACTTGTGGCTGTTTGCAAACTATATTATGCGACGTGGAAAGCTTCGGAAGTTTGTAAATTTATAGAAGTTTGTCGAATTTCTGCTCGTGAAGTTAAACAGTTTCATAATTAATGGCTTTGTGTTGATAGATTACCAAATCACATTTTGTTTAATTATATATTATGATTTAGGGTTATTTTATTGCTAAAGAATATTATAGGTAATATGAACATTTTATTGACATACTCCGATAGTCTGGACATTGTAATAATAGATGGTAAAAGATTGACTAAACAGATATATAGTGCAAAAGCGTCAAGGGTAGCCACGAATTTCTATTCATAATCAAATTGAAAGAGTCCTTTAGAAAGGTGATGTCAGGAGCCTTGAAAACCTGAGAGCGTGTATGACAAGAGTTTTGAAAGTCAAGAAGCGAGTTATAATGTCTACTATAATAACATTCATTGCCAAAATATCACACTGCAAATCAAAGTCAAAGTAATTATCGTAAAATAATTGGAAAGTATGAATAAATTTCAGTAAATCTGAAACTGAAGAATTTACATGCTTATAAATGGAGAACACATTAATATTGTATTTATTCTTTCTTAGGGGCAAACGTGCGAGTGGTTTATCTGATTGTGAGCAACTAATACGCAGTCCTATAAGCAGTAGGAGAAGAAAGGAAGGGGAATGTGGGTCGGGCCTCCGAATACCACTCTCACTGAACGAAACGCGGCACGAGCCATTTCGGGATATTCCTAGAGGTAGTGGTATTTCACCAGTTGAGCCGGCCCATTCATGCAGCAAACCGCAAGACTCTACCACTGCGTAAAATGTGAATCCATTGAAAATCCAAACAGATTCTGAACTAAAACATTTAATATCGATTTTTTTATGAACGAATAAAATCTAACAAGTTACATTTTTTTCGTTATAACAGCTTAAACGAAAGGTTCTTTTATCCAAAGATCCGACGCTAATACGCCTGTTTTCACCGTTGAAACAAAAGCGTAAAAATTAATCGATTTTGTTCACAATCCGAGGGATTCTTTTGAATTTACAGAGAAATTTTCCGTTACATTTATTAAAAGATTAGCATGTTAAGCAGAAAAAAAAAACATCTTTTTCTTACTTTCGTAGGTAATGTATTTTGTTTAGCTAGATGTGATAGATCTACGCAACTTCCTGAATGAATGGGCAAGCTTGATGGGTGAAATACTACGAATGCCTTCCCATAATATCCATGTCAAGTGGCTCATGTCGTGTTTGGTTCGGTGAGATAGATAACCGGAGGCTCAGACGCCTTCTTCCACCATTCCTTAATAACTGGTAACAGTCAAACTATCTGTGTTGCAGGTATCCATGAACGAATCTTGTTGCTTACCGTAAGGTGACCCGCTTGCTCTTTTGCCTTATATGTATATCATAAAAATAAAATAACAATTACCAAACTAAAAGATCGTTGATCATTAAACTATCCACTGATTTGTCTAATAAAATAATAATATCTTGGACAAAGTATACACAGCGCCCTCTAGTTCCAAGCTAAGCAATTAAATGCTTGTGTTATGGATACTAGATAACGGATATAAATACATTTATACTTTTTTTTTTGTAAATACATACTTATAATACATAGAAAAACACCCAGACACCACACAAATATTCATGTTTGTCACAAATATTTGTACTCGGGTGGGAATCGAACCCCCGACCTCATTGCTTCAGCCGGTAGTTTTTACCAATGTGGCACGAGGCCCTTCAAAATAGCGAACATGCTAACAATATTTGTTAGATTTACGAAACTCTAAAACTTGTAGACCTATTTACATATTGATTAGAAAATTTTGTGCAAACATTGTACACTGTACAGTGATATTAAATCATTGTGATATAAGATATAAGTTTTCGATGAACATACATAAACATAACTTCACGCCTTTGTTACTCGAAGGTGTAGGCTGTTAGGCCTCGTCTCGTCGTTATGTTTACGTCCCAAATGGAATAGGCGCTGAACCTATTGCTATACCAAGCACAAAGTTTTCAGTCATCGATATTTTTCACACATAACTTCCGAAAACAATTTCAAAAAGTCATTGGTGTGAGCCAGTGTCAGGATTCGAACCCGCGACCTCTAGATAAGAAGCCGTGTGCTAGACCACTGGACCACCGAGACTTATGACCAATAATATCTTACGTGAAACTAATTTTATACAATATCTTTTTTTATCTTACGATGTAGGTATCAGTGATCATCACGAAGTGAATAAAAATAAATTTAAGAAAAGATTGAGAACATATTGCATCGATGAATTGCCCTAATATAATGTAGTATGTGTGTGAGTGTATGTATCTATTTATGTGTGTATGTGGATATACATGTACATCATTAATATGTTATTATTATTATTATTTATAAAATTATTAATGAATTGATAATGAAATTGAAATGTGTTTATAATCAAATAAGGATCCCACAGACAAATTGTTCGTGCAGTTTTGTGGGACAGTGAATAATAATATCATGTATACAATCTATCTTGTAACTAATAAATTAATAAATAAATTAAAATACGGGCCACCTAACAGTAATTATAGCAATGGTGTCTATCAGATAGTCATGACGTTAAAAGAAGCGAAATGTCGCGGCTATCTAATAGAAAATACAAGCAAAACTGACATCGCTCATTTGTAAATGACCAAGGAACTACTTCAAACCTCCTTCATTATACTAATGATCACTTAACTTTGGTCACAGACGCCAGTGAGTAGTTTTTATCAGAGAAACAAATGATCATATTTACTGGAAGTGGGGGAGGCGTTGCGTTGCGTTTTGTGGTGATTCGAAGAATATATTACTTACAACAATTATCACTATCAAACTAATGATCTAATTCTAAAAGAAATAATGAGTGACTTTGGAAACTCGCGAGAGAGTTAACATAACATAACTTCACGCCTTTTGTTACCCGAATGTGTAGGCAGCGGCTGTTAAGCCTCGTCTCGCCGTTGTGTTTACGTCCCAAATGGACAACCTATTGCCATACCGGGCACAAAGTTTTCAGTCATCGATATTTATCACACATAACTTCCGAAAAACAATTTCGAAAAGTCATTGGTGTGAGCCAGAGTCATGAATCGAACCCAGACCTCTGGATCAGAAGCCGTGTGCTCGACCACTGGGCTAAGATAAAAGAAGAGAGTTAAGATGCGAAAATATCTCATGATACTTTAGCTAGTGGGCTTAACCTCCATGGGATACTGGGATGGGATGTACGTATGTATTAAAAACTAAAAGCTGGAATTGAAAAAATACTTGGATTAATTTATTCTACGTAGAAGTATATTCTTTGAACGTATATTATACATAGTAGTTAAAATTAGATGCATAATTTTCTCGCCTGGTTCTTGTCATGAAACTGCCACTTTTAGGAAAATTGTTGCCTGAATTGAAATTGCCTTGCATTTATGTAAAACCACCGTTAGACTCTGTTTTAGTCTTTGTTTCAGTTGACTGATAGACTGATTGAAAAGGGTGTAAAGTCTATTGAGTGTATTAAGGCTTTCAATCGGGTTTGATATTTTGTCATTGTCAAGCTGAAAACATACGGGGTGAAGTTCTGAATGACAATATCGACAGTGTAATTAAATTATTATCGAATTACCCATTCTAGTCTTTGTTTTTTAAATTATTTTCCTTCTGAAATATTAAGATATGAATAGTTTAGTGTACTATATATATTTTAAATATTTTAGGATTTGTTTTTATAACAAGAAGTTTTACAATGACGCAATGAGGGAACGCGTATTCACGTAAATAGTAATTCCAGACGTATAAAATATAAAAGAATAAAAATTGTCGAGTATTGGAGTGAATTCAAAAGAAAGACTACATTTAATTTTTAGTCGTCGCCATGGCATGGCGAAGATACAAAGCACATAATTTTTATATAACTCTTACTGCTTATTGATTTATATATTTTTAGCTTTAGAATTCTAAAATTTAAAGATTATTTGGTAAGTGATATGAAAAAAAAAGTATTAAATTTAATTCTCATGCTGTTTAGTTCGGTTATTACGCTTAAAGTAAGGATATATATTATATCGTAACAGCTTGTCAGGTAAAATGGTAAAATTAATAATATTCACACAATATTTATCCCATTATTTAAATATTTAGATAGCAAATAAACAACTGTATGTTTATAAATTAAATGTTTTAAAGACAATTGAGTTAGGACGCCGAAATATGTGACCTTAACCGAACCTTTGGCAGTCTCATCCTGAAAATTATTCCAACTGTTATTGTTATAATAGTAAAATTTAATTGTTTAAGGGATCCAAGGGCTTCTGTAAGCTGATTTGAGAATGAAATACATATTTAATTGGCTGTTTATTTAGTATATAGATAGATGAATTTTCAGCAAAAAGCTATATAGTAAACGATAAATCGAAAATTCCGAATATTACAACAGTATCTACTTATATACTTACTTTACTAGTTACTACTTATAACATTTTGTACATAAAAACTAATGGTTTAGAAAAAGTGTTTGTAAAAAAGAAAGTATTGAAGGAACATGCCGGTGGTTAAGATATTTAAATTTGGGAAAAATGACCAAGCAGGTCAGGATCGAGATCTTAACGGCCAGTGCCATTATAGCAGTGGATCCGTTTACAGAGTATTATTTCTAATTCCGGATTCCTGGACCTCTTCTATATCCTTGGATAATCGATCGTTATAGAAAGGCAAATTTTTTGGTGCTGCTACTGAACTGTGAGTACTTTTCTGTAAGGAAATTGGCCCTAAATCCTTTTTTATGTATTTCATTTCACAATTCTGATTCAGAAGTTGTGGGTTTATTTCCGGACTCACGCAAATTATTCTCGGAATTCTTTTCGGAAGTTATAGGTGATCAATTTTAATGACAAACAACTTTATGCCCCGTGTACTGGCAATAGGTTCGCCATCTATTTCATTCGGGATGTAACGTAACGATCCGTCGAGGTAAGGCTTTAACAGCAGCTGCCTACACCTTCGGGTAAAAAAGGCCTAAGTTTATGTTACATTTACTTCACAAGTTCGTAAGTGTTAACTACTATATGTGTGTGTATAAATAAAATAAATAAATTATTATTTCGGTATCACTGTTCATCAAAACGGTTTCATAAAATCTATTCGGTTTCATAATCTCACCTTGTAAATCTAACTATCTATATGTTTGCCAATAAAACAGTCATTTAGTTTTATAAATATACCACACTCAAGAACTCTTCTTGGTCAATATGCCGCCTGGCACAGACTGTGTTTTTTTTTATTGGGATAGGAGGGCAAACGAGCAAGCGTGTTACTTGATGGTAAGCAACCAACGCCACCCATGGACCCCAGCAACACATATTGTGTTACTGTTGCGTTGCCGACCTTTAAGGGATAGGGGATAGGAAAGGATGGGGAAGGGGGGTGGGCCTCCGGGTACCTCTCTCACCGAACGAAAGGCGGCACGAGCCACTTTACGTCGGTCTTCTGAGAGGTCGTGGTATTCACCGGTCGAGCCGGCCCTTTCATGCAGCGAACTGCTTGGCTACCACTTTAAAAAAATACTATGTAAATATATATAATATAATGCAATATCTAAAATTCGCGACTTAGACATTTCATATGCTCAGACAAAATTTAAAAAGCAATTTAAAAAATATTAAATAATAAATACAGGTAAATATATAAATATTTTTTATGGATCTAATATTGCAAATAAAATTCATTATGTTATTATTACTTTCATGTTATTGCCAGGATTAGATATATTGTGCATGACGTGACCTTTTATAATTAAAGGAGTACGCTTGTCTGATACCTTATTGTATAACTTGTAACAAGATTGTATGTGTACAAGTAAATCCTTTGTTGATGGTCCAATAATTATTTAAATAAAATAAAAGTGTTGTAATTATTATCCGGTAGATACTAATCAAGATAATGACGATGCGATGTTATTGCCTTTGGACACATGCAACACATATAATCTTACATTTTCGTTACTGACCTTTATAGGGAAGGACCTGCGATGAGGAGGGGAGAGATAAATAGATTTAGCCTCTGAATATAACACGGCATGAGCCGCTTTACATCGACACTCTGATATGTCGTAGTATTCGATTCCAATCAAACCGGTCTATTCATACAGCAAACTGCGTGTCTCCACCCTTGTCAAATATATCAGGGGTAACCAGTAAGTACATGCGTTTTCTTCGGTTTAATTGATATGATGGTAAGCAATTAGGTAGTAATGTTTCTACATTGTATTTCAGTACAAAGTAACAATTAACTGAACATTATGCAAACGATTGCAATGGGCGACGTCAACTAGGATTTGGTAAACGTTAATGTTTTTGAAGAACAACGAATGGTGTGGAGGTGACGATACATTTCGATTTTTTGGTTATGTCTCTGATTATATTTATCGGAGACATAGGTAAAATATTCTACGTTTTGATGAATAAAAATTTTTCGCACTAATCTACTGAACCATCAAAGAAAAAAATATTTCAATGGCTTATTAAATTGCTACAATGTATAACACTATTTGTGTTGCAAGTGTCCATGGGCGGCGCTAGTTACTTACCATGAGGTGACATGCCTACTCGTTTGCCTTCTTATACTACAAAAAATATCTAAAAAAATATTTTAATAGATGATTCTATTAATTTTCTGTTCATGTCACTACAATGTGTACTACTAAAACAAACTGTACCTAGTTCGTACACACGTGCCCAAACTATTCCAACCGTGGCTTTGTTTGAGCCTGTATATATACTGTACCACGACAAATTGGTTTATACAATTTGCCTTCGTTGTTTATTCGTTAGGTCCATTATTGTTGGAGAAGATATCATTACATATGTACGAGTACGCTACGGTGACTGTGATATGTTCCACAACGGTGATCCTTTGTTGAGGGTATTTAAAAATAAATAAATCCTACATACATACATACATAACTTCACCCCAAATGCCTTGCGGGGTAGGCAGAGAGAACAGAGCGCCATAAGGCACGATTCTTACACGCCTCACTCGCTTCGTTGACTTTCATAACTCTTTTCATGCACGCGCGTCGGTTTTTGAGGCTCTTAACATCACCTTCCTCCAGAACACGTTCTATTTAGTCATGGAATATTTGTCTTGACCGTCCTCGACTCCTACATCTAAATAAATCCTACTTATAATTAAATATCAGCTGGTGTTAATGATCAAAATTAATGCAGAATCGCCAAGACTAACATCATGAGAGATTTTAAAATTTTACATTTCTGGTAGTTTTCGGTGAATGTCTTGTAAATTTAAGTCCAGGTATATTTTTCCAGGTATTCTGTGAGTTACTTTAGTAAATAGGTTTAGCTATAGGTTCCCATAGGTTTAGCTCTCTGATTCCTTATTTTAATTTATAGAGAAACATAGGACATTTATTTCTTGAAAAATAAAGTTAACGATGACTGACAAATTCTTGCACAAACAAAGCAATACAGTATTCCAGTGGTAGAGCCACGCAGTTTGCTGCATAAATGGGCTGTCTCGACCGATAAAATACCACGGCCTCCCAGAATATTGACGCAAAGTGGCACATGCCGTTTTTCGTTCGTACACTTTTTACATTACAGGTGTCTATAAGCGGCAATAGTTACTTACCAGCTCGCTTGCCGCCCTGTCCGATAAAAAATTGTATTACATACGTAAATACGAGTATATACAATTTATACTCGCTTCTATCTATGTACAGTACTCGAAAAAGAGATTTCTTTCAGGGCGTGTACAATGTGGTTTGAAAGTGACTTTACAAATAAGTGCCCTTGTACGCCACTCAATTCCCTTTGTCTTCTCATGTATTGTTCCGAGGCGGGATTTTTTTTTCATAACAATAGAAAAATTTCTAAACTGATTTTCCAAAGAGAAAAGGCTTTCACGGGTTGAAATTTATTTTCATACTGGCTGCTATTTTGCAGTGTACACTTCGATAGAATATTAATCGCTTTTCCATTGATACAACTAATTATTTCGATTTCATCCAATGAGTATGTTTAATTTGAAAAAAAAATAGATACGAAGTTTTAATATTTTACAAAATTTGCTATTATAATTATTATTATAGTGAAACTTTTATTACATCGTCTCAAACTTTTTCGTCTGCGTGTTGCATGTCGCGTGACGGTCGGCCGCGGAGTAGGGATAAAGTGAAAGGCGCGCCTTTCACGTCTATTATCGTTTATTTACACGTACAAACAACACAATAAATATATTTGTTTGTTTGCACTCGGGTGGGATCGAACCCGCCCCGACCTCGTGTTATCGGTAGTGCGGTTTACCGATGCACCACGAGGCCCGTATGAATGATTGTCTAATTACCGTCCTCTTTACCAATTTCGACACATTTTCTAGGATCGGGTTTGTTTGTTTGTTTGTTTTTTACATACATACATATACGTACGTAAGTATTGCAGGCGGAGAAAAAAAAAAATTATTAATATAACAAATGACACGATAAAAGGGAATATAATAAATTCGTATGTATTGTAAACGACGGAGGCTTTTAAGTTTCCAATTCAAAAAAAGTGAACTACATATATGTGACACAGTTATGTTCGTCAATTTATTAGCATTAAGATAGTGCTCTTTATATATGTATTTGTCACATTTTCATAATAAATCAAAATATCATATTTACTGGAGGAAAAAATATCGTTTTGTTTTGTAAAGATCCTTTGTTGTAATGTTGTTAACGTTTAATAGGTGTCGCGTTAACCCTAGTGCCGTAGCTGGAATACTTGTCGATTCGGGCGACATCTATCGATATAATACGATATTACGGCAGAATCATCAATAGTAGCAACCTAGTAGCGCCATCTAGGAATTATTGTCGTGACCACGTAAAATAAAAAACATTTATTAAACCCTATTAACAAATACAAGATGGCAAGTAAATTAAAGTCGCCCTTATCGCACAATCCCCTGAAAGCCGGTGACGTCCGGTTCGATTTCAAATTAAACTAGTTTTCTCTCTCTTTGCAAAACTGCCACTGACTTGTAACTAACGAATTAGTGGAGGAAGCAGACTGACGCCTTTCTTACTTTACTTAAGTTTCCAATTCCAAAAAGTGTGCCAGGATTCGAACACGCGACCTATGCGATTCGGAAGCCGTGTGCTCGACCACTGGACCACCGGAACTACATATATGTGACACAGTTATGTTCGTCAATTTATTAGCGATAAGATAGTGCTCTTTATATATGTATTTGTCACATTTTCATAATAAATCAAAATATCATATTTACTGGAGGAAATATTTTATGGTAACTAAAATACGTGAACAGTGACTTACTCGTACATTCGATTTTCGAAAAAAATAATATTTCGAAAATTTTTAGTTAAATGTCTATAATGTGAAAAAAAGTTTCACTTTTACGGTGGTTTCATAAAACCACACAAGTTTTTTTATTATATTGATGACTCAAGAGATACACAATAATCCCTATTTCAATTGTATATTAATTACAAATGATGATATAAAAAACTTAACTTCTTTACTCACCTACCTACTTTTTAATTACTTATGCAATTAGGTATGTGTAAAAATATGAAATCATAATAATATGGATCATTTGCGAATAAGTGGTAAGTTCTCAGTACCGAGTTGAAATTCTTATTTTATCAACTCAAATTGTACAATGTTAAATTGAAGACCAAAAAAAAAATACTTGAATTAACTAAATTGATTAATTGAATCGACCCAGCATGTATAGAGTGGCTTTAGTGGTCTGGATGTCGAACACCTTGAATACAGAAGTCGTTGGATCAAATCCAGGTTAACACCAATGACTGTTGGATTGTGTTTCGGTAGTTATATGTGATAAATATCTGACATCATTGTGTCAATAGGTTCCGCCACACATTCCATTTGGGACGTAAAAAATTGGCTTAGCACCTATTCTAGTTACTAGTAGTCTACACCTTCATTATAAAAAGGCGTGAAGTTATAAAAAATCGTAAATTAAGTAAAGTTATACAAATATTAAAATCGAATCAATAAAAACAAGGACAGTTATTTTTTAGCAGCAGGTGTATGATACAGCATCAGTCAGGACCACCATCGACGTTATACTTTCGCAATGTGACGTGTATCCACGTCGGCTTTTATTTGCGGCCAATCAATTCTCTGTGGACTGAATTGTCAATGAAATTCATTTCTTTTTTACTGGATACTCTATTATATTTGAATCCCCGGTTTATATAATAGTCCGGTCATTTTAGACATAAAAATAGTGATCAAATAAAGAAAATTCCGACAAAGCCAAATCTTCGTAGAGACCTTAGGTTTACCACAAGGAATAAAGTGTCAAAAGTCCCCATCAGTCCCATGTGAGCTTAGGGACTTATTCGGGGCCCAACGTCAAAATTTTAGGTTTTTTGGATTTTTCTCGAAAACGGTAAGTTTTATCGAAAAAGTACTCAGAGCAAAGTTGTAGATCTTAAAATTCTCTATAAAAATGGTTCCTATGATTTTTTCTCTAAGACCCACTATTTCCCAGATATTGCGCTTGTAAGAATCAAGTTCTACATAATATGCACACATTTCCACACCACCTGTGAGATAGTGTACTCGGCGCGTTTTTTTCAACGTGGTATCCCCGGTAGGCCTATTCCACGAACCTTTATGACGTTATTTTCAGGAACAATAATTATTTAATAGCATGAAGATTATTGATATGGGTTAGAAGAAAAGTTAGAACGACAGTTAAACCCAGTAGGGTTTAACTGTCGTTCTAACTTTTTTTTATTACTTTAATCTGACTCATACTCTTCATATTCAACTTCAACAATCATGTTTTCTTCAATTTCTTTTTGTTCCTCTTCTTCTCCTTCCTGTTGAGGAACGCTTAGAAATTGTTCAAATGAAGATGAATCAGTTGTCTCTTCATCAAAATCACATGAATCTTCCTCTCTTGTATTTAATTGAACATTTGAGCAAGAGACACCTTGGCAATTGGTACACGCTGGAGAACACTGCAACCCTACTTTTTTACAGCCACATTTGGCACTACAACCTTTCTTGCAATTGCAAAAAATAATGAATAAGAAGTTTTTCTGGAGCAGGGGGCAGTAAAGTTCGAATCGGTTTCAAAGTATTATTTATCAATTTCCAACCCCAGTCTTCAGAGTTCAGTTCATTGCCTTGCCATGTCTGAACTTGATAGTATACTCGAAACAAATGTTGAGTAGCAGATGCCGATGTTGGAGGAAGACAAGATTCGAACTTTACTGCCCCCTGCTCCAGAAAAACTTCTTATTCATTATTTTTTGCAATTGCAAGAAAGGTTGTAGTGCCAAATGTGGCTGTAAAAAAGTAGGGTTGCAGTGTTCTCCAGCGTGTACCAATTGCCAAGGTGTCTCTTGCTCAAAGGTTCAATTAAATACAAGAGAGGAAGATTCATGTGATTTTGATGAAGACACAACTGATTCATCTTCATTTGAACAATTTCTAAGCGTTCCTCAACAGGAAGGAGAAGAAGAGGAACAAGAAGAAATTGAAGAAAACATGATTGTTGAAGTTGAATATGAAGAGTATGAGTCAGATTAAAGTAATAAAAAAAAGTTAGAACGACAGTTAAACCCTGCTGGGTTTAACTGTCGTTCTAACTTTTCTTCTAACCCATATCAATAATCTTCATACTATTAAATAATTATTGTTCCTGAAAATAACGTCATAAAGGTTCGTGGAATAGGCCTACCGGGGATACCACGTTGAAAAAAAACGCGCCGAGTACACTATCTCACAGGTGGTGTGGAAATGTGTGCATATTATGTAGAACTTGATTCTTACAAGCGCAATATCTGGGAAATAGTGAGTCTTAGAGAAAAAATCATAGGAACCATTTTTATAGAGAATTTTAAGATCTACAACTTTGCTCTGAGTACTTTTTCGATAAAACTTACCGTTTTCGAGAAAAATCTAAAATACCTAAAATTTTGACCTTGGGCCCCGAATAAGTCCCTAAGCTCACATGGGACTGATGGGGACTTTTGACACTTTATTCCTTGTGGTAAACCTAAGGTCTCTACGAAGATTTGGCTTTGTCGGAATTTTCTTTATTTCAAATGTCTAAAATGACCGGACTATAATCAGCAGTGCAATTTTTAATTGAGTCGGGCCTGTTTATGTTCAATTTTTCGTATTGAACAATCAAAAATCTCACTAACCAACTCTTTGTTTTAAATGTAGGTACTTTTTTAGGTAGGTAGTCTTTTTTAATGAATGCCTGTTTTGTTTGTACAATTTTAGCTGTGAGTACTGTGGACTTGTGTCGACGTTTTTAAACGACTTCGAAAAAAAGTGATGGTTTAATAATTTAGTGTATATTTTTCTCGTTCAAATGCTCGTAAGATCTCCCATAAGAATCGAAAAAATAAATTCTCTTCTGGTGTAATTAATTTACAAATTATTGCTTCAGGATAATGCAGCGTGAGCCAATCGACGTGTATTGGTTGTTATATCACTGGTCCAGACAGTCCATTTATGAAGTGAACTCCGTGGCTTTGCCACTGGATGAGTGTTTTTAAGCTAATAATAAAATAGATTTTCTCAACAAACTATAAACTACACTTAAATATATACTAGCTGTTGCTCGCTACTTCGTCTGCGTGGACGACATAAAGCTGCAAAACTATTATGCCTGTGCCATTAAAAGGGTTCATTGCTCAGCCCCTATTGGTGATAGCGTGATAATATTTAGTCTAAGTGTTAGCCCGACGTCTTGGCTATATTTATGCAAAATTGGACGTAAAAACATGCAGTACTTCTATAGTTTATCTGTAACAAACTCACAGATAAACAGACAAAAATTCTAAAATCCATATTTTTGGGTTCGGCATCGATTGTAGCTCATGTCCATAATGAAATATGCAAGATTGACTAAGCAGATATACGATGCAAAGGCGGATGGATGTCGGAGTCAAGGACCACGGCCACCACATACCTTCCACAACAAAATAGTATGACTTCTGGAGGAACACCATAAAAAGAGTTATAAAATAACGTGAAAATGATCTCTGTAAAGAGTTCGAAACGTCGGGAAATAAATATAAATAAGTGGTAAATAAACGCGATATAATCCTAAAAGTTGTTTTAATCAATGAGTGAGATTCGCGAAAGTCTTAGAAATAAATAAGAGTTATAAAAGTCAAAAAAGCGAGTGAGGCGTATAAGACTCTTTCCTTATGACGCTCTCTCCTCTCTGCCTACCCCGCAAGGGATTTTGCGTGAAGTTATGAATGTCTGTAATAAATCATTAATTCACTAATACAGAATTACTGAAAGAGAAAAAAAACTATCAAGATCACCCACGAAGAGGAACGAAGTAAAACTTGAACCGATATCGAGACGATTCGCATATACACTAATTTGCCAATCGAAGGAAAAATTCTATTCGCGGATTAATGTAAGAGGGAGTCAAAAATTCATTAATTTTTTTCTTCTATAAAATTTGTTATTAACGCAAATTATTCAAATATTTATATTTGAATATTTTTTTTGTATAAGTAGGTAAACCTACTTGCTATAAATTCATAATTTTTTTAGAATGTTTGTGTATTTAAAAATAGAAATTAAATTATTTATTCCATTTAATTTAAATATTTACATATTGATTCTATTTCCTAGAAACCATAATTAGATTTTCTAATGGTTTTTATACATTAAGTGTGTATGTTTACTTTCTTGACAGTATCACATCAAATTGGATAATTTTTACTAGATGATTCACTAGCAAATATTCACATAACATAACCCCACGCCTTTTTCTACCCGAAGGTATAGGCAGCGGCTGTAAAGTCTCGTCTCGCGGTTATGTTTACGTCCCAAGTGTTATAGGTAGCGAACCTATTGCCATTCCGGGCACAATATTCTTTAGTCATCGATATTTATCGCACATAACTTTCGAAATGGATCAATTTCGAAAAGTCATTTTTTGTGTGCCAAGATTCGAAACCGCGACCTCTGGATTCAGGAACCGTGTGCTTAGCCACTGGGCCACCGAGACTATATTACTAGACTAGCAAATATTCATAGCAAATTTAGAATGACGTAGAAGTTCCACACATAGATAAAGATTTTAGCTCCTCGCTAAACCTCTTTAGGAGAAGGACTAAGAAACTCTACAGTTCTTTTAGTTAGTATAAAATGTATGTATATTTATACATGTTTATGTATGTCTATATTTGTTTTTATTTGAGCACTATTGTAAGCATTATATAGCATATTTAATTTATTTTTTTGTACGCTTCGGCTCTTCCTTTATTTATTTTACATTTCTTCTGCCAGGCTTGAAGGGTTTACTGGGTAGTAGCTAATTTTTGGGTTAAACTCACCTTTGTACCACAAAATTGACAAATTTGTGTACAATAAAGAATAAAGAAAAAATGTTTCAATTGATATTAAGTTTTCATTTCAGAACAACTTTACATACCTCATTTTTGTTACTATGTAGAACGGGAGTGCACAATTGTGCACATTAAGAGAAACTACATTTTCTCGGTAAGATTAAGGATTTTTTTACAAATTTTTTTTTAGCCTCTTCCAGATATTTATACTTAAAACCCATGGAAATTACCAAATTTGTTAGGTAAAAAGTAATACATACGATTTAAATTTATTTATGAAAAATAAATGTTTTATGTACTCAATTCATTTTAATATCTCCGCTTGTGTTGTAAATTTATTAAACATAAGAAGTAAACAAGAGTATCTTAAAGCATTTATACAAAATCATCCATTATCCGTACATTGACTTAACGGAAATTAAAATAATCAAAAGCGTAGCAGCATACATTATTCACTGTAGACATTACACATAACACCGTCCTAAACGTGCCTGAAATACTTATAGCGTTAGTAGAGCGATTCCGCTTTAACTTTTACTCTACCTGTCGAATTGTAATGAAGCCTAATATCTACTTTCCAGTCGGATCAACCGTGGAGTTTCAAATATGTCTGGGTAATACGGTAACTTCTTTATTGGGATCAATTTGAAAACTTCTAGGAGTACTTATAATGTTTTCTTTCATTGGAAGGTATAGAAAATTTTATCAAGGACTTAGCTTACCTATTGATCCCTAGTTGAAAAGTAAATACTTTAATGCTATTATAATCTAAAAATAACATTCCAATCGATTTATTAGAAAATAAATATCACTAAACTATTCAACATTAGATATTTATGAACGAAATTAAAAAAAAAATGTTCATAGAATTTAACAATGATATCTTTTTTAGTAAATATTAAAAGAATCCCCATGGAAATAAGAATATTAGTGAGAAATTGAGCAAGTACCTACATCCAACTCTTTTTTTTTATATTTCTTAGGGTTGAATTAGAATTATTAGCCTCAAACGCATATTTATGTACGTATCAACTATCAGTCCACACAAGCGGCGCGATTCCGAGTATAAGGGCTATCATGAGAAGAATTGAATAAGGAACTCCTTCTTTAACTTGTTAGGCTCACCAACTAATTGAGTATCCTAAGAAATCTGGCGTAGTTCTATAGATTTGGAGATGGAATTAATATTTGTTTTCGTGTATCTTTTGTTACATATCCTGTTTTGAATGATATAGTCTATCAAAAACAGAGGAACAGGAAAAGGATAGGGCCCAAGGGAGTTTTCCCTTAAGGATCAATGGAGGGCGCGGGAGAGGGTAATATATTTGATATATTACAGGATGTGACGTGGAGTATTGGGGCCGAGGGAAATATACAAAGTCACCATTACTTGCCCTAGATGATCTTAAATGTGTAATTGACGATCAGTGTCAAGGCGATACAGGTAACGTGCACAAGGGTAACGCAACATGTTTTGTGTGACACGCGAATGATATCATCTACATCTGGACAAATATAATTGCAGTCTCGGTGATCCAGTGGTCGAGCACACGGCTTCTGATCCAGAGGCACGGGTTCCAATCCTGACACACCAATGACTTTTCGAAATTGTTCTCCGATGTTAATTGTGATAAATATCGATGGGTGAAAACTTTGTGTCCGGTATGGCAATAGGTTCGCCACCTATTCCATTTGGTAAACATAACGGCGAGTCGAGGTTTAACAGCCGCTGCCTACACCTTCGGGTAACAAAAGGCGTAAGGTTATGTTATATTATGGATAAATTATTGCATAGTTTAAACATTATAAATATATAAATTTATCTACATTGACTTTATCTGCATTGACTGTCACTGTAGTTTCACTCTCTTTTAACCCGAAGGTCAACTAATAAGTCATGATAAGGTCCGAAATGTGATGGTCTCATAGTTTTATTTTAAATTGATTATGGTTTCAAACATTTTTTTTTTTAAATTGCATTTTACATTAACCCCTCTTTTTTTCTCATCTTTAAGGTTGGAATCTAGCTAAGTTAGCGTTGGACCGCATTGCGAATAGCTTGCTGGGCATTTCTGCTAACAGTGTTTGCGCCCAGTTGCAAGTCGATTGGGATTCTTTTAATATTTACTGAAAAAAACTCATTGTTAATTTCTATAAACATTAATGAAGGCTACGATATTTTTTAAAAAATTGACTTCTACATGAGCCATGCGGGCAGAAATAGGTAAAGTTATAAACTTCAAACAAATCATGATCGTGGTAAACATTTAAATTAACTGTATACATGATAACATACCCTCATCAAATCGTTGTCAGTTACATGATGCTCCAACATACACTTTTATCCTTCTACGGAAAGTATTGTTCGAATTCTCAATACGTTGATTAAAACAATACGTCAATACGTTTTCAATTTATAAATATCATATACATCTAACTAATATTATAAATGCGAAAGTTATTGAAGATATATTTTTTCTTTATAAATAACTAGCTTTTACCCGCGATTTCGTCCGCACAAGTTTTTTTGTTTTCTCCCGGCTGTAAGTCCCCCTGCAACAATGTCCCACTATCGTATGAAAGAGCAAAACTCCCAACAAAAACGACTAAAAATCACTAACTCAATTTAGTTATCTGCCTATTGGCCTACCCCCTAAGAACGATGGCGTGATTATTTATAGCCTATGACCATTTCTAGGTAATCATCTATCACCATACCAAATTTCATCAAAATCCGTTCAGCAGTTTAGGCGTGAAAGAGTAACAGACAGACAGACAGAGTTACTTTCGCATTTATAATATTAGTATGGATATAGTACCATAGTTGCATTTCCAATCTTAAAGATGAGATAGGAAGAGGCCCCTCTTCCTATCTTATGTTTCAATTCTTCAAATTTTTTCGCTTTACTAAGAGCGAGAGGGAATGAGATGAGGGGTAGGCCGCGGTATTTCCGGTGGCTCTCCGAATAAAAGGCGGCATCGGCCACTTCATGTTGATAGCCTGAGACGTCTTGGTATTTCAATGATGGAGCGAGATGGGTCTCTCACTGTTTAAATAATTATTCTGAAGTTTGTTTTTCACGTGACATCCGTTGAACTAAATTTCTTAATATAGATAAATTTTAGAGAATTTGGTATACCTACATACATTAATTCATGCCGTAGGGTATGCAAAGAATTTTATTTTCCACAGGCTACATTTTTGACACATCTCTTTTACATCAACAAAAAACATATTATATATATCATTCACTTACGCTGTTTTCGAGTGTGCAATGTATTTTGCATATGTGCAACTAACAGTTAATTTGGACGAGCTAACCGCTTATGTTGGTCTCTCGATCCCGACTTTACCACTCACATTCGCTTCGTACAGCTTTTTATTTAATAATAATACTATCTTGGACACAAATTACATAGCGCCCTCTAGTTCCAAACTAAGCAACTTAAAGCTTAGATAACACATAATAATTAGTGTCCGACCGAAAGTTCGGTTTCGGTTTCGCCCAAAAATCGAGTTTCGGCGGAAGTTACGGTTTCGGCCAGATTTGGGCGAAACTTTTGCCGAAACCGAAACTATTGTAGTACTAATTTTGACTCGTGGTTAATTTTGTTGAGAATGTAATAATACATACATACCTACACATTTTTATACTAAGTCTAAGGCAGAGAAAACAGAGCGCCATGAGGCATGATTCTTACATCCCTTACTTCTTTGACTTTCAATCAACATTGTCACAAATGTTCGCTGGTTTTTAAGACTCCTGGCATCACCTTTTTTAAGGACACGTCTAATTTGATCATGGAAAGTATATCGAGTCCAACATGGCTCGATGGGGGCAACCACATACTTTCCATCCTTCGGCTTTTATACTGTACATCTGCTTAGTCAATCTTGCATAAATCATTCTTTCTACATGTCCAAACCATCGGAGTAGGCACTTCCCTTATTTTTACACCGGCACTCTCTTCCAGTCCTCTTTTAGGTTTAAAAGAGGACTGGAAGAGAGTGCCGGTGTGATGAAGTTCACCGATCGCGTCGAAAAAAAGGTTATAAGGAAGTAAGGTTTTACTTCCTTATAACCTTTTTTTCGACGCGATCGGTGAACTTCATGCCGCAAATTTTACGCAGCATTTCGACTGCTTTATCATTATTTTCATGCACCCTCTGCCATGCCTAACTCTCGCTTTCATAAGTTAGTGTTGGGATCAGTATCGTACTGTTAGCGAGCTGGGTTTTGTTGCTCAGATTGTTTGCTCCCATGTATCCCCAAACGCTCTTTTCATCATCATCATCATCATTAGCCTATTGCAGTCCACTGCTGGACATAGGCCTCTCCCAATTTGCTCCACAACATCCGATTCTCTGCCTTCCGCATCCAGACTTTTCCAGCAGCCTTTCTGAGGTCGTCTGATCATCGTGGGCGTCCTACACTACGCTTACCAAGTCGCGGTCTCCACTCAATGATCTTCTTGCTCCATCTACCATCGGTCCTTTGGCAAATATGACCAGCCCATTGCCACTTCAGCGAGCTTATTCTACGAGCTCTTTTAAGACTGTTTTATAATTTTACTACGCTTTCTACATTCCTGGTGTAACAGTAATTAAAATAATTATTACTATGAGATGAATGTAGAATAAAGAGTGGCGCTAGAAAACTGCGTAAATGGAGATTTGGGCAAATTCCTGGACGCAAAGAATGTTAGCAGAAAAGCCCAGCTAGCTATTTATAATGCGGTACTAATCCCAACGCCAACTCCTGGAAGCGAGAGTTGGATATGGCAAAGTGTGCATGAAAGTAGGATAAACGCGGTCGAAATGAGACACTGCGCAAAATCTGCGGAGTGACTCTCGCTGACCGCGTCAAAAACAAGGTTTTAAGGAAGGAAGTCGGATTGAAAGAGACTGTCGCTGTAAAGTAAGAAAGGGTATGCTCCAACTGTTCGGACGTGTTGAAAGAATGGATGATGCAATATTGACTAAGCAGATATACAATACAAAAGCGGATGGATGTAAGAGTTGAGGACGGCCAAGCCCACAATTCATGACCAAATAGAACGTGTTCTGGAGGAAGGTTCAGGGTTTATCCTGCGTTATTAGGAGCCTCAAATATCGACGCGCGTGCATGAAAAGAGTTATGAAAGTCAACAAAGCGGGTGAGGTGTTTAAAAATCGTGCCTTTTGTCGCTTTGTTCTCTGCCTAATCCGCAAGGGATTTGGCGTGAAGTTATGTATGTAAATGAGTGGTAGAGCCACGCAGTTCGCTACATGAATAGACCGGCTCGACCGATTGAATACTGCGATCTCCGAGAATATCAGCATCAAGTTGCTCAGGCCGCGTTTTGCTTGGTGAGTGAAGGATCTCGAGGCCCAAGGCCTAACCCTCTCCCCTCCTCATTCCACTTTCAACTCCTTTCTTATCCCACCAACGAAAACATTCCGAAGGAGGATTACGTCAGCGAGGCGGATGGTCATAAAACCGCAGCCAAATCTTTTGACAACATGGATAGTTATATTTATAGGATATGAGATGACATACTGTGCCGACCCCACTTAAAGTGAAAAAAGGACAGGATTATTTTTAGATAAGCAGTATCTCAAAAGACATTGACGATTCTTATGAGAATAAATACAAAACAATGTATTAAATAGTAATATCTCAACATACCAATACTCAGTATTTTATTAAACAAAAACAATTAGCGATTTAATAGATAATATATATTTTTTACTTTTTATATCTGGTAAACATTTTGCCTACACCTTCAAGTAGAAAAAGGCGTGAAGTTACATTGTTGATTGCAACAAAATTAATACATACACCCATTGTTTTTCATTTCTTTTTCTAATTGATACAAAATAATAAGAAAAAGCATCAAATTTCAGTATTTTATAAAATTTTATACGCGAACACGTGAGTTTCGGTTTCGGTTTCGGTTTCGGCCGGAAAACCAGTTTTGGTCGGACTCTAATGTGTGTTACTTACTTACTTGTACTCTAATCGGTTGTTAATGTGTGAGTGACTTACGGGGGCTCGTGGCACATTGGTAAAACAACCAGCACAAATATTTATGATAAACATTAATATTTGTGCAGCGTCTGGGTGTTTTTCTGTGTATTATAAGTATCTATGTATTTACAAAAGAAAAGTATATATAATAATATGTACATAGATATATAAGTATTGCTGACCCGGCGAACTCTGTTTCGCATCAAAAGTAATAACTGCTGCCCCGGTATTGTTATACTGCAATATCTTCGACAAATTTGAAGTCGATAGCAGCTATAGGTTAAAAATGGGAATTCCCCCCCCCCCCCCTTGTGGGTGGAATTTCGTAAAATCCGTTCTTAGCTGACCTCTACTCGGCAAAAGGAATAATCCTACCAAATTTCAAGTCGCTACGCCTTATGGTTCCAGAGATATCGTGATGAGTCAATATATAGGTGGAAATCTCTTATGTATAAATAGATAAGTATATATATACGAGTATATGTATTAGTATCCGTTATCTAGTATCCATAGCACAAGCATTTAGTTGCTTAGTTTGGAACTGGAGGGCTCTGTGTGATTTGTGTCCAAGATATAATTATTATTATCAATGTGTTCGTAAAAAGCGCTTCAAAACGTTAACTTTTACAAAGTTAATGTTCATGTGTGGAAATGTAAATAAAATATACGCGGTTCCCAAAATCTAATATAAGCGGTTGCGCTGTCAGTGATTCTATGGTATTAGTAAATTTTTCCTGACATGTGCCATCTATTGTAGTCTATGCTAAATCTATGTATAAGGCCACAATCGTTTTGTCAGATGTCAGCTGATAAACGACCGCCATTTTTAAACTAGGCAGGACCACGGTTTAAACGGCAAAATCTCCTGGTTTAAGCTAAACTATAGTTTAAACTGTTATTGGAGCTTTATCTAGCATTGATCTTACGAAATAAACGACAGATAAGGTTTAAACTAGGTAAAATAGTTTAAACTGTGATTGATCTTACGGGCCTAATAATATATATATATATATATATATATATATATATATATATATACTTTTCTTTTGTAAATACATACTTTAAATACAGAGAAAAACACCCGGACGCTATACAAACATTTATGTTTGTCACAAAAATTTGTACTCCGGTGGGAATCGAACCCGCCAACCTCGATTCTGCAGTTGGTAGTTTTACCAATGCACCACGAGGTTAATAGTCTTTCGTTCATTTTTGCTATAGACCAACTCCACATACTTCTCTTCACCTAAGTCATATTCATATAGTGTAGTCATTTACTGTGCATTATTCTTATATATTACAAAGTTAAACTTAAATTTTATAGCCACGTGTTACCACATTTCAGCCGTTTAAAGCATTTTATCAATAAATATAAACTTCAATCCCACTTAACACGATGCCGTAGTTTCCCTGTAATTTGTAGCACTAACATGTTGAACGCAATCTTATGTAGTAAATTTGTGGCTGTAAGTAGTTTGATTTTTACGAAGCTCGGGTTGAAAGATAATTTGATACCAGAGGGAATCTATCGAATAGCTTGATATAAAGTTTGGAAATTAAATTAAATCCTTTACTGATTTCTTTTGCTTCTTACTACACGGCTTCCGTAATGACATTCTATTTGAGAAATTTCTATGAAGCCATCGGCAATCTCTTAGCATTATATATTTTATTGTTTTACCCCTCTCATACACGCAAGTGTTAATAGCAACAGCTGTGCACAAACTTGTTGAATATGGACATTGACGAAACCAAGTGCTATTAATCAGATACAATTCATAATTAATTAATACAAATAATAATTGTCTAAGACATCAATAACTTCAGAAAAAATACGAAAACTCATTCGTGGAGGTCATGATCCTGACCCGAGTCTTCTTGACTCAGAAACGATGTGTTAAGCCGACGGGCATCAGATATGACTCAATCAATTACCTATAAAACTCTTTTGTTTCATTCAATGACATATATTATTCACTACACTGCACATAAGTAATATCTTAAATCAGTTTCTTATCCCAGCTATTGTTTTCAGCCACACGAAGAATTTATATCGTAATTCAGAGTATCGTTAAATACCTTTGTTACTAAGATTACAAATTATTAATCTTAATCCCAGAGCTACGAATATTAAAGGCAACTTAATTATTGTTTATCAAATATTATAATCCTTAAAATCGTGGTACACCATAGTTTTGAGATAGCACACACCAAAACGATTATAGTTTGCAAGTTTAATGTTACAATTACTTGAATATTCGATTAATCGAATAAACGTACTACGTGATTGGCATTACGTATTATGAATAAATTTATTCACAATAATAACGTATTAGGTTATTATATTTTGAAGTTTGTGAAAATCTGATAGTTATGTGCAGTATCTAATATATAAAATTCTCGAGTCTAGATGTGCGTTATTGAACTCCTCCGAATCGGCTTGACCGATTCTCATGAAATTTTGTGTGCATATCGGGTAGATCTGAGAATAGGACAACATCTATTTCTCATCCCCCTAAACCACAAGAGTAGCCCTCAATATTTTTTTTAATTTTTCGACATATTTATGTTTCTTATTTTTAAACGAGATTTAAACGGGATACAAAAATACATATAACCCTAAATTTTCAACGCCTTTTTTTATGGGATAGGAGGGAAAACTAGCAGGCGTGTCACCTGATGGTAAGCAACCAACGCCGCCCATGGACACCAGCAACACATATAGTGTTACTGTTGCGTTGCCGACCTTTAAGGAATAGGGGAGTGGAAAGGATGGGGAAGGGGGGAATGGGCCTCCGGGTACCTCTCTCACCGAACGAAACGCGGCATGAGCCACTTTACGACGGTCTTCTGAGAGGTCGTGGTATTTCACTGGCCGAGCCGGCCCATTCATGCAGCGAACTGCTGGGCTCTACCACTGTTAATACCCTACGATCAACCCCTATTTTTTAAATTTTATTTTTCGGCAAGACAACGTTTGCCGGGTCAGCTAGTATTTATATAGTATTTTCGAAAAGGTAGAGGTTTCGTGTTATATTTTATGTGTTTTTGAAGTGTGTACATGCCGATTACTTCGTTAACCATATTGACATTGAAAAATAATACTTAATTTGTATTTTTTTATTTACAGCGGCTGTTAAACATAAACTAGAAATAGGTGCCGTAACCTATTGACATGCACTGGAAAACCATCGATACTTATCATATTATCATATCTTCTAAAAAAAGATTCCTAGAAGTCATTAATGTGATGCCGGACTAGATCTCACGTCTTCTTGTTTCAGAAGTACAATGCTTGACCTCTAGCAACTTCTAGAAAATCAAGACAAAAAAACAAAACTTGAGTAAATATATAGCATACGATTTATTATAATTAATAATTGTAATTTAAAATAATATCATTATAAGTCATTTAGCTAAGCGAAGTCTTGTCATAATCGTCATTAACATTTTAATTTTCTGGATTGGGCTTATTTACTACTTGATCTATAGTAATAGCTTCGAGGTGATTATTCACGATATTAATAAATAGGTCCACAAAGGATTTAATAGCTCGAGTTCGTATATCCACCTCAATGCTGCTCCAGTTTTCCTTCATGTACGTCGTCAGTTTTTTATCTAAAATAATAATCTCAAATTAAAAACATCTTCCGACTACCTTTTAATTAGTTTCTATTTAATTTTGTGCACAATTCTTTATTTTTCTAGAGCAGAACTGTGATAATTTTATTACTTTGTTATGTATTAATTAATATGAGTGTTTCTGTATTAGTGTAAGAATAAGTTATCAAGCAAGTTTTCCATCTATTTGCTGGCGTTTACAATGTGTTTATATTTTGTGCAATTTACTTTTATGTAATACTTACGTTTTTCTGTATCGCAAGCGGTGACGTTTCTAAAGTCAAGCACAACACTACCCTTAGGAATACCTTCTAAGGTGTAATTTGTAATATTAAAATGTTCTGTTTCATTTTTACCAACGACCTTTTCATAATCACCACTAAATTTCAGTACATAGCTATCTGTGAAATAAATTAAATGATAAGTTACACAATTCAAATGAAATATGGAAAATAATGAAATGAACAGACATTTACAGAAAGTAAATTGCTGATTGGACCCAAGAAGATTTTAAGAATATTTTTTTAAGGTTATAGTTTTTAGGTGATCGTTTACAGTTAAATAAAAGTATAAAAACAAAACCCTCCATTCGGTCAAGTTCGGAAGGTATTTTTTTAAATGACTTAAACTGCCTTTTCTCCCGATGGAATGGGATCAACATTAAATATTTTAGGAAATATGAGAAAAATAAGAGGTAGCCTTGTAACCCATATCAAGGCCATAGATTTAGAAATTCATGAAATTATTGGAGATAATATTACTGCGTCGAGTTTTCGGCTCGCCTATACCGCAATGCCTGAAGACCAAAGTCTTTGACCAGTGCGTCCTACCAGTAATGACCTACGGTGCCGAAACGTGGACACTTACGGTGGGGCTAGTCCACAAATTTAAAGTCGCTCAGCGAGCTATGGAGCGAGCTATGCTCGGAGTATCTCTGAAAGATAGACTCAGGAATGAGTATATCCGACAGAGAACCGGAGTAACCGACATAGCTCGTAGAATAAGCTCGCTGAAGTGGCAATGGGCTGGTCACATCTGTCGAAGGACCGATGGTAGATGGAGCAAGAAGGTCATTGAGTGGAGACCGCGACTTGGTAAGCGTAGTGTAGGACGCCCACCAGCCCGATGGTCAGACGACCTCAGAAGGGCTGCTGGAAAAGACTGGATGCGGAAGGCAGAGAATCGGATGTTGTGGCGCACATTGGGAGAGGCCTATGTCCAGCAGTGGACTGCAACAGGCTAATGATGATGAATGATGAATATTATATGTATCAGAGCTACTTGCCTGCCAAAACATGAGCAGGACCAGAGGCTTGTATAGTAGTTTCCCCTATTATTCCTTGCACCATATATATATCTGCATACATATCGAACTGGGGACAGTCTAGTGTACATTCCACAAGTTTTTTTCTTGTAATTATTCTGAAAATAATGCATGAGGTTTTGTATATTAGATAAACAACCTTACAAATAAATATATCACCATGATTAGTTTAAAATTAAAAAAAAATGGATAAACTTTTTACTTTTAAATTATCTGTATTCATCTTAATAGACTGATGTGTGATTATCATTACATAGTATAAAATAAAGTCACTTTCCGCTGTCCGTCCCCTTATATGTTTAAAAATACGCAACGGATTTTGATGCGTTTTTTTAATAGTTAGAGGGTCAACGGGGTGGTTTTGATCTACAATCCGTATATGATGTTCTAAAGAAAAAATGATAGTTTTCGAGATTTGGCACTTTAATTGCAAACGCTGGCTGAACCCTAGATCAAAACAATGTGATACATTATTAAACAACTTCAGAAGGTCTACAAAAAAGTCTGCGAGGGCATATGTCTATCTCTTAGGATAACCCACAATTTTTATTTTTTTACTTTTTACGAGAAATAATGGCTTATTTACGAAGCGATTTTAAACATTACATCATTAATTTTCATCCAATTTAGTGTCTTTAATAGATTGTGCATGTAATATAGATGATCCTGGCCCCCTACAGCATGCAATTTGAACGAATATTATCGAAGATATTGCAGTATTAACATACGCGAGCCGATAAATAGCACAAATTGAACCTCATGATACCCAAAATTTACTCATTTATTACTTTTGATGCGGGTCGTTTGCTGGGTCAGCTATATCAATAAAAGAAACTGGTATGTTTCCAAAGTATTTAGAAAGGCGAGTGTGTAAAGATAAATTATAACAAAATATAAAGCCTTATGCTTTATATTTTACAATAATTTAGCTAATTAAAAAAATGTTACATAAGAAAAAAAAAAACAAATTTGTATGTAAAAAAAAGAAATTATGTAGTTTACTCACTGCATTCTTTTGACTGAACATTTTTTTAGACCTTTGCATGTTACATTGTGCATGGAGTATGTGAGTGAGGTAGGCAAATGTCCATCTACCGTCTCAAGGATTAGTGGATCTGAGGCAGCAATGGCATTTGAAACTATGGCATTAATCGCGGATTCATTTACTCCTGTTGCAGATTCGCAGGTTACACCATCAACTGTGCATAACGTGTCACCTGTAACCAATTTATCGAATATATTACTTTCCGTATTTTCTGCCTAACTCAACATGGGACTTGGTGTGAAGTTGTACAACTGAAATATATACCGTTCTTTTGAATAACAAGTTTTGAAATATTAATAATTAAAAAATAAGATGCAACTTCATTATTACATAAGGAGTGTAATACACGTAATAGATAAATAAGTGATAAGTCTCGGTGGTGCAGTGGTCGAGCGCACGGCTTCTGATCCAGAGGTCCGGGTTCGATTCTTGACACTGGCTCACACCAATGACTTTTCGAAATTGTTTTCGGAAGTTATGTGTGATAAATATCGCTGACTAAAAACTTTGTGCCCGGTATGGCAATAGGTTCGCCACCTATTCCATTTGGGACGTAAACATAACGGCGAGACGCGGCTTAACAGCCGCTGCCTACACCTTCAGGTAGCAAAAATCGTGAAGTTATGTTATGTTTAGATAAATAATATAAAACGCAGAATTTTAATATTTTTCCAGCTATGGCGCCAGAGATAGTCATTTATAATAAAAATGTAGTCTTACCCGATATAGAACTTGCGGTTATCAATAAAATAAAAATATTTAGAATATTGAACGCCATCATCACCTTACTAGTTAGTTACAGCTTACTTAATAAATAATGAACAAGATTCAAATCTCCTTTGTATTTTATAAAGAAATTGTTTGCTATTTTTGATCACGTCTTATACATAACTCGCAGTTGCCCGCTACTTTAGTCACAAATTAAATATTTACCATCAAATAATAATACACAACTTGACGCCAAACCTCTTGCGGGGTAGGCAGAAAAACGAAGAATCTTAAAACTTACATAAAAAACTAATATGTTCTTACCTTACATTCAATTTCATCAAGATTATTCTGGATATCCTGTAAAAGCCCTTCCAATCTCTATACTTTTAAAGAATTTGTTAGCAGACAGGAGTATAAAACGATCAATGGCTCTTGTTAGCGCTGACACTCGCCCAGCACGTGTGTTATATCTAAATTTGACGTATCGCATATACGTCGGTAACACTTTAACACTTAATACTTTTATTCTCATATGTACCAATCTCATATCAGTTTTTAATTTATTGAATAAAGTGGGATTAGAAAAAATATATGGCAGAGATTTATAACAAAACAACAAAACAAAATTTATTATAAACAGACAATAGGTACTTACATAATTTTATTGTATTGTTATTTGAATTTTACGATCTTGGTTCTGACTTAGCTAGATTTATGATAAAACGTGATGGCATGCTGTTACTAACTACATTATCTAATTATTAAAAATAATGTCGGTGCAAGCACGTAGTCCATTTGATAGTAGTGGTTACTGTGACCCATAGATGATTATCTGCGTCTGATCTCCCTGTACGTATCCCCTGGTATTGTCTAGGCCATCACAAGCGCTTCATCAGCTCTTTGAAAACCTATTCACAAAATCAAATCATCACCGGTTCCGTTATTCTGGCTGTGACAATTTATTCTTTAATACTATGCTTTGATGTATACCCCGTCGTTATCATGATAGTGACGTTGTCTATATGATACTCTCTAAAACCATGATGCTCGCTCCCTACATAACTTTTTTTTTTGTACGCGAAGAAATGCTTTATGTACACCCCCGCCTGGGAACAGCAGGGGGTAGTGTGGGACCCCCAAGATCGTACGCGGCAGCGTACATCTCGGCCAGGATGATGAAGGGGGGGGGGGATGCGAGGACGGTCGCCGCCCCGTACGAGATTGTACGGTTGCCCCGTACGATCCGAATGGCCATGATCCGCTTCAGGCTCCTCAGCAGAGCCCTGGAGCGGGAGGCCCCCGCGAGGTCTCGAGACCAAACGGGAGCCCCGTACAGGGACACGGATCGCACGACTCTACCCTAGAGGCGGCGAACTCCCTCTCCCGGTCCCCCGAGGTTGGACAGCAGGCGATGCAACGCGCCTGCCGCCCGTCGCGCTCGGGGAGGCTCCCTACATACCTACTGATCCACTCTACCCCAGAGTCCCAATATTTTGAATTCTACTTCTTCGGTTTTTTATTCCATACACCCATAAGTTCACACCAAATCTCTTGTAGGGTAGGCAGGGAGAACGGAGCGTCATAAGGCATGATACCACACACCTCACTCGCTTTGTTGACTTATTTTTTAATCCATATTCAAATTTATAATAATTTTAAAGACTATATCTCTAATAGCAGATCTCATGAACTGCGTATCATTATAGGTAATACCTATATCTTGACAACGAAAACACGTTTTACTCATATTATCAATAGCGTGATATATAAATTGTATTAATAGTATTAAAGTGTTAAACTCCCTCATCCATCCGCTTTTACATTGTATATCTGTTTAGTCAATCTTGCATCATCCATTCTTTCTACATGTCCGAACCATCGGAGCATGCCTTTCTTAGTTGTACACCGACACTCACTTTCAATCCAACTTCTTGCCTTACAACCTTGAATTTGACACGGTCATTCAGAGTCACTCCAAAAATTATGCGCAGTGCCCTCATTTAAACCGCGCTTATCCTACTTTCACGCACACTCTGCAATACCTAACTCTCGCTTCCACAAGTAAGCGTCGGGATTACTGCGTTGTGAATTGTTAGCTGGGTTCCTCTGCTAACATTCTTTGCCCCCGGAATCTGCCCAACGCTTCATTTACACTGTTTCCTTCTTTCTTCTTCTTACTTCTTCTTCTCTACTTTCTTTGAAGCTTAGGAAGAATTTCGGAAAGTCATTTGATATTGGACTTCTACATTATACAAATAACGTTCCCTGCCTATGATCCGCGGTTTAAGCTGTTCGTTGATCGATCAGTCAATGCAAAGCAAAGAATTTTATTTACTTAGTTAATTTAATAAATCGTAATATTTTAGTCCAGCGGCCAGTTTTACGTCCAGCAGTGGACTGCAACAGGCTAGTGAGGAATATTTTAGGAATGGAATATCCGATTTCAATAATTTAAAAAGTAATCATCAGGTATTGAAACTTTCAAAGTATAAGAATAGATTCTGTCAAAATTTTGAAATGTGAAACAGTACTCTAATAGTTTGTAAGTTTCTACAAAATCCATTAAGTAAATTTGACGTGAAATAGTAACAAACATACATTCTCATATACTTCATCATTCATCATCATCATCATTAGCCGTTTTGAGATCCACTGCTGGACATAGGCCTCCCCCATAGAGCGCCACAACTGCCGGTCCACTCAATCATGGGGGGTTTTTGCCATAATCACCACGCTTGGCAGGCGGGTTGGCGATCGCACTAGGCTGTATTTTCTTGAGAGAGAATGCTGCTGCCCATTCTTCTAGCTTTTCCCTTAGTCGCCTTTTACGACACCCACGGGAAAAGATGGGGTGGCGGTATTCTAAGCCGGCGCCACACAGAAAACTCATCTACTTGCATTTAACGATCTCATATACTTGCATTTATAATATTATAATAGGTTGGCATGGTCGTATTTGAATCCGTGATAGCCCAATAATCTTCCAATAGTAACTTCACGGCTTCAGTAACCGAAGGGTCCACCTCCCTTCCCCATCCTTTCCCATCCTACTCCCATAAAGGTCGTCAACGCAACTGTAACACTATATGTGCTGCAGGTGTCCATGGGCGGTGCTTGTCAGTTACCATCGGGTGACACGCGTGCGTTTGCCTTCATATCCCATAAAAAAAAAACCGAAGGTGCAGGCAGCAGCAATTATGCACCAACTGTGTCTAGTTTAGTGCATGGAAGTGCAATGTCCCATACATCGAGCTTATTATTGTGTAATAAAAACGAGTGACAAATCAACCAATTAATGATAACTTCTAAAGTCATAAGTTTTAGCCAGAATTTGAAATCAGAATCTTTAAATCTGAAGACGAAATACTAAACCAATTTATTTTTTTTATAATTATGTATTTGGTTTAATAAGATACAATACTGTTTTTACATACATACATAGCTTCACGCCTTTGTTACCCGAAGGTGTAGGCAGCGGCTGTTAAGCCTCGTCTCGCCGTTATGTTTACGTCCCAAATGGAATAGGTGGCGAAAACCTATTGCCATACCGGGCACAAAGTATTCAGTCATCGATATTTATCACACATAACTTCCGAAAACAATTTCGGAGAGTCATTGGTGTGAGCCAGTGTCAGAATTCGAACCCGGACCTCTAGATCAGAAGCCGTGTGCTCGACCACTGGACCACTATTTTTGCCAGTATTTTAATATTTTTTACTGTGAGATAATTATAACAAAATATAAGTACATCAAGTATATACATGTCTTTTCATCTTTATCTTAAATAAGTGCTACTATCAGATACGTTGTTAGGTATCGCTAAAGATTCATTTTCGCTTAGTAGTATTTAATTATTTCTTTTAAACAATTAAAATATAAATTATATGAGTTATATGGTGCACATGGACACCAGCAACTCATATAGTGTTACTGTTGCATTGCCGACCTTTAAGGGATAGGGAAGGATAGGAAGGATGGGAAAGGGGGGTGGGCCTCCGGATACCTCTCTCACCGAACGAAATGCGGCATGAGCCACTTCATGTCGATCTTCTGGGAGGTCGTGGTATTCTATCGGTCGAGCCGGCCCATTCATGCAGCGAACTGCTTGACTCTACCACTGTCGTATTAGTTCCATTAGTTTATAAAGAGAAAAGGTACACCTTTTCCTCGTGTCCATCACTACCGCGTTTGTCTCTGGTAAGTAAAATACTGTCTACGCAAGTCACTGAGACGTATGCTAAGTGGTTACGTGACTTGTTCAGATTCGTGTATTTTTTTGATCTGGTTGTAAATAGGTTCCAAGGATGGTGGTTGGAACGAAAATGATATGGACATTTAACGTGACGTAAATAACTTCAAATTGCAACGTGATTAGGTGCTTAGAATTACTGATTATATTTGACGCACCCTCCACAGTAACAAGAAAACGAATCAATCAGCAATTTCAGCCAATTTTTTATGGGGTAAAGGGGTAAACGAACAAGGGGTCACCTGATGGTAAGCAACTACTGGCACCCATGGACATGAGCAACACAGATAGTGTTACAGTTTCGTGGCCTGTATTTACACATTTATGGCAGTGGGATGGAAAGTAAAGAGGATGGGGGTGGGCCTTCGAATACCTTTCTCACCTAACTAAACGCGACATGTGCCACTTTACGTCGAAGAAACGAGAAGAACTGTTTCACTTGCATCTCTCAAAAAAATACGCAAAACACAGTAAGGTAAACGCAGCTATCAACGACCCATCGAAAATCTGAAGTTATTACCGACCTATAAAAGTAATTCGAAATCTAAACGTTTCCAGAACTATTCTAGCTATAGGTAGGCAAAGTTATACACGAATTTATTATATATATATACTTGAGCATCGTATACTTTTACGTTAGTGTGAGTAACTGTGCAAAAAAGAGATAAAATACGTCAGTTACTACGGGGTAGCGTGGACGCAGGACGTGTCGTACTGTTCCTTTGTTCCTTCAGGTAAGTACTGTGACTTATCTATTTAAGACATTCATACAAACAAATGACGTCTATACTTTATTTTATATTACTAAATGTATTCACTTAAGTGTCAACTTTTAATTTCTTACAACATTTTATTAATAAAAAGTAATTTGAAACGATAAAACTTTAAAGTAAAATGGGACGGTGTTAGCTTCACCAGTTTAAGTCGTGGCAGTTATCAACGACCCATAAGTCGGCAATGGCAGCAACGTAACTTTTCGTTTCAATTTTCTTTTATGTTATTATATCACACTAACACAAGTGTTTTTATGGACCAGTTCAAATCTAAGCTATACGTCTTCATAAAAATCTATTAGCGACTAAACTTTTTTGTCTAGTGTTTACCTTTTAGCGTTGTCAATTTAACCAAAGTTATGATATTTTTCGAGGATCAAATCAAATAGTTACAGTAATAAATCATTGTTTTTTTGTTTAAAACAGTGTGCATTTGTTCATATTTTTTGTGACATTAATCAATTATAATTTATTTTATAAAGGTCCGAAGGTCAAATAAATTAAAATAACCATTTTTTATGAGTCGGTAATACAATTTAGGTTTATACTTACATACTTTATTACCGACCCATGTGGGTCGGCAATAGCAACTATAAGAAGCTATTACCGATCGACGATCGTATATAGATTATTTAGTTTCTCATCTACTTTTATGACATAATAGGTGCCTATTAATAAATGCTACTTCATGGTTAAATTAACATAAAACATAAAATTATATTTTTTTCCAGAAATATGGAGCCACAAAAGCGGCGAAAAGTGTACAGTAAAACACAACTAGCCGAAGCAATCAAAGCAATTAATGACGGTACAAGTGTATATGAGGCATCAAAAAGGTTTAATATTCCTAAAACTACATTACGAGACAAACGGGACGGGAAATATAAGAATGAAATTTGCGGAGTTCAGCCGGTTCTTAATTTAAGTGAAGAAAAACAGATTGTAGACTGGATTCACTACCTTGGCAAGATGGGATTTCCAGTTACAAAAGAACAATTATTAGAAGCAGTGGCTAAGCTAGTCCAAAACTTAAATCGTCCAAACCCTTTTAAAAATGGTGTGCCTGGCAGATATTGGTTTGAGAATTTTATAAATAGACATCCAACAGTATCTAAACGCGTTGCACAAAATCTTCCTTCAAGCCGAAATCAAGTCACAGAAGCAGCTATACGTGCATGGTTCGATAGAGTGAACAATTATTTTATGACAAATAATCTGCATGATGTTTTAGAAGATCCTAGACGAGTGTTTAACTGTGACGAAACTGCTTTCTTTTTATGCCCAAAAGAGAAAGAAGTTTTGGTTAGCAGAGGTAGCAAACGAGTGTATAATCGTGTTGCTAATGACGAAAAAGAGTGCTTGACTGTGCTTGTAAATGTATCAGCTGACGGAAATCTAGCACCTCCAATGATACTTTTTCCGTATAAACGTATGCCAAAAAATCTTGTACCTACAATACCTCGTGGATGGGGACTTGGTAACACGGAGTCGGGTTGGATGAACACAGAAGCATTTTATGAATATATTACCAACTGCTTCTATCCGTGGCTTGTAACAAATGAAATACCATTTCCAGTAGTTTTGTTTTTGGATGGTCACACATCTCACATATCACTTCCACTATCAACATTCTGTAAAGAAAAAGCAATCATCCTGGTAGCTTTACTTCCCAACTCTACACATATACTTCAGCCGCTTGACGTTTCAGACCAGTCAAAGGAACATGGAGGACTGTTGTGCATGAATTCAGAATTCAAAATAACAATGCCAAGCTTAAACGCACTGATTTTGCTCCGACAGTAAAAAAATGTTTTGACCAATGCCTTAAGCCTGAAACCATACAGAGCGGATTTCGTTGTTGTGGATTATATCCATTTGATGCATCAAAAATAGACTACTGTAAACTGTTGCCAAATTTAAAGCATACAGAAGACAATCATATATCCACATCTGAACATGCAGAAAAATTTAAGCATGATTTCGAGGCTAGATTGTCACCTATAACCTTAAAAAGTTTTAAAGATTCGGGAGGCCAATGGATGGGAGATCCAATTTATAAAAAGTTATTCGAATATTGGAAAAAAATTAGCCCCGAAATCGCCATAAATCAAGAGAGTGGAAGTATTCTGCAATTAGGGGAATCAACACTAAATAATAATTTTGTGAATGAAACGCCAGATATATCTGAGGCTATCCTAAATTTTGATATAGTTGCTGAGAGTAATGAGCAAGGTTCAGAAGTATTGGGAGAAGAGCCATCCAACTTATCCTTATTTATTGAAAAACCTCTACCCTCGTCGCCTACTGTATACTTATTGACTGTACAAGATGAGTTCAACCAGTTTCAGCAGACATCTACTCCTCAACAAGATAATATACTTCTACCATTTACCAACCAGTTAACACCCTTGTCCACTTCGATTCTTGCACCAGAAAATAATACTTCAATCGACATAACCGCGGAGCAGCTACAAACACTTCAGAAGTATACACCATCACCCGAAAATGCAACCAAAGAGGCCACTCCAAAAACAAGTGGTAGCTCTGCTATTCCCACACCATTTAAGAATTATGCGACACCTTTCAAAAATTCTCTTTACTTTCCGAAAAATAATATCGATAATAAAAAGAAGACATTAAATAAAAAACTCACGCCGACAGTAGCTATATCTGATGAGTTTATGGAATACCAAAGGAGAATTATAAAAGAAAAAGAAGATAAAGAAAATAGAAAATTAAAAAGAAAACAAGAAATCTTGGAAAAAAGGGAACAAAAAGAATTATTGAAGAAAACAACGACCTTAAAGAACAAAAAATCTATTAAAAAAGTGAATGCGGTTAACAAAGAAGGTTCTCCTGTAGCAGGACCTAGTAAATATCAATCAGATAGCGAATATGATTTTAATTTACTTCCAAAGGAAGCAGCAAAGCGTCGCGTGCTTTGTAACAGAGAGTTAGAAAATGAATATAAAAAAGGTCATGAACATACTAATAGTACTTCAATTAATGATAGAGATTCTTATGAAACAGAAAATACTGTACGTCTATTACAGTCAGACTCTGCAAGAGAGACAGTTAAACGTCGAGTCTTATATAGCAGTGAGTCTGATGATGAAAGTATTTTTTAAGGGACTTTAATGTTTCGTTTATAAGCACCAGTTGTACCAAATCATGAATGTATATATTATATATATATAACTAATTAGTTGCAATTTATCTCTAAAAAGAGGTGAACCAATGACTGTGATGATTAATATTTAAATTCCAAAAAAATATTATACCAAAAATAATAGCAATATCCTAGAGTTTGAAATCCTTTAATTAAATATATATTAATAGTATTATGTTGATTAATTTAAAAGTTTATAATTATTTAGTTCATTACTAAGAAGTACTCATTTGTTTTATTAAAAATAACTATAATAAAAAAATACGAATATATTTGCATTTTTATTTTATTTTATTAAGATCGGTAATCATCATCATCACTAACTTCTATACATTCCATTGCTGGAAAAAGGCCTCCTCTCATATACGATCGGGAATAGCTGCATAAAAATCGTTAATAGCTTCACATACGTTTTTATGGGTCGGTAATTGCAACAATCGACTAAGTCACATTGTAAATTATTTTTTACATAATAATCCTTTATTTAAATGTATTTGATTCAATAAAAACATTTTTTATACATAACACTAGCATATAAAATGAAACTTTAAATCTTTAGAGGAACCAGTATACTAAAAAAATATGGTTGATTTTAAAATTGCCTTAGAGGGGTCGTTAATACCTGCGTTTACCTTACACGTGCTTTGAATAAAAAGCTCCTGCTGGCCTGCAATGTTCCAATAAATAACTATTCTAAAAATGTTAAGTTGAGACCTTGCAATTTTTTTAAATTTCTTTTTTTATTGAGTATTATTTTCACGTTCTTTAATAATTTAATTTTTAAGAAAAAATATCGAAAAGTTCCGAAATTCAATAAACTGAGATAGTGAGATCCATCACAGTAGACACTACTGTGATGGATCTCGTTATCTCAATTTATTAGTTAATAATTTAACTTGATAAGTTTACATAAATAAGCTGTCTAATTTTTACATGTTTTTAATGTTTTTTTCTTTTTGAAATAAATTGTTTATATATTTTAACCTAACATTTATAAAAAAATAATAATCTTACATCATTACATTTTGAAAATTAAAACAATTTAGTGCCGATGTGTCATTGACATATGTCGGGTGCTTGTGTGGCAAAAAGTTAAACTAGGAGATTAAGATTTGAACATAATACATATGATCGTCACTCTACTTCTAAATCAAAGTCGCAGCATCGAATCCCAGCTAAAACTGGGGACTTTTCAGAATTATTTTTGGGAGTTGTGTATATTAAATATTGATGACATATAACATTGTGCCCGGTTTATGGCAAAAGGTTTCGTTCCCTATTCCATTTCGACCGGTGAAATACTACGACCTCTCAGAATATCGACGTAAAGTGGCTAATGCCGCGTTTTTTTCCAAAACCCAAACTCTTCCTCGATTATCAACGGAAGAGAACGGACGTGTTACTGCATAGCAGTGATAGTTCTGTGATTAACTATTGCATTTTTTCTTATTCAAAACAAACCTACACGCTTAACAAAGTGTGTCGTCGCCCAGTGATTGTGACGTGACGTGAAATATCAGCTTCGAGAACTGCAGTGTTTATAATAAAAAAAAAGTGATTGCCAACAGTAATTTATAAGTGACTGTTCAACATTACTGTGCAGTATATCATACTACCCACGATAAAAAAAAAAAAAAAAAAATTGTTACATTTTGCACACAAACGCACTTAATTTTGCTATTCTTCATTGCAATCACACGGAATAGCATACCTTAAACTCACCAATAATGCCACTTACGAGACGATCCCCGCCACAGTACTCCCCGAGCACTGTACTGCCCCTAACACAGTCGGAACCAGACTTATCTAATTCTACCATAGGACCTGAGCCCGTGGCCGTTGGGTTGGAGGAATTTATGGCCAGACCGGGAAAGCGCTTACGTGGTGAAGAGTGCTTCTCGGAGACAGGCGGATTTGATGAATTGAGAAATATATTGGTTTCGTGGAAGGCTGATCAGGATATAATGCTTAGCAAACTAATGCAGGAGGTTTCAGATTTGAAGGCGCAGAACCGTGCCATACAGACTTCTAACATCGAGATAGAAAAATCTATATCTTTCTTTAATCAGGGTTATGAGGACATGATGGCCCGAATAACAGCTATTGAAAATGGTTCTAGAAACTGCGAGGAACGTTTCCAAAACTGTAATTTGACTATTTGTAATTTGGAGGCTAAAATTGACACAATGGAGCAACAAGCGCGCCAGTGCAATATAGAAATATGTAATTTGCCCGATAAACGCAATGAAAATCTGTTTAGCGGCCTGCAGTCAATCACTAATACTGTTAATTATGCGCTGTCTCCTAATGATGTCGTAGCTATTCACAGGGTTCCTCATGCACAACAGAATGAACGTAACCCAAAAAATATAATTGTGAAATTTCATTCAAAAATTACAAGAGATAATTTACTAAGCGCCTACCGCAAAAGTAAGGGTGTCAAGTCCGAGCAATTAAATATATCAGGCGCATCCGTACCAATATTTTTGAATGAACATTTAACCCTAAAAAATAAGATTTTATTTCGGAAAGCAAGAGAACACGCCACCAAACACGGTTTTAAGTATGTATGGGTCAGAAATGCTACCATTCTCGCAAGAGAACGTGAAGGGGCGCCGGCTATCGCGATACGTTCTGAACACGACCTTAACAAGATTCGTATTTGTGAAAAGACAACCACAGGCATTAACTAACTCTTGTCTAATAATTTGTACACATTTTTACTTCATTAATTTAATATATTTATGTTGTTTGGATTGTATCTCAAGGAATGAATCATTAATTGTTTTTGTTATTTATAATTTGTTTATACAAATTATAAGTTACATGTACCCTCATACGCTGTGTATCGTTACGTTTGTTTTTAAGAGGAGGTATATGGAATTTTTCTTATTTTTTCAACCTATTGTTATTTTCTGTACTGTGCAGCCGGCTATTGTACCACTGCGACCGGTAATTTTACTCAATATTGATATTAATTGTTTACGCATACTGATAACAAAACGTCAATTCGTGATGGTATTTGATGTTAGTTGGAGTAATATTATTATTAACTTCTTATTGTCGACTATTAGGTTGGTTTTGTTTTTGTTCATAAATGCAGGGTAAGAAAATAATTATGTATTACCAGAATTGTAGAGGGCTACGCACAAAGACACACACACTTTATATGAACATTCTATCCAATGCTTATGACATCATCATTTTAACCGAAACTTGGCTCGTCCCCACTATTGCTGATAACGAACTTTTTGACGAACGTTACCTATTATTCCGTTGCGATCGTGACCGTAAGGCTACCGGAAAGTCTGAGGGTGGTGGAGTACTCATCGCTGTTCGCCGTGAATTGCGTCCTGTCGCATTAAACACTACATCACATATCAGTGAGATTGAGCAAATCATGGTACAATTACCTGCACACAGGTCTAGTAAGCAACATGTTATTTGTGCCGTTTACATACCTCCACGAACACGTGAGGAAACCTATATTGATTACTTTGATTTGCTCCAGGACATTGTTACTAACCCTGCCACCGACTCATTTTTCGTGGCCGGAGATTTTAATATACCCAGTATTAACTGGTTAAATCAGACAATTCAGCTAAACTCAGGCGACTGTATATCGAGTACAGGTCGACATTTATTTAATTTCTTGTCACTTAGCAATAGCTTACAATATAATACATTTAAAAACAATTTGGGCCGTACACTTGACTTGTTTATCTCGAATATAGACTGTCATGCCACATCCTGTAATCCATTAATTGATCCTGATACACATCATCCTCATTTTGTCGTATCTGCTACTATAAATATGTATTACGTTCCTATGAAATTTCATTCAAACTTCAGGTTTAATTATTATAAAGCAAATTATGAAAATATTAATTACGACTTGAGTAATGTTAAATGGCATGACACTCTCTCACATCTGCCTTCCGAGCAGGCAGTAGAAAAGTTCTATGAAAGTTTATATGCAGTAATACGTCAGCACACTCCACTAACTTCTAAAAGAAACTTGAAATTTCCTATTTGGTTCACACCATCATTGATACGCGTCTACAAGAATAAAGAACGTGCCTGGGTTAAGTGGAAAAAATACTCAAATTGCGTAACTTATGAAAGCTTCTCTAACTATCGCAAAATTTTTCACAAAGAATGTACGGCGTGCTTACGTAACTACGTAAGTTCAATTGAGGATAGGATATGTACTAATGCTAAACACTTTTGGTCCTTCATCTCTAATAAAAGGCCTAAATCAAATTATCCCGCTAATATGTTTTTAAAAAATGACAGTGCAGGTAATCCTTTGGATATTTGTAATCTGTTCTCTTCTTTCTTCAGCTCTGTATATGAACCCTCCACTCTTGATCCAGACACATGGACTCCTTCCAATAATCTTTCGGATAATGCCATTTGCCTCCATAACATTTATATTACCAAAGAAAAAGTCATTGAAAGGTTAAAACTACTGGATGGTTCGAAAGGCGCTGGCCCAGATGGACTGCCTCCACACTTTTTTTGTAAAATACATAAAGTCATCTATGAGCCATTACACATTATTTTTAATAAATGTTTATCAGAGGGTGTTTTCCCGAAGGTTTGGAAGCAAGCATACATCACACCGATACATAAAGGTGGTGACAAATGTAATGTGGAGAATTATCGACCGATCTCAATTCTCTCCACTTTGTCTAAGCTTTTTGAAAGTGTCGTACGAGATGCTGTTTATCCACTTATACATAACCTTATCATACCGGAACAGCACGGTTTTGTTCATAAACGATCCACCACAACCAATCTCATGATTTTTGTGAATAACGTATTTGAAAGCATGGATCGTAAAATTCAAGTAGACACAATATACACCGATTTCAAAAAGGCTTTTGACAAGGTGGACCATAGTTTGCTCTTAGAAAAAATAGCATTCAACGGAATTCGGGGTGATCTACTCAGGTGGTTCATGTCCTACATCTGTAATCGAACGCAAAAAGTAGTTGTCAACGGTTTCGAATCTATTACAGAAGAAGTTAAATCAGGTGTCCCTCAGGGCTCTATTTTGGGTCCTCTGCTTTTTGTGCTTTTTGTTAATGATATTAAAAAATGTTTTATGAAATCCCAATTTTTGATGTACGCCGACGATATTAAAATTTATAAAAAATGCAACAAAATAGAAGACTGCTTGGAACTTCAAGAGGATCTGAATAGACTTTATACATATACAATTGATAATAAATTATATCTCAACCTCCCGAAATGTCATTACATTACTTTCACTAAAAATAAAAAGATAATTAAATTCTCTTATTCCCTAAACAATGAACTTCTAAATAGTGTCGGTGCTGTTCGAGATTTGGGAATTATGTTGGACTCGTCCTTGCACCTTGAAACCCATGTTGATACCATTGTTAGCAGAGCCTATAGAATGTACGGTTTTGTGATGAGATCGTGTGTTGACTTTGTGCGTCCCTCAACTTACTTAACCTTATATAAGACATTAATTCGTCCTCAGCTAGAGTATGCGACGTCTATTTGGAACCCTTACTACCAAAAATATGTAGTCAGACTAGAAAAGGTACAGAAGAAATTTTTACGGGCCTTTAATCACAAATGCTATCACACTAAAATGCCTTACACGGACTCACTAAAACGGAACCATATCCTGAGTTTAGAGTCCAGGCGGCTACTTCTCGATTCCTTGACGTTATTCAAAGTGTGTAATAATGGCTACGACTGCATGGATATTACGAACTCACTATGTTATGCAGTTCCCAGATCCGTTTTGCGCCGCGGAGTGCGAGCGCCTCGGCTGTTCCATATTAACATATGTAGAACTAATGCCGGAGAGCGAGCACCGCTGCGACGTCTTGTAGATATGTATAACAAACACTTTGTGGATATAGACCTATTTGATGTCTCTATTAATAAATTTAAAAAACTAGTAACCGCAAGTTTAGCTTCACTGAACTAATCACATGCTCTTAAGACAACAATTGTAAAATACCTACATTTACATTTCACTTTGTATCTATTCATTGAGTACAAAAATGCTGTATTCCTACTAACATACCGTATTGTTAAATCACACCCTATCTTAAAGTTTTTTAAATTGTATTTCTTTATTTCTGTCTTCTTCTGTAATTTTAATTGTTAAGTTGTGGATAATTTTGTGGGTCACATGTGTGTTACTTCGCTATGTACACGTCATAAAGAATATTAGCATGTAACTGTTTTTTATCCCAAATAAATAAATAAATAAATAAATAAATAAATAAACTCTTTCCACCCTCGCCACTTCCGCCAAATTCCATAACCCATTGTAAGGGCTGGCTAAGCAAATGTAACACTATCAGTGTTCAGCTGTTTCATGCTAGGCAATCCTGCTTGTTTGTTCCCTTTACCATAAAAATGGGACCTAAAAATTCGGCGAGTCCTGTAGAGAAAGAATTGAACATAAAAATAATATATTATAATCATATTTTTTCTCTATATTTATCTAACTAAGCGATAGGAAGTTCACCGATACGGTTTGTGTACGTGCATTTTTATAACATTATCTAATTATATTATCAAAGGTCACGACATATGTCTTAATCTTCCCAATTTTGATAACTTTATTATTTAATTATTATTTTATCTTATGGTCATTGTAGACAACAACAATTAATGTTTTATTTATGGGATAGGAGGGCAAACGAACATGCGTGTCACCTGATGGTAAGTGACCAGCACCACTAATGGACACCTGCAACACGTAGTGTTACAGTTGCGTTGCCGACCTTCAGGGGAGTAGGATGGGAAAGAGGATGGAGAAGCGAGGTGGGCCTCCCGGTACCTCTCTCACCGAACTAAACGCTGCATGAGCCACTTTACGTCGATCTTCTCAGAGGTCGTAGTATTGCACCGGTCGAGCCGGCCCATTCGTGCAGAAAACTGCTTGGCTCTACTACTGATAATTTGACGAGATATATATATACTTATAAAGTAGAAAACGTACAATTTATGTTTCCATGTTTCCATTAAGTAAACTTACTACTAGACCGAATTTTACACTCATCTAAAGCTACAATATCAGAAAGTAACATAGACTATCTATTAATTACCAAAAATATTACACATCCCAAAAAATGTTTTACAATATTATAGAGAATGTTTAATATCTACATTTATTAGTGACTAGCAGATCGCGCGAACTCCGTACCGTCATATTTTATACATTTTCCACTAAAAAGATTATTGGTAATTTTACCAATAGACGACGATGCCCGTTGTAATGTAAGTAAGATGTGATCTTTATACATTTAATAAGTTATAAATGTATATTAAATATACATTTGTTTGTTATATATATTTATTTGTTACCAAGTCTGGGTGGCGCAGTGGTCGAGCACACGGCTTCTGATCCAGAGGTTCGGGTTCGATTCCAGACACTGGCTCACACCAAAGAAAGAATTGAAAGAAAGAAAGAATTTTTTATTTGCGAGATATGTGGTACACTTCAAGCTGTTACAATTGTATGATTCCAACACACATCACCATTTGGCATGCAAATATTTACAGAAAATTTCCAAACAAAAATAAACATAAAAAAATAAAAACCATGTCACACATTCAATATAATCAAATATTAATTAATCATTTTTCATGTCATTTGGTACAAAAAAGAAATAATATAATAAGATGTCAACATTAGATTTGTCAAAAATTTAATAATAGTGAATAAAGTCAAAAAAAAACTATTTGTCGAAAAATTCTTTAACCGAATAGTAAGTGTTTGCCACTAGCCAAGATTTCAAAGGCTTTTTCATTTTTGCTAGTGGCAGTTCACGTATTGGTTTAGGTACTTTATTGAACACTTTTATGCACATCATGTAGCAATTATTTAAGAACAATGATGACTTGCAGTTAGTGATTGTCAGTAATTTCGTAGGATCTCTTTTGCCTAAACTTGAATTATCACGAGCACAGGTAAATTCGTCTGGAAACCGTTTGACGTGAACACAGATTTCAAAAATGTAAATTCCTGCTAATGTCAATATCGCATTAGTTCTGAAAAGCGGCCTACATGATTCAAGCGGTCCTACATCACATAAAGCACGAATACATTTTTTTTGTGCTATGAATGCTTTACTGATATCTGTTGAATTACCCCAGAGTAATAATCCATATCTTAATGTGGATTCTACGTACCCATAGTATGCAATGAGCGCGGCTGATTTACCTGCCACACGCTGCAATTTACGAAGAGCGTATACAAATTTATTTAACTTAGCAACTACATTTTTTACATGTACCTTCCAGTTACAAAATTGGTCTACATATACACCTAAAAATTTTGTACTTGTAACTTTATTTATGAATTGGTCATGGTACATTATGCTAACTGTTTCGTGTACTGTCTTATAGTTTGAAAATTGCATAAATTTGGTTTTACTTATGTTTGCGCTTAGATTATTTGATTGCATCCATGTCATTGTGCTTTTAATTACATTAGATAAGGTTATGTCAAAGTTGCTATTTTTGTCATTTTTAGGTACTATTATTGAAAATGACTTTTAGAAATTGTTTTTGGAAGTTATGTGTGATAAATATCGATGACTGACAAACTTTGTGCCCGGTATGGCCATGGGTTCGCCACCTATTTCATTTGGGGACGTAAACATAACGGTGAGACGAAGCTTAACAGCCGCTGCACCTTCGGGTAAAAAGACATGAAGTTATGTGAATGTGTGTATGTGTGAATGTTATATATGTATGTATGTATATACCAAGTTTCATTTCTTTAGCGAGGAAGGACTCCACGTACATTTTTTTTTAAAGAAAATAAAATTTTTTGTTTAAAATATTATTAAAAATGCATATAACACGTGTATGTATTTATTGAATAAAAAAGTAAGAAAATATAATTGTTTTGGTACTACGTATTATATTTATTCCATCTTTTTTAATCGTTAAGATAATCTGCCGAGTACTTGGTCAATAGTAATATCTTTTAAATATTGGTTTACTTTATCAATAAATAATTCCATAAAAGCGTTGATAGCTGGTGCTCGAAGTTCACCATCTATGGTCTTCCAATGTTCTTTCACGTATGCTCCAAACTTTTGAGCTGTAAATAATGTATCTAAATTATTAAAAGTATAGATGGCATAAGGATCCTCAGTGGATCCTCAGTGATCCTCAGTGGCTTCAGAATATATTTTATATTTCTCTCATTCTGAAGGTCTTAAGTTCGAATCCGTGAAATAGCTTTTTGGGATTTTGGATTAATGTTAAAAATACATGACTAAACCTTAATGCCATGATAATAGTAGTATTATTTTATTACAAAATACCAAATAATTAACTAAGTAAAAACCAAAGCACTTCAATCACAAAAGAGGAAGAGAGAAACCCCAACCACTCCAATTTTATCTCAGATAGAGTAAAATAATGTGAATGATATAGTTCAAGCCTAATTTGGAGATACATAAAAACAAGAAAAGCCTTCCTCTGACCTGATACAACAAGCGAATACTACTAAGATACAGTCATAAGAAAAACTCTAATTTTATGTTTCCCAAAGCGGCTGGTCACTGTGAGGGAAACCAACCACCCTCCAACATATCAACCGAGAAAAAATACCCAAAAAAGTATCAAATACGAAGCAGTTTAAACAGACACTAAAAATACCAACCCTGAGAACTCCAGAAAGTCTACACGAGCTAGAGTTAGCTATCGAAAATCTGAATCGGAACAACTTGGGCATAAGCAAAAGCGTATTGAAGAGCGACACAGCTATACACCCGCAACACAGTTTAAACTACCGAGAGTGTCAGAGCATTCCACAATGTATAGTAATTTATATTTTTCATAATAAAAGTTATTATTATTATATAAATTATTTCAAAGATGAAACTGCCAGATATACATACATACATACATACATAACTTCACGCCAAATCCCTTGCGGGGTAGGCAGAGAGAACAGAGCGCCATAGGGCACGATTCTTACACACCTCAGTCGCTTCGTTGACTTTCATAACTCTTTTCATGCACGCGCGTCGGTTTTTGAGGCTCTTAACATCACCTTCCTCCAGAACACGTTCTATTTGGTCTTGGAATGTGTGTCTTGGCCGTCCTCGACTCCTACATCCGTCCGCTTTTGCATTGTATATCTGCTTAGTCAGTCTTGCGTCAACCATTCTTTCTACATGTCCGAACCATCGGAGCATGCCCTTTCTTACTTTTACACCGACACTCTCTTTCAAAACAACTTCCTTCCTTACAACCTTGTTTTCTACGCGGTCAGCGAGAGTCACTCCGCAGATTTTGCGTAGAGCCCTCATTTCTACCGCGTTTATTCTACTTTCATGCACACTCTGCCATACCCAGCTCTCGCTTCCATAAGTTAGTGTTGGGATCAGGACTGCATTGTGGATTGCTAACTGGGCCTTTCTGCTAATATTTTTTGCGCCCAGGAATCTGCCCAACACTCCGTTTACGCTATTTCCTATCGCCACTCGTCTTTCTACATCCGCGGTGTACCTTCCATCTCTGCTAAAAGCGCATCCAAGATATACAATTTCATTCACCTGTTCCAGCACTACATCATCAACCATTATCCTTGCATCTGTTCTGGATTCCTCCCTTTCAATACACATAAACACCATTACTTTCGTTTTCGTCGCATTCAACTGCAAGCCTTTAATCATGCAATCATCTTTCATAGTAGTGACTAGTGTTTGCAGGTCCGACGGCGATTCGGCTAGAAGCACGGCGTCATCTGCGTAAAGCAGGCAGCTCACAACTAGGTCACCCATTCGCATCCCTACATCCATCGATCTCATTCTCTGGAGACAACTGTCCAGGTACAGGATGAACAGTCGAGCGGACAGCACGCAACCCTGTCTGACACCGATATTGACGTCAAACCAGGGGGACAAGCCGCCGTCAACACGCACACATGCTGTGCAGCCCTCATAAGTGGACTGCACAGCGCGCAGCAGTGCTCCGCTCACCCCGTAGCCTGGGAGTATATCCCACAGATCCTTTCGTAACACTCTGTCAAACGCTTTTTCCAGATCCACAAAACCGCAGAAAACCTTCCGGTTAACAGCCAGTTGTTTCTCCACGATGTTGCGGAGAGAAAAAATCTGATCCATGCACCCTCGTCCGCTTCTGAAACCACCCTGAGCCTCCCACAACACTCCATCAGATATCACCCTCATTCTCCTTTCAATAATTTTCCCATACACTTTTGCTGCTAAACTGATCAAACTAATGGCCCTGTAACTGGCGCACCGCATACGTGATCCCTTACCTTTATACAAGGGCACGATGACAGCGCGCCTCCAGTCCATGGGAACCTTACCCGACCTCCAGCATAGATTGCTCAAGGTCAGGAAAGCGTCCCGGACACAGGTTCCACCGTGTTTGATCATTTCCGCAGACATCATATCAATTCCAGCTGCCTTACCATTTTTCATACTTCGTATCGACCATTCAATATCTTCCATAGTAATGTCCTCATCAGATGCTGGCGCAGCGGTGTCAGCCGTAGGCTCACTCGCGGCGCCCACATCCGGAACATACTCGTACATTTCCCCAAAATACTCACTCCACCTGCCCAATACATCGCTTGGGTTTGCAAGAATGTCACCAAACTTAGACATAATTTTGTCCATTCTGGATGTTGACGAAGAACCCCGAGACTTTCTAACTTCCCTCCAGAAGAGTTTGTTATTCGCCTCGAAGGTCTCCGTCAACCTCACTTCCTCATTCGCAACAAGTCTTTCACGCTTCTCTTTCACTAAGGCTTTGGTAACATTCCTGCAGCGGCGGTAGCTCTCATACTTTTTCTCTGTCATACTATCATTCTGGTTCAAACTTGAGACATAATCCAACCATGCTTTTTTCTTTCTTTCGACGCTGGATTTCACATCCGCGTCCCACCAGGCGTCACCTCTCAGAATCTTATGCCTCTTTGCACTACCACATACTTCTTTTGCACTATTCACTATACTTTCTTTCATTCTTTCCCAGCATTCTTCAACACCTAGGTCAGAAAGACTCGTCTCATTGAGTCTTTTACTGACTAGGCCTACGTACATACTCCGTACACTTTCATCTTCTAATTTCTCACATTTTATCCTTTCAAGCTCTCCGAAATGGGTACGCACTCGCCAGTGTCTCCACTTCTTGAAAAGGCCCACGAATCGGCTTACCACCAGGTAGTGGTCCGTATCAAGAGTGGGGCCTCTGTAGGCTCTTGTATCCCTTAGAGTATTTCGGAGACGACTATCTATCAAAATCAAATCTATCATACTCTTTTGCTCATTCCGTCTCCACGTATACGTATGAATATCTTTATGACGGAATAATGTGTTAGACACAAGGAGGTTCCGTTCCAGGCATACGTCCAATATCGGCTTACCAGCATCATTCACTCTCTTGTCACCATTTGGACCAAGGACAGCCTCCAGGCCGTCTCGCTTGGTTCCGACCCACCCATTCAGATCACCACACAGAATTATCCTTTCATTTCCCTCAGCTAGATCCAGAATATCCCTAACAGTTTCCCAAAACTCCTCGAGTTCGCGGGGATCCGCGGAGCTAACGGGAGCATAAGCTGCGACCAGGAAAACTCGCGTGATCCCCAGTTTTATTCGAACCCAAAGATGTCTTGGGCCTACCAACTCATAATCTTTCACTCCGGAAGCAAATCGGGAGGAGAGAACGACTCCAACACCCCCACTGGCACGGACGTCCGGGTCCACTCCGGACCATAAGGGCTACCATGCCACCGGGGAGGTCCTCGGCCTCCCTCCCCCTCCGCTTTGTCTCCGTCAAACATAAGGCATCCAGGCATCTCTCATTTAATACATCCATCATCTCATTCATCTTTCTTGCCATGCTACCTCTAACATTCCACGTGCCTATACGGCACTCCCCTCTCCTCGTCCCGCCAGGATTGGCGCTGCGTGAAGGGTGGCGGCCCCCTTCGCCGCATGCGCATGCAGCCGCACCGACGGGGGCTAATCGGTGCCCGTCGCTTACGGGGCACGCCCTAGCAGCCCGTCCGGCTGAGTTTGCTTTGGTCAAGATTGCGTCCCACTGGGACGGCAGGGATCGCGACGTGCACGCTCTTGACATGACCCCCATAGATATAGAGGAATTAAATTCTGGTAAACTCAAAATTCAAAAGCCAAATAATTAGGTTAAAGGACTATCGGATAGGATAGCAGTGCTTCATCTTAAGTTAGTAAAATATGGAAAAAGAAAGGTCAGTCATCCAGGTTTACTCGCCGAAAGAATAGCCAAGATAAACAGAGTTTTTACACAAAAATAGTTGAAGCTACTGAAAAATACTCCATAAACTTCTTCTACTTTCCTTCCATTCTTTTTAGTCATGTAGATTCATGACCTGACTATATTATGACAGATATGACAATATTGTGTTCTATAAAATAGTGGCAAATTAGGACCAACCAATTCACAAATATCGGCATAATTTGAACTTTGAGTATATCAAGGTATAAAAATATTGTAATAATATTAAGTTTTTTGATAGGCACTTACTTTGTTCTTGATCACCAGCGGAGATATTGGTAAATTCAATTGCAACATTACCTTGAGGAGTTACTTCTAAGAAGTGATTTGTAATTTGAATATAATTCTTACTGTCTGTACTAACTTTTATTTCATAATCGCACTCAAATTGCAGTAAATAATTATCTGTGAATAAAAGTAGAACCTTTACACACAAAGTAACATTACATTACATTAAAAAGTTATTACATTGATTTAGATTTAAATTCTGAATAAGAGATGAATTTTATAATCAAGTTAAGCTTCTGCGGCTGTAGGAAATTCACATGAAATCCGGTGAAATGTTACATTAATTTTATATTTTTAGAGGCCACAATTTTTTCATTTATACATATGGGATCATCAGTTTTTAGGGGGTCAAACATCTATACTCCTATATCTCCGAAATTGTGGACAACAATAACTACAACGAATTCGCAGACACAAATAGCAGCAAATCAGCAAATCTCTTAAATTTTTGTATGCAATTCAATGGACTAGAAGATTAGCTTCCAAATGTATGTTTAAATTGTGTTTACCTATAAGGACACGCGCAGGACCTTCGCCTTGAACGGAGAATTCTCCTATTTTCCCTTTTAACTTGTACAAATCTGCATTTACGTCAATGTGTGGACATTCTAAATTACATTTGAACTCTTTCTTTTGTGTGTTTATCCTGAAAATAATTTAAAAATTGTACATGAACGTGGCTTGGCCCCCAGGGTATTGAATCCCCTAGGCTACACGCTTTCCATGACCAAATTGACGTGTCCAGGTCCACTAAGAATGTCAAAGCTGTAAGGGAATTACACTCATAAAAGTAAACAATCCTGTTGTATGGCGTTCTGTTTTTTTTTGCCTGTCTTGAAAGGGACTAGCAGTGAAGTCTAAATTACTATTGAATATACATATATTTTATCTAATTAGGGTCAATTCTAGATGGCTAAACAATTTTGTTTCTTTTTATTAAGTCTTATTACATTCAAAACTTTAAAATTAATCTAGCGTATCGATGTATAATTCCTGTTGTTTACTGTTTTTGATAAAAAGACTTAATGCACACACATACATAACTTCACACCAAATCCCTTGCGAGGTAGGCAGAGAGAATAAAGTGCCATAAGGCAGGATTTGTACACACGACACTCGCTTCTTGAACTTTCATAACTCCTGTAATGCTCGATTCCACTCCTCTTATTTGGTTAGAGAAAGTGGATTGTGGCCGTTCTGTATTTTTATACTTTCGCTTTTGCACTACATAAATGTTTTTTGCATCTTGTATGATCTATTCTTAATGCATGTCCAAACCATAGGAGCATACTTTTATGCCTTGGGATTTAATTTTATTATTAATAGTTTAAACCATTTCTAAAACCTATGTATTTTAGAATACATTTATTTTGATTCCCAGGGAATATTGAAATTCAGAAATAAGAACCTTACTTACTGCAGTAACGGGACAGTACACTGTTTCAATCCTTGGAATGTGATGTTGTACATGGTGTACTTAACTGTTGGTAAATATGCGTTGATCAAATTAAGCCAAAGTGGGTCTGATGCAGCAACTGCATTTTCAACTGCGCTCACCACTGCAGATTTTTCTACTCCTGGCGCAACTGCACAATTGACTCCATCAAAAGTGCATACTGTTTCACCTATAATAAAAATTTTATTAAATATTTTCTTACCTTCAACACACAGTGTAAACCATGCATCGTTACCAAGTGGTAATAAGTCTAATAAAGTCTATTGCCAAATAAGGCTAATGTAGACGGTGATTATGGTTAGTTATGCTGGATGTATTATTTAGTCTCAAATATAACACAGCTTAAGGGAAATATGGCCCATTCAATTTTTTCAGTCATCGATATTTATCACATTTATAAAACTAATTTTCAGAAACTTGTTGGCATGCAGGTCGTATTCTAACCCAAAACATTTAATCTATATTGGTTCACAACAATTTTAAACCCTGAACACCGTAACGCAATAGAATGACGATGACTTAAGCGCCTATTTAGCTTAAGTCACAGTATATTATATAGAGCTTTCAACAAAAACACAAAACTTTTACCCGATACATAATATGCGGTTATGTGTACAATAGTACAAAATAAAATATTGGATAATCGCATTATGACTTTGTAGCTTGTCTAATCGTGTCTAACTGATTCAATAAGAATGAGTTAATTTTTACTTGTTTTATTATATATGTGTTATACGTTGTTGTGTGTGTGTGTATGTTATACGTTACTTGTAGTCGTTATTATCTCATGCATTAAAGTCACTCAGACACACACACACAACCGCACGCATACATACCTATTAAATATTTAACCAGTTGAGCTCATGCTTTTGTCTGCGTAAAAATAACTAATATTAATAACTAAATATTTGAAATAAGAATAGATTAAGTAACTCTTTATTACATAAGCCACTACTTTAAATATACTAACTGTTACTTTGGTACAATAACGTTTAAATATGTATCTATACATATAAATATAATGGAAATGTCTGTTTGCAATACTAAACTAGTTACTAGTAGTCGTTATTATCTCATGCATTAAAGCCATTCAAGCACACACACACACAAGCGCACGCATACTTTAACCAGTTGAGCTCATAATTTTGTCTGCGTAAAAATAACTAATATTAATAACTAAATATTTGAAATAACAATATATTAAGTAACTCTTTATTACATAAGCCACTACTTTAAATATACTAATTCGTTGGATTCCGTCCGATCCTTCGTGACATGCAGACGTGTGCACTGTGTTATCGAATTCAATATACGTTATTAATTTAAAACTATTAGAGTTTAATACTTAATACATAAACAGATTGGCGACGTTTCCCTAATTTATATATTGTGGACATTATTACAAACAAACACCGCCGCCTTGGTATGTCAACTTATCATTTATTCATAACTGCATCTATATTAACAACGACTGCGCTGAGACTATGGATTTTTTTTTTATGCACAGTAGGCGGTGAATACTAGCTGCTGTTCTACTAGTACAATAACCCAGCCGTTGTGTCGTCTATTGAATATTTTGATTGGGAAAGATTGTTAATCATCATCATTCATCATTTGCCTTTTTGAGGTCCACTGCTGGACATAGGCCTCCCCCATAGAGCGCCACAACTGCCGGTCCGCTCAATCATGGGGGGTTTTTGCCATAATCGCCACGCTTGGCAGGCGGGTTGGCGATCGCAGTAGGCTGTAGGCCCATTCTTCTAGCTTTTCCCTTAGTCGCCTTTTACGACACCCACGGGCAGAGATGGGGTTGTTAATATAAAGGCCATTACTAAGTCTATTCAAGATGTCAATTTGGAGGAATATTATCATATCAAGGATACAAACAAGGCTGCTGAATATTTAACAGATAAATTACGAAATATAATCATCAATTATACACATCGTATTAATTTGCCCAAAAAAACAAAACCACTTAAGCCTTGGATTACGACAGGAGTAGTTCGATGTATATGAAAACGCAATAAATTACATAAAGCAAGTAGGCTTGATCCTTATAACTATGATATACTAAGAAAATATATAATATATCCTTAACTTCTCTATATCCAGTGGCGTCTTCCCATCTGCATGGAAAGATGCCCAGCTGATTCCTTTACCCAAAAAGTTGAAGCCAAGTTCCGTTTCTGACTACCGACCTATTTCTATATTACCCTTCCTTTCCAAAGTTCTCGAAAAACTTGTCCACAAACAACTTAGTAACTTTTTCCATAAAAATAACCTCCTGAATCCCATGCAGTCCGGTTTCCGTCCCGGCCACAGCACTACCACTGCCCTTCTCAATATTACGGATGATATCAGGTCCGGTATGGATGGTGGCAAACTAACAATGCTGGCACTGCTGGATTTTAGCAATGCATTCAATACGGTGGACTCGGATATTCTCCTGTGCCTACTGCGCTCCCATAACATATCTCCAACGGTTATAGATTGGTTTCGCAGTTACTTGTGTGGACGCCGACAACGTGTACACATTGATAATACCTTCTCTTCCTGGTGTAATACATCTGTCGGCGTGCCCCAAGGTGGCGTTTTATCTCCTTTACTTTTCGCAATTTTTATTAATTCCATTCCAAATAACATCGTTTCCTCTTACCACCTTTATGCAGATGATCTCCAAATTTATTTACAGGGTTCATTGGCCCAGCTTACTGACACCGTCAATACCCTCAACACAGATTTAGCTAGAATAAGTGCATGGAGCAAGGCTCATGGATTGACAGTGAATCCGTCGAAAACCCAGGTGGCCTTAATAGGTAGCAGCCGTCTCACTTCCAGGGTTGACAAACCACGATTGCCGCCGATAATTTTCGATGGGACTGTCATACCATTATGTGACAATGTTAAAAATCTAGGCATAGTGATAGACTCAAATTTAACATGGGGTCCGCAATTACAAGAGGTGAGCCGGAAAATATTTTATTCTGGTGGTTCTCTTAAAAGGCTACGTAATTTTCTTCCGACTGTCACCAAAATCGCGCTCGCTAATTCCCTGCTACTGCCCATTATTGATTACGCAGATGCCAGCTATCCTGATCTTGCCGAAAACCAATTCGAAAAGCTTGAGCGTCTCCAAAATTATTGTATTCGATTCATATTTGGCTTGCGCAAATATGATCACATCTCACAATATCGAAAACAACTCAAGTGGTTGCCTATACGACATCGCCGGAATGCTCATATTCTTTCAATTCTATATAACATTCTGTTTAACCCTTCGACTCCTTCCTATCTTAAAGTACGGTTTCAGTACTTACATGAAACGCATAGTCAAGGTTTAAGGTCATCTCATAATCTGAGGCTCAAGGTGCCAGAGCATTGTACATGCTTCTATGGCAGGTCCTTCACTGTAACTGCAGTACGTCTGTGGAATGACTTGCCAGTTATTATTCGAAAGGCTAAGTCACTGTCTACTTTTAAAAAGTTGGTAAAAGATTATTACCTAGACACTATAGAATAAACTAGAAATTTCCTATTTACTGTGCTTATTTTATTTGGTCATGTTTAGTTGTATGTATTTATTTATGTATATATTATTGTAAATATGTATGTATGTGTATGTATTGTATTATTATTTATACTTGTTTAGTTCGCACTAACAGCTACCTCTCTCTTCAAACATTTCTATCCCACGGTTGCCTGGAAGAAATCGCTGTCAGTGATAAGGCCGCCTATTGTACAGTATTTACCTACTTATTATAAATAGTATTTAAGCATAGTTTTAAGCAGTAAATGTACAATAAAGTGTAAATAAATAAAATAAATAAAAATAAATAAAATACAGAAACATATGTAACAGGATCATAAAATATTTAAAGAGAGCATACTACAGAGAAGACATCAGTAAACACTAAAACAATTCCAAAAGAAAATGGAAAACTATTAAAGATATATGTTACATCAACACTAAAAAGTCGACCTGCGAGGAGCTACTTCAAATTGCCTCCAGTCCCTCTCAAGCTATAGACAAAGTCAATGAGTATTTTGTGACTATTGGAGATAACTTAGCTACTGACATTCTTAGTGTTTCACAACAAACAGAGATGCAATTGGCCCAAAAAGGAAGATCACTAAATTCTTCCCCTAGTTTTTCGTTTTCACTACCTTTCACAGACAATATTGAAGTAAATGACATTATATCCCGTTTAAAAGTAAACAGCGCACCTGGTCATGATAACATCTCCTCATACTTTGTTAAGTCCTGCAAAGATATACTGTCTCATCTAATTGCTCACTTATGTAATTTGAGTTTTGAAACTGGTGTATTTCCAGATATATTCAAATCGGCAATAATAATTCCAGTATTTAAAGCGGGCGAAAAGGGTCAACTTAATAATTATAGACCAATATTTTTGTTACCAACAATATCTAAAATTATTGAGAAGATTGTTAATAAGCGCCTATATTCATACTTGGAAAATAATAACTTTCTTTCCCAATGTCAGTATGGCTTCAGAAAACGCAAAAGTACGGAAGACGTTGTATTACGATTGACATCTTTAATTAATCGTTACGTTGATGGGGGTGATAAATGTGTCGAAGTTTTCCTCGATCTTCGGAAAGCCTTTGATAATGTATCTGTGCCTATACTTCTATCTCGTTTAGAAAATATTGGTATAAGAGGAGTTTCCTTTAACTGGTTTAGATCTTATTTGACTGCAAGAAATCAGAGCGTCAGAATTGGCGGATATTCAAGTAAATTCGCCAATATTTCTTACGGGATTCCACAGGGAAGTACGCTAGGTTCCACCTTATTTTCAGTATATATAAATGCACTGAGTGATTTGGACATCGTGAGCTCTGATATTCTGATGTTCGCAAACGATACGGTTGTGCTGTATCACGGTAATTCTTGGTCAAGTATACAAAAAAGGCGGAACTGGGTCTTGGCACTTTAACCGCATGGCTCGAAGATAGTCTCCTCTCCATTAATGTGAGCAAACAGAAATATCTATGTTTTAGCAAAACTAATCTCAACAACCCTGTTCAATTTAAGATCACTGCTCATACTTACCCCTGTAACCGAACAACTAAAAATTTCAGCACGTGCAAGTGCTCCTCACTTTCACGCTTTTCATCTATAAAATATCTGGGCGTATTAATCGACGACAAAATGAAATGGGTTAAACAAGTACAGAGTATTGCCTCACGTATTCGTTAGTTACTTCCTATTTTCAAAAACCTACGATCGACAGTAGGTGTTAATCTTATTAAACAAATATATAAGTCTCTCTGTGAATGTATTGTTACTTATTGTATATGTGCATGGGGAAGCGCGGCCAAAACACATCTAATGGAAGCTGAACGTGCACAAAGAGCCTTGCTCAAGGTATCAAGACCCCTTTTCGTTATCCTACTACTGAACTTTACGATGTATGTCAAGTTTTGTCTATCAGAAAATTATTTATATATCAGGCTCTTCTTAAATATCACAGCAAAACAGTTCCCCAATTGCCAGTCTCTAAAAAGCGAATTGACAGATGTCCTATTCCTAGGTTTTTAAGTGCATATGGGCAAAGACAATATGATTTCCTTGCGCCAAAAATTTATAAAATCATAAACAAGGAGTTGAATTTTAAATATTCTAACACCGGCTCGACTAAAAAAGTTTAAAAGAGTGGCTCCAAATAAGATCTTACAATGAAATTGAAAAACTGTTTAAAGTTATGGTTTAATTGCGACGCACATATGCACACACGCACGCGCGCACACACACACACACACACACACACACACACACACACACACACTCACACACATCATCTACGCTTGGGTGATAATTTATTACATATTTAAGTAGGTATATGTATTTATATATTTTAAACGATATCTGGTGTGTACCTATATTTATAGATTTATGTACGTATGTTTTTATATATTTTATCTTTATATATTTATTTCTGTGTTTAAACTGAATTGTGTTTTTGATGTGATCTGCTGTGTAAATTTCTGAGATAAATTGTATCACATAGGAAGACACCTGGCCTCTGTAACACAGTTTCTTAACTAGCACTGAGGTCAGTAAACCCATGTAAAAATTTGTACACAGATTTGAAAAATAAAGAGTTATTTATTATTATTATATGTCTGTTTGCAATATTAAAATAGTTACTAGTAGTCGTTATTATCTCATGCATTAAAGCCATTCAAGCACACATACACAACCGCACGCATACTTTAACCAGTTGAGCTCATAATTTTGTCTGCGTAAAAATAACTAATATTAATAACTAACTATTTGAAATAAGATTAAAATAAGTAACTCTTTATTACATAAGCCACTAATTTAAATATACTAACTGTTACTTTGGTACAATAACGTTTAAATATGTATCTATACATAATATGTATAGATACATATTTATTTATAAATAAAATAGAAATGTCTGTTTGCAATATTAAAATAAATGCGTTGTACTAAATTCATATGAACATATATAAAGATGTTATAGATCAAAATCATGCCAAGAGCTATCCCTGCCGTCCCAATAGGACGCCATCTCGACTGAAATAAATACAGCCGCGCTGGGATGCCAATAGCGACGTGCACGGATCAGCCCTTGTCGGTACCACCATTCACACAACGACAAACCTGGCGAGAAGAGGAGAAGAGAGTGCATAGGTATGTAGAATGTTAGTTGTAATACGACAAGAAAGGTGAATAATATGATGGACTAAATAAATTACAGATGCCTGATGCTTTATGTTTGACGAAGACAAAGCGGAAGACAAAGAGTAAGGTCGAAGACCTTCCCGTTTGCATGATAGCCTATCTGGTCCGGAGTGGACCTGGAATTCCGTGCCAGTAAGGGTGTAGTAGTCGTTCTGCCTCCCGCTTTGCGTCGGAGTAAAAGACTATGGGTAGGTTTAACTAAGAATCAGATGAGTCTTCCTAGTCGCAGCTAATGCTTCTGTCAGCTTATCTGAACCCAATGAACTCTAGAAGTTTTAGGAAACTGTTACCGATATTCTGGATTTGGTTGAAGGAAGTGAAAAGATAATTCCGTGTGGTGATTTTAATGGATGAGTAGACTCAAGAAGATGGCTTGGAGGCTGTCCTTGCTCAATATGGCAACAAGAGAGTGAACGATGCTGGTAAGCCAATCTTGGACGTATGCTTCGAAGGGAATCTACTTAGTCTGGCCATAAATACTATTACAACTAAAAATAAAAAATATTACATTTGAATTTGGAATCTGTCATTTTTATACGATTGTTCATTGGGTTTTCTCGTTTTGGCGCCAATACATTGTACAATATTTTGCGATATTAAAATGGAGTGGGGTGATAAAGAGAACCGAATCGCTGTGATTGCATTACACAAAGTAGGTATGTAGCCAAATGCAATTTTTAAAACTCTCCATACACTTGGTATTAGTCAAATGTTTGTATACCGGGGTATTAATAGGTACAATGAGACCTCCTCTGTTTGTGACAGAAAAAGACCTGGCCGTCCACGTAGTGTTCGTACGAAAAAGGTGGTCAAAGCAGTAAGGGAAAGAATTCGAAGAAATCCTGTCCGCAAGGAAAAGATTTTATCTCGGGAGATGAAGATAGCACCTAGAACAATGTCGCGTATTTTAAAAGATGACTTAGGACTTGCAGCCTATAAGAGGCGCACTGGTCATTTATTACCTGATAATTTAAAAAAAAATAGGGTGTTTAAATCTAAACAACTACTGAAGTGGTACGCAAAGGGAGGTCACAGAAAAATATTGTTTACGGATGAAAAAGTTTTTACAATTGAGCAACATTTTAACAAACAAAATGACCGTATTTATGCTCAAAGCTCTAAGGAAGCTTCTCAATTAGTTGACAGAGTGCAACGTGGGCATTATCCGACTTCAGTGATGGTTTGGTTAGTTAGCTAGGTTGTTAGCTACGAAGGAGTGACTGAGCGATATTTTTGTGAAAAAGGTATCAAAACATCGGCACAAGTGTATCAAGATACCATTCTTGAAAAGGTAATCAAGCCCCTTAACAACACCATGTTCAATAACGAAGTATGGTCCTTCCAGCAAGACTCGGCACCGGGTCATAAAGCTCGGTCCACGCAATCTTGGTTGGAAGCGAACGTTTCGGACTTCATTACACTGTGAATGTATTGTTACTTATTGTATATGTGCATGGGGAAGCGCGGCCAAAACACATCTAATGGTAGCCGAGCGTGCACAAAGAGCCTTGCTCAAGGTATCGAGATCTCTCCCTTTTCGTTTTCCTACTACTGAACTTTACGATGTATGTCAGGTTTTGTCTATTAGAAAATTATTTATATATCAGTCTCTTCTTAAATATCACAGCAAAATAGTTCCCCAATTGCCAGCCTCTAAAAAGCGAATTGACAGATGTCCTATACCTAGGTTTTTAAGTGCATATGGGCAAAGACATTATGATTTCTTTGCGCCAAAAATTTATAACATCATAAATAAGGAGTTAAATTTTAAATATTCTAACACCGGCTCGATTAAAAAAGTTTTAAAAGAGTGGCTGCAAATAAGATCTTACAATGAAATAGAAGTACTGTTTAATGTTATGGTTTAATTGCGACGCACACACACACTCACAGATGCACACACACACGCACGCACGCATTCATGCGCAACACACACACAACACAACACACACACAACACAACACACACACACACACACACGCGCGCACGCGCACACACACACACACACACACACACACACACACACACACACACACACACACACACACACACACACACACATCCACGCTTGGGTGATATATTTCATATTTATGTAGGTATATGTATATATATATTTTTTAAACGATATCTGGTGTGTATATTTATAGATTTTTGTATCATACTTACATATGTGTATATATGCTATATATGTGTTGTGTGTGTGTATGTATATATGTATGTATATATATATATTTATGTGTTTAAACTTGATTATGTGTTTTGATGTGATGTCTGCTGTATAAATTTCTGGGATAAATGTATCACATAGGAAGACATCTGGCCTCTGTAACACAGTTTCTTAACTAGCACAGAGGTCAGTATACCAATGTAAAAATTTGTACACTGATTTGAAAAATAAAGAGTTATTATTATTATTATTATTAGAGCTGAAGAGTGGCCGTCGTCTAGTCCCGATCTTAATCCACTGGATTATGATTTGTGGTCAGTTTTAGAGAGTACGGCTTGCTCTAAACGTCATAATAATTTAGAGTCCCTAAAACAATCCATACGATTGGCAGTGAAGAATTTTCCCATGGAAAGAGTGCGTGTTTCTATTGATAACTGGCCTCAACGTTTAAAGGCCTGTATTGCAGCCAATGGAGACCACTTCGAATAAGCTTTTTATATCGTTTTATATTTATGTATTAAAGTAACACACTGTAAAAGTAATAAATGTTATTTGCAATTAAAATTTTTTTTTTCTTTGTTACAATATTTATGGCATGACTAAGTATATATATATATATCTTGTGTCTAACATATTATTCCGTCATAAAGATATTCATGGAGACGGAATGAACAAAATAGTATGATTGTTCTGATTCTGGTCGATAGTCAGCTCTTCTCAGTCAGCCGGGAGCGAAAGAAAAACATATGGCTGACAAGTTTACACAGCACGAAACCGAAAAATGGCGGGATAACCATTCAAAAATATGGGTCAACCTAAATGTTCTGGGTGGGGGGTCCCTATCTACAAGAGGTTTACCCCTGCGGTCTCCAACCCGTTGCCCAGCGTGGGGACTATGGGCATAAACCTCCATATAAAAAAAGCACCAATACAACGGCCCCCAGTTCCCGGTGGTCCCCGCTGCCTTGGCCGGTATTCCCGGCCAAGGCAGCGGTCGTGGTAACGGTGGGACAGGGGGTGCGCAGAATCTCCGAATTACGGCACACTGCCAAAAACAACTACTCGTGGCCACTTATAATGGATGCAGTCTTCGGTTGTGGAGATCAGTAGTGTGTCGACCAGGGTAGCGTACCTTGTACTGAAACTCACCGACAGGTACACCCTGAAGGTAATACAGGTATATGCGCCTACCTCGACATACTCTGACTAGATAGCCGAGGCTATGTACGAAGATATTGCAAAAGCAATGCATGGTACCGCCAAGACTCATTACAACGTTGTTAAGGAGGACTTCAATGCCAAAGTGAGAGTACAAGAACGCGGCGAAACGAAAATCGGTCCATATGGCTTGGGGTGCCGAAATCACAGGGGCCAGATGCTGGTCAACTTCCTGGAGTCTGAAGGGCTCTTCTTGATGAATTCATACGGATATCATTACGGATAGTAAGCATATATTTAGAGATGTCTCTGTGATCAACAGGTTCAATACTGGAAGTGATCACCAACTTCTTCAAGGCTCTCTAAATATTAAGATAAGGTCTATTATCCGACCTACGCCACTCCAAATAGCCGAAACTGAAAAGTTCCAAATGGAACATACAAATCGATTCGACCTGCTGGAAACCACAGGCAACGTGGATCAAAGGTTGTTCCCGAGATTGCAGAAAAAGAAGTCCAACCTCTCTGCTGAGACACTCGAGCTGATGGGGCAAAGGCGAGAAACTCCATCCGATCAGCTGTCTCCGTCAGAATGGAAAAGCCTAAACCATCGTATAAGAAAGCTGATGCGGCGCGACCGTCGTCGATCGAATACTCGAGTAATCGAGAATGCGATCAACCGTAACAAAGGGTCGAAAGTGTTCGCTCAGCAGCTTGGAAGGTCCCATCTGACGAAGCTGAAAACTGCGGATGGACGTGTCGTCAACTCTAAGCCCGAGATTCTAGCAGAAATCGAATCTTTTTATGGGCTTCTTTATTCCACATGGATGACCACGCCGACGGGACACAGCGATGATGACCATAGAGCCCCGCTAACGCGTCACTATAGTGAGGACATTCATCACTGATATCACAGAAAGCGAGATTAGTTCGTCTCTCGAGCAACTCCAGAACAACAAGGCACCCGGTGATGACGGAATTACTACGGAGCTTCTAAAATCCGGCGGGACTCCTATCCTTAAGAAATTGGCAGGTCTTTTTAATTCCGTCATACACCAGGGTATAACATCACAGATTTGGAGCAGGAGTGCGGTGGTGCTGTTCTTCAAAAAAGGTGATAAAACCTTACTGAAGAATTACAGACCCATCTCACTCCTGAGCCATATCTACAAGTTGTTCTCGAGGGTCGTCACGAATCGTCTCGCTGCAAGACTCGACAATTTCCAGCCAGGAGCAGGCCGGGTTTCGAAAGTTTAGTACCGTGGACCACATCCATACTGTTCGGCAGATTGTACAGAAGACCGAAGTGTACAATCAGCCACAGTGTATGGCATTCGTGAATTACGAAAAAGCCTTCTACTCCATTGAAACTTGGGCAGTTCTGGATGAACTGCAGGGATATCGGATTGACTTGCGTTATGTCGAGGTGTTGAGATGCCTCGGTTTGCCGACGACATCGTTGTAATGGCAGAGTCGCTGGAACAGTTAAGCGGAATGCTGCCCAGCCTAGACGAGTCCTCCTGGCGTGTCGGTTTGGGCATGAACTTGGACAAGACTAAGGTAACATATCGTGCCCGTACCGATAAGCGTCGAAGGGTCAGTTCTCGAAGTCGTAAACAAACACGTCTACCTAGGCCAAATCATTCAGTTAGGTAGACGAAACTTCGAGAAGGAGGCCGAAAAGAGGATTCAGCTTGGGTTGGGCTGCATTCAGCAAACTGCGTCAAGTCTTCAGCTCACCTATACCGCAATGTCTGAAGACCAAAGTCTTTGACCAGTGCGTCTTACCGGTGATGACCTATGGTGCCGAAACGTGGACACTCACGGTGGGGCTAGTCCACAAATTTAAAGTCGCTCAGCGAGCTATGAAGCGGGCTATGCGCGGGTATCTCTGAAAGATAAACTCAGGAATGAGTATTTCCGCTAGAAAACTGGGGTAACCGACATAGCTCGTAGAATAAGATCGCTGAAGTGGCAATGGGCTGGTTACATCTGCCGAAGGACCGACGGTAGATGGAGTAAGAAGGAGACCGCGTCTTGGTAAGCGTAGTGTAGGACGCCCACCAGCCCGATGGTCAGACGAACTCAGAAAGGCTGCTGGAAAAGACTGGATGCAGAAGGCAGAGAATCGGATGTTGTGGCGCACATTGGGAGAGGCCTATGTCCAGCAGTGGACTGCAATAGGATGATGATGATGATGGTCGATAGTCGTCTCCGGAAAACACTAAGGGAGAAGCCTACAGAAGCCCCAGTGTTGATACGGACCACTACCTGGTGGTAAGCCGGTTCAAGGGCTATTTCAGGAAGTGGAGACGCTGGCGAGGGCGTTTCTATTTTGTAGAGCTTGAGAGGATAAAGTGTGCAAAACTAGATGATGAAAATATTCGGAGTATGTATTTTGACATAGTTAGTAAAGACCCACTAACACTAGCCTTTCCGTCTTATATATTAAAGAATTTGGAATTATTTAATATATATTAAAGAAGTTGGATTATGTCTCAAGTTTGAATCAGAATGAGTGCAGAGAATTAGTATGAGATCAAAATTTTTCTCTTAGCAATATCTGAGAGAAGCAACTGGCCTTAACCCCTAAGGTTTTCTGCGGTTTTTTGGATCATGAAAAATGCGTTTGTCGGGGCGTTATGAAAGGATCTGTGGGACATACTCCTGAGGAAGTAAAAGTGTCTAAGGTATTTTTATGTTATAAATTACCATTGTGCTGAAAAATCTCTTTTTTTAGAAATTTAAACTTGACTTCTTTTTCCATATAGAGGAATATGGAGACTTTTCAAATATTTTTTTTTTTATCGTAATCGTTACGATCATAGTTTAATATGCTTGGTTAGCTTATTCTTATTTACTGGCCTTACTTGACCGGACTAAATTTTCAGTGAGCAATGTGATTTTAAGGCGCCGTTTGTCATTATATATCAATGCAATACAAATATTAATTAAAATCAACAATTTAAATCTTAAGAACCGGTTTAATAATCAAACCAGTTCTTTTGTAGTCTTTGAAGTTATGTGAGATAACTAATATTGTGTTAGGTTCTTGTTTTGTCTAATGAAATATTAAGTCCCATTTGATAGATGGAAATTTTTTTAGGCACCATATTTTGATTTAATGGCGTCTGGGTTTGATCTTAACTATGAGAGTGACTGTGATATTATTACCAAAAATTCTTAAAGTAAGAAATATTAAGCCTTCTTTAGCGTTGTCAGGTTTTTTGCATTAAGAATGCCTGAAATTAGTTCGTTAAAACAAACGAACAAGCTTTTTAAAAATATCATATAGATGTATGGGTACATATTTCTACTAATACTTACTTCACGGCTTGCTCACGGGTAAGGGGCAAAGATTATATAATATAAACTTGTAAATAAAAATTTCAATTATAGTATTTACTTAATAAATTCGTATAAATATTTAAAACCAACAAGTTTAATAAAATGTTAATAAGAACAAGGTTTTAGAAAATATTATCGCGTACATGAAGTAGTAATTTTTTCGCTCCAATTATATTATAGTTACATAAAAGCAATTTACGTTTTTTTATGAGATATATGGGTAAACGAGCAGGCGTGTCACCTGATGTTAAGTGACCAGCGCTGCCCATGGACACCTGCAACACAGAAAGTGTTACAGTTGCGTTGCCGACTTTTAAGGGCGTAGGATAGGGGAAGGGGGATGGGCCTCCGCGTACCTCTCTCACCGAACGAAACGCGGCATTAGCCACTTTACGTCGCTCTTCTGAGAGGTCGTGGTATTTCACCGATCGAGCCAGCCCATTCATGCAGCGAAATGCTTGGCCCTACCACTGTACAAAACGTTTTTATTATTTTATTAGAAGTAAATTAAATAATACGATAGTTGTATGTATAATTATTAATGTATGTATAATTGTATGTGTATTATATTGTGTGTGTGTAATAAAAATGTGACAGTTATCAATAAATATTGACCTCATTCATTGTTATAACTTCTCAGTTTAATCAATTATGAATAAAATATGTAATTAAATACTGACGAGTACAAGGTATGGTCATTACGTGATTTATTGAAAAGATTCATGAAACTGCTATCAGTCACGTTCAGTAGTTAACAGAAGGTTTCGCTGAGAATGCAGATTATGTGATATGCTGATTGTTTCTAATTTTATGAGATTCTATTAAAATATAATAATATACTCATTAACAACTATAACGATACTGAATAGTGATACCCATTTATTGTAAGAGACATCCAAGGCATTCGACATAGTCCAGACATTTTCCTCTATTACAAGTCTAGGCCTAGCAGTTTAGCTCTCCAAGTGCCCTTGCATTTGGAGAGTTTAACTTCTAGGCCACGTTATCACGAAATCGAATCACTTTTTCGAAGATATACATCTTATTACCAAAGTTGTGCAGAAGAAATTCGTTACTGAATCAAAAAATGGCCGAAAAATGCTGTCTATCGCCACAATCTTAACGACTAAATAAATGAAGAATATATTTGTTATCTGATGGAGTGTTATGGGAGGCTCAGGGTGGTTTTAGAAGCCGACGAGGGTGTATCGATCAGATTTTTTCACTCCCCAACATCGTGGAGAAACAACTGGCTGCTAGCCAGAAGGTTTTCTGTGGTTTTTTGGATCTAAAATCTGAAAAAGCGTTTGACAGGGTGTTACGAAAGGATCTGTGGGACATACTCAAGAGCTATGGGGTGGTCGGCGCACTAATGCGTGCTGTGTAGTTCACGTACGAGGGCTGCACAGCATGTGTGCGGGTTGTCCGGCGGCTTGTCTCCCTGGTTTGACGTCAATATCGGCGTCAGACAGGGTTGCGTGCTGTCCGCTCGGCTGTTCGTCATGTACATGTACACTGTTCATACTGTAGGGATGCAAATGGGTGACTTAGTTGTGAGCAGCCTGCTTTATACAGATGACGCCGTGCTTTTAGCTGAATCACCATCTGACCTGCAAACACTAGTCTCTGCTATGATTTCCTGATGAAAGCCTTACCATTGAGTGTGTCGAAAACGAAAGTTATGGTGTTTGAAAGCGAGGAATCTAGAACGGATAAAAGGATAATGGTTAATGATGTAGTGCTGGAACAGATGAATAAAATTGTATATCTTGGAAGCGCTTTTAGCACGGATGGAAGATACACCGCGAATAAATAAAGATTTGAGTTACGTTAGGTAATAGCCGAAATGAAGCGTTAGGCAGATTCTGCAAAAAACACTATCAAAAAAGCCCAGCTACCAATCCACTATATACTGATCCCAACGCTAACTTGTGGAAGCGAGAGCAGAGTGTGCACGAAAGTAGGATAAACGCGATAGATATAAGGGCACTGCATCTAATCTGTGGAGTGACTCTCGCTTACCGCGAGTGTCGGTATAAAAGTAAGAGAGGGCATGCTCCGATAGTTTGGACAAATAGAAAGAATAAATGATGCAAGACTGACTAGGCAGATATAGAATGCAAATGAAGATGGACGTAGAGGTCGAGGGCGGTGAAGACACACATTTCATGACCAAATAGAATGTATTCTAGAGGAAGGACATCAGATTGAACGTGTTCAAATAGAAGTTAATTCCAGGAGCGTTAAAAACTGATGAGCGTGTATAACAAGAGTTATAAACGTTAAAAAAGCCGGAGAGGTGTGTATATAGTATAATAATAAAAAATAAAAATAAAATAAGCCTGTTTCACTAATCTATTTTATTGCATATAAACTATTGCTACTTATATGAATTATAAATCGGCGATCGGATCGTTTTCTGTGACAGCTTGTCCTACGACATAGGCCTCCTCCAAAGTTTTCCAAGACTCTCGATCTCCAGCTATGCGGGTCCATACTGACCCAGCGACTTGTCTAATATCATCCTCCCAGCGTTTGAGCTGTCTCCCTTTGCTTCTTATGTTGCCCCTTTACCATGGGTACCATTCTGTTATTACTCTGGTCCACTTTTCCTTAGTTTCCCGCAACATATGTCCAGTCCAGCGCCACTTTAGTGTTTTACACACCTTAAGTGCATTTTTGAATTTTGTTTTATTGCTAATCTTTTCCAAATTAACCTTATCTTTAACTTTTACTCCAATTACTTTGCGTTCTATGCCGTTCTGACAGACTTCTATTTTGTTAGCTAGTTGGTGAGCTAGTGCCCATGTTTGACATCCGTAAGTTAAACAAGGGAGTATGCACATATTGTATACCGTTCTTTTACATATACTTTTTAGTGACATTTCTTTGTTTTTCATTATTTCGCTAAGACTCCAAAACTTATTCCACGTATTTCTTATTTTTCTGTCTATTTCTTTAAACATACTGTTAGTAGGTGATATCAACTGTCCTAGATAGATATAATCGTTTACATATTCAATCTGTATTTTATTTACTCTAACGAGGTTGGGCGTTACTTATTATTTTCGTTTTAGTTAAATTCATCTTTAGTCCTACTTTTCCACTTCTGTCTGATAATTGCTGCAGCATGTTTTCTAAACTATAAGGATTCCCTGAAAATAGTACCAGGTCATCGGCAAAACGTAAGTGACTAAGGTTTTCGCCATTTATATTTAGACCGCCATTATCCCACTCCAGAGTCCTGACAATCATTTCTAGTACCGCAGAGAATAATTTGGGTGATATAGGACCCCCCTGGCGTACTCCTCTTTGGACGTTAAACTGTTCTCCCCTGGTTTCCAGTTTCACTTGGGCTGTGCTTCCTGTATATATAATTTGAAGAGTTTTAATGTATGTCGTTTGAACGGCTTGGCATCTCAATGCTTCCCATATGTACTCATGTTCTAGAGTGTCAAATGCCTTTTGGAAGTATGTAAATGCCTTTTGGAAGTAAGTATTCCTGGTACTTTTGAAGTACTTGTCTAAGAACATGTATGTGGTCAATTGTTGAAAATTAGCTCTGGAAACCTGCTTGCTCTTTTGTGTCTGCAATACGTGAGAGAATTATCTTGGAAAATACTTTGTAGACGTTAGACATCAAGCTTATAGGTCTGTAGTTATTAATTTCACCCCTATCTCCTTTCTCGTGTAACAGTATTATGGTTGATTTCATCCAATCCTTAGGTATATTTCCGGATACTAGAATTTCATTAAATATGTTTTCCAGTACAGGAGCTATAACTGATGCTGTAATTTTCAAATTTTTTTAATTTTTTTTTTTTATTTCTTCCTTTAAGATGGGTGGCTCTAGTTGCTTGTCGAGCCCAGCGTCCACTTCAACGTTATATTCAGTTTGCTTCTCTATTAAGCTTTTATACAAATCTTTGTAGTAGTCGGTAGCAATTTGAAGTATTTTATGTCTTACATATTTATCTCTAAGACTTTCGCACATCACGTTTATGACATTAAAATAACTTTTAGGATTATATCGCGTTTAACGTACTCGTGAAAATGATCCTGTAAAGAGTTCGAGACGTCGGGAAATAAATAAAATTAGTAATAAATAAACGCGATATAATCCTAAAAGTTGTTTTAATGTCATATTTTATGTCTCTTACATGTACTTTCGTTATATTTATTTTTCAGGTTAGGTAGCCACCTACGGTTTTCCCTTAATTCTTTGAAAGCTTTCTTTAGTTCTCCCGTTCTTTCTATATGTTTTTGCAGTGTATTTTGTCTTCTTGTCTTACGATCTTTTCTTATACTCAGGTTTATTTGTTTGCTTAGGCTGCTTATTTCTTGTCTGTTTACTTTGTTATCTTGCCCTTCCTTTAATTTTTCTTTTCGCTGCTCTAGCAGTTGCATAGACTCATTTGAGAGTATTTTTATATTTACTTCTTTATTTGTTTTTGCTGTTTCTATTTTAAGTAAATTCAATAGCTTATCATATTTTTCTTCTGTTGTGAGGTTTTGCTCTATACTGTCCACTGCTATTTTTAAATTATTTAAAAGCCTATCATTATTGCCGAGACATAGTAGATTGTTAATTTTACTCTGATATCTTCTATTTTTCTTTACATGTGCTCCAGTTACGGTTGCCCTAATCATTCGATGGTCAGAATTAAAATTAAGTTGATTTAAAACTGATACATTTTTTATTACTTTGCTATTGTTGGACAGAATGAAATCTACCTTGTTCTTGTGTAGCCCATTATATAATAGCCTATGAAAAATAACCGTGCCCCTCTACTGTAATACTCTACCCCGCAAGAGACTTGACGTGAAGTAGGTACGATGTTTTTACTGGCCAAGGGCTTAGTCCTAGAACTATGTTTTCCAAGCTAATCAAGTAAATACTTTTGGTATAAAACGAGACAGTTGATTTCAACACGAAATAAAAAAAAAAACAAATAGAAAAACGCAGAGACGCCCGATACCTATGTTCATCTTAAATATTTATACTTTACATTTGGTTATTTTAACAATGCATCACAAGGACTAAACTACTTGTTGAAAGTTAAGATTGGATCAATATACCTCTTTACACATCTTTTAGGACGTTTGTACGTTGAGAATGCTTAGGCAGACTAAGTAAAAATATTAAAACAGACTTAGTTAAAATTACGTAATGGAATATTTCAAATAAAAAACAACAATATCTAGGCTGTATTTTTGTTTGTTCAGGTGAACTTGATATACTGATTGAAAAGGGTGTCCACTGTCCAGTCAATTGAGTTAAGACTTTCAATTGGGGTCGATATTTTGTCTTTGTCAGGTTGAAAACATAAGTGATGTTATTTTGTACAGAAATTCAATGCAGTGCAATGTTTTAAGGAGTAGAATAATAAATCTTAGTATTTACTTAGTTAAGCAGACCTCTGTTCTTTAAAAATAAGAGACAAAGAGCGTGTGTGGGTTTGTGTAACCAATCGAAGTCGTAATCTAGATAAAATGATGATTTTTACATGATTACGAGGCTTGTTATATTGAGGTTTTAAGGATTACTTATTCAACATGGCAATGGGACCCAACATAATCACTCGAGAGAGTAATGGAAATTTTTAAACAAATTTAAATTTTTTGTATATATATTAGCAGATCCCGCGAACTTCCTATCGCCTTTACTGTATAACACGACATCGATAAAGGATAATTTTTACTCATATTAAAAATATCGTTATTATAAAAATGACAAACTACACACAAAGCGTAAAACAATTCTAGATAATTGGGCCAAGTTTTCACTTTGTCTTATATCAAGTTTTCCCCTATTTTTACTTGCTTACATAAATAACTTCAGGCCGAATCCCTTGCAAGGTAGGCAAAAAAACAAAGCGCCATAATATCTATATAATTATTTCATTAATTCTTACTCGCCTCACTCTCTTTTTGATTTTAATACACGTGCGTCGATTTGTAAGGGTTTCGACATTACCTTCAGCGAGAACACGGTCTATTTGGTCATGGAATGATCAAATCAAATCAAATCAAAATCTCATTTATTCAATTTAGGTCATTAAAGACACATATGAAGGTCAATATTTTCAATCCGCCAATTCGATTACTCACGTCCTGAGAAGAATTGGCAAGAAACTCAGGGGAGTCCTTTTTTTTTTTTACTTATTTATAAGTAAACTAAATTACAAATTATTAGAATAATTTATAGAGCAAAATGAGGTTCCTCGCGTCAAACTTAGGACACAGTACGTTAATATTCTTTGGACGCTTGAACAGACCAGTCCCCACAAACAGCACCCGTTCACGAGCATGACCCATATCTCAGCCATCGCCTCCCTCGCCATATTTTAGGGAAGGTGGCGACCCGATCAACGACGCCGCCATAAGCAAGGACTTTTCAGTGAGCATGACTTATTCAAGATCCCAGACAAAAAAAAAAGAAATTAGTAAGCTTGCCGGTGAGAAACGTCATATTGCACACAATCTTACCAATTAACAGTAATGTTTAGTTAGCAGATTAACAATATTTTGCTACAGCAAATACAAACAATATAACACAAAAGAAGCAATTCAATTCCAAACGGTTTTATCATTGATATAATCTGCGATACAGTAATAAGCCCTTGAATATAGTCTACTTTTAACATATTTCTTAAATGTGTGTCTTTTCCTTCTTCAACTTCTACATCCATCCGCTTTTGCATTGTATATATGCTTACTCAATCTTGCATCATCCATTTTTTCTACATATCCGAACTATCGGAGCATCCATTCAATCCAACTTCCTTCCTTACAACCTTGTTTTCGACGCGGTCAGCGAGAGTAACTTCGCAGATTTTGCGCAGTGCCCTAAATTATCAAATAATATTTATATTGTATTAATTATTTTTTTAAATAAATGCAACGATAATGATGTAGTGCTGGAGCAATATGGATGAATAGAGGAATAGCAGGTTAATGGACCGTTGGGCGGATACCTGGGCGCAAAAATGTGAGCATAAAAGCCCAGATTGCTATACACGATGCGGTACTGAACCCAATGGAATAATATATGGAAGTGAAAATAGAGTATGGCAGAGTAAGTAGGGTAAAGGTGGTAGAAATAAGGTCACTGCGCAAAATTTGGAGAACGCGTCTTCAACAAGGAAGAAAGTTAATTTGATAGTGCGTCTGTGTGAAAATAAGGAAGGTTATGCTTCCGTATTTCGGATATGTAGAAAGAATTAATGAAGCAAGATTCACTAAACAGATTTACAAGGCCAAATCAGAAGGATGCCCAAGTCGAGGACAGCTACGACACACTTTCCAAGATCAAATTGAAAGATTCCTTGAGGAAGCTGATGCTCTAAAAATATTTAAAAATTCTGCCACCGATTGTTATTATCCTTCAAATTTACTTAACATTTCGCTGGACCTTGTTTTTGCTAGGATTCAGAATGATCTTAAATCCTCAGAGACTGTAAAGTTAGGACTGTTTAATTTTGTGAAAATGAAGAAAAATTTAATTCTAAAAATTAAATTGTGAAAATGAAGTTTCAAAAGCTTCGGCTTAGCTTATTCCTTTAAACCGATATAAGGTTTGCCTCTTTTAAATAGAACCAAAAGAATCCACATGATATGGGATTGTTGCCACAATTTTAATAGTTCGAGGTGTGAACTTACATATAAACAGATAAACACCTATCCACTTAGCCGACTGAAACATTGATACCTGTTTCCTTGTTCAAATAGACATCCGTATGTATATCCGAACAACGTTTCGAAGACAATTGGCTATAGGATGCCAAAATATGTGACCTTAACCATCCGTTGCCCACTTCACCCTGAAATTATTCCTGATATTATTGTTAAAATAATTAAATTTAATTGTCTGGGCGGGTCTAGAGACTTCCGTAAGCTGATTTGCCCATAAAATACATATTTAATTGGCTGTTTATTGTGAACGTGAAGACCTTTGTTTTGCAAAGCTTGGTAATATAATACTTCGTATTAACAAGACGTTTTTCTTTTTTTTTTTGTTGTTCTTCTGTTAAAACATTAAAATATAATTAACAGTGATAGATCCACGCAGTTCGCTGCATGAATGGGCCGGCTCGGTCGGTGAAATGCCACGGCCTCTCAGTTTTTTTTTTGTTATGGTATAGGAGGGCAAACGACCATTAAAGGTTAGGGAATAGCGAAGGATGGGGAAGGGTGGTGGGTCTCGGGGTACCTCTCTCTCCAGACGAAAGGCGTCATGAGCCACTTTACGTTGATCTTCTAACAGGTCGTGGTATTCCATCGGTCGAGCGAGCTAGCCCATTCATGCAGTGAACGGCTTGGATCTACCGCTGTTAAAACTTATTTACTTTACGGTACTTAATTTTGAAGGCAAAACTCATTATCCAAGAAGACATTATCGGACCATTTCATACACTATTCTAAGTTTTATGTAATCATGGCTTAAATAGTGCTTAAGGGATTCTTTTTTTTCAAATATTGTTTAACATTTTACATAAGTCTTACTTTTAATTAAAACAACCCGTCTATCTTTTATTTTAAAAGTATAGATTAAAAAAAAACAAAATATATAATATTTTTTCACAAATAATACAAAGACTGAATTAAAATGTTTTACAGTGGTTAGCAACAAAGCTCGCTGCATGAATGGGCTGGCTCGACCGATGAAATACCTATTTATTTCTAAGATTTTCGCGAATCTCACTCATTGATTAAAACAACTTTTAGATCATTTTCACGATCTCTGTAAAGAGTTCGAAACGTCGGCAAATAAATATAAATAAATAATAAATAAACGCGATATAATCCTAAAAGTTGTTTTAATCAACGATGAAATACCACCAATTTTCCAAACCAGTCCTTTCATATCCCGTTGTAAGGACCGGTAACGCAATTGTAACATTACATCTGTGTTCAGGAGCCCATGACACCCCCCCCCCTCCAAAAACAAAAAACGATTTAGTTATTTTTGTCACTGCCTGTCTTATATTTTAAAAAACCGAAACTTTCAGTGATAATATAAATGATAAAAAGGCATAATCAACACAATTGAACAACACAATATAATATAGGTATCCAAATAACTTAAAGAGAATTATTAACCATAGGAGACATTTTTTAACACAAAATACATGGCCCCCTTTATTTCCAAAGTATATCATAAATATTTAATATTTCTACTTCGGATTAGAATCGAACCCGCCAACCTGAGACATAGACAGTTATCCTCTAATGATGTCTATGATAGTAGGTTTATAGAACACGTGTTTTTGGTTAGTACGTAATCAAATCATTGTTTCTCATTTTTTTTTTCATTTGCTTCTCACAACAGAGGCTTGAATTAATTTGAGGGAATATAATTTACGTTAAGTGACTGTTGGGGCTAATTATAATTTCAAATTACTGAATATAGAATATTGTGTTAAATAATAATAATATACACAAAAAGGCCATACCACGTACCCCATCAGACTAAAAATGATAATTCCGCGTACACTAATTATTGATTAAACATTAAATAAACAAAAATGCCTAAACATTTTCCGATATAAAAATTGTCCACAGTTTCAAAGTATCTAACTAACCTATCAGTAAACATAGTATCGTACATAATTGAATACAAACCTCGCCGCAGGCGGTATGTGATCTAAAACAAGACCGATAGAGAATTTTATCAATATATACAATTTTTTTTTTCAACCTAATTCTTTTAATTCATTTTTGCTATTATTTTTTCGATTTGTCTTTGATGTCTGCTTGTGGGTGTCGTAGGAAGCGGCTTAAATCGCTTAAAATTAAAGCGATTTTTAGTTGAAGCTGGCCATCTCTTATAGTAATATAAATAAAAGTGGTAGATTCACGCAGTTCGTTGCATGAATGGGCTGGATCAACTGGTAAAATAAGACCTCTCAGAATATGAACGTAAAGTAGCGTTGCGCATCGTTCGCTGGTAAACGTATCCGGAGGCTCACTTGCCTGCTCCCTCCCTTCCCATTCCACTCCACTGTCTATGTTGTGTGACCGTCAGTACGGATTCCGTCAAGGTCGCTCAGCTGGTGATCTTTTATCGTACTTAACCCATCGGTGGGCGGAAGCGGTTGAGAGTAAAGGAGAGGCGCTGGCCGTTACTTTGGACGTAGCGAAGACCTTCAATCGGGTTTGGCACAAAGCACTTCTTTCGAAGTTTCCATGTTATGGACTTCCCAAAAAATTATGCGTTTGGGTTTCCAGCTTTCTCACGGCTCGGAGCATTAAAGTCGTTGTCGACGAGTCATCCTCCGACTTAAAACCTGTGAATGCTGGAGTCCCCCAGGGCTATGTCCTACGCTGTTTCTTCTGCATATCAATGACATGCTTCTCAGCAGCAATCTTCATTCTTACGCAGATGACAGTACCGGGGATGCCTTATATACCGGCTACCCGGGAAAATTCTCGGAATTTTTTTTGGGAAAACGTCGACGAGCAAAACGTCGAAACGTTGCTTAGTCAAGTTTCGGACTGGGGCCCACTAAACTTGGTCTAATTCAACCCTAAGAAGACACAGGTCTGCGCGTTTACCGCTAAAAAGACACTCTTTGTCGTAGTTCCCTGTTTTGAGAGCACTCCCTTACCCGCCTCAGCCGCTATCGGAATTCTTGGTGTCGACTTGTCTAATGACGTCCGGTTCCGCGGTCATCTGGAGGGCAAGGCCAAATTAGCCTCCAAAAAGCTTGGTGTGCTCAGTAGAGCGTGGCAGTATTTCACGTCAGGTCATCGCTAGCAACTATACAAGGCGCAGGTCCATCCTCATGCGGAATAACCCGGTACCATCTTACTCCATTTGATCGCATCTAATGACGCGCGATTCGACTTGTCGACAACCAAGCTCTTTCCGATCGGCTTGAACCTCTGGCATTGCGGAGAGAGGTGGCATCTCTATGCGTCCTCTACCGCATATACCACGGGGAGTGTTCGGATTGATACCGCCAGCTGATTTTCGCCATCGCTCGACGCGTCAACGCTACCACCCGCATTGGCTGAACGGTTGGCGAGCGACAACAGTGCGTTTCAGCAAGCACTTCTTGCCACGCACTGTTCCTTCATGGAACCAGTTGCTGGCGACAGTATTTCCAGACCGCTACGACCTAGGAACCTTCAAGAAACGAGCTTATACTCATTTGAAAGGCCGGAAACGCTGACGTGATGCCCCTGGTATTGCAGACGCCATGGGCGGCGGTGATCGCTTTCCATCAGGTGACCCACAGTCTCGTTTGCCAACTTTTATCATAAAAAATAATGTTGCACAGGTATCCATGGGCGGTGCTATTTGCTTACCATCAGGTGTCTTACTAGTTTTTTTCTCCCTATCTAATAACAAAATATTTACGAGCTTCGCCAGTTTTCTTTATGTTCACTGGAAACCTATACGTGTTGAAAGTTATGTTAGACTTCCCGTTCTTGTCTTAACCACCCAATTGACGATATAGCAACTATAATCCTCAGAGATATTCCTATAAGTAATAAACAAAACAGTAATTTCCAGTAGTAGAGCTAAGCAGTTCGCTGCATGAATGGGTCGGCTCGTCCGGTGAAATACCACTACCTCTCAGAAGATTGACGTAAAGTGGTCCATACCGCGTTTCGTTCGGTGAGAGAGGTATCTGGAGGCCCATCCTGCTTCCCCATCCTTTCCTATCCTACTCCCTTAAAGGTCGGCAACGCAACTGTAACACTATGTGTTGCAGGTGTCCAAGGGCGGCGCTGGTCACTTAACACCAGGTGACACGCCTGCTTGCTGGCCCTCCTATCCCATAAAAAAATATATATTCAAACGGTCACCTCCGAATGGTCACCACAACCAAGTATGTTTGGCCTAGCAGCTTAACACTCGAACTTCTAGCTTAGAGAAATCGCGTGCAATAAACTTAATTGTCTGTCAATATCCCGCTTGAAGTATGGGAACAGATTTCGTAGTTTGTTACATTATTATATCTTGAGCCGGAAACATTAAGTTATATGGGGCATAATTACCACCTTGGAGCATAAAGGTACATATTATGATAGAAGATCATACACGTAAGTAGAACCAGAAAACCATTTCCTTATGACGAGACGGCGAAAAGGCGCCGCCGGATGTGGGGAGAAGCGACGACTACCGCTGCTGCTCTGCTGACTCTTTTCAAATTCTATTTCATTTGTTTTCATATTATATTTTCATTAGAAAATAAACCACTATTATATATTGAAACTTATTTGACTACAAAAATAACCCAAACAAAAATAATTCTAGGTCCAGGTTATAGCGCCTACATGAGTTTATTGAAGTTGTAAATAATTTAGTCTAGTTCTCAAAACTCTCAACTTATAATCGTATTATCTTCTTTTTTATATTTTTTATATGGTATATGAGGGCAAACGAGTAGGCGGGTCACCTGATGGTAAGCAACCAACGCCACCCATGGATACCAGCAACACATATTATAGTGTTACTGTTGCGTTCCCGACCTTTAAGGAATAGAGATTAGGGAAGGATGGGGAAGGGGAGTGGGCCTCCGGGTACCTCTCTCACCGAACGAAACGCGGCATGAGCTACTTTACGTCGATCTAATTTTCGATCGATCGTATTTTTGTAAAAAATACTTAATAATTATACACATAAATATATATATATATATATATATGATAAATCCAAAATTTACTTCTTTATTACCTTTGTTGCAAAACAAATTTCGCTGGGTACTAGTATAATTATAAAAAATGGTACCTTATAATATTATTAGTTTTTCTCCGATATCTCAAATAAATAAATAAGGTTATGATATAATAATTTTCTTATAAATATATATTTTTTTAACTATGACGTATGTAGATAACTTCTGGGAACATATTATTATTGTTATTTTTTTTTACTACAAGATTGTTAATAATTTCCGCTTAAGATCACATAAATCTTACAACTTGATTTATTATAGTATTTTGTTTTTGTTATATTTGTAAATTAAATTTAGAATTAATTACTTAAAATTAGGTTTTCTTGTAAATTTATGTGTAAATAAACCTCTGTAACTTCACGACTTTAATGACGTAAAATGTAGGCATTGGAAACTATGTTTAAGCCCCATTGAGTTTTTACACAATATTTAAAAAAATAATTATAATAATTTGTTTTTTTATTGGATAATTGTAACACATATAGTGTTACAGTTGCGTTGCCGACCTTTGAGGGAGTAGGATGAGAAAGGGAGGTGGGCCTCCGGGAACCTCTCTTACCGAATGAAACACGCCATGAGTCACTTCACGTCGATGTTCTTAGTGGTCGTGGTATTTCACCGGTTGAGCAGGCCCATTCATACTGCGAACTGCTTAGTTCGACCACTGTTCTTCTTTAGTTTCAGATACTAAACTACTATGAATATTACAATCCTCTCCTCTTGTAATCCCAACTATAATTCTTTATTTAACTTATTGCAAAGCAAAATTCAAAGTCTTGGTAGTAATGTGCATTTCTCACTATCATTCGGGGCTAGAAATTTGGTTATGGCGTGACGAGGCTTAGTGTCTTCTGCCTATATATTCAAATATTAATAGAATTGACTTTGCTGATCCTAAACTACAATCACACTTAACAGGTTTCAAGTAATTTGTATATAAATAGCGGCCATCATATAAAGCGGCATTAATTCCACTGTCATAGTATTCTTCATAAGTATGTACAGGTTTAATTTAACGTCGTATTTTGTGCTTATATTATATTTATTTATTTCAGTTCAATGTAAGTAAAAACTATAGCTACTAATTTTTAATAGCTTAACATTTTTTTATTTATTTTATCAGTTTATTATAAGTATAAATTTACAAAAAAAATATATGTATAGTTAGTTGTGTAACTTGGAAATGATTTGGCGCTGTGTTCTGTGTCCAGTAAAAGAACAGGCGTGTGGTATCATAATACAAGCTTTAGGTTTTTAGTTTGGTAATTTTTGAAGTATAATATGTGCATTTATAACTATAAAAACTCTATCGTTTCGTTCCGCACGTGATTCTACCGCCGTGTTTTGAGAATTGAGAATAATATATCCGTTAAAATAAAAAATAAAAATACAGTTACCATCACTATTTCCAATATGGAGGCTGATGTTATCAGTAACACTTATGAAGATATGAAAGTATACCGAAACAAAATCGCTTTACAAACTTTGTTGTAGGAATCTCCAAATGTGGATATAAAAACACAAGTATTTAATTCCCAGAGCTGGAACATATATTTAAAATTAATCTTTAGATAATCTTATATTTCTTCGTACAGCCCATCTAAATACTATTAATAACTACTTATTAATAACATTTAAAAAATATGTTAACCACAAAAAAAAAGATACTGATACAAAGTGATTTTCATTTTTTTATGGGATAGGGGGGCAAACGAGCAGGCGTGTCACCTGATGGTAAGCAACCAACGCCGCCCATGGACACCAGCAACACATATAATGTTACTGTTGCGTTGCCGAACTTTAAGGGATAGGGGATAAGAAAGGATGGGGAAGGGGGGCGGACCTCCGGGTACCTCTCTCACCGAACGAAACGTGGCATGAGCCACTTTACGTCAGTCTTCTGAGAGGTCGTGGTATTTCGCTGGTCGAGCCAGCCCATTCATGCAGCGAACTGCTTGGCTCTACCACTGATGACCACTCAGCAGTGCACGTCAAAAACATGGCCGCGCAACGGCTGTGTCGCCGCAAAGCGGCGATTGCACAGCGGGGGTAATTTAAGCGCCTATGTTTAGAAAATGTCGATCTTCTCCAAATGTAACGAGATTTATATAATAGTCTCTCCACAGTTATGTTCCTAAATAGTTTATCTATTATGCTTTTATAAATAAAACAACAATTTCAAAACATTTATAACTTATATTTATTTAATAAAATATGTCACAAAAAAACCTGTTTTATTTTGCAGATAAATTAATAAATAACACCTTGCAAGATGTAAAATCATATATAAAGATGAAAATACAATGTATTTTATGAAATAAAAACAAAATAGCGTACGTTCCAGAACATTTTTTTTATACCAGACGTATTTAAAAACTTTGAACAAAAAACGGGCCTCTTGAAATGTCGCATAAGTGGGTCGCGTATTTCATTATTTATCTAAACATTCTTGGTATCTGAGACGTGAGCTGTTTTGTTATTAATAACTTAAGAATGTCGACAATCTAGCTGTGAGAAGTGCATAGTGATTTAGTAAACAGATTTTGAGTAAGAAATTATCAAAAATTGCACTAAAAATTGGTACAAAAAACAGAGTCTCCGTAAAACTAAGATTTTACGAAATGTATACTAGCGAGTTGCATGATATTTATATATTTTTGATTTACATGAAACTAGGCATTCATTTCAATAAAAACAAACACATGATTAGAAGAAAATTATAACAAAAAATGTTTGTAAACATATTGAAAAATCACCAAATTTGGCCATCATGGCGATATACATAGTATGGATATGACACTTGTAATAATGAAAATAAATATTACATTAATTTTTTACATTTTTTTTTACTCTTATTATTTTTTTACTTTGATCATTTTTTTTTTACTTTGATCATTTTTTTTTACTATTATATTTTTGGTAAGATAGAGTAAGATGGTAAGCAAGCACTGCCCTCCCATCTACATATGCAATACAGATTTTTTTTTAACTTTACTAATAATATTATATTTCTATGGAACATGAGGGCTAATATGAGAAAATGGTTATCTGATGGTAAGCAACAACTGCCCTCCCATCTACATATGCAATACAGATTTTTTTTTAACTTTACTATTAATATTATATTTCTATGGAACATGAGGGCTAATATGGGAAAAGAGAAAAGGAGAAAAGGAGAGGGATAGAGGATGGGATACCGTCTCACCAAAGGGCAAGTAGATTCTGCCTATTCAAGCCGAACTGCGTGGTTGTCCTCCTACCAGTGTTAGCACCCAATGTATAACAGCAAATGTAACCCTGCCTGTCTGTCTGTCTGTCTGTCTGTCAAATTGTCATTGCAAAGGGAAGGGGAGGATATATACTAAATGTAAGTCTTTTCTGTATGTCTGTCTGTCTGTCGAATGGTTATTGCAAAGGAAGGGGGAGGTAACCATGTGGAAAAGAAGACTGCGCCTGTTGAACCAGAACAGCGGACAGTGGACGCTATTCCTTGAAGTTCCTAGGTCGTAACGGTCTGGAAATATCGTTGCCTCTGCAACGTTCCTTATAGACCTATGATTGTAGAGTTGGAATGCGTTATGGATGCTAGTATTGAGCAACCTTCTGAACAACTTCTTCTAACAACTTCTTGTACCAAACCTGGGTCCTTATTCTCTCCATGGGAAAAAATGGAACAAAACATGGAGAGAATTGGAATGGAAATGAAATTGGAAAATTTTGAAATTGAAATTTGAAATTGGAAATGAAAAAATTAAATGGAGTCACCAAAATACTCCCAAAATCCCCACGATATGGGGAAGACTTTATTCGACGAAAGTTTCTGTAAGTGGAAATATCGTTACCTCTGCAACACCAGGGATGTTACATCAGCTTTGCCAGCCTCTAAGATGAAAAGACGCTATTTCTTGAAGTTCCTAGGTCGTAACGGTCTGGAAATATCGTTGCCGGGAGGGTGTGGGGTGCCCCCCGCCAAAAATGAGAACAGTATTCGACGTGAGGTCGAATCGACGAATGGAGTACCTATGTGTATAGCGATGACTGAAAAAACTATGATCGATGTTCAATATTGCACGCAGTGTATAGCTATGACTGAAAAAACTATGATCGATGTTCAATTGCGCACTTATGTATATGACTGAAAAAATTATCTTCGTGATATTGAGCAAAGCACACAAAGTGTACAGCGATGACTGATCAAATTTACCGATTATGATACGGCCCAAAGCACGTGAAAACACACATGGCTTTGCCGCATGTTACGCATTCCGTTGTCGTACGGTTGCCGCACACTTCGCATTTCCGCCTAAATCGGTCCGACTTCCCAGGCGTGATTACATCAAATTGACCTGGCACATGCTGCGGTTCGTTTGATACAGGAGCGGACACGATTTGTTTAGGCGAATGTTTGTCCAATAATGATGTCATAAGTGCGCTCCTGAACTGACGGTGACTCATAGACCTATGATTGAAGAGTTGGAATGCGTTATGGATGCTGGTATTGAGCAACCTTCTGAACAACTTCTTGTACCAAACCTGGGTCCTTTTTCTCTCCATGGGAAACATGGAGAGAATTTGATCCTTGCGGTCGACAAGTTTACAATTCAAATCTTATATTCTTTTTCTCAGAAAATTCTATTAATCAAAAATATCTTTTTAAAAATTCAAAAGTGCAAATTTAGAAATATGTAAAAGAGTTTATATTTAAAAATACTAAAGAGTTCACACCATCCTCACATCATCCCCCCCTTATTAAAGCCTGGATTATAGCTGTTAAGCGTTTAATCTTGGCCAACAAAATACAATCACTAATGAGGATGATGCCCCTACAGACTTAACGATGCCCTACCTATTGTGGGGAATGTTCTGTGCCAGCCACTCAAGATGTGGAATTTACTCAAGCAGTATATCAATCTCCTTGAATAAATTTTGCCAAGCAAAACCCACGAAAAGCTTGACACTGGGAAAACTCCTAACAATACAATGTTTGGGTCCTGACCCCTACACAAACAATATTACATATTTTTTTTTATTTACTTCATCTAAACTCTACCTACCCGACCTAACAATTGACGAATCCATTGTCTCTGAAACATTTAATCAAGCTACACAAACTGTTCAAGAAATATACAATATGTCCTGAAAAATCACACAAAATATTATACAAGTTATCTTTGAGAAACTGAAAAATCACACAAAATATTATCTATAATAAATCATGGGATATACACTTTAAAAGAAATTAAATTAATCAAGTAACAATATATGATAATCGAATATCATAGTAACATCAAATCCCAATATATCAATTAATCAATTTAAAATATTATTATCAACAAATTTTATTTCAATATACTAAATTAATTCATTTAAGTTAAATTAAATACAGTGTAGCACCTTCAAAAATAATTATACCATTCCTATCATATCAATTAACGTAATGAACATATGTTTCATTATATCAACCTATTCCTCCCATATACCAACATAACTTCACACCACCATTCATGTATCATCGATACGAGGATTGAATCTACTATGGATTCATAACTCCCCCAAACCATATGTCCAACCAATATCATACCAAATACCATCATTAACTATTCATAACCATATTACATACCATAACCATACCATTTACTACACACTCCATCCTATAAGTTAAATCATTTTATATTAAACATACTTTTCTACATATCTATATAAAAAAAAATAAACAAAATAAAATTCTACTCCAATTTTCTAATACTACCATTAACTAACTAACAACTACTAACTAATAGGTCTACTAATTAAGTGGCATTCTAGTTTTATAAATTTTAACCCTATTCCTATGAATGGGACGCATTATCCTATTAGATCCTATCTTCCTTAACACCAAATTATTGTGTGGTAAAGTCTGGATAACAGCATATGGTCCTACATATACCTTCCTTAATTTATCTGAATAACCACTCCTCCTTTTATATGAGTGTAATAACACTTGATCTCCAATGTATTTTTATCTTCAACCGCATTCAAAATAAAATATAAATCTAATTGGTCTACCGCTTTCTCTGGATAGTTCCAGTCTAGTCTATTTATATTACAGATGCTCTCCATTATTAATATTCAATAGTACACAAAATATATACATAAATTATACATTCAACACATGCATTCAGATCATAAGGGCGCCTCCACCAATGTAACGAGCTCGTACTATCGAGTCTCTCATGTATAAGTAGGGTTCGTTTCTCAGCTCCTCAATTTATTGAATAAAAGGAACGCCGACATGAGAACCTCCATCAAATGTGATATATAACTAATTGATCTGTTATAGGGGTATTATAAGCTCAGTGCATGTGTGTTAAATCATAAGACAAATAAATTAAATTATATAGCATATTATTCTTGGTATTGAAATAAAATAAACGTGCCAATTTTATAACATGGGTTTTCTTTACTGCATTTTCCCTGGGCGCCTCGTCTAGGTCCCAGCTCCACCGTTGATCTGCTCCTCCTCAATGCTCGTTCAGTGAATCATAATACGACTTAAGTTTTTATTATATTAACATAAACTCCTGTATTTAAAAATCATACTATCTCTTCAAAATGTATTTTAAAATTCAAATCTTATATTCTTTTTCTCAGAAAATTCTATTAATCAAAATTATCTTTTTAAAAATTCAAAAGTGCAAATTTAGAAATATGTAAAAGAGTTTATATTTAAAAAATACTAATGAGTTCACACCATCCTCACAGTACCTAATATTAACTATAGTAAGATACCAAATAAATCCGAGAAATCATTGGTGTGAGCTCGGAATCGATCCCAGGCCTCCAGAATCGGAGAGCTCGACTACTTAACTGGACAACCGAGACTATTAATACTTATTACTAATATATTATAGGTACTATTAAAAATGGGACTGATTATAAGAAATGTTAATTAAGTTCCTATCTAATATTTTATTTAAATTTGTGTATAAGAATGCAACATACTGATGAAGATTATTTGAACCGAGGATCATAAACAGATTATTATATAAATGTTTTTATAAGGTTACTTAACCATGAGTATATAGTTTATTATATTATAATGTTTTATTCGTCTCGGCCATAGAGGTCACTATTCGTCAATTTATTAAATCGCGCTATGGCTTCACTCCATGGAGCTTATATAAGTATTTAAGAATATATTAATAGATTTCGGTAAAATATTTAAAAAATCAGTTCTACAACAAATAAATATTAATAATGTTATGTATTTATTTCTTTAATAGATTTTAGAAATAAAATAATAAATTCAATCAAATACAGTTATAAAGGAATGTAGTTGACACTAAAGGCCGCGTTTCTAGTGTCAATTGTAGTACCTCCACATCTAGTAGCGGGTGGAAGTACCTAAACCTGCCACTGCTGTGTGTGTACTAATACAATTCAAGCTTAACAAATTGAATGGTAGTGGTGGAGCCAAGCAGTTCGCTGCATGAATGGGCCGCCTCTACCGGTGAAATACCACAACCCACGTTCGGTGAGAGAGGTACCCGGAAGCCCATCACCCTTTTCCATCCTTTCCTATTCCTATTTCCTACTCCCTTAAAGGTCAGCAACGCAACTGTAGCATTATATGTGTGGCTGGTGTCCATGGGCGGCGCTGGTCACTTACCATCGGGTGACGCGCTTGCTCGTTTGCCCTCGTTTGCCCGGTATGGCCACCTATTCCATTTGGGACGTAAACATAACGGCGAGTGGAGACTTAAAAGCCACTGCCTAGACCTTCGGGTAGAAAAGGCGTGAAGTTATGTTATTATATGTGCGCGCAATACATATTTGCCTAAAAATCTAATACTTATATCGTGTATATTGCCATATCTTTTGAATGAAATGTCCGAATTCAAAAAGTTCTAGGAAGCTATTGAATCTATCTTGAATTGTAAATAATTTATTTTAATCAGAATTAATACCAAAGTACAAAATAAAGGGCATTTAAAACATCATCATTCAAATTATTTTAAAAAATTAAATAAACACTTATTGTGAGATAACTACAATAGTTAGACACATGGTGTCGCGATTATTTGTGTAGACAACTATATATTCTGCAAAGTTGTAGTACATTTTTTTGCTCTACAATCAATACTTTTTGCAGCGTCCGCGATGTAATCATTTTTTTAGGTCCTTTTTCTACACCTTGGGTTACATTATCGGACTTTTAGTAAAGATCCCTAATTGTTTAGAAAATATAATATAGCCTAAATCCTTCCTGTATAAATGGACTATCCACCACTGAAAGAATTTTTAAAATAGAATCAGAGGTTTCAAAAAACTATATCTAATAAAAATATTTTATAATACAATTAGCCCTAGAAAAATAACCTTCTGGTGTAACCTATATCGGCTATATCAGTTAACTATCCGTCGGAACGACGGGTATTTTTAAACTTTTATTTTATTAAATGTGAAATTCTCCAAACTTGTGGTTTTCCATGAAATATATAGGGTGTATTATTAAAGTAAATTTAAAAAAATCCTAATTTATTTACTTTTCAAACTAAAATAAAGACCTCTAAACGTCGTGGAAAGTGTGTCGGGGCCGTCATTGACTCCTACATTCTCCGCTTTTGCACTGTATATCTGCTAAGTCAAATTTTGTACCATCCATGCTTTCTACACATCCGTACATTATACCCTTACTTACCCTTACTATATCCCTCATACCGTGATATAAAATCAATTTTATGGTTACTACAAATAGGTGTCTTATATTTTGTGCGCATGTGTGCTGTAGATAGGTACTGGATTTTTCATTCCTGTGGTCATGGTTGTTTTAGCCAGAATTATTTGTAGCTAACAACCGCTATAATTTGAATAACTCCTCTAAAATTAAATAATTTTTACATGATTTAACATTTCATGGTTTTGAATATTATCTATAAGCACGGAGTTTTTGGTCTCACCAGCTTAATCATCAGTTATGTCACCTTCATTGAGCTCTTTGTTTATCAAATTTGATATAATTCTATCATTTTTAGTAAAAATTTGGTGAAGATCTCAAAAAAAACACAATTTATATCAAAAATAAGTGCGCATGATAAAATAAAAAAAATTACACTGAAGCTTACCATCCATCGACACGACGGGCAAAAGTTAAGTATCTCAAAAACTACGGCAATTACCTGATCGACATTTACGTCACTTGCACGATCATATCAACAACTGAGTTAATTTCAAGAGTCGATGTTCGGACGCGTAGTTAAAAAAAAGACACCAATTTTAATTTTGAGTACCCGTCGATTCGACGGAGGTTAGCCTTCTAGGTTATAATAGATTTGAGTGGAATAATTTGAAGAATGCACCGTTATTATTATTTTTTAACTTTTCAGTTACAATTGCAAAAAAATATTTCAACGACAATTGGAAGTGCTTGGAAAAATTGCTGCGGTTTCCAATTATGAATGAATTTATATCAGTTTTCGCTAAAAAAAAGGATGTATACTTGAGACAAACAACTCTTGACGAAATAATATCACAAATCGAAAACTAAAAGATGCTGTAATTTGTTTATTCAAACAAGTGTCATAGTATAATGTATTATTGTGAGTCTGGGAATTAAATCTGCGCTTAGTAAACAAGGATTTTTTTCTCCTCCTTCTAAATAATCATGACAATAAGTCTGGATAAATAACGTAACTTCACGCCTTTTTCTACGCGAAGTTGTAGGCAGAGGCGGTTAAGCCTCGACACGCCGTTATGTTTACGTCCCAAATGGAATAGGTGGGGAAACTAATGCCATACCGGGCACAAAGATATTTATCCCATATAACTTTCGAAATTAATTTCGAATAATCATTGGTTTGAGCTAGGATTTAAACCCGCGACCACTTCGACGATGACGACGACTTTTTATAAGTCTGGATAAATTAGTATTATGGAGTATTAATATCGTATCAAGAACCATACAAGCACCAATAAATATGGCAGTAACTGTAAAATGTAGAACGGATTGTTTATATATATTTTATTTAAAATTGAAACAACAACCTAATTGATTGTTTTTAAATTATTTGCACTGCAATAAACCAGTAGATTAGAATATGTTAGAAATTATATATTTAAATAGAACAATTTTTCACATTGAAGTTGTTTTATCATGTTTTTACTTTTACAGTTACAGATGCTGACAAGTATTTCAAAGACAACTGGAAGAGTTTAGAAAAGGCTTTGAGATTTCCAATAATGACAAAGTTTATATCAGTATTGCTTAATAAAATAGATATGTTCATGAGACACACTCCTGTTGATCAAATAATGATCGAAACAGAAGAAAAATGAAAAAAAAATGCTGTTACCTATACATATAATAAAATTGTAGAAATGTTTTTATTTATTTTAAAATTCTTGGGACATGATTTACAATCGATCCCGAACCCAAAAATATGGTTTTTAGAATTTTTGTCTATTAGTCTGTATGTTTGTTACGGATAAACTCTAAAAGTACTACATGCTTTTACGTCCAATTTTGCATAAATATAACCAAGATATTAGGTAAACACAGGCTAAATATTATCACGATATCATTAATTGGAGGTGAGCAATGAACCCATAAATAGGCACAGTATTTTTGTTGCTTTATGGAGTCTATGCAGACGAAGTAGCGGGCAACAGATAGTTTGTTCATATAAGTAATTTATACTTATCTTCGTTTAGTAAAGCACTGTTTTAATCTTAATAATCTCATCAATAAATCACAATAAATTAATAATTTAAAATTTAACAAAGAAAAAGATATATAATAAAAAATTCATTGTAACTCATACTCGCGCCGCTCAAACACTTGTATCACAGGCAAAATCCTTCGAATTATTGGGGCTATAAGTAGCAATTGAGAATACTTGCGACCCCATGACAAATCAAAACGTGACTTTTGGTGACTCCACTCTTAACAATATATAACGAGTATCTTTGATAGCGGATTTTTTTTTGTTTTCGAATCATACATTGTATGCTTGTATTTTTCCAATGTTGTTTGCTGTGACAAAAATATTATAATAATCCAGAAGAGTGTAACACTGGAAGTCACCTGAACGCATAAACTGTCAGTTTTCGATGATTTTATCCTAAAGTGGCCATTAACAAATTTATGTTATTTACGACAACAAGTCCAATTTATTAGGACCAAATAGTTCATGCGATGACTTAGGGATCCTTATTAAAAGTCAAATAATGTAACCCAAGGTTTAAGAAAATGATCTATAAGAATGTTTACATCGCGTACGCTGCTAAAACTAATAATTAAAGAACAAAAAAATGTATTACAACTTAGCAGGACATACAATTGTCTGCAAAAAGGTGGCGACACCATATGTCTAACTTTTTTTTATGGGATAGGACGGCAAACGAGCACGTGGGACACCTGGTGGTAAGTAACTTCTCTCCGCCCATGTACACGGTGGTGCGTTGTTTTTTTTTTATGGGATAGGAGGGCAAATGAGCAGGCGTGTCACCTGATGGTAGGCAACCAACGCCGCCCATGGACACCAAGCAGTAGAGCCAAGCGAACTGCTTGGCTCTACCACTGTCGTTATTTAAGGGAGTAGGAAAAAAGAAGGGGAAAGGGGATCAAGCCTCCGGAAACATCTCTGACCGAACGAAACGCGGCTTAAGCTACTTCACGCCAATCCATCCAGCATCGGCAAGACTATACCATTGATAATAAATCATCACGCTATGATTAATATGAGCGGGTTAATAATCATTTTAGACGTAAATATAAAAAATAAAGCGGTACTAAGTATTTGTAATACTTGTAGTCGATTCGAGTTCTGAATTAGCAAAAACAAAAACTTTGTTCTAAAGTTTCTTTTCGTTTAATATTGAATTATTGACAAAATTTTGGAACGCACTTGATAATAATGGAATTTATAAGACATATATTATACATATTATACATACTTTAACTATGTATAAGAATATACGATCATCCAATTTAAGTCTAGTGGGAAAGTGTGACCAATTAGGCCATGAGTATTCCCTATTGCATAGGGAGTAATATTATAGGGTAGTACCCCTCCGGTTTGTTTATTTTCAACGAATCTTTTGATCTCACTAAAGTTGGTATTGGATGGTAAACAAAGGCTATATAAACCCTACCTAGGGCACTATTTACAATTCTCCTTTGGTATTTTGCAATGGATTAAATACTAAAGATATCCTTGTCGACCCTTGTGAGTTTCAGAATGTGTTTCAGTATCTAGAAGCTGGAAAATGAGATGATTTTTTGTTAAAAAGATTAAAAAGATAAGAAAGTTTCTTTGGTTGTAGATACAACAAAACTTTTTTTTTTCTATCAATATTTGTCCATTACAACAAAAAATAGTGCATTGAGTCCCTCTGTGCCAAAGAAGTGAAATTTTGTAACATATACGTTTATAACATACTAAAATATGTTAAAATAGCACATCTTACTTACATTGCGATAGGCCTCGTGGTGCATTGTTATGGAATCGAGATTGGCGTGGTCCGATTATATATATTTATCTGGGTCTAGGTAAAATCTGGTCAAATAACTAGGAATATTTTTTAGATGATAGATATAAGAAGAAATAAATTGATTACATTATTTAAAATTTAAACAATTGTTAAACTATCTGAAATCAAATTTATCCACATTTCGGTCTACTTGCAGCGTGCCCAGAAGAGTGGCTGCATTGCCACGCTGAATGGCAATGCAAATCTTCTGTGCGAGGAACAGACCAGCCCTCTGGTCACGAGAGGCTTCAATCCTCTTTGCAAGATCTTTATAAAGTGCACGAGCACTGGGAACCCCAAAGTCTCATTCCTAAACGGCTCAAATACATAATCACCTACAAGGTTTCTGTATTTGTGGCGCTTGAGATTTTCTGCCGAAGCAGCAGCAGCACCGGCCACCTCTATCATGCTTGGAAGATGCGATGGCGCAATATAATATATTCTGCCATATTGGATTTAGAATGACGTCGCATTATTTTTCAAGACACTCTTAAAAAGCTGTTTAATATTTGTATTTTGTATTTGCCATATTGGATTTAGATGACGGCACATAATTTTTATTAGCTTTTTATTAGCTTCACCTGTATGTTTGTATGTTTGTAACCGACTTCTTTTTAGTGTTCATAGTTAACTTCTCGCACCATCTAGTGGCAATCAGCGGAAAGTCTACGTTATCAACTTGAAACGAGTTCCTTGTATAAGTCACAGATGGCGCTATTCCTCACATTCGGTTTTGATATCCGTTGTTAGCACGCTTTAAAATATTATAGAAAACCGAACTAAAAAATATAAAATAAATAATAGTTTAAAAAACTAAAAAACACGCTTTTTATAGAAAACTGAACTAAAAAATAGAAAAATAAAAAATTATTTTAAAAAAAGCGTGGGGTGCATGGAGTCAATAGTTATAAATATTTTATTGACAGATATGAGTAGAGTGATTATCATTTCGATAATATCTTAAAAAGCACCCCACGCTTTTTTTTAAATAATTTTTTTTTTCTATTTTTTAGTTCGGTTTTCTATAAAAAGCGTGTTTTTTAGTTTTTTTAAACTATTATTTATTCATTTACTTTTTCATACTACTCATACTTTTTCTCTGTCATACTATCATTCTGATTCAAACTTAAGACATAACCCAGCCATGCTTTTTTCTTTCTTTCGACGCTGGATTTCACATCCGCGTCCCACCAGGCATTACCTCTCAGAATCTTATGCCTCTTTGCACTACCACATACTTCTTTTGCACTATCCACTATACTTTCTTTCATTCTTTTCCAGCATTCTTCAACACCTAGGTCAGAAAGACTCGTCTCACTGAGTCTTTTACTGACTAGGCCTACATACATACTCCGTACACTTTCATCTTCTAATTTCTCACATTTTATCCTTTCAAGCTCTCCGAAATGGGTACGCACTCGCCAGTGTCTCCACTTCTTGAAAAGGCCCACGAAATGGCTTACCACCAGGAAGTGGTCCGTATCAAGAGTGGGGCCTCTCTATAGGCTCTTGTATCCCTTAGAGTATTTCGGAGACGACTATCTACCAAAATCAAATCAATCATACTCTTTTGTTCATTTCGTCTCCACGTATACGTGTGAATATCTTTATGACGGAATAATGTGTTGTGTAACACAAGGAGGTTCCGTTCCAGGCATACGTCCAATATCGGCTTACCAGCATCATTAACTCTCTAGTCACCATTCGGACCAAGGACAGCCTCCAGGCCATCTCTCTTGGTTCCGACCCATCCATTAAGATCACCACAGAGAATTATCCTTTCATTTCCCTCAACCAGATCCAGAATATCCCTAACAGTTTCCCAAAACTCTTCGAGTTCGCGGGGATCCGCGGAGCTGACGGGAGCATAAGCTGCGACCAGGAAAACTCACGTGATCCCCAGTTTTATACGAACCCAAAGATGTCTCGGACCTACCAAGTCATAATCTTTCACTCCGGAAGCAAATCGGGAGGAGAGAACGACTCCAACACCCCCACTGGCACGGACGTCCGGGTCCACTCCGGACCATAGGGCTACCATGCCACCGGGGAGGTCCTCGGTCTCACTCCCCCTCCGCTTTGTCTCCGTCAAACATAAGGCATCCAGGCATCTCTCATTTATTACATCCATCATCTCATTCATCTTTCTTGTCATACTACCTCTGACATTCCACGTGCCTATACGGCACTCCCGTGATGCGTGAAGGGTGGCGGCCCCCTTCGCCGCATGCGCATGCAGCCGCACCGACGGAGGCTAATCGGTGCCCGTCGCTTTCGGGGCACGCCCTAGCAGCCCGTCCGGCTGAGTTTGCTTCGGTCAAGATTGCGTCCCACTGGGACTGCAGGGGTCGCGACGTGCACGCTCTTGACATGACTTTTAGTTACTATCAAAAAACGCTTTTATTTTATACCCATATTGTAGAAATGCATTAAAAATATATTATATTCCGCCGTATTGGATTTAGAGTGACGTCACATTCTTTGTCGAGTTTCTATTATTAGACACCCATATTGTAGAAAAGAATTAAAAAATCTACGGATGACAGGTCGTGGTATTTTACCGGTGGAGTCAGCCCATTCAAGCAGGCTGCTTGGCTCTATCACTATTAATATTATCATTCAAACTTATCGTGTGTACAATTTTTTAGCTCAATCAGTTGAACACATCTACTTCAAAATTGAGTTTAAAACAAAGTTTGCTGTGTTAACTAGTTCATAAATAAAAAGCTTTCACTTCACGTTTATGTAACCTACATAAATACTATCATGTAGCTACTGGTGTAATTAGCTCGTAATATTTTTGCATTACAATAGTAAATTTATTTTAATAAATTTCCTTTCAAGTTCTGGCATGACATTGATTAGCTTGTATAAGTGCTAATCCTTTTGGAAGATAATTATCATACGTTATCAATATGGAAGCCTGACAATATTGTGCTGGATGTTATAGATTATATAGATTCCACTATTTCTCCAAAAAAATATTTTTCTTGTCTAAAGATTTTAAAGATCTAGGTCTAGCTCTTTTAAAGATCTAAGTTTTAAAGATATTCGAAGTATGTATCTGTTAATTTATCATTATTAATATTCCAAGGCATTTCACCACTAACCAGCTCACTATAACTTACCGAGTCGAGTACTCATCTTACTTAACGTGTGAAGTGTTATGAAAAAAATTCTAACAATTATGTGGTTAGAACTAAATATATTAATGTATATTAATATAGCATTACTTTATACCGTACGGCATCTTAAGCTCGGATTTGGTCGCTCAGAATAAATAGGTATCGGGACTTGAGCTAGAAGAATGTATCGTAATACGTCACTGGTACGTTGCGCCGATTGGTTGCGCTCTGATAAAGCATTAGTGATGTGACCAAACTTTTAATGTCGATACGATACATAAAGAAATATATTAAGGTCTCAGTGGTTCAGTGTCGAGCACCCGCTTCTAAATCTAGGGGTCGCGGGTTAGAATCTTCACACTGGCTCACACCAATGACTTTTAGAAGTACTTTTCGGAAGTTATGTGTGGTAAATATCGATGACTGAAATCTTCGTGCCCGATGTGGCAATAGGTTTGCCACATACACATATAATATGCTCGTATTTTTATTTAAAGTATTTTGTGTAGAATACCAGTGGGACTTTTAATCTTGGCAATTAATATTTAATGTTCTTAAATTTGTATAAAATTATATCGATATATAGAATTATATGTCCACTACCTGCACTAGTCTAAACAGAAGGACGGACTAATTTTATGGGCTGGATTTAGGAATGCGCGATAATATATAGACACGTCCATTTGACTAGCTTGCTTTTTTATACAGAAAAAAATACGTTTTTCCATCTAATAGACAGGGAAGGGGGCAAGGTGCTTAAGAGCTTGCTAATTTTTCACTTTTTGACATACATTTCAGTTTGTTATTATAACTTTTTACAAAAAACAAAAATATTTAAACAGCTGTTTTTCAAATTTTATTTACGTGCGATAAATAAATAAACACAGGTGTTTACAAATGACAAAGAATCATTTAAATATTTTTATTTGTTATACACATTTATCATTACTTATTTACGAAATTTTAACACGTAGATAATATTTATATTAGTACGTGATAAATTTATTTAGATTAAAGCGAAAACGTGAGGGTCTCTTAAGAATTAATATGCTTTAACTTTGATATTATGACAATTATATTTGTTTTAGCGTTATAGAATATGAGAAATAAGTGATTGTTAGTTAATTTTCACTTTTGCATGAAATAAAGACAAAGCACTCAATGAAAAGTACTATGAGACATTAATAGACAACTACGTTATTCACATTGAGCTTTACATTTTGGCTTATAACTAAGGCACTCTAAAAAGTTTTGGACAAAAGTTTTTTTTTTCCAACATTTACCCTAAAAGCATTGATTTTCTTTAAAATCCTATCAATGATTTTATTTCTAAGCTCGAAATAAATTGCAGAAAGCTGGGTTAAAACTATGAAAAAGTTTACTACTATGTACTAAAACTCGTGCCACACTCAAAACTTTTAGCCATTGACTAGGATTATACAGTTACCAGAGTTCCTACAAGCAGTTCCATAACTCTGCTGGCATGCTGGTATATTGCCAGTACCTTTAATTTATAGTAATGTATAAAAAATTAACATTGTGAGGTTACTGTGATCATAACTGTGATAGACCCAGGCGGTACGCTGCATTAATAGAACGGGTTGAATAACCAGAAAATCTCGGAGAATTGACATAAAGTGGCCGCGTATCCGTTGATATGAGGCCCACTTTCTTGCCCTTCTCTTCACTATCCCAACTTATAGGATGTGATCTTGCTACTTACAATTAGGTTCTATAATAAACCATTAGATGAATTCATTTTTTTTAGTTTCAAGATTCCAATATTATATTACTACTGAGTATATATTTTATAAATAGTCTAGAATATACTAAGTACCTAAGATTGGCAAGTTAGGTAGGTGTGTAACTATTTGAATTTCCAAATATATATATACCCACGGTATTTTTTTTTCTTTTAAGCGCTGCCTTATAGTAACATAAATATAAGTGTAACAATAAAGATATTTTGCAAAATGATATTATATATCAATTTTGTTATTATAGAATGTATATTATTTATTAATTATAATAAAAACATTGTTTTTTTTATGGGATAGGAGGGCAAACGAACAGGCGTGTCACCTGATGGTAAGCAACCAACGCCGCCCATGGACACCAGCAACACATATAGTGTTACTGTTGCGTTGCCGACCTTTAAGGGACAGGGAAGAGGATAGGATGGGGAAAGGGGGGTGGGCTTCCGGGTACCTCTCTCACCGAACGAAACGCGGCATGAGCCACTTTATGTCGACCTCGGTCTGAGAGGTCGTGGTATTTCACCGGTCGAGCCGGCCCATTCATGCAGCGAACTGCTTGGTTCTACCACTGTAAGTGATCGTAATTACTTATAAAAATACTTAGATTAGTAACTACGTAATTTAAGATTAGTTAAACTTTTAGTTTTGCGGATAATAATATGCATATACATCATCATTATAAGTAATGACTAGAGCAAAAATACTTTTAATATTAAGGTAGCAAACATGACCGCCTCTAACACCGATTTGTAATATTCATCAAAGGTGCTTGAAAAGATCTAAAGATTTACCTCTTGGTATCAATCCTGAAGTGTCTTCCTTGGAACGATTTATTGAAATAAAACGAGTTTATAATCAGTAAAGTGACATGAGATAAAGAACTTGTGCTATCACAGTTCTCTATCATTGGCATCTTCTTATTCACTAAATATTAATTTACTTTTTGCACGTGTCGACGTTCACACAATCCATCCATATTTTCTTCTCTTCTTTCTAAATGTGAAAGAAAATAAGGGAAGACGAAGACCTACGTCTTCCCTTATTTTCTTTCACATTTAGGTTTATTATTCTTCTCGATCACCGACTCGTCCGAGGCACGCTGAATCTTTGCATTAAAGTCGAGCGTTCACGACGAATGAGATCTACACTCCGACCTACACCTGTCCAGTACCAGAACCCGGAAAACTTTCAGCTTGAACTTCATAATCGTTTCCAATGCCTAGACGAATGCGACTCAGCGAACGATATGAACAACAGGTTCGTGGAAGCAATCCACACAGTTAGTACCAAACATTTCCGGAACCAACGGGACCATAGAACAGAAAAACTATCTCAGTTTACTCTCAAGCTGTTGGAGGAAAGACGAAAAATGTCGATGCGGTCTGCAGCTGATTGGTCCGACCTCAGGCTATTAAATAGGCAGATCTCCAAGTATATTCGACGCGACACTCGCCAATACAATACGGTACGTATAAAAGAGGCCATTAAGCGTAACGAAGGCACTAAGGTGTTTAGAAGGGATCTGTCTATTGGGCAGAGCCAATTGACCAAGCTGAAGACCGACGGCGACATTGTCATCTCTTCCAAGGCTGAGATCTTGAGAGAGGTTGAAAAGTTCTATGGGCAACTGTACAAATCTTCACAGATTCCTGTTGTCGGCTTGGCTCAAGATCCCAGATCCAAGCTAACCCGACACTATACTGAGGATTTCCCGGACATCAGTCTGCATGAGATCCGAATGGCTCTTAAACAGCTAAAGAACGGAAAGGCACCGGGTGATGACGGAATTACTGCCGAGCTACTGAAGGCAGGCGGTGAGCCAATCCTAATAGCCCTTCGGAAGCTTTTCAATTCCGTCGTGCTCGAGGGCGACGTTCCAGAGGCATGGACCAGAAGCGTAGTGGTGCTGTTTTTTAAGAAGGGTGACAGGACCCGCTTAAAGAACTATAGGCCCATTTCGCTTCTGAGCCATGTCTATAAGCTGTTCTCCAGAGTCATCACAAATCGACTCTCGTGCAGGCTCGATGACTTCCAGCCTCCCGAACAAGCCGGATTCTGAAGAGGCTTTAGTACCATAGACCACATCCACACTTTACGCCAGATCATAGAGAAGACCGAGGAATACAATCGACCTCTATGCTTGGCATTTGTGGACTATGAGAAAGCCTTCGATTCCGTCGAGACTTGGGCAGTACTACAGTCTCTTCAGCGGTGCCAAATTGACTATCGGTATATCGAAGTGCTGAAGCTGAAACGCCAGTATGTCAGTTCGAGTCCATGATGGGAGTACACGGGCTATTCCACTGCAGAAGGGTGTCAGACAAGGAGACGTTATATCTCCGAAGCTGTTCACCTCTGCATTGGAAGACGTCTTCAAGCTCCTAGACTGGACCGGGCTAGGCATCAACATCAACGGCGAATACATCACTCACCTTCGATTTGCCGACGATATTGTAGTCATGGGAGAATCGCTGGAGAGCCTTAGTGCAATGCTCGAGGACCTAAACAAGGTATCCCAACAAGTGGGTCTACGAATGAACATGGACAAGACCAAAGTCATGTCCAATAGCCATGTTATTCAAGTACCGGTAACTGTTGGCCATACGATCCTCGAAGTTGTCGATCACTATGTTTACCTAGGACAAACTATTCAACTAGGTAGAGCCAACTTTGAGAAAGAGGTTAACCGACGGATCCAACTCGGCTGGGCAGCGTTCGGGAAGCTTAGGGATATCTTCTCGTCCAAAATACCTCAGTGCCTAAAAACCAAGGTCTATGACCAGTGTGTGTTGCCAGCGATGACCTATAGAACAGAGACGTGGTCTTTAAATGCTGGCCTCATCAGGAAACTCAAGGTCGCTCAGCGTGCTATGAAGCGGGCTATGCTCGGCATCTCTCTACGAGATAAAATCCGAAATACGGAGATCCGTAGACGTACGGGAGTAACTGACATAGCCCGTAAAGTTAGCACGCTGAACTGCACGGTGGGCAGGCCACATCGCTCGAAGAACCGACAATCGATGAAGTTCGAATCGAAAGAAGGTTCTCGAGTGGCGACCACGGACTGGACTGCGCAGCGTAGGACGTCCCCCCACTAGGTGGACCGACGACATAGTGAGAACCGCTGGGACTCATTGGATGCTAGCGGCACAGGACCGGGAGTTATGGCGTGCTAAGGGGGAGGCCTACGTTCAGCAGTGGACAGACCTAGGCTGATGATGATTCTTCTCGAACCATTTGCAAATTTTTTCTTATCTTATATAAAATATTCTATTTTCCGTTTTATAGTATTCACATATGAGGAATATTGAGGATTCAGTACTTATTTAAGTATGCACTTAATCATTACACGGTATAAAATAAAGTCACTTTCCGCTGTCTGTCCCCTTATAATAATATGCTTATATCTTCAAAAATACGCAACGGATTTTGATGCGGTTTTTTTTTTTTTTTTTTTTTTTTTATGGGATAGGAGGGCAAACGAGCAGGCGTGTCACCTGATGGTAAGCAACCAACGCCGCCCATGGACACCAGCAACACATATAGTGTTACTGATGCGTTGCCGACCTTTAGGGGATAGGGGAAAGGAAAGGATGGGGAAAGGGGGTGGGCCTCCGGGTACCTCTCTCACCGAACGAAACGCGGCATGAGCCACTTTACGTCGATCTTCTAAGAGGTCGTGGTATTTCACCGGTCGGTTTCTTTAGTAGTTAGAGTGTGTCAACGGGGTGGTTTTGATTTATAATTCATATATGATGTTGTAAAGAATATGAGGTTGTACAGAAAAAATGATAATTTTCGAGATTAGCATTTTAATTGCAAACGCTGGCTGAACCCTAAGTGATACATTAAAACAATGTTCTAAATTATTAAACACTTTCAGAAGGTCTACAAAAAAGTCAGCGAGGGCATATGTCTATCTCTTAGGGATAACCATAATGACCATTTTTATTGTTTTACTATTTAAGAGAAATAATGGCTTATTTACGAAGAGATTTTAAACATTACAGCATTAATTTTCATCCTATTACGTGTCTTAAATAGATTGTGCGTGTAATATAGATGATCCTGGCCCTTTACAGCATGCAATTTAAACCAATATTTTCGAAGATATTGCAGTATTAACATGGCGGGACAGCAGCCATTTATTTGCACAAATTGAACCTCACGATATCCAAAATTTACTCATCTATTACTTTTGGTGCGGAACAAAGTTCGCCGGGTCAGCTATTATAAATACTTTAATAGCAACAAAAATCAAAGTCTCAAATGTATTGCAAATCATGAAGGCATGATTTCAGTTATTTTTAATTTAATTTTTCTTAAACCTACAAAACTGCTCCAGACATGCAATAGGATCTGCCGATACTATAGGTCAAAATAATTCTTTCATTGTCCTGGGATATTTTCCGATCCGTATAAACACCTCACTAACTTCTTCACTTCTGCTTCTTCTTTTTCTTCATAAATCTTTTTACAATTTTCTTATTTTTTTCTTACATATTACATAATATTACATAATATTAATAATATAAATTTCGCTTCCGTATCACAGACAACCCTTAAGGTTTCTATTGACGTGGCCGATGAAAAATCACCGTTTTCAAAACGCTTTCATTAGCTTTGTTAGAATCCTGATAAAATATGAGGCCGTGATCTGAAAGGATTAATGCTCTCAAGTGTGATATTAGAGACAAGATGTCTTCAATATCATACTTAGGAATATTCATCCTTAAAAAGTAATTATATATTTATGACAAACGATTCACTTGACAAAAATTCAGGACAATTTGTGCTTTTTGTACTTCATTGATTTCGAAAGTATTCGGTTAAAATTTGCTACTTTTTTGTATTGTAGTTGTATTCTTTGATAAAATACTTGTAGATGATAAATATATTATATAAGGTAACATGTGACAGCGTTACAGATTAGCAGTGACATGTTTCACATTAATTAACCATAGTGTTTACTTTTTTCCCGAAGTTGTAGGCAGCGGCTGTTAAATCCTCGACACACCGGATCGTTACATTACGTCCCAAAATGGAATAGGTGGCGAACCTATTGTCATTATATTATTATGTATGTAAAATATTGTTTTATATATAACATAATTTTTAAAAACTGTCTCGATAATATCTTATATGTTAATTTACATTTATATAAATTTATATTTATAATGATAATTGTATTTACAGCAAACATAATTTATATATATGATAAAATATATTTATAATTTATATATTTAAGAAAATGAAGGCAGACGACAGCCCTATTTGTAAATATAAAAAGTGTGACGGTTTTTGCGAGTTATTATGCGTAATAATAAATCAGCGCTTAATTGCCTAAGTTCTATGGATATGGCTTTTGAATTTGGCCCAAATCCATTAATCGGTTTTTGGGTTAATGTTTGGTAAATTGATGTATGTTGGCTCAGGCGGAAATTATAAGGGCCATTCAAAGAGAAAACACATGTCCTAAAATGAAATGTAATAAAATGATTAAAAGGACTCCAGTCGAGTTTAATACTGTTATCCTCTTAACTTGATAGTCTAACAAAGATGATTTTACCTTCAACATATTACGGAGTTTAGGGGTAGCCAGAAAGAGCGAGCGCCCTGAAACACGGTACTACATTAGGCGCTCAAGTTCTTATCAGTCGTAATTATTACTATACAAACTTGAGATGTTTTATTTATATGCGTGTTTTTTGTGTGTGTAAATTTATGGAGCAAAACATTTTAATTCATTAATTGATTACTAATAAACGGTTATTTACGGATTTTTATGGAAGAGGGGACAACCAAGCAAGTATGTCATATGGCGGTGAGGATCTAGCACCTGCAGAAGAAGGAGGTGGACCTCCGGATAGCTTTCTCACTAAAGAAAACGTCGTGAGACACTTTACTGTGGCTTTCAATGAGGTCTGGGTATTACTCCTGTCGAGCAGTGAAATGCATAGATTTACTATTGTGAATGATCAAAACTTTGGAACAAGCTGAAACTACATAACGATACGAAGATATGCCAATGTTTTCTTATTCAAGATTTTGAACTCGTCCGACTTATAAACTTTACTGCAACTGTACTTATTTCCCCACGGTACATACCGCATTGAAAATATAGCAACAAAGAAAGTGCGAAATGGCCGAGAATCGAAAAAGACGTAACTATCGTTTAGCTGAATCAATTGTTTGTTCTAAATACTACGTGAATTGCAGTTCTCGAGATCGCAATTAGTACCTTCTTTTGTAGAATCTTTTCTCTTGGGATTATTTTGAACTTTTTTTATTTTCTGTTTGTTTTCTTTCCTATTTCATAAAAAAATGTAAACTACTATTACTATATAACTATACTAATAAGACTGTATTCATGGAAAAAGACATAAAAATTTAATTAATTTGAACAAAAACATACACTTATAACTTCTCTCTATGATCTGTAAATATATTGACTTTCCTTTGACCCGCGAGGTTACCCACTAAAACCTCGCGGCGGCCTTCCTCCGGCGTTGGGGTGGTCCAGGATACGGTTATCCCCTCTGGTCCAGCCCACCGTCGCCCCCCCTCTGTCACGAGGGGGTGTTCTTCCTCGGGGAGCCTCACTGAGGCTGCGTACATCTCGGCCAGGATGGTGAAGGGGGGGGGGGGGGGGAACGGGCGGTGTACCTACCATTGCTGCTAAAAGCGCATCCAAGATGTGCAATCCCAGCATCTTTTCTGGATGCAACGATACTCTGCTCTATTGTATTGTAATTGAGCAGAATATTCTGCACATTCACTGCAAAAGTTTGCAATTACTTAGTTTTTGGTATTTTGGTTTAAATATTCTCAATTTACTCAAGTGTGTGAATAGATGTAGCTTTTTGCCATACAAAAAATTTACAAAATTGTAAATGTATATTTTCCGTACAAAAAATAGTCAAATTTTAAAAAGAAGGGAGTGGGGTTAGTATGGCTATGATAAATAGTGTAAGCTTCCATGGCAAAATTAGGTTGTCTCTTGTTAAAGTGACTTTAGCGAGCTTGAAGAGCAACAAAGTTTCATGTTAAGAGTTAAAACACGAAGTGAAGTGTATCTTAAATATATTCAGTTCTTTCTGCCTACCCAGAAATAAACTTGGCGTAAAGTAATTTGGCTTACACATTTAAACACATTCCTATTATAATTGTAAGTGTTTGACTTTCCTGTCACGTCCTGACACGTATCACAAATTTTATGTATTTGAATATTCAATAACAGTAAATATAGCGTTATCTTGTGTTGTAAATTTAATGTATCATAATGTTTATTGTAAGTTGTAACTTTAACAGCATGTAAGCTCTAAGAATACTGATGTATTCATAAACATTTTTGAATGAAATTGCGAATATTTATGTATGTTTTCGAATTTGGCATTTGACAAAACTTAAAAAGACGGATTTCTGGCTAGCAGTACTTTTTATTTTAACTCCTACGACATTTTTTATTGGATTGGAGGGCAAACGAGTCAACTGGTCATCTGGTGGCAAGTGACAAGCATCGCCCATGTCAACCGTTGGTGACCATGGTGTTAACGTTGCGTTGCGTTGTAATATAGGATAGGGAGTGGGACGAGAGCGCAATATGAGCCACTTTTCAGAGAGGTAGTAGTACTTCACCATCTGAGTCGCCTATTCATGCAGCAAACTGCGTGGTTATACCACTCGGGGAGTAATACTTACCGAATTTCTGGTAGTGTATTTGAAGGTGCATATTATTATATAGTGTGAGCAGAATAATACCTGCAGTCATTGTTGAATTTATTGAACCGTTCGCTCCGACAGCCAATCGTAAATAACGAGGAAGCGAGCCTCGCTGAGGCATCAATTGTTCTAATCGAGTCCAATATTATGTTATACTGGCTGACTTAGCGAACTATATACCGCCATATTAGTATATATTTTACTAAAAAAATGTGCTCTAGTCTAATTCATCGCAACGTGATTGCGTGGCAAGATTAATTTAATATTAACTTGAAGCTGAACGCCTGGATCGTTAGATCGTCTCAATGATCTGGAGATAGAATACCTCGTTTCTAAAATCAGAAGCCCTTGATTCGAAGCCTGGCTCACACAAATAACTTCTCAGAGTTCTTTTCAGAAAATGTGTGACCTGATTCTGCCTATACCATTGGCTACGAAACGGGGTGATATAATTAAAAAAAAAGGGATATCATTAAAATTTTAATTTACCGACGGCATATGAATCACGAAATTCGAGCTAGCGCAATGTGGTCTTGGTAAATCATTTAAATTAGATTTTTTTACTGGTTTTGTTTCATATTCTATACTTGCCACGAAAGGCCATTGTGATCCGAATTTGAAACAGACTGAAAAGTCAAAAGACACGTGCTCGTGGCAACATTCTTTTTTTTTTTCATTTAGAAAAAAATTCGTGACGCCGCCCTGCACTATTCGAGGTTTAAGTATAAAAGTCACGCATATATTACGTGGTTTGAATATGAGCACAGTTAGAGATAGAAATGTTATACGCTAGTGGATTTTACTTATTTGTATCATATGCGATGAGGAAAATAAAATACAGATACCTAGTAAAATATCATATTGATATGATCATGAATATGATATGAGTAAAACTTTACTAAATACTAGTTGTCCCGGCGAATTTTGCGCCGCATCATAAGCAACAAAGAAGTAAATCTTGGATTTATCACTTATTTTTTTACTACATTATACTTGAATCGTAGATAAAAAATACCCCGATGACACCCTCTATCGATAAAAAAAACCGTTGCGTAGTTTTAAATATATAAGCGGGGACAGACAGCGGAAACCGACATTGTTTTATACTGTGTAATGATAATATTTGACTTAGCAAATTAGTTGGTGTATTCGTGACGAGAGCGTAACAAAAAGTGTGATCCCGTGAAGCACCCCAAAAGGGAGGTAAAAGTTCTGAAATTTCCTATATTGGTATATAACTGTACATCAATATAAATAGATGGGGATATAGAAGTTTTAATTTAGTCATAATTATGATCGTCAATTGATTTGTTGTCTGCTAGAAAGTGTATAGAAATTTTATAAGTTACATACATTCACAACTTCACGCTAAATCCCTTGTGGGATAGGCAGAGAAAACGGAGCGCCATAAGGCAGGACTCTTACCTCACTCGCTTCGTTTAATTTCTTAACTCTTTTCATGCACGCAGGTTGATTTTTGAGGCTCCTAACATCACCTTCCTCCTGAACATGTTCTATTTGGTCAGTGAATGTGTGTATTGGCCGTCCTCGACTCCTACATCCATACGCTTTTGTATTATATATCTGCTTAGTCAATCTTGCATCATCCACTCTTTCTACATGTCCGAACCTTCGGAGCATGCCCTTTCTTACTTTTACATCGACACTCTCTTTCATTTCGACTTCCTTCCTTACAACCTTCTTTTCGACGCGGTCAACGAGGGTCACTCTGCAGATTTTGCGCAGTGCTCTCGTTTCGACATTTTTGAGTTACGATTTAGTAAGATAGCAGGTATTAAAGTAAGACTCTTGTATCGTCTCACTCAAGATTAATTATCATCCCTTCAGATGTATTTTTGGTAAAAAGGAAACCGCTCCTTTAAAACGAAATTACCCTGATGTGCCTACGCTTCAATTGAATTATCAAAGAAAAAGATCCACTCAAAACAAGAAGCTAGTATCAACAGTAATAAAATTATTTTGATGATAAGTTCTTCAGGACGCCGTTTTTGTTACCTATTGCCGAAGAACTTGACGTTTGCCATAACTCTAATTTAACTACATATTTTGTTTTATACAGCAATTAAATTGGTTAAGTAATACGAAGAACAAAAATGAATGCGATCATTTACTTTATTACTATATTATATTATTTACTAGCTACACATGTCCCTTGCGAGGTAGTTAAAGAAAACAGCATCATAAGGCACCAATCTTTCTCACTCCACTTAATCTAACTCTTTTCCTCCACTTTCATAGTATATACACTCTTCTAAATTTTGAAACCCATTATCACCTTACGCAAGGGTACGTACCGAAGCATCCAGATTGTCGTTTACTCTTAAAAACCAACAAAATCATTTCTAATTAGGGTTGACGTCATGCAGGCAGCCGGTCATAAAACCTCAGCCAAATCTTTTGACAATATTAATAGTTAGATAGGATGGCATGATGTGCCACAGCACTTACAGTGGTATAACAGCAGCAAAATAATGATGTCGAAACCATCAAAGTATGCCTTCCTATTTTACAATCTCGTTTTTGACATGGTTGATGATTATCACTGCAACAAATTTGAACCGTTCGTTCGTTTTACGCTACTATTGCTTCCAAAAATCAGCGTTTCAGTATCAAAATCATCATAAAAAAAAATCACATAAATTTTATTGTGAACAAATCCAAACACGTTATCAGTTCAAGTCACACATTCAAAACATAGTCGTGTGGTAACTGGTGAATACTGGTCATGCTACAACCTATCACGTAAGTTTTGAATGTACACAGAGATTCTATACAGTATTTTCTGTGCACAACCTTATTGTTGCAGAGTACAATATTGGTATCGGCTTGCTCACAATACCCATTGTTCATATTGTCGACGATAGACCAGATAATAACTCTATTCAATACTTATGTCCTCTGTTAAAAATAGCGATATTATTATGTTGAGGTGAAATTTCAATATATATTTTTGGACATTAAACTTAGTTACATTAGTAAGCTAGTTTCGTTAATAAGTTAGCACACCGCTCTTGAATCAAGACGTTGCGGGTTCGAATCCTGGCTCACACCAATAACTTTTCGAAAGTTATGTGTGATAAATATCGACGACTGAAAACTTTGTGCCCACATTGTGTGGGGCACCTTTGTGACGTAAACGTAATGGCAAGTCGAGTCTTCACAGACACTGCCTACACCTTCGGGTAGAAAACCGCGTGAAGTTACGTTAATAAATGTTATTAGTAAGTTAGTTTTAGTCAGTGTAAATTTGAACTCTTGCACGGTTAAGATTTTAATTCAAATACAGATATATCACACCATCTTTTATTTACATTCAAAATAAATAATGAGAATTGCTACGTAAGTAGTTTTTAAATGTTTTTTCTTAAAATATCTCATTGCAAATGTTGCAAGTATTTGATCACCGTATTTATATTGCAGTGCTCTGTGTGATGTAGCTTGATTGCATTAGTTAGAGACTGTGTAAATACAATCAATATAAGGTTCGATGCTCGATATATAAGGTTCGATGTATATAATATATAATTTAATTTTTAATAGTGGGATTTGTATTTAATTTCTTGAAATGAGTCTGAATCCCGATATACTGGAAAAGTACTGTTTCGTGTGAAACAAACCAAAAGTCATTTGAGGGTAAATAGTGATTGCCTGTCTTTTTCCCCTATAGCAATAATATAAAAAAAAAATCAATAATTACATTTATATTTAATGTTATTTTGAATAGTTTCGTGTACATAACTTTCGAAAATTATTTTCAAAACATTAAAACAACTTTTTATGGATTATATCGCGTTTGTTTGGAACTTATTTTTATTTATTTCTCGCCGTTTCGAACAAAGATTAAATAGAGAGATATAAATAAATAAAAAATATATATAATTTATAATATATATAAATAAATTATAAATAAAAAATTAAATTAAATTAAAATCTAAGGAATAAACTATTTTCAAAAGTCATTTGAGGGTAAATAGTGATTGCCTGTCTTTGAGGTTGGAGAAGGTTGTCGGTTGAGAATGGTACAAAAGAGCAGAAAACTGTAGCTCTAACTGACCATTTTTATACTGAAATAAAAGAAGATAATGATAGTAAAAACATTGTCTATAATGATATAGAAACGATATCCATAATACATCATTCATGAGCATTATGAGGGGAACTAGCCCATAAAAAACTGTATTACGTGGCGAAAACCCTCCGACACGACTACACAAAATGGTTCCCTATTATAACATAGAACAAAGAGGTACGTACTTAGCCTTCGCTTGAGGGCACTTAGAACAGTGCATGGAGAATCTGTTGAGGGAAAAAGTAGAGGCGTTTTTCCTCCTAACTCATTTTCTTTTTTGGTTTATAACGTTGGATATTGCGATTTTTAGATTACCATCTAAATAAATATCGCACTATTAAACATGTGTGTGAAATAAAATAGGTTAGAACAACTTTAAACGCGACGCAACGCGATATAATCCATAAAAGTTGTTTTAATGTTATGAATGTGATTCGCGAATATCTAAGAAATAAATAATTAAATAGGTTCTATGTTACTAATAATATATGTTGCAAGTTCATCGACATTGTTTCAATAAAATTTATCATTACATAGTATAAAATAAAGTCGCTTTCTGCTCTCTGCCCCCTTAAGTGCTTAGATCTTTTAAATTACGCAACGGAATTTTGATGCTGTTTTTTTTATTGATATAGGGAGTCAACAGCACGGTTTGTATGTATTATAATATAGTGTATATATATAAATATAATATACTGTAGTAAAGAGAAAGTGATAATTTTCGATACACATACACTTTAATGGTAAACGCTGTAAAAAATACTTTTGATGCGGAATAAAGTTCGCTGGGTCAGCTATTTAAATATAAATTACGATTTATATCTATTTAAAAAAATAAATAACCGAATTATATATTGTAGCTTGAAGTTCAATATTTGATGTTCAATTTAAGCGTTTAGATAAAAATGAATGCCATTTTAAATCTTTTATAGCCATACCATTGAAAAATTACACCTATTTTATCATTGGAGGCTATATAATGAATTGAAAGGGGAAGCTCTTAGGGGCTGCTACCCTAAAGGTGATGGATTGTATGTCACTTTGATTAAGTGTTCTGCAGAAAGGCCTAGGTGAATTGTGAATAGAGTTGAGGTGTTGACCTCAATAGGAAGCTACTATAAAATGGCATAAAATCCTACTTTGATAACAATGCAAATATTTTAATTGGATGGTTATTTGTTTCACGATAATCACGAGTAGACTTTTTTTTAAATACAATAAAGTAAAATATATTTTTTTAATTATGTTCTCCATAATTATTGATATGAAAATGATTTTATTTATAACAAACTTACAACTAAATATGCTGGTAACCTTAGTGACAGTGACAGTGATATTAATTTGAATATGCATGTGTGCAGTCAAAGTAAGGAAGTTGACTGACATGTGCCATCTTCTACTATCTATGCTCAATCTATGGTCATACATTACCCCCGAATTAAGATTACATAAATTTATTTAAAAAAAAAGTTCAACCGACTTCAAGAAGATAAACGACAAAAAGTACCTACTTACGTAACTAAAAAGCGATAAATAACCCAACTAATTTATCTACTTAGTACAATATACAAAACATAATACTTCAAGAAGGCCATCTTCAATTATAAAAATATTTACAATTGTCAGATACTATTGTAGTCAGTGCCAGCCTAAGTAACTTATTATGTTGTTTTGTATGATATGCGCAGTCGTCAAAGCCACACGGCAAAATACAATACGGTGTAACTTTTTGCCGGCACCGACTTCAATAGTAACTAACATTATTAAATACTTTTATAATTAAAGATGACCTTGTTAGAGTATTATGTTTTGTATATTGTACTAGGTAGCTAAATTAGTTGGATTATTTATCTTTTTACATACATACATACATAACTTCACGCTAAATCCCTTGCAGGGTGGCCAGAGAGAACGGAGCGCCATAGGGCACGATTCTTACACACTTCACTCGCTTCGTTGACTTTCATAACTCTTTACATGCAAGTGCGTCGATTTTTGAGGTTCCTAACATCACCTTCCTCCAGAACACGTTCTATTTGGTCATGGAATGTGTGTCTTGGCCGTCCTCGACTCCTACATCCATCCGCTTTTGCATTGTATATCTGCTTAGTCAATCTTGCATCATCCATCCTTTCTATATGTCCGAACCATCGGAGCACGCCCTTTCTTATTTTTACACCGACACTCTCTTTCAATCCGACTTCCTTCCTTATAACCTTGTTTTCCACGCGGTCAGCGAGAGTCACTCCGCAGATTTTGCGCAGATTTGCCCTCATTTCGACCGCGTTTATCCTACTTTCATGCACACTCTGCCATACCCAGCTCTCGCTTCCATAAGTTAGGGTTGGGATCAGTATTGCATTGTGAATTGCTAGCTGGGTTTTTCTGCTAATATCTTTTGCGCCCAGGAATCTGCCCAACGCCCCATTTACTTTATTTCCTAACGCTACTCTTCTCTTCTTCTGTTTAGTTCTTACTCTTAATTTTAATTACGCAAGTAGGTATCTTTTGTCGTTTACCTTCTTGAAGTCGGTTTATTTTTTTTTTAAGAAATTGAAGTTGAACTTCTTTGGAATCGTTGTGATTTCAAACCGGATGCAACGGAAAAAACGACAGGTAAGAGACACAAATTAAAAAATATGTAAGATGAAGCCTGAAGAATTGGAGATATATATGCAACTAGTACAGAGAAAAATAACACATCAATATAAATAAATGAAACATGACAATTTAAAATATTTTTCTTTTTAAAACATACTTAAAACAAACTAGAGTTCACATAAAAAGAGTATGTTTATCTGAGATTACTAATCAACAAGTGTAACAGGACTAACAGGAACAAAATCATTCATAAATCAAATACTAACTGCGCGAGCTTAGCTAAGTACCTTATTCGTAAAAAGTCGGTCTCGCTCGTATTCGATAAGGTTCGGATAGTTTGGACTACTATCGGCCGCGAGCCGCGAGTGGCTCAAGTGTGAGTGAGACACGTCGTCGATTGGACTCGATCGGTCGGTTCGCGGACCGTAAACAATGTAGACAAAGTTAGGACCAATAGAGCTATTAAGCTGATTGGTTGGTTTGGAACTATATCTTTCCAGTTATGAATGTAGTTCTCGGAACTATTACGGTCAGGAACTACTCACCACTAGTTAGTGTATGTGAAAGCTACGTGAGCTACTGTACACTGTATACGGCTGCGTATTACAGCTTTTTAGTAAGATGTCAGCGTGGTGTGTTATTATTTAACTGTGTGTTTGTGAGTATTTTTATATCTTGTTGTGCTAAAATATAATAAATTTTATAAGATGCCGAAAACTAATGCCGCAATGTGTCGTCAATATCGACGCAAAAAAAATGGATATAAAATGAAAATGAAAATAAAGCCCGGAAAAAGTTCAACAGAACGTAGTCGCGGGTTTTGTGCACGTAAAAAAACATTAAATTTCAATGTTTTTCAATCAATAAATTTGAATTTTATTTTATACTAATCATGGATTTATATCGATTTACTGAAGTTTCACTTCTATCGTGTGTGAATTGTACACAACTTTTTTTTATTTCTAAATTTTTAGTTGTAGTAATGAGTTATGAACTTAAATAGATGTTAGTTTCAAAATCAAATCGAAGCGAGCTCTGTAATCTCTCTTGTAATCAAATCAGCACAGTAGCATCAGATGTTGATGCAAGCTTACCTCCCAAGCAACAAGTTAGCTTTACATAATACAGTGAAACCTGGTTAAGTGAGACATCAAGGGACCGGCAATGTCGTTTCACTTATAGAGGTATTCCACTTACCCAGTGTCTCAGATATACAGGTATAAATAAATATCTGTCTCATTTATACAGGTTCATCAGGTCTCATTTGTACACTGTTCAAGTTCAGGATATTCTGATAAACGTACACGTTTTAGTTTTCCTTGTCCTTCAGAACATTGTGATTCAATTTTATGTTTACTCTGAATTATTCTACAAAGAGTAGATTTTGGCACATTAAATTCGGCACAAACTTCTTCGCGTGTCTTCCCACTTTCATAAACGGATATTAACTTCAGTTTTTCACGTAATGATAACGATTGTAGCTTTCGTTTTGACATTTTTCTAATAAACATCTGTATGATAGTAAAGCGAAACTAAAACTGAAGGTAATTGAAGCTCAAAATTTGTACTTACGTGACTTACGTTACTTGGAATTACGTGTGGAATTTGTGGGTAGAATAAGAATGAGTAAACAAACAATGTTATCTATGATGATAAATCGAAAGAGCAAATCCCAGATATAGAGGTTTACCTCGTCCCACTAACAGAGGTAATTCAGTGCCAAAGTGTTGGGACCTCAGCATGAGTTCCAGTTATGGAGGTTTCTCACTTATCCAGGTCCCACTTAACCAAGTTTCACTGTACTGAGTAGTTTCTATCGACCAAAAGCAGTTCTGTCTCCCAGCTCCTAACCGTTAAGGAGTTATGTAGCTACATCATCAGCACAGCAGCATCAGGTGTAGATGCAAGCATACCTCCTAAGCAACACGTTAGCCTTACATAATACTAAGTGGTTTAACATTGACCAAAAGCAGCCCAACTCCTAACCGCAAAGGAATTCTGTGTACTTTATCATGAGCGCAGCAGCATTATACTTTGACACATTACTTTGACATCACTATTACGTTACAAAAATACCATAATTGCATACAATTTTTGGTGATTGCCTTCGATTCTCCTGGTTTCCATCGTCAGACCCTGACCTGGTGAAAATGGGACTAAATGGAAAGCACGAGCTTTCAAATAAAAAAAGAATTTTTAAAATCACTTCGTCCAGTCAAAAGTTGTGAGGTAACAAACATAAAAAAAAACATACAGAATACACATATGTAATATGTGATTATGAGCAGAGCAGATATTAAACAAAGCTAAAGATACCAGTATTTTTACAAAGAGAATGGCTTATTATAAAAAAAATGACTGTTGTTAAATTACCTTAACGCAAAGTTTTTTTTACCAGCATAATCAGAGCCAGAGTCAGAGTAGCTTCATTTTCATAGGTCTTTATAGACACTTAAAAATAGTCAACAAGTTCACTAATTATATATGAAATATATTATTTAAAATGAAATACTACTGAAGAAACTGCCTTCATGTAACAAAAAAACACGGACGCTATCGCACTTTTTCTTACTAAATTAACTCTGTATCGACGAGAATTATAAGAGGTTTTTTACCGATTGGAAATAATTTCTGGGTACAATTACCTCGCGGAACTTGAATAATGCGGAACACTTCGTTCACTACTAGCCTACAATACCTTCCGGTATGACAGCTAAAACCACTATGCTGTTGTAACTTCCACATATGGCGGGATTGTGGACACATTTTCGCACACATTCAATAGCTCAAGAAATCTAGCGTATTTCTAATTTTGTATGTAGTAGTAGAACATGGGCACATAAAAAAATATAACTAAAAATATAACATGGGCCACTCACGCCGCATTTTGTACGGTGAGATAGGTACCCGGAAGCCCACCCTTCTTCCCCATCCTTTCCTATCCTACTCCCGTAAAGGTTGGCAATGCAACTGTAACACTAAATGGGTTGCAGATGTCCATGGGTGGCGCTAGTTACTTACCATCAGGTGAGACGCCTGTTTGTTTACCCTCTTATCCCATAAAAAGAAGAAAAAGCAAACATAATTTATTTTTTCCTAAATTTATAAATTTCCAACAAACTATAAATTATAGCCAATCGAAATTACAAGTGAAAATTCCATAACAAATGATTGCTGTAAACCTAGCGAAGCCCTTATAATTAATGAACTGACAATCCTTTCTATATCGAACCTTAATGAAGTAACACTACATACAGACCTTAAGATAGACAAATTATTTTCATATTATTTTTTGTTTTATTTGTGTTTTTTGTTATTGTATTTTTTACTGTTGACATTTATTTGATTCATGTTTTGAAGAAACTACTGCATTTTCTTTTATATTTCAACGATATATTTTATCATATTTATTCCCATCGGCAAATACGATATCCCCAAAAATACTCGACTGGTTTTTGTATAATGAACAACAAATGTACTAGCTATCATTAAAATACTTGATGTTTTTGCATGACTTACAACCTTGCTTTCATAACGATCCGCCAGGATCACTCCGTCAGTTTTGCAACGTTTACTATTTTCGTGCACACTCCTGCTATATCTATATTTAGATACGTAAAGAACGAAAATGGAAAACGGCACAGGTCGTAAAGGATATGAATTATCATATCCTTTACGATCTGTGCCACGTCATAATAGCGTGATGGTCTTTCTTATTTATTAATACAATGCTTATCCAATGCTATCGAAATAGAATTTAGAAACACTGTATGTTACTCAGTGATAATGATGAACGGGAATTAACGCGACACTTTTTTAGGTAAACAAATATTTACCTTGATTAGCTTGACGTTTCGGCCAGGTTGCACTGGCCGTGGTCACAAGTTAATTCCCGTTCATCATTATCACTGAGTAATATGCAACGCGAAAGCCTAAAAACACTGTATGTGTTGTGAGTGCCACAGGCAGTCTTACCAGGCAAGTCTTACCAGTCCGGTTGCTCGTTTGCCCGTTATCCCATAAAAAAAAAACTGAAAATTCAATTAAATTACTTACTCAAAATATTTGGTTGACCAAACTATATAGCCGAAAGTTCACTCGACGATATAGATCTAGCCACTTCACTGGGATTGATTTACGTAGACTTCTAATTATCTACAAAGAGATTGAAAGTAATTCGGCCAAACAACTTCTCTCCAGATAAATCGTAATGAATTGCATCAAAAGATATTTGAAAGTTTTATTTATATATTTTATATCGATAGTATTACTTAGAATTGTAATGGATTAGCATATTATCTTATTAGCAAAACCGGCGAACTTTGTTCCGGATCGAAAGTAATAAATAGGTAAATTTTCGATTTATCACTTTTTCTTTACTACACTAAACATGAAATATAAATAAAAACCACTCAGTTGACCAGCCTTTAACTATTAAAAAAACACATGAACCTCGATTGCGTAGTTTAAAGGTCTAAGCATATAAGGGGACAGACAGCGGAACGTGCCTTTGTTTTGTTTTATTTAAACAACATACTTAAACACTATATTAGTTTAGTATTGATTCAATATCTACATTTGTAGAAAACAGTGATATTGACTTTGTATACAATTGAACAGATATAATAAATATATCCTGATATAAATAAATACTATTTACAGTAGTATTGTTTTCTGACAGTATAGGTTTCAGGGCTCGATTAGGATACATTATGATACCTATTGGTCTTCAAATATAATTGTTTCGGTGGTCTCCGAATCTTCTCAGAAATTGGGTTAGATAGATTTTAATCCTACCCCTCCATCATACCCGGGGTATGATACCGAGAATTGCCGCCAAGCAATAATCTATTCTGTTAACATCTTTGGGTAACATGAGTATGAAATTTTAGATATCTTCAAGAAAAACTACTAAAATTCAGGTTTCAAGTTCCTTATAGGCTAGGCATGCTCCGATGAGTTGGACTGATGGATCAAATAAAATTAGTAATACTACTCTGTGTAAAAAGTATCGGGTATATGTCAATAAAGAGACTCGCGTAAAAGAGGTCGTTCTAATTTTTTTACTGCATGTTGGTAGCACTGTACTGATTTAGCGCGCAAAATTTGAACGGGATCTGTCATTTAATTTGTTTTAAACTAAACTTTTTGTTGGTCATAGTTTTGAGTCCTCGGCGATTTTTACAATGGAAAATATTGTTGAACAAAGAGTGTGCCTTAAATTTTGTGTTTCGAATGATATTTCATGTGGTGAATCACTAAAAATGTTGCGAAATACCTACGGCGAATCATGTATATCGAAAACAAGGGCTTATGAATGGTATAAGGCTTTTAAAGAAGGCCGAGAAGTAGTAGTAGACTTGCCTCGTTCTGGTAGACCTTCAACCGCTACGACCAAAGAAAACATCGACAGAATCAAGAAGCTAGTGCTCGAAAATCGACGTATGAGTCTGAGAGAGTTGGCTAGTGAGGTGAACTTATCTTTTAAGTCCGTCCACAATATTCTCATTGACATTTTAGGCATGAAACGCGTCGCCGCTCGACTAGTTCCAAAAGAGCTCAATTTTGTTCAAAAAGGGCAGCGAAAGCATGTCGCTGAAGACATGGTTTCCCGAGCTTCTACGGATCCGACCTTTATGAAACGTATAATAACTGGCGACGAGACATGGGTTTATGAGTATGACATGCAAACAAGCCAACAGTCTTCAGAATGGCGTCTCGAAAACGAGCCGAAACCCAAAAAACCGCGGCAAAGTCGCACCAAAATCAAGATGATGCTGACAGTTTTTTTTGACTACCGTGGTGTGGTTCACTCCGAATTCCTTCCGGAGGGAGAAACAGTGAATAAAGAATATTATTTAGGCGTCATGAAGCGTTTGCGTGAGAATATCCGTCGAAAACGTCCAGATTTGTGGCGACACAACTCATGGATGCTGCACCATGATAATACACCATCACACACAGCCATTATAGTGAAAGAGTTTTTAGCGAAAAATTCAACAAACGTTCTCGACCAAGCACCCTATTTACCTGATATGGCTCCGTCTGACTTTTTTTTATTTCCCAAGTTAAAATTTCCACTTCGAGGAAAACGTTTTGAGTCAATAGAAGCCATAAAAGAAAATTCGCTGAATGAGCTAAAGGCCATACCGCAAATAGCCTATGAAAATTTGTATGGAAGACTGGGTGAAGCGGTGGAGATGTTGTGTTGCAAGCGATGGGGCCTACTTTGAAGGCGATAAAATAAATTTAGATGAATAATTTGTATTTTTTGTTTTATTGACATATTCCCGATACTTAGTACACAGAAGGTACATAAATAAATAAATAAATAAATAAAAGCCTTTATTGCTGTCTTAGTTTTACAAACTATATCAAATTATTTAAACATGCCAAGACTTAAATACTAAGTTCCTTATGGAATTAAATTAATATCGGCAAACGGTGGTTGTGATATCGCAGCTTGTCCTTCGACAAAGGCCTCCTCTAAAGATTTCCACTGTGTCCTGTCCTTTGCTGTACGCGTCCATGTAGTACCAGCTATTTTTATAATGTCGTCCTCCCATCTTTTAGTCTGTCTACCTCTATTCCTTTTACCATCTCGTGGATACCATTCAGTTATTAAACTGGTCCATTTCTCCTTTTTCTCTCTGATCATATGTCCAGACCATCGCCATTTTAGTTGTTTGTAGGTTGTGTATGCGTTCTTAAAGTTTGTCTTGCTCTTTATGTCTTTTAGTTTTATTCGGTCTTTTCTTTTTACGCCTATTGTACTTCTCTCTATTCCATTTTGACAAATTTTTAATTTGTTTGATAGTTCTTCTGTCAACGCCCAAGTTTGACACCCGTACAGTAAGCATGGAAGAATACACATATTAAATACTTTCCTCTTTTGTTTTATAGGCATGTCTTTATTTTTCGTCACTTCGCTTAGCGACCAGAACCGTTTCCAGGTATTAGCGATTCTTCTTTCTATTTCCTTTTGCATGCAGTCTTCTTGAGATATAAGTACGTAAGAAGGTACATACTCAGTATTAAAGTACTTAGTTCAATTAATTTATTACAATTACTAGCTGACCCGGCAAACTTTGTTTCGCCGCAAAAGCATTATATGAGTAAAAAATCTTTTTTCTGAAATAAAAGTAGCCTAAGCTACTTCTTATTACATCAGCTACAAAAAAATCCGACAAAGATATCCGCCTCTGCTACATGTATACCGCCACACCTAGTTTTCCTGCTGTATTTTCCCGGCTCAAGGTGGCACCATCTATAAGCACGTTGGAATGATACTGACATACCCAATCTTATCTTTCTGGAGCTCTGGAGTCTACGCGTGTGGCTGCGAGAGTTGGAACGTGAACGGCGGTGGCCAAACCTTCTGTTGCGACCGCTCCGTGTCTTCGTTACGGGAACTCGGCTTCCTTAATATTTCTTCTGTATTAGGCGCCTCTGTGATTCCTCGTCTCGTCTCGCGTCTTCAACGTTTCTTACATATCATACTGTATCGGTTCTTTTTCTTGGAATTGGTCTCTCGTTGCTCTGCTTTTGTGGAGTGAGTACTTTTGACTTCGTCTTACTTCTTCTGCCCTTGTAAACCATACGCGAGGCTGGTCCGTCAAAAATTTCGGAATTTGCGAATCGAAGGAAATTCTGTCGCGTTATAGGCTTCAGATTTCGAGTCATTCTTCGATGGACCTTGCGTAGGCGACGGCATTGTGCTGGAGCATGGAGTTTGTGGATTAATTTTTCACAAAAAATAGTGCACTCACGGTGTAACAATTTCTTGGAAGTCGGATTTTATTGAAACGTCGGGGTCACACGTCGAAGTTCTTACGTCGGAGTTTCTTGAAACGTCGGTATTCAGACGTCGGAGTTACTTCATTGCGTGTTCGTCGGGTTTTCTTCATTGCGTGTTCGTCGGGGTCACCAATGTAACGGTGGCTTGTTACTGGTGACGTCGGATCGTTATCCATTGCCGAGAATCCAAGATTTTACGTATATGTTAGATAAAAAAGTAATGTTTTCTAAAATTGACGTAATACGTTCATACCATTTCATTCCCGTATGGCCAGAACACGTAGAAAAGACAGCAATAATTACACCGTTTGGTTTATTTGAATTTCCGAGAATGACCTTCGGCTTACGCAACGTAGCTCAAACATTCCAGCGTTTTATAAATCACACTGTACTAAAAGGGTTAGATTTTGTTTTTTCTTATCTCGACGACGTGTGTATTATTAGTGAAAACGAAATCGTTCATAAAAAAACATTTAGAAAAGGTATTTGAACGTTTTAATAAATTTGGCTTATCTATAAAGTTATCCAAGTGCAGTTTCGGAAAAGATAAAATCGAGTTTTTAGGCTACGAAGTGTCATCAAATGGTATTCGACCCTTAGATACAAAAATCAAGGTAATTCGAGAATTTCCAAAACCAAAAACGGTAGAAGAATTACGTAGATTTTTAGGCATGGTAAATTTTTATAGATTGCATATACCGATGGCGGTAACTCAGCAATCAGTTTTGAACGGTTATATACACAACGCTAAAAAAAGGGACAAGACAGTTATCAGCTGGACACCCGACGCTGACAAAGCGTTCGAGGAATGCAAGCTGAGTTTGCAAAACGCAGTCACATTGTCACCACCGCGGCCCGATGTACCAATAGCGTTGTGGACGGATGCGTCAAATATATGCGTAGGGGCAGTTTTACAGCAATACGTCGATAATACGTGGAAACCATTAGGGTATTTTTCACAGAAAATAAATCAGGCTCAAGCTAATTACTCTGCCTATGATAGAGAGTTATTAGGAATTTATTTAGCGGTTAGGCATTTTAAAGATATTATTGAAGGGCGACAATTGATCATTTATACAGACCACAAACCCCTTACTTTCGCGTTCACAAAAACGAGACATAAAAAAGAGACCCCCAGACGTATACGACAGTTAGCTTTTATTAGCGAATACTCCACGGACATACGTCATGTGAGCGGTTACGACAATGTGGTAGCGGATACCTTATCGCGCGTAGAAACAGTATTTTGTCCCTCGGTTATAAATTTCGATGAAGTAGCTGACGCGCAAGCCGAAGACGAAACGCTAACCCAGCTATTGCAGAATGACCAGTTACGATTAAAATAAATAATAGTTTAAAAAAACTAAAAAACACGCTTTTTATTGAAAACCGAACTAAAAAATAGAAAAATAAAAAAAAAATACTTTATTTTAAAAAAAGCGTGGGGTGCTTTTTAAGATATTATCGAAATGATAATCACTCTACTCATATCTGTCAATAAAATATTTATAACTATTGACACCATGCACCCCACGCTTTTTTTAAAATAAAGTATTTTTTTTTTATTTTTCTATTTTTTAGTTCGGTTTTCAATAAAAAGCGTGTTTTTTAGTTTTTTTAAACTATTATTTATTTTAAATTTTTTAGTTCGGTTTTGTATGACAGCGCGTTTTTTAGTTTCGAATTTGAGGAATAGCGCCATCTGTGACTTATATAAGGAACTCGTTTCAAGTTGATAACGTAAACTTTCCGCTGATTGCCACTAGATGGTGCGATTTGTGAACTTTCATAGTTCACAAATCGCACCATCTATCGTTCAAAAAAGCGTGGGGTGCATGGTGTCAATAGTTATAAATATTTTATTGACAGATATGAGTACAGTGATTATCATTTCGATAATATCTTAAAAAGCACCCCACGCTTTTTTTAATTTATATTCATTGAAATTTTTAACACTATTTTCTTAATTTAAATTCATTAAAATTTATTTTCTATTTTTTAGTTCGGTTTTCTAGTCTAGAACTTTCATAGTTCACAAATCGCACCATCTAGTGGCAATCAGCGGAAACTAAAAAAGAAGTCGGTTACAAACAAACCTACAAACCTACAAACATACAAACATACAAACATACATACAGGTGAAGCTAATAAAAAGCTAATAAAAATAGTTATGCCATGTAGCAAACCTATTTTTGGTGTAGTAACAGGTGATAAGTTAAGACCGTATTTACCAATAAAATTTCGTAGAATAGCTTTCGACGCAATACATGGCTTAGGTCATCCAGGCATACGTACAAGTAGGAAAATGGTAGCAGATAAATTTTTTTGGCCGGGAATGAATAAAGACGTGAATTTATGGACAAAAACATGCGTTGCATGCCAACGTTCGAAAGTAGTTAGGCACACTAACTCACCATTGGAGTCCTTTTCCCCCTGTGATAGGTTCGAGCATATACACATAGACATCGTAGGTCCTTTACCTACGACGAGTGATGGGTATAGGTATTGTTTAACTATGATTGACAGACGCACACGACGGCCGGAAGCGTTTCCGATAAAAGATATAACAGCGGAAACAGTAACTAAATCTGTTTATGATGAGTGGATTACCCGTTTCGGATGTCCCGTAAAACTTACAACCGACCAAGGTCGTCAGTTTGAAAGCGATCTGTTCACAAAATTGATGGAGTTGCTAGGGATTCGTAAAAACCGAACCACTCCATATCATCCTCAATGCAACGGGGTAGTTGAAAGATGGCACCGGTCTTTAAAGGCCGCATTAACGGCTCGCCTTAGCGAATCAGGCACGTCATGGTCTGACGAACTTTCCACTGTCCATCGCGTAAAGCTGCTCTTAATCCTAAGATTAAGAGCAGCTTTGCAGCAGCGCGATGACAATGAGATAAGCGCAGCAGAAATGACTTACGCCACAGTGTTAAGATTACCATCCGATTTCTACATACCAGAATCAATAATTTTATGCAAATGATTACACCTATGTAACCAAATTACGCAATATTATAGCAAGTTGTAGACCGTCAAAGACCACTTCATCTGCCAAATCGATTTTTGTTCATCCAGACTTGAAATTGTGTAATTTTGTGTTTGTACGAGACGAAGTACATAGATTTTTAAAACCCACATATATCGGTCCGTATCGCGTTTTAAAGAGAGGAAATAAAGATCTTGTCATTTATTTGTGTCAGCGACAACTGCCTGTCGCTGCACACCGACCACTACAGCATACTGTGCGTACAGTGGTTATATACTATTGATGGCACGTACATGTACGTGCCACGAGGTGTAGTATCCCTTACACATAGATATCCTAGCAAATGTATAAAGTAAATCGTCTGCATCAAGAAGAACTCTTGGACACACATTCATCTGAGATCGAGCATATAATTGTATTAAGATACCGTTCTTGGTACCAATCTAATAGAATTCTTAATTGGTTTTACTCAAAACTGCTCCAATATGTTACGATCATCACCTCGTTTTGTTTTTTTTAAAGAAATAAGAAATAAAGAACCTTCACATTTCCGATTGCTATTTAGGAAATTTATACATTGTGAAATGTGTAATTCATTTCACACATTTCCATGCGATTTTAGGAATTACATACATTTATTGATTAAAACAACTTTTAGGATTATATCGCCTCTATTTATTATTCATTTATATTTATTTCCCGACGTTTCGAACTCTTTACAGAGATCATTTTCACGAGAAAATGATCTATACTTTTGTCCCATACAAACTCATCATCATTTTCCCATTACCACTATCCTACTCTTAGTGGGGTCGGCACAACATTTCATCCTTGCCAACTATCCATGATGCCAAAAGTTTCCTTCATTAGAATTTGTCCTAATAGGTGGGTAGGTGATCTTTGCGATGCTCTTTCAGTATCCTGTCGGCCCTGGTCGCTATTTTGTTAGGTTCAAAACACTTCTAAAAGACCGTTCCATCTGTTGAAGAATAGTAACGGAATCGGTACAAATTGATACGTTTGTGCGAAATGTGTGTACTTATTGATTCGTATCTTGAGTTTCGCGATGAGGAAGTTAGACTGATTAGAGAGAGGCGACTCACCACATCCTTTTCATCTATAGTAGAAGCCATCTGAACCGAGAAATCATCGTCACCATCTTCGTGGAAATCTTCAACAACTTCGACAAAAGCAACGGAATGCCATATTCCGTTGCTTGATAATATTACTGCCTCTGCGATGCTCTCTCCAAACCATTGCATTATTTAAATTTGATTACAGTTTTCTTTAGTTCAAAAATAACTTTACCAAATATTTACATGATCATATTAATTATAAATTGCAATATTTCAACCATATTACAGTGACATGACACACAACAACTAATTTTGACATTTGATAAAAAGTGTAATGTCAATATTCATCCCAAGTTTTGTTTATATGGAAACTTTCCACTAACAATGAACTTTATGATATGTTTTTAAAGGTCAAATTTCCTTGTGTGTCAAATGTGGTTACGAATCGTTTGTATGGGAAAATTAAATTGTATTTTTTAGTATTTTACTCGTAATTTATCCATATTTTCCCATGCTATGTGCGATTTCTGGCTCTAAGCTACCCCTCCATCAATTTTCAGCCAAATCTGTGTGGCCGTTCTTGAGTTATAAGTGTCGTAACAAACACGACTTTCTTTTATATATATCGATATATAGATACTAGCTGACCCGACAAACTTGTTTAGTAAAAGTAAGTAATAATAGTTACTTCTTATTACATCAGCTACCTACTAAAAGTCCCGTGAAAATCGGTCTAGCAATTACAGAGATAAGCCGGAGCAAACAATCAGACAAAAATTAAAAAAACTATATAATATACATTTTGGCGTATATACTGTATATATAAATATATACAGTAATTACATGCATTTTTTTACCCATAAATTAAAGCAATTATGTCAATATTACAAACCGACACTCCGATTTTATTTAAAGTTTAAATATAGTTAATGATTGGCCAAGAAACACTTTGAATTATTTCCAATCTCAGAAACTAAAGAGGTTAAAGGATCTGCTGGTGGCACCAATTGTGGAAATTTTACTTTGCCTCCGGCACAACATAAAACTGTTTATAGATCATTGTATTTCAACGCCTAACAATATTTATAAATTATTATCATTTCTCCAATTTTTACTAATAATAATCGGCACAATGATCTATTGCCGGATCTAAGTGAAATACAGCTCGTTCCAAAATCACTGGAGTACTGCGTCTGCGGAATCGCTTAATTTCTTTAAGTAGTCCGGCTGTTTTTGTGTCTGACGTGCCCAATATGGTTATATTAAAAGAATACAATTCTGACATAGCAATATGACTTTTCTCTTGATCAATCTCTTTTTAGTCATCAATGCGGTTAGCACGTGGATTGGCTCGGCGTACATTAGTGCGACTACCATCGTCTTCTCCTCGGTATCTTAATATATTATTAATCATAGTAAGAAAAGTTCAACAAAAATAAATCACGTAACGTATATTGTTACAATTTGTAATTTCAGTTATTTGACTATATATATACAATATTCATAACTTTTATATTTTCCCATACAAACTCATCATCATTTTCCTGCCCTTGTCCCATTCTTAGTGGGGTCGGCAAAACATGTCATTCTTTCCAACTACTATCCATGTTGTCAAAAGTTTTGGCTCCTTCTAATTGTCCTAATAGTTGGTGGTATATGCGGTGCTCTAAGTATCCTGTCGATCCTAGTTCCAGGGTTGCTATGTTAAAAACAACACTTCTAAAGGAGTACCGTTCCTTCTATTGAACTATTGAAGAATAGTGACGGTGTGATCAGTACAAATTGATAAATTTGTGTGAAATGTGTACTCGTAATTTGTTGATCCGTTCTTAAGTTTCGCGATGAGAAAGTTGGACTTATCAGAGAGAGACGACTCACCAGATCTTTTTCATCTATAGTGGATAGATGCCATCTGAACTGATAAATCATCGTCACCTTCTTCGTGGTAACCTTCAACAACTTAGACAAAAATGGCATTCCGTTGCTTGATAATGTTACTGCCACTACGATGCTCCCTCTAAACCAATGCATTATTTAATTTTATTACAGTTTTATTACTTCAAAAATAACTTTTCCAAATATTTACATGAGTTTATTATTTAAAAATTGCAAACCTTCAAACATATTACATGTCACAACAAATTTTTATACCGCTACCATACACTCGACGAACACTTCGACGAATAGCGAGGGAAAGAGCGAGTGACGTAGTGTGGACACGTTATTCGTCATGCCGCGAATCATTCCGGCAATGTGAATGGCTGACCACATTATTCGCGCGTTCGCAGCGCAGTTGGCTAGGGCTGTTTAAAATATCGGATTTTCGACATATCGATATTTTTAAATATTGCTATAGATAATATCTTACTTACATTACGACGGTGCATTGTTAAAACTACCAACTGTGGAATCGAGATTGGCGAATTCGATCACCACTCAAGTACCTATAAATATTTGTCCTGGTCTGGGTAGAATCTAGTAGAATAACTACAAACCTATTTTGGATAAATATACCCTATTTGATTTCTAATGACGTAATATTATTTTTCAAGTTACTCTCAACAAGCCCTATAATTCGATACCCATACAGTAGAAATGCTTTAAAAATATCTGCTCCGACATATTAAATAAAAAGTGATGTCATATTATTTTTTGAGTTACAATAAGCCTTTCATTTAAACCTATATTGCATTGGAAATATCTACGGATGCCAGGTAGTGGTACTTCACTGGTCGAGCCACCCCATTCATCCAGCGCAATACCTGGCTCTACCACTAATAATATTATCACCCAAACTCAGCGGGTATACAATATTTCAGCTTAATCTTTTGAAGATATCTAATTCAAAATTAAGTTCTAAGATTCCAGAACATATACACTTACGGACATACAATGTAAAATAAAAATCACTGAGTTTATTAACTTTGTAATCAATTACGAGTAGTATGGTGCCTCCACCTGTTCCTAGATTTTTATGAATTTTTGATATATTTAAAGATATCGATATGTCGACTAACTGATATTTTGAAAAATATCGACAGCCCTAATATCCAAGTTCAGCGCGTCACGAATATTTGCGCGAATATTCGCGCGAGTAGAGCAGTGTGTGGCCAGAGGTAACAACATCGCGGCAACGCGAACGCGAATAGCTGTGTGTGGTAGCGGTATTACATATGATTTAAAGTGTAATGTCAACATTCATCCCATTGTTCTGCAGTTTCCATAGTTACAGATCGTTTGTACGGGAAAATTAAATTGTATTTTTTAGTATTTTACTCGCAATTTATCCATATTTTCCTATTCTATGTGTTATTCCTGGCTCTAAGCTACCTTTCTACCAATTTTCAGCCAAATCTGTATGGCCGTTCTTGAGTTATAAGTGTTGTAACAAACACGACTTTCTTTTATATATATAAGTATAGATTTTAGTGAGTGACATCCACACAAATAAAACAATGACAGTGTTAATATTTAAATAGTTCCAAAACTTCTCCTTGATTTAACAATATGAAACCGCTGTGAAACAATGCAAAACGTATAACTATTACAAGAACTATTACAAGTATACATTCAATAAACATCTAAGGTTTTCTAATTTGTCAATTGAAGAAGCTTTAGTCAATATGTCAGCAATGTTTTCTTCATTAGGAACATAATAATAATAATAAAGCTTTATTTATCCCAAACTAATTTACAAAATTTGTTTTACATATTCTTGAATTTTCTGCCGGTGTTTAATTTGATTTGGACCCCTTTTGGGTAAAAGCCTCCTCCAACATTTTCCACTTTTCTCTGTCTTGTCCTTGCATGATCCATTCTTTCCCTGCTACCGCTATTATTTCATCTGCACATCGTCGCTTTGGTCTCCCAACATATCTTCTTCCAATAGGTCCTTCCCATTTGGTTATTTTCAGTCTCCATCTTTCATCGTTTGTCCTACAAATATGCCCAGCCCACTGCCACTTTTGTTTTACAGCAAATTCAAGGGCGTCTGTGATCTTCGTCTTTTTCCTTATTGTTTAATTTCTAATTTTTTGTATTTTATTGAGATTCAGCATGCTTCTCTCCATTGCTCTTTGTGTCGTTACTATTTTGGTTTTTATTTTATTTGTAGTTATTTGTGTTTATTTGTTTATTAGTGTGTGTTTATTAGTTTATTTGTGTTAGTTTGTTAGACATATGTTAGACTTGGCAAAAGGCATGAGTCTACGATAATCTTTTTTTGTTTTAAGCTATAGTCTCCCTTTAAAATTTCTTTCTGTCCCCAGTATATCTTGGACACAAATCACACAGCGCCCTCCAGTTCCAAACTAAGCAACTAAATGCTTGTGCTATGGATACTAGATAACGGATACTAATACATTTAAACTTTTCTTTTGTAAATACATACTTATAATACATAGAAAAATACCCAGACGCCGCACAAATATTCATGTTTGTCACAAATATTTGTGCTCGGGTGGGAATCGAACCCCCGACCTCAGTGCTGCAGCCGGTAGTTTTACCAATGCGCCACGAGGCCCGTCGAGTATCTTCTCCATGCAATGTTGACACGTCTATCAACTTCCTCTTCATTACTAAATGAAATCTGTTTGCCAAGATATATGTATTTGCTTACGTTCTCTATTTGTTTTCAGTCTACATGTATTGGTTTTTTATGTCCGTTAGTCATGACTTTAGTTTTATTTGTGTTCATGTCCAGGCCAACCTTATTGCTTTCTCTATTGAAATTTTGTAGCATGTTCTCAAGTTCCTTCGCTGTTTTAGAGAAAAGCACAATGTCGTCTGTGAACCTCAAGTGTGTTAACCATTGATCTTTTACTCTAATACCTTGATCTTTCCTTCCTTTCTGTAACGGATGACGTTACTAGTGACTATTCCAATGGATGATGGTATATCGTGAGTGGTGCTTCTTCCATGATGGTGGTTGAGCGGCCGGTAAATGAAAGACGTAATTATGATCTTGTCATTTATTCGTGTCAGCGACAACTGTGTGTCGCTGGACACCGACCACTACAGCATACTGTGCGTACCGTTGTTATATACTATTGATGGCACGTACATGTACGTGCCATGAGGTGTAGTATCCCTTACACCATTCCCCCCTTAGTTGAAAAAAAAATCCTTAAAATTGATCACGAAAGTAAAAAAAATTCCTATAGTTACACAGTACAGTACATAATATCTTTACATGTCCATGTTAATAAACAAGATTAATACAATAATAACATATTATAATGCTTAATTGGCAAAAACGTGATTTTACAATAAATATTTGTCATATATTGACATTAGAAAACGCTAATTAGAAAAACTAGTTCTCAATGTCAATGTTAATATGATGCCTACATTGCAAAATAGTGACGACGTGATTTAACAACGATTAGTCGTCAACATGCTTTGCGGAAATTGCGTGACATTGTCACAGTCACTATAACATACACAATATCTTATGATTACGTGTTTTTAACAATTATACAATCCGGTATAGTAGCCGCGTTTTATTGTCTAAACTCTCTACAATGACGTATTTCCCAATTTTTAGGTACAACGTGTAGATCTATCTATCATAGACTTCTTGACGGCCTACGTATCCCTAATTCCTGGATAGCAGCGGATTTTGTTTAAACACAAATAAATTGATCGGGCGGTAAACGTTTGGCGCGCGGAGATATCCGGCTCTGCTACATGTATACCGCCACACCTAGTTTTCCTGCAGCCTTCTTCCGGCTCAGGGTGGCACATATCTATAAGCATATTTCTTACGTGACACTGACATACCTATCTTGGCTTTTGGAGTTCTGGAGTGTACGCGTGTGGCTGCGAGAGTTGGAACGTGAGCGGCGGTGGCTAAACCTTCTGTTGCGACCGGCCGCGTTGCGCTCGTTCCGTGTCTTCGTTACGGGAACTCGGCTTCCTTAATATTTTTTCTGTATTTGGCGCCTCTGTGATTCCTCGTCTCGTCTCGCATCTTCAAAGTTTCTTACTTATTGTATCGTATCGGTTCTTTTCCTTAGCACTTGGTCTCTCGTCGCTGTGCTTTTGTGGAGTGAGTACTTTTGACTTCGTCTGCCCTTGTAAACCATACGCGAGGCTGGTCCGTCCAAAAGTTTCGGAAATTGCGAATCGAAGGAAATGCTGTCGCGTTATAGGCTTCAGATTTCGAGTCATTCTTCGATGGACCTTGCGTAGGCGACGGCATTGTGCTGGAGCATGGAGTTTGTGGATTAATTTTTGTGTAACAATTTCTTGGAAGTCGGATTTTCTTGAAGCGTCGGGGTTCACACGTCAGGGGTTCTTGATTGCGTGTTCGTCGGGGTTCACACGTCGGGGTTTCTTCATTGCGTGTTCGTCGGGGTCACCAATGTAACGGATAGGTTGTTACTGGTGACTGTCGCAATGGATGATGGTATATCGTGAGTGGTGCTTCTTCCATGATGGTGGTTGAGCGGCCGGTAAATGAAAGACGTAATTATGATCTTGTCATTTATTCGTGTCAGCGACAACTGTGTGTCGCTGGACACCGACCACTACAGCATACTTTGCGTACCGTTGTTATATACTATTGATGGCACGTACATGTACGTGCCATCCCTTACACTAGGAAAATGATTGATTATAATTTTCTTAAGTTTAATTAAATCTTTTAAATAGTGATATCGAATGAATTTCAATATGTTTCGACCTTTTACTATAATGGAAACTCTTGGCAATATATATCGCTTCTTTATTGTCAACTTTCATATTGGGAATTATTCTACACCCAAAATCATCAGACAGTCCAGTTACATTTTGTAATTTACATGCACTTGAAGCTGCTACTATATACTAGTTGAAAACGCAACACAATTTGTTTTCTGGAAAACCACGATTTAGAAATTTCCTTTGAAATACTAGCATCCCCATTTTGTTTCAATAGATTTTTTATTTTATTTAATTATTACGAGTCCATGTATTTAGATTTTGTAAGTAATTTATTTCTATATTATTCTGCCAATCTTTATCTTTAATAGCGTCTTTGTGTGATGTAGAAGTTTTACTATCGTCGCATAATATACAGTAGGCAATACAAAGATTATAATTATCTAAATGTTTAGGCATTTTAACTATTCGTCTTAACCTTGTTTTACTGTCAGAATTCACGCCATAGTTATTTTTTTCACAATCATTCCAGAAATCTCATCAGATGAGTTATCTTTTGTCTGTTTCTTTCATACAATTCACTTTCTTTTCCTACATATATAGGTTTATTATCATCATTTTCTTTAGGAGTTCGTATTTGCTTTTTTTCTTTTTAAGTTTGCTGAAAATATGTTTTCTTTTCATGTATGTTTTTTGTTTTGTTTCAGGATAACACAGCCTTCATACAAACATACATAACTTCAAGCCAAATCCCTTGCGGGGTAGGCAGAGAGAACGGAGTTGTGAATGAAGTGCTATGAATAAATAACATATAACTTAGTAATATATAAACACTATACTATACTTTGTAATATATGAACTTAATAATAAATATAGAAAATAAAAATATTTATCTTTAAACTGATTTAGTAATCGTGAAATCTAATTGAAACAGTAAACTCAATCTTGGGAGCTTGAACTGTACCTCCATAGCAGGTTATAGTATTACGGACATTTCCTGTGCCATTCAATTATTTTTTACGATCAGGTGGGACAAAATGACCGTCAGATGAAATTGGCTATACCCACGTCCAAAGTACCTTAAAGATATTTCGGTGGATCATATTTGAAAACTTCAGCCTGTATTTGCAGATTTAACACATTATAATTGAAACGTTTTGTTAATTGAACGTTTATAAGGTTTTCATTTTTAAATTTACAGCTATTTTTTATTTTCGCTAACAACTGAGAAAAAATAATGGATTGTTTCATTTGCTAGGAAGGTATACGGTGCATGTTAACATGTTAAAAAATTATATGATTCCAACATATAATCCAACACAAAAACACTATTTGGTTTACAAACATTTATAGATATGAAATAATAACATTACACAATCTCACGCCTTTTTTATAATAAGTGTGTAATACCCGCAATACATTAAACATACATACGTAAAAATAAATACATTCAAATATATATACGGGTTCATACAATAATAGGTACATACATACAAATCGACAGATAAAAATACTTTAAAAACTAGTTTGGACATAATATTAGATATTACTGCAAGAATTAGTTACACATATATAAAACAATTACTACTAATTTTTTTACGAGTTTTAGTGATATTAATGAGCTGTGAACTTCAATAGAAGTTAGTTCATTTACATGGCTTTCAGTTTATTAAATATATTATCACTAATTACAAATCCATTTGTTAAATGGTTGATATTTTTAGGGAGCTATAAATAGGTACTTAGTTAAAAGAGTATGACAATACTTGCTAAGTATTTATATTTTTGTAATTATCATGGCTAATCGTACCCTGCAAACTGGGTTAGGCCGCATTTGTCAAACTGCATCGAGTTTTCGACTCGCCTATCGTCGTCTCGTCTTCAACCAGTGCTTCTTACCAGTTATGACCTGCGATGCCGAAACGTGGACACTTACGGTGGGGCTAGTCCACAAATTTAAAGTCGCTCAGCGAGCTATGGAGCGAGCTATGCTTGGGGTATCTCTGAAGGATAAACTCAGAAATGAATATATCCGACAGAGAACTTGAGTAACCGACATAGCTCGTAGAATATGCTCGCTGAAGTGGCAATGGGATGGTCATATCTGCCAAAGGACCGATGGTAGATGGAGCAAGAATGTCATTGAGTGGAGACCGCGACTTGGTAAGCGTAGTGTAGGACGCCCACCAGCCCGATGATCAGACGACCTCAAAAAGGCTGCTGGAAAAGACTGGATGCGGAAGGCAGAGAATCGGATGTTGTGGCGCAAATTGGGAGAGACCTATGTCCAGTAGTGGACTGCAATAGGCAAATGATGAAATTCAAATTAATAAAATAATTAATAAATAAATTTAAATGGTTTTTATTACAAAAATAATTGAAATGAATAAATTACTAATACGATTATATGAAATGTGGTTTTTGTTACTACCTGACTTTTAGTAAATATAAATAAATATGTAATACTACATTTATCTTTTATTTTATTAAATAATATATAGTAATTAAATGAACAAGTGCATATAGCATAGATATTTAGACAGATCTTTGTTAAATTCTGTTCTATACGCATTGCATCCATTTATTCTTAACTATTTTGTATACTTTTTGTTATGTCTTTTTTAAACGCATATTACCAAAACACTCGTGAATTGCGTACTAAGCTAACAGAGTTTTATCGTAATATCGAAGCAAACGGTTACGACATAATTGTAATAACGGAGAGTTGGTTGTGCAGTGGCATACTGGACACGGAAATCTGCGACAGTCGCTACGACGTTTTCCGACATGACCGCGCTAATAATAAAAAAGGTGGCGGTGTTATATGTATTAAACGCATATTATCAGCCGCAATGCAGCCACAATACAGTCCTGATCCCAACGTTAACTTATGGAAGCGAGAGCTGGGTATGGCAGAGTGTGCATGAAAGTAGAATAAACGCGGTAGAAATGAGGGCACTGTGCAAAATCTGCGGAGTGACAATGCAAAAGAGGATGGATGTAGGAGTCGAGGACGGCCAAGACAATCATTCCATGACCGAATAAAACGTTTTCTGGAGGAAGGCGATGTTAGGAGCCGCAAAAACCGACGCGCGTGCATGAAAATAGTTATGAAAGTCAACGAAGCGAGTGAGGCGTGTAAGAATCGTGCCTTATGGCGCTCTGTTCTCTCTGCCTACCCCGCAAGGGATTTGGCGTGAAGTTATGTATGTATGTATGTATTATCAGCCGCATTACGCCCGGAGTTTCAGTACGGTCAAACTGAATATCTTTGGTTATCAATTTCATGCACTAATTTGTTTAGCTCCACCATATCTAACGATCATAACAATAGTAGCAGAACGGGCGAGTTGCATATCGCGGTAGTGTATATACCTCCTAATTTAGAGGCTTCTAATATGCTAAAAAACTTCGGAAAGTCTCTCTTCGATGTTAGATCTGTTTACCTAACGATTATTTTTTGATACTGGGGGATTTTAATTTGTCATTTATATCATGGAACATCAACGGCTATTCGTTTAAAAGTAATAAAAATGAGGCACTGAGCGAGCAAGCAACCCAATTTTTGATTTCTGCTGATTTGGTAGGTCTTGCTCAATTTAATTTGATAGATACCAAATTCTCCTGGAAATGTTCTCGATCTCATATTATCCAACTTAACTTTGACATGTGGGCAATGTAATACCTCACTGGTAAATATTGATAAATTCCATCAGCCATTGCATATAATTATTAAAAACTTTTTATTTAAACCAATACGCAACTACCCGCGACTGGTTAAAAAGTTTCTTAAATAAAATTATAGTGCAATTAACGAGGAACTAAATAATGTGTACTGGCCCGTGCTTCTGGGCACAAGGACTGTAAACGAGGCGGTAGATTTAATGTGTAAAAAACTCAACTCACTCATTGATATATATGTGCCCGCGGTCTATGTTACACTATATTATAACTACCCACACTTTATTCTCTGTTTTTAATAAAAGCAATTAGAGAAAAGGCTAAGTTAGATAAACAGTGGAAACAATATAAAAATCCTAACGACTATTCAGCTTTCGCCTTAATACGACACAGGGTCAAATTGTTACAAAAGGAGTGTTATACTAATTATATTGTTAGATGCGAAAATCAAATAAAATATAACCCCGCGTCTTTCTGGAAATATGTACGGAACAGACGTAAAGACTCAAGTTATCCATGCCGCATGGAATACAAAGGTATTGAATATAATAATGGAGCTGATATTTGCGACGCATTTAATAATTTTTTTCTAAGCGTTTTTGCTCCGAGCTCCGGCACAACCAGTACCACGCATTCAAGGGCGTATAGTGAGTGTCCACTTTCTGACAATGTAAGCTCTTTAAGAATTTCACAAGATACTATAAAAAAAATCAATTCTAAGATTAAATGATAAAAAGGAGCGGGATCCGATGGGATCCCCGCTTCATTTATTAAAAATGCGAAAATAGTCTGACAGTTCCCCTTACAATATTGTTCCAAAGATCTCTGGACGCAGGCTCATTTCCTGAATGTTGGAAGGATGCACTCATTATTCCCCTTCATTAAAATGGTCCAAAAATGAAATTATGAACTACAGAGGTATATCTATTTTGAATATTTTCGGAAAAATGCTTGATAAGATTTATAACAACTACATTTTTGATACATGTAAGCAATGTCTGTCATGTCAGCACGGTTTTATGAAATCTCGCTCAGTTGGTACTAACTTATTAGAATTATCTTATAATATATACAATAACATGCGGAATAACGCACAAACTGACGTTATCTGACACTGATATTGAAAAAGCCTTCGACAGGGTTAAAAAAATTTCAAGTTATGACCTGGTCACGTAAAACTTACAAAACTATATACGATTATAAAATTAATAGTTTAAGCATTCCAAGAGGCAACCTAGTCCAAGATCTGGGCATCATTCTTGATGAGAAATTATCATTCAAGTCTCACGTCGACCACATATTCAGTAAGGCTTATGTCTTTGAGGTTCATCTTAAGTACTAGTAAACCGCTCAATAATCTGCACAGTATCAAAGTTTTATACTTTAGCTTTGTAAGGCGTATTTTAGAATTTTCTAGCTTAATTTGGCGACTTTTTTATGATAAATATATCTACAAATTAGAACGTATCCAACGAACATTCGTAAGGCAACTAAATTATAAAACACAAAGATTTAACACCAGGTACGAGGATTCATGTAGATTTTACAGATTTAACACACTTGAAAAAAGACGGCAGTTGATGGACATTAAGTTAGTATACAACTTATACAACAACAGAATAGAATGCCCAGCGCTGTTACACAATATTAAGTTCTGCGTACCAAATAGACGGACAAGAGTTACTCCTCTTTTTGCTGTTCCTTTCGCCTCAACCAATTACATCAAGCACTCGCCATCTTATCGTCATCCCGCGCTCTTCAATGATAAGTTTGCAGCCTTGGATTTATTCCACGTTTCGCGAAAGTCCTTCAAAACAAACTTAATGAAACATTTTCTCATCGATAGTCCAGTCATTTAAGCTTAAATTAGGTAAGAATCTCGGAATTCGAGATACCCAGCTGTAAGTCTGTAAATAGTTGTATATTGACACCCTAAAAGTTGTCTCAAAACCTACATATGGTAGGGTGTAAGCAACTATTAAATTTCAAGGTCAAAGGTCACAAAAATCGGTTTTTTGCGCTTTTTTTGGAAATATCTCAATTCCTATGGGTTTTTTGCTATTTGTATTTTCATCAATATTGTAGAATACAAAATTCTCTACAAATTTTGTTAAAAAAATGTTTTATACGGTGAACCGTTTTCGAGATAGAGGGCGGAGAGCGCGCGGTCACCGCATCACTTCAGGTCAACCGGTGCCTCCGGTCGAAAACGCGCCATATATAGTTGATGAACTATCAATAAATCAATGATTATAAATATTTGTCAATTTTTATAAACTATTATATTATATTTTATCATTTTTTTCCTAACTTATCCACTTTTTATACTTAACAAAACTTACCTGCCCATGTAATTGCAGAATTGTTAATGAAAATATAAGAATTATATTTGAATTTTAACCTAATTAATATTAATAACTTTTTACATGATGAAAAAAAAACAAATAAATTATGGATTAATCTTTTTATTAAAAAATATCATTTCAAACTGGTCGTCATTATCGTCTTCAACGACATTTGTCTCAAGTTCTTCCATGATTTCGGGATCAAAGGTTTACGGAGTACGAATGGAGAAGTTATAGTTTCTCCTTCTTCTTGTTTCCGTTTTGCTGCTTGGATACAGTTTTTACTAATGTAAACACTTCGGCACTTTACATGCACTTTAACAGAGGTTACTGATTTTAAATAATCAATTTTTCCGTCGTTTCGTTCGACACTTGCATTTCGTAGAGTTTTCATACCGCGCACTACTTCAACAAGCGATTCACCTCCCGAATCTGACTTATTACATAGAAAACACAAATCAGCCATAGTTCTTATTATACGTCTGTAGTTTACCAAGATACAATTCAAACTGAAGGAAAGAGAAGATGGTCATAACTATACAATACAAATGAACATCTGTCCCGACTGGCTATAAATAGAAAGGTCCGTAGTGTATAATAGGGGCCCGTATAATTCCCAGGTATAATTTTCGACGTAGTGGAAGAATTTTAAAATTTACAGATTTTAAAGAGGCACTAAATTATTTTCTATTTAAAATTATATTATGATTTAAGTTTTTCTCTTAATTATTTTTTAATTTTAGTAAACGGTTATCAGTATAGATTTAATGCATGAAGAAAATGATAAAATATAATATAATAGTTAATAAAAATTGACAAATATTTATAATCATTGATTTATTGATAGTTCATCAACTATATATGGCGCGTTTTCGACCAGAGGCACCGGTTGACCTGAAGTGATGCGGTGACCGCGCGCTCTCCGCCCTATATCTCGAAAACGGTTCACCGTATAAAATTTTTTTTAAACAAAATTTGTAGGGAATTTTGTATTCTACAATATTGATAAATATACAAATAGCAAAAAACCCATAGGAAATGAGATATTTCCAAAAAAAGCGCAAAAAAAACGATTTTTGTGACCTTCGACCTTGAAATTTAATAGTTGCTTACACCCTACCATATGTAGGTTTTGAGACAACTTTTAGGGTGTCAATATACAACTATTTACCGACTTACAGCTGGGTATCTCGAATTCCGAGGTGAACTTACTATAATGACTGGACTACGACAGTAATGAAGCTGATTAAAACACAGACACACACAAACACGCGCGCGCGCGCACACACACGCGCGCGCGCGCACACACACAAACACACACACAAACACACACACAAACACACACACACACATACACACACGCGCGCGAAGATCTTAATTGATACTGTCTTTTAAAACAGTTATTATTCATGGAATAAGTAAATTTGTTTATAATGCAATTTTACTTCTAAATTTAAATGAAATTCATTTTAAATTATATTTATTTACTTTTTACTTAGTTTTGTATTGATGTGGCAATCATTTCGTCTATAAGCAAATGTTTGTCTAATGTGCGATAATAATTTAGGACATGATGTCCTTAATTATATCCTAACTAGTTTATCCCCGCGGCTTCGCTCGCATTGAAAAGTATCCTATGTTACTTCTAATACCTTCAAGAGTATATGTACAAAGTTTACAAAGCGTAACAAACAAACTTACATTCGCATTTCGTTACCGCCGGTAATACAATGGGACGGTATTACAGTATTCAGGGTTGAAACTTCATTACTGTAAAACTTCATTACTGAAGAAAAAAATTTTTTTTTTTAATATAAAGTACCCTATTTTACTTCTAATACCTTCAAGAGTATATGTACAAAGTTTCATGATGATCGGTTCAGTAGTTTTTGCGTGAAAGCGTAACAAACAAACTTACATTCGCATTTATAATATAATAATAATAATAATAATAAAGTAAAAGTAAGTATGATATGATGTACCAATATTTTAAACTATAATCTTGAGAACAATTCAAATTTAAATTTTAACTGGGTAGTGTCTCCTTTAAAGAATGTGTTATAAAATAGGTTCTCAAAGTGTTGGCAAATTTCAGTAGAACGTTTGCTAATGTGGGAGCCAGCGTTTCTTTGGCTTCATCTTGATTCGAATTGAAATCATTTGAAGCTAATTGATCTGCAAAATAAAACAATATAATTAAATTGTCCTTAGAAATCACTGAATGATTTTCTTTGTGATAGTTTTCTTGTTCTTAAACCAGTCCTGATTGGCTTTCAGTTCAATACAGGGTAATTTGAACAAAAGGAATCATAGACAATACGTTATTTACCCATATTATTATACCAACAGCTATATATCAACTCAACTAATAATATAACATCTCAATAAACTAATAGTCAAATTATCATATATATAAATATTTTTATTTTCGATTCGATATATCAAAATTAATGTTGATAATACTATTATTGACTACCAATAATGTTGTAAAAATATCAGATCATGGCATGTACAGTATTTGTGATAAATTCATTTTTTTTTGTCAATGTTTTATAAAGCTTCCTTCCCTTAAAATTAATTAATCATAATTTCTTTAAAAAGTTTAATATCTTATGCTAGTTAAATAGGCATTGATATTATTAAAAATATTACTCAAACCTTCCGTTTTATTGTTGCGCTTGTTTTCAGCAAGTCTGATGACATGTACCTTTCCTACTATCCTCACAACAATTTTATAATTTACCAAAATAACATATCTTTCATGATTTTTGTTAGTTGAGTCGTTGTATTTTCCATAAATCGAAATAATTACAAGGCCTGTAATATTAAACAAAGTATATGTTTATTTACCTAGTCATCTCAGAGCCAGTTTAAAACAGTTCTGAAAGCAGGTTAAATTGGCTTAAGGCGGTTCAAAGTCTTCTGAGTTAGAGCTTATAAGAGATGAATATGGAAGATTTTTAAGTAATGAAAGGGATGTTCTTCATTGTTACTTCAAAGAACTTTTTCAGTATTCACAATATTGAGCCGGTGAACATTCAAACTCTCACTCACTCACAAAACGATGCAGAAAAGGAAATCACGGAAGATGATCACGGATGATGCAATCAAATTACAAAATCGGGTAAGTTTGCAGGATAACTACTGAGATGCTGAGAAGTGGTAAGGGAGTTGTTGTAAGACTGTGTTGGCGCGATGGCTGTATTACTGACGACTAGACCAAAGGAGTTATTGTGCCCTTGTAAAACAGTAAGGGGTCGCGACAGGATTGCAAATATATGTCATTAGTCTTCTGGAAACGGGTGCATCGATCAGATCTTCTCTTTGTGAAAAACATTTAGCTAATTCCCAAAAAATATTCTGTTCCTTCATAGATCTAGAAAAGTCTTACGATCGTGAGCCCAGGAATCAATTATGGTCAATACTATCGAATATATATTAGTAGACGAGCGCCTAGTGCGGGCTTTAAATTCCCTATATGAAAATTTTGGCGCCTGTTTTAGGGTAAATGATGCGTAGTTAGGCTGTGTCTGAAAAGACACGTTTGGCGATTCACAGTAATATGAACCAACTCTAACATATGGAAGTAAGTGTTGGGTGTGGCAGGCGAAGTATGAAAGTAAGGTATTCACCTTACTTTCATGTTTCGCCTGCCAGTGAAAACGCGTTCTCTAAGAAGTATGTGTGGAGTCAGCCTTGCGGATCGAATTAAAAAAATACCGTGATAAGGGAGAAATGCAAATTGCAGGATGATGTGGTGACCAAAGTGGAGAGAAGTACGTTAAGATGGTTTAGTCATGTTTTAAGAATAAATGAAAGCCAAATGACTGAAAGATTACACGAAGCAGGGTCAGGGCAGGGTCAGAATCGGGAGACCAAGACGAAGCTACCACGACCAAATAAATGGTCTGTTTAAAAAGGCCAAATGTGTAGTACCCGAAACCGACGTGAATGCATGACGAGATGTATGTATGCATCCACAGTATGAGGCGAAAGATGTGTGTGGAAAACCAAAGTATCTGCCTACTCCTATGGACATGAGCTTACGTATATATGTGTGTATGAAACTTAAATACATAGTTTTAAAATATTCTAAATATCTAAAGGTATCTAATTCTAAAGGTCTATATATTTTTCTTGGCATGATATCACTAACAAACCTTATGACTAGATCGATTTTGATGAAATTTTGTTCGCATATTAGGTTATAGCAACGTTTGCTGGGTTAGCTGGTTACTATATTATTATATGGCGCTCTGTTGTCTCTACTTACCCCGCTAGGGATTTGGCATACAATTATGTATGTATTATATATATATATATAATACATATATACTATATACATATTTTTTTAACATACATACATATATATATATATATATATATATATATATATATATCACATGATTTCTAGTACATTTTAACAGTGGTAGAGGCAAGCAGTTCGCTGCATGAATGGGCCGGCTCGACCGGTGAAATACCACGACCTCTCAGAAGACCGCCGTAAAGTGGCCCATGCCGCGTTTCGTTCGGTGAGAGAGGTACCCGGAGGCCCACTCCCCTTCCCCATTCTTTCCTATCCCCTATCCCTTAAAGGTCGGCAACGCAACAGTAACACTATATGTGATGCTAGTGTCCATGGGCGGCGTTGGTTGCTTACCATTAGGTCTTCTGGCCTCAGATGATTAGAAAATATCCAAATTTTCTAATCATCTGATAGAATATTTCATGTCAGTCTTTGCATTTCTTTTTTTATTACACAGTTTCCAGTTTTATTGTTTTAGTTTATCTCTATTACATAGTGTTAATGGACATTACCTGTTGTTTCACGGTCTTGGCCTTGGGTGTTATTAAGAATAGCGTCACCGAATGTGCCGTTGACATTGTAGACAGTATTAAGAACAAGACTAGGGCATCGCAAAGTGAAGTTGTATGTTTTCTCGTCTACATTAAATCTAAAACAATATTTAAAATATTGCCTATATAAAATCAGATGAAACATAAAATAGGTTTTATAAATATAATTAGACTTATTTTTACAATTTACTTATTACTTATATTTATTAAATTTACTTTATTCTTAAAATTGTTAAAAAACAAAAAATGCCTTAAACCTAGTCTCATTTTTTGTTTTTGCTTTGATGAACAGAAATCCAAGATCGATAAATAGGACTACACAAATCTTGGGATAGGGAGTGCACTATAGTATTACATAATATTCGTATTCCATCCCAAAAGGATATGTGAGATCGATTAATGCAAATGAAATCGAGGACGTCAGCAAACATGCGATACAATAAAATATATAGGATTCCTCATGAGGATGCGATATGCGTTATTATATTGCACCCTTATACTGTGGTGTGCTGATCTGGAATATTTAACCCAAATTTGACACAGTAGTGCTGTGTGGCGTCGGCTTAGAATACCGCCACCCCATCTCTTCCCCTGGGTGTCGTAAAAAGCGACTAAGGGAAAAGGCTGGAAGAATGCGCAGCAGCATTCTCTCTCAAGAAAATTCAGCCTCCTGCGTTCGCCAACCCGCCTGCCAAGCGTGGCGATTATGGCAAAAACTTCCCATGATTGACCGGACCGGCAGTTGTGGCGCTCTATGGGGGAGACCTATGTCCAGCAGTGGACCTCAAAAGGCTAATGATGATGATGATGGACACAGTAAGACTTGAATAAAGTAACCTTTACCTCATCAGTACACTTACTAAATTTGCACGCGAGTCATTATAAATACATGAATGTTATTCAAAATAGAGGTGTATGTGTGCACCTATATCAGCTATAGTATAGCAGTCCTTTTATACATCAACCATGTCATTCAAATTTGTTTCTAAATTAATATGCTATTTGTATACCGATACCATATTATGTTAATGAATTAAGATTTTCTTAGCCTGTAAGATATTATTATCTCTCTAAGCATAAATAAATACTTTACATGAATTCACAAACAGGTAAAACTGTAATAAACCATACATGCGTAAACATTTTTTTTCCAAAATTTGGCTTAATCTTGGAAATTTTAACAAATAACAAGATATAAGTCAGTAGTAACAAGATACAGTGTACATACATAGAAAACTGCTGTATTCGAGGAATCAATAATGGACCATTCTCCTGCTGCACTATGCATTTACACTAACAAAATCCCAAAGAAGGAAAAGGTACAATTTAAAGTTAGATTAGATTACAAGAAGATTGGTAAATTAATTACTGAAGAAGACTGGGATGGTATTTATAACATTGAGGACCCTAATATTGTATCGGAAATTATCACAACAAAACTTACGAACGTCGTTACAAATTGTACTCATAACGCAAGGATATCAAATAGACTTAGGCTATTAAAACCATGGATAACGAAAGGGATTGTCAAATGTACAAGAAAAAGAAATAAATTATATAAAGAATCAATAAAAACTCCCGAAAATATACTTGTAAGGAACAGGTACCTTAAATATAGAAACACATGTAATTATATTATTAAAAATTTAAGGAACATATACTATAGAGACAAATTTGAGAAAAGTAAAGGTAATATTAAGGAAACATGGAATGTTATAAGAGAGGTCTGTAATACAAGGACAAATACTCAGTCAAATCTTGACCTACTTACTATTGACGCTTTGCCTATGGAGTCTTTAAACCGTGTTAATAAATATTTTACTAGTATTGGAACATCACTAGCAACGGAGTTACTGGGCAGAATGAACAAAACTGAGCAGGAACTCTCATATGAAACTGCTATGGGTTTATCACCTTTAAACTCCATGTCATTCTTGCCTACGGATCATTATGAAGTGAGAGGTTATTATTAGTGGATTAAAAACTGCTAGTGCCGCTGGATGGGACAAAATTACCGCGCAAATTTTGAAACAAAATTTTACATCTCTTGTAAAGCCCATTACTTTCTTGTGTAATCTAAGTCTGACGACCGGTAAATTTCCGAAAATATTTAAAAATGCTATTGTCTGTCCTATCCATAAATCTGGGGATAAGAAAGAACCAAATAACTATCGACCTATCTCTCTCCTAACTGTATTGTCAAAGGTGCTAGAAAAGATTGTCTTTAAGCGACTTTCTAATTATTTGGAGACCAATGGGTTCATTAGTGACTCTCAATACGGTTTCAGAAAGGCTAAATCGACAGAAGACGCTGTTTTGGCACTGTTATCAATAATAGTTGCCAGTATGGATCAAGGTGATAAGTGTTTGGGCGTATTTTTGGACTTGCAAAAAGCGTTTGATACCGTGTCTATTCCAATTTTGATTACACGCTTGGAGAATATAGGTATAAGGAGACTTGTTTTGCAGTGGTTTGTGGATTACTTGTCTCATAGGAACCAACGCGTTAGAGTGGCATGTCACGAAAGTGCAAGTTGCTCATGCGACTATGGCGTTCCACAGGGCAGTATCCTCGGACCAAGCTATTTCTTGTTTATATTAATGACCTATGTAGAATATCTAATCTACCAAATTTAGATCTATTCATGTTTGCTGATGATACAGTACTGTTGGTTCATGCTAAAACTTGGGATATGGCATTTAGCATGGCGGAAGCGGGATTAGCTAGGGTGACTTCAAGGTTGGAGAATAGTCTTATGTCATTGAACACAAGTAAGACAAAATATATTTGCTTCAGCAAAACTTCAGTGGGCAAACCATCACCAACTAGTGTCTTCAAATTACACGGTTTCCCCTGTAATCGGGGTTTAACACCTCCGAAATGTGACTGCGTGGTACTATCCAGGGTTGAATGTGTGAAATACTTAGGAGTGATTATTGATGATCAGCTGAACTGGCTTCCTCACATTGCAGCTACAATAGCTAGAATTAGAAAACTTGTATATATTTTTAAAAACTTACGGACTGTGGCAAATGACATTCTTCTAGTACGAATATACCGAGCTTTTAATGCATAATAAGATACTGCATCTGCGCCTGGGGAGGTGCGGCAAAGACTCACATGATTGAGGTTGAGCGTCCACAACGAATGATACTCAAGGTCCTATTGCGCCTGTCATTTCGATATTCTACTTCATCCCTGTACGATCTTGCCAATGTACTATCAGTTAGAAAGTTGTACATTTACGAAGCGGTAAGAAGATACTATAAAAAAATTGTACCAAATCAACCACGGTCACTTAAACGCGTAGAACGCTGTCCAGTGCAACACATTCGGTCGACATTTGCCCGTAGACAATTTGATTTTATGGCTCCTTATATATATAATAAGCACAATAAAAATAAAAAGCAATTCAAAGTTAGTAATAACCAGTTTAAAATAAATTTGGCTAATTGGCTTATGAGTATGGATTACAATGATGGCTATGCTACAGTTAAATTAAATAAGTGCGTAGTTCTAACATAAGGCAACTTAATCAGATGCAGAAACACACACACACACACACACTCACGCACATACACACACTCGCACACGCACTCACTCTCATACACACACTCACACACAGTGTTATACTTTTATGTAAAAAAGGTGTCATTTTCTATGAGGGAAGACACTGACACCCGCAACACAGTTTTAACTACCGTGGGTGTCAGAGCATCCCACAATGTATTGTAATTTATATTTTTCATAATATTTTTTTTTTATACAGTAATTACCATACTTACGACAGTTCTTTAACTGTACAATTTCGAAGACCAAAAAGAGAAGAATCCTTAAGTAGAAATACTAAGGTAGAAGAATTCCCTCTCAGATTTGTATTAATCAAAGGGTCTAATTTATATTTATTAATTATCATATTCACATAAGTCTTGTTTAATGCTTCGGTTGTACAACGCTCGTCGTTCATATTACAAGCCGATTTTTTAGCTAAAATGAGAATAAAATTATGGTCGTTTTTCACCTGACAAGTACCAGGCAGCCCCTTGAAATTGTATTGTATATTATACTTTACAACTTGAATTTCAAATCTTGTGTTCAGCAGAATAATGCCATCCGGTCTCTTCCCATGTTTATCATTAAAGGCGACTAAAGTATTCTACTTGATGCGAAATCATCTCTTACAAACTAATATGGCCATACAAGTTCTAAAACTGTTTTATTACGGGAGGGATTCGGAAGTCATGAGGGATAAATGTCGAATGGCTTAATACCATTGTACCTGATGTATTGCCACGTATTTCAACTACAAGTAGAAATTATAATAATGTTAAATCATCAAAATTTTAATCACAAATATATAAAAAACTTACTTTGCACAATAGTACAGAATACTATTATTACACTGAATAAAGAAAGAGTTGACAACTGGCGCGGTAACAACAGCATTTCGACTTGAAGACTTTGACATTACTGCCTTCTAGAATTTAAACTATTTTATCTTACACAGAATATATTAGATAAAGTTTACAATGGGTAACTTGACTAATTCAATTGCAAATTTATGCCTAGTATATTGGTAAAGTGATATACCATTTTATAAAAAAATAACTTTAGATTTAATTTTTTTATAAACTATTTTCGGAAGTTATGTGTGATACATATGACTGAACACTTTGTGCCCAGTATATGGTAAAAAGTTCGCCACCTATTCCATCTAGGACGTAAACAGAAATGCGTCATGGGCCACTTTACGTCGATTTTCTGAGAGGTCGTGGTATTTCACCGGTCGAGCCAGCCCATTCATGCAGAGAACTACTTGGCTCTGTTAAAAACTATTTGCACTGTTCATATTGATTCATCATATTTATTTGGGGTATGTTCCATGATATTTCATGAATACCTACTTCTCTATATATTCATAACATAACATAACTTCACGCCTTTGTTACCCGAAGGTGTAGGTAGCGGTTGTAGCCTCGTCTCGCCGTTATGTTTACGTCCTAAATAGGTGGCGAACCTATAGTAATTCCGGGCACAAGGTTTTCAGTCACCGATATTTATCACACTTAACTTCCGAAAACAATTTCGATCAGTCATTGGTGTGAGCCAGTGTCAGAATATATTATTATATTCATTCATTCATTAAAATATAAAAAACATATCTGTATATCAAGCATTTATAACAAAAATTATAACAAATATATATAACAAAAACATAAAACTCAACAAACGGTGCATATAAATTAATTTCTTATGCAAATACTTCGAATTATAATTATAAGCGCATATTTTTAGTTTTATATTGTTTAAATTGATAAACTATTTAATTGACAGCAAGTGCCAGAGATAATTAGAAGGTAGCGTCTTTATCTAGTTTCATAAATATGCATATTCGTACAGTAAAATGTTAATTTTATGATGGTGTCTCATTAAAGATACATTTCAAATATTAGAAGTACAAGCTTTTACAAGAAATAGAATTTAAAAAAAAAACCTAGTAAACAATCATCACTATCATACATTTTCTAGCCATTTAGCTTCGTCTGCTTCGTTCGTCGGAGCTCGTCGATTGATTGTTAAGGGAATGTTAATTGCAACTTTTAAACTTTCTCTTACATACTCATTCCGTATATTATTTATTTTGGTCGTTCACACATCCATCTCAACATTCACGTCTCTGCAGCATGTATTCTTCTTTCATCCATCCTTCATGGTACAAGATTCTGATGCATGCGTTACGACAGGTCTGATCATAGTTTTGTATACATATGCATTTGAGGGTAACAAATAGTGTCTGCTACCTGTCGCCACTTAATCCATCCAACGTTATTTGTATGCAATATGTCACAATCTATGTCACCATCACTCTTCACTTTAGAGATCAATTATTAAAAGACAGAACGAACCGGCAAAGATACACCATCCAGCGCTATAGAAGTAGAACTGGAGACACTGCTATAATCGCATAACAAGTAATCTAATTTGGTTTTATTGGTTAATCAGCCAGCACTCTCCAGTTTTGTTTCGATTTTACTATTTTACTTTGTACATACTGTCTCATTTTTAAATTAAGATTCGCTTTCAGGTTTATGAGTAGGTTTACTACTATTTTTTACACTGAATACTAAAGTAACTATTGAAGGGTGAAGCAACGCGATCAAGAAAGTTACTAAAGTATTAATATAAATAAAATAAACTACTACTACCCTCTCATACATAGGGTTGCAACAACCTCCACGAGCTACTGAGTAATTATACTATACAAACTTGTATGAGCAGCCGCTCATATCCACTCTGTTCGCTTTTCTATTGTTACGGGGTCTGGGGTATATAAAAAAAAAGATTCGCTCGACAATTAAAATAGGTTTATTTTATTTAATGTCGAGTTGCTCCTCAACTTGCGGCTACTAAATCCTAAGAAGGGAGCAGGTACGACCTGATGCCGAGTGAAAATTGACATTGTCACTCAACGTGACACTATCTTTTCTATTATATCCTAAAAGAATTAGCAAGTCTTTCTAATTCCGTCATACACCAGGGTATAACACCACAGGCTTGGAGCAGGAGTGCGGTGGTGCTGTTCTTCAGAAAAGGTGATATGACCTCACTGATCAAGGAAGTATGGACAATAGGAGACTGGAATTGGTCAATAAGGTATTCCTTGGTATAACATTAGACTCTAAACTACTGTGGGGCCCACATATAAAGACGTTAGCTAGTAGACTTAGCTCAGCCGCTTACGCTGTAAAGAAAATACGTCAACTGACCGACGTTGATACTGCACGTTTGGTTTATTTTAGTTATTTTCACAGCATTATGTCATATGGTTTATTGCTTTGGGGTGGTGCTGCGGATGTAGACTCGATTTTTGTGCTCCAGAAACGAACTGTTCGTGCTTTCTATATGATGAAATTTATTTCCCGACGTTTCGAACTCTTTACAGAGATCATTTTCACGAGTGTTGAACAAAAAGAATAATATAATTATGTAATAAATAAACGCGATATAATCCTAATAGTTGTTTTAATTAATGAGTGAGATTCGCGAAAGTCCTAGATATAAATATGTAAATGAAATGTACTAGTTTTTTATTTTAGTTGTAATAGTATTTATGGCCAGACTAAGTATATATATATACTTATATTTTAAGCGGAAGAGTTTGTTTGTTTGTTTGAACGCGCTAATCGCACTTAATGGCGATATATTCACTACCTATCCTGCAAGTGGGGATATGAAACATGCACAAAAAATCAGTGAAAAGAAAAATATAACTTACAATACCTTTATTTTGTTCACCGATGTAAATGTACAGAGAATTAAAATATAGTTTTAATAAATCTGATTACAAATGAATTGAATATTATATTTTATTGATAATTAATTGGATCGATTTAAAGATATTTAGTCATCCGACAAAGTAACACTCTTTGGAGTATTATTCAAATAATCGGCTAATTTCATACAGACGTCGTCAAACAACTTTTTAAATGTTGCCTTTGATTCCGCTTTTAATACATTCTGATTTTTTCCATTGGCCTTATCATCAACCGCTTGCGCTGCAAAATTTTAAAAATATCATCTTTATTATTTTCATGCTCTTTTATCATTTTTCGGAATCGTGAGCATAGTTTTCTCTATATCAATATACATAATTTGCTTTTACACATCTTTTTTTCTCCTGTTTACTACCGAATTTAAATTAATTGCATATGTAGCGACAATAAATAAACTATATAATTAAATAAAATTGGCTTGTCTGATTGTTATATCAAAACTACCTCGTCGCGTAATAAGTGCGTATGTCATGTATTGATGATTTTAAATTTTTGTTTGCCGATTGACTTTACTGGCAAAGACTAACATAAACTCCATTTTTTAATTTTAATAACTCCATCCAGTCATTAAAAAGTTTTATACGTAATTTAGACAGCGTCAACTAGCTTTGGGCTCAGAGTACGAAACATGAGGAGTGGAATCTTTAAATGTAACCATAAAATTCCTTCAGTGTATCAAGTTATAACAACATAATATTAAATCAATATTTTTTTTCTTGACAAATAATTAATACATAGGATGACAAGGAATCTTTTTAACTCATCCCATGAATGTACCTACTTATCCTACAGATGATATCATTTTTTAGGTAATTCTAGTCACAGGTAGTACAATTTTTGTTGTGTATTAAGTTCATGTATTTAAATAAAATTTCAGGACTCCTTTATGATTTGCTTTGTTGGTAAATCGTGTCTTTTAAGTTGCTAATGTATCATTTTCCTTGACACTAGTTTGTTGGTTCACGTCTTTGCAATCACTATTCTCCTGCCAATTTGTATAACAATAATATAATGTACCGAAGTTTCTTAATCAAATAATTATAAAACATTACCGTCGTTTGTATTAGCCTTAGTTTCGTTTAAATTTCCTATCTTGGATTTACCCTTAATATCTATTTCAGGTGTGCAATTTCTTATGCTTATATAGCTTTCATTGTCTTTTTTAAACGACACTGCCTTGCCTGTAAATGTAACTTCTACCGAATCTGTAAATTCAATTTAAACTAATTAGGTAATTTTAAATAAGTGTTCACAATGTACATAACATTATTATATTATACATAAAATGTATTATAATTTTATTTATTTACAATTTCACGCCCTTTTCTACCTGAAGGTGTAGGCCGCTTCCATATCCCAAATAGAATAAGGTATTAAAAGCTGTTGCCACGTATCGAGCACAATTCTGTTAGTCATCGACACTTATCATACATAGCTTCTGAAAATAATTCCAAAAAGATATTGGTGTTAGCCTGGAATCATTCCTTCGACTTCTTGATTTAGAAGCGCTAGTTTCAACAATTGACCATCGAGAATATAACAATAGTAAGAAGAGTGTAGAAATAAGAGTGGCGTTTGGAAGCAGCGCAAAAAATGTTAGCAAAAAAGCCCAGCTAGCAATCCACAACCCACAATTTAGAACAGTTTTATTTATTTATACAAAAACTTCTCTAGGAAAACCGTATAAAAAGTATACAGTAATTTTAATTATTTGGGACACTTTAAGGACACTTTATTTTTGTCCAATTTAGCACACTCAATATCTACCGTATACTAGATTTTGAAAATATAGTAGACCTACTGTTTAATAGATATTACATTTCAATTACTTATTGTTACCTGAAGTTACTCGGTAAGTACCCATAAAGCCGTCAACATTGATACCGCCGACAGTGCCATTGATTTTGTAGAAGGAATCAAAATATAATTCGGGACATTGCAATTTCTCAGTGACCGCATTATTTTTTGATATTCTAAAACGTAAAAAAACAGCCATAGCTGCTTTATATAGTGTCATAGGTGGTCCAGCACAAGTGACACACGTTATTCATGTATTTTTTTTTTATAATTGCCTTTTAGCTGTCACAGGTAAAGGTAGCCGCTGTGAAGCCTAGACTTGACAAATTAGTACGCCCTAAATGGGATATGTAGCAGAACTTATTGCCATATATCGGGTATAATGTTGTGAGTCAGCGATATTTATCACGCATACCTTTCTATAATGATTGAAACCGTCTTTGATCGCACGAATTCTTCGTCTAGAAGCAAGGTACCCAATCTCCAGACCATCCAGAGCTATTATAAGAACTAATAACTAGGTGTCGAAAACCTGTTTCCCAGATTGTGATCGGAGGACAAGTTTAGGAACCCCACAAACTTTGGATAAGCTTTTATTGACCCTTCACAAATATCCCAAAAATAAAGTTTCTTATCTAAAAAATGCAATTTTCGATCCTGTTGTAAAATTTTAGTGGGCTCTGATAGAAATTAAAACATACTTACGATAATTGTACAGCCTTACAATTTTTAAGACCATGTAAGGTTATATTACGTAGGTCAAAATTAAACTGATTGGAGATATGACCTTGAACACGTTCTATATGGTAAGGGTCAAGCTTATATTTATCTACAAACATTTTATAATTTTTTTCTGCTGCCTTTGCTAAGCAAGATGAGTCTGACTGTTTACAAAGTTTACCTGAAACTAGAAAAAAAAATCAATTATAATTCATGCAAAAGCTTACTGTTTGTAGCTGTTATATGAGGAAACGAAAGAATAACAACGATGACTCTATTCTGTGACTAACTGCAATCTCTACAAATTATTTATAAGTTAAGTTATGGAAGCGAGAGTTATGGGTATGGCAGAGTGCGTATAAAAGTAGGATAAACGCGGTAGAAATGAGGGCACTGCGCAAAATCTGCGAAGTGACTCTCGCTGACTATATCGAAAACAAGGTTGTAAGGAAGGTAGTTGGATTGAAAGAGAGTGTCGGTATAAAAGTAAAAAAAAGGCATGATCCGACGGTTCGGACATGAAGAAAGAATGGATGATGCAAGATTGACTAAGCAGATATACAATGCAAAAGCGGATGGATGAAGGAGTCGAGGACGGCCAAGACACATATTCCGTGACCAAACAGAACGTTTTCTGGGGGAAAATGATGTTAGGAGCCTCAAAAATCGACGCGTATAAAAGAAAAAAGTCCTGAAAGTCAAAGAAGCGAGTGAGACGTGTAATAATCGTGCCTTATGGCGCTCTATGCTCTCTGCCTACCCGCTATATATATTTATAAGTTTTTTAATATGAATTTTATTTAATTACATTTCAGTAAATATCTAATAAATATAGCTTACAACACGCCTCGCTAGTAAAATCCTTAAAACGCAAGCGTAAAATTGTTGAATTAATTAAAATGTTTCCGTTAAAGTCCGATTAACAATTTTAACATACATACACATGTAACATCACTTCACGCCTTTTCTACCCGAAGGTGTAGGCAGCGGCTGATAAGCCCTGTCTCGCCGTTATGTTTACGTACAAATGGAATCAGTGGCGAACTTATTGCCATACCGGGCACAAAGTTTTCAGTTATCGATATTATCACACATAACTTCCGAAAACAATTTCGAAAAGTCATTGGTGTGAGCCAGGATTGTAACTCGCGACTTTTTGATTCAGAAGCGGGGTACTCAACTACTGGATCACCGAGACGAAACAATTTTAATTTATAAGAAAAGTAAAAAGAATGAATTCATTACTAAAAAAAAATTACGAGGACACAGCTAAGAGAGCCTTATTGAATTAAAACTTAATTAGGAATAAATATTTATCCTATTTCATATATTCTAATACAGAATATGGCATCTGTACTTTCAGATATATTACTGTGATCATATAAATTAACACATAACTTTATAATAATTAAAAACTAATATAAATAGACTTACTTTGAACGTTCCCATATAATATTATCGCTAATACCAATACTCGTTTTAATACGCAGACCATTATGCTCAACGTTTGTAAGACAACTAATTATTTTAATTGATCTTTAGCTAACACATTACGTCTTTATATACCTTAATACTGGCAAGTTGTCCTTGTTTTGCTACAGTTTAACCCTAGAGTGGGCGCGGTATGAGCATTTTGCCGCCCGTGCTCAAAAACTGTTAATAATTTTTAAAATAGTTGTCCGTTAGACTTGCCACTCTTAGTAGCTGCGCCTATTCTCATTAGCAACGCGTGACGAAAGGCTGGACGCCATCAGTGCACCAGGGACTGTTTAAGAAGAAGATTCTAAACATTACGAGTAACCGGGCGGCATTTTGCTCACCGCGCGCCCACTGTAATATTTTGTAGTGTATTTTTGGCAAACACGAAATGTAGACTATATTTTAATGGTGCAATTATAATTTAAACTAAAAAAACACATGCTTGTTTTAGGATTTTAAAGTATTCGTTGACAATAATAAATAAAAATGGCTAAAATCGAAGCTCAAAATTTGTTTTTGCTAGAAAATACATTGGGTTGGGTTTTGAAGATGCTATCATACAGATTGGTGACATGAAAATGTGTCAGATGTTAATAGATCTACTCATCATAGTAAGCACAACACGTAAACATCTGATATTCAGCAGACAGCTAAGCCTTGAACAATAACCATGCCAAATGTTGTGCCTTCCGAAATAATATATATAAGACGCCGGTGGACATCCAGTTCTGATATAAGTAGCAGTTAATTAGCGACTTTAGTTATCCGTTAGCCTTAATGTCGGCGTCGTTAACATAAAATCAACCAGCTGGTGATCTTTCTCCAATACATTCATCCAGCGATGATGATGAACCACTTACACAGCAAGTTCGTCTCAAGAATATTGCCATGGTACTTATCAAGCAATATGTGACCACAAGGTCTTCCAAGGATACTTATAATATTTCTTTGAGAAACCAAATTGCTTGATTTGTCCCTGCATAACAAGCATCTTCTTCAAAAAAGGAGGAGTAATACAGCATATGTCCCTCAAAGAAAAGAGTCTAGGCTAGATGCCTAAAGTTAATGTGCAATGAACATTCCACATATCTCTATGAAGACTATTTTGATAAAACGTATCCTGTTGATATAGAAAATATATCATCATCATTGATCATTAGCCTATTATAGTCCACTGCTGGACATAGGCCTCTCCCAATGCGCGACACAGCATCCGATTCTCTGCCTTCCGCATCCAGTCTTTTTCAGCAGCCTTTCTGAGATCGTCTGACCATCGGTCTGGTGGGCGTCCTACACTACGCTTACCAAGTCGCGGTCTCCACTCATTGACCTTCTTGCTCCATCTACCATCGGTCCTTCGGCAGATGTGACTAGCCCTTTACCATTTCAGCGAGCTTATTCTACGAGCTATGTCGGTTACTCCAGTTCTCTGTCGTATATACTCATTTCTGAGTTTATCCTTCAGAGATACCCCAAGCATAGCTCGCTCCACAGCTTGCTGAGTGACTTTAAATTTGTGGACTAGCCCCACCGTAAGTGTCCACGTTTCTGCATCGTAGGTCACAACTGCTAAGACGCACTAGTTGAAGACTTTGGCCTTCGGGCATTGCGGTATAGGCGAGTCGAAAACAGCTGAATCCTCCTGTCGGCTTCCTTCTCGAAGTTTCGTCTACCTAACTGGATAGTTTGGCCCAGGTAGACGTATTTGTTTACTACTTGGAGAACCGACCCTTCGACATTTATCGGTCTGGGCACGACATGTTCATTGAACATGACCTTGGTATTGTCCAAGTTCATGCCCAAACCGACACGCCGGGAGGATTCGTCTAGGCTGCGCAGCATTCCGCTTAACTATTCCAGCGACTCTGCCATTACAACGATGTCGTCGGTGAACCGAAGATGCGAGATGTACTCACCATTCACGTTGATACCCTGTCCAGTCCAATCCAGGGTCTTAAAGACGTCCTCCAGAGCGTTGGTGAAGAGTTTGGGAGATATGACATCTCCCTGTCTTACACCTCGATTCAGCAAGATGGAGTTCGTCACCTGGTCCTGTATCTGGACAGCCATCGTGGCGGTATCATACAAGCATCTCAACACCTCGATAAAACGCCAGTCAATCCGACATCGCTGCAATGCATCCAGAACTGCTCAAGTTTCGATGGAGTCGAAGGCTTTTTCGTAATCCACGAATGCCATACACAGCGGCTGATTGTACTCCTCGGTCTTCTGTATAATCTGCCGAACAGTATGGATGTGGTCCAAGGTGCTTAAGCCTTTTCGAAACCCGGCCTACTCCGTAGGCTGGAACTCGTAAGTCTTGCAGCGAGACGATTCGTGCCGACCCTCAAAAACAACTTGTAGATATGGCTCAGGAGTGAGAAGGGTCTGTAATTCTTCAGTAAGGTCTTATCACCTTTTTTGAAGAACAGCACCACCGCACTCCTGCTCCTAGCCTGTGGTGTTATGCCCTGGTGTATGACGAAATTAAAAAGACTTGCTAATTCATTTAGTAATTCCGTCATCACCGGGTGCCTTGTTATTCTGAAGTTGCTCGAGAGCCGCTCCAATCTCGCTTTCTGCAATTTCGGAGATGCCCTCACTACAGTGACGCGTTAGCGTTGCTCTATGGTCATCATCGCTGTGTCCCGTCGGCTTGGCCATCCGTGTGGAATAAAAGAGCCCATAAAAATATTCGATCTCTGCAAGAATCTCGGGCTTAGAGGTGACGACACGTCCATCCGCAGTTTTCAGCTTCGTCAGATGGGGCCTTCCAAGATGCTGAGCAAACACTCGAGTGTTCGCTCGACGTAGGTCGCGCCGCATCAGCTTTCTAATATGCTGGTTTAGGCTTCTCCATTCTGACGAAGACAGCTGATTGGATGGAGTTTCTCGCCTTTGTCTCATCAGCTCGAGCGTCTCGGCAGAGAGTTTGGACTCCTTTTTCTGCGATCTCGGGAAGAAGACACTTTCCTAAGCGTGTTGACCATAGTGCTGGTCTTTTCGTCCACATCGCCTGTGCTTTCCAGCAGGTCATTTTTAAGTTCTATTTGCTATGTTCTGCAACAGAGCCAATAACGAGAGATGTTCCTCAAGGTTCTCTGCTCGGTCCCCTTTTGTATATTCTGTACACTGCAGATGTTGGCGGTTGTATACAATACTGCAAATATCATATGTATGCTGATGATATTCAATTATATATGTCGTTCAGCGCTAAGGATACGTTGTCATCAGTACTAAGGCTAAACGGTGAGCTAGAGGGAATAGTTGCCTGGTCCGAGAAAAACTCTCGTATTCTAAATCCCGACAAATCTAAATATCTGATTCTGGGTAGTAAGAAACAAATTAGTTCTATACTATCGGAAAATTCGAATATCAATTTGCTGCATAAGCCTGTTAGTTGCTTGAAAACTGCTACAGGTCTCGGATTATGCATTGACCCTGAATTACGTTTTGAGAAGCATATTAGTTCTATAGTAAAAAACTGTTTTTATAGACTTAAACTCTTACACAACTCTAGGCGGTATCTTAGTGTGGAGATGAGAAAGAGACTTGTTGACAGCCTCATACTGAGTAATTTCAACTACTGCGATTCTGTTTATGGCTCGTGTCTACTAGCACAGACTGAAAAGCTCATACTGCGCATGCAAAACGCTTGTGCAAGGTTTTGTTTCCAAATACCATGACGTAGCCATGTTACACCCTACCTAATAAAAGCCAATATTCTGAAAATGAAAGACAGACGCCTACTACATTTAGCCACCATGCTGTTCGGCGTTATTGTATACAAACAGCCACAATATCTTTATCTTAAATTACGTTGGCGTTGGCCATTCTGAATGCGGTCCAGGGGGAGTAACCAATCCACTATCCGTACCGCAGTTTAAAACAACAGCATTCAAGGGATGTTTCAAATATGCTGCTACCAAGTGCTGGAACGACATTCCACCACCATGTCGCTCAAAGACAAGTAAAACATCATTCAAGACAGCTCTCAAACGTTATCTTATTACAAAACAACAAAGCTTAATAATGCGTTGAATATCAAAGGTTAAACACTAAGATCTCCGCGGTACTACCGTTTGTCCTATACAAATTTTGTGTTGTGTGTTCTGTGACTCTGATTGTTCATTATTTGTATTGTCTTGTGTTTTCTACATTATTGATACCTACATGTCATGTTTGTGCATCCGATAGTCACCGCGGTCTGCATTGAAAACCAGCGCTACAGTGTGACATAAAGTCAAACTGCAGCAAATAAAGCTGAATGTAGACCCTGTTGTCGCCTGAATTAGGATTGATAAATGTTTAATGAATGTATAAGATATACCTGAATATATTGTAATGTTATAAAATGTCAATACTATTTCAGTCGATAATAAAAACTTTTCCTTTCTTTTTTTCTTTCTATTTGGAACTCTCGGTTTCGGCTATTTGGAGCGGCGTAGGTCGGAAAATAGACCTTATCTTCCGGGTCCTTTCAGCTTTCAAGTTAATATTTAGAGAGCCCAGAAGAAGTCGGTGATCGCTTCCAGTATTGAACCTGTTGATCACAGAGACATCTCTAAATGTATGCTTACTATCCGTAATGATAAAATCTATCTCGTTCCTTGTTAAAGAATCAGGACTTCGCCAGGTCCACCTCCTGTGAAGACCCTTCTTGAAGAATGAGTTCATCAAGAAGAGCCCTTCAGACTCCAGGAAGTTTACCAGCATCTGGCCCCTGTGATTTCGGCACCCCAAGCCATATGGACCGATGTTCGTTTCGCCGCGTTCTTGTACTCCCACTTTGCCATTGAAGTCCCCCATAACAACGTTGTAGTGAGCCTTGGCGGTACCATGTATTGCTTTTGCAATATCCTCGTACATCGTTTCGGCTATCTCGTCAGAGTATGTCGAGGTTGGTGCATATACCTGTATTACCTTCAGGGTGTACCTGTTGGTAAGCTTCAATACAAGGTACGCTACCCTGGTCGACACACTACTGATCTCCACAACGCTGCTAACGAGGTCCTTGTGAACGAGGAAACCAACACCCCCCTGGGAGAGCTGGTCACCTTCTCGAAAGTAAAGTAAGTTACCAGTCTGTAGGGTTATCGTGTCCTCCCCCTCTCGCCGGACTTCAGATAGCCCTAGAATATACCAGTTCAAGTAACTCAGCTCTACCTCGAGTTCGGTGAGGTGTTGGTCCAGCCGAAGACTGCGTCCGTTATAAGTAGCCACGCGTTGTTAACGTTGACAGCCTGCCGTAACCCGGAGATTCTTCGCTCCTCCTGTCCCACCGTTACCACGACCGCTGCCTTGGCCGAGAATAGCGAGATCACCGGGAACTGGGGGCCGTTGCATTAGTTTTTTTTTCATGGGAAGTTTTTGCCCATAGTCCCCACGCTGGGCAAACGGGTTGGAGATCGCAGGGGTAAACCTTTTTAGACAGGGACGCTGCTACCCGCCCCTACCATGAACATTTAGGTCCACCCATATATTTAGGAATGGTTATCCCGCCATTCTTCGGTGTTGTGCTGTATAAGCTTGTCAGCCACATGTTTTTCTTCCTCTCCCGACTGACTGATAATTTACGGAATAATTTCATATATTTATTATATTGTTTTTGGTAAAATATAGAGTATTTAATGTGGAGTAAGGGAAAAAAAGTCAATTAAAATATTGAGTTTCTAAAAGTCGTTTGTAAATCAAATTTTTTAAAACAACGTTGAATAAATATATTCATTTATCATTACAAATAGGTACATTATTTAAATTCTCATAGAAAAAATAATTAAAATGCTGTATTATTAGTTGAACTGGTTAAAGAAAATGGGGCAGCAAAATGCTCCCCACGCGCCCACTGACGTTTGGTAAAGAGTCGCGCTCACTCTAGGGTTAAATAAGTTTTTTTTACCATATTTTTGATAGTTCATTTTATGCTTCGGCTACATTAGCGGGCTATGGCGAATATTTGTGTTAACGCGATGAATGTGGCCGGGTTCATGGTGTCATCGCGTAGTATTCGGGCGAAGACGATGTAGTATCAAGGGCCTGTCAGTAAACTGGCGCGAATCAAAGGGAAGCGAATATTGTCGCGCCAATATTCGCTTATGTGGCTACATCTGCGCCAATTAACTGTCATCCAGACTTTTAAGCGAGAAGGACGTGCATTTATTTTTTTAAAACTGAGAATTTTGAATGGAATCCTAGTGACCCCGACCATAAAAAGAAACACTAGGTACATGATGCGTGCGCCGAGCCCTGTTCGACGGGATTGGGCGAGACTTGTCCCCGCCGGTGTTGATCGCGGCAATGCTGGCGGGCGAGGAGGCGTGTGGTCTCCTTCTGCGAAGCTGTGATGCTCCAGAAGGAGGCCCGGTGGCGGCGGCGGCGGCGAGCTCAGTGATTGCCACTGCCGACGGGCTGCGAGGGCGCACAGCCCGCAGGTGCGCCCGGGTCGCGGCCTGGGTAGGATGACCCCCGGTGCGGCCGGGGAGGGTCGTCGGGGGTGCCGCGTCCTGGAGAGCCTCTCACCGAGGCTCCCTGAGAATGAGCCCCCCTCATGACGGGGGGCGACGGCGGGGTGGTCCAGAGGGGTTAACTGAATCCTGGATCACCCCAACGCCGGAGGAAGGCCGCCGCGAGGGTTTAGTGGGTAGCCCTAGGATCGAATTGCAGCTCACTGCTTTGGGAGTCCCACACTACTCCCTGTCGTGAGCCGTCCCTAGGCGGGGGGTGTGCATAAAGCATTTCTCGCGAAAAAGAGGTACATGATGCGTGGATTCGAATTAAAAATATGCTCAGTTGGCCTAACACAGTAGAAGAAATGAAGAACAAAAAAATCATTGATCGCATACTACAGAGCCCATAAGCCCATAATGGTGAAATATCATTCACCTAAGGTGTTTTTTACTGATTAAAGATTCTTTTTTTTTCTATTCTTAACTTTGTTTTTACAATATTGGGTTTGGCACGATGCATCGCGTCAACTCGACACGAATCTTCACCCGTCTAAATGTAAACAAGAACATCGCCTATAAGCGAACACGATGTTTTTGTCGCGCCACCACGATACGAATCTTCGCTCGCTAATGTAGCCGAATCATTACATATGCCGTTAGTGGTTAGGACAGTAACGTGACAGGATGTAATCGTGCCATAAGGCACGATTCTTACACGCCTCACTCGCTTTGTTGACTTTCATAACTCTTTTCATGCACGCGCGTCGAATTTTGAGGCGCTTAAACATCACCTTTCTCCAGAACACGTTCTATTTGCTAATGCGATGTGTATCTTGGCCGTCCTCCACTCCTTAGCTTAGTCAATCTTGCATCATCCATTCTTTCTACATGTCCGAACCATCGGAGCATGCCCTTTCTTATTTTATTAATACAATATTCATAATACAATAATACTTATTAAGAATAAATAATTTTAATAATAATATAACCATGGCTTTCTTAATGATCAGCAATAATTTGAACTGAAAACTATCTTTATAAAAACACGTTTATACAACACGTGGTTTAGGTATATTATTATCACTCTGTCCTCCTCTTTATCTTTGCAATTGAAAAACTTTTGTGCCTGAAAACATGTGTCGATTGTAATTAGAATGTATCTTAATTTGTCACATATGCGGTTTTGTAACATTGAAATTTTAATGCTTAGTTCAAGCGCTCAAAATACACAGTTTTACGAGTACAAGGACTGCTATAGTACAGGATCCCTAGAATATTTAAGTTTTAAGTGTTTACTATTAAGCTAAATCTTCGTGAATAGCTTTATTTCTATGAGACGCCCAACAATATCATATAGGAAATTTTAGATCATGGTAGCTAACAGAGCTAGTCACGACCAAATATGTTTAGTTGGTGATTCTCAAAAACTCATTACTAACCGACTGTTCCTAGTGTGATATTCAAGATAATTATCTAAATTATTGGAAATTATATTTGTCCTTTAAAATGCAAGGTTTCATTAAAGAGGTTCCCTTCTTTCAACTGGTATGGAAAACGCGGCCATGAAAAATTATTACTAACCGGCTGATTTTTTAAAATTAAATTATTTAGTATTTATATAATTTAACTGACATATTGTCCTACAAATCGCGGGGTACACTATCCCGGACTTATGTTCAAAAATTGTTTAAGCCACTAGACTTATTTTATTATTATTAACCGTAGGACAAAACTATTACATAAAAGGTTAGCGTGTTCTCTGACCAAATCAAACAATGTCCTACAATAAAACAGGTATATATCACTAGTCCGACTAAAATTATAAGTGTAATAGTCTTTTTCAACTGTATTATGACTACAAATTTAGAGTGTGGGACCGGGAGGACGTACCTCGCGATTTGTAGGACAATATGTCAGCAAAATTAAATAATTATTATATTATTATATTTTTAAAAATCAGCTGGTCAGTCATCTCACATCATCATCATCAGCCTATTGCAGTCCACTGCTGTACATAGGCCTCTCCCAATGTGCACCACAACATCCGATTCTCTGCCTTCCGCATCCAGTCTTTTCTAGCAGCCTTTCTGAGGTCGTCTGACCATCGGGCTGGGCGTCCTACGCTACGTTTACCAAGACGCGGTCTCCACTCTATGACCTTCTTACTCCATCTACCGTCGGTCCTTCGGCGGACATGACCAGCCCTTTGCCACTTCAGCGAGCTTATTATACGATCTGTCGGTTACCCCAGTTTTCTGGCGGATATACTCATTCCTGAGTTTATCTTTCAGAGATACCTCGAGCATACCCCGCTCCATAGCTTGCTGAGCGACTTTAAATTTGTGGACTAGCTCCACCGTGAGTGTCCACGTTTCGGCACCGTAGGTCATCACCGGTAAGACGCATTTGTCAAAGAGTCTTTGACCATCACACATAACTTTCAAAAATTCGTTACTAACTTGGATGGATTAAGTTGGATTGAGAGAATATGTTGGGGTAAAATTAAGTAAGGACATGCTCCGATGGTTAGGACTTTGGACGAATTCGAAGAATTAATTATATTTATTTTCTAATTTACTGCTTATTATTCCAATTTGACATTAAAGAATTAGATGTAAATAAAATTTTACAAAAAAAGAATTAGTATTTAAATACAAACATCCATTATTCAAAATTATAGAGAGGATTACCATTGCAGATGAGTTTAGTAATGGTTCTAGGTATGTTATCAATAGACTATGGTAATTTCTACTCTCTGACTATGGTATGGTATTTTCGTTTTTAAGTTGTACCTATTGTTTGTAAAATAACAACGTAATTTCACAAGCCAAGTATAGAAGCTTTTTTTATATACATATCTGTTCACCGATAGTTTCTCCAATTTTTGGAGGTTGACTCGATTTCTCCTGGTATCCATCATCAGATGCTGACCTGGTGAGAATGGGACCATCTCGAATGTAAACACTATAGAAAAAAAAAAACGAAATCCGTATTGGTTTACATATTTATTTCTAAGATTTTCGCGAATCTCACTCATTGATTAAAACAACTTTTAGGATTATATCGCGTTTATTTATTACCCATTTATACTTACTTCCCGACGCTTCGAACTCTTTACAGAGATGATACACTCGTGAAAATGATCTCTGTAAAGAGTTCGAAGCGTCGGGAAGTAAGTATAAATGGGTAATAAATAAACGCGATATAATCCTAAAAGTTGTTTTAATCAATTTGAAATCCGTCCATAATTGACTTATTGAAACGTAAACCACATAATCTTTAAATAAATGAAAACAGTACCTTCATAAGTAAAACGCTATAAATCACGAAACTTACTAATTTGTATACTTAATACAATATACAAAACGTAATACTTTTTAAAGTAATATTTAACTATTAAAATATTTACAATTGTCACTTAATATTGGAGTCTAAAAGTACTATTAAGTATACAAATTAGTAAGTTTCGTTAATTATCGCGTTTTAGTTATGAAGGTACTATTTTCGTTTACATAAAGATTTTTTGGTTTACGTTTCTAAAAGTCGGTTTAACTTTTTTTTAAAGTAATTTTTTAATCTTATATTCCTGCCAAATGCCCGACTCACCAGAGCATGTCTTTCCCAGCTTAGACACCAACACTTTCTTTCAGACCTTACCTTACGACCTTGTTTTCGATGCATTATTAATTATGTATAATATTAATTAATAAAGTTAAAATTATATTTATACGCATATTTATATTATGTTCGTCTGTAGGTCAAATTGCGCTATAAACTTACAGTAATGGAAAAAAAAAATCAAAAAGAAGTGGAGAATAAAATTAAATAGTATTTAGGTTTTTTTGAGGTCGGCTACAGCAAAAACAAATAAAATGAATCCGTATAATAAACACATAACATAAAAAGTATAAAACGTAGAAATCTCACTTTTTGTTGTTGTTTATAAAAAAAATCGTTAAAACTGATATAAATACTTTAGTATTTTATTTCTTATTATATCTTCAGATATAATTTCCGTTGTTTGATTTATCGTACAGGAAAACTAAATTGAAACACACTTGTTGACACTTTTATTCAAATATTCACATGAGACATAAGGATACAAATAGTAAATAGAATTTACATACATACATAACTTCACGCCAAATCCCTTGCGTGAGAACAGAGAGAACAGAGCGCCATAGGGCACGATTCTTACACGCCTCACTCGCTTCGTTGACTTTCATAACTCTTTTCATGCACGCGCGTCGGTTTTTGAGGCTCTTAACATCACCTTCCTCCAGAACACGTTCTATTTGGTCATGGGATGTGTGTCTTGGCCGTCCTCGACTCCTACATCCATCCGCTTTTGCATTGTATATCTGCTTAGTCAGTCTTGCATCAACCATTCTTTCTACATGTCCGAACCATCGGAGCATGCCCTTTCTTACTTTTACACCGACACTCTCTTTCAAACCAACTTCCTTCCTTACAACCTTGTTTTCTACGCGGTCAGCGAGAGTCACTCCGCAGATTTTGCGTAGTGCCCTCAATTCTACCGCGTTTATTCTACTTTCATGAACACTCTGCCATACCCAGCTCTCGCTTCCATAAGTTAGCGTTGGGATCAGCACTGCATTGTGGATTGCTAGCTGGGCTTTTCTGCTATTTTTTGCGCCCAGGAATCTGCCCAACCACTCGTCTTTCTACATCCGCGGTGTACCTTCCATCTCTGCTAAAAGCGCATCCAAGATAAACAATTTCATTCAACTGTTCCAGCACTACATCATCAGCCATTATCCTTGCATCTGTTCTGGATTCCTCCCTTTCAAACACCATAACTTTCGTTTTCGTCGCATTCAACTGCAAGCCTTTAATCATGCAATCATCTTTCATAGTAGTGACTAGTGTTTGCAGGTCCGACGGCGATTCGGCTAGAAGCATGGCGTCATCTGCGTTAAGCTAGCAGCTCACAACTAGGTCACCCATTCGCATCCCTACATCCATTGATCTCACTCTCTGGCGACAACTGTCTAGGTACAGGATGAACAGTCGAGCGGACAGCACGCAACCCTGTCTGGCGCCGATATTGACGTCAAACCAGGGGGACAAGCCGCCGTCAACACGCACACACGCTGTGTAGCCCTGATAAGTGGACTGCACAGCGCGCAGCAGTGCTCCGCTCACCCCGTAGCCCGGGAGTATGCCCCACAGATCCTTTCGTAACATTCTGTCAAACGCTTTTTCCAGATCCACAAAACCGCAGAAAACCTTCCGGTTAACAGTCAGTTGTTTCTCCACGATGTTGCGGAGAGAAAAAATCTGATCCATGCACCCTCGCCCGCTTCTAAAACCACCCTGAGCCCCCCACAACACTCCATCAGATATCACCCTCATTCTCCTTTCAATAATTTTCCGATACACTTTTGCTGCTAAACTGATCAAACTGATGGCCCTGTAACTGGAACACTGCATACGTGATCCCTTACCTTTATACAAGGGCACAATGACAGCGCGCCTCCAGTCCATGGGAACCTTACCCGACCTCCAGCACAGATTGCTCAAGGTCAGGAAAGCGTCCCGGACACAGGTTCCACCGTGTTTGATAATTTCAGCAGACATCATATCAATTCCAGCTGCCTTACCATTTTTCATACTTCGTATCGACCATTCAATCTCTTCCATAGTAATGTCCTCGTCAGATGTTGGCGCAGCGGTGTCAGCCGTAGGCTCACTCGCGGCGCCCACATCCGGAACATACTCGTACATTTTCCCAAAATACTCACTCCACCTGCCCAATACATCGCTTGGGTTTGCAAGAATGTCACTAGTCTTAGACATAATTTTGTCCATTCTGGATGTTGACGAAGAACCCCGAGACTTTCTAAATTCCCTCCAGAAGAGTTTGTTATTCGTCTCGAAGTTCTCCGTCAACCTCACTTCCTCATTCGCAACTAGTCTTTCACGCTTCTCTTTCACTAGGCTAGGCTAGGCCGTATAGGCACATTCCACGTGCCTATACGGCACTCCCCTCTCCTCGTTCCGCCAGGATTGGCGCTGCGTGAAGGGTGGCGGCCCCCTTCGCCGCATGCGCATGCAGCCGCACCGACGGAGGCTAATCGGTGCCCGTCGTTTCCGGGGCACGCCCTAGCAGCCCGTCCGGCTGAGTTTGCTTCGGTCAAGATTGCATCCCACTAGGACGGCAAGGGTCGCGACGTGCACGCTCTTGACATGACCCCCAAAATAAATAGAAATTACATTTAATGGAAAGTAGATATATTTCAATTCATAATTCAGAATGACAAAATTTGACATAATAATAAAAACCCATAAAATAAAGTTAACATATATATTTTTTTATTCTCAATATATAATTATAATAATATCGGGACGATACACGTATCCCGAAAATAATAGTAAATCTGAGAGTGGGAGGAAACAAGAGAAGAGGAAGAGCTAAGAAAACATGGGTGGGTTGTGTTAAAGATGATTAGGAAGTATTTTGGTGTGGAAAAAGTAAATGATAGGAAAGCGTGGGAAAGGAAAATCTGTTGAGGTGACCCAAAATGTTAAGAATAGGCCAAATGATGATGCTGGAGATGGTTATTTTAATTGGATCAATTATGTATATTTATTTATCTGACAATGTCTGGCTAATGGGTGTATCATTTAAATATTTGGTTAGATATAAACAATAACTGACAAATACCGTCTTTAATACGTGTTCTACTTCCATTACTATTAAAGTGTGGGTATATTGATTCGAATTACTATCAATCGTTTGCACTGTAAAATTCAATTAAAATTAATGTTATAACTATATGTGTGACGCAAATAGAATTCAAATGTGCCAGTGTTTCTAAAATTTGGCAGCGTGCATTATTCTGATCGGTTGTTATCGTCGGGTCTCGACTATTACTATACTATAATATTGTACTAACAATTCATATCCAAAGAGTCCCCTCTTTGGATCGTCTCCGTCCACCTCGTACTAGTTTGGGTACATTCGGCTCACGTGATCAACATGCCTACATACTGATCACTGTGTACTACCATGTGGTATGAAACCAAAAGTAAATCACAAATAATCTAAAATAACTCGTTCTCAAAGGGGTCTAGTCTACCTTAGGGTAACCATTTGTCACTGTGGACTGTTGAGAAGTTATTTTTTTACTATGGGATAAGGTAACACAGCAAAACTGCAATCTGCAACACCAAAGGGTTCACATCTCCGTTGCCGGCCTTTAAAATGAAAGTATTTGTAAACAATATTAAAATATTACCATCTTTTTGGTTATCCTTAGTGTCATTGTATTTAGTAATTTCGACTGGTCCTTTAATTGCTATTACAGATTGTCAATTTTGCATATTTATGTACGTGTCATTGCCTTTATTAAACATCACATTTTTTCCTGCAATTGCTACCGCTATTTTTCCTGTAATTTAAATAGGCAATTGACAACAGTTGTTAGATACAATAAATCACTATTATCATGCTTTCTTTATGAGCCCAAGATATATTGTTGATAAAAGGTAAGTCGTGACCATTGACTCCTCCAGTCTTCAGCTTTGTTTACTTGCAATTGATCGTTATTATGACCTAATGATGCTTCACTTCGATTTTTGATTTCTAAAGAGCTCAAGACCAAAAATTTTGGAAATAATTTCAAAACTTGTATAAATTTACAATCAGAAAGGTATTTATTTGAAAGATCATAAAACCTGTTATACCTGTTTTTTAAAAGATATATATTATCAAATCCCATGAATACTTATAATAAGAATAACATTTGTCTTAATTTCTGACAGCTTGCTCAGTCGGTTTAATGATATGATGACAGTATCTCATTAATATTATGGTATACTACGGGAATGGTTAGAAATTTTAATGTAAATAAGTGTTAATATAAATAAATCTCAATATTGTATAATACATTTCACAAAAAACCTACATTGGAATTTATAAATTCCAAGTTTATTCAATAGATCACCAGTTACCACCAATTACGTTAGTGCGATTCAATGTTGTTATATCATTTAGCTAAATTATATATATATATGTGGGGTTAAGCGGGGCAATTGAAAATGCAAATAATAATTATTAAAACTTTATTAAACTTTTATCTTTTCGCACGCGCACCTTCCTCGATCTCGTCTCGTCGTCGTGTGTCCTTCCCCTCTCACCTTCATCCCTCTCGCTCCTTCCATACCCGTTCCAACTTACGCTCCTACATTCGGCCATCCTATTAAAATGTCTGTCCCCAGACATTCACGAATTTACACAAATTTAAAATAAATAAATAAAATCTTTTAACAATATAATACAATTTAACTTAACCTAAATCTCCTAGCCACACAATGGATTAATACACTTATTACAGTTTTACATGGTATCTAACGCTTTAATAGTGATGAGTGACGGAGGTGTACAGTTAAAAATAACATTTAATAAATCTAATAAAAATACTCCCATAACCTGTCCCCTTTCACTCACCTCTTTCCCCTATGTCATCAGGCCACTTCTTCATCAGGTCAGCAGCAGTGGATGTGCAACCTGGCCCTTCATCATCGGGGTGTAGCTTTATAACCTCGTACCTGTCATTCCTCTTCATTTTTACTACTTTATATGGACCTAGGTATTTAGGTTTCAGCTTGAGACCTGTGCCAAATTGGGTTCGTTTTATGGCAACTAACTCACCTATTTTATACTTGGAACTATCTTTTCGGTTCTTATTATATGATTTTCTATTCTCTTCTTGAATTTTATATATTTGTTGTTTGGCACTTTTACGAAGCTCCTCTCTGTTATTATTATACTCACTAGCTCTTTCCTCCCTCAGCAGCTGGGATATTTCAACATCCTCTTTACTCCTCAGGGATGTGCCAACCATGAGCTCAAATGGTGTCATAGCAATGCTTCTTTGATAGGTACTGTTCAAAGCCCTTTACAGCGAGCTAACGTGTTTATACCACAGCATAGGGTTCTCTATGCACATTTTTGTTAAAACCGCGACAATCGTGCGATGTACCCGCTCCACTTGACCATTACCTCGTGGCACACCCGTCGTTATGGTGATGTGTTGAATACCTTCCTCCTCGCAGTATGTCCGGAACTCGTTGTTAGTGAAGGCTGTACCTTTATCTGTAATAATGCGATATGGATTACCGAAATGCTGTTGATGAATTTTTATCTTATCTAAAGTCTCTCGGGCAGTCGTGCTCTTCACAGGAAAAATCCAAGTGAACTTCGTGAAAGCATCCACAATGGTAAGTATGTGATTATACTGTTTTTTAGTCTCTGTCATTGGCCCAATGTGATCAATATGCAAAGTGTGTAAGGGTTCACTTTCCTTTTCAATAGGATTTAAAAATCCCTCTTGCTTTCCTGCTTTTCTCGTGGCCAACAAACAAGGAATACAACTCACAACATATTCTTGTAGTTTTCTGTCCAAATCTTTTATATGTTAATCTTTAGTTATCAACTCTTTCATCTTTTTTACAGAGAAATGCCCCTTATTGTGAGCCCTTTCAATTATTTCCTTTTCCATTGACTTAGGTATTACTAGTTTTCTCAATTCTCCTTTGTATAAAAGATTATTATCAAGCCAAAAGTCTTGGTATGTACCTTCCTTTAAGATCTCTTTAATTGCCTTTAAGCCCTCATCACTCTCCTGGGCTTCTCACACTTGAGCACAAATGGTGTTTACAGCAACCAAATTGCATGGACTTCTACTAAGCGCATCACAATGCCTCATTCTTGACCCTGGTCGGTGCATAATCTTGAAGTCAAACTGATCTAGGAAGAGTACCCATGTTGCAATTATAGCAGACAAATCTTTCTTATTTAAAGTTTGTTCAAATGCTTGGCAATCTGTAACAATCGTAAACTGTATACCGTGCAAATAATGCCTAAATTTCTTAACAGCTTGCACTATAGCTAATGCTTCCAGCTCATAGCTACAATATTTCTTTTCTGAATACGTGGTAGCTCTGCTTTGGTAGTGAACTGGGTGCCATCCGTCGTCATGTAGCTGGAGTAATATTGCTGAATAGGCGATTACAGAGGCATCTGTATGTAGTTCTGTAGCTAAATTGCAATTATAAATTTTAAGTACAGGCTTATCAGCTAACTTTTGCTTTAAAACATTATAAGAAAGAAAGTTCCTCTTCAAAGTGAAAAATTGCATCTTTCCTCATCAAATTTGTTAGTGGCTTGGCAATACTAGAAAAATCCTTAATATACTTTCTGAAATATGATGTTAAGCCCACAAACCTCTGTACTTGCTTAGTATTCATTGGTACTGGATATCTTATCACTGCATCTGTCTTATCAGGACTTGGCCTCACCTCACCATTTTTGACCACATGTCCCAGATATTCTACCTCGTGTTGTATCAGTTTAGCCTTTCTCCAGTTGATCTCCAGTCCATAGTCTGAAGCAACCTGAAGCACAAGCTCCAGTCGTTGGACAGCTTGCTCTTCACTTTGAGCTGGAATCAGCAAATCATCGATGAAAATTAAAACAATACCTTGCACAATGAGCTCATCAAATACACATGTTATAAATCTCATGAAATATTTGGGACATATTGACAGACCAAACGGTGCCCTTAAAAATTCATACTGCCCATGATGGATGACGAATAAAGTGTAAGGTATTGATTCTTCACTCACTTTTAAATGAAAAAAGCCATTTTTTAAATCAAGCACACTGTAAATTTTTGCATCTTTAAGTTTATCTATTAAGTCTTCAATTATTGGGAGTGGAAATTCGTCTTTTACCATTTTTCTATTAAGTGCCCGATAGTCCACACATACTCTAGTAGACCCATCTTTCTTCTTTATTAGCACCAAGGGACTAGCATATTCTGAGTAACTCACCCGTATGATGTTATTTTGTAACCACTCTGATACCTGCTGTTCGACTAATTCCTGTTCTTTAAGAGATATCCTTTTTGGCCGGCATGATACAGGGATATAATCCTTCAGCACAATCTTAAGCTTAATAGGTGCCTCTTTATGCTGAGTTGGCTGGCCGTAGTCCTGGATCAGCTGATATACTTTCTTCTTAAGTTCTGGGTTGGCCATATGTCCTATAACAAAATCAGACAAACACCCTGCACTTAACATACAACTCAACCATACGTCGTCTTTAGATAAAAACTTTACCGCACCGTCAATCATCACCATTGATACGTTACTCAGAAATTCCTGACCTATTATTCGTAAGGTATAAACTTTTTACAAACTATGTGAAATACACTTCGATAATGTTCACCGTCTATAATTAGATCTAAGTTACACTTTCCTAAAGACCGCACGTTTGATAAGCCGATTCCTGACAAGGTTATGTTATCAGGAACAAGTTTGGGCTTTCCGATTGAGTCATAACACTCGGACGTGATTAAATTGACGTCGCTCCCCGAATCAATTAGAGCTTTAACACTAAAACCACGCAGCGTAATGATTTTAATCGGCTTCGATGTTTTTCCGGATTTGTTTACATGCAATACTTCAAAGTTGTCGGTGACATCGCTCTTGTTATTCGACTTTGACAGTTCACCCTCAGCGTTGTCAATTTTGCAGACTCCGAACAATGTCCGCTTGGCGTCGCTCTGGTCGCCACTATTCCCGTCACGTTGGTAGCGACTCGTATTACCATCATTATAAACGATCGGCCGCTGATTACTTCCGAAAGTTTCGAAACCCGAGCATCTCCGATTGTCGTCGCTTCGGGAATCTTCGAGTCTCGTCGCCTGAGTAGCTTGCCGACAACGATTGCCGTTGAATGGACACGATGCACCAATATGGCCGAATTGATTACACCGAAAGCACTTTAATCCTTTTTCTTTGTAGGGACATTCGTATGCTGCGTGCTTCACCTCACCGCAATTGTAACAGCATATTGCATGCCTATGCTGTTGCGCGCACACCTCCGTAGCCTTCTGTGTATTGCGTTCACTTCTATGTTGTCCTTGTCGTTTAATTTTAATTGTTTCGTATATTTTTAACTTCTCCTTAAATCTGCGTAAGTCGTGACACCGTACAACATAACTTTGTTTAATTCGTCGTCCTTAATACCGTCTATGATGTACTTTATCGCCACGTAGTCCGCCATCTTGCCACGTCTACCCATTTCTTTCATGATTAACATATAATCGAAGCAGGTTTCGTCTTGGTGTTTTTTCCTGGCGGCCATCATCTCGTGAACGGTCTTTGCGTCGAGACCATCCGGAAACTCCTTGAGAATAGCCGTCTTAAGCTCCTCCCATGACATAAACGGTCGTTCAGCCCTTAACCAGCGCTCCGCCGTATCGCATAGCGATCGCCGCGCTATCAGTAACTGCTGCAACGGAGACCAGCCGAATATTTCGCCGTTTTCTTCCACATCCTGTATCCACCTGGTAACTGATGTGCCAGAACCAGTGAATTTAGGCACCAGCTCTGAAGATAGCTGCAGCACGGAATGAGATGCTGCCGGTTCCGCAACCTCGTTCTCCTTTGGCATGTTTTTCTTTGCTGTACGTAGTATTCCTCGTAAAATCGTCGTAAATTGCTTCGTCTACTTACTTTTTTTTTCAAATGTAGGTAGGTAGTAGCTAACCGTGTAGTTACTTTCACCGTTTTCTTCCTTACTCACAATAATCAATTGCCCACTTATCCCGGATGAGCCCCCAAAATGTGGGGTTAAGCGGAACAATTGAAAATGCCAATAATAATTATTAAAACTTTATAAAACTTTTATCTTTTCGCACGCGCACCTTCCTCGATCTCGTCTTGTCGTCGTGTGTCCTTCCCCTCTCACCTTCATCCCTCTCGCTCCTTCCATACCCGTTCCAACTTACGCTCCTACATATATATATATATATACTTAGAATAATAACGCATTATTAATATTAACTCATGCGTTATTATTCTAAGGTTGTAAATATAGTAAGTACGTGAATCAAACAGAAGAAAGAAAGTAACTGCCTTTTGTTTATTTGTTGTTCAACCGGAACAAATCACTGTTAGTATGAAGTTATATATAAAAACGTATCATAGAAATAAATCTATAAAGAAACTTATTATTTATTAACTTATTCTTTAGGGAATTAGAAAATATAATAAAAAGGTAATGGTGGTTCTACCTGTGGTTATCTGGTAGCTTCCCTTGAATCCATCGACATTAACGGCACCAATGGAGCCGTTCATGGTAAAGGATGCATCAAACACAAAGCTGGCACACTCCAACTTTGCAACAGTTGTGTCATTTGATTTAAAAGTTCTAAAACACAAAAAATAAATCGCAATAAGTATCCTTGGCCCATTAGAAGTACGTATACCCCAAGCTGGTGATATATTTTACTGATTATAATTTTGTATAAAAAAAGAATACTGCGTAGTTATCTTGCTTAAAACAAAGCTCTTCAGCGTAATAATTATACCAGTCTTCCAGAAAATCGCTATTTAATTAACTTGTTTTATGGTTGAGTAGTGCTCTTACAGAAATGTATGTAAGGTAACGTTTGCTGCTACTATTTTAAAACCTAACAGCAGGATAGTCGTTCAGCACTCCGCTTCTGGTTCACAGGTGTCGTGTTCGGATCCGTGTACATACCTTTTTTTTTACTCGAGGAAATGCTTAATGCACACCCCCGCCTGGGGACGGCAGGGGTAGTGTGGGACTCCCAAAACAGTAAACTGAAATCCGATCCTAGGGTTACCCACTAAAACCTCGCGACAGCCTTCCTCCGGCGTTGGGGTGGCCCAGGACAGTGCATTCTGTCACGAGGGGGTGCTCATCCTCGGGGAGCCTCGGTGAAGCTCCCCCGGGTAGGGCGGCTCTGACCGCGCGCTGTAAAGAGGCGCGCGGCCGGCGGCGCCCCCGGCGACCCTCCCCGGCCGCACCGGAGGGTCATCCTTCCCGCGACCCGGGCGCACCCGCGGGGCGTGCGCCCTCGCGGCCCGTCGCTGCCTTCGAGCGGGATCGGCTCTTCCACCTGTTCCATTCACCTGTTCTAGCACTAGATCGTCAACCTTTATCCTTGCATCCGTACTGGATTCCTCCCTTTCAAATATCATATTCAATTGTTTTTCGTCTTTCGTTTCTATCACATAATATCATATTCAATTGTAAGCCTTTCATAAGACAGTCATCTTTCGTGATAGTGACTTGTGTTTGCAGGTCAGACGGCGATTCGGCTAAGAGCACGGCGTCATCTGCGTAAAGCAGGTAGCTCACAACCAGGTCACCCATTCACATGCCTACTTTCGTCGATCTCACTCTCTGGAGACAACTGTCCAGGTACAGAATGATCAGCTAAGCGGTCAGCACGAAACCCTGTCTGACTTTTTTTTATGGGATAGGAGGGCAAACGAGCACGCGAGTCACCTGATGGTAAGCAACCTTCGCCGTCCATTGACACCAGCAACACATATAGTGTTACTGTTGCGTTGCCGACCTTTAAGGGATCGGGGATTGGAAAGGATGGGGAAGGGGGGTGGGCCTCCGGGTACCTCTCTCACCGAGCAAAACGCGGCATGAGCCACTTTACGTCGGTCTTCTGAGAGGTCGTGGTATTTCACCGGTCGAGCCGGCCCATTCATGCAGGAAACTGTTTGGCTCTGTAAACTCCGATATTGACGTCAAATCAGGGGGATAAGCCGCCGTCAATACGCACACATGCTGTGCAGTCCTCATAAGAGGACTGCACAACGCGCAGCAGTGCGCCGGCACCCCGAAGCCCGGGAGTATGTCCCTCAGATCCTGTCGTAACACCCTGTTAAACGCTTTTTCCAGATCCACAAAATCACAGAACACCTTCCGGCTATTAGCCAGTTGTTTCTCCATGATGTTGCGGAGTGAAAAAATCTGATGCATACACCCTCGTCTGCTTCTAAAACCACCCTGAGCCACATCATTTACATATTTGACAACATAATGAAGTATGTCAATATCCATACAATGAATAAGACCCGAACATAATAAAACTAACTTAAAAATAAATAATAATAGCGTAAAGTTAAAAAAAGAAAAGTTCTCCAATGGTCGAAGTCCCGGTTCTGAATTAAACAGCTGTGAGATCGATTGTGGGCTCATACCAATGACTTCTCGGAGTTTTGAGCTATTTATATCGATGACTATCAATTTTGTGCCCGTTCTATGGCAATAGGGTCCGCTACTTATTCCATTTAGAAAGCAGGACAGCACACTAGCTATACAAAAAATGTTGAAATCTATATATTGTAGGAGATAAGATTGGAAGAGTGAGGGTAACCTATAAAAAGGAGTGCCTCACCGGCGCCGGACACATTATCGCGTTCTACCTCGTCGAGTTAACATCTTAGGTCGTTACTCTGTCGGATTGTGTTTTGACGTGACGTCACCATTGTTAATAATTTAGTTAGTTTAGATTCAGTACTTAGTATTTTTGTAATTGTCAAGAATTGTTTTCATGTTATTCTTTTCGTTTACTACAGTAAATTGTTCTTTGGATTATTCTATTTTAGGTCAAGTAAAAATCTTTTTAAAAAAAAAATCACTTCTGGTCTTATTTCTTAGATCAGAAGTGGGATTCTTTTCCATTTGCCCACTCCTTTTGTTTAATTATTTCGTGTTTATATCGGACAAAAGTGTTGAATAATTATTTAGTGAAAGTTCGGCGACGGTTATTGGGTAAGTCAGCTTGACAATTACAATTTGCTATAGTGCTTTGTTATGCTGTGCCGTGTGATAGATTCAATGGTTATTATTCTTTTGAATTATAATTTTTTTTTAAGTGGGTAGCTAATTCGTTTGTATTTTTAAATCCGATTTTTGTTACGAAATTGTTTTAAACGTTTATCGCTTTCGTAGTGTAGTGTTTTTATTTTTGTTTTAAAATGTCAAATCAGGATCGTGATCGTAGTTTCAGTCGCCGCCCTTCTCGCAGGTTTTGTGATTCTTGTGAAAGGCGTGATAGTAGGCATCGTGAACAGTCTTGCGATGAAAATAATAGGGTAAGATTAGAAATGCACGCGATGATGGCGCGACTCAAGGCATTAGAAGATAAATCTAGGGTGTCGCCTGTGCCAGTGCAATCAAGGGATCGTGATATACTAGTGGCGGAAAATAGAGATCGTTTGTCGTCGTCGCGGCGTCAGTTAGCATCGCCGTCAAGGCGAACGGTGCGGTCGCGAGATTAGTTAGAGTCGCCTATTCGTGAACATAGTCGGCGTTGGCGTTCTCGGTCTAGATCACCAGTGCGAGGCTCATTGCTTAGGTCTAGTAAGGGAACGGCGCCGTTGTTACCAGAACGTCACACAGTGACTGACCGTATTGTTGACGCGATCCGTTCGATTAATTATGGGGGTCAATCAAATCAACATTTTTATATCTCTAATTTTGATCCAAATTTAAATAATATCGATGACTGGTGTACCGATGTAGACCGTGCTAGGTCGCTTAATAACTGGAGTGATCATGAATGCTTATCACGTATCCGCAATTGCCTGAAAGGTGATGCACGATTGTGGTTGAATGAATGGATATCGAGTGACCGTACGTGGAGTAACTTTAAAAAAGATTTTAGGCCTTTGTGTCCGAAGACGCCCGATTTTGCGAACATTTTGGCTGAAGTTATCAACACAAATTCTGATAGCTACCCAACCTATGCGGATTATGCGCGTCGTTCATTGCTTCGCTTGTATATAGTAAGAGGACTTAGCGAAAGAATTTCGGCCATTATTATACGCGATCCCAACATTCGAGCTACGGCAAGTAATGCAAAACTATTACCATATGATTTGATTGATTTCTTTTCGATTTATATTAAACCGAGTGGTGCAACAAAGAATCTGTCCTCACGTCCAGGTCTACCTAACACTAATAAACAAACAGTGAATTTGTCAAGAAAACGAAGTAGTGTTTTTAGATGTTTTTCGTGTGGTCAGTTAGGACATAGACAGGCTACGTGTACTAAGTTATCTAAAGTTGATCAGGGGTTGAATAATACATCTGCTAATTCGAATTCGACTTCAACATCCGCGAAACCTGCTTTTGTTCCGAAGGCGCCTGCATCTTGTTCGTTTTGTAAAAACCTAGGTCACAATGTCGAAACGTGTTTTGCTAAACAACGGTCTGAAGCAGCAAACAAGAAGACTGTCAATTTGTGTGATGTGACAACATCCACTAATAGTGACGTTGTGGCAGCAGTTATTCAAGATGTCCCTGTAGACGTCTTGATTGATAGCGGTTCGACCATATCTATATTGAAACACTTTAATTATTCGTGTAATCCAGCTTTTCGCGTTTTGAAGGGATTAGGTAATCAAGAGATAGAAAGTACATTATACGTTACGTTGCCGATTGAGTTCGATGTTTTGACTATTGATGTAGACTTTTTCATAGTTCCATCTAAGTATATGAACATACCGGTTATAGTAGGCACAGATATTCTCAACAGATAGGGTGTTACATACGTCCGAACGAAAGATTACCAGTTGCTCACACGAGACCAAGGTAGTTCCGATGGAGTGTTGATGGTTCAGCCTGAGGCTTCTATTCCAATCAATACGCCTCTCGTTGACGAACAATTGAGTAAGTTGTTATAAATTATTGATGAGTTTTCAAAATCATTTATTTCTGGCACTGCAACCTCAACCGTTAATACCGGAAGTATGACGATTAAACTTAATTCCGACACTCCTGTTTATTACCGTCCATATCGACTCTCATATGCTGAGACACTTCGTGTTTGCGAGATTATTAAAGACCTTTTAGATAATGGCATCATTGAGGAGTCTAACTCTGAAGCCTTTAATAGTTGTAGTAATACAAAACTAGTAACTAAGTTTCGATGAGCATCTATATAGTATAGAATAAATTTGGCATTCTTAAAGGGAGCAGTATTAATTTACAAAATAAGGATTATAATATTATATAGCTTGTCAATAAACTGGACACTGCATCCTAGACTATGTAATCACTTTTTACCTGTATTTATATATCATAATAGAATAAGTTACTAATACTAAGTTTCAATAGACACCCACAAGGTAATTAATAAATTTAGCATTCTTAAAGGGAGCAGAAATATTTTACAAAATAAGGATGACAATAAAATACATTTGATAATATAACATTGTATTGTTTGTTAATTATGGTTAATACTGCATCCCAGGCTATGTTATTACTTTTTAACTGTATGGCGACAATCAGAAATACACACAGTAAAAACAATATCAGATCCAGCATCGCATGCCAGTTATATTCAGTAGGTAACTGCACGGAGCTTAACAATTGTATATAAAAATATAAACTATCCAGTAAATGTAAAATTGATTGATTGTGAATAAGTATATATGTTATTATTATATCTGTTACGTACGGCCAATGCACTACGATCGCTTACACAGCGATGACCCCAATATGCGTCTTTACACGAGCCGCATTGTCAGCGGAACGTGTTAGGTGGACATCAATTCGATTGCCTAACGGAGGGCACTTGTAAAAGTAATATTATATATTAAAGTATTATTGCTTCACACTTCGAACTGTAATCATTAGGATAATTAAATGTAACTTAGTAGTATAATTCTTCCTTTTAATTAAATATATTATATTAAATTTTTTTTTAATATAATATATTAAAAAAGATCACCAACAGTTCCATTAGTTTGGTAGTTGCTTGTTACAACAAAACCGGGACATTCCCCCTCAAAGAAATATGTAGAGTTTTTTTTATCAAACCTAAAAAATAATAATAATTTAAAAGCTTATTTACTATTTATATAAATATCAGTGGTAATGTCTTGCAGTTCGCTGCATGAATGGGGAAGATGGACAGGATGTACAGAGCAGACTAGAGCAGTGCAGACAGAAACTGGAGAGTTTCGGCCTATGAACCAGCAGATCCAAAACAGACATGTTTTTGATTTTAGCGGTCTTTCCCATTCTGTTTCCATAGCGCTGGACGGCGTGCTGTTGCCGGTCTGCATTAACTTTAAATACCTGGGATCTAAAGTGCAAAGCGATGGCTAAATTGACCGCGACATACTGCATCGAACTAGCGTTGGATGGATGAAATGGCCATAGGTAACGGGAACAATTTGCGACCCCCCAATTTCTCTCGGATTGGAAGGCAAGATATACAAAATTATTATCAGATCTGTCATCGTGTACGGATCAGAATGTTGGGCCAAAGAGACGAATGAAAAAAGAATGCATGCTATGGAGATGAGAATGTTGAGATGGATGTGTGAAGTGACGAAAAGGGGTATACGGAATAATTATGTAAGAGTATAGTTGCGGCTATAACTGAGAATATAAGAGGAAATCGCCTTGCGCTTTATGGGCAAGTAATGATGACGGATGATGCACATGTCGTCAAAAGAATGATGTACCTGAATGTGAAAGGAAACATGAGAAGCGGGAGACCGAAGAAAACATGGATGGATGTGAAAGATGATATGACTAGGAAGGGTGTGTGGAAGAAGCGAATGATAGGGAAACGTGGAAAAGAAAAATCTGTTGTGCTGATCCCAAACGATGGGAGAAGGGCAGGAAAATGATGATAAATATATAATTCAGCCCGTTATTAGTTTTTACTTTTAGCTATAATAGTTAATTTCGTCAATGAGATATTTAATAATAAAAAGCTTGTTAATAAGGCTACTATTATAATATTATTATGCATTACTTACGTAAATTGAGTAAATGTACACTTTTGGAACAAACTTAATGTAAAGTTTGAAAACCTATATTGAACAGTATATGCTTGTCCAAACATATAACTCATGTTAACTGATTGAAAGTGATTTTGGTCAATCACTTCTTCTAGGATTCTATTTCCTACGTTCAGACATTCGTTACCTTCAATATTGCACTTTTTGTCTGTAATTAAAACATGTAACTGAATATAGGTCTTATGAGTTTGGCCTTTGTCAAGACTTAGACTTAGATTGTGTGATTACACAAAAGTGTATTTTGATCGCTGCTTTTGCTATGGCATTATGATATTTATTTATATTTAAACCTGAGCCGATTTAATTCCCGGACAACCCAACATATTAGAAGTACCCTGTGAACAGCATAGAACTAGCAACAGCTCGATGACGTATGAAAGCGGCATTATATGATAATTTTGATTTTAGAATTCGATTTTAATAATATCAACGTCAGTAATACTAAGCCAATAGGTATTATCGGCTTAAAAATATGTTTATTTTGTAAATAGTCTGCCTATTAGCCAATTTAAACTCTAATCTTTCTTAAAAATGACGCGTGATTGAGAAAACACATCCAAATATTTACAATTCTAGTCTAAAGGCGGTATTTACTTTCGTCACTCACTACTAAGCTTAAAACAGGTAACACTATCTACTACTATAAGGATATTTATCATTTTTGGCTCCATTCATAATTAAAAATTTGCAGGATATTTTTTTTGGGAAAGAGAGCAAATCTTCAGCAAATTATATAATTGATTTCTTTCACAAGCGTTTTCCTGGTTAGAACCAACATTGATATAAAGTATACGTATATTTATTTCTTTATATATTTCTACCAGTTTCAAAAAGGATTAGTTATTCATAGAAACCCGATATCTATGTAACTAGATGTTAGACCAATATTTATCCAATTTTATAAATTGAGAATATGTACAATTTCTGAAATATGTTTCTCATTTAAACTGATATAATAATCATGTACAATTACAAAAAAATACCTATTTGTATGTTTCTATTGATTCCTCGATATATGTTTATTTGATGATGGGGACGTAACATCACACCTTTGAAACCCGAGGGTGTGTGTTACGAAAATTATTAAGTAAATGTACTTACTCTTACTTCTAGCAGCACTAACAGAAATTATAGCTAATAATGCTAATATTCGCAGAAGGCCGACCATCTTGTGCCGTGTCTGTACTGAAACTAGTTCTAGTAAAATTTCGTCGCTGTCTATATCTAATCTACTGCATTATTCCAAAAAATTCTAATTCTTATTTACTCTAAGACTAGGAAAATAGTTTATTGCTCTTAACAGTGGATAAACGTTATTTTCTAGCTCTAAATGTCCTCTATACTGTATCTTCAGATATATATAAGAACATATTAATTACCCGCTGTTATATGGCAATAGCAAACACTTTTGTTTTTATGAACTACTATTTATTTCTAATACTAAAATTCCAATTTAAAAATGAAATAGAAATACAATGATACAATTTAACTTAGAAGATACTGTGGTTATGAATTGACTTACTAGACTAACTGTGAAATGGCACAACATCATCTTAAATGGGGGGCTGGGTGGGAAACCTCCACGATGGTGCATCGTTTCTCTTGCCCTGGAAATCTCGCGATCTCCGGGTAAGGGAAGCGGTGTTCTGGTGCTCCCTGGACAGCGGTCAGATTCGTTCCGACCCGTATTTATACGGGAGGAGGGTTTCTGGCCGTTGACTGATATCCCACCGGTTGACCCATGGAGGGGTCGTGGTATGGCGGACCTGCAAGGTCCGCGGCGGTGCTTCGCCACCGCGAGTGTCGGCGACTGCCCCGCTCCCGGTACTACTCTGCTCATCAGAGCTGACTGGCGATGCGGGGCGGTCACTCCCGACATCGGGCGCCGCTCCGGCGCGAGTGTGAGGGTCCTTACGGACAGCGGTCCTTATGGACGTGGTCGTGGGCGGGAGTACCCCGCGGCTCGGCGGTCCCTCTGGATGCGTTAACTCGTGTTCAGGGGGATGTCCCCTTCCTGGGGACAACGTCGAGCAACCTGTTTCGGCGCCGCGTGTCGTTGTCATGTCTAGCGGCGTGGCGCCGGGACAGGGGGCTTGCCTTAATTGGCCGGCCCGAGACAAGGAAAAGTCAATAACACCCGACAGCGAAGTCGTAAAAACCCGCGGAAACTGGCGGACCTCCGTGCGTATATACGCCCAAGCTAGTACAGGGGGCTCTGCTAGTCTTGGTAATCCTTTCCCCCATACTCGTGGGATTCAATATGGAACACTTAAAACAAACACTTAAAACTAAAGAAGAAAGGAGGAGCGATTCCTCGGAGGGAGTGGGGGAGGACGGGGTGTCCTCAAGGACAAGGGCCTCGGCCCTTGTAGAGCAGGAGAGGGTGCCGCGCGTGGTGCTTACGCGCTGCGACCTGCAGGTGCCGCAGGAGCTGCGGCTGTCCGAATCTTCGGACAGCTGCATGTCGGTGGGGGAGCGCTCGAGATCGAGCTCCCCCTCCCTGATAGGCCGCTTGTGGCGTAAGCGGCCTCTGGAGGGCGAGAAGGTGGCTTTGGCCAGAACAGGCGCGCGGCCCAAGCGGGGACGTGGGCGCCCGCCTACAACGGGCGAATACGTCGGCCTGGCAAAGGCGAAGGCCGAGCTGTGCGCCCAGCGCGAGCGCGAGCTCGAGCTGCGCGCCGAGGAGGAGCTGGCGGCCGAGGTCGCCGCGAAAAAGGCGGCGCTGCGGGACCGGTCCCGGGCGGTGTCGCCGGCGGACCTTGCCCAGGAGGGGGAGGTGGCGGCCACGTGCGGCATGGAGGAGCTTGTGGGGGTGGCCGACTCAGCCTTAGAGCTGATCGGCTCGCTTGCCCGCAAGCAAACCCGGATGAAGTGTCAGCACGTGGCCGACATAAGAAAGGCGGTGGCGACGGTGGCTGAGGCCGTCCGTAAGCTCGCCGCCAGAAAGGAGACGGAGGAGGTCGCCCAACTTCGGGCCGAGATCCTCGCGCTCAGGGCCGAAGTCGAGGCCCAGAGGCGAGTGGCGGCCTCCGTCCCTGCCCCGGCACCCGCGATGACCAGGGAGGAAATCTTCCTCCTGGTCGACGCCAGGGTGTCGGGGATACAGCGGCCGCGGCCCGCGCTGGCGGCGGACGCGCACAAGACGCCGGAGCGCAGTGCCCCGGCTCTGGTGGTCGAGGCTTCTACCGCCCCGCCTGCAGTGGTCTCCCCGACGCGCGGCGGCCCTGCGCCGGCGGCTGCGACCTCCTCCGCCCCCGCCGCAACATCCAATGCGGGGGCGAAGGGTCAAAAGAGGGGTGGCAGGAGGAGCCTGGCGACCCGCGAGGCCGAGGCGGCCCGCGGAGCCGCTCCTCCGGCCCCGACTCGTCCCGCCGTCCAACCTGCTCCGCCACCGCCGCCTCTGAAAGAGGCGTGGAATGTGGTGGCACGGGGGGGCCGAGCGCCGAGGCCAGCTTCTCCGGCGTCCCGGGCGCCGAGGCCGGCTGCCCCGGCGTCCCGGGCGCCGGCTGCTCCAGCAGCCCAGCCCAAGCGGAGGAAGAAGCGCGGCCGTCGCCTACGGGTTCCGTCGTCGGCGGCGGTAGCCATCACGCTGCCGCAGGGCTCGGCGACGAGCTACGCGGACGTGTTGTCCAGGGCCGAGAGGGGAATAGACCTCGCGGCCCTGGAAATCAGCGGGCTGCGCTTCCGCACGGCCCGCACTGGGGGCCGGCTGCTGGAAGTCACCGGCGCCGACAGGGTGAAGAAGGCCGACGAACTCGCCGCAAAACTGCGCGAGGTCGTCGGCGAGGTGGCCCGCGTCTCCAGGCCGGAGCGATGCGCAGAAATGCGCATTTCCGGCCTGAGCGACGCGGTCACCAGTGAAATGGTGGCCGCGCGAGTGGCCGAGGTGGGGGGATGCCGCCCCGAATCGATAAAGGTGGGCACCATTAACCGCCCACCTGGCCGCCCGGGGACCGTCTGGGTCAAATGCCCGGTCCTGGCGGCCAAAACGATTACGGGGACCGGCCACCTCACCATAGGCTGGTCGATGGCAAGGGCCGCGCTCCTAGACGCGCGGCCGCAGCGATGTTACCGCTGCCTGGTGCCGGGGCACCTGGGGGTGCAGTGCAGCTGCGAGATGGACCGCAGCGCACTGTGCTTCCGGTGCGGCCAGCCGGGCCACAAAGCGGCCACCTGCGTCACCACTGCGCGGCCGCACAGGACCTGCTTCTCCAGACGGCTGCGCAGTGGCAAATCGACGTCGCCATAGTCGCCGAGCCGTACCGCGTCCAAGCCCGCGACGACTGGGCGGGCGCCGACGACGGTTCGGTGGCTATCGTCGCCTGGCAGCGCGGCGCTTCGCTGTGCCTCCCCTTCCGCAGGGTGCGGAGGGGGCGCGGATGCGTCCTCGTGCTGCTGGGCGACGTTGCAGTGATCGGGGTGTACTTCTCCCCGAACAGGACCCTCGCCGACTTCGAGCGTCTGCTGGTCGAGGTCGGCGACCTGGTCCAAGAAGTGCACCCCACCCCTGTGGTGGTCGCCGGAGACTTCAACGCCAAATCCCGTTCGTGGGGATCTCCGGCGACCAGCGCCAGGGGGGAGACCCTGGAGGAGTGGGCGGTGTCCACGGGAATGGTCCTCCTGAACCGGGGGGCGGTCCACACGTGCGTGCGTCCACAGGGCGGGTCGATCGTCGACATCTCGTTCGCGAGTCCCGCCCTGGCCCGCCGCGCAATTGGGTGGCGGGTTGAGGAGGGGGTGGAGACGCTGTCGGACCATCTGTACATAAGGTTCGACCTAGTCCCATCCCCTTCGGACGCCGGAGCGGGCGGTGTGGACCGTCCCCGGTCGGAGGAGGGTCCACGGTGGCGGTTGTCCACCCTGGACCCGGAGCTGGCCACGGAGGCGGCCATCGTGGAGCGATGGGCCGCCGCTAACACCGATAGCGGCCCGGACGTAGACGCGAGATGCGAAAGGCTTTCCGGAGCACTGTCTCGCGTCTGCGACGCGGCGATGCGACGGGCGGGTCCCTCTAAAAAGCGCAGGCAGGTGTACTGGTGGCGGCCCCACCTCACGGGGCTACAGGCCGAGTGTGTCTCGGCCCGCCGCCAGTGCACCAGAAGCCGAAGAAGGAGCGCCAGGGACCCGGCACACGAGGAGGTGTTGCTCGCCGCGTACCGGGCCGCTCGCGCGGCCCTGACCTCCGCCATAAGGGCCGCCAAAGCGGAGGCCTGGCAGGGGTGGCTCGACAGCATCGACGGAGATCCGTGGGGGCGCCCGTACAAGGTCGTGACGCAGAAGCTCCGACCCGCGGCGCCCCCGCTGACGATGTCTCTCGACCCCCCCCTGCTGGAGCGCGTGGTCAGCTCCCTATTCCCGAGCCGAGGAGAGGAATGGGTGCCGCCCAGAATGGCGGCACCGACTCCCGAAGGAGGGCCTCAAGCTGAAGAACCGCGCCCCAGGTCCGGACGGTGTCCCCGGGCGGATCCTCGTCCGCGTGATGCCGGTCCTCGGGGAGGAGACGCTGTCCCTCATGTCGGAGATAATGGCGTCCGGCACGATCCCGCGGCGGTGGAAGTCGGGGAAGCTCGTGCTTCTCCCGAAGCGCGGGCGACCCCCCGACTCGCCGTCGGCCTACCGCCCCATCGTTCTGCTCGATGAGGCGTGCAAGCTCTTCGAGCGCGTGCTCGCTGCGCGCCTCGTCGAGCACCTGGAGGCGGTGGGCCCGAATCTAAGTGACGGCCAATTCGGCTTTCGCCGCGGGAGGTCCACGCTGGACGCCGTCTCTCGGCTGCGGGACAGCGTCGAGAGCGCTGTCTCCCGGGGGGAGGTGTTGTTGGCGGTGTCGCTTGACATCGCCAACGCCTTCAACACCATCCCCTGGGAGACAATCGCGGAGGCCCTGAGGTACCACAACGTCCCGTGGTACCTCAGGCGCGTCCTTGCGGACTACTTCGCCGACCGGGCCATCACATACCCGGTCCGGGGGCGGGTGGTCCGCAGGGAGATGGGGTGCGGTGTTCCACAGGGGTCGGTTCTAGGCCCACTCCTGTGGAACATCGGATTCGACTGGGCCCTGCGCGGCGCCAATCTTCGGGGAGTCGGCGTAATCTGCTACGCCGACGATACCCTGGTGACCGCGCGGGGCCAATCGTTCAGGGACGCGGGCGTGCTCGCCACGGCGGGCACGGCCCATGTCGTCGGCCGCATCAGGGCCCTCGGGCTGCGGGTGGCCCTTGAGAAGTCCGAGGCCCTCTTCTTCCATGGGCCTCGGACGAAGCCCCCCCCGGGGTATTCGATCACGGTGGGCGGAACCCGCATCGCCGTCGGGGGGACCATGAAGTATCTCGGTCTCGTCCTCGACGGTCGGTGGGGGTTCAGCGGGCATTTCCGCGCGCTGGCGCCCAAACTGGTGTCGTGCGCGGGAATGCTCGCACGCCTGCTCCCCAACTGTGGGGGGGCGGGGTGTGTCGGCCGCCGCCTTTACGACGGTGTGGTTCGCTCCATGGCGCTCTACGGGGCGCCAATATGGGCGGCGGGGGCCCTCAGTGCCGAGAACGTGGCCCTGCTGCGGCGTCCGCAGCGGGTCATGGCACAGAGGGCCTCCAGGGCGTACCACACCGTCTCTTACGAGGCGGCGTGCTTAATTGCCGGGAGCCTCCCCTGGGACCTCGAGGCCGGGGTCCTGGCGGAGGTGTACCGAAGGAGGGCCCTGATGCGGCAGACATCGTCAGAGCCCCTCGCGGAGGAGATCGTTCGCTGGAGGAGCGAATGTCGCGACGATCTCTTCCAGCGATGGGCTCAAAGGCTGGAGGACCCCTCGGCGAGCAGACGGCTCGCCGAGGCTGTCCGACCCGTGTTGCGCCAATGGGTCGAGGCGAGGCACCGGGCTCCCACGTATTGGCTCACCCAGCTTCTCACAGGTCACGGCTGTTTCGGCAAGTACCTGTGGGAGCTGGTGGGGGTCCTGTCGGAGCCCGTGTGCCACCACTGTGCGTCCGGGGCCGTGGACACGGCCGAGCACACCCTCGCCGTGTGCGCGGGCTGGGACGCCCAACGCGCCGGGCTCATTGGCGCAATCGGGACGGATCTGTCGCTGCCGGCCGTCGTCGCGGCCATGGCCGGCAGCGACCAGTGTTGGGCCGCCGTCGCCTCGTTCGCTGGCGAGGTGATGGCGGCCAAAAGAGAAGCCCTGCGGGAGCGCGAGCGTGCCGGCGGCACGCTCCCGCCCCGCCGGGCCCCGGCCCGGGGCCGCCGTCGAGTCTGATGGCGGCCCTGGCCGGGACATAATCCCACGCGCGGCGCGTCGCAAGACGCGCCGCGCGTGGGATTAGGGCATAAGGCGGATATAAAAAATAAAAAAAAAATAAAAATAAAAAAAAAAAACATCATCTTAAATAGGCTATTGGTTTTGGGGAGGGGAACACATTAAGGGATACAAGTGCGTGAGGATAGGGTAAGTGGTTACAAGGTTTGTGTGCCTGTTTATATTTATTAACGTTTAACAATATTATCTAATGTATATAACTAGAAAGTTGAATACTATTACATAGTGTAAATATATAGTTAAGTTATAACTAACAATTACATAGAGTTAAGTTATAATCTAACACCTCCCCCCTTAGAACAAAGATTGGGCGGTTTTGCCTGATTTTTGAGGACTTGAGGTTCTGGCTGTGTAGTCTTCGTCTTCGGTTTCGGATGGGCACGTTGTTACAGCAATATTGTTGAAGTCCGTCATCGGTATAGGTATATGGACTTGCTGTCGCCTTTGAGATCGGTCAAAACAATTGTTGAATATCTGGATACAGTTGGCATCGCTACGATGTGCGGGTCTTTTGCGGAATAATTTAAATATATTTATGTTGCAGCATTTAAGGCAGATGAAAAATAACAATATGAAGCCAATTGCGAGACTTATAAATGAGAAGCTCGATGAGTTTTTGTCGGTGAAATTTTCTTTTTCATTAAGTTGCTGTGTATGAATTTTTAATTCTTCTTTTATCGTATTTAACGAATCTAGCGGAATGTTATTTATATTGATTGGCATTAATTCTGGTATTTTTTCTATGTTGAAATCATTTTCTAAGCACAAAGTTTCTAGGTCTACTGTAATTATGGGATGACTGATGTTGGAGGATTTACTGCTTTCTGTTAATAAGGTTGCTAGTGCTGTATATAATTTACAGCCTTCTTCTAAGGAGATGATTCCTGTTCCGAATATTTCTCCGTGGCTTGTTTTATCTCCACATCCTAGTGCATATGGAGTTCTGTGGCGTAAAATGAAGATCCATTTGTTCGATTTTAATTTTTGAAACGTGTTGATATTGGCGGAGAAAGTCGTAGTTTCGCAGATTTCTGGAACGCTTCTTGAAGTGGTCGACAGAATAGCTAGTTCACAGATAGGTCTTGAGTTGGCGTTGTATATTGTGAATTTGCAGACTGCGGTGTTTGGTGCGATTGTCTTGCAGCTGTCTAATGAGTTTGTAGTCACGTACTGTTGTCTAGTAGTGCTGGTGGCAATGTATGTTTGCTCGGGAAGTATAGTGGAATATAAGGAAGAGTCGGGATGGAGAATAGGAATAGAGTAAACGTGATATAAGGTGAATTTGTGATTTTTTACTAAAGGGAAGTCTAATATGTATACGAGTTTGTTCATGTAAATGTAAGAAGTAATGGAAGCTGATTCGAGGATTTGATGAATATTGCTTAAGGTTATTGGTGCTACGAGATTCCGATTGGATCTGGCTAGACTGGTTGATAGTAACTCTTTGTATATGCGAATAGTAGAAATAATGGAAGGGTGAATAGCGCCCGATTTGATTAACAATATTGTATAGATATAGAAGAGACTTCTTCGGAAATAGTAATATTAAATAAAATTTGGCTAGTGGAGTTAAAATAAGAATTGATCTTAACTAGATTTTCGTTAATTCGGTTTTCGTCATAATTAATTCTTAAAATAGAAATTTTGTTGAAATTTGTAATAGTTGAAGAAATTATATGAAAATGTTGTTTAATTATATCGTTCGCAGAAATTAGTTGCTTTTCAAGAAGTCGGATATATTCGTCGTAATATTTAGCATCTTTAGCATCTGGTGTGCCGATGAGCCATTTTAATATTGTACTAAAGCCGTCTAAAAGTTCACGCTTTGTTCCTTTATTACTAGTATATAAGTTCAGTTCGTCGAGTCTAGTATCTATTTTATCTAAATTAACTTTATTAAAGGAACTAGTGGTTATTACGCTTGGTAAACTAGGGTTACGTGATATAAGACTTTGGTAGTTATATACGATATAACGAGACGTTTGAGTAAGTCGCGAGATATAAATAAAGGATTTAGATCACGATAGATAACAAATTTCCAAGAGCCATCTGTAATTAGAATATCACCGATATTTTCGAAATATAATCCCGAGTTAGAAGGTATAGGAAGAATTTCGGTATTACCAACAACGAGAGTTGTGGAGTACCTGGAATAATTAGTTTGTTTGATTACTACCTAATTTATAACTTGTATAAAGATTATTAATATAAATGTAAAGTTTGTATAAAATGATGTAAAATATTAATTAAATTAAGGAACAGATTATAAACTAAAATAGGGATTATTCATTAACGATATGAAATTATTTTAACACATATTGATATTACTATTTTCGGGCATTGGAATACGATTAGCCATGGATGTAATTACCATAAACTTAAATTAATACTATATTTACTTATTTTTAAAGGATAAGAGATTATGTTTTACTTAAATTGCTCTTAAACCTATTAATTTAGTCTAATCGCATAACGGTCGTAAACGATTAGCATGCACCAATTGAGTTTTACCGGATTTTCGTATAATATAGTGTTCATTAAATCCTAATCTAACTATATCGTAAGGTCCGTCCCATTTACTATCTAAGTTATTGGGGTTAGGTACCTTGAGCATAACCTTATCGCCTATATTGAATTTTGCTATGTTTTTTATATTGCTGTCATAGCGTTCTTTAGCTTTCTCTTTCATTTGATCTAAATTACGTTTAGCTACGTCGCGTGAGATTTTTAGTTTTTCGGTTAAATCGTTTAAATAATAGTGTGTAGTATAGTCGTTATTTTCTTTAAGTGAAGATAAAGTTCGAGATTTAAATCCGAAGAGAAGTTCATGAGGTGTAAATCCTGTGGATCGGTTCACAGATGTGTTATGACACATGACGGCGAATGGCACTATTTGATCCCAGTTCGAATTGTTTCGTTTATGATACATTCTTATGTGATCACGAAGAGTTGCGTGGAAACGTTCTAGGGAGCCATTCGTTTGAGGATGATAGGCAGTGCTAACTGTATGAGTGGAGCCAAGAATTTTCATTAATTGTTTGATAATTGTGTTAACAAATTCTGTACCTTGATCGGAATGGAATCTTTTAGGTATACCATAATGTTGGCAGAAGCTTAGTAGTGTTTTTGCTATAGTCGTAGCTTGTTTATCAGGTATAGGGTAAGCTTGAACAAATCGGGTTAAGTCGTCTTGTAATGTTAAGATGTATTTATTATGTTCGTTGGTGATGTCAGAGTATGAGACTAAGTCAATAGTTACGCGTTCGAAGGGTTCAGTGGAAGCAGAAGTAATTACCATTGGTGCTTTATAAGTTAGTCTTTGAATTTTATTACGTTCACAAATTTGACAATTGTCTATGTATTCTTTGATAGCGTCAGTCATACCTTTCCAGAAATATTCGTCCCTAATTTTACGTGTCGTTTCGATCACGCCTAGGTGGCCTGATAGAAGATCGTCATGAAACGTCTTTAAGATGTTAGGAATTTCTTCTGGTTCTGGTGTCTTGACTTTATTTTCACATATTGTAATTTTACAATTATATGTGACAGCAAGATAAGCAGTGATATGTAACTGTTCATTGCCTTTGAGTTTACAAGTCTTGTCGGTTTTAAGATCAGGAATGTAAAGTGTTTCAAGAGTGTTGTTGTGTAAGCAATTTAAAAGTGTTTTAAAATAACTTTCAGCGTCCCACGGGTCGTAATAAGTGGGCCTTGAGCACCCAAATATAATGTTTTGGTTTTTGTTAGAAATCAATAAATCAGTATCGTAAAGTGTGCGTTTTTTGTTAATGTATGGGTCCACTTGAGAGCATTTAGAGATTGCGTTGTTAAAAAAGTCATGTTTATCTGAGAGTTCGCATGAAATTGGAATTAAAATGTTTTTGTGTCGATCGTCTAAGAGGTTATCCGGAGAGATTTGGAGATTTGGAGTGTCGAAATTGTAGTGAGAATTTTCTGAGAAGTACTCATAATTTATTTGTGAGTAATCTTCAGATGTGTTGGTTGGATTTTGAATTGTGTTATCGGGCATCAGCGTTCGTGTTGTTCTTCCCTGATTTATAAATAACTTCGTATTCGTATTCCTCGGTTTTAAGGCGCCATCTTACTAAACGACTGCCTGGATCTTTGATCGAGAATAACCACGTAAGAGGTTTGTGGTCTGTAACTATTTTAAACTTTCTTCCGAATAAATAAGGTCGAAAGTGTTTACCAGCCCAAACTAGCAATTCGCGTTCTATTGTTGAATAATTTGATTCGGCTTTATTAAGAGTTCGGGATGCATATGCAATGGGTAGATCTTTATTTATTTCGCCTTGAGATAGAACTGCGCCAATAGCGTGTATCGAAGCGTCAGTAGTCAAAATAAATTCTTTAGTGAAGTCGGGATATTGTAGAATAGGAGGACTAGTAAGTAGATTCGTCATTCGTCGAATGAATTTGGTTGAGATTCACCCCAAACGAAAGGGACATCCTTTTTTAGTAAGCTAGTGAGAGGTTTTGTGATTTTACTGAAATTAGAAATGAAGAGACGATAATAGCCAGTTAGGCCAAGGAAAGCTTTTATGTCTTTGCATGATTTAGGAATTGGGAATTCTTTTACAGCTTTTATTTTGTCGGGATTTGGTTTGACACCTTCATTTGAGATAATGTGTCCTAGGTAAGCTACTTCGCGTCTAAGAAATTCGCATTTGTCGGGCTGAACCTTAAGATGGTATTGCCTGAGCCGTGAGAATACTTCGCGAAGCTTTCGTTCGTGTTCTTGGAGGCTAGATGCGAAAACAACGATGTCATCAAGGTAAACAAAACATCTTTCACCTTGAAGATCAGTCAAAACAGAGTCCATAACGCGTTGGAAAGTAGCCGGTGCATTTTTTAATCCAAAAGGCATTCTTTTGTACTCATAATGCCCGTAGGGTGTTCTGAAGGCAGTTTTAGGTATATCCTTAGGGTCTAATTCGAGTTGATGAAATCCGGAAGCCAAATCGATCGTAATGTAGTACTGAGAGTGACCTAATTTGTCAAGTATGTCTGTGATATTTGGAAGAGGATAACTATCGCCTATGGTTACATCGTTCAATCGACGATAGTCGATAACTAGACGCCACTTTCGTTTACCTGAGGCGTCGAGTTTTTTAGGGACAACCCAAATCGGGCTGCTCCATGGAGAAGAGCTCGGTCTAATGATATCTTGCTCTAATAATTTATGAACTTGACTCTTGACTTCGCTCTCATGGATTTTTGGGAACCGATAAGTTTTTGTGTGTATAGGAGTGTCAGTTGTGGTCGTTATCTTATGCTTTGTATGGTTACTGAAAGTTAAATTATCACCTTCGAGGAAAAATATGTCTGAGTATTCGGCTATGATTTTATTTATAGAAAGAGATTCTTCGGCGTTTAAGTGTTCTCTTCGTATTGAAGAAAGGACCTTGTTCTGTCTATCGGTTTCGGATATTATATTAAAATTATTTATTGGATGTTCAGCGTTGTCAATTATTTGTTCGTTAATATTATAGGGCATAAGTTCGAGAGTGGGAATGGTAATAATTTCATCGGTTTTATTTGTGTTTACACATGTGATTAGGAATGAGTTGTTTAAGACATTAACTAATGCGTTGGAAATGACAATACCATTACCTAATGATTGTTTTTCGACTAATGCAGTTCCGGAGTTTAAGTTGTTTGATTTACACATAATTACGGTTTCAGAGCGTCCATTTAGTACTTGCTTATCTGGAGAATTATTTAAGTTGGGAATTTATTAATAAAATGAAGTTTATATGTTTTGTCACGTAATCTCATAGTTTTAGATTGTACATAGAGATGGCAGTTAAATTTAGACATAAAATCGTTGCCTAGAATGCCATCTGCTTTAATATTTAGGTCAGCAACGTGAAACTTAAATTTTGGTAAATCATCTAAAGATATTTCAGCAGTACCTGAAGTGAAAATTGAGGATTGAGTGCTAGATATGCCTACAATGGATACGATATTAGATTTGTTTAAATAAGAAGATCCTATTTTGCTATTTTTTATAACTGAAATTCCTGCTCCAGTGTCGATTAGTAGAGTGACTGGTTTTCCTTCGATGTGAAAAATACAATGTAGTAAATTTTCGGATGGAACGTCGTTTAAAGATGAAATAGGAAATGATTCGATGTTAGGTTTTGATTTAGGTTTCGGTTTGGGTTTAGGTTTTGATTTAGGTTTTGATTTGTTAGTAGATTTTGAGTTTAAGTAATTAGAATTTGTGTTTGAGCTAGTAGAATTAGAATTGGAGTTAGTAGGATATGAATTAGTAGAATTAGAATTAAAATTTGTACTATTTAAATGAGTAGATGTAGTAGGAATTGAATCAGTGGAGGAGCCATGAGTTTGGGGCTGGTTACCCTGTCCGTTTGGCTGAGTTATAATTGATTTAGTAGGTGTAGAAATAGGACTAGAAATAGTTTGAACAGACGCGTCTCTAAATTGTTTTTCATAAGTACTAACATTTTGTATCGGCGCGCTGTGAGATTTAGAACGTTCTTTTAGAGTTGGAGGTCGTTCAAGCTCTGTGCTAATGTTTGATTTGACGTGAGTGAGCAAGTTATTGGGGCGATTTCCGACGAATTGCTCATTTCGTCGGTCGCCTTGCACTTTAAATTATGAACTTGTGCAGAAGGCGCGGGAAGAGCGCATTGAGGCTGGTTACGACGTAAATTATTATTAAAGGCTCGTTTACGACACTCAGTTATTACGTGACCTGGATTCTTACAATAATTACATATTTTCTGTATTGATGTACTAGGATTATTAGTGATCATATTTTGACGAGGTTGATTTAGTGGTAGAGGTAATCGATTATTAGGTGTATAATTACTACGGAGTGGTGTTGATCTGTTTGTATTAGGGTTCATTGGTCGAAGGGATGTTATACGAAATAGGGATTGACGTGCGTAATTCATTGCGCGAATTTTATCTTCCTGAATCGCGAAATGGCCAGCTTCGTTTAGCGTACTAACGTCTTTCGTTCTGAGCATTATGCCTATGTCAGAACTGAGACCGTTTACGAAAACTCTTAAGGCGGTTTCTTCTGTAGTTGCTAAACGTCCCGGTAATGTGCTATCAGATATATCGGCATTAAATTTTTCCACTTTTTTACTTCGGCATAAATCTACTCTGTTAAAATATTCTGTAATACTTTCGTTGGGTTTTTGAAAGAGAGATTGTAGTTCTATGCTGAGATGTGCAATAGTTTTAACGTTAGAGAATTTGTTTATAAAAAACGAGCACAATTCGTTCCATGTGTTATATCGTTTACAATGTATATCCGGTGCATCTGCACCAGTAATATTATTTAACGCGTAAACTAAGAGTACTTGTTTTCTTTCTTCAATGGCTAGATTAAAAGCGGAATCACATGAACGAATGAATCTATATACTTGGTCATTAATATGTGTGTCGAAAGATGGTATTAGTTTTAATAATGTTGCGATATCGAGTGACATTTTATCTATATTTGATTGAGCGAAAGAATTTGCAAAGAAAGTGGATAAATTACTATATAGTTGGTCAGTTGATTCGTCTTTAATTTGGTTTATCATTGAATTTGTGAATAGAATTGAAAAATAAAATACTTAAAATAGAATTAGGATTAATTTGAGGTCTTAGGAAATATAAAAATAGAGTTAGGAATTAGGAGAGCAAAACAAATTATGCCACTTACCACATTAACAGTAATAACTGGACTCGCATGGTTCGGCGAAGTTCTTTAAAAGCCTACGGCTACCGCTACGTCGTTGTTTCCTGTCTGCTAGGCGATGCTGTCCTGATGACGGAGACTTGACGCGCGTTTCCTTCGTCTTACTGTTTGCGAAGATCCTACCGACTGCGCCAAATTGTTATATGGCAATGGCAAACACTTTTGTTTTTAAGAACTACTATTTATTTCTAATACTAAAATTACAATTTAGAAATGAAATAGAAATACAATGATACAATTTAACTTAGAAGATACTGTGGTTATGAATTGACTTACTAGACTAACTGTGAAATGGCACAACATCATCTTAAATAGGCTATTGGTTTTGGGGAGGGGAACACATTAAGGGATACAAGTGCGTGAGGATAGGGTAAGTGGTTACAAGGTTTGTGTGCCTGTTTATATTTATTAACGTTTAACAATATTATCTAATGTATATAACTAGAAAGTTGAATACTATTACATAGTGTAAATATATAGTTAAGTTATAATCTAACACCGCATCTAAATCAAAAGTCTCTGGTTTAAACTCTCGCTCGCACCATGAATTCTCATAAGTATAGCACTTATGAGAATTCATGGCGCGAGCGAGAGTTCTTATGTTTTGCCAATTCATTTGGAACCTAAACGTGCGATAAACGGAAGCTTATCTGTCTCGTTATTGTGATATCACAGAATGTACGTACACGAATTTGAACTCGAAACTTTGGAAGCCAAGGGATGAATCACTATACCATCCGAAACTGTATCATAAATAGATGACTGTAAACTTCACCGGTGTACTTTTATAGAATATCTTAGAACTCAGGTTCCAATCTCATGACTGTTGAACATATTTGTTTGAAAAATATTTATATCTTTATGAATTATAATGTTTATGTGTTCATGCGCCTTTCCGCATTTCATTTCTAACATTGAATAAAATGGCACAGCCAGCATATTAGGTCATACTGTAACTGTATCTCCATGCTCATTTATACTCGTAACCTAATAATTATGCAGCGGTAATTGTATCTCGACACGTTGCTTTTTGCGTTGATTTGGACTATCGAACACATTCTTGTCAGTTTTCAGAAGTCAATTGCTGTTGGCTAAAACTATAAAATAAAAGTGATGAACCAGCGACACAAGAGATTTATGATACCAGAGAATCCGCATCTTTTTTATATTATTATACGGAATAATTTCATTTATTTCTATCTCCTACTGAAATGTATGCTGACATACGAGTAGGTACATGGATATTCTGAATGTACAAATTATTTCAAATAAATTGAATTAATAGAAATGAAAAACAAAACTCTAAAACTTGTATGTATATTATACTATTAACGTTTATTTTACTCTTTTAATTTTGCAACGGTTGGTTAGATATTTTTTCCTGGTGACGCGAGATAAATATAGAAGAATGAATTTGTTTTGTTCCAAGGTAAAATACTGACTTAAAGATATTTTTCTGTAAATTTTATAATCCGAATAAAAACATGTCAAAGATGGCTGCCCTCTTTTATCCACTTGAAGAATGTAGGTATGTTCTTTTCTGTCCCTTCTAAAATTATATCAATCATATTCATAATGTCTCCACGTGTGCGTCAGGATATTTGACTTAAAAATGGGTTAGGCACGAGAAAATCACTTTCCAAAATGGACTAGCATCATTCATCCTCTTGTAAATATTCTTGAATTCACGAAACTATAAAGAAAGAAATAGGTTAAATAAGTGAAAGACGAAAGGTTTTTGTGAAAGACGAATTAGAATTTGATACATCATCATCATTCTGAAATATGTAAATTATTACATTTTTATTTTTCTTACAATAATATTATATGCCTCAAAATGTGTTTATTAGAAGATATATATATATTATGTAACACCATACATAAATCCCCCCTCGTATGTTTACTGAAACGACACCTAGTAATATTCCATAGTAGTACGCAGATTATTTTGATATTCAATTGCTCAAGAAAACCCTAGTTTTTGTATCTATACAAGAGAGATGGTACTCTTTGTTGTTAGTAAGTTGTTGTAAGATAGTATATTACACATCCATACATAATACTAATAAAGCTTAAGTCTCGGTGCACGGTTTCTGATCCAGAGGTCCGGGTTCGAATCCTGACACTGGCTCAAACCAATGATTTTTAGAAATTGTTTTCGGAAGTTAAGTGTGATAAATATCGATGACTAAAAAATTTGTGCCTGGTATGGCAATAGGTTCGCCACCTATTCCAATTTCGGACGTAAACATAACGGCGAGACGAGGCTTAACAGCCGCTGCCTACAGAATCCGGCCCCGCGTGCCGACCCATCGCCCGTCTAGATGAGGTTAACAAACTGTTCGAGGGCATCGTCGCCTCCCGCCTAAGCGATGACCTTCGCCAAGTGGGGCCGGATCTGTAGGAAGCTCAATTTGAATTCTGGAAAGGGCGTTCGACCATCGACGCAACTGATTATTATAGTATAGGAAGATCTTTCAGTTTGTTATAAAATTTGTCATGTTCATTACTTTGTATTACTTTTGTTAAAGATTTACCATTAGTATTTTTTAAAGTATTTATGTTTACTATATAAGTGCAAATATTATTATAGATTTAAAAAAAAAGTGTTGTTAAAACATAATTACGACTGTATCTGTGAATTGATATTATTCATGTGTTTTTAACCTTATTTTATCGAGCTTATTATGTTTATATTAATAAACATTTTAAAAAGAAAATTCTAGTATATTATTTATTAAATTCTATATTTCGTTATATTTAAATCACTTTACGCGCAATACATTTTGTCCTACCACAGTTCAGCAATTATTTTAATTTACACCATATCTAAGACGTGACTTTGATAGGATATTCTTGTTTATAACGTTCAGTTGGACAGGCGCAGTCCTAGTATTAATCTTAGTCGTGGGTCGTAACGTCTTTTGCGCGTAATCGTTATACGCAGTTTCGTTTAGATGAATAACTAGTTTCAAAACCGATTATTTTTGTATCGAGTTATTTCTGTATACTAACAGTAGGTTATGTGTTATGTGGTTATGTGTTATTTTGTATTAAGTTATGATTACGAATATGCAATAGTTTAAATATATTGCAATGTACATACATTGCAATATATTTAAACACAATATATTTACATTGCATTACATACATTGTCATTTTGTTTGAGTACCTATTTCCAGGCATGTTTTTCTGTAAGACAGAAAGCAGGCGTATTTAAAAGTTCATTTGATTTTATATACAATTTCTGTTCTATGTTTAACAGTGGTAAGCTAAGCAGTTCGCTGCTTGAATGGGCCGGCTCGACCGGCCATCTATATAATGTGAAGCAGAGTTTAAGCAGTGCTTGTCGAATTGTCACATACAATTGTGTTTCATTGTTAAATGTATATAATTGAAACTCATTTAAAATCATTCACAATGTTTTTCAATGATGATGATGAAATAATAAATAAATAAATAAAATAATAAACATATAAATAAATAATGAGATACAGTAGTCTTATTAGAATACAAATATATGATTATCGTATATAATAGTAAATGATTCATTATGATCTTTGTGTAAATGTGTGTCCAAACATTTCCATTTGACTTATTTGTCTCAATTTTATGCAGGGACTATAATCAGACTTAAAAGACTTGATTCGGAGTTTATATAATTATGTTTATTAAAATCAACATAATATTTTATTTTTTTTGTAACTAATTGTGTAAATAGTTTGTACTATTTGGAATAAAATATATGTTCTGTGTAAACTCACTCCCCTCTCCTCGTCCCACCCAGTTTGGCGCTGCCTGAAGGGTGGCGGCCCCCTTCGCCGCATGCGCATGCACGTGCAGCCGCACCGACGGAGGCTAATCGGTGCCCGTCGCTGTCGGGGCACGCCCTAGCAGCCTGCGCGGCTGTATTCGATTCGGTCAAGATTGCGTCCCTCTGGGACGGCAGGGATCGCGACGTGCACGCTCTTGACATGATCCCCAAATATTGTATAACGTTTTAACCCTAATTCTCCTAATTATCTATAAGAACGTTTTCAGTTCTTACCTGACACACATTCGAAATATCTGAAGTCGTCGGAAAATTTGAGATTGGCAGACCCTAAGCATTCAATACATTTTTATGGGCTATTGTTTTCCGTGCAGGCAGTGCTGCTATGGAACGCACTACCCGTTGAGATTAGAAAAGTCTCTAACCACATTTAAAACTCTTTTAATGCAACACAGTGAAGGGTTACTGGAATCTATTTTCTGTTTATGTTACACATCTGTTCTTTGTTACAGTATAGTCATTTATGTATTTAAGTATATGCATATATTCCTATTATTTATTAAAAATATTATTTGATGTATTATGTTATAGTATTATTTATTTATTTGTAAAGTTATATATTAACAATTGTATATAATTAAATATTTTTATGTTTATTTTAACGCCTACTCGTCTCTTTCATGTACCATTGTCCTTCCTAAGGTTGCCTGGAAAAAAAATGCTTTTAGCGATAAGGCCGCTATTTGTACTTCTTAATGTTTAACGTGTCTCTAACCTATGTTATTTTTTAGTTTAAGGTGTGCAATTATAGAAATATCTATCTATCTATAACTTTAGAAAGTAATTTCGTAAAGTCATTGGTGTTAATGGTGTTATCCAGGATTCGAGCCCGCGACCGCGATTCAGAAACGGGGCGTTCGACCACTGGAGCACCGACAAAAGTTGACCAAAATCTTTGTTATTATATATATTCCATATTATATATATATATATATATATATATATATATATATATATATACTAGCTGACCCGGCGTACCTTGTTCCACATCAAAAGTAATAAATGAATAAATTTTGGATATCATGAGGTTCAATTTGTGCTATCGGCTTTAACTGCGGTCCCGCTATGTTAATACTGCAATATCTTCGAAAATATTAGTTTAAATTACATGCTATTAAGTGCCATGATCATCTATATTACATGTACAATCTATTTAAGATACTTAATTGGATGAAAATTAATGTTGTAATGTTTAAAATCGCTCCGTAAGTAAGCCATTATTTCTCGTAAAAAGTAAAAACATAAAAATGCTGATTGTGGGTTATCCCTAAAAGATCATACGCCCTCGCAGACTTTTTTGTAGACCTTCTGAAGGTGTTAAATAATGTAGATCATTGATTTGATGTATCACTTATGGTTCAGCCAGCGTTTGCAATTAAAGATCTAAATCTCGAAAATTATCATTTTTTCTTTACAACATCATATATGCATTATAACCCCGTTAACACCATCTAAATATTAAAAAAAAAACCGAATCAAAAGCCGTTGCGTAGTTTTAAAGATATACGCATTTAAGAGGACAGACAGCGGAAAGTGACTTTGTTTTATACTATGTAATGATAATTTGTGGATATGGAATATATACAGGGTGCTTCACAGACCCTATTCTAACCACTTATATCTAGAATCTAGACATGCTTTGAAATCTAGATATCCTATAGAAAGTAAAAAAAGGCAAAAAAAATTTTTTTTTACTTTTTTTACAAAAATTATCCCGCAGAAATATGAACCATGATCACCCTACTTATGACCTACGACAACTGAGTTCATTGTGACTACTCGCCTAAAGTATTTCATTCATTTTTCCATTTCGATCATCAATAGGGTTGTCATCTCTAATTTTTAATAATTATGTGAAGTTACAAAAAAAAATTAAGCTGACTACATTCTGATCTTCTTTCTAATCATTCTTTAAGAAACCACATGGAATTACCATAAAACATAATCAGTAAATAGTTTTCCCGCTCTACACTCTCATGTATTTGAGGCGTGAAGTTACACAAAAAAGCTATCTGTATTCGGTTCGCATTAAGAAATCTTATAAAATTACTATGAAACATAATCAATAAGTAATTTTCGCTGCCTACACCCGCATGTATTTGGGGCGTGAAGTTACAAAAAAATTTAAGCTGACTACATTCTGATCTGTTTAAGAAATCATATGGAATTACCATGAAACATAATCAGTAAATAGTTTTCCCTGCCTACACTCTCATGTATTTGAGGCATGAAGTTACACAAAAAAAGGCTATCTGTATTCGGTTCGCAATAAGAAATCATATAAAATTACCATGAAACATAATCAATAAGTAATTTTCGCTGCCTACACCCGCATGTATTTGGGGCGTGAAGTTACAAAAAAATATTAAGCTGACTACATTCTGATCTGTTTAAGAAACCACATGGAATTACCATGAAACATAATCAGTAAATAGTTTTCACCGCTTACACTCTCATGTATTTGAGGCGTGAAGTTACACAAAAAAAGCTATCTGTATTCGGTTCGCAATAAGAAATCATATAAAATTACCATGAAACATAATCAATAAGTAATTTTCGCTGCCTACACCCGCATGTATTTGGGGCGTGAAGCTACAAAAAAATATTAAGCTGACTACATTCTGATCTGTTTAAGAAACCACATGGAATTACCATGAAACATAATCAGTAAATAGTTTTCACTGCTTACACTCTCATGTATTTGAGGCGTGAAGTTCCACAAAAAAGCTATCTGTATTCGGTTCGCAATAAGAAATCATATAAAATTACCATGAAACATAATCAATAAGTAATTTTCGCTGCCTACACCCGCATGTATTTGGGGCGTGAAGTTACAAAAAAATATTAAGCTGACTACATTCTGATCTGTTTAAGAAACCACATGGAATTACCATGAAACATAATCAGTAAATAGTATTCACTGCTTACACTCTCATGTATTTGAGGCGTGAAGTTACACAAAAAAAGCTATCTGTATTCGGTTCGCAATAAGAAATCATATAAAATTACCATGAAACATAATCAATAAGTAATTTTCGCTGCCTACACCCGCATGTATTTGGGGCGTGAAGTTACAAAAAAATATTAAGCTGACTACATTCTGATCTGTTTAAGAAACCACATGGAATTACCATGAAACATAATCAGTAAATAGTTTTCACTGCTTACACTCTCATGTATTTGAGGCGTGAAGTTACACAAAAAAAGCTATCTGTATTCGGTTCGCAATAAGAAATCATATAAAATTACCATGAAACATAATCAGTAAATAGTATTCGCTGCCTACACTCTCATGTATTTGAGGCGTGAAGTTACACAAAAAACTGTGAACCCTACTTAATGATTCATTTGTAGGTCATGTGTATATGTGCTGTGTATATGTGTGCACCTCTTACACGTGCTGTGACCTGTTACACGCGCCCGAAACTTCCTTTGAGAATTGCCGCCTGCCTTTCGGCTCGCACAAGGTAACCTTGAACTCATCAGGCGGCATTTATAAAAATAATTTGTCGGCATTTCTAAATTTACAGTGAAATATTTTGAAATATTAATAATATTTATTATGGGTCCGTATAATTTTAATGTACCAACGCAAATTAATAAAGTATATTATTATTATCATTATGTTGCATAACACGTGAAAGCTTAAAAAGTATTACGTAGGTAAATCCTATGAGTCTCGGTGGTCCAATAGGAGAGCACAAGGCTTCTGATCCAGAGGTCTGGGTTCGAATCCTGACACTGGCTCACACCAATGACTTTTCAAAATCGTTTGCGGAAGTTAAGTGTGATAAATATCGATGTCTGAAAACTTTGTGCCCGGTATGGCAATAGGTTCGCCACCTATTCCATTTGGGACGTAAACATAAGGGCGAGACAGGGCTTAACGGCCGCTGCCTACACCTTCGGGTAAGGCGTGAAGTTATGTTATGTTAAATCCGGTATTCGGTATTGTGCGTATTATTACTTAAAATTTAGAGATTTTCTAAAATACTATTCCAATTTGCTTTGGATGAGATTTGAGTGAAATTAAAATATCTAGTAGAGACTGTAGTACAGCGACTAGTATTTTTAAAGTTATTATAAAAAAATAAGTTATCGTATAAAGGTTCCGTATTTTGGTATAACGGTACCCTAAGAAATTAAAAATGGCAGAGACACTAGTATTTAGGAATGTGACATTAAACATAGGAAAACGATTTTTGATTAAACGATTAATTTATTACAATGAAAAAATCGATAATTAATAATCGTATTTATTTAAGAAAATAATCGATTTATTTAAATTAATGGATTTTTAAATTTTTGGGCAATATGTACAATTAGTTTTAGGGGGTCATGTCAAGAGCGTGCACGTCGCGACCCCTGCCGTCCCAGTGGGACGCAATCTTGACCGAAGCAAACTGAGCCGGACGGGCTGCTCCGGCGTGCCCCAGAAGCGACGGGCACCGATTAGCCCCCGTCGGTGCGGCTGCATGCGCATGCGGCGAAGGGGGACGCCACCCTTCACGCAGCGCCAATCCTGGTGGGACGAGGAGAGGGGAGTGCCGTATAGGCACGTGGAATGTTAGAGGTAGTATGATCAGAAAGATGAATGAGATGATGAATGTAATAAATGAGAGATGCCTGGATGCCTTATGTTTGACGGAGACAAAGCGGAGGGGGAGTGAGACCGAGGACCTCCCCGGTGGCATGGTAGCCCTATGGTCCGGAGTGGACCAGGACGTCCGTCCTAGTGGGGGTGTTGGAGTCGTTCTCTCCTCCCACTTTGCTTCCGGAGTGAAAGATTATGAGTTGGTAGGCCCAAGACATCTTTGGGGTCGAATAAAACTGGGGATCACGCGAGTTTTCCTGGTCGCAGCTTATGCTCCCGTAAGCTCCGCGGATCCCCGCGAACTCGAGGAGTCTTGGGAATCTGTTAGGGATATTCTGAATCTGACTGAGGGACATGAAAGGATAATTCTGTGTGGTGATCTTAATGGATGGGTCGGAACCAAGAGAGATGGCCTGGAGGCTGTACTTGTTCCGAATGGTGACAAGAGAGTCAATGATGCTGGTAAGCCCATCTTGGACGTATGCCTGGAACGGAACCTCGATGTGTCTAACACATTATTCCGTCATAAAGATATTCACACGTATACGTGGAGACGGAATGAACATGATGATTTTGGTAGATAGTCGTCTCCGAAATACTCTAAAGGGATACACGAGCCTACAGAGGCCCCACTCTTGATACGGACCACTACCTGGTAGTAAGCCGTTTCGTGGGCCTTTCAAGAAGTGGAGACACTGGCGAGTGCGTACCCATTTCGGAGAGCTTGAAAAAATAAAATGTGAGAAATTAGAAGGTGAAAGTGTACGGCGTACGTATGTAGACCTAGTCAGTAAAAGACTCAATGAGACGAGTCTTTCTGACTTAGGTGTTGAAGAATGCTGAGAAAGAATGAAAGAAAGTATAGTGGATATTGCAAAAGAAGTATGTGGTAGTGCAAAGAGGCATAAGCATAGGATTCTGAGAGGTGATGCCTGGTGGGACGAGGATGTGATATCCAGCGTCGAAAGAAAGAAAAAAGCATGGTTGGATTATGTCTCAAGTTTGAATCAGAATGTTAGTATGACAGAGAAAAAGTATGAGAGCTACCGCCGCTGCAGGAATGTTACCAAAGCCTTAGTGAAAGCGAAGCGTGAAAGACTAGTTGCGAATGAGGAAGTGAGGTTGACGGAGAACTTCGAGGCGAATAACAAACTCTTCTGGAGGGAAGTTAGAAAGTCTCGGGGTTCTTCGTCAACATCCAGAATGGACAAAATTATGTCTAAGGCTAGTGACATTCTTGCAAACCCAAGCGATGTATTAGGCAGGTGGAGTGAGTATTTTGGGGAAATGTACGAGTATGTTCCTGGTATGTTTCTATGTTTCTGGCAAGGTAGCTGGAATTGATATGATGTCTGCTTAATGATCAAATACGGTGGAACCTGTGCCCGGGACTCTTTCCTGACTTTGAGCAATCTGTGCTGGAGGTCAGGTAAGGTTCCCACGGACTGGAGGCGCACTGCATACGTGCCGGGATCACGTATGCAGTGCGCCAGTTACAGGGCCATCAGTTTGATCAGTTTAGCAGCAAAAGTGTATGGGAAAATGAGTGTTGTGGGAGGCTCAGGGTGGTTTTAGAAGCGGACGAGGGTACATGGATCAGATTTTTTCTCTCCGCGACATCGTGGAGAAACAACTGGCTGTTAACCGGAAGGTTTTCTGTGGTTTTGTGTATCTGGAAAAAGCGTTTGACAGAGTGTTACGAAAGGATCTGTGGGATATACTCCCGGGCTACGGGGTGAGCGGAGCACTGCTGCGCGCTGTGCAGTCCACTTACGAGGACTGCACAGCGTGTGTGCGTGCTGACGGCGGCTTGTCCCCCTGGTTTGACGTCAATATCGGCGTCAAACAGGGTTGCGTGCTGTCCGCTCGACTGTTCATCCTATACCTGGACAGTTGTCTCCAGAGAGTGAGATCGATGGATGTAGTGATGCAAATGGGTGACCTAGTTGTGAGCTGCCTGCTTTACGCAGATGACGCCGTGCTTCTGGCCGAATTGCCGTCGGACCTGCAAATACTAGTCACTACTATGAAAGATGATTGCATGATTAAAGGCTTGCAGTTGAATGCGACGAAAACGAAAGTTATGGTGTTTGAAAGGGAGGAATCCAGAACAGATGCAAGGATAATGGTTGATGATGTAGTGCTGGAACAGGTGAATGAAATAGTATATCTTGGATGCGCTTTTAGCAGGGATGGAAGGTACACCACGGATGAGACGAGTGGCGATAGGAAATAGCGTAAATGGAGCGTTGGCCAGATTCCTGGGCGCAAAAAACGTCAGCAGAAAGCCCAGCTAGCAATCCACAATGCAGTCCTGATCCCAACGCTAACTTATGGAAACGAGAGCTGGGTATGGTAGAGTGTGCATGAAAGTAGAATAAACGCGGTAGAAATGAGGTCACTGCGCAAAATCTGCGGAGTGACTCTCGCTGACCGCGTAGGAAACAAGGTTGTAAGGAAGGAAGTTGGTTTGAAAGAGAGTGTCGGTGTAAAAGTAAGAAAGGGCATGGTTGGTTCGATGGTTCGGACATGTAGAAAGGATGGATGATGCAAGACTGACCGAGCATTTGACACGATTGACCAGATATACAATGCAAAAGCGGATGGATGTAGGAGTCGAGGACGGCCAAGACACACATTACATGACCAAATAGAACGTGTTATGGAGGAAGGTGATGTTAGGAGCCTCAAAAACCGACGCGCGTGCATGAAAAGAGTTATGCAAGTCAACGAAGCGCGTGAGTATCCATGTAACATAACATAACATAACTTCACGCCTTTTGTACCCGAAGGTGTAAGCAGCGGCTGTTAAGCCTCGTCTCGCCGTTATGTTTACGTCCCAAATGGAATAGGTGGCGAACCTATTGCCATACCGGGCACAAAGTTTGTCAGTCATCGGTATTTATCACACATAACTTCCGAAAACAATTTCGAAAAGTCATTGGTGTGAGCCAGTGTCTGGAATCGAACCCCGGACCTCTGGATCAGAGGCCGTGCGCTCGCCCACTGCGCCACCGAGACTTTTAAAAAGTATCCATGTAATATTTAGTAATTTGGAAATATACAATAAAAGAGAACATATCAACCAAATGTCGGCTGATAAAATTGAATTATTCATCGACTCCATCTAGTGAATATTGGAATAAATAAATAACTAAACTGTTTCAAAGGTATAGAAGGAATGCGGTCATTGATGGCGTTAAAAATAACATTATAGAAAAAGTATTCTTTAGTAGTTTTCGTTCCGGGCCAAACTTAATATCGGGGCGTTGCAGATGAAATAAAGTCGGTAATATGTAATTGAATGATTAATAAAATAATCGGTTATTAATCGATTAGTCATATAAAAATAATTACTAAATTTAATAGATTTTTTTACTTTTAGATGTTGATTTTTAATCGATTATTTCAATAATCAATTATTTTTTCACATCCTTACTAATGTTCGTTAGTGATTATTTTTTTAGACGCTCTTCATTATTGTTCGCTTGTTCTATCGGTCAGTATCATATATCGGTGTCAAGTTAGTGAAAGTGCTTTCGTTATTTCGTAATTTTATAATGGCGGAGTATTTAAATGCAGAGTACTATGATATGATTATGTGTGTGGGTGCATCGGAGGGAATCCTTACTGCAGCGCGCGAACTTTATCGACAACGTCACATTGATGGAAGAGAGCTGGAGAATCAGCGAAGACTTCCTTCTTATGCATGCTTCAGGAGGCTGGTCAACCGTTTGCACTCAAACGGTTCTTTCCACAGTCCAAACTCTGAAAGACGATCGAGTGACCGTGCGGATGCTCGTGTGGAACAGAATATTTTGGATCACTTTGCTGAAGATCCAACTAGAAGTACTAGAAAAGCCTCTGTCGTATTAGGTGTGTCTAGAATGAAAGTATGGAGAACTTTAAAAAAAGATAATCAGCATGCTTACCATTACCAGCGCACACAACAGCTGACAGAAGCAGATTTTTTATTGAGACTGCGATTCTGTGAGTGGTATCGTAGTCAGGTTACTGCTGACCCTATGTTTTCGTCTCGGGTTCTATGGTCTGATGAGGCTACCTTTACTCGTTTTGGACTATCCAATAGCCACAACGAGCACTACTGGTCCCATGAAAATCCACATGCTTTTCGTCAAAGCCATTTTCAGCACAGGTGGAAAATTAATGTGTGGGCCGGTATCATCGGTGACAAATTGATAGGCCGTGTATTTTTGCCGGACCGGTTGAACGGTGAAATCTACTTGGAAATGTTGAGGACCACCTTGGAGGAAGAACTTGAAGGCCTTCCTTTGTTAGTTTACCGCGACATGATTTTCCAGCAAGACGGCGCGCCAGCGCATTACAGTCGTTCTGTACGCGAATATCTGGACGATCGCTTTCATGCGTGGATTGGACGTTCTGGAACTGTTCCATGGCCACCACGGTCGCCCGATTTAACGCCAATGGACTTTTTTTTGTGGGGATATTTGAAAAGTGTGGTGTATGCTACGCAGTGTGAAACTGTGAATGATATGCGTCAAAAAATTGTGGAAGCTTGTGGTACTCTAACACCGGAGTATCTGAGCCGCGCCACACAATCTGTATCGCGGCGTGTAAACCTATGTGTTACGAGAGGAGGACAGCACATTGAACATTTTTTGTAGTCACACTGAGAAATGGTAAGTGTTCACCATAAATCTTAAACGAAAAATCTGGTTAGATATGTATTAAACTATGAATGAATTTTATTTAATCAGAATGAAATACAAAATTTTTATTTTATATCTCACCATAACTTAGCAATATCGGCTCTACTACTACAGAATAAGGTCTAAATTTTTATATCCGTGTTGTAGGTACACAAGAAATTGTACCATATGTTACGATTTCTTGTGTATGTGTGTATGTGATATCAATGAAAGTCTTTATAGTAGGGTGACCATGTCAAATATTATTATTTGCGGACTCAGTAGGAATTATTATTTTTTTTTCAGATCTAAAATTTCGACTTATCACATTTTAAATATAGCCATCCGATGGGCAATTCCATCCTGTATCCACCCATCGCGGCTTGATATACCCATTGTGGGACACGCTGTATATTCCATATATATTCCAACTATTCAATTTGTTAAGCTTGAATTTCATTAGTACATAGACATCAGTGGCAGGTTTAGGTACTATATTTTTTTTTATATGATAGGAGGGCAAACGAGCAGGCGTGTCACCTGATGGTAAGCAACTAACGCCGCCCATAGACATCAGTAACACATATAGTGTTACTGTTGCGTTGCCAACCTTTAAGGGATAGGGGATAGGGAAGGATGGGGAAGGGGGTGGGCCTCCGGGTACCTTTCTCACCGAACGAAACGCGGCATGAGCCACTTTACGTCGATTTTCTGAGAGGTCGTGGTATTTCACCGGTCGAGCCGGCCCATATATTTATAAAATCAATCATCAATCTTCATCCGCCACTAGATGTATGGAGATACTATAATTGACACTATAAAAGCGGCCATTAGTGTCAACTACACTCCTATAAAACTGTATTTTATTGATTTATTGAATGTATGTGAATATTGTAGTAGTAAATATTGTTTTATTTCTAAAATCTATTAAAGAAATAAATACATAACATTTATAATTATTTTTAAAATATTTTACCAAAACCTTTTAATATCTTCTTAAATACTTATATAAATCGTACGGAGTGTAACCATAGCGCGATTTAATAATTTGATGGATAGTGACCTCTATGGCTGAGACGAGTAAAACATTCATCATCATCATTCATCATTAGCCTTTTTGAGGTCCACTGCTGGACATAGGCCTCCTCCATAGAGCGCTACAACTGTTGGTCCGCTCAATCATGGGGGGTTTTTGCCATAATCGCCACGCTTGGCAGGCGGGTTGGCGATCGCAGTAGGCTGTATTTTCTTGAGAGAGAATGCTGCTGCCTATTATTCTAGCATTTCCCTTAGTCGCCTTTTACGACACCCACGGGAAGAGACGGGTAAAACATTATAATATAATAAACATCAATCAAGACATGATACACGTACTATATACACATACTCGTGGTTAAGTAACCTTATAAAAAAACATTTATAAGTTCATAATTAGGGTACAAATAATAGTCTGTTTATGGTCCTCGGTAAAATAGAAGATTATTTAACCGAGGACCATAAACAGACTATTATTTGTACCCTAATTATGAACTTATAAATGTTTTTTATAACAATCTTCATCAGTCAGTATGTTGTATTCATAAACACCAAGTTAATTTAAATATTAGATAGGTACTTTATTATTATTTATCATAATCAGTCCCATTTTTAATAGTACCTATAATATATTAGTAATAAGTAATAATAGTCTCGGTGGTCCAGTAGTTGAGCTCGCTGATTCTGGAGTCGTGGGATCGATTCCGGGCTCACCACCGCCACCAATGATGTCTTGGACTTTATTTTGGTTCTTACTATAGTTAATGTTAGGTACTCTATGGTAAATATCGTGGTAAACGTTGGTATGGTAAACGTTTCTCTATTTCTAAATCAATTTTTAACATTTTTAATTTTCTTTTTCATAATAGGAAGTTACACTTCTTCCGCGAGGAGGGACTCCGAGCATTTTTTTTAATTGTATATCGACGGATACTGTCTTCAGGAGTCTTATAAGTTATAAAGCGTTATAACAAGGACTATAGTAGTCAATGTTTATGCATATGTTTATGCATAGTAGTTTATGCAATTAGCATTAGCTCAGTACTTTTACTGACAAATAATAATACTAATAATATTTTGGACACAAATCACACAGCGCCCTCCAGTTCCAAACTAAGCAACTAAATGCTTGTGCTATGGAGACTAGATAACGGATACTAATATATATATACTTTTCTTTTGTAAATACATACTTATAATACATAGAAAAACACCCAGACGCCGCACAAATATTCATGTTTGTCAAAAATATTTGTGCTCGGGTGGGAATCGAACCCCCGACCCTGAGGTCGGTAGCACTGATGCTGCAGCCGGTAGTTTTACCAATGCGCCACGAGGCCCGTCGAAATCTAAGTTGGTTACGTTTTTATCGACACTTGAGTCTCATCAATGTCTTTTTGTTCTATTGGTCTTATTAACATAACGATATGTTATATTTTTCAATAACATTTCTCATTATACTTGCACTGATTTCTTTTGCCACTTTTTTGGCTGACATCTGGTTGGATTGATTCAATTTTGTCAGAAATAACATAGCTGCAACATACAAAAAATAAACTGATACATAGCAGAGGGCATAGGAAAACAAAATAAATGTGGTGAAGATTGATGGTGATTGTGAACAAAGTCGTAAGGCAAAAAAGTTTTTGGTAAAAGTACAGGTTTGATCCAAGTGGATTAAACCTGTACTTGTGCTAAAAGGAAAAGGTATAGGGAAAGGGGTAAAAGAGTAAAAGGGAAAGGATATATACAGTGGTAGAGCCAAGCAGTTGGCTGCATGAATGGGCCGGCTCGACCGGTGATGGTATTTACCACCACCTCTCAGAAGATCGACGTAAAGTGGCTCATGCCGCGTTTCGTTCGGTAAGAGAGGTACCCGGAGGCCCACCCCCCTTTCCCATTCTTTCCTATCCCCTATCCCTTAAAGGTCGGCAACGCAACAGTAACACTATATGTGTTGCTGGTGTCCATGGGCGGCGTTGGTTGCTTACCATCAGGTGACACGCCTGCTCGTTTGCCCTCCTATTCCATAAAAAAAGGTGTTCACTCCATTGGTTTAATTATGTGGAATTAATGAAAGATAACATTATGAACAACTACATAGATAGAGTGCAATAATGAAATACAAAACTAGACCGTATCATATAGTAAGGCAATTTCGTAATATCTTAAAATCGATGCGCGTGCATGAGAAGGGTTATGAAAATCAATGAAACAACTGAGGTGTATTTGAATCCCACTGAGCTCTATTTTTACTTCTCATCCCACAAATGACTTTGCGTAAATCCGTGCTGTTGTTATTATAAACATAAATAAGCGTATTACCTTCCAAATGACTTCCTTTTCTTACATGCATTCTATCAAACGTAATTTTTTTAGGAAACTCTGTTTTAATTATATATGTTTTAATATAATAATGTGTATTTTTTTCCAATTTGTCATTAATTTCAGCGTAAATTCCAGTCACCCTAAATAAGACATCATCTGAAATTAAAAAAAAAAATATTTAAATATATTTTGCATTGAAGTTTCTATTAAAATATTTCCATATACGATATAATATCGACAGATGACAAAGTAGTTTATCTTGAAACTACAGTTGTATCGCAGTATATTATCAATACAATATTTTCAAATTATTTTCATCATTATTATACTGATGTAGTTTTATTACAAACAGTCTATACACAATAAAATATTCTAGGTTTTTACTTTCTGATTACAAATTTTGAGACTGAACAATATAAACCTTCTAGATAATCAGCGTAAATTGGCTCATGGCGCGTTTCGTTCAGTGAGAGAATCATCCGAAAGCCTACAGCCTTCTCAATACTACCCGAGAGGATGGTATCGTAAAAGGGACCGTTTCAGTAATGTTGATGTCCATGGACATCTCTGGTGGCATACCATCAGGGGACACGCCTGCTTTTTTTCCCTCTTTCTACAATAAAATACGTGAATCAGTTCGTCAGCACAACAGCGCCTCGACTTACGGCGTCGTATTTTTGAACGAACCGCTCGGTATCTAAATTTACCTTAGTTTAAGATCTCTCATTATTATTATTTTTATAGGATGAGGGGCAAACAAGCAAGCAGTTCGCCTGTTGGTTAGCGACTATCGTCCACCATGGACACCTGCAACCTGCACAGATAGTGTTAAAGTTGCGTTGCTGGCCCTTAAGGAATGGGGAAGGAAGAGGTGGGCGGTCGATATTCTAAGAACTCGTGTTATTTCACTGGTCGAGCCTTACGTGACTTTACCACTGTATAAAAGTAATTTAAGAACTTGCCTGTTGAGGCTCTTATGCTACCCTCATTAACCTGGAAGACTGTGTAGTCAAACGTGATGGCTAAAGCCGGACATTCCAAAACATACAAAAATGTATTATTCGCTCTGCTTAACCTGAAATGAATATTATAACACGAATCCTATTAAAAAATGTGTTATAAAACTTTTAAATTATATTACCTAATCCTCAAATTTGTAAAGTGTTTTCGTTAACGTTACTGTGCTCACCATCAAGCAGTTTATCTATTACATATTGTATAATATAAAAATGGGATTAGATTAAAATACATTAGGAAGGTATTCTTACGACAAACATTGAACTGTACACTCTTTTAAACCATACACAAAAACGTTGGTTAATTTGTAACTTATTACAAAAACTCTTCCACCAGTATCTTTTCCACTTAAAGGATTTAATTCATTTTCAGATACCAGTTTCTTAAAATTGTCGTTTGCTGAAGCCGTATTACAGTTTTCATCAGACTGCTCACATTCTTTTTTATAACCTATAAATGAAAAAAAGCTTTTAAGTTCAGTTGCTGTATTTTATTTTGAAGTGGAACTTCTAATGTCTCTTGCAAAATACCCCCTCCCTGCTATAATAGGTTATTAATAACAATAGGATATAAGCCGATCTCTATGTATTAGGTAACTTTTCAATTTCTTGAGCTTGAATTTTTACCGTACATAGACATCTAGACATCTAGTGGTGGGTGGTGGTGCTATACAAAAAACTCCCTTAATTTTATTGCGAGTTACTCTCGGGATTCCTAGAGATCACCTACTGTAGTTTCCATCCATTTGCATACAATTATTATACCTATGTGAAGTTTCATGTCTTAAATAAAATAAAACCAACTTATTTTCTAGGACATTGTTAAAAACATGTCAGATAAAACCGTTCTTTGTAATGAAGAATGAAATTTTGCAGTTTTATTTAATAAAGTTGCATAAATCGGCGCAGGTCACGATCTAGTGACAATTAGTGTCAACCCTCAAGACTGATTGATGATTATATAATATTATTAATTTATTATGATTGCATCTTGACTATTAAGTGAATATGTTACTGGAAGTCTTATAATAAAGAATTTGCTTAAATACTTATATTTATGTGGTTTATTTATAACTAGTTGAGCCAGCAAACTTTGTTTCGCCTCAGAAAAGATACAAAAATGGACATTGTGGGTTATGCCTAATAGAAATAAGCCATCGCGTACGTTTTTGTAGACCTTTTGAAGGTGTAAAATAATGTACTCTAATGAATCAATCTATCACTCAGGGTTCAGCCAGCGTTTTTACTTAATTCACTCGCATCTTCGAAATTAAACCCGCTAGTATCTAGTAGATGTCTCTGTATGATTAAGCTGTGTCAATACATTAGCATGAACTAAAATGAAAGTAATGCTATATAAAGGTATACTGTAAATTTCTGTCTGGCATAAATTAAAGTGTATCTACTCGTATGTTGCTTTACTACCTAAGTCAGCAACACAACTTTACATCTACTTAATTGCTAGGCAAGCAGATAGAACATGCCACAACACTCGGTTTTACATACTTCACTTGCATCCTTGAAATTAATATCGCTAGTTGCCAGTAGATGTCTTGTATATGGATATTAACACAAAATATATACTTTTGTTTTGTATATACTTATGAGTGCGATAACCGGCCCAGGGGTGGTGACGTGATGGTGTTGTTGTTGTTGTGTTTTTTGTGCAGTGCGTGCACAAACAACATTACGACAAGTGTTCATCGTCTCTGCTATCGTCTTAGCGTAGCGATTCTTGTACTCGGAATAACGCCCCCTTATATGTATAAAAAAATATATTAAGACACCACTATTTCTCTACAGACTTTTTTATTAACAAATCGAATTAATGTTGATTGTAAATATTTTATGCTGTAACTGAACGTCTTTTGAAGTCAATCTCTCTTGCAACGCTTTTAACGGCCCCATGCGCTCATAAAAGGTAATATATAAGTATAATAGTAGTAGGATACACTATAAATCAGTTAATAACTAACTTAAAAAAATCGTAAAATTTTAATCGTACAGAGACATCGAGTGACAGGTGGTGGAACTATAAATGATATAACAAATAAAATAAATTCTGTTTTTTAAAAGCTTTTATCAACCTTCCCCTGAATGCATGTATGTATTAACCTAAGTATGTAAGTTTTGGTGGAATCTTAAAACTCAATTTTGAGGTAAATATCATAAACTGATTGAGCAGAAATTTCGTACTACATTAAGTTTGAATGACAATGCAAGATATGGTGTATCATGGATGTGAAGCACGATTCGATCCCCATGAATTTTCGATTTAGAATCGAGGTGCCTGTCTCTAAAGCCATCGAGACTACAATAATATATTAAAATAATATCATAATAGCAACGATCCTGATCCACAATCCACAACTCATATCTCTCTTATTGATGAATTTTTATTTCTGTAAATTATTTAATATCTCAACCTGCCGGTATAAAAGTAGTTTTAGTAGAAAAAATAATACTTTCATACAGAAGACAAAATTTTACTAAAAATAATTAGATAAATATAAATTAAAATTATGTAAAAAAATACTTGCCGTGTATAGCATCGAAGTAAAAAAATAATATAAATATCAGCCATTTTTGAGAAGACTTCATTTTACACCGCTAAACTAGTTCACAAAAGTTCCAAGTGAAAATGCCGTAAATATATTTGTTTTCTTAAAATACGTAGGTACTTAGTTCGGTACCAATACCTATCTACAAAAACTTGTCAAACACATTTTTTGAATTTAAATGACACCTAATTTAATTGTACATGACATTTAAATGAGTATAAATTTTTTAGATAAAACTATAGTTGGTGATCTGCTGAACAACACATGTTTGTAGAAAAAACGTTTTGTTACAAGTTACGTCTTTACTTAGTTTATTTTTGTGGGACGCATAGTTTCCGAGATATCGCAAAAAATACTTACGGGTGTAAGCACCTTTTTCCAGGACACTTCAACTATTGAAATGAATTTGACATTTGCTTTGGTAGGTAGTTAAAGTCTCAAATCATTCGCGGTATATGGAAGCATTTGTTTCAAATTTTAAACTTATCAGGGAATCGCGTTATAAAAGAAAAGAAGACACCTTCAGTATATTTATTTTATTACAAACATCATTTTTTTGAAGTTATACTTCTTTACGCGCTTTATGAAAAAATGATGAGAGTGAAATTTTAAGATGCGCGCGCATCTGTGACACAAAATCAACAGTATGAAGTTGTCTGGTTAACCGCTCATTAAATCTCGTTAAGAAAGCTACCTACAAAATAGAAATTGAACCTCGATATTAGTCGCGCATGTTGGTACGCTCGTCACCTCTGATCACTGTTTTCATATTTATAATATTTATCAACGTGTTTCTAGTTTATACATTCACAACACTATATAATTCGCATATATATAATTATATATTATTATGTGCTAATAAATTATATTCAGTAGTGATTTAAATTGAATATTTTGATTGATATTACTTACTATTTGTGAATATTAGTGAAAAAAATTGTGCTTATTGAATTTATTATTAAATTTATTTTTAAAATATTAAATAATAAACATTTAAAATTAAGAATCTTATAATATATAGTACAAATTTTGTCTTATATATTTATTATTCTCTAAATTTTGTCTTTAATAATTATATATATAGATATATATATTTTAATGATGCCAAAGAAGTATAACTTCTCACACGCGTACATAAGTACACGCACCCATTTTTTTATTACTTTTACTTTCAGATGACTTAATTCTTACAAAATTGAGCAGATTTATAATAGTTTTTAACTCGTTATAAAAGTATTTTATTTAAATACTCTTTAATAATCTTGAATTTTATTGTTATATTGTTTTCCTGCGAGCTACAGTGCTCAGTAAGAATGCAATAGATATATGTATATGAGTGTGCCTTCGAAATGATTGGTATTTATATGAGCAATTGCACGTAGAGAGCCAACAAGAGCCCACCGCGGGACCTTCAAGCTGGAGTGCTGGCGGCGGTATACCGCAGGTGCGCTAAGGCTATAGGGTGATCGGCGCAGTGTTGCGTACTATGTAGTTCACTTTTAACGGCATAGGGTCTCCAGAGAGTGAGATGGACAATTGCTTCGTCGATTTCTATATCTTCTGTACGCTTAGCAGGGATGGTAGGAACACCGCACACCGCATATATCGAAAGATAATCAAATAGCACAAAAGCCCAGCTAGTTGTCACAATGCAGTACTGATTGAAATACTATGGCTTAATGGTATGGCTTTCGGTCGGCTATATCCACGGAGCACACAGTTATGGATTTGAGTAGAGGTGTGGCTGAATGTATTGACAGAAAGACAGATGTCTTGGTATCTTCCTAGATCTTTCTAAAGCAATTAAAGCAAATGCTTTGCTTTGCTTTAATTTCAATGAAATTAAAGCAACTTGGCATGAGGTATAGCGCATAAAATGTTCACAGACTATTTAACAAACCGGAGACAACGTGTCAAAATAGACGGGTATGTGAGTGAAGAAGAGACACTAACTTACGTTGTTCCGCAGAGTAGTATACTGGGGCTTATATTATTTCAATTATACATTAACGACTTGTGTACACTGCGTCTACCGCATGCTAAGATTTTTACCTATGCAGATGATACCTGGCTTGTATGGGGACATGATTGGAAAAGCGTAAAGCACAATGCGGAAGAGTCACTTGTCAGAATAATGCTCTGGCTAAACAGCAACTTACTGACATTAAACATGAGTAAAACGAACTATCTTCCTTTTCACATTACAAAAGACACTGAACCTCCAACTGACTATACGATAAAGATATATACATGTATAAATGACCTCAATTGCTGCTGTGAAGGCGTCAACCGTGTTGACAGTATAAAATACCTGGTTGTACATATAGGTTCCGGTCTAAAGTGGAACAAACACATAAATGCAGTTACATCAAGGATCAGACGTCTAATATATATATTCAAATCATTAAGAGATTGTACTAATAAACAAAGACTTTACTATGCCCTCAGTCAATCTATAATTCTTTACTATGTAACAATATGGGGAGGAGTGGGGAAATCCTTCGTAATATGCTCGGAACGAGCGCTGAGAGCACTATTAAAGATAATTCTGATAAACCTTACAAATATTCTACTACTGAACTATACAGGGAAGCAGAAGTCCTCTCAACAAGGCAACTTTTTGTACACAGAACCATTCTAAGAAAACATGGACATGTCCCAGCCCAGGATCTCAACAGACGCAAAAAATCGAATATATTTAAACCCCAACCTTACAGAACCTCTTTTGGCACTGGGTGGGTCTGAGCAGGATTAAAGTAAAAAGGGAAGTCACACGTTGGTTAAACTCGTTAGACTACAGAGAAACAGAAGATGTACTGACGTATTCTACATAGTTAACTGGGATGTGGTGTGAGTTAGTACAGCTGTATAAGCTGAGCGACACACTCTTATAAATGCTTACTCACACATGCACACTCATGCATTCAATGTAAACAGGGATCTTATGGCTAGGCAAACGGGAATTTCATCATCATCATCATCATCAGCCCTTCGAGGTCCACTGCTGGACGTAGGCCTCCCCCATAGAGCGCTACAACTGCCGGTCCTGTGCAACCTGCATCCATCGGCCTCCCGCGGATTTCATCAGGTCGTCGATCCACCTAGTGGGGGGACGGCCTACTCCGCGTTGACCGGTACGTGGTCGCCACTCGAGCACCTTTCTACCCCAGCGGTAATCGGTTCGTCGAGCGATGTGGCCAGCCCATCTCCACTTCAACGTGCTAACTTTCCGGGCTATGTCGGTCACGCCAGATCTCTTGCGTATCTCCGTATTGCGGATTTTGTCGCGCAGAGAGATTCCAAGCATAGCCAGTTCCATAGCACGCTGAGCCACCTTGAGCTTCGTCATGAGGCCAACATTCAGAGACCACGTCTCAGCTCCGTATGTCATCACTGGTAACACACATTGGTCATAGACCTTAGACTTCAGGCACTGTGGGATTTTGGACGAGAAGATTTCCCTTAGTTTCCCGAACGCTGCCCAACCGAGTTGAATCCGTCGGTTTATATCTTTCTCGAAGTTGGCTCTACCTAGCTGGACTGTTTGTCCTAGGTAAACATAGTGGTCGACAACTTCGAGGATCGCATCGCCAACAGTAACCGGTGCTTGAATGACATGGGCATTGAACATTATTTTGGTTTTGTCCAGGTCCATTCAATCCAGGAGCTTGAATACGTCCTCCAATGCAGCGGTGAACAGCTTCGGGGAAATTACATCCCCTTGTCTGACACCTTTCTGCAATGGAATGGGATTCGTACTCCCAGACCCAATCCGGACTGACATAGTGGCGTTTCTATACAAACAGTGCAACACTTCGATATACCGATAGTCAATTTGGCATCTCTGGAGGGACTGCAGCACTGCCCAAGTTTCGACGGAATCAAAGGCTTTCTCATAGTCCACAAACGCCAGGCACAAAGGCTGATTATACTCCCTCGGTCTTTTGTATAATTTGGCGTAGTGTGTGTATGTGGTCTATGGTACTATAGCCTTTCCGGAAACCGGCTTGTTCGGGAGGCTGGAAGTCGTCGAGCCTGCGCGAGAGTCGATTTGTAATGACCCTCGAGAACAGCTTATAGACATGGCTCAAAAGCGAGATGGGTCTATAATTTTTCAAGCGGGTTGTATCACCCTTTTTGAAAAATAACACCACCACGCTCCTGGTCTATGCCCCTGGAACGTCGCCCCCGAGCACGACAGAATTAAAAAGTTTCTGAAGGGCCTTAAGAATCGGTGTACCACCCGCCTTCAGAAGTTCGGTAGTAATTCCATCGTCACCCGGTGCCTTTGCGTTTTCAACTTAACATCTTTCTAGATCCCCGCATTGCTATAATTTCTATACCTTTTAAAGATAAAATAATAATAATATCTTGGACACAATACACACAGCACCCTCTAGTTCCAAGCTAAGCAACTAAATGCTTGTGTTATGGATACTAGATAACGGATATAAATACATATATACTTTTCTTTTGTAAAAACATACTTATAATACATAGAAAAACACCCAGACGCCACACAAATATTCATGTTTGTTACAAATATTTATGCTCGGGCGGGAATCGAATCCCCGACCTCATTGCTCCAGCCGGTAGTTTTTACCGATGCGCCACGAGGCCCGTCAATAAACGTTCAACCTTGAATAACATTGACGGGTCTGAGCAATATACAATATATACAGTTTACTGTTTATTAATATGTATCAACATTTTGGGAAATTTAAATTCTCTCGTAATTTGGTAAGGTTATTGTTTTTAATTCATATTGGAAAATATTTTCTTTAGTGGAATTTGCATTAATATCCTAAAATTGTGATAACTTGGAATACAGTTTATTGGATACCACATTTTAAAGAATACAATATACCGTAGGCCGTAGCTGAGCTACGCGAAGAACATCCCAGAGCACTCTGTTAAAAAAGGCTAAGACAAATACAGGGTGCTTCACAGACCCTATTCTAACCACTTATATCTAGAATCTAGACATGCTTTGAAATCTAGATATCCTATAGAAAGTAAAAAAAGGCAAAAAATTTTTTTTTTTACTTTTTTTACAAAAATTATCCCGCAGAAATATGAACCATGATCACCCTACTTATGACCTACGACAACTGAGTTCATTGTGACTACTCGCCTAAAGTATTTCATTCATTTTTCCATTTCGATCATCAATAGGGTTGTCATCTCTAATTTTTAATAATTATGTGAAGTTACAATAAAAATTTAAGCTGACTACATTCTGATCTTCTTTCTAATCATTCTTTAAGAAACCACATGGAATTACCATGAAACATAATCAGTAAATAGTTTTCCCTGTCTACACTCTCATGTATTTGAGGCGTGAAGTTACACAAAAAAAGCTATCTGTATTCGGTTCGCATTAAGAAAAATTATAAAATTACTATGAAACATAATCAATAAGTAATTTTCGCTGCCTACACCCGCATGTATTTGGGGCGTGAAGTTACAAAAAAATTTAAGCTGACTACATTCTGATCTGTTTAAGAAATCATATGGAATTACCATGAAACATAATCAGTAAATAGTTTTCCCTGCCTACACTCTCATGTATTTGAGGCGTGAAGTTACACAAAAAAAGGCTATCTATATTCGGTTCGCAATAAGAAATCATATAAAATTACCATGAAACATAATCAATAAGTAATTTTCGTTGCCTACACCCGCATGTATTTGGGGCGTGAAGTTACAAAAAAATATTAAGCTGACTACATTCTGATCTGTTTAAGAAACCACATGGAATTACCATGAAACATAATCAGTAAATAGTTTTCACTGCTTACACTCTCATGTATTTGAGGCGTGAAGTTACACAAAAAAGCTATCTGTATTCGGTTCGCAATAAGAAATCATATAAAATTACCATGAAACATAATCAATAAGTAATTTTCGCTGCCTACACCCGCATGTATTTGGGGCGTGAAGTTACAAAAAAATATTAAGCTGACTACATTCTGATCTGTTTAAGAAACCACATGGAATTACCATGAAACATAATCAGTAAATAGTATTCACTGCTTACACTCTCATGTATTTGAGGCGTGAAGTTACACAAAAAAAGCTATCTGTATTCGGTTCGCAATAAGAAATCATATAAAATTACCATGAAACATAATCAATAAGTAATTTTCGTTGCCTACACCCGCATGTATTTGGGGCGTGAAGTTACAAAAAAATATTAAGCTGACTACATTCTGATCTGCTTAAGAAACCACATGGAATTACCATGAAACATAATCAGTAAATAGTTTTCACTGCTTACACTCTCATGTATTTGAGGCGTGAAGTTACACAAAAAAGCTATCTGTATTCGGTTCGCAATAAGAAATCATATAAAATTACCATGAAACATAATCAATAAGTAATTTTCGCTGCCTACACCCGCATGTATTTGGGGCGTGAAGTTACAAAAAAATATTAAGCTGACTACATTCTGATCTGTTTAAGAAACCACATGGAATTACCATGAAACATAATCAGTAAATAGTATTCACTGCTTACACTCTCATGTATTTCAGGCGTGAAGTTACACAAAAAAAGCTATCTGTATTCGGTTCGCAATAAGAAATCATATAAAATTACCATGAAACATAATCAATAAGTAATTTTCGCTGCCTACACCCGCATGTATTTGGGGCGTGAAGTTACAAAAAAATATTAAGCTGACTACATTCTGATCTGTTTAAGAAATCATATGGAATTACCATGAAACATAATCAGTAAATAGTTTTCCCTGTCTACACTCTCATGTATTTGAGGCGTGAAGTTACACAAAAAAAGCTATCTGTATTCGGTTCGCAATAAGAAATCATATAAAATTACCATGAAACATAATCAGTAAATAGTATTCGCTGCCTACACTCTCATGTATTTGAGGCGTGAAGTTACACAAAAAACTGTGAACCCTACATATTGATTCATTTGTAGGTCATGTGTATATGTGCTGTGTATATGTGTGCACCTCTTACACGTGCTGTGACCTGTTACACGCGCCCGAAACTTCCTTTGAAAATTGCCGCCTGCCTTTCGGCTCGCACAAGATAACCTTGAACTCATCAGGCGGCATTTATAAAAAGAATTTGTCGGCATTTCTAAATTTACAGTGAAATATTTTGAAATATTAATATGTATTATTTATTATGGGTCCGTATAATTTTAATGTACCAACGCAAATTAATAAAGTATATTATTATTATCATTATGTTGCATAACACGTGAAAGCTTAAAAAGTATTACGTAGGTAAATCCTAGGAGTCTCGGTGGTCCAATGGGAGAGCACAAGGCTTCTGATCCAGAGGTCCGGGTTCGAATCCTGACACTGGCTCACACCAATGACTTTTTAAAATCGTTTGCGGAAGTTAAGTGTGATAAATATCGATGTCTGAAAACTTTGTGCCCGGTATGGCAATAGGTTCGCCACCTATTCCATTTGGGACGTAAACATAAGGGCGAGACGGGGCTTAACGGCCGCTGCCTACACCTTCGGGTAAGGCGTGAAGTTATGTTATGTTAAATCCGGTATTCGGTATTGTGTGTATTATTACTTAAAATTTAGAGATTTTCTAAAATACTATTCCAATTTGCTTTGGATGAGATTTGAGTGAAATTAAAATATCTAGTAGACTCTGTAGTACAGAGACTAGTATTTTTAAAGTTATTATAAAAAAATAAGTTATCGTATAAAGGTTCCGTATTTTGGTATAACGGTACCCTAAGAAATTAAAAATGGCAGAGACACTAGTATTTAGGAATGTGACATTAAACATAAGAAAACGATTTTTGATTAAACGATTAATTTATTACAATGAAAAAATCGATTAATTAATAATCGTATTTATTTAAGAAAATAATCGATTCATTTAAATTAATGGATTTTTAAATTTTTGGGCAATATGTACAATTAGTTTTAGGGGGTCTTATCAAGAGCGTGCACGTCGCGACCCCTGCCGTCCCAGTGGGACGCAAACTTGACCGAAGCAAACTGAGCCGGACGGGCTGCTCCGGCGTGCCCCGGAAGCGACGGGCACCGATTAGCCCCCGTTGGTGCGGCTGCATGCGCATGCGGCGAAGGAGGCCGCCACTCTTCACGCACCGCCAACCCTGGTGGGACGAGGAGAGGGGAGTGCCGTATAGGCACGTGGAATGTTAGAGGTAGTATGATCAGAAAGATGAATGAGATGATGGATGTAATAAATGAGAGATGCCTGGATGCCTTATGTTTGACGGAGACAAAGCGAAGGGGGAGTGAGACCGAGGACCTCTCCGGTGGCATGGTAGCCCTATGGTCCGGAGTGGACCAGGACGTCCGTGCTAGTGGGGGTGTTGGAGTCATTCTCTCCTCCCACTTTGCTTCCGGAGTGAAAGATTATGAGTTCGTAGGCCCAAGACATCTTTGGGTTCGAATAAAACTGGGGATCACACGAGATTTTTTCTCTCCGCGACATCGTGGAGAAACAACTGGCTGTTAACCGGAAGGTTTTCTGCGGTTTTGTGTATCTGGAAAAAGCGTTTGTCAGAGTGTTACGAAAGGATCTGTGGGATATACTCCCGGGCTACGGGGTGAGCGGAGCACTGCTGCGCGCTGTGCAGTCCACTTATGAGGGCTGCACAGCGTGTGTGCGTGTTGACTGCGGCTTGTCCCCCTGGTTTGACGTCAATATCGGCGTCAGACAGGGTTGCGTGCTGTCCGCTCGACTGTTCATCCGATACCTGGACAGTTGTCTCCAGAGAGTGAGATCGATGGATGTAGTGATGCGAATGGGTGACCTAGTTGTGAGCTGCCTGCTTTACGCAGATGACGCCGTGCTTCTGGCCGAATTGCCGTCGGACCTGCAAACACTAGTCACTACTATGAAAGATGATTGCATGATTAAAGGCTTGCAGTTGAATGCGACGAAAACGAAAGTTATGGTGTTTGAAAGGGAAGAATCCAGAACAGATGCAAGGATAATGATTGATGATGTAGTGCTGGAACAGGTGAATGAAATTGTATATCTTGGATGCGCTTTTAGCAGGGATGGAAGGTACACCACGGATGTAGAAAAACGAGTGGCGATAGGAAATAGCGTAAATGGAGCGTTGGCCAGATTCCTGGGCGCAAAAAACGTCAGCAGAAAAGCCCAGCTAGCAATCCACAATGCAGTCCAACGCTAACTTATGGAAACGAGAGCTGGGTATGGCAGAGTGTGCATGAAAGTAGAATAAACGCGGTAGAAATGAGGGCACTGCGCAAAATCTGCGGAGTGACTCTCGCTGACCGCGTAGGAAACAAGGTTGTAAGGAAGGAAGTTGGTTTGAAAGAGAGTGTCGGTGTAAAAGTAAGAAAGGGCATGGTTGGTTCGATGGTTCGGACATGTAGAAAGGATGGATGATGCAAGACTGACCGATCATTTAACACGATTGACCAGATATACAATGCAAAAGCGGATGGATGTAGGAGTCGAGGACGGCCAAGACACACATTACATGACCAAATAGAACGTGTTCTGGAGGAAGGTGATGTTAGGAGCCTCAAAAACCGACGCGCGTGCTTGAAAAGAGTTATGAAAGTTAACGAAGCGAGTGAGTATCCATGTAATATTTAGTAATTTGGAAATATACAATAAAAGAGAACATATCAACCAAATGTCGGCTTATAAAATTGTATTATTCATCGACTCCATCTAGTGAATATTTGAATAAATAAATAACTAAACTGTTTCAAAGGTATAGAAGGAATGCGGTCATTGATGGCGTTAACAAATAAATAACATTATGGAAAAAGTGTTCTTTAGCAGTTTTCGTTCCGGGCCAGAAGACCAAACTTAATATCGGGGCGTTGCAGATGAAAAAAAGTCGGTAATATGTAATTGAATGATTAATAAAATAATCGGTTATTAATCGATTAGTCATATAAAAATAATTACTAAATTTAATAGATTTTTTTACTTTTAGAAGTTGATTTTTAATCGAATATTTCAATAATCAATTATTTTTTCACATCCTTACTAATGTTCGTTAGTGATTATTTTTTTACACGCTCTTCATTATTGTTCGCTTGTTCTATCGGTCAGTGTCATCCATCGGTGTCAAGTTAGTGAAAGTGCTTTCGTTATTTCGTAATTTTATAATGGCGGAGTATTCAAATGCAGAGTACTATGATATGATTATGTGTGTGGGTGCATCGGAGGGAATCCTTACTGCAGCGCGCGAACTTTATCGACAACGTAACATTGATGGAAGAGAGCTGGAGAATCAGCGAAGACTTCCTTCTTATGCATGCTTCAGGAGGCTGATCAACCGTTTGCACTCAAACGGTTCTTTCCACAGTCCAAACTCTGAAGGACGATCGTGTGACCGTGCGGACGCTCGTGTAGAACAGAATATTTTGGATCACTTTGCTGAAGATCCAACTAGAAGTACTAGAAAAGCCTTTGTCGTATTAGGTGTGTCTAGAATGAAAGTATGGAGAACTTTAAAAAAAGATAGTCAGCATCCTTACCATTACCAGCGCACACAACAGCTGACAGAAGCAGATTTTTTATTAAGACTGCGATTCTGTGTGTGGTATCGTAGTCAGGTTACTGCTGACCATATGTTTGCGTCTCGGGTTCTATGGTCTGATGAGGCTACCTTTACTCGTTTTGGACTATCCAATAGCCACAACGAGCACTACTGATCCCATGAAAATCCACATGCTTTTCGTCAAAGCCATTTTCAGCACAGGTGGAAAATTAATGTGTGGGCCGGTATCATCGGTGACAAATTGATAGGCCCTGTATTTTTGCCGGACCGGTTGAACGGTGAAATCTACTTGGAAATGTTGAGGACCACCTTGGAGGAAGAACTTGAAGGCCTTCCTTTGTTAGTTTACCGCGACATGATTTTCCAGCAAGACGGCGCGCCAGCGCATTACACTCGTTCTGTACGCGAATATCTGGACGATCGCTTTCATGCGTGGATTGGACGTTCTGGAACTGTTCCATGGCCACCACGGTCTCCCATTTAACGCCAATGGACTTTTTTTTGTGGGGATATTTGAAAAGTGTGGTGTATGCTACGCAGTGTGAAACTGTGAATGATATGCGCCAAAAAATTGTGGAAGCTTGTGGTACTCTAACACCGGAGTATCTGAGCCGTGCCACACAATCTGTATCGCGGCGTGTAAACCTATGTGTTACGAGAGGAGGACAGCACATTGAACCTTTTTTGTAGTCACACTGAGAAATGGTAAGTGTTCACCATAAATCTTAAACGAAAAATCTGGTTAGATATGTATTAAACTATGAATGAATTTTATTTATTCAGAATGAAATACAAAATTTTTATTTTATATCTCACCATAACTTAGCAATATCGGCTCTACTACTACAGAATAAGGTCTAAATTTTTATATCCGTGTTGTAGGTACACAAGAAATCGTACCATATGTTACGATTTCTTGTGTATGTGTGTATGTGATATCAATGAAAGTCTTTATAGTAGGGTGACCATGTCAAATATTATTATTTGCGGACTCAGTAGGAATTATTAATTTTTTTTCAGATCTAAAATTTCGACTTATCGCATTTTAAATATAGCCATCCGATAGGCAATTCCATCCTGTATACAGCCCTCGCGGCTTGATATACCCAATGTGGGACACGCTGTATATACGCGTTTCACATTCTCATTCATTCTCATCTACTTATTTTGGATTTATGAGTCGATGGTGAAATGTTGAGTTAAAAATGCATAATAAAACATCTTAAAGTATTTTAAATGTTGATGAAATAAAATCACAGTTCCACATTTTTTAAATACGAGTGTCTTAGAAAACATTTAAATTTCAAGGTCAATATTGAGCTATATTAAATTCAAAACAGTAGTCAACATTTTGACAGTGATAGAGCCACGCCAATTGATGCACGAATAGGCCGGCTCGACCCGCGAAATAAAACCGTAATATCGACGTAAAGTGGCTTTTGCCGCGTTTCATTCGATGAGAGAGGTGTCCGGAAGATCAGATCCATCCAACTACATCTAGAGGAGCACAAGTTTTAATGGCCGCCAGTACATTCGCTAAAATATCACCGGGTGGTCAGCTGGTTATATTCTATGAAACTGATGAATCGTGCAAATGAAAAGAGTATCAACGATATTGTTATAGTTGTGATGATGAGAAATAACTCCCGAGAGCTACTACTTTTTTTACTAAAACAAAAGCTAAAATTTTTTAAACTTAGAAATAAGGTGCCAGCAACAATGAGTTCGTAAAAATATTAAAACCTCTAAACATAAATAAAAACTGTATATGAGCGTCTGTCCGTACTGACGACCGGCTGCGACACGGGCGTCCTGCGTGACACACGTCCTAGTGTGTTAGTATGAAAGTAGGAAATAACAGCACAGCCTGTGTTCGGCCTATCCTATCAAACAACCTTATTTTGCTTTTAGGAAAAATAAAAGTCTGGTCTACTCATTTAAGTTTATTCATTACAATCCAATTATTTGTTGTATCTTATTATAATTCAACATTAGCAATTTATAAACTGTGCCAATACTGAAGCTAACTGAGACTATGTACATTTGAGCTTATAAGAAATTTAACAAAGTAAAATAAATCAATCGTCAAAAGCACCAAGTACCACATTCGTGGTCATTAGCTATTGTATCGTAACAACATCTACAAACATACTCTTCCTCAAGGCAAGTCTTCCGACTCATTGATCAAAACAACTTCCAGGATTATATCGCGTTTATTTATTATTTATTTATATTTATTTCCCGAAGTTTCGAACTCTTTACAGTGATCATTTTCACGAGTGATGAACAAAAAGATGGTAGTTGTTCAAAAGCTATTTTCGTTGATACAGAGAGCACCCACTTTTTGGAAATAAAAATCAAAAAGTTGATGTTAAAATATGATTTTTACTATTGGTAACCCACATCAGACCATGAGAACAAAAGTTAAATACTTATTTATAAGATGCATTCATATATCCTGCTTCTAAAGATCCTTTGTTGTATGATTTAATAAGTAAAAGTTGTTATTATTAAATTATTACAAATTATCTTATTTTCTAAGTCGTTTGAGATTAAAGTATAACTATTATTAAATATTCATTGATTTTAAATTAAAAGGTAAAGTGTTTATTAAAAATTTACCACTGGGTCAAAAACGCGGCCAGTCCTGAGAAAGACCCAGCAAGAAAACTCAGCGGCTGTTCTGCAAAACTGATTATTATTTCATTTTGAACGTCGGGAAATAAATATAAATAGATAATAAATAAACGCGATATAATCCTGGAAGTTGTTTTGATCAATGAGTGGGATTCGCGAAAATCTTAGAGATAAATAAGTCTTCCGACTCTATGATCTTTACTTCAAGACATGATCCGACTGTATCACCCAGACCTACCGTCTGCCGCCTACCCACGGTCTACTACAAAAAAGCAGCAGATACCGATTTCTACAAGGCTACGGCTAGGGCATTCTGGTATAATCTCCAACCCAACGAACCGTGTACTTTTGCAAGATTAACTAAATGTCACCTCGTAATCTATTTCGTCTTCATCTACAATCTCAATGAGTACTTAGCAATCAGGCATCTTCCTTATGCGGTCATGTGCATGTGGTCATGTGCAAACATATCGGTCCCCCTCAAAAACTTCTACAAATTGAAAGGAACCACAAAATTTTGTATCTAACTTCGTTTGATTGCGTTCCTCATTTTAAATCAATACGAATTCATGGACCGAAAATCTTATCAAAAAAAATCTTTTATTTACTCATTTATTGGATGGAAACAAAACAAACTTCGCTGGGTTAGCTAGTAAAAGATAAATGAATGGATACATTTCAAATTACTAATTATTTATTATTAAATATTTATTATTATTATACTATTTATTTTTTATTGATACATTACTAAAAAACAAACATCAATGGCTTACAACAATAATATAAAACTCGGTTGGGGTTCGTATGATCGATCTTTATTTAATAGCAACTTACCAATTTTCCACTAGCCCCTTCAGCATAGAAGTATTGATTAAAATTCTATAGCATATTTTATTTTTATCATTATACATAGGATTTAATTATGCTTATGCCGGGTCTAATCACAGGTAAAAAAATGAGGGTTGATATGATGCTGCACAGTCGTAGGTCATCACCAACTGGTAGGCGTTGGTTGAATAATCTGGTTCGACCATACCGATTATAGTATGGAGGTGAAGGCGATATCCCTGGAGTCAAAATCTCTTAAATCACTAAACGTAAATGGAAAACTGAAAGCCACTGTGACTATTATTTCTAACAAAATCAGACAGAATAAATTACCTATTTCGCCTCTTCTTCTCTGCGATCTCGCCAGGGTCAATAGCTATCCCGGCTCAGTGGTGTGAAATGTGCTACCAAAACCTCCAGAGAAGTAGGCCTAGGTAAAACTCTTGAAAGGCAATGCTACAGAAACCAATGTGTTGAATTGTGTTAAAGTGAGATGTCCCTTTGGAGATAGATCTGCCGCTGTATCTGGTAACATTGATCCGGATTGGTATAAAGTTGGCGCAGTAAACGTGTATATCGGACGAGTTCAATGTAGTTAAGAGATATAGAGCATTAAAGCGGTGGACATGAACAGAATAAATGCCTTCTAAATGTGGTACTGGCGAGGTATTTTATAGATTTCAGCCAGAGAGAGAATCAGCCAGTCTTGAACCGGTTGCGTATATAATAGTATGTCTATATAAAGTGGTGGTCAACCACCGTTCTGAAGTAGTACTTGGGGTATTATGTACACATAGCGCGGATACTTTGGTACAACAGAGGTTACTAGTTACTGACAAAAATCAGCGTAAAAGACCATGTAGCCGTATATTTACGAAGGTGACCAAAACGCACTTCCACGAGATTTTAGGTTTTTGTAGAAACGATAACTAAAACTAGTTAAAGACGACGAGTTATGAATTGAGCCACGAACATCACTACAAAAATTGACTGAGAATGAAAATAAATATTATATACATACATAACTTCACGCCAAATCAAGAGAACAGAGTGCCATAAGGCATGATTCTTACCCGTCTCACAAATAAATATTACAACTATTTATCATTGAATATTAAAACAACGTTACTATCTGGATTGATGAATAAGTATCTGCGTTTGATAGTACATGTTTATAGCTAAATTGTGCTTAATTTAAAGATAATTCGTTGGTATTCTTTGAGAGCTGTTTGTTTAATTGGTGATTTGTATTTCAAAACAATATGAATTAAGCACAATACCGATACGTAAATCTTTTATTTGGGAAAAACTTGTAAGCAAATAAAAGTGGAATGCTGTGGACAGGGTTTTTCGTCGATGACATCAATAAGATATTGGTTTAATGAATTTAGACGTTCTGGTGTAGGTCTGTTTTCGACGAAGAGCGGTCAGAATGTCTCTCAGACGTGGTTACTGATGAAATCGTCAAAACAGTCCACGATATCATTCTCATTGCTCGCCAAACGAAAGTCTACAAAGTAGCGGACGAAATGGACATCTCTTAAGACACAGCAAAAAGATTTAAATTATAGAAATCGTCTGAAAAAGGTCAGCAAAGAAAGACAGCGGAGGGTAAAATGATACCAGTAACGATGTCAAACCAGTGTTTGAACCATTTTAATCACAATGAGCAGGGGTTTTCTTCGTGAAGTTTGTGACTGTTTAAAAAACCTGGATTCATTTCTACACCGCAGAGACCAAAAAATAAACAAAAAATAAGCAATTGATTTTTTGGTTTGGACCCCAGCAAATGAAGGCAAAGTCATAAAATTTATAGCCACGGCAATTTTGGGATTCTAAAGGGATAACTCTCATTAATTTTGTTCAGAAAAGAAGAAAAATTACACGGAATACGTTATTAGTTTGTTATTCGATAGATATCATAACAAATTGAAGGAAACACGGCCCATTCGTCCAAAAAAGGCGCTATGTCATCACCACACGGCGCACTGCTCTCACATTATGGCAGCTAAATCGTAAAACTTGAACTATAAATTACTGCTTTAACCAATATATTCACCTGATTTAAATCCATGTGAATTCTTCTTAAACATGAAGACTTGGCTTGAAGAAAAAAACATCAACTCATATATTTATTGTAGTGTGAGATTGTAGAGGTTATAATCGAAAGTGATGCAAATTTATTAGAGAATATTTATTTTTGGACAAGTTAAAAGATTATCAGAAACGTTGGGACAAGTGTATAAGGCACATGAGACTACGGAAATAATAATTAATTATTTTAATTAATCAATTTCTAAGACGGATATTTATGATCAATCTTCATATGTAAAACACTGATGGGTAAGAAGACTAAAATATAATTTAAGTCGTGCAATTTTTATTGTTAATTCGACTGAAAACAAATGGACAGTGTTCCAAATTAAAACAAGTTATTTTTTTTTAGTTTTACAAACATTAGAGTTTGGTACATTTTATAACTGTTTATGCTTGACTGGATTAGGGTGCTAGGGTTATACTAATAGGATGGTGATTCAAATAGGCTATTAAATGAATGGCCAAACGTACGAACACACGATCAAGTACAAATAAAATTTGCTGTTTCAGTATACTTTGAAATTTTTTATTAAGTTTCTTTGCAGCACATTCAGCTGAAAAAAAAACAATGTTTTATGTAAACAGCTTAGAAATAGAAGAAAATTGTGTTATGATTGTGTTCATAAGTAGTTTTAATCAAGCCATGATTGGGTATTAATTGTTTTTTAAATGCCTGAATTTGTAAAACAGGCAATTAAATTAAAAAAAAAAACATAACTTCATGTCAAGTCTCTTGCGGGGTAAGCAGAAAAAACAATGAGCCATTGATTTTAAGGCTCCGGACATCTGTCTGAATCCTAAAAATCGATGGCTCACTGAAAAAGGAGATCCCTTTTCAAGGATTCGTTCTATTTGGTCTTGTAAAGTCTGTTGTGGCTGTCCTCGACTCCTGCATCTGATCTGATCCTCTTTTACATTATAAATGTGCGTAGTCAATCTTTCACAATCCATTTTTTCTACCTATCGAAACAATCAGAGCATCCCTTTTTTACTTTCACACCGAAAATCTCCTTATATCCAAATTCATTTCGCTGAACGCGTTGGAAACAATATTGAAATTCTTTACAACTTTAGTTTCAATGCTGTCAGCGAAAGTAACTTTGCAAATTTTACGCAGCTCCCTTATTTCAACCCCGTTTATCCTACTTTCTTTTCATTTCTTTTTCTAGCGCTACTCTACTTTCCACATCCACGGTGTATCATACGTAGTGAAAACGTATACAAGATAAAAAACAAATAACTAAAATAATTTGAAGTAATTCAAGCATGATTGAGTTTTATAATTATGTGGCGAAGGCAGCTTGCACTATGAATAGTTGTTAGTACGCAGCTATTATGCTTCGTCACTGTGAATTTTGTGATACCTTATGTTCTTCAATTTCAATTTTCTGAGTCAAAGGACACCCGGATGGAACGAAGTTCCTTTCGATTAATTAGTCAAGGAATTGTAATAAAATTTTAGAACTAAAAAAAACATATATAAAATATGAAAACATGGAAAATAAAACTTCAAAAAGAGTTCCGATACCAAGATTCGAACCCGAGCCCCCCTGTATGAGAGCAAGGTATCCCAGCCACTAGACCATTTTTATAGTTATCAATTTTTCTAAATAAGCCGATACTTGAAAGTGCAGTTTGGCATGAAAAAAGTGTCGTGACAATTTTTTCCGTCTAGCCCCCTTTTACAACGCGCGATAAGGAACTTCGTTCCAATATATACACATACACATACATAACTTCACGCCAAATCCCTTGCGGGGCAGGCAGAGACAACAGAGCGCCATAGGGCACGATTCTTACACACCTCACTCGCTTCGTTGACTTTCATAACTCTTTTCATGCACGCGCGTCGGTTTTTGAGGCTCTTAACATCACCTTCCTCCAGAACACGTTCTATTTGGTCTTGGAATGTGTGTCTTGGCCGTCCTCGACTCCTACATCCGTCCGCTTTTGCATTGTATATCTGCTTAGTCAGTCTTGCGTCAACCATTCTTTCTACATGTCCGAACCATCGGAGCATGCCCTTTCTTACTTTTACACCGATACTCTCTTTCAAACCAACTTCCTTCCTTACAACCTTGTTTTCTACGCGGTCAGCGAGAGTCACTCCGCAGATTTTGCGTAGAGCCCTCATTTCTACCGCGTTTGTTCTACTTTCATGCACACTCTGAAATACCCAGCTCTCGCTTCCATAAGTTAGCATTGGGATCAGGACTGCATTGTGGATTGCTAACTGGGCTTTTCTGCTAATGTTTTTTGCGCCCAGGAATCTGCCCAACGCTCCGTTTACGCTATTTCCTATCGCCACTCGTCTTTCTACATCCGCGGTGTACCTTCCATCTCTGCTAAAAGCGCATCCAAGATATAAAATTTCATTCACCTGTTCCAGCACTACATCATCAACCATTATCCTTGCATCTGTTCTGGATTCCTCCCTTTCAAACACCATAACTTTCGCTTTTGTCGCATTCAACTGCAAGCCTTTAATCATGCAATCATCTTTCATAGTAGTGACTAGTGTTTGCAGGTCCGACGGCGATTTGGCTAGAAGCACGGCATCATTTACGTAAAGCAGGCAGCTCACAACTAGGTCACCCATTCGCATCCCTACATCCATCGATCTCATTCTCTGGAGACAACTGTCCAGGTACAGGATGAACAGTCGAGCTGACAGCACGCAACCCTGTCTGACGCCGATATTGACGTCAAACCAGGGGGACAAGCCGCAGTCAACACGCACACACGCTGTGCAGCCCTCATAAGTGGACTGCACAGCGCGCAGCAGTGCTCCGCTCACCCCGTAACACGTAACCTAACCCGTAACCCCACTCCTTTCGTAACACTCTGTCAAACGCTTTTTCCAGATCCACAAAACCGCAGAAAACCTTCTGGTTAACAGCCAGTTGTTTCTCCACGATGTTGCGGAGAGAAAAAATCTGATCCATGCACCCTCATCCGCTTCTAAAACCACCCTGAGCCAATATATAACACTTATTATGAGGTTTTATATTATAAAAAAACCTCACCGTCTTCAGTATCTCCTTCTGATGGGACTACTTTAATTATCTTAATAGTACTAACAGAATCTATATAAATTTCATAATTTGTCAATGAAATATATGTTTCATCGTTTTTTTTATAAATTGTGTAATTTCCTTCAATTTTGGCTATAATTTTTCCTGAAAAAATATTAATAATTTAATAACTGATTTAAGCAGAATCTTAGTGTATTCTTTTTTATTATTATACTCAACACTGGGTTGTAATATTTCTCTGCATAATTATTTAATTACATCCTTTTTAGCTCTAGAATACCAAATATTGTAAGTAAAATAAGAAACTAAAACTTACCTGTATTTGTATAGAATTTTCCTTTGTGACCGTCGATGGTTAGAGCACCAACGGAACCATTGTACGGAAACATTGTACTCGCTAATTAATGCTAAAGAAGGGCAATCAAGCGTTACTATAGTTCTAGTGGAATCTGTATTAAATTTGAAATTGTGAAAAGGGATTTAATATTGTAAACCTCCTAGCTGTTTGCATTGCCAAACAGTATTTATACGTATTTAAAACATACCATAACTTCACGCCTTTTGTTATCCGAAGGTGTAAGCAGCGGCTGTTAAGCCTCGTCTCACCGTTATGTTTACGTCCCAAATGGAATAGGTGGCGAACCTATTGCCATACAGGACACAAAGTTTTAAGTCATCGATATATATCACACATAACTTCCAAAAACAATTTAGAAAAGTCATAGGTGTGAGCCAGTGTCAGGAATCAGACCCAGACCTCTGTATCAAAAGCCGTATGCTCCACCATTGGGCCAGCGAGACTATTAAAATTTTCCATTAAAACCGGCCATCATGTTGCTTTAAAAATCATCTGCCATTTTTCTAACAGAACTACATATTCCATCCAATAAATTGTTTTTAAATGATCTGGCGTTGGTCGTGGCAATGCTGGCGGGCGAGGAGGAGTGGAGGGCTGTGATGGAATAATGGATAAAAAAAAAATAAAGTCGTAGGGTAGACTTCATCCGTCGCAGGCGCTCGACGTTAACGCATAGATTCATCGTGCCTCGGACGAGTCTGTGATCGCTCCCAGTTTTCACTCTGTTGATCACTAAGACATCGTTGAAATTATGTCGCTTATCTAACAAGATAAAGTCTATCTCATTATTCCTCGTTGAACCATTGGGGCTAATCCATGTCCACTTCCTATGGAGTGGTTTTTTGAAGAAGGAGTTCGTCATATAGAGACCTTCCTTCTCCAGAAAAACAGGCAGTTTGTGACCCCTCTAGTTTCTCACCCTAACACCAAATTGCCCTACCCTCAGCTCATCGTCTTTCCTTGTGCCTATTTTCGCGTTGAAGTCTCCCATAACCACCGTGAAGTAGTTTTTGGACGAGTGGATTGTTAATGGGCTAGTCCTTTCCATCATGGTTACAGAGAACACCCGTTCTGGCCATTCCTGGTTCCACATGTCTTTGATCCCATCGTACTCCTTCTTCATCATTCCTGCCTCAATAAGGTCTATCCTTGTCTCCAGCTCGTCGTCCAACTCCTCCGTCTGTGTGCTTGCCTCTTTTATTCGTATAGACTTTAACCCAGTTAATCCTTCTTTTTGTGTTACTCCACCTGCTTTTAGTCCAATCGTTTGTGTATACATGTCTTCCCATTCCGTGATTGTTGCCTTAAGTGTTCCTACTTTGTGCGCTTCACCTTTTCCCTTGCACGCTTCCCTCAGTTCATGCACCTCCTTCTTCAGTTTTTCATATTTTATTCTCTGTTCGTTTTTGTACACTTCTAGCTCTGTCTCAAGCTCAACTATCTTCATTAACTCTGTCTTGTATCTTGCCATGGTCTGCTTTACGAGGCCTGTAATTTCTGCTGCACATTTTTTGACCTCTCTATGTACATTTTTATTTGTTCTTGTAAAAGTTGCCAGTTCTTCGACCTTCTTTTGCAGTCTCAGCACTGCTACCGGCACCTCCACTTCTTTTGCCTGTGTTGCTATTGGGCTATCCCGTTTCTTCCTCTTTTTGGGTCTATTATCATTTGGGCTGTCGCCTTCTGTTCCAGTTTCAACTGTCATTATTTTCATTGATTCGTCAATCGTCCTATCCTTTATTTTGTCTATCGCCCTGTCCATTGTCCTGTCTTTTGTCCCATCCCTTGTCCTGTCCGGTGGTGTTCTGGTAACGGTACTACGTGTGACAAACGGGCCCACTACTTCCCACGAGATCGCCTCGGCATCCTCGCTACGACACCCACTTTCCTTCTCTTTAGTTTTCATAACACTGCAGAATTTGCCAATTTACCACCCATTTCTGGGAAGCGTTCAACAACTCCACACGTGAACCACCAGAGACCTGTGAACGATAAATCCGACACCACCTTGCGAGATGTTGTCGCTTTCCCGGTAGAAAACTAAGTTTCCAGATTACCGTATCCTCCCCCTGATAATCCCACAATGTCCCAACGAATCTTGCTCAGTTTTTCTTCAGGCTCGGTGATCCTCTCGTCAGTCCTAAGCGTGTGGATATTGTGTGTTACCAGGGCCAGAGGTCGTCCTTTATGGTAGTCATGTCGCGCCCGGGGATTTTTAGCACCCCCTACTCCGCCGTTACTGAGCCCGCTACCGTGAGCTAACGGAAGAGCGGAGCTGCCGTGACTGGGGGCCGCAATTTTTGTGTCGTAGGGGAGTTTTTGACATAATCGCCACGCTTGGCGGGTTGGCGATCACAGTAGGTCTTGATTTTTCATGAGAGAAAGCTGCTGCCCATGCTTCTAGTTTTCCCTTAGTCGCCTCTTACGACACCCATGGGACGAGATGGGGTGGTAATTGTCTAAGCTAGCATCACACAGCAAGAAATACTCGAAATACTTACGTGAAATCAATTAATTTACAATTTTTAAGGAATTGTACTTGTAATTGTAAATTCATATTTAATAGTATCTGCTACTCCTTGTACAATAGTTAAGTTTAGATTGTTCAGGTAATTTTCTTCAATAATAATCTGAACGTTTTTATTCCCTGCCCTTATTAAACAATCGGTATCATTAGTGTTGCATATTTTATCTGAAATTAATAGTATATATGTATCTGGACTACAGCTGGATATTTTATATTCCAAAATGTAAATTGATCAACATTGTTATTTTGTTTTAATAAAATATTTATATTTAGATAAATATCTTATTAATATAAGATAATAATATCTTATGAAATATGTATGTAAGACCCTCTAATAAGCGCAGTCAAAAACTCGTCACAGCCAACTTCTTTTATATGTTTTTACATAAAAATTATTAAGCTTACTTCCCGCAGCACTGAAAATTATAACAGCTAGTACTGTTAATCTTCCCAGAAAATAAACCATCTTGCTTCGTATTTGTGCTGCATCTACTTTTTTGTAAAATTTCTTAGTATTTTTATATCATCTTGTACTTTGATCAAAATACGCTAATTCCAATTAAAATTTAAACTAGTTTAAAAAATTTATTCACAACGTGTAAACTTTATCAGCTCCCAATTTCCTGTTTAAAATGGTTGCACGTTGCACATTGCACGTTGTTTAAAATGGTTGCTGTCGCGACTTTTTTGTATTCAGTTACATGTTCTATAAAAGTGTAGTACATTCACACGTCAATCATACACGATATAAGCATTTTTTACGGGTCATTTTCTTACACCTTGAGTTACATTATTGGACTTATAGTAAGGATCTCTAATTTGTTTGAAAATATAATAAAGCCTAAATCCTTCCTCAATGGACTATATACCACTCAAAGAATTTTTCCAATCAGACCGGTGGTTTCTCAGATTAGCGCGTTCAAACAAACAAACAAACAAACTCTTCCGCATTATAATATAAGTATAGATATGTCACAATATACACTCGAGAGCAATGAATCCGGGTCACTTAAAGAATCCTAAAAATCTCGGAAACTAAAAATGCTAGGTTAATGCAATAAATTGTATTTAATAGACAATGTAATACTCCTTAAATGAAGGTATTAAAACTTCTTAGTTATTGTAAAGTTATATCATAAAAAAATCAAATTTGAAAAAGGGCCACTTTCGAAGATGGAACTACGAAATTACAGCATTTGGTTTTGCTTTTGTTTGTAATCTGTCATTTATGTGGGTACATAAACCATGTTGATAGTGCTCTATATTCATTATTCAAGCTGAAATTATGTCGCTTACGCCTGAAGAATACACCAGAATACTTACAATGCTGGAAACCGGCCGGAGTCAGCGCGATACAGCCAGGACTGTTGGTGTGTCGCTGTCAACAGTACAAAGAGTTCTCCGACGTTACGAAGAAACTGGTTTTAACCTACGCAGACCAGGAACGGGCAGAACCAGGTATACCACAGCACGAGAAGACCGATACTTGGTGAACACCATGCTTCGAAATCGCTTTCTCACAGGAACTGAACTCACCAATCAGTTTCGACGCCTCGGAGGAAGTAACCCAAGTGCATGGACAGTAAGACGTCGGCTTGCTGAATCTAACTTAAAACCCCTTAGACCTGCAAACGGCCCTAAACTGGAGCGTGGGCATCGTATTTCAAGACTAAGATATGCCCAGAGCCACGTAAATTGGAGTATTGAAGATTGGTCAAAAGTTATGTTCTCCGACGAATCAAAATTTATGCTCTACAAGCACGATGGAAGACACAGAGTGTATCGAAGACCAGGGGAAAGATTCAAGCAAGCATGCATCGAGGAAAAAGTAGCCTACGGTGGTGGGTCTGTACTTGTGTGGGCCGGAATTTCTTCTGAAAGTCGCACAGAGCTGGTGATCATAGAAAACGGCTCTTTAACTAGCGTAAGATATGTGGAAGAAATCCTCAATGATCACGTTGGTCCATTTATGGTCAATTTAGGTGAGGATGCTATATTTATGCATGACAATGCCCGACCTCATACAGGTAGGATTGTGAATGACTACCTTCAAGAGATGAACATTACTCGTATGGAGTGGCCAGCGCGCAGCCCGGATATCAACCCGATCGAGCATGCTTGGGACGAGCTAGGCAGATGCGTAAAACAACGAAACCCTCCCCCAATCACGCTTCGTGAGCTCAAAATTGCTCTCACAGAGGAATGGGAGAATATTCCCCAAAATCGTATAAGGAACTTGGTGTACAGCATGCCAAACCGTGTAAACGCAGTAATGGAAGCACGAGGAGGCAATACGAAGTATTAAAATTCAAGAAAATCGTAATAAAGTTCAAAAATTTCATGTTTCCTATTTTTGTTTTAAGGAGAGATCAGCAGATTTTTTCTTTATGTAATTTTGTGTTAATAAAATGTATGGTGACTCATATTTTTTTTACTTTCATTTAAGGAGTATTACATTGTCTATTAAATACAATTTATTGCATTAACCTATCATTTTTAGTTTCCGAGATTTTTAACATTCTTTAAGTGACCCGGATTCATTGCTCTCGAGAGTATATATACACATGGACATGCTGTATATTTTTGGACCGGTGTATAATATACATACACTTAAATAACCCCGTTGACACCCTCTATAAATTAAAAAAGGACATCGAAATCCGTTGCGTAGTTTCAAAGATCTTAGCATATAAAGAGACAGACAGCAGAAAGCCACTTTGATTTGTAGTTTAGGTACAGCTAATGATGATCATACCTAATGTCCTGGCATTTCGACATTATATAATACGACCGACACGACACTTAAATTAATAATTTAGTTCACAAAGGATGTTTGATAAGTGCTACGTGCTCTAAATTACTAAATTATTGACCAGAATTGACTCTATGACTGACTGTGTACATAGCAAATTACACGATACCTCTATATTACCAAACAAATCAAAATTCACAAGTTATCAGAGTTTACCAGTATTTACATAGAATTTTCATTATTGACCGTCGATATTAAGATTACCGATGGATCTATTAAATTTGTGAACAAATCCTGACCTCTGGTGTTATTGGTACTAAACCAGAAAGTATCAGGACGTATTCAATGTTTAATATATATATAATACCAAGAAGTTGCCAAGAGCCGCATTAAACTTGCAGATCTTGGCATCGCCTGGGGGATAAAGCCCCGAAGAACGATGACCAGGGCTCTAATGCTAGAGGTCCCCGGTCCGGAGAATGAGGGTGGAAGTCGTCGTCAACGCCTTCGGGACCCTCCCATGGCAATAGAGTACGTTGCCTAGGCTGGCACCGACTCCGAAAATAAGTGACTATTGTAAATATTTTAACAATTAAAGATGACTTAAAGACTATTGACAATTAAAGTATTACTTTTTGAATATTGTATTATGTATACAAATTAGTAAATTACGTTATTTATGGGTTTTTAGTTATAGACGTACTATATATTTAACCAGATCATGTCAAGAGCGTGCAAGTCGCGATCCCTGTCGTCCCTCTGGGACGACATCGAATCTTGACCGAAATGAACATAGCCGCGCTGGCTGTAAGGGCGTGCCCCGATAGCGACGGGCACCGATTAGCCCCCGTCGGTGCGGCTGCATGCGCATGCGGCTAAGGGGGCTGCCACCGTTCACGCAGCGCTAAACCTGACGGGATGAGGAGAGGAGAGTGCCGTATAGGCACGTGAAATGTTAGAAGTAGCATGACAATAAAGATGAATGAGATGATGGATGTAATAAATGAGACATGCCTGGATGCCTTATGTTTGACGGAAACAAAGCGGAAGTGGTGTGAAGCTGACGACCACCCAGGTGGCATGGTAGCCCTATGGTCCGGAGTGGACTTGGACGTCCGTGCCAGTGCGGGTTTGGGAGTCGTTCTCTCCTCCCTCTTTGCTTCCGAAGTAAAAGACTACGAGTTGGTAGGCCAAAGACAGCTCTGGGTTCGTATAAAACTGGGGATCACACAAGTCTTCCTGGTCGCAGCTTATACCCCCCTCAGCTCCGCTGATCCCCTTGAAGTCGAGGAGTTTTGGAAAACTGTTAGGGAGTGTCTGGATTTGGTTGAAGGAACTGAAAAGATAATTCTGTTTTTTTAATGTTTGGATCGGAACCAAGAGAGATGGCCTGGAGGCTGTTCTTGGTCCGAATGGTGACAATAGAGTGAATGATGCTGGTAAGCCGATCTTGAACGTATGATTGGAACGGAACCTCCTTGAGTCTAAACATTATTCCACCATTAAGATATTGACACGTATACGTGGAGACGAAATGAACAAAAAAGTATGACTGATTTGATTTTGATACAAGAGCCTACAAAGGCCCCACTTTTGATGCGAACCAGTACCTGATGGTAAGACGCTTTGTGGGCCAATTTAAGAAGTGGAGGCAGTGGCCAGTGCGTACCCATTTTGGAGAGCTTGAAAGGATAAAGTGTGAGATATTAGAAAATGAAAGTGTATGGAGTATGTTTGTAGACCTAGTCAGCAAAGAATCAATGACACGAGTCTTTCTGTCTTAGGTGTAGAAGAATGCTAGTAAAGAATGAAAGTATAGTGGATAGTGCAGAAGAAGTATGTGGTTATGCTAAGAGGCATAAGATTTTGAGAGCAGATGCCTGGTGGGACGCGAATGTAAAATCCAGCGTCGAAAGAAAGAAAAAAGCATGGTTGGACTATGTCTCAAGTTTCTTAAGTTTGAATCAGAATGTGACGGACGGTTGACGGAGAACTTCAGTCAATGCAATGCAGTTATGAGGGCTGCACAGCGTGTGTGCGTGTTGATGGCGGCTTGTCGCCCTGGTTTGACGTCAGTATCAGCGTCAGACAGGGTTGCGTGCTGTCCGGTTGGCTGTTCAAGCTGTACCTGGACAATCGTCTCCAGAGATTGAGATCGACGAATGTAGGGGTTCGAATGGGTGACCTAGTTGTGACCTGCCTGCTTTACGCAGATGATCGCTGTCTGACCTGCAAACACCTAGTCACTATTATGAAAGATGATTGTTTGATGAAAGGCTTACAATTGAATGTGAGGAAAACGAAAGTTATGGTGTTTGAAAGGGAGGAATTCAGAACAGATGCAAGGATAATGGTTGACGATGTAGTGTTGGAACAGGTGAATGGAATTTTATATCTTGGATGGGCTTTTAACAAGCATGGAAGGCACACCGCGGATGAAGAAAGAAGAGCGGCGTTAGGAAATCGGATCGGATATCGTAAATAGACCGTTGGGCAGATTCCTGGACGCAAAAAATATTAGCAGAAAAGCCCAACTAGCAATCCACAATGCAATAATGCCCAACGCTAACTTATGGAAGCGAATGCTGGGTATTGCAGAGAATGCATGAAAGTAGGATAAACGCGGTCAAAATGAGGGCATTGCGCAAAAACTGCGGAGTGACCCTCGCTGACCGCGTGGAAAACAAGGTAATAAGGAAGGAAGTCGGATTGAAAGAGAGTCGGTGTAAAAGTAAGCAAGGGCATGCTCCGATGGTTCGGACATGTAGAAAGGATGGATGATGCAAGATTGCAAAAACGGATGGACGTAGGAGTCGAGGACGGTGTAGACAAACATTCCATGACCAAATAAAACGTGTTCTGGAGGAAGGTGATGTTAGGGGCCTCAAAAATCGACGCGCGTGTGATAGATTATTCGAAATACTCGTATGACGTTTAATTATTGAAATATGTATGGTTAAATATGTGTCTGTTTTCTTTATAAATGTCTACTTACACAAATCAGAAAGATTTTGGAAACTATGTAATGAATTAGGTGACATTTTGTGACTTTGTAATTTGGAGGGTAGATCTCCTTTTATGTTGTATATTTGTTGCTATAAAAAGACGTGTATTCATTGTATTGAGACACTTATTGTGAACGATCGAAGCAGACGGAGCTTTGAGTCTTCTACTACATAAAAGCTAAGTGGATTTATCAAAATAAATATTAATAACATATTAAATGCTAAATAAATAAATACTATTAGATGAAAATTAAATAAATAATAGGTTGGGGAAAAAGTATTTTCGTATTTTTTTATGAAAAGTCAAGACATTTTTTTCAAAGTTTATTTACATTTATTTACAATATATATGTACCGTTTTGTTGAATAACTTTCTGCCATTTTGTGGGCAGAGACATTATCCCGTTACTGTAGAAACTTTGGGACTTCTGATCAAAAAAACGGGACAAATAGTTTTGGCAGTCCTCTCTTGAGGTCAACCTTACAGAACCTAAAGAATTCTGAAGAGACCGAAACAGGTGAAAATCTGAAGGCGCAAGGTCAGGGCTATATGGTGGATGCACTAGGACCTCCCAGTCGAACTCTCTTAATTTTTGCTGAGTGGCTAAAGATGTGTGTGGTCTAGCGTTATCGTGATGAAAGACCACACCCTTCCTGTTGATCAATTCCGGCCGTTTTCTCTCGACTGCTTCCTTTAATCTCATCAGTTGCTGGCAGTAAAGATCAGAATCGATGGTTTTGCCGGACGGTAAAAGCTCATAATGAACAATGCCCTTCCAATCCCACCATACACACAGCATCACCTTATTTCGTGTTAGGCCAGGTTTGGCCACAGTCTGTGAAGCCTGGCCAACTTTCGACCACGACCTTTTTCGCACGTTCTTGTCGTACGTGATCCACTTTTCATCGCCAGTTATCAATCTCCTCAAAAACGGCTCGGTTTCATTACGTCTCAATAATGAATCGCAAATGAGTACACGGTTCATTAAGTTTCTTTGAGTGAGCTCGTGTGGCACCCAAATATCGAGCTTTTTTGTATAACCAGCTTTCTTCAAATGGGTCAAAACTGTTTTGTGGTCAATTCCCAGTTCTTCAGCTACATCGTAACTACTAATATGCCGATCTTGCTCCACTCTTTCAAAAATGGCGTCCATTTTATTCGTAACAGGGCGACCAGAGCGAGGTGCATCTTTAACATCAAAATTTCCGGACTGAAAACGTTTGAACCAAATTTGTGCTACTCTTACTGACACTGCATCAGGTCCATAAACATCACAAATTTTTTTCACTGCTTGAGTTGCATTTTTGCCTTTTTTATAATAAAATTTTAAAATGTATCGAATTTCTTCATTAGATTCACTCATTTTTACGGAGAGAAAAACAAATGAAAAATAGCGAGAAACAACTTTTTTTTATTTTTTTCTTTTCTTTATAATGTAACCTTTTTAATGTTACCAAAACCAGCCAGACACAAATAGTACAGTCAAAGAAATTTTATAATAAGTTTATACCTACGTTATGCGAAAAGACTTTTTCCCCGACCTAATATTATTAATAAATAATTTTAGAGTGGGAGTCCGGTGTTTGGCTTAGGGCACTGCCATCGCCCAATATAGGAACATTATTAGATAATACGACTTTCCGTATCGCAACTTGTCTTCGTTTAGGTGCTCCCTGTGTTTCTTCGCAATTATGTCGCTGCGGAGAGGTTGTCGACAGCTGTCCCTGGCCTCTCATGCGCCAGGAGCGCCGGCCGCATTTCCCGTCACGCCAACATCAACGACATTATCCGTCGTGCTCTTGCCACCGCCGGTGTACCAGCCGTTCTGGAAACGAACGGTTTGGTGCGCGATGATGGCAAGAGACCGGACGGGATGTCTCTTTTGCCTTGGAGGATGGGTAGGCCTTTGGTGTGGGACGCTACTTGCGTCGACACCCTTGCGCCATCGCATCTTCCAAGCACGGTGGATGTGGCCGGTGCTGCTGCTGCTTCGGCAGAAAATCTCAAGCGGCACAAATACAGAAACCTTGTAGGTGACTATGTGTTTGAGCCGTTTGGGGTTGAGACTGTGGGGTCATGGGGTCCGAGTGCTCGTGCACTTTACAAAGATCTTGCAAAGAGGCTGATCGAAGTCTCTCGCGACCAGAGGGCTGGGCTATTCTTCGCACATAGGATTAGCATTGCCATTCAGCGTTGTAATGCGGCCAGTCTTCTGGGCACGCTGCCAGTAGACCGAGATGCGGAGAAATTTGATTTCAGGTAGTTTTTTTAATTGTATATATTGTAAATAGTAACATTTTCCTGTTGAAACACTTTTTAAACTATTTTAAATCTCAATCTACCGACTAAAACACGTATAGACGTCTGATCTCTAAATAAAATATGGAACTATTTTTATACTAAAAAGAAATAACCATAATTTAAATAGGTCACATATTTTACCAAACTTACAATAGCAAATATTGTTCATACAAATGAAATAAAGCATTGGCTATTTATAATGCGTTTAAATTATTTTTTGTTTTACTTGCGAATCAATTAAACTATAGTAAGAGACGGTAAGTCTGTCAAAACTGCTATAAAATAATAATAATAAATAAAAGAACTTATTCTCCCGTGGTTCTTTAACATAGAAGTCTTAACTGGGTGATCTTTGTTTAATATGATAAAAAATTTAAAATACTAATTCACCACCATGGTTGCGAGTTCCTTAACAAAATAATCACTAAAGACAGACATTAAAAACTGAAAAAGTTAGTACCGGATACGTTTAAATTGTGAATTTTAGTAAATTAGTCGCAATACCTATTTAAATAACGTGTGTTAGAAGTCTAAGACATATATTAGTATTTTGAAGTATTAATAATTATTTGAAGGTGGCTAAAAAAAATATTAACTATCTAGAATCATCGTTTCGTGGTTGGTTTGTTGGCGATGTAGAATGTACAAAAATAATAAACTTAACACGTCGTCCGTACTCGAGAAAGTAGTTATAGGGCAAGCGTTATCCACAGTTTGTGTTGGTTTTATATAAATTAAGGAGTTGCGATTTACAGATGCCTGATATTAATTTGTTCGATGTGTGTAAAATGTTTTGAGACCGTTAAAGATTTTTAGACAACTATTAAATGAACATAACGTAACATAACTTCACGCCTATTTCTACCCGAAGGTGTAGGCAGCGGCTGTTAAGCCTCGTCTCGCCTTTATGTTTACGTCCCAAATGGAATAGGTGGCGAAACCTATTGCCATACCGGGCACAAAGTTGTCAGTCATCGATATTTATCACACGTAACTTCCGAAAATTTCCAAAAGTCATTGGTGTGTGCCAGGATTTGAACCCACTACTTCTTGAATCAGAAGCGGAGTGCTAGCCACTGCGCCACCGAGACTGTTAAATGAAATGTTTGATTAATTTAAATCTTATACATTCATGTGAATTTTATTACGGGCTTTATTTTGAATAGTTTGATTTTTAAGATAGTTTGTGTTACAAGTACTCCCCCATACTGTTCAGCACATTATTCAGGGCCGTACCAGAGTAGAGTATATAAATGGCTTCGTTTTGGAACTCAAGTTACTTTTTAAGGTTTGTGCCGACTAGATTAATACTATTACTGTCGACAAAATACATTACGAACAGACTCTGATCCTATGCTAAAATTATTTTTTTGTTAGGGGATATGTATATGTCTCCGTGATGATAAGTGTCCACGTAGGATCATTTGTACAATAAAGAACATATTAAATTTATAGAAGATGAAATGGTCAGAAAGGTTTATCGGAGGTACCTAGAGACTGGCGGTTTTGTTCGTCGTCAAGGAAGGCCACGATTTCGGGTCACAACTGAAAGGCAGGATCGAATCATCGTGACGACCAGCTTGAGAAATGGTCATCTTACCTCCATTAACAGTGGTAGAGCCAAGCAGTTCGCTGCATGAATGGGCCGGCTCGACCGGTGAAATACCACGACCTCTCAGAAGACCGACGTAAAGTGGCTTATGCCGTGTTTCGTTCGGTGAGAGAGGTACCCGGAGGCCCACCCCCCTTCCCCGTCCTTTCCTATCCCCTATCCCTTAAAGGTCGGCAACGCAACAGTAACACTATATGTGTTGCTGGTGTCCATGGGCGGCGTTCGTTGCTTACCATCAGGTGACTCGCCTGCTCGTTTGCCCTCCTATCCCATAAAAAAAAAATAAGATACAAAACCAACTTCGTGGCTCATGGACTGTCTGGGGCGCTATATCCGCGAGCGGCAAAACTCAACTGGAGGTTGTTACGGTACTATGGCTGCAGACATGAAATGCTGAAAAGTACATTCGTGAGTACCTCACGTGATGCCATACGTGGACTATGTGGGCCCAAATTTCTTTTTTATGCATGATAATGCATGATAATGCATCGTCAGGAAATATCTTCGGGATGTGAAAATCACAGTTATGGACTGGCCAGCTAGAAGCTCAGATATGAACCCCATAGAGCACATGTGGGACGAGCTAAAAGACGTGTTAGGGCTTGTCAGCCAGTTGCCCAGACGATGCAGAAGTTGAAAACTGCCATAGAAGAGGAATGGGAGATGATTCCTCAAAATTTCTTAGAGCGGTAGATAAACTCTATACCTGATCGTATAAGTGCTGTGGCAGATAGAGGCAAGACGCGTTATTAAATTAAACCTTTATTTGATAAAACATGATTTATATTCAAAAATCAATTACCATTACTAAGGCGCGTACCCGACTTGTTAGGCGTAGCTCCATATTGTGAGGTATTCTGAATTAAATTTTAAAACAATACGATCGAAAAAGATGGTAAAAAGTATTAGGTTTAAAACTGCATCAATAGTTTTCGCTCGACCTAATATAAAAATAAAAAATAATATATAATTTTATCTAGAACCAAATGAAACTGAAAAGGCAAGGTGGGCCAATAGATGTACCCAGAAGTGTACAATTGATAAGAATAAGTCGAGTATGGCTTATCTCATTTTGGGCAGATGACGTCAATAGCTATAACAACATATGACGCCCGGACTTTTACATGGAGTTTTAGATAAAATAAAAGTTTGACCTTGTATGATATTGACGGAGCTGAGTAATTAGAGTTTGCTATTAATTAATATGTATCAACATGTGGAAAAATAAATTTATTTGGCCGGTTAGGTAGCTTTGTTAAATTTGGGTATTATTTGACATTAGCTGCCCACCAAGAATAAGGGTCACAATTTGATCAATTCGCACTGAGTTGAGATAAAAATCCGGCTCACAGTTTATCGCGTTTCTTTCTTCACGAAAAGACCCGAATCTAACAGAGTCCACCCGATCGTTTGCGCGCCGCCTACGCAAATGTGCAATGCACCAAACGGCTAAGTTCCGCCGAATATCCGACCAAACTAGTATCCGTCACAACACTAGTTTTAACTTATAGCCTCATTATGTACATTAAATAATTATAAGATCTTGTCGCGAGGTTAACCACATAAATAAAATAAAAAAAAATAAAAAGCCCTATATTTCAGCAGAAAATATTGAATAATGATTATTTGTATGTTAATAAAAAATAATTAGTAATTATTGGAATAATTGAATCACTAAATCAATATAGATTATAAATTATTTACTATATTAATTTATTGATAATAATATTGCTGACAAGCTTACACAGCACAGCCCCGAAAAATGGCGGGATGACCATTCTAAAATATGGGTCAACTTAAATGTTTTTGATAGGGGCGAGCAGCAGCGTCCCTATCTACAAGAGGTTTACCCCTGCGGTCTTCAACCCGTTTGCCCAGCGTGGGGACTATGGGCATAAACCTCCCTATAAAAAAAACCATCAATGCAACGACCCCCAGTTCCCGGTGATCCCGCTATTCCCGGCCAAGGCAGCGGTCGTGGTAACGGTAGGAGAGGGGGTGCGAAGAATCTCCGGGTTACGGCAGGCTGCCAAAAACAACTACTACTCGTACAAGAACGTGGCGAAACGAAAATCAGTCCATATGGCTTGGGGTGCCGAAATCACAGGGGCCAGATGCTGGTCAACCTCCTGGAGTCTGAAGGGCTTTTCTTGATGAATTTATTCTTCAAGAAGAGGAATCCAAGCTCTCTGCTGAGACACTCGAGCTGATGAGGCATAGGCGAGAAACTCCATCCGATCAGCTGTCTTCGTCAGAATGAAAAAGCCAGCGCATTAGAAAGCTGATGCTGCGCGAACTTCGTCGATCAAATACTCGAGCAATCGAGGACGCGATCGATACACCAGGATATAACACCACAAGTTTGAAGCGGGAGTGCGGTGATGCTGTTCTTCAAAAAAGGTGATAAGACCTTACTGAAGAATTACAGACCCATCTCCTCCATACTCCTGAGCCATATTTACAAGTTGTTCTTGTGGGTCGTCACGAATCGTCTCGCTGCAAAATTCGACGAATTATTAGAATAATTTATTTATTTGAATTGTTCAAATAATTAATTAATTATTATATTAATTGATTGGTAGTGATATAGATATGTAAATTTTGCTTGTTGACAGTCTCGGTGGCGCAGTGGCTAGCACGCTGCTTCTGATTCAAGACATAGTGGGTTCAAATCCGGGCACACACCAATAACTTTTCGAAATTTTCGGGACTTCGGAAGTGTGATAAATATTGATGACTGACAACTTTATGCCCGGTATGGCAATAGGTTCGCCACCTATTCCATTTGGGATGTAAACATAACGGCGAAACGAGGCTTAACAGCCGCTACCTACACCTTCGGGTAGAAAAAATCAGGTTTCTTATTTTATTGGTAAATTTCCAAGTTTGGCAAGCATATTTTAAGCAAGGCAACAAACAAGAGTTCAGGTCATGTCTTTATGTTCACTGGCATGTTACTTTTAAATATTTCTTTCAGTCTCCAGTATTTGTTCTAAGTCAATTGTGACATGCGTTCTACTTCTAGATAGTTGCTGTTATGTTCAAAGCTTACTTGTTTACCAAGGTATACATACTTGTCTGTATATTTGATGGGTTCACTGTTCACATTTATTGGTTGCTTAGTACTGTTAGTCATTAATATGGTTTTTGACAAGTTCATTTGTAACCCTATGACTTTGCAAGTGCTATTGAGAGACTCTATCATGTTCTGCAACTGTAGAGCTGTCTCGAAAAAGAGAACCAGATAGTCTGCAAAGCGTAAGTGACTTAGGTAGGACTCTTCTATCCGAATTCCACATGTTTCCCAATTTAGTTGCTCAATTATATTCTCTAGCAGAGCTATAATTATTCTTGGTGAGAGGGGGTCAACCTGCCTCACTCCTTCTTTAACGGGGTACCAAGGGCCCCGATTCTACTTCTACTTCATTTGAATTCTACTTCTACTGCTATTATGAGGTCGGGGGTTCGATTCTCACCCGAGCACAAATATTTGTAACAAACATGAATATTTGTGTGGTGTCTGGGTGTTTTTCTATGTATTTTAAGTATGTATTTACAAAAGAAAAGTATATATGTATTTATATCCGTTATCTAGTATCCATAACACAAGCATTTAGTTACTTAGCTTGGAAATAGAGGGCGCTGTGTGTATGGTGACCAAGATATTATTATTATTATAGATGATTTTTAAAATATTTATGTACTCTGTCTCTACATTCTGGTCAGTTAGTTTTCTAGATACCTTCATGCGATTCTGTGTCGAATGCTTTTCGATAGTCAATATAGGCTATGTAGAGCGGCTTATTTCTTTATTTATATTTTTCGATGAGTACAGTTTCTAATAAAATTGCAGTTGATATTAGTATCAATATATAAATTACTATGATATATATATTTACTATTGCTATGATATTATAAACGGTTATAATATATATTCCCTCATTATTGTTTCAGTTTCTCTCAATAAACCCTTTTATTTGATACCCATATTGTACAAATGCTTAAAAAATATTTAATCTGCCATATTGGCTGGTCCGCCATATTGTTTTTGGATTAATGACAAAAATTATATCGTGCATTCGGTTGAAGATATCTACTGCAAAATTGAGTTCAAAGATTCCACCGAACCTACATACTTGCATACGTATACTGCATAACGCAAGTTAAATAAAAGTTTAAAAAAAACTTGAGAGGTGTCAAGGGACACCCAGATGGAACGCAGTTCCTTTCGATTAATTAGTGAAGGAATTGTAGTAAAATTTTAGAACTAAAAAAACATATATAAAATATGAAAACATGGAAAAAAAAACTTTTTCGAACCCGAGCCCCCTGTATGAGAGCAAGGTATCCCAACCACCAGACCATTTGGGTAGTTATACATTTTTCTAAATATGCCGACACTTGAAAATACAGTTTGGCATGGAAAAAGTGTCGTGACAATTTTTTCCGTCGAGCCCCCTTTCACAACGCGCGTTAAGGAACTTCGTTCCAAAAATAAAAATTATGGAAGTAAGTAAAATAATATGTCTCAAATATGTCAATTATTTTCATACTCATCGCATGGATATTGCATTTACATCGTGGATCGAGGGGATAATAAGTATTTAAATAGCAGCTTAGCTTCGTAACGCATAACAGACCAGTCTGTAATGTAATGATTTAGTTTTTTTAAATACTTATTCTAGGCGTTGGATAGCGAGTAACAAATCACAATCACATCATTGCGTGTGCACCACATCCACATTTTAATGTAAAAATGAATAATCATTTCTCTAGTTACGGATTTGTTTGTCTGTGTATCGTTCAAATTACATTAAAATACGTCGGTCATGCAGTGTGGCGCGAGAATTGAGGCGCGGTGAGGATGAAAGATCGAAGTTCCCTTCACCCCGCTAGCGCTATACTTTTGCGGAGGCTAATTTATCAACAAGGTACGTGATTTTTATTATTTTTTTGCAGAAAATTATCAAATTGTGTCGTTATTTACTATGTAAGTAGAACTTTGTAAGTATAAAAAGTATTTAGTGGTTTTTATTTTCGCACACTTTTATTTACCTTGATAATGACATTTACCAATGACAGTTATGCATAATATACTTATATATGTTTAACTGTTATTATACATATACTTATATATGTTATTGTAGTTTACATTATTTATACATTTAAGTTATATATGTATAAATAATGTTTAATACTTTAACTAGCACTAATACGAATACTTCCAATTTGTGGACTAGCCCTACCATAAGTGACCGCGTTTCGGCACAATAGGTCATTACGGGTAAGATGCACTGGTCAAAGACTTTGGCTTTCAGGCATTGGGGTATAAACAAGTTGAAAACTCGACGCAGTTTGCCGAATGCGGCCAACCCAGCTGAATCCGTCGGCGATTGCGTCCGTGTTTCATTGTCCACGAAGACACTATCTTCAAGCGCCCGAGTTTAAGAATTTTATTTTAAGTTAATTTTTTGTTCATTGACTATTTGTAAGTGTCTGTGAAGTCCTACGAAAATAAAACTTCTTTGACTTGGACATAAATTTGCTGGTGGATTTAAGATAAGAGTTTTGTATGACGATTATAAGAACTTTATTATAGATATTTTGAATTTAATTTAATTTGATCAAACAAATAAAACTTACATTTACTGCTTTTATTAATTAGTATTACACATAAAATAGATATCATGTCTGGACTAGTTTTTCAGTGTCAATGTTAGTAACGTAATATTTTGGTACATGTCGGCCCTAAGTTAAAATTTTATGTGTTATTGTGAATGATTTACGATGTTGTGGCACCCGCATTCTAACTTGAGCCTTTTGTTCCAGAAGCATTCTGATCCATAGAGCCACCGTGACGACACTCAGCTAAGCATTTGCCTTCTTCATCCTTGGAGAAACCGTCCTTCGGATATACATTTCCCATCGGAGTGGCCTTTAAGTATATATTAGCTGGCTCCACAATCTTCGTCGCGAAAAACATCATGATTGGATAGCGTAACGTTTTTTCCAGAGTTTTGGAATGTTCTTTAAAATATTTCTTGATTAATGAGGCTGGGTAAAAATAAGATTTTTTGAGAATTAATTATAATTTGACATAGATTATATAGGAGCAGACAGTTATGGCAATAAAACAATATTATTATATTTTTGGGCTTTTACAACTGAGATATGCAAGTACAACATCAGTATTCTAGATTTTGTAGGAAGTTTCTTAAAAAATTAAGGAAACATAGTCTAATCACTCCAGAAAAAATGTACCTAACTATATAGATTATTTACATCATAGAATAGGGTATGATATATGCAAGCACTTGGAATGATATTTAGGCTTTGATGTTATTTTACCTTGACAATCTAATATACAATAATCCTGGTGATGCATTCCTTGGAATAGTTTTTACGTTTTGTTTTGAATTACATATGCGTCACTGAAGCTGAAGAAAAAACAAGCACATAGTATACCTTGATACGCTTTAAGGCCAAATGTATTATCAGTTTTCATGTTTAGCTTGCCCTCAGGCTCGGTGTCTGTTTTGAATTTACCAAGGCTAAAACGTTTTGTTCCGTCATCAGCGGTGAAAATCGTATAATATCCATTTATTTTTAAGACATAATTATCTAAAATAAAAAATAATATGTAAGTTATATTTATTCATTCAACAATATCAACATAAAATATATATATATATATATATACAATATGTCTCGTACCTGAGAAATGATTGAAGGATTTAGTTCAATTGTAATAATTTATTTCTATTTAGGTCTAAGGAAATTATAACACACTAGCAGACCGCGCGAACTTCGTACCGCTATATTGTATGTAGCTTCCCGCCTCAGGGAACAACCTCGCGTACAAACAAAATGTCGATGACGACGATGATTACACATGGCCTATGTTACTCAGTGATAATGTAGCTTTTTAAACAGTGGTAGAGCCAAGCAGTTCGCTGCATGAATGGGCCGGCTCGATCGGTGAAATAGCACGACCTCTCAGAAGATCGACGTAAAGTGGCTCATGCCGCGTTACGTTCGGTGAGAGAGGTACCCGGAGGCCCACCCCCCTTTCCCCATCCTTTCCTTTCCCCTATCCCTTAAAGGTCGGCAACGCAACAGTAACACTATATGTGTTGCTGGTGTCCATGGGCGGCGTTGGTTGCTTACCATCACGTGACACGCCTGCTCGTTTGCCCTCCTATTCCATAAAAAAAGAATTATCAAAGTCGGTCCAGTACTTTTTGAATTTATTGGTTACATACAAAAATACAAGTCTTTCCTCTTAATAATATTAGTGTAGGTGATAAAATAACTTCACCTGTATTCGTATGACGTGTCAAGACCTATTCCTTGAGAACCAAAGCTTCATAGGGAAACTGTTAGAACACTTTACTTATACCTTCGATATAAACTGACCTGCAGTAATGGTGACATTATCAGCGCTATCGATGTTAATACATGTTGTACATTGTCCACCTATACTATTTGTATTCGTTCCCAGAGATCCTTTTGCTGCAACGTTTGCTAATAAAGTCAAATTACAGCGCAAAGTGTATTCAAAAATTTGACTTTCCGCTCTTAGTCTGTAATTTTTGTTAAGTCTTATATATCTTACAAATTTATTAAAAAAAAAACATTTGTCTTCTTTACTAATATTATAAATTAGGTGACCTAGCGAATTGGATATCGCCTAGAAAGCAATAAATAAAATATTTTTTTCTAAAAAATGTTGTTTTATATTTTTGTTTGTATGTACTTACGTTAGTAAGGATTTACACTGGTCCAATGATGGAAATGTTGCGTTTTTAATATGATACTGGACATTACCAATACTGCCGTGTACGTTTTTTATTTTCATGGGATCTATTGGTTTGATTAAATCTTTGCATCCTTTTCTCACGACGTTAAAAAAATTATTAACACCCCTAGTCAGACATTCAGAATCACTAAAATTGCATACATCGTGCACTGAAATCAAAATAATTCAATCATATTTGTGATGAGTATCAAATGCAACATTTGAGGGAGATCCTGATATGTTGCATTTGATACTCATCACTAAACGTCACATTGAAAAGATACTGTTTACATACAAACAACATAAATTCTCGCTAAGTCAAGGTAGACCTTAAAAAATAAAAAAAATATTTTATATATATATATATATTTCATATGTATCTTATATTTCATATTTGGTTAGGGGCCAAGACCCAGTGACTTGTTGTTTTTATAAAGCTGAATGTTTCTCAGCTCATACTCATAAAATAATTAAGCTGTATTCATTCCAATACAGCTTATACAGTAATAACTATAATATTAAAAATTATAAAATAGTCAGAGCTCATAGACTTAACAAAGATAAAAACGATTGCCAATTATGAAGTTTGATTCATTGTGGCTTTTGCAGGTACGGAGTGCTAAAGGTTACCCACAGAAACAAACATACACAAACTTTCAGCATTTATAATATGACAAAGGACGATTCCGGGACTTTTTATTATTGCAAGGATACAATCCAGTAGACTGTATCTGACCCATTCCACTAAAAAATATCCAATCAAATGAGGAATCGAAAGGTGGGTTTGTGTGACCATTTAAAAAATAATAAACCAAAAAAGTTTAAACTTATTTTACGGGAACAAGGAGCAGACGAGCAAGCGGTTCACCTGGTGACTAGCGGTGCCCTTAGACAGCGGCTACACCGAGAGAAACACAGCTATGTTGCCGACCGATAGGGAGGGGCTTGAGGAATGTAAAGGGAAGGTAGAGGCCAACTGATATAAAACGCAGTATGAGCCACTTTACTTCAATTATCTGAGAGATCGTGGTAGATCACTGATCGAAGCCACTCCTTTCTATCAGCAAATTACATAACTCTACCGTTGCCGAATCTGTGTCACAATACCTTTTTTATAGTAGAAGCGGCAAACGAGCAAGCGGCCCCATGGTGAGCAACAAACGTCACCCATGGACACCTGAACACATATTATAGTGTTACAGTTGCGTTGCCGGCCCTTATAATAGGAAATGCACGGAGTCAGAAGTTGGATCGGAAAGGTAGCGGGAAAGGGGTTGGGCTTTCAAATACCTCTCTCACCGAACAAAATGCAGAAAAAGCCACTTTACGTCGAGATTCGGAGAGGTCGTGGTATTTCACCGGTCGAGACGGTCCATTCATGCAGCGAGCTGCGTGACTCCACCACTATTAAATAAGTTTTGTATGTCTTATAATAAGCACTAATTATTTAAAGAAATCAATAATACCCTAACCTTTAGTATTGTGCTCACAAATAATGTCTTTATCATCATTTTCACCACTTTCCTCATTATCTATACCTAGAAAAGTAAAATTTTTGTTAAAAACCACTCACTTTCTTACACAACAATAACAAAACAATTTTAAAATAACAATTAAAATCTAAAGTAATATTTGTCTTTCCACTAAATACCAACTATACATTTATTATTTTTAATAGCAAATACCTTTTCAAAGGTTTACTTTTCTTTCATTATATTATTAGGTATGTAGTAAAAAGTTAAATAAAAAAATGAAATCAAACCATCTCAATGAAACCATCTCAAAGAATCTCTTTTTGAGATGTATTAAATCTAGTCAGTATTTATTACTACGGAATATCTTTTGTAATCTTTATTTTCCAATTTTTATGGTTGGTTGAATAAACATCAAAATAAATTTTAAGACCCTTGATGCATAAACTGATACTTACATTGCACAAAGTTTACATAAAAGAGCAGGGCAAATAAATAAAAAGTTTTCGTCTGTGGGTTCTTCATTCTAAAAACTCTTCACTTACAGTAATTTCTTGTACTCGTAGATCTCCCATTTTATATTGAAATTTTCTTTAATTTGCATTGTACTACGGGAATTAAGATAATCTACGAATGTTAATTTCAAATAAATGTAAGAAAAATAATGCTTCATGTATTTAGATGTTCTATTTATACTCCAGTGCATTTTACCTTTAAGTTTTTTTGATGTGAAACACGTGATCATCGCGATCACGTGATCGTAAAACTAAGTAGTCACGTGGCTACCGTCACCACATCGCACTACCCGTGTAAGAAAGCCATAAGTAGGGGAGGTAGGGGAGGGATGGGCAGTAGGGAGATGTCTCCCTACTGTCCATGTGGACACCCCCCTTTTATTCTGATTTGATCATATATTTTATATTTTTCTCGACTTATTAGTTATCTTTATCAACTGGAAAACTGGAAACACTGATAATCCATAGGTTATATGTAATTTCTGTAAGTTATCAAACACAAACACGTTTAAAGATTTTGGGCTAGTAAAAGTAAATATTTTGTTGTGGTTTCGGATCGTAATAAAGATAAAACTAATAAAAGGTAAGTGTATTTTTTATTATTTATCTATTGTATATTTACTAATCTATATATTAAACTGAAAGTTAAGCCTAAATATGAAGATTCATTAAAATACCGGTAACTTAAGTCGAAAATGTATACAGAGGGAGCAATGGGCATTTCGATGATGGGGAGGTTTGGGCATGCCAAATGCTCCCACTTACTATGTTCTGTATAGGAAAATTGTTAATAATATAAATAAATAATATAAATAATAATAAAATAATATAAATATAAAATAATTAAGCTGTATTCATTCCAATACAGCTTATACAGTAATAACTATAATATTAAAAATTATAAAATAGTCAGAGCTCATAGACTTAACAAAGATAAAAACGATTGCCAATTATGAAGTTTGATTCATTGTGGCTTTTGCAGGTACGGAGTGCTAAAGGTTACCCACAGAAACAAACATACACAAACTTTCAGCATTTATAATATGACAAAGGACGATTCCGGGACTTTTTATTATTGCAAGGATACAATCCAGTAGACTGTATCTGACCCATTCCACTAAAAAATATCCAATCAAATGAGGAATCGAAAGGTGGGTTTGTGTGACCATTTAAAAAATAATAAACCAAAAAAGTTTAAACTTATTTTACGGGAACAAGGAGCAGACGAGCAAGCGGTTCACCTGGTGACTAGCGGTGCCCTTAGACAGCGGCTACACCGAGAGAAACACAGCTATGTTGCCGACCGATAGGGAGGGGCTTGAGGAATGTAAAGGGAAGGTAGAGGCCAACTGATATAAAACGCAGTATGAGCCACTTTACTTCAATTATCTGAGAGATCGTGGTAGATCACTGATCGAAGCCACTCCTTTCTATCAGCAAATTACATAACTCTACCGTTGCCGAATCTGTGTCACAATACCTTTTTTATAGTAGAAGCGGCAAACGAGCAAGCGGCCCCATGGTGAGCAACAAACGTCACCCATGGACACCTGAACACATATTATAGTGTTACAGTTGCGTTGCCGGCCCTTATAATAGGAAATGCACGGAGTCAGAAGTTGGATCGGAAAGGTAGCGGGAAAGGGGTTGGGCTTTCAAATACCTCTCTCACCGAACAAAATGCAGAAAAAGCCACTTTACGTCGAGATTCGGAGAGGTCGTGGTATTTCACCGGTCGAGACGGTCCATTCATGCAGCGAGCTGCGTGACTCCACCACTATTAAATAAGTTTTGTATGTCTTATAATAAGCACTAATTATTTAAAGAAATCAATAATACCCTAACCTTTAGTATTGTGCTCACAAATAATGTCTTTATCATCATTTTCACCACTTTCCTCATTATCTATACCTAGAAAAGTAAAATTTTTGTTAAAAACCACTCACTTTCTTACACAACAATAACAAAACAATTTTAAAATAACAATTAAAATCTAAAGTAATATTTGTCTTTCCACTAAATACCAACTATACATTTATTATTTTTAATAGCAAATACCTTTTCAAAGGTTTACTTTTCTTTCATTATATTATTAGGTATGTAGTAAAAAGTTAAATAAAAAAATGAAATCAAACCATCTCAATGAAACCATCTCAAAGAATCTCTTTTTGAGATGTATTAAATCTAGTCAGTATTTATTACTACGGAATATCTTTTGTAATCTTTATTTTCCAATTTTTATGGTTGGTTGAATAAACATCAAAATAAATTTTAAGACCCTTGATGCATAAACTGATACTTACATTGCACAAAGTTTACATAAAAGAGCAGGGCAAATAAATAAAAAGTTTTCGTCTGTGGGTTCTTCATTCTAAAAACTCTTCACTTACAGTAATTTCTTGTACTCGTAGATCTCCCATTTTATATTGAAATTTTCTTTAATTTGCATTGTACTACGGGAATTAAGATAATCTACGAATGTTAATTTCAAATAAATGTAAGAAAAATAATGCTTCATGTATTTAGATGTTCTATTTATACTCCAGTGCATTTTACCTTTAAGTTTTTTTGATGTGAAACACGTGATCATCGCGATCACGTGATCGTAAAACTAAGTAGTCACGTGGCTACCGTCACCACATCGCACTACCCGTGTAAGAAAGCCATAAGTAGGGGAGGTAGGGGAGGGATGGGCAGTAGGGAGATGTCTCCCTACTGTCCATGTGGACACCCCCCTTTTATTCTGATTTGATCATATATTTTATATTTTTCTCGACTTATTAGTTATCTTTATCAACTGGAAAACTGGAAACACTGATAATCCATAGGTTATATGTAATTTCTGTAAGTTATCAAACACAAACACGTTTAAAGATTTTGGGCTAGTAAAAGTAAATATTTTGTTGTGGTTTCGGATCGTAATAAAGATAAAACTAATAAAAGGTAAGTGTATTTTTTATTATTTATCTATTGTATATTTACTAATCTATATATTAAACTGAAAGTTAAGCCTAAATATGAAGATTCATTAAAATACCGGTAACTTAAGTCGAAAATGTATACAGAGGGAGCAATGGGCATTTCGATGATGGGGAGGTTTGGGCATGCCAAATGCTCCCACTTACTATGTTCTGTATAGGAAAATTGTTAACAATTGGTTTTAATTAACGTAACATAACTTCACGCCAGTTTTACCCGAAGAAGTAGGCAGCGGCTGTTAAGCCTCGTTTCTCCGTTATGTTCACGTCCCAAATGGAATAGGTGGCGAACCTATTGCCATACCGGGCACAAAGTTTTCAGTCATCGGTATTTATCACACATAACTTCCGAAAATTAGGAAAAGTCGTAGTGTAAAGTCATGTGTAGGTAGTAGAGGCAAGCAGTTCACTGCATGAATGGGCTGGCTCGACCGGTGAAATAGTAAAGTGGCTCATGTCGCGTTTCGTTCGGTGAGAGAGTTACCAGGAGGCCCACTCCCCTTCCCCATCCTTTCATATCCTTTTGCCCATCCTTTTCTATCCCTTAAAGGTTGGCAACGCAACAGTAACACTATATGTGTTGCTGGTGTTCATGGGCGGCGTTGGTTGCTTACCATCAGGTGACACGCCTGCTTGTTTGCCCTCCTATCCCATAAAAAAGTCATTAGTGTGAGGCAGGATTTGAACCCACTATTTCTTGAATCAGAAGCGGGATGCTCGGCACTGCGCTGCCGAGACTTAGTCCTTAAAGGGCTATACCCAATATCCGATAATTTAAGATACTGTTTAAGATGTTTTTTTTTTATTTCTTAACTCTTATCCTTGGGTTCAGTTATTGATATAGTTTAGTAATAGTTTATTTGTTAACTAATTTTTGAATTCCATTATGGATATAAACTGATTTATAGGCCGTGCCTAAGCCTCCCACCGGGTATGCCCAACCCTCCCTCCTATAGGGAGCATTGGGCACTTTTGACTCAGTTTATAAAATATCGCATAATATTGAGACTGATTGTAATTTTTTAGAAAGCTCTTCAGTTATATCTAGCCAAATATGTGATGCAACAAAAATTCGCAATAAAAGTTGATTATATATATAATCTAATTTTTTATGCAATAAATAGTAAAAAAGTGCCCATCCCTCCCCTACCTCCCCTACTTTTACGATATTTTTTTGTTACGTAAATATAGCGAGCATCACTATTATCTACATCATTAATTCTAATTTATGGAAGCGAGAGCTGGGTATGGGAGAGTGTGCATGAAAGTAGAAACGCGGTAGAAATGAGGGCACTGCGCAAAATCTACGGAGTGACTCTCGCTGACTGTGTGGAATCATTATGCTGATGCTAAAGCTACAGAACTCTTAACCGGTTAGGAGTTAGGACAAACTTCAGATGTTTTTATTTATTATTTTCTTTAAAACTTGCCACGCTACGATTGGCTTTCATTCAGGCTGCTGTCATACTGGGACAACCCATGATCATAAAAAAATAGAAACACATAATAAGTATTATCAATATTTTATAACTAAGTACCTATTAATGTACACCTATTTATTATAGCTTCCTAAATATATGAACCATTTCACAAACGGTTTTGTAGTAAGTGATTATATAAGTAATAAACTAAAACTGTGAATGAACTAACTTCTATTAAAGTTCACAACTCATTAACATCACTAAAATCGAGAAATAAATTTTAAAAAGTACTAGAAATCGATGTCTATGTCGACCGGAACGGGACGGAGCAGAGGTCAGTGCTAGGGCCGGTGCTAGGTGCTCACTCTGGTGGTCGCCACGGGGCTCGAATCCGAGCGTACTGTTATATCTTCCCTTTTGTATGACAATGCTGCAATATAGACACAGTAAGTCATGCAGTCAGCATTTCATATAGAAAGCTTTTAATAATATTAGACATTAAAATTCAGTTCTATCTCAGCCCTCATTTGAGGTACTCGTTATTTTCGTCTCGTTCTAGTTTTATAATAATTACCAAATCTTTATATTAAATATTAAAACATATTATTTTATACTAAATCTTTAAATATATTATCTAGCAAATAAAACCTTTTTTTTTGAAACGTCATATCCCGGACTCCGTATAACAGTACGCTCAGGTTCGCCGAGCTGGGGGTGGCAATCGTCGTCAGACGGATCCGCGGCCTGGGCCTGGAGGTGGCGCCTCTTAAGAGTGAGGCGCTGTGGTTCCACCATCTCACTCGGAGCCGGGGACCACCGGCCTCGCGGATCCAGGTGGGTGACATGGCTGTCCCGGTAGGGAGGTGCATGAAGTACCTCGGCCTCACCCTGGACAATCGCTGGAGGTTCGAGGAGCACTTCGTGAGGATGGTCCCCCGAGCGCAATGGGTGGCAGGCGCGTTGCACCGCCTGCTGCCCAATCTCGGGGGACCGGGAGAGGGAGTTCGCCGCCTCTACGGAGGCGTCATGTGATCCGTGGCCTTGTACGGGGGCCCCATTTGGTCGAGAGGCCTCGCGGGGGCCTCCCGCTTCAGGGCTCTGCTGAGGAGCCTGGAGCGGATCATGGCCATTCGGGGCATACGGGGCTACCGTACGATATTGTACGAAGCGGAGACGGTCCTCGCACGTCCCCCCCTCCCCTCCCTACATCATCCTGACCGAAATGCATGATGTATGAGTGGAGGGTCGATGTCTCCTTCTGCGAAGCAGTCATACTCCAAAAGGAGGCCGCCGAGCGGGATGGGGAGAGAGCCGATCCCGCTCGAAGGAGGCGAGCTCAGTGATCGCGGCCGCTGACCCCGGCGCACCCACGAGGTGTGCGCCCTCGCGGCCCGGTAAGGATGACCCCCAGGTGCGGCCGGGGCGGGTTGTCGGGGGCACCGCCGGCCGAGCTCCCCGAGGATGAGCACCCCCTCGTGACAGAGGGGGGGGGGGGGGGGGGGGGGGGGGGGGCGACGGCGGGGTGAACCAGAGGGCTGACGCACTGTCCCGGGCCATATTGGTATTTTTTTTTCGAACCTACGTACTTATAATAAAAATAAGTGACGAAACCGTTTCCAACATCTAGCATGATATCGTTAGCTACAGATATTTAAAAACACATAACTTCCGAATTTCAATGACGTTCAATGCGATTTAAACTCACGACTTCTGACTCAAAAATGAAGCAAAGTACCCCAATAGTTCTTGAGAGAGTGCCGAGAGATAAAAACGTTCCATATATCTGGAAGTCGCGGGTTCGAATCCCGACACCGGCTCACACTAATGAATTTTCGAAATTGTTTTCGAAAGTTATGTGTGATAATTATCGATGACTGAAAACTTTGTGCCCGGTATGGCTATAGGTTCGCCACCTATTCCATTTGGGACGTAAATATAACGGCGAGATGGGGCTTAACAGCCTCTGCCATTGTTATCTTCGGGTAACAAAGGCGTGAAGTTATGTTATGTTGTATTTTTGTAACTAGGCTTCCATGTCGGTACTGCATATTTCTAGTTATTATATCGCATCTTTCAAGCACGGTAGAGGTGGCCGGTGCTGCTGCTGCTTCGGCAGAAATTCTCAAGCGACAGAAATACAGAATACCTTGTAGTTGATTAGGTATTTGAGCCGTTTGGAATGGAATGGAATGAAATGCTGTTTTTTGTTTTTTATTTAGGGTTGAGTAAGTTTTTCATCCTTAAAAATGATATAGCCATATGATAACTATTTTTAAATACTTTACCAGTTTTAATAATTTGAATTGTAATTAATTATGACAGACTATCTGTGTAGACCAGTTTTAATAGGTAGAGAGTGTCAACGGGCTGGTTTTAATCTATAATTCATCTATGGCGTTGTAAAGAAAAAAAGATAATTTTCGAGATTAAGCTCTTTAGTTGCAAACGCTGGCTAAACCCTAAGTGATAAATCAAAACAACGTTCTACATTATTAAACACCTTTAGAAGGTCTACAAAAAAGTCCGCGAGGGCATATGTCTATCTCTTAGGGATAATCCACAATGACCATTTTTATTTGTTTGCTTTTTACGAGAAGTAATGCCTTATATACGAAGCGATTTCAAACATTACAGCATTAATTCTCATCCAATTGAGTATCTTAAATAGATTGTAGAGAATTTAGACCGTAAATCGGAGTAAACGCCCTTAAAGAAGCGGTCACCGACAACGAATTTCTGTAGTATTTTTTTTATAAATTGCAGATGTTGTTTCTTTGCACTTTACAATGATGAAATGATAAGTTTATTGAACAAATTTAGTTACTAGTTCGATGATATTGTAAAACAAATAACTTTCAACGTTTGAAAGGGTGCATTCACATTTTTTTACAAAATTGTTAAATCCCAATTGGAAAATTCTATATATGTATACATTCTATAAATAATACAGACATTTTATGAACTAATTTAGGGATATTTAAGAGAAAAATATATTTCGATTCACATTATTTTTATGATGATGTTTTAAGATTTCCCAAAACCAATAATAACACCAATAACTGCATCGTCATCGTCCTTTTTCTTATTATTTGTCAATATTTTGTCCATTGGAACGGCTCTTATGTAAGCGTCTATTTTTTTGAGTAGCACTGATGTAAAATCTGACATTACTGGATATCGAAAAGATTTTTCCATCTGCATCAAATTCGATTTCAAAAATTCTTCGAGAGCCATAGCTGTAAAATTTATTTGATTTATTATCCTATTCAAAAACATACTATAGATTTTACATAATATGCTAGTGGAAGCGATCTAGACAAATAATCATTTCCATCTTTTCCGATTAATATGATAAGAAGCAGGTCCGGCAGGCTTTCCGGAAGTTAAATATATATTAGGTACTTATTATATAGTATTATATCTAGTGTGGTAAGATCGCTCTTTCTTTCTATCTGACTCCCTTTAAAGGCAGGCAAAGCAACACATGCAGTACAAGAGATTACACCTCCCGTACTGGACGTGTCTAAAGACTGTGCCAGTTGCTTACCATCAGGTGACCAGATTAAATAAATAATATTTCTGCTGGTTCCGGAAATTAGAACATGAGACCTCTGAAATCCGAAGCAGATTAATGAATCACTAGACTACAATTCTTTTTAGATACTCAGTTTCCTATATTATTTAAATCTTCTGTAATAAATGTTAGAACATCTGGCCTTCGGGATTGGAACCCAAAAATTTACTCATAACCATTATTATTCAAATTCGTAAGGAACTTTAGAGTTGTATTTAATATCCATAAGCATACTTTACATACAAACATTCACAAAGATTACATTTAATTTACCTTCATCTTCTGAAAGACCAAATTTATTATTAGTTTGTATAGTGATGTCTCCTTGGGGTTCAGTGTCTGTACCTATTAGATCTTTAACATAAAAATGGCTTGAATTGTCTTTTTTATCAATAAATATTCCGTAATGTCCTCTAATTTTGATATTATAATTTTCTGAAACAATAGTGTAGCATTGAGTACATCACTTTTTCGACTATAATTTCTGTTACCTCGCCGGATGGGAAGGGTTTTTTAAATTGGTGCTCGACGCTTAGGTGTCATTTAATTTAGTAGCAATGATACCAAAATACTGGTACACCACAATGACTTTTCCGAAGGAATATTTAATAACGATTGATGTCTGACGAAATTATGCCCCACGTTAGCAAATAAACTCCGCTAATTATTCCACAGTACATAATAATATCATTTACAATGTTATAATAAAGTCATAATCACTTTGTGTCATTCTTGACGCTAGCTGATGAGTGAATGATAAAAGAATGTGATTTCAGGATCCATAATCCATTTTAGATCAATTGTTCCTGAATGATAAATGCCATAATATAAAATTTATCTGATATTCAAATAATTTCATCGCTTATTCTATTTACTTAGCCGGGAAATAAGAAATCCACAGTTATTTATATAGTAGGGAACTTTTTAAACTTACGTGCTTTTACGGTTACCATATCATTTCCATCAATTTTCACAAAGCCCAACATTCCTTTCGCAGTGACATTACCGCTTAACACTAATGAAGAACATCCCAATGTATAGTCATAGATTGATTCGTTAGATATAAGTCTGAAATTCACAATAAATCACGGAAATAATAATTAAAATAAATAACAGTCTCGGTGGTCTAGCACACGGATTCTGATCCCGAGGTCCGGTTTCGATTCCAGACACTGGCTCACACCAATGACTTTTCGAAATTGTTTTCGGAAGTTATGTGTGATAAATATCGATGACTGAAAAACTTTGTGCCCGGTATGGCAATAGGTTCGCCACCTATTTCATTTGGGACGTAAACATAACGGTGAGACGAGGCTTAACAGCCGCTGCCTACACGGCGTTTAGTTGCTTGCCTAAGAATTGTAGCGCGCTGTTTGAAAAAACAAAACAAAAAATGAATTGTAAGCCAAGCGACTAAACACCTTCATTATGCATTATATAACGGATATTATACATATATTAAGCTTTTTATAAATACATATTTTTAATACATAAAAAACACCCAGACATGCATGCATATAACTAGAAACAATTGTGTGACAATAAAAATAAATAATTAACTAGTTATATTCACTTTTCATGTGGCACACAGCTTTTTAGTCCGGTGAAAGAGGCATTCGTAATATTATATTCGAGACCTGGAATTTGTCCCTGGACGTTATCAATTTTTATAGGATCCAATGGTTGGTCAGCTGATAACAGTGCGCTAAAAACGGCTTTTGCAATTTTTGTTATATATTCTTCGCTAAATGAATCACTTGTAGTATTCTCTGAAATTTTAAAATAGAATCAATAAACTATAAGATCATTTGTAACATTCTAAGAGTTCTTGTCATGGTGTACAGCACTACTGTATATTAGATAATATGTGCTTTACCGTGAAACCATATTAAGCTTCTATACCTTTAAGTGCCTTAAACATAAACATACATAACTTCACGCCTTTTTCTACCCGAATGGCAGTGGCTGTTAAACCTTGACTCGCCGTTAGATTTACGTCCCAAATGGAATAGGTGGCGAATCGATTGCTATACTGGGCACATATTTTTTAGTCATCGATATTTATCACACATAACTTTCAAAATTAATTTCGAAAAGTCATTGGTGTGTGCCAGGATTCAAACCAGCGAACCCTGGATTCAGAGGCCGTGTGCTCTACCGCTGGACCACTAAGACTATAAACCGATTCTATACCTTAGAGGTACAAAACTGCGACTTCTAGTTCAATGGCTTTTGGAAGTTAGTGGCATCACTTCGTTTCGCTTCGCTTCACTACGATCAAACAAAATACGATGGTGATAATAAATTAATTTACCATACAACTTACTTGGTTTTTCAGTAGTGTGGTCGTACGTAGAATTATCACCATGGCCATGACAATCTGTACTTGCTGAAGTAAATATTAAGAAGATGGTATAATATTATGGAGATAAAAGAAAATTAATACACAGTTATATAATAATCTAGGACGCTAACTTATGACCAGAGGGGTTTATCCGAATCCTGGACCACCCCAACGCCGGAGGAAGGCCGCCGCGAGGTTTTAGTGGGTAACCCTAGGATCGGATTTCAGTTTACTGTTTTGGGAGTCCTACACTACCCCCTGCCGTCCCCAGGCGGGGGGTGTGCATAAAGCATTTCCTCGCGTAAAAAAAAAAAAAAAAAAAGGACGCTAACTTATAATTATGAAATGACATCTAGAAGCCAAGCAGTTCACTGCATGAATGGACCAGCTCGACAGGTGAAATACCACGACCTCTCAGAAGATCGACGTAAAGTGGATCTTGCCGCGTTTCATTCGGTGAGAGAGGTACTCGGAGGCCCACCCTCGTTCCCTATACTTTCCTATCCTACTCCCTTAAATCGCAGAATATCCCAGGAAGATAGCTTGTACCGAGCTAAGTGCCTCCATCAAATAGGATATCATTTAATAAAAAAAGATCTTTATCTGACAGATTAGCCTAAATCCCATAAGATGATCGTGATATCGTGCCAAAAGCACGTTTAGAACATAAAGATCACCCATATATATCTGAATCTGACGCGTTTCCGGCTCGATCGATTTAATAACACGAGAGAATTAAGCGCCGGCCCAACCTCTTTCCCTATCCCGTTCCCATCCCACTTCCTTTCCATATCTCATTTAAGATGCCGGCAACACAGCTGTAACAGTGACATCCGATGTAACTGCAGATCCATTCAGATATCCACTGTATCCATGTGCGGCGTTATTTGCGTACCATCAGGTGACACGCCTGCTCGTTTGCACGCATTTAAATAAGTTTACTATAAATGATATACTTACTAGATTTTTCGGTAGAGCTGGTCGGTATTATATTTGGAAAATTTAATATGCTATCTACTATGTTGTGAAAATAGTCCGTACCTAGAAGTAAAGTAGTTATTAGTTCTTCAAGTTGGCTTGGTTAAAAATAGCCTAATGATAGATGTTAAGTTATACGGTATGTGAATTTAATGCTAATTTATTGGAACATCTTTTCACAGTAAATAAATTAAGAGGTCGTCCAGATAAATATCATTGTTTGAAAATAAATTATAGCTTGTTCCATTCATTAGCAGCGTGACTTTCTATTAGAGGAGTACATACATACATACATAACTTCACGCCAAATCCCTTGCGGGGTAGGCAGAGAGAATGGAGCGCCATAAGGCACGATTCTTACACGCCTCACTTGCTTCGTTGACTTTCTTAACTCTTTTCATGCACGCGCGTCGATTTTTGAGGTTGAGATTTTTTGAGATATTTGGTCATGGAATGTGTGTCTTGGCCGTCCTCGACTCCTACATCCATCCGCTTTTGCATTGTATTCGCAATTGCTTAGTCAGTCGTGCATCATTCATTCTTTCTACGTGCCCGAACCATCGGAGAAGCCCTTTCTTAATTTTACATCGACACTCTCTTTCAATCCAACTTCCTTCCTTACAACCTTGTTTTCGACGCGGTCAGCAAGGGTCTCTCCGCAGATTTTGCGCAGTGCCCTTATTTCTACCGCGCTTATTCTACTTTCATGCACACTCTGCCATACCCAGCTCTCGTTTCCATAAATTAGCGTTGGGATCAGGACTGCATTGTGGATAGCCAGCTGGGCTTTTCTGCTAATGTTTTTGGCGCCCAGGAATCTGCCCAACGCTCCATTTACGCTATTCCCTATCGCCACTCGTCTTTCTACATCCGCGGTGTATGCATTTATTCCCTGCTAAAAGCGTATCCAAGATATACAATTTAATTGACCTGTTCCAACACTACATCGTCTACCATTATCCTTACATCCGTTATGGATTCCTTCCTTTCAAACACCATAACTTTTAAATTATTTGATATGATAATATTATATGATATGATAATAATAATGATTAGATAAGTGAAACTGGTAGATCTTTATGTATAATATTTTATTGACTTTTTACTTACTGTGAACTAAATTAAACGAAAATAACGCTACCACAAAACAACTGAATAAGAAATTCATATTTTTATAAACAAATTTCTAAACAAATGTATTACTTCTTGTCTTGAATTCAGAAAGACTACTAAAAATTATACAAGACGAGCGTGTTCTTATTACATTTACAATACTAAGTGTGGCCACACTGCTTCAGTTGTATGGAAACTAATGAATATCTAACTTTTTTTTCAAATTTTGTAAAATTAACTTACTTAAGCTATTTCTTAATACGTCAACTATCTGCTAGTGATAATCCCGGAAAAATCTTGTCAGCAGTTTCATTAGTTGGAACAAACAGAAAGACAATTGTTAAAAATTGCCTGTACTTGTATTGTTTATCAAATTTATTTAATACTAGATGACGCAGCGAACTTCGTTTCGAACTCAGCGAACTCAATTAGAATTAATAATAACAAACTTTCAACCCCTATTTCATCCCCTCACAGGTCGAAATCGCAAAAACACTAGAACTAATGTTTGTTGTATTTGTAAAGATTGTCTGTGCCAAATTACATCAAAATCGGTTGAGAGGTTTAAGCGGGAAAGCGTAACAGACAGATAGATAGAGTTACTTTCGCATTTATAATATTAGTAGAGATTAATATTTAGCATTTAGTAAAAAGAGATAATTTAAATTATACAAACAGATACTCGTACGCTAAACTTTATCTATTTTTAAATAGATGAAATACGTTTCACATACTTACAGTAATAACATGAACAACAAAATAAATAATTTATCAAGGGCATTGATCTACCGGCGGCTTCAATTATATATAATATATTATATAATAAATTAATATATCGCACATCCTCTAAAAAAGTGTCATAACACAAAAAACGTCGATAACGAAGTAATAATAAAGAAACATTTAATTTTTTCTTCGGTATATTGTGAAAAAAAGTCATAACGTTTATTCCAAAATTAACGGTCTGAGGGCGCTAGTGTCTCTTTTGTTCGGAGCTACTTTGACGCGGGAGTAATCTAGAACATCTAGTGCCATAACAGTGTTTGCAGCAGGTACACGCGTGTCGGTGCTGGTGTAAACCGGCATAACCTGTAATACGACTGTATTGAAGGTAAATTTCCTTAATTGATTATATATTTTATCTGTAAAAAATAGTCTTAAGATGTAATAGGACTGTTTTATCAATAATAATTATTTCACATTAATTTCACATCATAGATTATGACTGTTTTATACAAAAATTAACACCATTTGCATATGACTTTCCTTTAATAAATGGTCATAACACTTAATGTGACAGTTTTATACAATTTTCTGTACCGTAGATCACCTACCTGTACTTCAAGAGTATACTTCCGCTTCAACTAAAGCTAATGCAGCTACAAAACTCTTGACGAACCAACAGAGACTGAATTTTCGGAAGATGACGACGATTCTGTGAAGGATCCACACTATAGATCGAGCTCTTCAAGCTCATCATCGTCTAGTTCTTTAAGTCCTTCAACTTCTTCAAGCTCTTCAAGTTCCCGTACTTCCACTAAGGATGTGCAGGAAGAACAACGCACAACTATTTATGAATCGCACGAAATAGAAGAAAATAGAGTAGAATCCGTTCTAAATGAGGTAAACACCCAGAATACAAAAACTGAGAGTTTAAACCGTGTTACAGAAGACGCTCAACCAAATGATAATTCAATACCTGAACAAAATGAAATCGAAATTAAGAGAGGGAAGAAGCGGTTGGCAAGACGCGATGAGTGGCTAAGTAATAAGGCAAAAATATTGAGGAACACTGGTAATGCTTACGTATCTAGATATAAAACAAAAAAAAATCATACGTGCAAGATCTCTAAAACCACCTTGGGGTGATAAATGCAAAATTCAATGTACGCAGAAAATAAATAAAGATGCGAGACAAAAAATATTTAATAAATTTTGGGACCTTGGAGATATAAATCATCAGCGAAATTTTATTAATAACTGTACGAAAGCCATTATACCAAAAGTTCGTTTTACAGGCAAAGAAAACCCACGAAACTATAACCATATTTTCTATTTTACTATTGACAATGTCGATATACGAGTATGTAAAAACTTTTACTGTTTCATGTTACTTCTAAATATTTTAATGAATGATCAAAGATATAAACACTATTTTCTAACCTTAGTTAGAAAATAGTGATTATATCTTACCGTATCATACCTTAGTATGCTAAATACTTAAAGTTGATGTGTTATTAATTTTAAGTAAATGAATACATAATTTTATATAATCTTTAAAGTTCTCTGTCATCCTCCTCTGTCATTGTCAAAATGATACTACTTAGTAGAGACAGAAGAGTTTAAATCCAAGACTACAAGTTTAGTTATAAGGTTTAATATGTTTTGAGTTTTTTTTAATAATCCTACAATATAATTGAGAAGGATATTAAACGTGATTCATTATAAACTGATTGTTTTATTTTCAAAATACTCTCGAGAGCAATGAATCCGGGTCACTTAAAGAATGTTAAAAATCTCGGAAACTAAAAATGATAGGTTAATGCAATAAATTGTATTTAATAGACAATGTAATACTCCTTAAATGAAAGTAAAAAAAATATGAGTCACCATACATTTTATTAACACAAAATTACATAAAGAAAAAATCTGCTGATCTCTCCTTAAAACAAAAATAGGAAACATGAAATTTTTGAACTTTATTACTATTTTCTTGAATTTTAATACTTCGTATTGCCTCCTCGTGCTTCCATTACTGCGTTTACGCGGTTTGGCATGCTGTACACCAAGTTCCTTATACGATTTTGGGGAATATTCTCCCATTCCTCTGTGAGAGCAATTTTGAGCTCACGAAGCGTGATTGGGGGAGGGTTTCGTTGTTTTACGCATCTGCCTAGCTCGTCCCAAGCATGCTCGATCGGGTTGATATCCGGGCTGCGCGCTGGCCACTCCATACGAGTAATGTTCATCTCTTGAAGGTAGTCATTCACAATCCTACCTGTATGAGGTCGGGCATTGTCATGCATAAATATAGCATCCTCACCTAAATTGACCATAAATGGACCAACGTGATCATTGAGGATTTCTTCCACATATCTTACGCTAGTTAAAGAGCCGTTTTCTATGATCACCAGCTCTGTGCGACTTTCAGAAGAAATTCCGGCCCACACAAGTACAGACCCACCACCGTAGGCTACTTTTTCCTCGATGCATGCTTGCTTGAATCTTTCCCCTGGTCTTCGATACACTCTGTGTCTTCCATCGTGCTTGTAGAGCATAAATTTTGATTCGTCGGAGAACATAACTTTTGACCAATCTTCAATACTCCAATTTACGTGGCTCTGGGCATATCTTAGTCTTGAAATACGATGCCCACGCTCCAGTTTAGGGCCGTTTGCAGGTCTAAGGGGTTTTAAGTTAGATTCAGCAAGCCGACGTTTTACTGTCCATGCACTTGGGTTACTTCCTCCGAGGCGTCGAAACTGATTGGTGAGTTCAGTTCCTGTGAGAAAGCGATTTCGAAGCATGGTGTTCACCAAGTATCGGTCTTCTCGTGCTGTGGTATACCTGGTTCTGCCCGTTCCTGGTCTGCGTAGGTTAGAACTAGTTTCTTCGTAACGTCGGAGAACTCTTTGTACTGTTGACAGCGACACACCAACAGTCCTGGCTGTATCGCGCTGACTCCGGCCGGTTTCCAGCATTGTAAGTATTCTGGTGCATTCTTCAGGCGTAAGCGACATAATTTCAGCTTGAATAATGAATATAGAGCACTATCAACATGGTTTATGTACCCACATAAATGACAGATTACAAACAAAAGCAAAACCAAATGCTGTAATTTCGTAGTTCCATCTTCGAAAGTGGCCCTTTTTCAAATTTGATTTTTTTATGATATAACTTTACAATAACTAAGAAGTTTTAATACCTTCATTTAAGGAGTATTACATTGTCTATTAAATACAATTTATTGCATTAACCTAGCATTTTTAGTTTCCGAGATTTTTAGGATTCTTTAAGTGACCCGGATTCATTGCTCTCGAGTGTATATTTTTCAGAATGTAGAAAAGTGACATAACATATGACTTTTTTTAGTTTTTCCTGAAAGTAAACAAAGTATTAGATGAGAAATAATATTTTTGTCTTACCTACTGTCATAAAGTTAAATAAATTTTAAATCAATATAACACATAAAAACACAATTAATTACAGTTACTAATTCACAAGACGACGAAAAATAAAAATAAAATCGTAAATCTCAATTTTCTTAAAATCACTTTTTTTGTGTTATGACAGTTTTTTAGAGGATGTGCGATATTACGATAACAACCATATGAGTTTTAATATATGTTTTTTTATCTTTTATATTTATCTGTCCAGTATCATTGTAGGAAATGAACTTTTTATAAATCTTTGTTCTTTAATATAAAGTTACAGACTAGGAAAGGCAATTTATCTAATAATAATATTAAAACAGGGAAAAAATTTCTTTGCATTTTATATAAAAATGTATCGGTGGTCGCACGTCTTTGTGGTCCAGTGGTCGAGCACCCCGCTTCTGAATCTAGAGGTCATGTGTTCGAACCCTGGCTCACACTAATGACTTATTGAAGTTGTTTTCGAAAGTTATGTGCGATTAATATCGATGACTTAAAACTTTGTGACCGGTATAGCAATAGGCTCGCCACCTATTCCATTTGGGACGTAATCATAACGACGAAACGAAGCTTAACAGCCTCTGCCTACACCTTGGGGTAGAAAATTTTACTTTTTATGTAGTAACATTTTAAATTGTATCGATTTTTTTATTAGATTCACTCATTTAAACAATAGGAAAAAGAAGATACGTTTTCTAAATTTGAAGTGGTATTCTTTGAGAATAAAACTTTTTAATGATATCAAAAGCAGCCAGAAACAAACTGTATAATAATAATATCCTGGATACACTACCCACATCGCCCTCTAGTTCCAAACTAAGCAACTAAATGCTTGTGCTATGGATACCTGAACACAAATTGGCGCTCCGTTCTCTCTGCCCACCCCGCAAGGGATTCGGTGCAAAGTTGTGTACATAAAATATGCAAAAAGACTTTTTCCTTTTCACAAATAAAATAAAAATAAGTTGTTTTGATACATATACCTTTGGTTTGACGTCAACCAGAATTAGCTTCTATTGTTCGACGATTTTCCAATAGAACTTTTTTGATAGAACACATGCGTATCTAATTCCTTGCAGATATTGGGCATTGGACACGGCCCTACACTATATAATATGTAGTTTAGGTGGTCCAGTGGTCGAACACATGGCTTCTGATCCAGAGGTCCGGTTTCAAATCCTGACACTAGCTCGCACCAATGACTTTTCGAAATTGTTTTCAGAAGTTAAGAATGATAAATATCAGTGACTGAAAACTTTGTGCCCGGTGTGGCAATAGGTTCGCCACCTGTTCCACCTATTGGGATGTAAACATAACGGCGAGACGAGGCTTAACAGCCGCTGCCTACAAAACAATATTCTATATGCGAAAGTCCGTTTGTTTGTTACTTTTTTACGCATAAAACTACTGAAGCGATCATCATAAAACAATCTTTGTACACATACTCTTGGATGTATCAGGTGTAATATAGGATACCTTTTTATTTTTTTCAGTTTATGTTAAAGGCCGTAAAAATCGACGTGCGTGCATGAAAAAAGTTTTGAAAGTGAAAAGCGAGTGAGAGTGAGAGTAAGAATCGTGTCATAAGGCGCTCTATTCTCTATCTACCCCGCAATGAATTTGGCGTGAAGTTATTATTTGATTTTTATTAACCTTGTTTTTGCAATTATCTACTAAACTAATGTGATTTCTTTGTATAAGACGTGATTTATGCATTTTCTGTGTTTAAGTGTCGGTAAATTTCAATTTATTTGTTGTTTAATTATCTATAATTACTTTATAATATCGTGTTTGAGGTCAACATTAAACATGCAAATTTGGAAGGAACTCCAGGATTAGTAATACCGGTGGTGATACTCAACTATAAGTTAACCAAGTAACAAGTCTATAAACAGTGAAAATTGTACACTGTACTAAATTAATATTTAATTAATCCAACATTATAACATTATCTACATATTACTACAGTAAAAATACCCTGTTTACTCAGTCTATTGCGTTATAATTGGTGAGTTGAACCCGGGTATTTTCATTAATATACTGTCCTTTAGGAGATTGGATGAGCGAATAGGGTGGCCAAGGTAGCCATCAGCACTTCACAGCCAGGTAGTACGTATAGAAGTTTTCACTGGTTAGGGAGAAGTTTTATAATATTTATAATTTGCACTCATAATTGATTCTATTTACGGATATACCTGAAAAATAAAAAGCAGTATTTTCTTATATAAGGGATAGAAGGGCAAAATGAGCAAGTAGGCCTTCTGATGGAAATTGACTTCTTACCGCCCATAAACACCGTGGTGCGTTGCCGGCCTATATGAGAGAAGGAAGGGAAAGGAAGGAGAGAGGGGATCGGGCACGAGCTACTTTACGCCGATATTCCGAGAGGTCGTGGTACTTCACTGGTCGAGCCAGCCCACCCATGCAGCGAACTGTTAACAATTTTTAAATGTTAATAAATATTTTACAAAATTTATAATTATCAAGATTAACTCGATCAAGCCTGTATCAAAATACAAAATTCGAAGGATAAATTAATATTTTTATTTAATTATAGCGATGATTAAAATAAAATTAACTGAACACGCCCTGTATAGCTAAAGTAATTAAAGTACCCACGCTTGTGGTGTGTTTTATCAAAATAGGTATGAGTAAAGCATCACATACAAAATTAAACTTAATTAACGTATCCTAAAATACATTAGCATTCTTACAGTCACAGAGATAAGCTGCCTTTAGTTCTGTACATGTTTGAATGTATGAAAAATTCTTCAACGTGCTCTTTAAAAATTAATGCCCCATTGGATTTTAGCTTGAGGCATACCGTTTGGTGTGTCTACATAAATATTTCCACCGAAAGAAATGCTGAGCAAACAAACTCTCACACTGCACTAAACGAGGCATGAGTCACTCGTTATTGCACCGTGGAGCAGATCCATTTATGATGACTTACAATCTTTTTTGTTTGGCAAGTACTTTGGATTAGTTTTTTTATATAGGAATTTCCTATTTAACAAAGTAATTGCTAAACAAAAAGGAGTTTATCTACCTTCCAATTCAACAGCCTAGCAGTTTGCTTTATGAATGGGCCGGCTCGATCGGTATAATACCACGACTTATTATAAGATCGACGCAGTGAACTGCGTGGCGCTACCACTATTATTATTATTATCCAAACATATATTGTATACAAAATTTCAGCTCAATCAGTTGAAAATAGAACGTAACGTATCGCCTTTTTACCGGAAGTGTAGGCAGTGGCTATTACGTTTGCTTTATGAATGGGCCGGCTCGACCGGTATAATACCACGACTTATTATAAGATCGACGCAGTGAACTGTGTGGTGCTACCACTATTAATATTATTATCCAAACATATATTGTATACAAAATTTCAGCTCAATCAGTTGAAAATAGAACGTAACGTATCGCCTTTTTACCGGAAGTGTAGGCAGTGGCTATTACGCCTCGACTCGCTTGTATGTTTATGTCCCAAATGGAAAACGTGGGGAACCTATTGCCATACAGCGCGCACAGAGTTTTCAGCCATTGATATTTATCACACATAACCTTCGAAAATAATTTCGGGTTGTCAATAGTGTGAGCCTGTATTCGAACCCACTACTTCTTGATTTAGAAGCGGGTTGTCCGACCACTGGACTACTGAGACCACCGTGACTACCAAGATGACTACTATCTACTTCAAAATTGTACTATAATAATGTAAATACTTCAAAGTTGAGATTCACCCGAACATACATTGTCAGCGCATGACGCGATGTATTTGATGTTAACTAAATCATTACTTAGTTAGTAAAGTCACTTTCCGCTGTATGTCCCTTTATATGCTTATATCTTTAAAACTACGCAATGGATTTTGATGCGTTTTTTAATAGTTAGAGGGCATCAACGTGGTGGTTTTGATCTATAATTGATATATGATGTTGTAAAGGAAAAAATGATAATTTTCGAGGTTTAGTATTTTAATTGCAAACGCTGGCTGAACCCTAAGTGATAGATCAAAAGAAAGTTCTACATTATTAAACAACTTCAGAAGGTCTACAAAAAAATTCGCGAGGGCATATGTCTATCTCTTAAGGATAAACCGCCATAACAATTTTTATTTTGTAACTTTTTACGAGAAATAATGGCTTATTTACGAAGCAATTTTAAACATTATAGCATTAATTTTAATCCAGTTAAGTGTCTTAAATATTGTGCTTTTAATATAGATCAATATGGCCCTTTACAGTATGTAATTTGAACGAATATTTACGAAGATATTAGAGTATTGCACATGGGACATAGCAGTTGCGTTGCGCACCAAAACGCGTGCCGATAAATAGCATGAATTATGATTACATGTTAATATTTATGTCAATATATTACTATAATCTATTATATAGTTAAGTAAAATGCGTGAAATTATTAATTATGTGATTAAGCCATTCATTATATGTATTTAGTTACTGTTTTGGTGATATTTCCTTTTTATTGTTTAAATGTGTTAATCAATACTCATGCTGCATGAATATTCATAATAATTCATCATCATCATCATCATCAGCCTAGATCTGTCCACTGCTGAACGTAGGCCTCCCCTTTAGCACGCCATAACTCCCGGTCCTGTCCTGTCCCGCTAGCATCCAATGACTCCCAGCGGTTCTCACTAGGTCGTCGGTCCACCTAGTGGAGGGACAGCCTACGCTGCGCAGTCCAGTCCGTAATCGCCACTCTAGAACCTTCTTTCCCCATCGTTCGTCGGTTCTTCGAGCGATGTGGCCTGCCCACCTCCACTTCAGCGTGCTAACTTTACGGCATATGTCAGTTACTCCCGTACGTCTATGGATTTCCGATTTTATCTCGCAGAGATATGCCGAGCATAGCCCGCTTCATAGCACGTTCATTCGTAGACCCACTTGTTGGGATACCTTGTTTAGGTCTTCGAGCATAGCACTAAGGTTCTCCAGCGATTCTGCCATGACTACAATATCATCGGCAAATCGAAGGTGAGTGAGGTATTCGCCGTTGATGTTGATGCCTAGCCCGGTCCAGTCTAGGAGCTTGAAGACGTCTTCCAATGCAGAGGTGAACAGCTTCGGAGATATAACGTCTCCTTGTCTGACACCCTTCTGTAGTGGAATAGCCCGTGTACTCCCATGTTGGACTCGAACTGACATACTGGCGTTTTTATACAAACACTTCAGCACTTCGATATACCAACTGTAGTAGTACCGCCCAAGTCTCGACGGAATTGAAGGCTTTCTCATAGTCCACAAATGCCAAGCATAGAGGTCGATTATATTCCTCGGTCTTCTCAATGATCTGGCGTAAAGTGTGGATGTGGTCTATGGTACTAAAACCCCTTCGGAATCCGGCTTGTTCGGGAGGCTGGAATTCATCCAGTCTGCACGAGAGTCGATTTGTAATGACTCTGGAGAACAGCTTATAGACATGGCTCAGAAGCGAAATGGGCCTATAGTTATTTAAGCGTGTCCTATCACCCTTTTTAAAAAACAGCACCACTACGCTTCTGGTCCATGCCTCTGGAACGTCGCCCCCGAGCACGAAGGAATTGAAAAGTTTCTGACGGGCTATTAGGATTGGCTCACCGCCTGCCTTCAGTAGCTCGGCAGTAATTCCGTCATCACCTGGTGCCTTTCCGTTCTTTAGCCGCTTAAGAGCCTTTGGATCTCATGCAGACTAATGTCCGGCAAATCCTCAGTATAGTGTCGGGTTAGCTTGGACAAGCCGACAACAGGAATCTGTGAAGATTTGTATAGTTGCCCATAGAACTTTTCAAGCTCTCTCAAGATCTCAGCCTTGGAAGAGATGCCGATGTCACTGTCGGTCTTTAGCTTGGTCAATTGGCTCTGCCCAATAGACAGATCCCTTCTAAACACCTTAGTGCCTTGGTTACGTTCAATGGCCTCTTTTATGCGTAACGTATTGTATTGGCGAGTGTCGCGTCAAATACACTTGGAGATCTGCCTATTTAATAGCCTTAGGTCGGACCAATCAGCTGCAGACTGCATCGACATTTTTCGTCTTTCCTCCAACAGCTTGAGAGTATACTGATAAAGTTTTTCTGTTCTATGAGCCCGTTGGTTCCGGAAATGTTTGGTACCAACTGTGTGGACTGCTTCCACGAACCTGTTGTTCATATCGTTCGCTGAATCGCATTGGATACGATTACGAAGTTCAAGCTGAAAGTTTTCCGGGTTCTGGTACTGGACAGGTGTAGGTCGGAGTGAAGATCTCATCCGTCGTGAACGCTCGACTTTAATGCATAGATTCAGCGTGCCTCGGACGAGTCGGTGATCGCTCCCAGTTTTAATTCTGTTGATCACTGAGACATCGCTGAATATATTTCGTTTGTCAGTCAAGATAAAATCTATCTCGTTCCTGGTTAGACCATCGGGGCTTATCCAGGTCCGTTTCCTGAAGAAGGAATTCAAAGAGGCCTTCCTTCTCCAGAAAATCAGCCAATTTCTGCCCTCGTTGGTTCCTCTGTCCAATTCTAAATTGCCCTACTCTCAGCTCATCGTCTTTCCGTTTGCCTAGGTTCGCGTTGAAATCTCCCATAACCACCGTGAAGTGGGCTTTGGAGTAGCGGATGGCCTTCGAGATGTCCTCGTAAAGAACCTCCACTTCCTCGTCTGGGTGTGTCGTGGTCGGTGCGTATACCTGTATGATTTTCAGTGAATATCGCTCGGATATTTTGAGTACAAGATACGCTACCCTTGTCGACACACTCACAACCCTGTCCACGTTAGATACAAGAGATTTGCGAACGATAAACCCGACACCACCATGAGAAGTTTTGTCGCCTTCCCGGTAGTATAGCAGATTGCCTGACCGCAGGATTACAGTGTCCTGCCCCTGTCTTCGGACCTCTGATAATTCTACAATGTCCCATCGCATCTTGCTCAATTCTTCTTCCAGCTCGGTAATCTTCTCTCGTCTGTCCTAAGAGTGCGGATGTTGTGTGTTACCAGGGCCAGGGTCCGTTTTTTGTTGTGGTAGCCATATCGCGACCGGAGATTCTTAGCACCCCCACTCCGCCGATACCAGACCCGCTACCGTAGGTCAATGGAATAGCGGAGTTGCCGTGACTGGGGGCCGTTCATGTTACTTTGTTCATTAGGGGGTATAATGCCTTAATCGCCACGCTTGGCGGGCGGATTGGCGATCGCAGTGAGCTGTGGTGTTATTGCCCATTTTTGCTTGTTTTTCCCTTAGTCGCCTTTTACGACACCCTTGGGTTGAAATGGGGTTGGGGTATTCTTCGCCGCCACCAACACAGCGAATAATAATAATTACTTTCATTATTAATATCTAAATACTAGGTAATATCGACTCCTTCTATGTAGTATTTATAAAATAGGAGAACTTAATTTTAAAACATTCAAGTAGCGCCATCCGCCGAAGGATAGTGAAATGTTGATTATTAAAATAATTAATTTAGGTATATATTTACAAGCTATTTCATATCTGAAATTGATATTTTGAATAATAACCTGTTTTTCAAGTCTTATTATCTAGTAGATTCATTTATTATGTAAAAATATGTTATTGTAACTAAATTTTGGTCAAAACGTCGGATTAAAAGTGGAATCATTCATTTGTTATGATAAGTGCAGAATAAATAATATTGTTATATACCGAATTATTTTATTAAATTATATTACCAGCATCCGCTACTAGATGTCTGTACAGACAGTTTTAAAAGTCGCTATATTGATTTTCTTGGTCCGGTTTTTTATCTAATTTTATATATTACCTTTACCTTGGCCGTAAGGGGGCGTTAAAAGCATTAAACACTTTTGCACGAGACATTAGAAGTTCCACTTCTAATGTCAAAAATCATGTAACTATGTTCAACAGTATAGTTCTGAATTATTTTCTTTTAAATGAAGTTTCTGTTATCAATGTAAACTAATTTTCTATTAGAATTTGCCAGCCTATTGGAGACAAATAATATAATTTATTTTTAATTTAAATTGTGAAAGTAAGATGTGTTTATTAATGTAAGTAATAACACGTTTCTTGCTGTCTGTATAAAGAGGAAATACCATGTTCGAGATTTTTTATACTAAGCGAGTTTCTGATGTAAGTACATAATAATTATAAATTGTAAACATTTACCTATTAACAAAATAAATTGCTATGGCTTATGACTATGACAATGAAAAATCAAGTAAAAAAATCAATCAAATTCGAATTATTCTAACATACCCAGGCTGCTGTAGCATTATTCCTTCCGTGTAATAATAACTTCAAGTTTTTGTAAAGTCAGGTATATTCACCGTCTGTTAAACCCTGTCTCTCTCATATTGCGAAACCAGACAAAATGTTGTCAGTCATCGATATTTAACACACATAAGTTCCGAAAAGTAATACGAGAAGTCATTGGCGTGAACCTTGATTCGACCCCACGTTTTCTTGACTCACAAGCAGAGTGCATGACCCCCAGACCACCGAAACCACTTGTATTTTATATATTGAAGCAGTAAAAATATCTGTTTGAGTAATACTTTTTTGTAGCCGGAACTATTTATTGTTAAGTATGAATTAAAACGGAACATGACTTTTGCTGAACATTTTATTGTTTTGTACGAATAAATCAATATCTAGGTCGTTATAGTGACCATGGTCGACTAGACATGTAGACTAGGATGTAACGTCAGCTGTTTACGCTAGTATGCAATACGTAGGTATTTTCATATATTATATGCATAACGCGACTTTATTTGGCGCATATATTGAGTTACTTAAGGGAGGTAGGGGAGGGATGGGCAGTTGAGAGACATTGGCACCCCTCTTTTATTCTGATTTGTTCATAGACTTTATTTTTTTCTTGATTTGGTAGTCTTCTTCACCGACTGACAATACTGTTCATCCATAGCGTCCTAGTTTTTCAATTACAGCATTATAGCGCATTATGCGGCTTAATGTTTAACGTTGAAGTTCCAACTACAGCATCGCTACGCACAATCAGGCACTCTCAAAAGTATTGCTTTCGCATAATGCGCGCCATGAGCACCAACATTACCAACTCATTGACAGAAAATTATTAAGTGTTTTTTTCACTATGTTGGCATTGAGCACAATATTTTAAATATTTTTTATTTATTGTTTTATTTATTTGTTAAAAAATATAGCTTTCGTTTGGTTGTAGTTTTTAGAAATAATCAAAGTGAATTCAACCAGTGTTATAAAAAGTTTCGTTTACAGTTTTGGTGGTGCAGTGGTTCGATTCCTGATACTGGCTCACATCAATGACTTTTCGAAATTGTTTTCGGAAGTTATGTGGGATAAATATCAATGACTGAAAACTTTGTTCCCGGTATGGCACTAGGTTCGTAACCTATGTTGAAAATGTATACAGAGGGAGCAATGACAATTTGGATGAAGAGGTGTTTTGGGCATTCCCAATGCTCCCTCTTACTTTGTTCAATATATGAGGATTTTAAACTATTCGTTGATTTTTTGTACAGGGTTCTTGGCATAGATTTATAACCTCAATAATTTTCGCTGACGAAGAAGAACACACATTGTCTAGTAGTGGTAGGTCTAAGTACACATTTAACAGACCTAAATGGGCTATTCCCAATCTCCAATAATTTAAGATACTGTTTAAGATGTTTTTTATTTGTAAATTTTATTTTTGGTTTTTATTATTGATTTAGTTTAATAATAGTCTATTTGATAGCTACTTTTTAAATTCGAATATGTATGTAGACTGATTTATAGGCCGTGCCTAAGCCATAGCGTAGTACCATATATACCATAGTACCATAGGGAGAATTGAGCACTGTTAACTTCATTTATAAAATATCGCGTAATTTTGAGACTGGTTGTAATTTTTGAGAAAACTCTTTAATTATATCTAGCCATATGTTTGGTGAAAGTAAAATTTTTCAATGAAAGTGGATTATCTATAAAATCAGATTTTTTATGCAATAAATAGTGAAAAACTGCCCGTCCCTCCCCTACCTCCTTTACTCATGATTGAGTAACAAACAAACGAGTGAGTAACCACTAAAGTAATTTGTTTGTTTGTTACTCAATCATGAGTAACAAACATCAAAATACTCAAATACTTTCACAAACTTTTGAATTTATAATATTATGGGTGGAAAAATACAAAATATTTTAGAAGACTAATATGCATTCAGCTTTCGCCATTATTCGTTATTGTTTGTTTGTTCCAAAATAAACTCATGCTATTACAACTAAACAGTTTTCTAAACATCCAGGCATTTGGAAAAAGAAATATATACACTTTATTGCACGACAAAAGACAATAGATGCATGGTAAAACTTCAGAACAATAGTATTACAAAGGGCGGCCTTATTGCTGTAAGCAATTTCTGCCAGGCAACCTTGGGATGACCAAATAGAATTAGATTGAGCGGTTAATAATTCAATATTCTGGTTATTTATTTGATTACTAAAAATATTATCATATATTTTTTTTTTTTTTATGGGATAAGGGGCAAACGAGCTTGCGGGTCACCTGATGGAAAGCAATCACCGCCGCCCATGGCGTCTGCAATACCAGGGGCATCACATCAGCGTTGCCGGCCTTTCAGATGGGAATAGGCTCGTTTCTTGAAGGTTCCTAGGTCGTAGCGGTCCGGAAATACCGTCGCCGGCAACTGGTTCCATGAAGGAACAGTGCGTGGCAAGAAGTGCCTGTTAAAACGCACTGTTGTCGACCGCCAACCATTCAGCCAATGCAGGTGGTAGCGTTGGAGCGTCGAACGGTGGCGGAAATCAGCTGGCGGTATTAATGCGAACAATTCCTCAGAGCACTCCCCGTGGTATATGCGGTAGAGGATGCATAGAGATGCCACCTCTCTCCGCAACGCCAGAGGATCAAGCCGATCAGTAAGAGCTTGGTTGTCGACAAGCCGAACCGCGCGTCGTTGGATGCGGTCAAATGTAGTAAGCTGGTACTGGGGTGCCCCCGCCCAAAGATGTGAACAGTATTCCACGTGAGGACGGACCTGCGCCTTGTAAAGTTGCAGGCGATGACCTGACGTGAAATACTGTCCCGCTCTATTGAGCACACCAAGCTTTTTGGAGGCCAATTTGGCCTTGCCCTCCAGATGACCGCGGAACTGGACGTTACTCGACAAGTCGACACCAAGAATAGAAACACCTACATATACTTTCATATATTAATTGAATATACACATAGTTAATTACAGTACGTGTAAGTAACTATGTGTAATGTGTATATTCAATACATGTAAACACTTACATACACATACTTATAAATACATACATGGCATATGTTTGCGTTGTTTCAACAAACAAAAGAAAAGCAAGTCAATTTTTAAAGACTATATTGGTTTTATAATAATTTTACAAAGGAGTGCGTGCGCTTTGCGTCGTTTGGTGTTTTCGACTGGCTTGGGGCGTTCGGCACGACGCGCAGACGCGATGTCTCTCGAAGGGGGGCGGCACGATGCGCGGGCGCCGTGGGAGCAGAGCTGCGATACTGCCACGTCATCGCGCTGGATGAGGCGCGAACATCCTCCCCCGGTTGAAGAATATTTTTCAAAGATCGTATTCTACTAAATTTAATCTTATCGCTGGCAGAATTGGAACCACATCTAGGCGTCCATAGCTGTTGGAAGAAGACATATTTTATTAAATGCTCTCCTCACAATACCTCTCATCGTCATAATATCAGCCACTCTATCTACTCCATCTGGGCCAGTGAACAATCTTATGATGCGACCAAGGCGCCATCTCAGTGGGGGCAAATTTTCCTCTTTCAGCACCACCATGTCTCCAACGGATAAGTTACGCTGACGAGATCTCCATTTAGTTCGATGCTGAAGCTCGACGATGAATTCTTTGCGCCAGCGCTCCCAAAAATGCTGCCTCATTTGCTCAATTTTCTCGTATCTAATGGGTCTTGGACTTGTGTTATGGACAGACGGTACCGATATTAGGGGTCGTCCAATAAGAAAGTGTCCAGGAGTCAAAGGAAGAAGGTCAGAAGGATCAGACGAGAGAGGTGTTAACGGACGAGAGTTTAGGATAGCCTCGATTTGTGAAAAAAGCGTCGATAATTCCTCAAACGTAAGAGAAGCCTTGCCTGCTACACGTTTTATGTGAAATTTTGCCGATTTAATACCAGCCTCCCATATGCCTCCAAAGTGAGGGGCATATGGGGGACTGAAAACAAATTTAATACTCTCAGTGCTCGCGAAATCGGAAACGGACTGACGGCTTGCTTTAATAGCCCGACCCAACTCATTCTTTGCACCTACAAAATTGGTTCCGTTATCACAATAAATGACTTGAGGTTTACCACGCCGAGATACAAATCTACGCAGGCAAAGAAGAAAGGCATCTGTAGACATTGAACTCACCGTCTCTAAGTGTAAAGCCTTTGTCTGTAGGCAAACAAACAAGGCAAGAAAACATTTTGTTAAATTACTACCCCGACCCCTTCTGTTAGTTATAACAAAGGGGCCAGCAAAATCTACGCCACAAGTGTCAAACGCGTAACTTGAAGATACCCTTACAGCCGGTAAAGTGCCCATTATTGGTGTTATTACATCACCGCGCATCCGCGTACAAATCACGCAGTTTCTTGCCACCTTACGAGCTAAATTTCTACCACCTACAGGCCAAAACTCTTCGCGAATTGCAGCCAATAGTAACTGCGGACCAGCATGAAACAAACTAATGTGTTCGTGTTGCATGAGTAATTTGGTGAGGTGATGTTTGCTATCTAATAAAATGGGGTGCTTTTTATTGTAATTAAAATCCGAATTTTGCAATCTACCGCCTACCCTTAGAATCCCTAACGAATCTATAAATGGGTCCAGGGCCAGAAGCCTAGACTTACGGTGCATTTTTTTATTATTTGAGATATTATTTATATCATTTGCAAATGATTCTGTCTGAGACTGTTTCACTAAAACCATTAAAGCATTATGCAAATCCTCAACCTCAAGAGGGCCAGTATTTTTATTTGAGGGCTTACGACAATTATTTATAAATCTTAGAACATAGGCAACGATCCTTTTCAACTTGTCATATCGGGAATATCGTTCAAAATTAATAAGCAAAACTTTATTGGTTTCATTGCCAGTTCCGGTACATGTAAACACTTTCAACTCTGGTAAGTTACTTATCGCTAAAGATTCTTGACTTGGCCATTCACTTTCTTTCTTGAGTAGAAAGGAAGGACCTCGCCACCACAAGACAGAATCCTGAAGTTGTTGTGGTTCGACTCCTCTTGACGCAAGGTCAGCAGGATTCTGACTTGAGGGCACGTGCTTCCACGTAAAACCCTTAGTCAAATCGTGTATTTCATTTACTCTGTTACAAACAAAGGTTTTTAAGTTTCTGGGTTGTGTTTTCAACCAACTTAGTACAATAGTAGAATCTGTCCATATTGTCTTACTGCGTATATTGCTAGGAAGAGACTCGATTACTTTGTCACACAATCTAGCCCCTAGTAGTGCACCACACAATTCTAGGCGTGGTATAGTTAACGTCTTCAAGGGCGCAACACGAGCCTTGGCGCATAACAGTTGCACATGTACCCGACCATTATTATCTACGGCTCGCAAATACACTGCACCACCGAATGCGTGCTGAGCTGCGTCCACAAAACAGTGTAAATCAATATCACAGTCTATGTAATTTAATACATGCCTAGGTATTGTTATTGACGACAGCTGTGATAGACTTACAATAAACTCCGACCATTTACAAGCATCATTGCTGGGTATAGGCTCATCCCAATCTATTTTACTACTCCATAGTTTTTGAAGAAAAATTTTAGCTTTAATAATACTAGCAGAGAGTAGACCCAATGGGTCAAAAATTTTGCAAGCCATAGATGTAACTGTTCTTTTGGTAATAACATTATCAGCTTCTATATTAGTTGAAAAGAAAAGAATGTCTGTTTTTGGTGACCAGTTAAGTCCCAGAATAGTAGATTGTTTATTCCAATGAACCTCGCCTATATCGGATTCCCTTTCAATTAAATCAGGACAATTAGTTCGAAATTTGCGCAAAGGAAAGCATCCCCTTTCTAAAGTTTCCTTGACACCCTCATATATTTTTCTAAGCTCGTGTACGCTATTTGCACCTGTATTGAGATCGTCCATATAGAAATCACGACGGATCACTGTAGCTATTTTATCATCTTCGCATTCCTGTGCTAATTGCATTAAACACCTAGTAGCCAAGAAAGGTGCGGAAGCAGTTCCGTATGTAACAGTGTTTAATTGTAATGTTTTAAGGGGTTGCTTATCAGTTTCACGCCACAAAATGAGCTGCAGATGACGTTGAGTATTATTTAACTCAACTTGGCGGTACATTTTCTCAATGTCACCAGTTAATACGAATTTAAATATACGAAACCGTAGCAAAATTGAAAATAAATCGCTCTGAATTACAGGGCCTACCAATTGGATATCGTTTAGTGATTTTCCAGAGGAAGATTTAGCAGAAGCGTCGAACACTACTCTTAGTTTGGTTGTCTCCTTCCCCTCGCGTATTACTGCATGGTGGGGTAAATAAAAACCAAATGTGGGACGATCAACTTCTGTCAAATGACCTAACTCTTGGTACTCTTTTATAAAGTCAGAATACTTTTGCTTAACATCCAAGTTCTTATTTAATTTTTTCTCTAAATTCAAGAACCGGCCTCTCGCATTGTAAAATGACTCACCTAGAGAGTTTTCTGGTAATTCTTTGAATGGAATTTTAACAGAAAATCTTCCGTCACTTAATCTATCAGTATTTTGTATGAAATGAGCCTCACATATTTGATCTTCTAAAGACAATGAATTTCTAGTTGGTAATTCTTCTACTTCCCAAAATCTCTTCATACTTTCATATATGTCTAATTGAGTAAGATTGCAAGACACCTTGTCCTTACTACGACTTTTCCCTACTGGACCCGACAAGAGCCACCCCAACTTAGAATCCCGCAACACAGGTTTATTTTGACCTAGCCTTATTTGTTGTGTACCTATTATCTCCCAGAAATAATCTACACCTATGAGTATATCAATTTCAGACGGCTGATAAAATGTGGGATCAGCAAGCTTTATATTCACAGGTAAGTTTAAGTTTTCTAATTGAACTTCATTACTAGGCAATGTTTCTGTAATTTTAGGCACTACTAAGCAGGTTAAGTCTATAGTGAAAGAACTTACTAATGAATTTAATTGAATATGGCACCGCTCAGAAATATCAAATCCTATATCATTTATACCTGACACGTTTATAGCTTTCATATGTTGAACAGGCAAACCCAATTTATTTTTAAATTTGTTTGTTATAAAACAAGACTGGCTACCCGTATCTAACAATGCCCGTGCAGTTTGGCAGGTATTGTCCTTTAGATTAACTATATTTACCAGAGCAGTACACAACAACACTTGTTTGGTATTAGACATGGTTAAAGAGATAGGTGCTGATGTCAGCACTGTTTCATTTTTATGAAGCAGGCTGTTATGTTTACCTTTGCATAACCGACAACAACCCTTTAAACGGCATCTACCTATGTTATGACCTTCGCGAAGACAATTCTGACATAGCTTTAATTTATTTACTTCAGCTTGTCTGTCTTCCACTTTCATAGCTAAAAATATAGGACATAAATAAACGCGATGTTCCTTTTTACAAACACTACATACAACCCGGTTTGAAGTTTCACTACAAGTATTAGCAGCTACTAACGACCTCGCTGGTTGTGACCTGTAGGGTGGTTTGTGCTCCCTAATGTCAAAGCGCATACTTTGAGTGGTTTCTAAAACATCAGCATGGTTACGAAGAAAGGAGTTAAATTCAATTAATGTAGGCAAATCAGAAAGGTTACTTTTGTATTCCTCCCACTTTTTATTAGTAGTGACATCTAACCTTGATGACATCATAAATATAATCAACATGTCCCATTGTTCGGTAGGTAACCCCAAGGTACCCAAGGCTCTTAAATTTTTAGAAACCTGATCCTTAAGATAACGCAAAGCCTTATATGATTCACGCGCAATAGGTTCGATATTGAACAATGCCTTCAGATGGTTATTTATAAGTATATTTTTATTGTTATATCTCTCGCATAATAAATCCCACGCAACCTTGTAATTCGTCGCAGTAAACTCAATGGATTTTATGACCACGGTAGCACTGCCTTCCAAAGCAGACCTCAAATAATGAAACTTATTAATAGTAGGTATAAACTCATTTGAATTAACTAGTGAATCGAAAGTATCTCTGAACTCCAACCACTTTAGGTAGTTTCCATCGAAGTTGGGTAAATTAATAGTAGGTAATTTAACAGTATTATGAATATGAGAACAATTGCCTAATGCGTTGGCATTAACGGAATCCTCGATTCGATTTCTACTCGAAGAAACAGTTTCGATTATTTCTTGTGCACTAGATATAGATGAATAAAACTGACCTTCCACAAATTCCCTTTCTTTTAGTTGACTATCCTCATCAGTGCTCAACAATTCGATTTGTATTTGCAAATCATCATAAATAGTAAACAACTCCTGAAATTTAGTTAATCTCAATGATATCTCTTTCACTTGAGCACCAGTCAATTCAAGAGGTTTAATTTGTGTAATGATATTTAAATAATCTTTAAATTTGGTTAATCGGCCTTTTATATTACTACGTTTCTTTAAAAGATCTTTTAATACAATAGATTCACTGTCCGGCATCGTAAAATATTAAAGAATGAATTTATCAACCAAAGAATGAGTCAAGTTATGTTAAAATGTGCATTCAAACCCGTCAACCGTGGTAGTCCACCCGCCGCTGCCGCTCCAATTCCGCGAACTCTGAGCACCTCGAAACTGTACCGCAAGCGTGATGACAGCCTCTTTTACTCTTCACCAAACTCGCTGGAATTATTCGGCAAAAAAGCCGTTAGAAATCACAAAGACAATTTTTTTGTTAAATGCGGGTGGGGAGACAAAGTTAAATTAATAGGCTTCGGTTTATAAGCTTGAGAATGATTGAGTTTTTCGCAAGATTTGAATAGTTCATTTACAATATAATAAATAGTTATAATTTTTAAGCAAATGTAATAAACATAAAAGATAAGCATATAATTAGAGCTGTATAAATTTGACGTGCCTTTTGAAAATAATTTGTTGCGATCACAGCGTATGCAAATTGCAATTGTTACGAGTCGAATAGAAGCTAGTAAGCTATGTAAGTTATTAAGCGAATGCAGATTTCGGCGTAATATCAGTAGGCCAAGGCACGCTATATTACAATAGCTGTAAGTAGGCAGAAGAAGTACGCATTTAGCTAGATACTTCAATTTGTTGTTCGAGGAATCACCAAAGCACCAAACAAATTAGGCAAAGGGAACGGAAATAAAATAAGGAAAAGAAAGAAGGACACTTAACTTTGATCGACCTCCAGAATCGTAGTCGCCCCTTTGTAGCTGATCGTCCGACGTACTTATCTTCGTCAAGATTGCAGATATAAAATGGGTCCTGTCACGGTCGCCAATTTTGTTTGCGTTGTTTCAACAAACAAAAGAAAAGCAAGTCAATTTTTAAAGACTATATTGGTTTTATAATAATTTTACAAAGGAGTGCGTGCGCTTTGCGTCGTTTGGTGTTTTCGACTGGCTTGGGGCGTTCGGCACGACGCGCAGACGCGATGTCTCTCGAAGGGGGGCGGCACGATGCGCGGGCGCCGTGGGAGCAGAGCTGCGATACTGCCACGTCATCGCGCTGGATGAGGCGCGAACACATATGAATGACTAATAAGTTGAAGTAGATGTAGTAGTAATAGAAGTATACTTATCGTATACTTATAGAACAGATGGTAGAGCCAAGCAGTTCGCTGCATGAATGGGCCGGCTCCACCGGTGAAATACCACGACCTCTCAGAAGAACGACGTAAAGTGCCTCATGCCGCGTTTCGTTTGGTGAGAGAGGTACCCGGAGGCCCTTCCCCCTTACCCATCTTTTCCTATCCCACTCCCTTAAAGGTCGGCAACGCAACAGTAACACCATATGTGTTGCTGGTGTCCATGGGCGGCGTAGGTTGCTTACCATCAGGTGACACGCTTGCTCGTTTGCCCTCCTATCCCATAAATAAAAATAAATAAATTGTAGAAACCAACCTTAGTGAAATTCTTAACAGATCACCAAGTGATCGGGCATGGCTAAAGGCATCACTACCATATCATTTGTGTGGGTAATTCTGTAGTACTATCCAAGACTGACGCAGTAGATACCTGGAAACTGGCTTAGCTTTTCCCATACACTGTGAGGCAACCCGCTCAGCGCCATTTAAAAAGAATATGCTCGCTTGCTGGCTAGCGGTCAAACATAACATTGTCATACTCCAATGTAGGAACTTTATTAGTTAATACGACTTTCCGTATCGTGACTTGCCTTCATTTAGGTGCTCCTCGTGTTTCCTCGCATCTATATCTATGTCGCTGTGGAGAGGTTGTCGACAACAATGGATAAGACGTCTCATGCACCAGGAGCGTCGGACGCTTAAACAGTCACGCCAATATTAACGACATTACACATCTTGCACTGGTGTCATATTCGGTGTACCAGCGAACACGCTATTGTGCGATGATGACAAGAGACCGAAAGGGATGTTTCTTTTACCTTGGGAGGTGGGTAGGCCTTACAAAAATTGTGTAGGTGATTATGTTTTTGAACTGTTTGGGGCTTAGACTATAGGTACATAGGGACCGAATGAAGTCAATAAATATCTCTTTCCAAATTTATAGCTGCATGCTTCTGCTATTATTATTAGACAACGAATATAAATATACTAATCGTTAGTAATATATATTGTGCGTAAATACATACTTAAACTACGTAGAAAAATATCAAGACGCTTTACAAAGATCCATGCTTGTCATAAACATATGACGTGTCGGATGTGAAACGAACCCACCGAACTCTGCTCCTCAGTTGACTGTTTTACCAATGCAGTACGAGGATCTTCTTACAATATTTGCAAAATATGTTATTAAGTTGTATAAGCTTTAAAAAAAGAAATGACAAAGTAGCCAAATCTAATTTATCGTCGTCCCATCTAAAGTTTATCATCAAAAGACCTTTGATTTTTTTTTGCAAACGAAGTTTCTTTTTTTCGTTGAACTGCCGTAGGTACCATGGCTATATTATGAAAGTAAATATACAGTTCTACTGAATAATATATTTCAGTAACTTTACTCTTTGTTCTATTGGAAGGCACAGGCAGCGGCTATTAGAGCTCCATTCGCCAATTTTTTGTGAGACACACATTTAGTGTAATTTGCAACAAATGAAACTAAATGTAATAACACATAATTTAGTAGCGAGGTATGTATGCAGAGAGAACGGAGCGCCTTAAGGCGTTCCTTTCTTCTGCAATGGCAATAGGTTCGCCACCTATTCCATTTAGGACGTAAACATAACGAGGCTTAATAGCCACTGCCTACACCTTCGGGTAGAAAAAAGCGTGAAGTTATGTTGTGTTACACAATTAAGACAAATTATACGGTTCCTTAGGTTTAATAAATAACATTTAGTAACAGTTCTTCATACATACATAACTTCACGCCAAATCCCTTGCGGGGTAAGAGAGAGAACGGAGCGCCTTAAGGCGCTCCGTTCTCTCTGCAATGGCAATAGGTTTGCCACCTATTCCATTTAGGACGTAAACATAACGAGGCTTAATAGCCACTGCCTACACCTTCGCGTAGAAAAAAGCGTGAAGTTATGTTGTGTTACACAATTAAGACAAATTATACGGTTCCTTAGGTTTAATAAATAACATTTAGTAACAGTTCTTCATACATACATAACTTCACGGCAAATCCCTTGCGGGGTAAGCAGAGAGCGGAGCGCCTTAAGGCACGCCTCACTCGCTTCGTTGACCTTCATAACTTTTTATAATGACGCGCGTCGATTTTTCTATATAGTTATATATTATTTTCTATATAATAGTTCTTCATTTCAATAATTATTGATATGGTTTTGCAGCGAAAAAGTTTTGTTTGAAATAGAAATGATGAATTCGGTCACGAACTAAAGAACTAAGGAGCTGGAAATGACCGACTCAGTTCGCGCAGTTCGTCTATGGGAGCGATCTTTTGAACTAGGTCGTTCGCGAACTACACAAGCCTAATGTATAGTACCCACCTTCAGCAAAAGGCCCTATCAAAAGCTCGCCCGCTGGTAAACAACTAGCACCGCCAACCACACTTGCTATGCGGATGGTGTTACAGTTGTGATGCCGCCCTTAAAAGTGAAAAGTGGTATGGCAAGGGGTGGCGGTGGATGGGCTTCCGGATACTTCTCTCACTGAACCAAATGCTACATGTTCCACTTTACGTTGATGTAAAACAATTAGAGTTATAATTCTATCTCAAATGAAGACTTCTCTCTCTTAGTTCTACTTCCTTGTTGAAGATTAAATTGCAATGTCATACACCTTTTTGGATATAATCAACTAATTAATAGAAGTAAAATCGACATCAAGCGTTTTCGTTTTGTCTCAGGCCCCACAGCGGACCAAAATTATCCCCTCTTTAAGAATATTGTATTCAACGTATTTATCCTTTTATTTGGATAAGGCAATTATCATAACGATTTATAATACGGATGACATTGTAAGGGATGAGTTTAGTACAAGTATGTATTGAGTCTCGGTGGTCCTGCAGCCGAGCACACGGCTTCTGATCCAGATTCGAATCCTGATACTGGCTTACACCAATGACTTCCCGAAATTGTTTTCAGAAGTTATGTGTGATAAATATTGATGACTGAAACCTTGTGCCCGGTATGGCTATAAGTTCCCCACCTATTCCATTTGGGACGTAAACATAACGACGAGACGAGGCTTGACAGCCGCTGCCTACACCTTGGGGTAACAAAGGCGTGAAGTTATGTTATGTTATAAGTATGTACAAATTTTAGAATAAATTATATCAGAGTATTAAAATCACGCTGTTCTCTGCACGAATGAGTATGTTCAACGGATGAAATACACTCGAGAGCAATGAATCCGGGTCACTTAAAGAATCCTAAAAATCTCGGAAACTAAAAATGCTAGGTTAATGCAATAAATTGTATTTAATAGACAATGTAATACTCCTTAAATGAAGGTATTAAAACTTCTTAGTTATTGTAAAGTTATATCATAAAAAAATCAAATTTGAAAAAGGGCCACTTTCGAAGATGGAACTACGAAATTACAGCATTTGGTTTTGCTTTTGTTTGTAATCTGTCATTTATGTGGGTACATAAACCATGTTGATAGTGCTCTATATTCATTATTCAAGCTGAAATTATGTCGCTTACGCCTGAAGAATGCACCAGAATACTTACAATGCTGGAAACCGGCCGGAGTCAGCGCGATACAGCCAGGACTGTTGGTGTGTCGCTGTCAACAGTACAAAGAGTTCTCCGACGTTACGAAGAAACTGGTTCTAACCTACGCAGACCAGGAACGGGCAGAACCAGGTATACCACAGCACGAGAAGACCGATACTTGGTGAACACCATGCTTCGAAATCGCTTTCTCACAGGAACTGAACTCACCAATCAGTTTCGACGCCTCGGAGGAAGTAACCCAAGTGCATGGACAGTAAGACGTCGGCTTGCTGAATCTAACTTAAAACCCCTTAGACCTGCAAACGGCCCTAAACTGGAGCGTGGGCATCGTATTTCAAGACTAAGATATGCCCAGAGCCACGTAAATTGGAGTATTGAAGATTGGTCAAAAGTTATGTTCTCCGACGAATCAAAATTTATGCTCTACAAGCACGATGGAAGACACAGAGTGTATCGAAGACCAGGGGAAAGATTCAAGCAAGCATGCATCGAGGAAAAAGTAGCCTACGGTGGTGGGTCTGTACTTGTGTGGGCCGGAATTTCTTCTGAAAGTCGCACAGAGCTGGTGATCATAGAAAACGGCTCTTTAACTAGCGTAAGATATGTGGAAGAAATCCTCAATGATCACGTTGGTCCATTTATGGTCAATTTAGGTGAGGATGCTATATTTATGCATGACAATGCCCGACCTCATACAGGTAGGATTGTGAATGACTACCTTCAAGAGATGAACATTATTCGTATGGAGTGGCCAGCGCGCAGCCCGGATATCAACCCGATCGAGCATGCTTGGGACGAGCTAGGCAGATGCGTAAAATAACGAAACCCTCCCCCAATCACGCTTCGTGAGCTCAAAATTGCTCTCACAGAGGAATGGGAGAATATTCCCCAAAATCGTATAAGGAACTTGGTGTACAGCATGCCAAACCGCGTAAACGCAGTAATGGAAGCACGAGGAGGCAATACGAAGTATTAAAATTCAAGAAAATCGTAATAAAGTTCAAAAATTTCATGTTTCCTATTTTTGTTTTAAGGAGAGATCAGCAGATTTTTTCTTTATGTAATTTTGTGTTAATAAAATGTATGGTGACTCATATTTTTTTTACTTTCATTTAAGGAGTATTACATTGTCTATTAAATACAATTTATTGCATTAACCTATCATTTTTAGTTTCCGAGATTTTTAACATTCTTTAAGTGACCCGGATTCATTGCTCTCGAGAGTATCTTGTCTTGTCAAAAAATCCACGTAAAATTATCTTGATGAATTTAGTTTTAGAGAGAGTTATCCAGTGGGTAGAATATAAGGTACGCCTTCTTATTCCTTCTCTTTCTATCTCCTTACACCCCTGTCTAACTCATCTTAGAGGTTCGCAAAGCAACTGTCACCCACTCGGTATTGCAGATTCACATGGGTGGCTCAAGTTGCTTACCACCTCATGACACGCTTGTTCGTTTTTCCTCCTCTTCTTTAAAAAATAAGAAATAACTTTGGTGATATTTATATTTACTGCTGCAAAGTGTATCCCAAGTAAATCTACAGGATCTAACAGCATCTGAAATGTCATCTCGAAGAATATCCACATAATCACAACGTGCCTTCAAAGTAGGAGAAAATGCTGATATCTAAAGTATTGTACTGAAAATCTTTTTGGAAACAGAAGAATTCAGTACAGCCACACATTAATAATATTTTTGGGAGTTATGTATCATAATTCTACTAATGATAGATGATGAAACAGACTGGGATTTGGAATGTGTTCTCCACCTTAATATTTTGATAACGCTTTGTCTATGCTTTCCGTTATAAACAATGTTTTTTATGGGATAGGAGGGCAAACGAGCAGGCGTGTCACCTGATGGTAAGCAACCAATGCCGCCCATGGACACCAGTAACATATATAGTGTTACTGTTGCGATGCCGACCATTAAGGCATAGGGGAAAGGAAAGGATGGGGAAAGGGGGTGGGCCTCCGGGTACGTCTCTCACCAAACGAAACTCGGCATGAGCCACTTTACATCGATCTTCTGAGAGGTCGTGGTATTTCACCGGTAGAGCCGGCCCATTCATGCAACGAACCGCTTGGCTCTACCATTGTTAAATATTTCTAATAATAATAGATAATGAAACAGACTGGGACTCTGAATGTGTTCTCCTTAATGCTTTGATAACCCATTGTCTATACTTTACATTACAAAGAGTGTGAACATACGAGCAATATAAAAATATAACTACCCATTTTTTCGTTATGATTCAGACCTAGACTATTTCATTAAAATCTTCACCGTTCTCATGTACTTTCATTCAAAATCAAAGTCAAATTAAGTTTTATTTTCATAGGTCTTCACAGACACTTAAAAATAGTCAACAAGTACAATTTAACTTATTATTTCAAATGAACTATTTAACACGAGCGCTTGAGGAAAGTACGTCCATGGAACAAGAAAACACGGACGCAATCGCCACGAGCGGCCCGATTCCGAGTGTAGGGGCTATCATGAGAAGAATCGGGCAAGAAACTCATGTGCCAAATTCTTAACTTTCTCTGACTAAAAAAGAAAGAAACAAATAATATGTAGTAAATCATACGGCAATGTAATAAATACTAATACATCTTACATGGAAATTTAAGATAATGTTGATAACAACCAAATCAAAAACCAATCTAACCCAAAGTCCATATAATCGCCAGAGTTTTCAACCATTCACGGAAATAATTTTCCATTGAGAAAGAAAGAAAAACACTGAATTTATCGCTTTATTTCCAATTTACATAATCTCACCTTAAACTTGACAGGGGTGGAGATATACGTAGATGTATAATATCTTGATTAGACAATTTCCAATAAAATTTTGTTTTAGGTTAAAAAGTAGGTCTGTAATATTATTTGGTAACAAAATGTAGTTGGCATCTTAAAAATTCGTTTATATTATTCACACTTTTGGTGGCATAAATAAAGTAGCATAATATTAATATCCGAAGGCAGCTATTCCTAGAAAGTAATGTTAGGGCTCGCCGAACTTAAGGTATGCCAAAAAACATACAATATTTTATTCGGCAAAACAGAAAAATAATTACAGATTTAAAGGTAATAAATATTTAAAAGAAAAAAATAACATAATAAGATTCTTGATCCAAAGTTTACTGAGGCCAAATACAAACTGAAAACAACAGCCTCTCTGTTTTTAATATAAGTTTGATATCGAAGCATTAATAAAAACATGTTCCGGCTACTACACAATTTTACTTGCTTTTTTATGTCTCACTATAAAAATTACTAAAAAGTATTATTTTAAATAAATATAATATAATTAACTCAAAAAATTATTTAGATTTGCCGAATGCCTTCCGGTTGCAAGGACCCGAATTGAGTGTGTGAGACACGTCGATCACATATAAGGGTGGGAAGATAGAAAAAATATTTAATAGGCTCGTAAATGCATAGTACTTTGAATAGTTCACTTTAGAATGAGTAGGCTTGACAGCCAGAAAGAGTATTGACAGAAAATGGCTCATGACGTATTAAATTCGATGATAGAGGTATCCGGATGCAAGTCTCTATTCATCTTTTCTTCACATCCTACTCCCTAGAAGTCCGACAATGCAATTGTAGCACCTTAATTAACAATTATTTAACACCTTCAACCCTATAAAAAACTACTATGTATTAACTAATATGTCTATTTCGTATAATCGGATATTACCTCAAAATCTCTCGTCATATTCAAATATTCAGTTCAAAGAATTGATTATTTTAATATGACGAAAGATTTTGATAACTTATAAGTAAAAAAAAACAATAATAATACGGAAAAGTTAAATCAATGGTTGGTATTTTTATCAACATTTTTAAATTAATCTATATGAATAAATTGGTGTATTGTTTATTAATTTGTAAAAAGAAAGTGACTAACTTTATCAAGTTTTTTTTACGACAAGAAAAAATGTTGCCCAGTTTCTTAAAGAAGCATACCGACTTCATAACCAAAGAATAAACTCATCAGTCAGACGAAGTAATTGAATTAAGTGAGAATCCGACTTAGGTACGCACCATACATTTTGGATCTGTAACTTCTCTACTTCTCTATCTATATACATATTTTTTACACAATGTCTTAAAGAAACAGAGTTTTTTTCTTTAAACATTAATTGTATTTTCACGGTTAACTTGTGGCACTTCGTTTTGGAAACTTCTAATTGTTTTCGATGGACAGTTTTTACTATAAAGTGGAATACAGAAAAATGATTGTCATCCATTAACCATGAAGTGTTTTAGGGCCACGCAGTTCTCTGCATGAATGGGCCGGCTCGACCGGTGAATTATATATCCGACTTCTTCCCTATACCATTTTAAAAGCCCGCAACTGTAGGTGTCCATGGGTTGCGTTAGTTACTTACCATCCGGACCGATTTGCTTTTTTATGTGATTATTAAATTGTGTGATTATTATTAAAAACACGTTTGAAGAGTTTGAGATAGATTTAAAAAAAACGATATTTTAAATATTTTAAACATATTGGAGAAAAATCGCGTTATTAAAAACCATGACAACCTTTTTACTGTCACTGGAATCCAATTTCTGTTGGTCTGTAAATCTGTGTCGGCATTACTTAAAAACAACTAGATCGTATTATAATTATAGTCATACACTGGTAGAGCCAAGCAGTTCGCAGCATGAATGGGCCAGCTCGACCGGTGAAATACAACGACCTCTCAGAAGACCGACGTAAAGTGGGATGCCGCGTTTCGTTCATTAATAGAGGTACCCAGAGGCCCGCCCCCTACCCCATCCTTCCCTATCCTCTATCCCTTAAAGGTCGGCAATGCAACAGTAACAATATATGTGTTGCTGGTGTCCATGGGCGGCGTTGGTTGCTTACCATCAGGTCACACGCCTGCTCGTTTGCCCTCTTATCTCACAAAAAAAAACAAAAATACTTAGAAAACTTCAATACAATAAGTAAATCTTCGATACAGTTCCACAGATTTTCAAGCAGTTGTCAAAGTTTGATTGATCATCTCCTCAAGAAATTTCGTTTGGCATTAATTGAATATTAAAAGAATACTTCTGGTCATTTTAAAAGTCCATTAGAACTGCAATTGATGTAGTTGTAACTTAAATATACCATCGTCGCACAATTACAAAATACATAAAATATAGTCATACTAAATTTACAATTCCACAATTTATACATGTTTATACAGTTCTACAAAATATAATATTAATGTCTATTCTAGTAAAAAATGTATATTAATAACATTGCAATGGAAGTAAATTGATAAATCCCAGGCTTTAATAAGACGAAAAATTGTTTGTCGATCGCCACCCCATACTTACTTCGTTATTGAAATATGGGAAAGTAGGGGGGGCGAGGTATTGTTGTAATTTCAAAAGATCCAAAATGTAGGACTTCTTTTATTCTTTCGTCGTCCCTTAAATGGAACGAAATGCCATTGGGTTTATTTCGTTTCAAATTAGATATTAGATGTTAAAATTAAATTCAACAAGAGTACAAAAGCGAAAACCTATTTTGTTTATGATTCGTATTTGTGTTGGATAATCGGTTTTGAATTTTCTTTTCTCTGTGGAAAAGTTATAATATTATTTTTTGGCGCGGACTTTAGAAAAATATTATGACCAAAAAGAATGTGCGATCAAAACGTTTGACACTCTTTAAGGTTGAACGGCTGGTAAGAAATTAAAGTGGACTGTATAATTGTTAAGAAGTAGTTGTATCCGCACTCAGACAAATCAAAATCCACCACTTACCTGAGTGTCCTTGTGCCTGGTCTAAACATTAAATATATTTATATAAAATTATGGTCATTTAGATGCGTTCAGATAATCGAATCTCTTCACAGTCTGTCTGCTTCTCCACTTAGGAAGCACTGCTCTCTATTACCTTTAGCCAGTTTAAATATATTTCAATGAATTCGATTTAAGAGGGCTTTATTTGTTTTGACTTTTATTATATTACACAATGTATACAAAACACACTGAAATTTGTTGGCTGATAAAATATTTTAAAAGAAAAAAGTGGTTCGTTAAAGAATAGAACAATACACCACGAAATTATTATAACTTTATAGGACCTTGTGACCTCATATTATAAGTAATCATTCAAAGTTTCAGTCTTATGTGTAATTTTAATTTTGATAATTTGAAGCTAGTAGTGTGTCTTAAGTAAATTATTATTATTAGAAACAGTAAAGGTCTAAGATTGCAAACGTCAATTATAAGGACCCCCCACCAGTTGTTTCTCTCAATGTCGTCCTCAAGTAATCAGTACTTGTTTACTAAAGTTTTCTCATTTCGTGTTTATCCTACCCTCAGAGAGGCTTAATCAAATGCTTTGAAAGCTTTATGAGTAAAAGTTAAGGGTCTTCGGCTGAATTAAAAGAATTGTCGACTTGAATTTTTGGTTTTTTTTTTTAAATTTATTTTGAACATACGGTGCTAGAATTATGTGCTAAGTTCAGAACAACATCAAATCACTGACAGGTATAAGCTATTTTTTTATGTGAAGGCAAGCCTGACCTGTTTCTGAATTGTTCATATTAAAAGTTCAAGGCGTGAATTAAAGGGAAAATTGAGAAGTTGTTACAGCGTGTTGCCACGAATTAAATTTAAATTGACTTTTTATAAATAGGCAGAAACAATCATAAAGAGGTATAAAATAAAAGACATTGCAGTAAAGAGAATATATTAAATGAAATGAAAAATCATCAATATGTTTAGTCCCAACTTTTTTAGCCCCAGGACCCTCTAGTTAGAGAATTCAGTTGAAGAACAGCTGGTCAAGAATGATCTTCTATTATCATTATTTTATAAAGTACTTTCATCATCATTAGCCTTTTAAGGTCCACTACTGGACGTAGGCCTTAGGCCTTCTTTTTACTTTAAGAATAGCGTATTTTCTTTAAAGGATAAGGGGAAAAACAAGAAGGCCGGCCACCTGATGTAGGCGATAATTGCGTTGCCGGTCTTTACTATTCGACAGAGAGCGAATCACAAGTATCATGAACCAATTTACGTCGATATTCCAAGAAATCGCGCTATTTCACCGCTGACCCGGGCCCATTTCTGCAGCGATCTGCGTGGCTCTGCCACTGTCTCTGTTTTAAAAAAACCCTCATAAATTAAAATATCAATAGCAGTTCGCTGCATGAATGGGCCGGCTCGACCGGTGAAATACCACAACCTCTCAGAAGATCTATATTCTGAGAGGTTGTGGTATTTTACAAACGCGGCATTTACGAGCCACTTTACGTCTACGTAAAGTGGCTCGTAAATCCCGCGTTTCATTTGGTGAGTGAGGTACCCGGAGGATCCTTTCCTATCCTACTCAATTAAAGGTCGACAACTCAACAGTAACACTTTATGTGTTGCTGGTGTCCATGGGCGGCGCAGGTTGCTTACCATCAGATGACACGCTTGCTCGTTTGCATTCCTTTCCCATAAAAAAAGACAATATTTGTTCAGTTTAATCGTCCAACTTAAGTACGCAACATTTGAATTCAGAATTTATAACGCACGAATCCTTACGTATTTCACCAATCACAGGAAAGGCCATCAAATCCCGATTCGATTTGGTTTTACGATTGAATTTACGATTTTAAAACATTAGTTTCATTTCGATTTAAAGTCAGTTCCTAGTATGTTATAAATCGATGGAGAAACTGGTTTTAATGGCTGCGACTGTAATGAACGACTTGAATTATAACGTTAATTTAAAAACAAAAAATTTAATAGATTTTTTTGATGAAAAATTGTCGGAAAAATATAAATATCCTCTTAGTGTTGATATTATATAGGTATTTTAATTTTCAATTTATCCAAAACAAGTATTCAAACAAGCTATTGTTGTGTACCAGTATATGTATCGAGATCATCCTAAGAAATGTCCGTATATTTAACCACTAGGCTACGACTGAAATGGGGGTCATAAAATATATGAAGACGACCAAATTTATTATAAATTAATTACTTACATATTTGTAATACTTTTCTTGAGGAACTTGTTAGTCAATATTCCAAGAAAGGTTCCGAAGTTATTACATTGCCGTATGTATTGTGTCGTGTTGTGTTTCTTAACTGTATTACAAAAATACGGTTTTTTTTTATAATATCAAGCCTTAACGCCTGATGATACGGTGATACTACTTCTGTATGTTATTTACGTAGTTGTGATGTGAGACTATAGATTGTATTTTACGTAGGGATTAAACGCCAATCGAGTATAATATTTTTCAATAGATCTCGGATGACTAATAATTGAATCAATCGCTTAGTTAAGTTTCATATGGTGTACCAAAACTTTAATTTAGGTGACTTTTTATAAGTTCATGCGAGCCGTATATACCGCTCTACGATGCAGCTGAAATTGTTTTTTCAGCTCGGAATTATGTCAAAGTTCTCAGAAAATAGTTGTTAGTTGGCGTAGTATTAATTAATTATTGCATTTTTTAAAACTTTCGTGGCTCAGCTCTACTTGAGCAGCTGAAGGTCGGATTACTCATCAGTGACATTATACAACGCTACCTCGCGGGTTAAAATTTTCAAATAAACAAAAAAAAAATTATTTACGTGTGAATAAATGCACGCTAATGAATAGTGGTAGTGTGTGTAATGTTTTTTTTTAATTAAATATAATGTATTTTTACGCATTTTATTTTTTTGTAACCAGAAGTATATTATAACTTAATTATTTACGCATAATTACTATATAAAATATGAAGTAGTTTATTTAATAGAAAATAATACTTTATTAAAATATTAGCTAGCATTCGTAACTTCTTTTCTATATAAAGTGTGTGCGAAATCATTCTCCTCCGTTCTTTCAGTTTTTGTAAAAAGTGATCCAAAGTTTTCGCTTCATGTATTAATATAATATATACTTGTTGAGTAAACATTCAATCAAATGTCTACGTGGTAAATTTATTTGCGGTAAAATGGTTTTTATCTGCACTGTCATTATTATCCCAATACATACCTACACATACATAACTTCACGCCAAATTTCTTGTATGGTGGGCAGAGAGAACATAGCGCCACAAAACACGATTCTTACACGCCTCACTCGCTTTTTTATCTTTCATAACTCCAGTCACACACGCGCATCGATTTTTAAGGCTCCTAATAACTCTTTCTATTTGATCATAGAAGATGTATCGTGGCCTTCCTCGACTCCCAGATCTTTTCACTTTTATATTGTATATCTAGTTAGTCAATGTGGCATCATCCATTCTTTCTGAATGTCTTAACCATCATGGCATGACCTTTCTCACCGACTTCTTTACACCGACATTCTCTTTCAATCTAACTTACTTTCTTCTTGCTTACAGTCTCGCGCTGTGCCCTCATTTTAACCGCGTTTCGTGCACACTCTGCCATACTCAACGCATTGTGAATTGCTAGCTGGGCTTTTTTGCTGACATTCCAACGCTCCATTTCAGGTGTTTACAAATATTGATCAAGATTAAATTGCCTACGATAATTGAACCCAGATCTTTGAACAAATTATAATATCACAAAAACAAACTACTACATGGTCACAATTGACAACAACCGATCTAATGCCAGAAGTTTGCTAAAAATAAAGGTACCACAAGAATCTTATACTTATATACTTCCACAGACTAATCTACTATCTCTAAATTTATTAAACCACCCGTTTCATCAGGTTTTTATATTACGATCAAGCTTTGACTAAAATAATAAAAACGTTTTTTTATTGACTATTTAAAAAATAAAACTGCTTATAGTAATTGAAAACCAGAAATTAAAGCGAGCAAAAGCTAATTTAAGAATGAATTAATGCGCAACACTGTGCCGTGAAATTGAACTTTTACAAATCGTTAAATAAATAACTACCGATACAACAATCATTCGTTCCATTTTCTCGTCGAATAGCAATAAATTTAATAGACAAATTCATTTTAATCTATAGATTTATAGTATACTAGTTGACCCAACAAACGTTGACTTGCCAAAAAACAAAGTTTAAAAATAGGGGTCAATGGTGGAGAGGTGAAAATTTGATGAAAATAAAAAAATATCTATATTTAATATTATTATTATTATATTACCTATATTATACATACAAACATTCCCAACTTCACGCCAAATCCCTTGCGGGGTAGGCAGAGAGAACAGAGCGCCATAAGGCACGATTCTTACACGCATCTCTTTACGCAGATGACCCCGTGCTTCAAATCGTCACTACTATTAAAGATAACTGCATGATTAAAAGAAAGTTATGGTGTTTGAAATGGAGGAATCCAGAACGGATGCAAGGATAACGGTTGATGTAGTGCTGGAACAGGTGAATGAAATTGTATATATTGGATGTGATTTTAGCAGAGACGGAAAGTACACCGCGGATGTAGTAAGACGAGTGGCGCTAGGAAATAGCGTAAATGGAGCATTGGGCAGAATTCTGGGCGTATAAAAACATTAGCAGAAAAGCCCAACTACCAATCCACAATGCAGTCCTGATCCCAACGCTAACTTATGGAAGCAAGAGCTGGGTATGGCAGAGTGTGCATGAAAGTAGAATAAACGCGGTAGAAATGCGGGCACTTCGCAAAATCTGCGGAGTGACTCTCGCTGTTTACCGCGTAGTAAACAAGGTTGTAAGGATAGAAGCTGGATTGAAAGAGAGTGTCGGTGTAAAAGTAAGAAAGGGCATGCTCCGATGGTTCGAACTTGTAGAAAGAATGGATGATAAAAGACTGACTAAGCAGATATACCTATATATTTATATATACTTAGTCATGCCATAAATATTGCAACAAAGAAAAAAAAATTTTTTTTAATTGCAAATAACATTTATTACTTTTACAGTGTGTTACTTTAATACATTAATATAAAACGATATAAAATATAAAAAAAATTGTGTGGTTTTATGAAACCACCGTAAAAGTGAAACTTTTACAATGCCATCTAGTATTTGTTAATAGGGTTTCATAAATGTTTTTTATTTTACGTGGTCACGACAATAATTCCTAGATGGCGCTACTAGGTTGCTACTATTGATGATTCTGCCGTAATATCGTATTATATCGATAGATGTCGCCCGAATCGACAAGTATTCCAGCTACGGCACTAGGGATAACGCGACACCTATTAAACGTTAACAACATTACAACAAAGGATCTTTACAAAACAAAACGATATTTTTTCCTCCAGTAAATATGATATTTCGATTTATTATGAAAATGTGACAAATACATATATAAAGAGCACTATCTTATCTTATATCTTTAAACGAGCAATTCTTGTATATATATAAAATTGGAATCTCGGAATCGGCTCCAACGATTTTCATGAAATTTCTATTCCAGCAGATGGCGTTGTTAACTAACACGAAGTCAATGTGTGTTTGCTTTGCTTTTATTACATTTTATCACTGCAAAAAATTAAGTATATGTTTCTAATATAATATGTTAGTACATAGTATATATTAGTATATATTTATTATTCTGTCGGTAAGATCGAAAAATATTATTGATATTTCATTATTTTATTAGTATGTAATTCGTACTTAAATATAATTTTCAAATAGTATGTAATTCGTACTTAAATATAATTTTCAAAAAACACAATTTATAAAAAATATAATTTTTTTTTTCTCCGCCTGCAATACGTACGTACGTATATGTATGTATGTAAAAAACAAACAAACAAACAAACCCGATCCTAGAAAATGTGTCGAAATTGGTAAAGAGAATTAGATGATTATACAGTTATATTAGTAATTAGACGATTATACATACGGCCCTCGTGGTGCATCGGTAAACCGCACTACCGATAACACAAGGTCGGGGCGGGTTCGATCCCTCGTCTGGGGGTTTTTTTCTACATGTTTTTACGGTATTTATTTACAAAAATAAAGTGTATATTTGGGTAATTAATTAATATAAATAAACGATAATAGTCGTGAAAGGCGCTCTGACGAGCGCCTTCACGTCACCGTCACGCGACATGCAACACGCAGACGAAAAAGTTTGAGACGATGTAATAAAAGTTTCACTTTAAAAAGCTTATTCGAAGTGGTCTCCATTGGCTGCAATACAGGCTTTTAAACGTTGAGGTCAGTTATCAATAGAAACACGCACTCTTTCCATGGGAAAATTCTTCACTGCCAATCGTATGGATTGTTTTAGGGACTCTAAATTATTATGACGTTTAGAGCAAGCCTTATTCTCTAAAACTGACCACAAATCATAATCCAGTGGATTAAGATCGGGACTAGACGACGCGTACGGCCAGTCTTCAGCTCTAATGAAGTCCGAAACGTTCGCTTCCAACAAAGATTGCGCGGACCGAGCTTTATGACCCGGTGTCGAGTCTTGCTGGAAGGACCATACTTCGTTAATGAACATGGTGTAGTTAAGGGGCAAGACTACCATTTCAAGAATGGTATCTTGATACAATTGTGCCGATGTTTTAATACCTTTTTCACAAAAATATGGCTCAGTCACTCCTTCGTAGCTAACACCCCACCAAACCATCACTGCAGTCGGATAATGCCCACGTTCATCATTAGCCTTTTAAGGTCCACTGCTGGACATAGGCCTCCCCCATAGAGCGCCACAACTGCCGGTCTGCTCAAACATAATCGCCACGCCAGGTTTTGCCATAATCGCCACGCTTGGCAGGCGGGTTGGCGATCGCAGTAGGCTGTATTTTATTGAGAGAGAATGCTGCTGCCCATTCTTCTAGCTTTTCCCTTAGTCGCCTTTTACGACACCCACGGGAAGAGATGGGGTGGCGGTATTCTAAGCCGCCGCCACACAGCAATGCCTACGTTGCACTCTGTCAACTAATTGGGAAGCTTCCTTAGAGCTTTAAGCATAAATACGGTCATTTTGTTTGGTAAAATGTGGCTCAATTGTAAAAACTTTTTCATCCGTAAACAATATTTTTCTGTGACCTCCCTTTGCGTACCGCTTCAGTAGTTGTTTAGATTTTAACACCCTATTCTTTTTTAAATTATCAGTTAATAAATGATCAGTGCACCTCTTATAGGCTGCAAGTCCTAAGTCATCTTTTAAAATACGCGACATTGTCGTGTTCTAGGTGCTATCTTCATCTCCCGACATAAAATCTTTTGCTTGCGGACAGGATTTCTTCGAATTCTTTCCCTTACTGCTTTGACCACCTTTTTCGTACGAACACTACGTGGACGGCCAGGTCTTTTTATATCACAAACAGCGGAGGTCTCATTGTACCTATTAATAGCCCGGTACACAAACATTTGACTAATACCAAGTGTATGGAGAGTTTTAAAAATTGCATTTCGCTCCATACCTATTTTGTGTAATGCAATCACAACGACTCGGTTCTCTATAACACCCCACTTCATTTTAATATCGCAAAATATTGTACAATGTATTGGCGCCAAAACGAGAAAACACAATGAACAATCGTATAAAAATTACAGATTCCAAATTCAAATGTAATATTATTTTATTTTTAGTTTTAACAGTAACAGTATTTATGGCCAGACTAAGTATATATAGGGGTGGACTAACCCCTAATATTTACAAGTTTAATATTATGTGTTTATTGACAAATTTGAAGCGTTTATGAAGACATATAAAAAGCTAGTTGCAATACTAAGAATAAATAAATAAATAATTATTTACAGTTATATACAATAAAAAACTAGCTGAAATCAAATTTCTCCGCATATCGGTCTAATGGCAGCGTTCCCAGAAAACTGGCCGCATTGCCACGGTGAATGGCAATGCTAATCCTCTGTACGAAGAATAGACCAGCCCTCTGGTCACGAGGGGTTTTGATCAGTCTTTTTGTAAGATGGGCATGGGCACTCGCACACCATGTCCCTAGAGTCAACCCGCTGTGGGACGCTACTTGGAAGATGGATAACCATCTTCCAAGGTGAAATAGGCATCCAGTCCGGTCACTTGCCATCATGGCGCACCAAACCGTCCGGTTCTAAAACTGCTGGTGACAAAAGCACGGCGGATAATGTCGTTGACATTAGCGTGACGGGAAATGCGCTCCTGGTGCATGAGAGGCCATAATGTCCCTTGCTGTCGACTACCTCTCCGCAACAACATAAATGCGAGGAAACACAGAAGAAAGAAGCCAAGGCAAGTTGCGATACGGAAAGTCGTATTATCTAATAATGTTCCTATATTGGGCGATTAAAAGCTACTAGTTAGTTATTAGTTGCGTAAGTATTAGTCTCCGTGGTCTAGTGGTCGAGCACACAGTTTCTAAATCCAGAGGTAGTGGTTCGAATCCTGACACTGGCTTACACCAATGACTATTCGAAATTGTTTTCAGAAAGTTAAGTGTGATAAATATTGATGACTGAAAACTTTGTGCCCGGAATGGCAATAGGTTCGCCACCTATTGCCATTTGGGACGTAAACATAACGGCGAGTCGAGGCTTAATAGCCGCTGTCTACACGTTCGGGTAACAATGACATGAAGTTACGTTTTATATATTATATGTGAAAAGCTATTTTGATTTGATTTCATTAAGTAATCTGGATTTCATAACTTTTAAAATTTTACTGACTTTAGTTTTGGAACTCGGCTTTACTAATAATTTATTTGTTGTCATTCATGTCATAAAAAAGCCAGCTGGGCAGAGTTTCATCACGTTGTCACACGTCTTTTCTACTCCCGCTCTCTATCGAACCTTGTTCCTTTATTCTGGATGGAATAGTCCGATTTCTATCAAACAGTCGCTGTGATTGGCTTCATACTATCTCTGTGCCCAAAGCTTTTGCATTAATTAACTAGGCAAAGATGGATGGATATCATAGTATGTAGATACGGCCTTTTTTTACGGCCTTGTTCGCTGTGCTTAGATCGAAATTTTATCAAAAAAAAAAACATATCTACAAGTGAAAATATTATTATTGCCGGTAACCTATTACTGGAATAAAAGGTAGCCTTTATTTGAATAAAGGAAATTAATCTCGATCTTTTTAATGGTTGACCTACGATTAAGTGACATATATTAAAATATGTTAATATTCAAACATTCCATTTACATATAATAAGTTAATAAATTAATTTAGTTTCTTTTTTTAAATTTCATATTTCATTAATGAATGATCTTTATTTTTTGTTCTATTGATCTCTGTATCTATTAAATAATACATTTCAAAATTATAATATCTTAGTATGCTTTTTTAATAAAATGTAAAAAACGCTTTCCATGGCATCCCATATGAAAGATGTAATTAATTTTGGTATTGCCTTAATATTTAGCTGTAACCAGGTTCCTAATTAATATTATACATAATTTTCTGTCTTAATAATTTTTGAAAGGATGAAAATAATAATTTTCAAATTAATATTTGTTATTTACTTATCTTTACTTTTTATATGTATGTTTGCCGATATTTTGGTCATTTATGGACGGATTTCAAAAATTTATTCGATGGATAGTGTTTACCTTCGAGATGGTTTTATTTTCACCAGATCAGAATCTGATGATGGAAACCGGGAGAAATCGAAGGCATCCACCAAAAATTGTATGAGAGTATTGTGTTTTTGTTACGTAATCTTAGGGATATCCATCAAACATAGACACCATAAATGGTGTCTATGTTTGATGCTGTTGTGCTTATGAAAACGCCACAAAACTCCTCAACGGTTAGGAGTATTAAGACAGCACTGCAATTGGTCGATAGAAACTACTTGGTAGTATGTAGGGCTAGCGTGTTGCTTGTGAGGTATGCTTGAATATACACCTGATGCTGCTGCGCTAATGAAGAAGCCACAGAACTCCTTAACGGTTAGGAGTTGGGAGACAGTACTGCAGCTAGTCGATGGAAACTGTTTAGTAGTATACATATAGGACTAGATAGACTTTAGTAGTATACTATCGTGTTGCTTGGGAGGTATGCTTGAATCAACGTCTGATACTGCTGTGGTAGTGATGAAGCTATAAAACTCTTAAACGGTTAGGACACTTTTTTTTTCTGCAATAGTTTCCAGGCTATAATTGGCTTCCATTCGGGCTTCAGTGTTATTCGGTCTACCCATGATAATAACAAAAATGTAAAATATTTAGCAAGTAGTATCATACTCTATTAATAACAATTATAGCTCCCAAAAAATATCAACCATTTTTAATTCTTATATCTTTTTTAATAAATATCTTTATCCTCCAGACTTTACAAAGTACTTAGAATCGTCATACAAAACTACTAGCTAAAATTCTAGGAGCTTAGATTCCACTGTCTTGAATGTGAAAGCAAATCTAAGTGCCAGATCCAGTATCAAGGCTTTTTAAGAAGAACTAGTAAGAAACTCAAGGCCAACAACAAAAATTTCACCGGTCGAGCCGGCCCATTCATGCAGCGAACTGCTTGGCTCTACCACTGTAGTTTCTTAAATTAAGCGCAGATATCACTCTCATTCCCCTTTCAATAATTTTCCCATACACTGAATTTGCTGCAAACAGATGGCCCTGTAACTGGCGCACTGCATACTTGATTCCTTACCTTTATACAAGGCCACGATGACGCACGCCTCCAGTTCATGGGAACCTTACCTGACCTCCAGCACAGATTGCTCTAAGTCAGGAAAGCGTCCCGGACACAGGTTCCATCGTATTCGATAATTCAACATCATATTAATTCCTGTGCCATACCATTTTTCATACTTCGTATCGACCCCTTAATCTCTTCTATAGTAAAGTCCTCGTCAGATGTTGGTGCAGCGGCGTCAGTCGTAGACTTATTCGCGGCGCCCACATCAGAGGCATACTCGTACATTTTCCCAAAGTACTCATTCCACCGACCTAATACATCATTTGGGTTTGCAAGAATGTAACCAGCCTTGCTAACTTCCCTCCGAAGAGTTTGTTATTCGTCTCGAAGTTCTCCGTCAACCTCACTTCCTTATCCGTAACCAATTTTTTACGCTTTGCTTGCATTAAGGCCTTGGTAAAATTTGTGCATCAGTTTGATTTGAATTTGAGATATTAGCCATCATCCAGGTTTAGAGACAATAGAAATACATCATCTGTGAAAATTTGACTATCATCGATGTTGAGATACAGCCTGGTGATATGGATAATGGTATGGTGATAATGGATAGACAGCGAAGTCGCAGTTTTAAAAACGTTAGAAAAAACCTTATTCTTATTTATCAAGTCGTGGTAACTTGAGGATTTCCTTCATTTTTAGCCGAGCTAAAAACGGCAATGCAAAAAAGCAATTAATTTGTCCGCAGTTTATTCCGCACAAATGGCTTACAATTTATCCGGATCTTAATCCGGATAGTTTTCGATGTTTTTAAAGTGAAACTTTTATTACATCGTCTCAAACTTTTTCGTCTGCGTGTTGCATGTCGCGTGACGGTCGGCCGCGGAGTAGGGATAAAGTGAAAGGCGCTTTCACGCCCCTTTCACGTCTATTATCGTTTATTTATTATTAATTAATTACCCAAATATACACTTTATTTTTGTAAATAAATACCGTAAAAACATGTAGAATAGAAAAACACCCCCAGACGCCGTACAAACAACACAATAAATATATTTGTTTGTTTGCACTCGGGTGGGATCGAACCCGCCCCGACCTCGTGTTATCGATAGTGCGGTTTACCGATGCACCACGAGGCCCGTATGAATGATTGTCTAATTACCGTCCTCTTTACCAATTTCGACACATTTTCTAGGATCGGGTTTGTTTGTTTGTTTGTTTTTTACATACATACATATACGTACGTACGTATTGCAGGCGGAGAAAAAAAAAAATTATATTATTAATATAACAAATGACACGATAAAAGGGAATATAATAAATTCGTATGTATTGTAAACGACGGAGGCTTTTAAGTTTCCAATTCCAAAAAGTGAACTACATATATGTGACACAGTTATGTTCGTCAATTTATTAGCGATAAGATAGTGCTCTTTATATATGTATTTGTCACATTTTCATAATAAATCAAAATATCATATTTACTGGAGGAAAAAATATCGTTTTGTTTTGTAAAGATCCTTTGTTGTAATGTTGTTAACGTTTAATAGGTGTCGCGTTATCCCTAGTGCCGTAGCTGGAATACTTGTCGATTCGGGCGACATCTATCGATATAATACGATATTACGGCAGAATCATCAATAGTAGCAACCTAGTAGCGCCATCTAGGAATTATTGTCGTGACCACGTAAAATAAAAAACATTTATTAAACCCTATTAACAAATACAAGATGGCAACTAAATTAAAATCGCCCTTATCGCACAATCCCCTGAAAGCCGGTGACGTCCGGTTCGATTTCAAATTAAACTAGTTTTCTCTCTCTTTGCAAAACTGCCACTGACTTGTAACTAACGAATTAGTGGAGGAAGCAGACTGACGCCTTTCTTACTTTACTTAAGTTTCCAATTCCAAAAAGTGTGCCAGGATTCGAACACGCGACCTATGCGATTCGGAAGCCGTGTGCTCGACCACTGGACCACCGGAACTACATATATGTGACACAGTTATGTTCGTCAATTTATTAGCGATAAGATAGTGCTCTTTATATATGTATTTGTCACATTTTCATAATAAATCAAAATATCATATTTACTGGAGGAAATATTTTATGGTAACTAAAATACGTGAACAGTGACTTACATTCGATTTTCGAAAAAAATAATATTTCGAAAATATAGTATATTAGTTAAATGTCTATAATGTGAAAAAAAGTTTCACTTTTACGGTGGTTTCATAAAACCACACAAGTTTTTTTTTTTCTTAAATCTTATTGTGCTATGTGTGCCACAAATATACGAAACAATCTTTCCAATTTGGTCATAACATTTTTAAATAAGACACACGGGCCGCTACCTACATCCCAAGATAATATTTTCATTTTATTTTCAAACACATAAAACTACTTGTTAGTTTCTTACCATGAATATTTATAAGTTTTGGGCCATATATCAGTTTTACGTTTTTAACATACAACGACTACAAAGCACATCCGAACGACAGGAAGTGGTAGCAAACATAGCATTTCCGCATTCGGAACTATGTAGTAGTAGCTAGTATATCCGTTTCCGGTAGATAGTGTTGCGAACGGGGTAAGTAATATTGGAATTTATAAATATTATAATGATATAGTTTGTCACAGTTATATTTTGAGCCTTTAAAAGTAACCAGAAATTAAAATAAGAACTATTAATGCTATTAAAAGCTATTGCGTAAATGCTAACAAATAAAGATTTTGTTATGTAGATACGATTTTAAGTAATAATTGTTGACGTCATTTATAATTTTTTAGAATGCCGTATACAGACGAAACCGCAATCACTAAAAGTATAGGTCTGTTAGCTAGGCTCTTGACCTTTTTAATGGTATAGGGGGGCAAACGAGCAAGCGGGTCACCTGATGGTAAGCAACTTCTCACCGGACATGAACATCGCTGCCGTCCTTTAAGGGAGTAGAAGGGAAAAGGAAAGGGAAAGGGGATCGGGCCTCCGGATACCTGTCTCACCGAATGAAACGCGGCACGAGCCAATTCACGCCGATATGCCGATATGCCGAGGTCCTGGTATTTCACTAGTCGAGCCAGCCCATTCATGCAGCGAACTGTAAGACTCTACTACTGTAGACTCTACTACTATAGACATAGCTATAGGTCAGTTTAAAATAGTGTCTTACAGAATAGGCTACGAATTAGGCTGGAAATACTAATTACTTGTAAAAATATATGTAAAGCTAAAAAGTTACCCATAAGATCGACTCCGCTCATATGCATATTGTACTCTTGTACAATTTTGGGACAAAGGATGTCAATTCACGTCACACGGTTTATTAAATATATAATCACTAAATACACGTCCGTTCATATTTTTAGGAAGCAATAAATAAATATTTTGCATAACTTCACGTCAAATCCTTTGCGGGGTAGGCAAAGAGAACAGAGCGCCATAAGGTTCTTACACGGTAAGATTCTTACACACCTCACTCACATCGTTGACTTTCATAACTCTTTTCATGCACGCGCGTCGATTTTTAGAGCTCCTAACATCACCTTCCTCCAGCACACATTCTATTTGGTCATGGAATGTATTTTTGGTCGTCTTTGGTCGACTCCTACATCCATCCGCTTTTGCATTGTATATCACCATAATTATTCTTGCCAATATACATGTAATTATTATATTTTGATAGGTAATTAGTTAAAGCAGTTTGATAGCAGTTATTATGTATTTATATTTTTTTTATTATGGGTAGACCCGATAAAACTGCAGCCTGAATGAAGGCCAATCGTAGGCTGGATAAAATAAATACACATTTCTTTTAGAATAGCGTGTTAACTCCTAACCGTTTAAGAGTTCTGTAGCTTCATTATCAGCACAACCATTATTAGATGTTGATCAAAGCAGTTAGTCCTATATACTACGAAATAGTTTAGGAGTTCTGTGGCTTCTTCATCAGCACTTCAGCAACATGATGGCCCTTTAAAGTACTAAAGCATATCCCTAAGACATCACTATTACATAATAATAACAACATACAAGCATACAATTTTCGGTGGCCGCCTTAGATTTCTCCTGGTTCCCATCATCAGATTATGACCTGGTCCTGGCCATCTCGGAGGTAAAAAGTAATCAACAAAAAATTAAATCCGTCCATAATTGATACATGAACATACATAGAAAAAATATATACACAGAGACGAATTGAGAACCTCTTCCTTTTTCGAAGAAAGGTAAAAATTAAATGAATATTTATGAGGGTATCCCATACAACAAAATTGATTTTTTTTTACAATTTCTTTTCGATACTAATAACAGGTATACGCTTTAACTATTTACAGAATATTTAGTTTTATGTCCTCTATAGATATAATTAATTAAATAAAATAAATAATTAACCACTCCATTTCCTCCGGCATTTTTCCACCACAATGGAAAGAAGCCCAAATTATCCCTCTTCCAAAAAAAAGCAGACCTGTGTCTTTCTCTGATTACCGTCCTATATCCATTCTCCCATTCCTGTCTAAGGCCCTGGAACGCCTAATCTATTCCCAGTTAAGCACCTTCCTTACTCACAACCAACTCCTAAATCCCTACCAGTTTAATTTTCGTACTGGGCACAGCACCTCCTCCGCATTGGAGAATATCACCGACGATATTCGGTTAGGCATGGATAACGGAAATCTCACAGTGCTATCTCTTCTCGAATTTAGCAATGCCTTTAATACAGTGGATTTCCGTGTCCTGCTGGGTATACTTTGCTCTCTTAACATATCTCCAACTGCAATTGCTTGGTTTCATAGTTACCTGTTTGGGCGCCGGCAACGTGTACAAATTGACGACAGATATTCTCACTGGGCAAACACTACTGCTGGTGTACCACAGGGTGGTGTTCTCTCCCCACTTCTGTTCGCAATCTTTATAAATTCAATTTCTAAAAATCTGACTTCTTCCTACCACCTTTATGCAGATGATTTGCAGTTATATACGCAAGCTCCACTCAATTATATGTGGCAGGTAATGATGACAATGAACTCGGACTTAGAGCGAATATGCGAGTGGAGTATTAATTACGGTCTTCGCGTCAATCCATCAAAAACGCAATTAATTGTTATCGGTAGTTCTAGGCTACTTGCCAAGATAAATTGGTCACTTCTACCACAAATTAATTTTAATGGCACTAACCTAAACGTAACTACTAAGGTTAAAAATCTCGGGCTATGCATAGACAGTAGTTTATCGTGGGGTCCTCAACTACAAGAGGTAAGTAGGAAACTATTTGCTTCTGCAAAGTCCTTGCGTAGGTTAAAAAACTTCTTGCCTATTGTCACTAAGATTGCACTTGCAGAGTCTCTCCTCCTCCCCATTCTCGATTATGCCGATGTCAATTATGTTTCGTAAAAAGCTCAAGTGGCTTCCTATTCGTTTTCGCCGGAATATTCATGTTCTCACGTTGTTATATAACGTTATCTTTAATCCTCATTCATCTAAGTATCTCAGAGAACGTGTTCGGTTCTTACATGACACACATTCGAGGTCTCTGAGGTCATCGGAAAACTTAAGACTGGAAGTCCCGAAGCATTCCACACATTTTTATGGTGTTTCTTTTTCTGTTCAGGCTATCTTGCTGAGGAATGTTTTACCCGAAGACATAAGAAAAGCTAAGTCCATCACCACTTTGAAATCACAGCTCAAGCAGCATTACTTATCACAACAATACTCAATTTAATTATGATATTTATATATGTATTGAATGTATATATATTTGAGTATATATTTATTTTAAGTATATATTTTTATTTTATTTATTATTTTGTAGGTTATATAAAAATTTGTTAATTATTTGTTGTTTTATTTCTGTCTACATAAAATATTTTTTACTACCCGTCTTTCAAGCATTTATGTCCTTCCATTGGTTGCCTGGAAGAGATTGCGTTATGCGATAAGGCCGCCCTTTGTAATCATAGCTATATGACTTATCTGTAATTTATTTTATATGAAATTGTATATTTATGGTGCAAATAAAGAGATATCTATCTATCTAAGGGGGCTGTCATAAAATAAAAGTGGTTTTCGCCGTTTATTATGTACTGGTACAAGATACGGCACCCTTTATGCTTGTGTCTGACGTACACTAGGCCGGTTTTAATAATTAATATTTTTTTTTTTTACTTGAATTCACTCTACCATGACAATACTAAATTTATATATTCCTCGAGGCATAATATTTTTGCGCACACAGTACTTAGAACCATTGTGAACTAAAATGGTGTATACAAACCTATTAGTCGTAACTTTATTAATTGTGACAAATTCTTGCTCAGGTAAAAATCGTCATTTCTTATAATATATTTTTTATGGGATAGGAGGGCAAACAAGCAAGCGTGTCATCTGATGGTAAGTGACATGGTGATAGCGTGGTCCAGGAGAGTGCTTCAGCCCTCTGGACCACCCTGGTTGCCGCCTCCTGTTACGAGGGGATCCCATCCTTGGGGAGCCTCGGCGTGAAGCTCCCCAGGGCGGGGTGGCTCTGACCGCGCTCTGTAAAGAGCTGATATATAGTCTTCTGATCTCGCTCGGGGCCCTCCTTCTGGAGCATTACTGCTTCGCAGAAGGAGACCACAGCCTCCACTCCTCCTGGCACGCCAGCATTACCGCAATCAGCACCAGCAGCCGGACAGGTCATGCACAAACCCGTCGACCAGGATTCGACGCTCGGCCGCCCAGGCCGTGCAAACCTCCAGCGTGTACTGGGCCGAGTCCAGGTCGAATGCGCAATGGTGGCATTTCGCTGTCTCTTCTCTTTTTATTCAACTTTTTATTCAACTTGTTGACTCAGATATTCACCGGGCACGGGTGCTTTGGTGAGTATCTGAGTCAACCAGTAGGTGACAGCGCCCCATTTACGGAGCACCCAGGCCTCGAGGTGAAGCAGGACTGACGGCGCGCTAACACGGGTCCCTCCCGCCCCGGCCGAGATCGTATGCGGTGGCGTACATCTTGGCCAGGATGATGAAGGGGGGGAGGGGGGGGGACTTGCGAGGACCATCGCCGCCTCATATGAAAACGTACGGTAGCCCCGTATGACCCGGATTGCCATGACCCGCTCCAGTCTCCAGGAGTGTCTTGGAGTGGAAAATACTCTCCTGACCGAACGGGGGCCCCGTACAAGGCCACGGATCGCATCGCATCGCATTAAGGCGGCGGAGGCAGTTGGTAAACAACTGCCTCGCCTTGCTCCCCAAAACTCCCAGAGCGAGCGCCAGGACCTGGCCCAGAATTCCGTCCGGGCCGGGAGCGGCGCTGCGGGAGGCGAACCGCGCTACAGCTCGTCTAAGCTCCTCCGTCACCGCCAGCTCGTCGGACTACGGAGTGCGGTCTGATTGTGACGAAGGATCTGAGGGAACGCCCTGGACCCTAGAGAAGAGCGTGTCCACCACTCTTCCTACAAATTCCGATTCCAGGGATGCCCATGAAAACATGCAACACATATAGTGTTACAGTTGCGTTGCCGACGTTGAAGGGAGTAGGATAGGAAAGGATGGGGAAGGGGGGTGGGCCTCCGGGTATCTCTCTCACCGAACAAAATGCGACATGAGTCACTTTACGTCGATCTTCTGAGAGGTCGTGATATTTCACCGGTCGAGCCGGCCGATTTATGCAGCGAACTCTACCGCCAATATATCTAATATATCATAAATCTAATAACATAAAAATATCGTCATCATTGCCATAGCATAGTTATATATTTAAAATAGCTTCACCCCTTTTTTGGCGTTGTAGTGTCGGGTAAGCCTCGACTCAACGAATAGTTATATACACCATACATCTGGCACAAAGTTCTCAGGCATCGGTATTGATGAATACCGATTTATTATGTGGTCGGAAAAAAATCCTGAGAAATCGTTGGTTTAAGCCCGGAATCTTTCTCACGACTTTTACATCAGAAGCGAGGAGTTCGACCACTGGACCAGCAAGACTATTATAGTATAGTACATAAAACATACTCGTAGCTTCAGGAATTTTCTACCCGAAAGTGTAAGCAGCGGCTGTTAAGCGTCATCTCGCCGTTATGTTCACGTCACAAATGGAATATTATATTTTCACATATTTTCCGAAAACAATTTGGAAAAATTATTGGTATGAGCCAGAAAACCCGCGACATTTGATTCAAAAGGGGGTGCTCGAACACTGGACCACCGAGACATTTGGCATTAAAGTATAGTATATTCTTATTTTTGCAAAACAATATTTTGAGCCGGTTAAACTTAATTATACATTCATAGATTAAGATTAGTAGCGATAGATTTCAGAGTTAGACATGCGTTCGCATTACGTTTTTAATAGTGATAGAGTCACGCAGTTCACTGCAAGAATGGGCTAGCACCACCGGTGAAATACCGCGACCTCCCACAGTATTGACGTAAAGGCTATGCTCACATAAATGCGCGTTTCGCTCGGTGTCTGAGGTATCTGGAGGCCCAACCTCTTCTCTTCTCCCATTCACATCCCACTTCCGAGCCCTTCCAAATCTCATTGTAGGAGCGGGTAACGCAAGTGTAACATTATCTATACGCAGGTGTCAATGGGCGGAGTTACTTGCTACTCGTTAGCCCCCCATTCCATCGCCTCACCCTTGGCCGGAAACCACCAGCCTCGCGGATCCCGGTAGGTGACACGACTGTTCTTGTGGGGAGGTACTTGCAACACCTCAGCCTCACACAGAACAGCCGCTAGGGCTTCGAGGAGCTCTTTGTGATGCTTCTTGAGGTGGTACGCGCGTTACATCGCCTGCGGCCCAATCTTGAAGGATCGAGAGCGGGACCACCTCTGTGGTGGCGTCTTGCCACTGTTTGGTTGCGAGACCTCGCGGAGGCCTCCCGCTCCCGAACTCTGCTGAGGAGCCTGCAGGGCTACGCTCGTCAGCGCACCATCTGCTTTCCTGCCAGGCCTCGAGGCCTGGGTACTCCGTGAATAAGTCACTGTCATCTTCAGGTTAACTCAGATACTCAGCGGGCACTGGTGCTTCGGTGAGTATCCGAATCGAATATGAAGAGAAGAGACGGCGAGATGCCACCATTGCGCGTCTGATTTAGACTCCGTCCTGTACACACTGGAGGTCTGCCCTGTCTGGGTGGCTGAGTTTCGAGTCGAGGGCGAGGAGGAGTGGAGGGCTGTGATCTCCTTCTGCGAACCAGTAATGCTCCAGAAGAAGGCCGCCGAACGACATCGGAAGAGAGCGGATCCCGCTGTAAGGCAGCGGCACCGAGTTCAGTAATCGCCGCCGCTGACGGCGCACCACCTGCAAGTGCACCCGGGACGCGGCCCGGGAAGGACGATTCCCCAGTACGGCTGGGGAGGGTCGTCGTAGGCGCCGTCACACACCATTTATATCAAACCTTTTAATATGTTGCAGGGGCAAAGATTTGCGATGCGAAAGACGTCAGTTGTACCACGCGCGTGGCAGCAAATCATCATTCATTATTTATTAAAAGTATTCTAAACGCAGTTGATTCTTCAGACTTACTGTTACATGACTACATCAAAGGGTATTTGCCTGCTCTTAAATATCACTATTACAATGCCACTCTCTCCGGTATAAAAACCTGTACTGTTAAAAAACTACAGTAAGTATTCATTCACATATTTTGGCGAGTAGAATGAGAAAAAAATATTTCATACAAACTAATCACACAATCCACCATAAGTTCCCTAATAAACGCAACCTCTTACATACATATTCATGCTACTCTTGAAGAATCCCATAAATTTCGCATGGAGCTCATTCTATTAACTTTGCAGTCCCGTAAGGATTAATTAGTCTGTCATAGCACCAGGTTTTCTAGATTGATGTTAGCCTCTAAATACATTTATCAAATTAAATGAAATATACATCTATTATATCAAATAATTACAGATGACTTTTGGCCTTATCAATGATAGGATAAAAGCTTTATATAAGACGTACGAACGCTTGTACGGCACTGCTTAAAAAGTACGAGGGACTTTCTTAATATTTCTACTGATAAGAATTATTGAATATTATTATAAACACCAAGCTATCGATTTGAGTCAAATAAAAAAAATGAAACAAATTAATACCAAAATTTCCACCTGAGTAGTTAAAACAAGGTTCAATTAACTTTTTAGAATAGACCGGGAAAGTCAAACATTACGATACTCTTTAGAGTGTCCTGTGATTGACTTCAATGCGTTGTATAACTTGAAAGGAAACATCGGTAATTATTCTGTCAAAGGAGAAGGAGTTGTAAATGTTAATTGTGGTGAGTATTTAAAATTTGTAGTAATATTTTAACAAGATTGCATATTGAAGCCATTTCAGTAGTCCAGACTTGAGCCAAGACGTCATGCAATCAAATTTAAGTTATCTAGAATCAATATCGAAGATTGACAACATAAGTCAAAGTCCAAGAAGCTTTATTTTTTCATAGGTCGTCACAGACACTTATAAATAGTCAAAGTAAAAGAAAATAATATTATTTAAAATTAAATCCTTAAACACGAGCGCTTGAGGAAAGCGTCTTCATGAAATACAAAAACATCGCCACGAGCGGCCCGATTCCGATTGTGGGGCTACTGTTTACAAAGCCATTTAATATTAATATCATGTAACATAGCAGCCAGAGTACTCAACCATCACAGTTAAGACCCGACCAAATTAAAATCAACGACCTACGGGTTAGCTAGAGAAATTCCAAGTAATTAGATTAGTCGAGCATATCTGATGCAACATCTTCTATTAAAAACAAATGTGGAAAATAGTAAAAATTGTTATGTAAGATATTTTATAGAGAATATAAAGGTAAATTTAAAATTCGAAATACAGATATAATTTTTAGTGACCGTTGGCCTATAGTTTCCGCTCCTATTCCATTTGAGACATATAAATATATCTTATTTACATGTCGGTTCATTTGATCGGTGATCAATTAGCCAATATTGTAAATCATCGAACCTAATTCGTTTCTAGCTTGTATTAGAACCCAAAAAGTTTAAAGCGAGCTAAAAAAGGTTGCGACACATACTTAACATATGTATACTTTCAGTCAAAACAAAAAACCTTGTACCATTACTGTACTAGTTCTATGTACTTGTTTAGAACGTATGTTAGCAATATTTCACAATTAATTACCACTAGAATTTAAACTAAAATAACAATATTGACCAGATTTAAGACATTAAAGTGGACCCTGTAAAAATGTTATTGAGTTTTGTGTTGCGACCATTATTCGATAAATTACATTAAATTTAGGTACCCGAAAATAATATTTTTTCAGACGTTTACACGCTTGAATTCGATTGTGATTATGAAAAATATCTTGGTACAGACTACAAACAGCACGTTCGCATCACGAATTACATATTAAACCCTAATCCCACGGGCAAAGTGCAGGTGAGATTTTCAAATCTCATCGCATATGATGAACAGAAAAGTAAGTTTACCTTTATTATCACTTTGTACCCATAATACTAAAATGCCAAGTATTTGACTTTTGTCGACGAAGGTAGGTGAGATACCAGGAGCTCTCAAAAAGAGACGTAAATTCGGTAAAAGAAGTATCCGGAGGCCCATCCACCTACCCAGTCCCTGCCCATCTCGTTGTTAACCTACCTTAAAAATCGTCAATAGAACTATAACCGTATCTATGTTGCAAATTTTAATAGGCGGCGCTACTTACTTACCATGAGATGAGCCGTTGGCTCATTTGACCTATATTTTTTCAATGATTCATGATATGGACCCAAAGCCATTCACGGGTTCTTCTAAATGAATATTCTCATTTCAAATCATAGTTTCATTTTTTAATATATATATTTTATTGTACAATTAAAAATACATTTGAAATCATACACCATTAGCCTTGCATCCATTCTGGATTTCTCCCATTCAAACCAATCAAAATCCGTTCACAGCATAAAATATAATTTAATATTTATTTCACATGACAAAAATAATTACGTAAAAATATACAAATTATACAAACATTAGAAGAACAATAAACTAGTAATAAGATTAGATTAGATAGAACTTTTTCTTTATGGGATAGGAGGGCAAACGAGCAAGCAAGCAACATACGCCGCCCATAGACACCAGCAACACATATAGTGTTATAGTTGCGTTGCCGACCTTCTAGGAAGTAGGATAGGAAAGGATGGGGAAGGGCATCCGGGTACCTCTCTCACCAAATGAAACGCGCACTGAACCACTTTACGCCGATCCTCTGGGCGGTCGTGGTATTTCACCGGTTGAGCCGGCCCATTCATGCAGCGAACTGCTTGGCTCTACCACTGTTGAAATGAGCCAAGCCCAAGCGTGGCCACCACAGTAATGTTTTTTTCTTAAAATTTCAGCTCACGAACTGCACAAATTTATTGACGAAAACTGGCAATTCATGGATAAAGAACTTCGGGCACCGGTACTAAATGATTTCATGGATATATTTATTGAAAAACTGAACAAATACTTGGAAAAAATATCTGTAGAAGAATTATTGACTGATTCTACATAAAAATGAATTTGAGTATATTATTCAATTCTTCACACCTGTATCTGTTAATAGGATGAAGAATGCAATTTTTGGCGCTTATAGATTATTATTCAAAACTAAATAAAACTGAACAATAATATCAGTTGCTGCTTTTTTTAAATGATTTAATTTGCTTCTTTGTATTAATAATTAAAAAAAGAAATTATTTCTTAGATTTTCGCGAATCACATTCTTAACATTAAAACAATTTATTATGGATTATATCGCGTTTATTTACGTTTCTTCTCGTGAAAATGATCTCTCGAAATGAGTTCGAAACGTCGGGAAATACATAGAAAATAAGTTCTAAATAAACGATAAAAATATCGAATAACGATAATCCATAAAAAGTTGTTTCAATATTAAGATAATAATTAATTGTCATTATAATTTTTAAGTGTTCGTAACCATGGTCTGAAACCTCGGTTCGGTAAACTCTTAAAATAACAATATCCGCTTATATTATTATGTACCATATTTGTTTTATAAAATAAATCTTTGATTAAAAAACTTTATTCATTACCTATACATATATATCATAATAGTGCTGCTTTGCACAGTTATTCGGAATAATATCTTTTATACTTTTAAGTTATTATATGTTTTTCTTTCAAAAGCTAAGAGTCTCTTTCATTTTAGGTGACAAGGTGCACAAGTATCTGAGTGCTATTGTTTTGTTTCACATCTCATACAGGCAAGTGCTGCTTGACAAAACCTTTGTGGCTTTTGACTTATCAATGATAGGTGTATTAATACTGTTTTTTTTGTCATTTTTATTTGATATTATATTAAAAAAACACAGAGACGTCGCGTCTTCTCATTGTATGAACAAATGCAATTCAATAATTCTTATTGATTTGAATTTAATTTGAACCATTATGTTTAATTAAGTTATCAACAAAGATAACATAACATAACTTCACGCTTTTGGCTACTCGAAGGTATAGGCAGTGGCTGTTAAGCCTCGTCTCGACGTTACGTTACGTCCCAAATATAATAGGTGGCGAACCTATTGCCATACCGGGCATAAAGTTTTCAGTCATCGATACCTTTCAGACAAAACTTCCGAAAAGATCTTCGAAAAGTCATTAGTGTAAGCCAGTGTAAGAGTTCGAACCCGCAACCTCTAGATTCAGAAGCGGCATGCTCGACCACTGGACCAACGAGACCTTAAGTGTAATCAACAACATTCATATATTATATGAGAAAAATTAATTACTTGTTCCCAATTACCAGTCGCCTTCCATTATTTAACAATTTGTGTGTAGTTTGACCTTAAGCTTTTTCTATATATATTATCATTACGCTACTATTAATATAAGTAAAACATTGTCCTTTTTTGGTGTCGAGATTTACAACAAGGCGGTACGAAATTCGCGGGATCTGATTTAAAGAACTTGTTTCAAATAACCTAAAATAACTGTACCGTGACTTAATGAAGGTTATATAATATGCAATCTAAAAAGATTTTGCACACATTGTTCTTAGAATGATTGTTGAAAGCAAAATGGAGAATTGGAGAATTTTATTTTTATTATTTTTTACAAAGCTAGTTTCAGGTAAGTTACTATTATTTACATTTAATTATGAATATTTTTGAATATTCTCCTGTATAAATACAAAACAGTACCCAAAATAGGGATCTTATTGGCTAGCCATAACGCCTTTGAGCTATGCAAACGTTATCAATTAAAACTGATTTCAACTGTAGCAGAGTCTTGCAGTTCGCTGCAGGAATGGGCTGGCTGGATCGGTGAAATACCACGACCACTCGGAATATCGGCGTGAAGTGGCTCATGCCGCGTTTCGTACGGTGTACGTATCCCCTTTATCTTTCATGCCTAGTCTCTTAAACACAGAAATAGATCAAGATAGAACGGCCGCGATGTCATATTTCCATACATTTCGAGCGTGTCACTTTTTTGAAAAACCACGCCCATAGCGTGACGTCATTTTCATTGTGAGCGGGGCGACTAGTTAGGAGACACACACATTAGATTATCGATGTTAATATCGGCAACGTGTGTTAATTTTATTATTTTTATATTTTACCAACTTTATTGATTTTGTGTAACGATAATCATAGAAAGTAAATAATTATATAATATGTTAAATTAAAGTATTTAACATATTATATAATTATTTACTTTATAATTATAACTCTTTTCATGCTCGCGCGCCGATTTTTGAGGCTCCTAACATCACCTTCCTCCAGAACACGTTCTATTTGGTCATGGAATGTGTGTCTAGGCCGTCCTCGACTCCTAAATCCATCCGCTTTTGCATTGTATACTGCTTAGTCAGTGTCCGAACCATCGGAGCATGCCCTTTCTTACTTTATCACCGACACTCTCTTTCAATCCGACTTCCTTCCTTATAACCTTGTTTTCCACGGGGTCAGCGTCAGGAGCACTCCTCAGATTTTGCGCAATGCCCTCATTTCAACTGCGTTTATCCTACTTTTATGCACGCTCTGCCATACCCAGCTCTCGCATCCATAAGTTAGCGTTGGGATCAGTATTGCATTGTTAATTGCTAGCTAGGCTTTTCTGCTAATATCTTTTGCACCCAGGAATCTGCCCCACGACCCATTTACTTTATTTCCTAACGCCACTCTTCTTTCTACATCCGCGGTGTACCTTCCATCTATGCTAAAAGCGCATCCAAGATATACAATTTTATTTACCTGTTCCAGCACTACATCGTCAACCATTAATTATCCTTGCACTTGTTCTGGATTCCTCCCTTTCAAACACCATAACTTTCGTTTTCATCACATTCAATTGTAAGCCTTTCATCAAACAATTATCTTTCATAATAGGGACTAGTGTTTGCAGATCAGACGGCGATTCTGCTAAGAGCACAGCGTCATCTGCGTAAAGCAGGCAGTTCACAACTAGATTACCTATTCTCATCCCTACATTCGTCGATCTCACTCTCTGGAGACAACCTTCACAATCACATACCAAATAAAAAGACATCGAAAGAAGTAAAAGAAAAATGGACTAAAGATAGAGAAGGGTACGTGCACATAATATAGAGAGTACGAAATGTACTCACTGATGGCTCAAACCGGCGCACTCATACCTACAAATTCGGCGTTACATACACAGACCCTAAGGGGTTCTGGGTTCACACTGCCATCATGGTATGCGTCAAGATGTATGTTCATGTATCAGCTTTTCAAGAATGCCATAAATGTATACGGCTTTTTGAACACGACTTCTAAATAACAAAATTATCATATTTTACCACAGAAATAGATCAAGATAGAACGGCGAATAGGCGTGGCAAGCGTGCCAAAACCCTGCACTATATTGCATGCTTTTCGAAACTTGCTCTCATTACGCAACGAGCGTTCCTGCCATGCGTTCAGGACGTAAAAAAATAGATAAAACGTCACATATACGCCTTATTATGCTGTGAAAAATTGTAAAAACAAAAGTAGTGAATCAAATATGAAAAAAGGAAATATTTCGTATGATCAGTAAGTACAGAAAATCAGTAGAAAGTATTTTTTTGAGATTATAAATTATTGTTTTACTTTTACTATGTTCAATAATTACGATCACAAGTTGTATATTTTTTCGTTATGATAAATATCCATTGCTGTCCGCATTCAACGCTCGTATACAAAAACCATTGCGCGCATTAATTATACGCGTAATGTACGTCGAATCCAACGAAATACACAATACACCTGCCAGTTGATCGTTGTGTCTGTTAATCGCTGTGATTCGAATGTTAGAGATGGGCACTCCATGTATCGTTGAGTCTTAGGACTTATCGATAAATTAATTCAATAATAATTTGAGTATCAGCTCATATCTTGCTTTGTCCCTACTTTATTCTAACACCACAAATTTCAACCAAAGTGTTTCGTAATTACATTGGCAGCAGTTTATTTGACAGTATAAGTTTTCACCAATTTGACCAATCGCCGATGGAAAATCATCTCGTTCTTCTCAAATGGGCAGTAACCGAGGTATATGTAGACGTTCGGCTTCGTTATTTAACCAGGACTGTGAGGCCAACCCTTACAAAAAGGCAAATATTTAATAAATGTGTATAGTTTCAAGGACAGTAAAATATTTATAATTAAATTTTATATACTGTTGGAAAAATATGTTTTAGGTTTTAATATGTCGGATTGAAGTATTTAACATGTTTTACTTTCTATGATTATCGTTACAGAAAATCAATAAAGTTAGTAAAATATAAAAATAATAAAATTAACACACGTTGCCGATATTAACATCGATAATCTAATGTGAGTGTCTCCTAACTAGTCGTCTCGCTCACAATGAAAATGACGTCACGCTGAGGGCGTGGTTTTTCAAAAAAGTGACACGCTCGAAATGTATGGAAATATGCCATCGCGGCCGTTCTATCTTGATCTATTTCTGTGTATTTTACCCTTTCTTGTGAAATGATGCCACGAGATTATCTATTAAATTATATTTGTAAAATAGCCATACGATTCTGATTGTTCTGATTCTGATTCTAATTTTCGAAAACAACAGAAGTAACACATGTCAGTAAAAATAAAACGCATTTAAGGAATTACAAAAAAGTTTGAACCACTTGGGTCCAAACTTATTTGTAAAACGCTTAATTAATAAAACGCTAAACGCTTGAATAGAAAATAGATATTTTTTATTGGATAGGAGGGCAAACGTACAGACGTGTGTAAAGTATTACTGTTGCGTTGCCGACCTTTAGGGGATAGGGGATAGGGAAGGATGGGGAAGGGGGTGGGCCTCCGGGTACCTCTCTCACCTAACGAAACGCGGCATGTGCCACTTTACGTCGACCTTCTGAGAGGTCATGGTATTTCACCGGTCGAGTCGGCCCATTCGTGCAGCGAATTGCTTGGCTGCTTGGCCACTGTAAACTACTTATTTATTTCAATACCTAGACTTAGTTTCCTTACTTTCCATATACTTATATATACATAAGTTAACTTCAAGTCCCGTGTAGGGTATGCACAGAGAACAGTGGGCCATTAGACATGGTTGTTACTCATCTCACTCGCTTCTTTGACTTTCATAACTCTTGTCATATACGCTCGTCGGTTTTTAATGCTATAACATCACTTTCTTGGACACGTTTCAGTCATAGGTTTCGTGTCATGGCCGTCTTCAACTCCTAGATCCTTTCTCTTTTCCAATTATTTCTGTTTACGCAATCTTGCATCGTCCATTCTTTCCTCATATATAAAACCAACGGGGCACATCCTGCCTTACTTTTAGAATGACACTCTCTTTCAATTTAGCTTCCTTCCTTACAACCTTGTTCTTGGCGTGGTCAGCGAGAACCACCCAGCATGTACAGAGCACTCATTTCGCCCGCTTTTATTCTACCAACAAATGTGTTTTGTTGTAATTAAAATAACTGACAGTCTATAAACAATTTAAGAAAGAACGAAAAAAAAACAAGTTTTGATAAAAACCGTTTTATTAATCTCGTTATTTTCGGCAATAACTTAATTTCATAATTTTATCAAACATACATCAATTTATTAACAAAAAAAAATAGTTATATTTTTAAATCGTATGAAAAACATTAAAAACAGTCATTAAATAAAACTGATTGTAATTTAGTAAATAATAAAAATCGTGTCTCAATTAATTTTACATCTCTGTTCTTATATTTAATATTGGGAAACTTTACTCATCATAAAATAAAAAACAAATACGGATAATCCGGCATTTATATTCGAAAAATTACATCATATGTAATTATCATATATTATTGTATATTTTTTTTCTTATTTTCGTTTGTGTTTTTAATTTGAACAGTTTTTGTGGAGTTTATTTACAGACAGGTTATACATATTTATTTACTTTTTAACTTTAGGTACCTTGAAATCTCGCGGCTGAACAAATAGTTACCTGTCGATTCACATAATGTTTTTTTTAATTACTAAAATTCAAAACTTACCTAAGTATGTCATTTATTTGGTGAGTATGATTAAGTTGAGATTGTTGATAAAGATATCTAAGCAATCAAATATATAGTTTATATGTAAAATTATCTACGCCTCAAATTTAAAGGATCTCAAAATTTTAAATATCGATAAAGTCTCAAAATGAAAAAGGAACTAAAAGCCACAGTAGTTTTAATAAAGTACCTAGAATTATTTACAACTGTCTATATCGTATCCTAGTCTAGCGTTATCAGTCTCACTTAGTAGATATTACGGGAATTCAAGGTGTACTCTTATTTGTAAATTTTGTACGAAGTATTATATTGAATTAACTTAAAACAAAGAAAACTTGCATGTACTATTAAATAAAAACACTGAATTCATTACAATTCTACTAAAGTATTGAATTTGAAGGTTAACAATATTTTTTTTTGGATGCTGCAATATGGCATAAGTAATTTTAAAGGAGAAATGTATTAAATATTATTAATAAATTATTTTATTATTCTTAAGAGAGAGAGAGAGATTGTTAGTAATTTATAAGTTCAATAAAACCAGATTTTACACAAATAAAATATTGACACAATGAATTGACGTATTACAAAATTTTATATTTAACAATTTTATATATAATATGTACACACATGCGTATTTTTTGTAATATGAAACATAGTAATTAATTTTAATAATACATAAAATAAATCTACTACCTACTTACATTTAAAAAACTAATGTTGCCAAAACAATTATAACTAATTAAAATTACCTACATTTATTTTCTTTGACATAAAACTTAAAGCTTTTTTTAAATTTTAGGCTTATTTTTTTAACGTTATAGTTATATATAAAAAAATCTTTAATTAAAATGAGTTATAATTTCTTATGCCCTTTATCTTTAAGTTCAGTCTCATTTAAGCGGTACAAGAGTGCAGTCAAAAATGTTTACACAATTTTATAATCACATCTGCTTTCCTGAATCTATACAAGGGCATAATCGATAAATCTTTATTAATACTCTATTAATAAAATACAAGCAAAGATAAAAATAGTTATAAAGACGTAACAGCGTAGTTTTTTAAAATTATCGTAACCATACTGCATTAGATTTCCAAAATCTTGATTACTCAAAAAGCCTTTACAGTTTCAGGAGCATTATTTAAAAATAAAACATTGAATACCAAATAAAACTATACTAAACATAACACATGTAAATCGATTGTAATTCATTAATTTCAAGTATCTATTTACTATCTAATGTTTTATATTACACATGTGTACCGGCTGTTAGATGACCACCATTACCTGTAATTTCAATATAAAACCAATTAAAATATTATTAAGCAGTTGCACATTGCAGTGTAAAAGTAAGAAAGGGGATGCTCCGTTGGTTCGGACATGTAGAAAGAATGGATGATGTAAGATTGACTAAGCAGTGAGTAGTATAGTGGTAGAGCCAAGCAGTTCGCTGCATGAATATGGCTCGACCGGTGAAATACCACGACCTCAGAAGATAGACGTAAAGTGGCTCAAACTGCGTTTCGTTCGTTGAGACAGGTATCCGAAGGCCCATCCCCCTTCCCTTTCCCCATGCTTTTCTATCCCCTATCCCTTAAAGGTCGGCAGCGCAACAGTAACACTATATATGTTGCTGGTGTCCATGGGCGGCGTTGGTTGCTTACCATCAGGTGACACGCCTGCTCGTTTGCGCTCCTATCCCATAAAAAAATCAGATATACAATGCAAAAGCGGATGGATGTAGGAGTCGAAAACGGCCAAGACACCCATTGCATGACCAGGAACGTAGGAGCCTCAAAAATCGAAGCACGTGTATGAAAAGAGTTAAGCAAGTCAACGTAGCGAGGGATGTGTGTAGGAATCATGCCTTATGGTGCTCCGTTCTCTTTGCCTACCCCGCAAGGGATTTGGCGTTAAGTTAAGTATGTAAGTATGCACATTGCAAATAAGGAAATTTTCAATATTTCACATTATACTTGTTGGGTAAAATAATTTTCTGTATCATTTTATGAAATGAAATGAAATTGCGGAATGCTTTAGTAAAGACAATTTCATTCACACTAATTACTCCTCTTAATTATTTTCGGAAGTTATGTGTGACAAATTTCGATGATTAAAAATATTGTTACCGTATAGCAATAGGTTCCACCTCTTATTCCGTAATAATTTGATGAGTCATGGCTTAAAGGGCATTGCCACTGCCACAGCCTGCACCTACGGATATATGCATACCTTTTTTAGTAATGTGATTTGTCTGTGTGTTTGCTTGACTGGACGGTGGTAGAACATATAGAGCACTTGAAGATTGAGTAGTAGACTTAGGCACCTGTTGAGAATATAAGAGCATTATGAAGGAACATTGATTTACTTCATAATCAAAACTCTAACATTATGGGCACTATCGGTGAAATATTTATTGGTAAGGTATTTTAAATGAGTATATTTCGAAAGACGTCGCTGCCCAGTTTTTCATAGTTATCATTAATTATACCAAACCAGGCGGAAGAAAATCAATATTCCTTTAAAATCATTAACCAAGACTTAATAGATCTGGTGCAGTATATGCTAAGTATTAAGTCTTGGTTACTTTCTCCAAAAGCTGAGTAAATTATATTGTTTGTTTTCTGTTTATTTCAAACAATTTAATAACCTAGGGATTAGGTAATACAAAAATTTAGCAATCAATACAGTTAAAATAATGTTTCAATATTATTTGTATTAGTCCAGTCATTAAAGTAAGTTCACCTCGGAATTCGAGATACCCAGCTGTAAATCTGTAAATACTTGTATATTGACACCCTAAAAGTTGTCTGAAAACCTACATATGGTAGGGTGTAAGCAACTATTAAATTTCAAGGTCAAAAGTCACAAAAATCGTTTTTATTGCGCTTTTTTTGGAAATATCTCATTTCCTATGGGATTCCTAAGAATACAACATTTTCTACAATTTTTGTTGAAAATTTTTTTTATACGGTGAACCGTTTTCGATATAGAGGGCGGAGAGCGCGCGGTCACCGCATCACTTCAGGTCAACCGGTGCCTCCGGTCGAAAACGCGCCATATATAGTAAAGTTGATGAACTATCAATAAATCAATGATTATAAATATTTGTTAATTTTTATTAACTATTATATTATATTTTATCATTTTCTTCATGCATTAAATCTATATCTATTCAATAATACTGATAACCGTTTACTAAATTTAAAAAATAATTAAGAGAAAAACTTTTTTTTTTCTTCTTTCGTTATTGGAAGAGAAAAACTTAAATTAAAATATAATTATATTCCCATTTACACTAATGACATTTTAAATAGGAAATAATTTAGTGCCTCTTTAAAATCTACTAAGTCAAAGTCTACAAAACTTAATAAACCTGTGCAGCTTTCAAATATTCCACCAACAAGTGCAGCTGCTCAAGTTGAAACTTGGTTAGGAGATGATTTGGAACCCCAGGTATGGGGTTGGGCAATGCGAAATGATTTTCTGGAGCCTATCATGACAATTTTACCACCTGCTCCAGAAGATTTGCTAAATACAATTTTCTGCAACTGCAAAAGTGGTTGTGGTTCGCGATGCGGATGCAGGAAGTCGGGCTTGCAATGCTCTTTAGCTTGTGGCCAATGTAATGGGCAAGCTTGTCTCAATGCTCTACCATATCAGAGCGACATTAATCTTTGATCCCGAAATCATTGAAGAACTTGAGACAAATGTCGTTGAAGATGATAATCAAGACCAGTTTGAAATTTATCAGCAGCCAGAAGACGACGATGAAGAGGAAGAAGATGATTAAAATTATAAATTGTAGTTTTTGTACCCTTTATTCCATTTTTTTACTTTCAATAAAAAAAAAAATTCAATGATATTTTTTAATAAAAAGATTAATCCATAATTTATCTGTTTTTTTTTTTCATCATGTAAGAAGTTATTAATATTAATTAGGTTAAAATTCAAATATAATTCTTATATTTTCATTAACAATTCTGCAATTACATGGGCAGGTAAGTGTTGTTAAATAAATTAATACTGAATAAAAAGTGGATAAGTTAGGAAAAAAATGATAAAATATAATATAATAGTTTATAAAAATTGACAAATATTTATAACCATTGATTTATTGATAGTTCATCAACTATATATGGCGCGTTTTCGACCGGAGGCACCGGTTGACCTGAAGAGATGCGCTGACCGCGCGCTCTCTGCCCTCTATCTCGAAAACGGTTCACCGTATAAAATTTTTTTCTAAACAAAATTTGTAGAGAATTTTGTATTCTACAATATTGATAACAAATACAAATAGCAAAAAACCCATAGGAAATGAGATATTGCCAAAACAAGCGCAAAAAACCGATTTTTGTGACCTTTGACCTTGAAATTTAATAGTTGCTTACACCCTACCATATGTAGGTTTTGAGACAACTTTTAGGGTGTCAATATACAAGTATTTACAGACTTACAGCTGGGTATCTCGAATTCCGAGATTCTTACCTAATTTAAGCTTAAATGACTGGACTATAACATTGCGTGATTATAAATGGTAATGAGTTTTTACTTGCGGTTGAGCACCACTATTCGTTGAAGAAGATGATGCCACTGGACTGGTAAGTAGTTTAGAAGAAATTGAAGAAGACGGTGAGGTAGTAGATGCCACTGGACATAATAGAAATCAATTCTTTAGTTTTTATAACAAACGTAGAAAATTATGTAATAATTTGTAGGTATTTGTCCAACATTTGTAATTTGGGAAACCTTGTGAAACCTAGGACCTCATACGAAAAATATTGCATTTCTACCAAGAAGTGTTCCAAAAATAAACTAAAAAATATCGACGCATTTACAGCTACAAAATGGTATTTAAAAAAAATAATGTTTATTATTGTAGCTATTTCAAATACCGTTATTTATTATGTCTAATAACGGTCGGACGATTTGGGTCAAATTTTGCATTTATTTGATTTCCGCCAGTACAGAAAAATACGATATGAACATTTTTTATGGGAAAGAAGGGCAAACGAGCAGGCGTGTCACCTGATGGTAAGCAACCAGCGGCGCGGATGGACATCTGCAACACATATAGTGTTACAGTTGCGTTGCCAACCTTCAAGGGGGTTGGATAGGAAGGGATGGGGAAGGAAGTTGGGCCTACGGGTACCTCTCTCACCAAACGAAACGCGGCTTAAGTTACTTTACATCGATCTTCTGCGAGATCGTGGTATTTCACCGGTCGAGCAAGCCCATTCATGCAGCGAACCGCTCTACCACTATTAAAAACATTCGCTTAAATCTGATGTTTAATTACCCTAGAGTACAGATTTGTATCATTTAAAAAATAAATTCTAGGTAGCTTGATTAAAATTTAAAATTTTCCGAATTATCGTTTTGCTGATATTTATCACTTACCTTGTGGAAGAAGATTTGTATTTCTAACTGAATAATAAGGTGGAGGTGCAGGTTTTCCAACCGGGACGGTAGCATTGGCTTGGGATCCGTACGCTGTAGATAACAGTTGTGTTAGAGCATTGACAACAAAATCTCAAATTATTTTATGTCTAAAACAAAAAAAAACTTGTAACTATATCCAATGTTAAATTTTGATATTAATTGTTTGTAGTTGTTGTAATAGATACATACATACACATAAATAACTTCACGCCAAATCCCTTGTTGGGTAGGCAGAAAGAACAGAGCGCCATAAGGCACGATTCCTACACGCGTCACTCGCTTCGTTGACTTTTATAACTCTTTTCATGCACGCGCGTCGGTTTTTGAGGCTCCTAATATCACCTTCCTCCAGAACACGTTCTATTTGGTCATGGAATGTGTGTCTTGCTTAGTCAGTCTTGCATCAACCATTCTTTTTACATGTCCGAACCATCGGAGCATGCCCTTTCTTACTTTTACACCGACACTCTCTTTCAAACCATCTTCCTTCCTTATTACAACCTTGTTTTCTACGCGGTCAGCGAGAGTCTCTCTGCAGATTTTGCGAAGTGCCCTCATTTCTACCTCGTTTATTCTACTTTCATGCACACTCTGCCATACCCAGTTATCGCTTCCATAAGTTAGCGTTGGGATCAGGACTGCATTGTGGATTGCGCGCTGTGCAGCCCTCATAACTGCACTGTACAGCGCGCAGCAGTGCGCCGCTTACCCCGTAGCCCGGGAATATGTCCCACAGATCCTTTCGTAACACTCTGTAAACGCTTTTTCCAGATCCACAAAACCGCAGAAAACCTTCCAGTTAACAGCCAGTTGCTTAACGATGTTGTGGAGAGAAAAATTCTGATCCATGCACCCTCGTCCGCTTCTATAACCACCCTGAGACTCCTACAACGCTCTATCAGATATAATAGATAATTATAATATATATTGATTATTATTCGTAACATTATCAAAATATTTAAAAAAAAACTTACAAATAGGAGCACTCCCTCGTAAGTACGGGTTTCCATACGTGGCCACATATCGCACATCTTCGTTAGTAAGAACTACAGCAGGACTTGACAGAGGAATCACTGAAATAAAATATACAATTAATCATTTTGAAAAATCGCACCAAGGGCTAAATCACATAAGGGGATAATTATTTTGTTTTTGAACCTTCTTAGGAGAGTAAATCGCGTCGTTACGTAAGGTTTTATTCAGCGATTATTTTCGTTACCTTTATAGTTTGGCTTACAAAAAATAGTAATGCACTAAACTCTGAGTCGTCGTACTATTTAATCATTCATCGCATCTATATTGCTTAAAAAACACTCCGAAATAAATGTGACAGCTAATTTGATAAATTCAATAGAATAATTATAGTAAAAACTAGAACAGAAACTCTACACTTGTACCCTTTGAAGGTAATTTTTGTGTCATTGTATTAAAATAAAATTGAAGTATCTCTTTGTAACATTGAAATAACTACATATACTACAAGCGACAACAAAAATACTCCAAAATATTTGTGTATTTTTTTTTGCTTCTGTCTGTTTGTTTCGATAATCCCTAAAATGGCCGACTGAACCTTTATTGGCAGATCGTTATTGTAATCAGGAGTAACTTAGGCTAACAAAAGTAAAAAAGCTTGTCCTTCTCATTTATTGCTACTGATACGAACGAAAGTTCGCTGGGTCATAAAATAAAAGTTAAAAAAAAATCTCTTTTGATATAAAATAAACATTTTCTCAAACCTATCAATGCAGACAAATTGGCATAAGTATCGTTACAGAAAACTTTGGCAACTAATTCGATAGTTTTATATGTGATATACATACCATCAGGGCCGACAATTCCACCTAGTCTGCCACAGCTAGCCTGTCTATGGAGGGAGCCGCAATGACTGGGGTAGGTGGAGCCATCAGTACTCCTAGACAAGGACCCAGAAAGTGAATCTGATGGAACTGGTGGTGCGTAGTCTCTCGAATAATCCACGTAAGGAACATAGCCATTGGTTTGATCATGTAACTGTAACAAATTTAATGATTTTTCTTTGCATTTTACTACGAATAAAATGTGATGTTTATTCTCCTTCATATTAATTATATTGAGAGTTTTTGTTTATCTCATGTTAAGTTTTATCTCAATTAAAATTCTTAGCTGGCTATTCACACCAATTTTGAGAATTTACTTAAAAAGTGAAATTCTTAAAGCATAACGCCAATAACAAGAAAAGGCATTTATTTTTCTAATTTTTGCAAACAAACAAAGATTCTCTTTCCGGATTCGCCAATTTCGCTACAGGGGCAACCATATAATATATTTCTTAGAGGGATGTAATAATTTAATACGTGATCAGAATTTCCGAAAAAAAGGAGCGTAACTGAGATCAAATAGGATTAGATAAAGGTTACTATAGTATCTACATTACAGTACAGATAGTTCTCAAATGGGAATGTTTGAATTTAGGTAAATGTGAGTCCACAGTTAGTTTGTATTTTTTTTTAATTCTGCTATAATCTAGACAAGGACTCTGAATTCTAGCTTTTTAATGTGTCCATTTACTTATTTGTAATTAGAAATATACAATCACAAACTTGTATTATAATATTTTATGCACTAAAGCTAAAACTATTTTATAGACATTGTTTATTAAAACAAATAGATTTTTTTATATCTTAAATTCAACTTTACTACCTTAAAGTTGAGGTTGTTTATAGGCTGATTAAAATCACCACTATATCTTTGGTATTGTTTCATCAGTTCGTTATCGTAACCTGTCTCCGGCAGAGGTACTGGTCCAGCGAGAGGTAGACCAAGATTCGATGCCAATCGTAGTGTGGGATGCAACTCGGTTTCCGAACCGGTATGTGAGACTTCCTGTGCGGAATAAATTGATATAATTCAATATTATTTTTAACAAAATATTAGAATATCCAATCCTATAAAGTTTTAACACTGCACAAATTTGTATCGATATTTGATAGGATAAAAACTTCACATGTAAATCTTAATAACTAATATTACCATTAAATATTGAACAAAATTATATATAAATATATAGCAGCCATTTAATAAAATATAAACAAAATGTTAAAAATAAATACATCAACGTAAATATTAACTAGTTTAGTGATAGTTTTTTTTTCATTTTTATTTTGAGGTTACACAGACTTACCAAATCACAACTGCCTTCCACCTGTCTAAGTTCCAATTTCAAATCACTAATATTAGAACTTCGATCACAATCGTTATATCGATCAACGCAGGTTTTCCCAAGATCTGTGATATCGGGCTTTTTGACATCTATCTTCTTTGGTTTGCGTTGGCAAAGCATAATGCAAAGCACAATAACTAACAAAAATACCATCACACAGGAGCCAGCAATGACAATCAGCATCAATGGAAATGATTCTGGAAACAAAAATAATTTTAATAATGGACTAGTATGATAAAACTGTGTGGTGCTGGATTAGAATACCACCACCCCGTCTCGTCCCGTGGGTGTAGTAAGAGGCGACTAAGGGAAAACTAGGAGAATGGGCAGCAGCATTCTCAGTTGACAATCTCTTGCTATGGAGCGAGCTATGTTGGAAATCTCTTTGCGGGACAAAATCCGTAACACGGAAATCCGCAGGAGATCAGGCGTGACCGACATAGACCCAAAGGTTAGCACGTGAAAGTGGAGGTGGACCGATGATCTGGTCAAGATTTCTGGCAGCCACAGGATGCGGAAGGCACAGGACCGTGAGCTATGGCGTTCTATGGGGGAGGCCTACGTCCAACAGTGGACATCAATAGGCTGATGATGATCATGATGATTAAATAATAGTAAGTAAAATTATTACTTATATCATATGGTACCGATCTAAAATTGTACCATGCTCTCCCCATCCGCGGGGGTCATGAAAGGGGACATACTATATCAACTTAATGTCTCTGTGTTCCAGTGGTCGAGCACTTCGCTGCTGAATCAAGAAGTCGGGGGTTTGATTCCTGGCTCACACCAATGACTTTTCGAAATTTCTTTCGGATGTTACGTGTGATAAATATCGATGCCACCGCAAGTCGACGCCTTAACAGCTACCGCCTACACCACAGTAGAAAATTGAATTGCGCGCAATTCGGTCCAAATTGAATTATATTCCCAGAACCCATTATCAATACTTGGAGCTAGAACTAGTATGAGTGAGTTGATTCACTTACGGTCTGGTACCAAGGTGATCTCAATACTATCGATGCCAAAAGAATTCGCCACAGTGCAGTTGTAATTACCAAAATGTTTTGCTTCACTGGCTTTAATAACCAACGTTGATTTTGTCATTCTGTCCCCAAGCGTTTCCTCTAAAAATGAATATTCCTGAAAAAATATTTTCCATGTACGAGAGAAAACTAAAAATCGGACATCAAAGCCTTCCTCGGCTGAAAGTTTTTTTTTTATAAAAGTTTTTTATGCAAAGAGAGAAGCGTTCTTTTTAAAGTTAATAATTCTCTCTCATAATTTCACTAGAGTAGCCTGCTTATGGTAGCAAATAATCATGTATATTTAGATTAAATAAATTTATTTAAAGTAGAAGACCGAGCCACCATAGAATTAAGCAACTAGAAAAAGTTAAACTTTTGATGGATATAAAATTTTACAAGTTTAAAAAATTGTAATACACAAAGGTGAGAAAAACTATATTGGGCACATATGATTCCAAAATTTTCATATTATTATAATGGATGTTCAAATATCCGAACCCGCGTTTACGTATTATGGGAATACGGAAAAACCCATAACAAATAACTCAAATAACGTTTCCACTTAATCTATAAATGTAACAGTACTACCTCGGTAAAAAAATATGTATAGAATATTAGGATTTCTGCGTTATTTTTATTTAACTAAAAGATCCGTGTCAAGAAAATGCCTTTGATATTTTTTTTGCAGCGTTCCACAGAACCGAGGAAATTCTGGAAAATTTTGAAATTCTTTCACAATTTTCACGTAAATAAAACAAAACATAAACGTAATGGCAACTTAATAAATCATCGTAAATTACAACTGAAAAGTAATGAAAAAAATAAAATAATTTGTTGCCTCTCTCAAAGAAAAAGTCTTTCCTGTATTACATTAGATTACGTTTGAAAGTAAAAGCATCCGAATTACCTGATTAGGGAAAGAATTGATCTCGTTCCCTTCAAAAGTCCACACAACATAGTCCGGCTTCGGTACGGAAAATGAAAGACATTGTATTCTCACTATGTCCCCTTCTACGCCATATTGTGTTTGATTTGACATTATTTTTGGAGGACCTACAAAAACACGAGGGAATTACGGTCCATGTTACATTTTTCCTTATATCTACTTGTTATACGAAAAGAATATAACTTTTATAATATTAGCTTTAGGTGTTTTAGCTGAGATTTATTTATGTAAGTTAAACATACTAGTAATATTTATTGAACGCTATTACGCATTTATTGTTTGAAAATCAATAGTATCTAATATGTATTTAAATATAAAATTAAATGAAACACTTCCCTGAGTTAATACAAAGTTAATATCATAAAATCAAATCAATTTACAAGGAACAAGGTTTCCTTATAAGCATATGCTGTCTAAGTACTTGGCTAAATCTAAGCCTGCAAGTTAGAAACTGCTAAGTTGGCCAGTTTGCAAGACGCTTAGAAATGACCTCAGCAACTGCTACGCAGCATTTTCGTACTCTAGTTCTATATTAGGTGTATTTTAAGACCATTTACCATAAGTAAGTGGTAAATATTACTTAAGTGAAATGTGATAAATACTTTCTAAGTTTCGTGTATAAATAAAAATGTATTTAACCGCTTCTTATATCCCCAATATGTTTGTTAAAATAATTATATAAAATATGTCCGTTAAAATATTTCTTTACATTTTAAATATTTTTAAAAAACTATACGCCCATTTTTTAACAGTTCATATTTTGTGGAATCTTAAAAAATATAAGGGTTCTTTTAATTTTTTAAGGGACCCGCCGCCAATGGCCACCTGCAACACATGCAGTTTTACAGTTTCTTTGCCAGCTTTTAAGATGGGATAGGGAAGGGATTGGAGGTGGTATGGGAAGGGGAATGGGGAAAAATTTGGGCCTGGATACTTCTCTTGCCGAGCAAAGAGGCATGAGCCATTTTAGGTCGATATTCTGAGAGATGTTTTACTAGTCGAGCCAGTCATGCAGCGATATTATACCCAAACGTGTAAATGATTTCATGAAAAACTGAATCAATATTTTTTCTTAGGTTATAAATAGTATACCTACATATATGATATATTGTCTCTTGAGATAATATATCATATATGTATTCTATTCTATACAAAAGAGAACACTACACACTAATTAAATACTTGTATCTAATTAGTGTCTCTTTTGTATAGAATATTAGTATTTTTGGTAGTAATTAAAATAATATAAATTTCTAACTTACTAAACTCGCTACCGACAGAAAATAAACTTCTGGGTAACCTTTTCGCGAATATATTATCAAGAAATTACACATTACAGTTTAGGTATTACGTTGGCACATTTTAGAAGTTTACGACCAAAAGTAGTTTGCAGAGTGGCAAGAATATGTTAGGGTGGAAACTCTCGGGTTACACTAGCCAATTGAGAATATTCCTAGTCCTGGAGCGAAGTTATGTGACCTGGGTACCTATATTTTTTACGTTATATTACTTTTGGGTCAGGCAAGTTGTATTTATCAAATAATAAGTGGGTACCATTGTCCACAGACTTTGCATAGTAAGCTAACTACTCTGTGAAACTAAAGACTTTTATCTTAAAGTCAAAGTCAAAGTAAAAATAACTTTATTTTTATAAGGTCTTCACAGACAGTTAAAAATAGTCAACAAGTACAGATAACATATTATTTAAAATTAAATACAAACACGAGCACTTGTGGAAAATGCCTCCGTGGAACAAAAAAAGACACGGACGCAATCGCCACGAGCGGCCCGATTCCGAGTTTAGGGGCTATTATGAGAAGAATCGGGCAAGAAACTCATGTGCCAAATACTCTTTTCAAACCATTTGAAATAAATAACAATATTATTATAACTACTGAATACAAAGAAGTAGGTTGGCGAATAAAAGGTGTAGCAAACAGAATACTCGACAATCACAATTAAGATCCAACCAAATTAAAATCAACGTCCTACATGTTAACTAAGAAATTCTATGCGATCACAGTAGTCGAGCACAACTTACGCGACACCTTATATTTAGAGTGGTAACGTTGTGCAACAATTGTGGCGAATAATACAATTTAAGTATCACATATTGAACACAATATCAAGGCAAATTTAAAATTATAAAGCTATCAGAAATTATATAATGATTATTTATAATGATGAATTAGAAAAAGACAATAAGTAGGAATAAACCAATTGAATAGATTCCACAACAGCCATAGTATAACTTTTTCCGACTACAAAATAATAACTTTAATAACTCGTGAGAACATTCCAGGGAGGAACGCAATACATTAATTAAAAAAAATATTATTTCCATGCCCAAAAATAGACGCATGAAAAGAGTTATGAAAGTCAACGAAGCGAGTGAGGTGTGTAAGAATCGTGCCTTATGGCGCTCCGTTTTCTCTGCCAGAGATTTGGCGTGAAGTTATGTATGTGTGTATTATTACAAAAAAATATTCCAACAATTAGCTTTATAATTATTTTAATATGTACCTTTAATGTAAACTATAACTGGTGCTTCCACGTCTTGTCGGTTCTCAGTGCTGGCTCTACACCAGTACTGTCCAGCTGAATGTGGACTGATTGTGATTGTCAGATTCCGGGATTTGCTGACTCTCTAGCAAAACATTTAAAAAATACAATTAGTTGATTTTCACTTGACACAAATGATATTCAAAGATATGGAAGAAGAGTTTATGTCATATTAATTTAGTAAATCAGTTTTAAATAGTTTCTTTAGGCATCGATAACAATAATTAAAACTCAAGATACTCACAATAAACCGATTATTTTCATAACGTATCCATTGTACTTTAGGTGGTGGATGTCCGTCTACCATACAAGATAGCGTTGCCAAAGTTCCTGACTCACCTTCCACGTCATGTGGACTTACTTTAATAGTGGGACCATCTGTAAAATAGAAAGATTTTTCAAATTTGATCTAAATCTTGATGAGCCTTATGATGCGTTTATCAGGGACCTGATCGCTAAAGTTGTATACAATTGTAAGCTACGTGTAATCTCTTTCTCTCTTTCTACCTCCACTAGACAGTTGGTGGTTACAACTCTATGTACCACGGGGTTGATCAATTCATTGCAAATATAAGGCCAAGCCCATGGCTTGTATATGCTGATGATGATGATGGCATCATCCAGCCTATTGTAGTCTACTGATGTACCTCCTCTACCTCCAATGTGCGCCACAACGATCCGATTCTCTGCCTTCCAGTCTACTGGCCTGATCCCATCATTTGGGGTTGCTGGGTTCTTTTCTTCCATAAACCCTACCATTTGCTATTTCCCCACTATTATCTATTCACACACATCGATTTGATCATTTGCATTTGGGTATTATTTGCGAGTATTCTTTTTTTCTCTACTTTTCATGGCCCATGGTCTTATTTCCAGCGGAAGGGGCACTTGTTCCAGCAACCGACGGACATAAAACATTTAGAAATATTTCCGTACGCAATTATTGAAATCCCGTCATTATATTTTGCACAATTACATGAAATTTCCACCAACAACTTTTGATTTGAAACCAAACGAGGCTTCAATAAAATTCAAATGAAATAATCGTCCAATTACATAACAATAGGGGAGCACTCGACTTGACGTCAAGAATTACCCCGAGGCCTCATAATTGTCAACAAATGACTATAATTCAGTATTGTGCGACATTCAAGGGCACTTTGAGAATAATACCGTAACAGAAATTATTTGTACTAAGCTGTGCTGAAGTTTGGATTCAAGGTACATTTCTTTTTTGTAAGTTCATGCCTTTTATTTTAGAAGGTGTAGGTAATGGTAATTGTGCCTCGATTTTATGAACCCCAAAATGTATTATATTTGTAGTATAATGTTTTGCCATAAGTAAGAAATAACATTGATTAAAACAACCTTTAGGATTATATCGCGTTTATTTATTATTTATTTATTTCCCGACGTTTCGAACTCTTTACAGAGATCATTTTCACGAGTATAAATAAATAAATGATCTCTGTAAAGAGTTCGAAACGTCGGGAAATAAATAAATAATAAATAAACGCGATATAATCCTAAAGGTTGTTTTAATCAATGAGTGAGATTCGCGAAAGTCTTAGAAACAAATAAGTAAGAAATAATTTAGTTATTTAACGATATTTATCCCACTTATGTAGCTTCCGAAAAGTCATCGGTGTCGGTTTCAATCTGAAGACTTCTGATTCAGCCGTGGAGCGCTGAATCTCCAGACCATCGACACAAGTAATGTAGACGAAATACGAAAGAGGTGTTGTCTTTGAAAAAAATATAAAAATATCAATTCGGTAGATTTTTTGTTAATTGTAAATATAGTTTAAGCAAAAAACGTATTTGTCCCTTCACGACCATAAAGAGGTAGACAGTGAGGTTATTTTTTGCATATTATTTACAGCAAAAGAATGTCATCTGTCAATTGACTAGATCATAATACCAAGAAGATCAGCGTGCTGTGGCATAATGTCCACTATCTTCACCTTGGTGTACTAAACGCGTGAAGATAAAAAGAAAAACATTTTTTAAGAGGTTTTATTTTACATAATAGCACTACACTAAGCTTTTGAAATCGTTCCGTAGCGACCCGAACCCGGTTTATTGTGATATGAATGATCCCTAAGCGACTCATTTCGACTTATGGCTATAACAGTTTTTTGCCTATTTCGTAGCAGGATTTAACTTTGGACTGTTATTTCGTGGTATTATAATAAAATATATAAAAAATATAGTTGTTACTATATTGTTTGGTAGTAACTATACATATTTATAGAGAACGTTCGTAACGTGACTGTAATATCGATTTTTTCTATGGAATAGGAGCGCAATCGAGCAAGCGTGTTACCTGATGGTAAGAAACCTGCACTGCCCATGGACTCCAGCAACACACCACCTTTGCGTTGCTGACCTTTAAGGGAGAAGGATAGGAAAGGATGGGGAAGCGGGTTGGGCCTCCGGGTAACTCTCTCACCGAACGATATGGAGGCTGCTCCATATCGTTCAGTGAGAGAGTTATCCGGAGGCCCAACCCGCTTCCCCATCAAGTGACAAGAACGAAACGCGGCAAGAGCTGTCTTGCCGCGTTTTGTTCTTGTCACTTTACGTCGGTCTTCTGAGAGGTTGTGGTATTTCACCGGTCGAGCCGGCCCATTCATGCAGCGAACTACTTGGCTCTACCACTGTTAAAATTAGTGCACAAATAAATTCACGTAATTTAAACTTCGCATTTTAAATAAAAGGAAACTTTGCATCGCTAATACGATGATTTTCATCTTCGGATAACATATCTTGTGCCTTGTGAGTTACCAAACTTAACGTGTCTCGGAAAGTACTGTTCATTGGTTAATGATATTGAAGAAAGATTCTTTATTTTTTTGTTTTTCGAACGCTAATTATTAGTCATAATCGTGGATCGCGCACTCACTTAGCGTGTATAAAAAAAATAAGTTCCATCGGTTTTAGAAATCTACTTCAAAATTGAGTTCTAAGATTCAAAAACTACATACATACTTAAATTGCAAAAGAAGACTAACGATTTTTATCTTTTTAATATAAATTTTGATGATGATGATGAAGCTTTCTTATCTTTTGCTTACATTCAGAAATGGTCAAACAAGTGCTTTGTTTGTTTGTTCCTAATAATATTTTAATATTTTGTTTTTTTTTTAAGTGGCAATTAAATTTAAAAGTTATAACAATATTTTTTGTGCAGTTAGTACTTTTGAGACATGGTAGGATAAAAAAAAACAATCCCGCTACTAGCTACTAGATGTCTATGTACAGTTTTTTAATCACGCTATGCAAATTTCCTTCGTTGTTTTATATAAATCGGTTTATGTTCTAGTGTTATATATTAATTATTACACCCGCGAGGGTGTTAAACGCGTTAAACGCTTTTGCAAGAGACAATAGGAGGTCCACTTCAATAGCATTTTCATCTGAGGTTTTTATTATTCTTAAAATTACATATACATATTAACTGTCAGGTGTCCATTCGAGGATATCACATCACTACTATCGTTATATTTTTATAAAGTGATTCCACAACCCATGAAATAGAATCTTCAACAAAACAATCGAACCGACACATGATTGGATAAGGAAAATAAATAATATTTCATTCTGTACCACAGCCAGGAAGAAAATTGTTATTATTTCAGGCCAAGTTATATTAGTGAATGTAAATTCTATTGTAACCTTAGATTCTAATTTTAATCCAGGTTTAATTCTAATAGTCTCACAAAAATACTGAAGTTTTATCAACTGTCACTGCTTATATTACACTGCATTGACGGGCCTCGTGGCGCATTGGTAAAACTACCGGCTGCAGCAAAGAGGTCGGGGGTTCGATTCCCACCCGAGCACAAATATTTGTGACAAACATGAATATTTGTGTGGCGTCTGGTTGTTTTTCTATGTATTATAAGTATGTATTATACAAAAGAAAAGTATATATGTATTAATATCCGTTATCTAGTATCCATAACACAAGCATTTCGTTGCTTAGCTTGGAACTAGAGGGCGCTGTGTGTATTGTGTCCAAGATATTCAAAGTCAAAGTCAAAGTCAAAATAACTTTATTTTTATAGGTCTTCACAGACACTTAAAAATAGTCAACAAGTACAGATAACATTATGATTTAAAATTTAATAAAAAAAAAAAAAAACACGAGCGCTTGTGGAAAGTGCCTCCGTGGAACAAAAAAAGACACGGACACAATCGCCACGAGCGGCCCGATTCCGAGTGTAGGGGCTATCATGAGAAGAATCGGGCAAGAAACTCATGTGCCAAATACTCTTTTCAAACCATTTGCAATAAATAACAATATTATTATTACTACTGAAAACAAATCAGTAGGTTGGTGAATAAAAGGTGTAGCAAACAGAATACTCGACAATCACAATTAAGATCCAACCAAATTAAAATCAACGTTCTACAAGTTAACTAAGAAATTCTATGCGATCACAGTAGTCGAGCACAACTGACGCGACACCTTTTAATTAGAGTGGTAACGTTGTGCAAAAATTGTGGCGAAAAATAAAAAAAAAAAATTAAGTTTCTATTATATATGTGAACACCATATCAAGGCAAATTTACAATTAAAAAGCTATCAGAAATTATTACAGAACGCCTCCACTCCGATAAGTGAACAAATTCCAACAATTCCTTATTATTAGATATTATATTATAATAATATATGCATAATTCAAACATTGCAGACTACTAACATCTAGTATTCAATCTGATACTCACAGGCCACTTCTAAAGTCTTCGTGTCAGCACTCTTGCCGACGGCATTGTGCACTTCGCATTTGATAGTGGCCTCGTTGAATTTCCTCGATATGTTTGACAAAATCTAAAAAAGTAAAAGTAACATTATTATTAAGTTTAACAAAGATAAGTTGATTCGTTTTGTTTAAAATATTACATGATTTAAAAAATAAACAATGTAAGTAAAAAGAAACAGGCTCACAACTAATAATTTCTCGGACTTCTTTACGGAAGTTATAGTGTCACAAAGATATCTGACCCGGTGGCCAAAACTGGAAATAGTGTCGTCACTCGTCATTTTGAAATGCCATGTCAAGTTATTGTCAAATTTGTTATTGTGCACAGCTCTTGGTGTTTTTTTCGGTGTTCAGTTTATTGTTCAAATAATGCCGAAAGCTTTAAAAAGTGAATCTTTTATTATTTTAAAAGGTTGAGCTTTTATGCAGGAGGAAAAAAATCTCATAGCACCGTTAATTCCATATCAAAAATTGTATGAACGAGTAGTTACAGCTACAGGTTAGTGTTGCCAGTTGCTACTATGAATCACCCATTCGTTGTAGCTATTAACGCAAATTTATGTATTATTAATTTGTTTTCATTAAATTATTTTTCAATTCAGTTACCTAAATAATTCCGATACGTAATTTTAGAAATCGTCTTAGTAAAGTATTTATGATGAATCAAAGTGAAGTGTCTGTTAGTCACAGTAATTCTTTATGGGCTAGCCTGTAGTGGTTCTTTCATAAAAATATTAACATAACATGTGATATATTTTGCAGGTGTCGTTGAACGGCTTGTAAGACAATTGGTTAAGGAAAAGAAAAGACCAATATAAATCAAGATATGCTTATTTAGATGAACTATTTATCATACATTTAGGGAGTGACAGTAAAAGTGAAAGCAGTGATTCAGACGATGAAGTGACCGAGGCTGATAATTCAACTACAGGAATTCATGAAATTCAGCTTCTAAATTACGCAGATGGTTGTTTACGTGATCATAGTTCATCATTCATCATCATTAGCCCTTTTGAGGTCCACTGCTGGACATAGGCCTCCCTCATAGAGCGCCACAACTGCCGGTCCGCTCAATCATGGGGGGTTTTTGCCATAATGCCACGCTTGGCAGGCGGGTTGGCGATCGCAGTAGGCTACATTGTCTTGAGAAAGAATGCTGCTGCCCATTCTTCTAGCTTTTCCCTTAGTCGCCTTTTACGATACCCACAGGAAGAAATGGGGTGGCGGTATTCTAAGCCGGCGCCACACAGCATAGAAGAGTGGCGTTAGGAAATAGCGTAAAGGGAGCGTTGGGCACATTCCTGGACGCAAAAAACATTAGCAGAAAAGCCTAGCTAGCAATCCAAAATGCAATACTGATCCCAACGCTAATTTATGGAAGCGAGAGCTGAGTATGGAAGAGTGTGTAAAAGTAAGAAAGGGCATGCTCCGATGGTTCGGGCATGTAGAAAGAATGGACGATGCAAGATTGACTAAGCAGATATACAATGCATAAGCGGATGTATGTAGGAGTGGAGGACGGCCAAGACACACATTCCATGACCAAATAGAACGTGTTCTGGAGGAAGGTGCTGTTAGGAGCCTCAAAAATCGACGACCGTGCATGAAAAGAGTTATGAATGTCAACAAAGCGAGTGAGGTGTGTAAGAATCGTGCCTTATGGCGATCCGTTCTCTCTGCCTACCCCGTAAGGGATTTGGCGTGAAGTTATGTATGTATGTGTATGTATTTCATTTAGTATACAACACAATGAAACAAAATAAAGAAGTATAAAATTTAATATTTCTTTCAATCCTTGCTCCCTTGCTGTTTTGCCTTATTTTTACCATATAGCCCGCTATAATTATATTTAGCGGTAACACTAAATTTAACAACAGCGACGTTCTCACCGGGTCAGATAAGTTTGTGGCACTATATGTGTAATGAATATAGATGACTGACAACTCCGTGACCAATGTATGGGCAATAGGTTCGCTACCTATTCCATTTGGGATGCGTAATCTTACGATTCGGGAGTTAAGGCTTAACAACCGCTGCCTACACCTTCAGGTAGAAATTTAATTTACGATATTTTATGTTTTATGTATGTACAAAATTTAATATGCAAACATATCTTTAATTATATCTTGGTCACAATACACACAGCGTCCTCTAGTTCCAAACTAAGCAACTAAATGCTTGTGTTATGGATACTGGAAACGTTTGAAAATACATACTTATAATACATACAAAAACACCTAGACGTCATACAAACATTCATATTTGTCTTAATTATTTGTACTCAGGTGGGCATAGAACCCGCCAACCTCGATTCTGCAATCGGTAGTTTTACCAATGCTCCATGAGGCTCATCAATCAATCACGCTTGCACTTCGTCAAGAGCACATTGTTAACATAATTTTGATCTGATACCTCATATTCAACAGTTGCGATAATATTTTTGCTCCTCAAAACAGTTTTAAAAACAAACCAAATTTTAATAAGATGAAAATTTTCGACTGCTTTTGTTGCTGGACTAATGTAAAATGCATTATGCAGGTACATACTTGGTTTGCCAAGAAGAAATTTGAAAATGTTCTCTTATATTTTGTGACAGTGTCTCTTACAGTGCATGCAAATAAGCCTGGTAGAATTTAATATGTTGTACAGGATAAATGGATGGAGCGCTACTTGAGACTATTTAAGATATTGATAGATGTTGATGTTTTAAGGAACTTTTAACGGTTAAATCTGGAAAATTAAGTGCTATTTGCTTATTTGCTTGTTTGAAGAGACACTTCAAACAAAATTGTGACATGATCATTGTGTGATATTACGAAAATTGTTTTTTTTCTTTCTTTCAAATGTTACGTCAATTTAAAACATTTATTCATTTAATTAGATTAAAAAAGCATACTGTAAGAAAATAATCGATTTTAATCTTTTTATTTATAATTTGGTGTAAGACTAATTCTAATCGTGATCTTGTATTCCTTAAATTTTATTACGAATCATAATAATAAGTAATTCAGCATTGGATTTGTTAGTATTTTATATAAAGCGTTAGTTAATTATAAACTTACTAATTCATTTTTTATATCGCCGCCGAAGTGTTCGTTGTTTACATACCACTTGTACGTCAAATTATTGGGGTTGGCATTTGCTTGGCAACCTGCAATCAGAAATAGTATTTGATCCAAATAATTGATTAGTGATATATATTAGGTGGTACAACAGTGGTAGAGCCAAGCAGTTTACTGCTTAAATGGGCTGGCTCGACCGGTGAAATACCACGACCTCTCAGAAGACCGACGTAAAGTGGCCCATGCCACGTTTCGTTCGGTGAGAGAGGTACCCGGAGGCCCACCCCCTTCCCCATCCTTTCCTATCCCCTTCCCTTAAAGGTCGGCAACGCAACAGTTACACTATGTGTGCTGCTGGTGTCCATGGGCGGCGTTAGTTGCTTACCATCAGGTGACACGCCTGCTCGTTTGCCCTCCTATCCCATAAAAAAAAAGGTAAGATATATATTAGGTAAGATATATATTGGGGGCGCCGCCGGCCGCGCGCCTCTTTACAGCGCGCGGTTGGAGCCGCCCCGCCCGGGGGAGCTTCACCGGGGCTCCCTGAGGATGAGCAGCTCCTCGTGACAGAGGGGGGGCGACGGCGGGGTGGACCAGAGCGCTGATGCACTGTCCTGGGCCACCCCAACGCCAGAGGAAGGCCGCCACGAGGTTTTAGTGGGTAACCCTAGGATCGGATTGCAGTTTACTGTTTTAGGAGACCCACACTACCCCCTGCCATACCCAGGCGGGGGGGTGCATAAAACATTCATTTCCTCGCGTAAAAAAAAGGTAAGATACATATGTATTGCTTTTGATGGAAGCTCCGTGGAACTAGATTAGATATGCCTTGTAGAGGAAGTTTTAAGGTATTAGGGCCACCTTTTTTAAATGTAATACATTTTTTTAATTACAATTAAATAAATAACGAATTTACGGAAGTTTATTTTTATTTATTTATTTAATAATGTAACAAATATTTATTATTAATATCTGTAGTAGAGTCTGGAAAAGATATGAAAAAGCCCCAAGTGCTTGTCTGTCTTATGATTTAAATGCAAATGGACGTTTGTAAAAGAAATGTTAAGCAATTCTTCCGCAATATAATTATAATAATTTTTAGCTGTATTCACTATAATAATAATAAAATTTAAGTAATAGATACCACAAAATAATTACGCATACTCGATCTTACCTACAACGACTGTATCACCTTCGTGGAATTTATCTTTCAGTATTCCAGATTTGACAAACATGCGAACTTTTGGCGCGTATTGTACCTGTAACAAATAAAATCAAGTCAGAGGCATTGAACACTCGCTGCCTATACCTTTAGATATTGAGGGTCGGAACTATAGAGAACTTTTTAAAAGAAAATAGAGCGCAGGGACTATGCGAATATCCCAAAACAGTCAATTGCCAATATCTTTAAAGATTTATAAAGGAATAAATTTTAATTTCTATGGGTACTTGAGGATACTTTTTTTAATTCCTTATTTTTATAGTGTGTGTGTAGTGAATAACTAACAAGATCCAAAACATATTTTTACTACACCACGAAGCTTACTGCTGTATTTTACCAACGGAGAACATATAAAATAGAGAAAAGTTTAAAAAATTTAACGTTTAAATTTATTTTGAAACTGAGAACAACACAACAGTATATCCATAAGAATCAACTCCTGTCCTGAAACGCCCGACAATTTCTCACTCGAGAACTTTATAAAAGACTGTTTTAAAATAAAACCGGACGCTTTCTTTCTCGCCGTGTTGTACCAATCAGAAACTGTATTTTTCCAACAGTTCGTTGGAAAACATACGATGTTAGAAAAGAAGAACAAATAAATAGAAAAGAAAATAAAAACACCACCACACCCGAGGTTTTGTCGGGAGAAGTTCGATGGGTTGGTTATTCCACCAGACTTTCTATCGGACTGTCACAAGCTCGTGTTCTTTTTAATCTTTCGTGGTTAACTGTTCACATTCTAAAACTTTCCACTTTTTTTACAAACAGGCGTGAAGCTTTGTATTGATAAAGATTTCGCGGTTTAATACGGGGCTTCTGTTTTAAAGGTCTCAGGCTCAAATATTGATACGACACACAGTTTAGTAAACTTTTAAAAAGTTAAGTGTGATATTTTTTCATGATGTCTGATTAATCCCTGACCCATCCCTGACGCATTCTTGACCCATCCCTGACTACCTGGGACCAACCTAATTCATTCCATTTCATTCAGCAATACAAGAAAAGCTTGGCTAAACCTTAGATATTAAAGGGGTGTATGTCAAATCTGTGTAATAAAAACTCTGTTACAAACCCTTATTTTAACATGTATCTACTTTACAATTAAAAATCGAGATATCGAAAATGTTAGCCACAAAATCCCTATTCTATTAGTGAAAGGATTTAATTTAGAGTTACGGCTGCCTTTTCAATTGCTATGTTCTTTGTAGTCTAAATTATATATGGGTTCTAACGTATCTGTTTGGCGAGGTTCCAATAGCGCATAATATGCTTTCAAAATGACCTTTTCAGCTTTTCAGTCTGTAAGATAAAAAAAAAGTTTCCGTGAAGATATCTTGCAGAAACTTTAAGAATTTTGCAATTTATCTCGCACCGGGCTATTAAAATAGCGGTGTAATTAAATAATATAATGTAATAAAATTATTTTTGTCAACCAAAAAATTCATTAGTATATTTCTATGACGTCCATCGAAATTAGTAACTTGGCTTATAATCTAATTAAATCTTGAACTCATGTTGGAATACATACAGATGTGTCTTTATGGAGTTGAAGTTAAGTAATAAATATACAAAAATACGAATACAGTGCTCTGATGCTGCACCTGGTTGCATTGGGATCAAAATGAGCGAAAGATAAAAAGATCCCGAAGATTCTCGAACAATGTCTACCGTACACAGAAATTGCGTGATTATATTTGTAAAAATTGTGTATTTAAGTGTACAGATCTGTAATTGTTTTTTTAAAGGATAGCATCGTATTATCAGACGTTCACTGTTGTTATTTTAAATGAATGCTTTAATTTATTCCTGTACAATAAACATCATCAATTTAATCTCTTTACCAGTAAGTTAGTATAGTCGCAATGCCATCCTTAATCCGTTATCACACACTTTATTTTGTTACCAATGAAGCTTTGTGTCTAGACGAAGCCGTACGTAATACGGAATTAAGTTAACAAAGCCTTTTTGAAGTGACAATAAACTGTTTGAAAGTTGCCTCGTGCCGTACAAAAGTTTACAGAGTTTTACATTTTACAAAAAACACACACAACCCTTTTGTTGGTAGCTTTGACAATTTTCCCATGGAGAATTTTTAATAGTGAGCAATATGGCTTAGATATTACAAAGTGAAACAGACAAACTTTAACTGAAAATAAAATGGTTTATTTTTATTCTCAATTTTTTTTTATTTTACGATATAAAAACAATACAATATTAGCATAGAATAAAAATTAAGTTTACTTTATTTCGCCACACAGTTACTTCGTTTATTATAAATTTTATCAATAGGCAAACAGAACAGAGGGCCATACGGCACAATCCTACACACTTAACTCGCAGTATACCTATTTATAGCATAACATAACTTCACGCCTTTTTCTACCCAAAGGAGTAAGCGATGGCTGTTAAGTCTCTACTTGCCGTTATGTTTAGGTCCCAAATGGAATAAGGTGGCAAACCTATTGCCATACCAGGCACATAGTTTCCAGTCATCGATATTTAACACATAGCTTTCAAAATTAATTTCGAAAAGTTATTGGCCCGGATTCGATCCCCCGACTTCTTGATTCAGAAGCGAAGTGCTCGACCACTGGACCACCCAGACTTAAACTTATACCTTATTTTTCCTATTTATACTTAAAAAACAATAAAAAACTTAAATATTCATCACTTTATAGCCTGTAGCAACCTTTGAAAAGACACATTTAAAAAATCATTTCGTTCATGATATACGGTGTCTGCTGACACTAACAAGGCGTCGCGTGTCGTCACAAAATTAGAACCTTACACAGCCTTCCTTATTTTCACTTCCCCGGTACAATACACGTCCAAAACCACTTGATCCTCCCCTGCTAACACAAAGCCAGTCGATAAGTAAATTTTGATAGGCCAAATGAAACTGGACCTGTTGGTAAGCTGAATCGGCAAATTTTCTAAAAGGAGATGTAAAAATATTGCGTCACGGATTTTTTTTACCTACTGTCTGTTTCCTTATTTCGTTTCGTCTTTCTTTATATCCGTTTATTGGAGGCCTGGCTTAAGAAGTAATTTATGTGTGTACAGACTGAAAAATAAAGTTGGTTTTACTTAAATTGTTTTCAATTTACTTTGTATGTAAGAAATAGGATTAGATTAAATGACAGTAATGACAGTAATGACTCCTAAATCCTTCCACTTTTGCTCCGACTGCCACGACGACTTTCCATGACCAAATTCGACGTGTTCTTGTTCGGATTCGTGACGGATTCGCAGACGTGTTCGGAATGTGTGTATACAAGAGTTATAAAAGTATAAAAAGCGAGTAAGGTGAGTAAGAATCGTGCTTTATGACGATCAGTTCTCACTGCCTACGTAATAGGGAACTGCTATGAAGTTATGTCGGTATGTATGTCATCATGTTAAACATTGTAATATTATATTAATTAAATGTCTCGTTGCTCCAGTGGTCGAGCAAGGTGCTAAGGTTAAAACACAATCACACCAATGACTTTTCAAAATTGGTTTTGGAAGTGCTGTGTGCCACCTATTTCATTTGTGACGTAAACATAACGGTGAGTCGAGGATAAAAAGCCCCTGCTACCTTCGAGTAGAAAAAGGCGTGAAATTATGTTAGGTTATGTTTATTTATATCGAAAAAAATATATTAATATGAAATAATCATCAATCAAAAGAGAGAAAAAGTGGAGACCGCGACTTGGTAAGCGTAGTGTAGGACGCCCACCAGCCCGATGGTCAGACGACCTCCGAAGGGCTGCTGGAAAAGACTGGATGCGGAAGGCAGAGAATCAGATGTTGTGGCGCACATTGGGAGAGGCCTATGTCCAGCAGTGGACTGCTATTTGAAAGCTAATTATTCACCCTACTTCTGAAATGGTATTTTTAAATTTTAGAAAGCTTTTTATTGAAATATCTAAAGTTTCCATTATAGTATAATAGGTAAAATTATATTTAGCTGAATATTAATCAAGCTCCAAACAAATAATTTTAGTTCTATGATTTTCTATTAAAATGGCATATGGTCATTCTACTTACTTACTTACTCCAAAATAGAATACCTTGAGTAAATTTTAATTATCACACCAACAAAACTCTCTATTTCCATGTGTATCTTTGCAAACCCAAAAAGCAAAGTTAAAAAAAATCTCACTAACATGAGGCATTCTCTTAACCAATTTATAATCTTATGGTAATGCAAGAAAACGTACCGGAAGTACCTAAAACGTACGACGGAAAACTCGAACAAATGTTCCACTGGTTTTTTCTTTTTCACATACATTTTGATATAAAATTATACGAGGAGCAGATAAGCCCAAGGGAAGTTCAACCGTAAACTCTTAAACAAAATGTCGGTTTAATAATCGTAACAAATTGTCCCGTTTTTGTCGGTGAAATGCACAGTTATGGATCTGAAATGGTCATTAGTATACACTCAAACTTCGTTAACGTCTTGAGCTATTGTTATGGTATTCACATTTAGGTAATTCTCTTGGCTAGACACAACGTTTTATTTATTTTTTTATCGCCGTTGTTGTTCTAAAGAAAGTAGTAGAGCCACGCAGTACGCTGCATGAATGAGTCGGCTCGACCAGTGAAATACCACGATCTCTCCGAATATCGGCGTAAAATGGATTATACCGCGGTTTTTCAGTGAGAGAAGTAACCGTAGGATCGACCCCTTCCCATCTCCGTTGCCCATAACCCTTCCAACTCCAAACGCATCCCACCAAGGAAAAAAATCCCAAGGAAGGTTAACGTCAGCTAAATCATTTGACAACATGGATAGTTCGAAAGTGTAAATCAAATGATTTGACATGACAACATGGATAGTTCGAAAGGATGACATGTTTTGCCGACCCCACATAAAGTGGGATATGGGCAGGAAAATGATGATGATTCTAAAGATGATTTTAGCTTGAATTAGGAGCAATCTATAGTCTTGATTAGCTTCCAGGAATTGAATAGCTCCAATGCTTGGCGTTTTATTATCGATATCTTAGTTAATAATCAATTAGGAATCTTATGTTAACCAAAATCTTCAAACAGGTGTATTTCTTACAGACTCTTTTTTTTATGTGATAGGAGGGCAAACGAGCAGGCGTGTCACCTGATGATAAGCGACCAACGCCGGCCATGGACACCAGCAACACATATAGTGTTACTGTTGCGTTGCCGACCTTAAGGGATAGGGGAAAGGAAAGGATGGGGAAAGGGGGGTGGGCCTCCGGGTACCCCTCTCACCGAAAGAAACGCGGCATGAGCCACTTTACGTCGGTCTTCCGAGAGGTCGTGGTATTTCACCGGTCGAGCCGGCCCATTCATGGAGAGAACTGCTTGGCTCTACCACTGTACTCTATGGATAGTAATAAATTTAGTTAAGGATAATATTTGTATGTAGTATTGTTGTATATAGTATTGTATTGTCTATATTGTATATAATATAAACATATTTGAGAATATTAACTTACTTCATATAATTGAAGACAATTTTTGAGATTAATAAAAATGAAGAATGTATTTTTAATTAACATTTTGAAAAAGTTAATATGAGTACTTTAACCTGCTCAAAAAGATTAAAATGTCCGTGATACATAATAATTTCTACTGGAAATTGAGCAATTCCTAGAAGACCAATGTAATTTCAAACGGGATAATGTTGTTACTCAGATCAAAGGGTTAACACGGTCTTAGGATCTCAAAATAATTTTATGAAAGTCGAAACTTTGGTACAATAATATAATTATAAAGTGTAATCCTGTTTATAATTAAGATATTAAACAAATTAATAATTAAGGTATAAACAAACATTAATTCTAATTTTCCTGTGTATTATAGAATAATATCATTTAAAAGTCATCTGTCTCTGACTTTATTCAATTCCGGTTGCGTGGGAAATATGACCTTTATTTATTTATTTTTACGAATATAAACCTGGTTATATTTTGAGCTCCTTTAAAAAGGAGGGGATTTTGTCAGTAGTACGCGCAGTTTATTGCATGAATGGGCTTGCTCGACTGGTGAAAAAAAGACCTCTTAAAATATCGATGTAAAGGGACCCATGCCGCGCTTCGTTTTGTAAGAAAAGTATTCCGAGACCCATTCCCGTTCCCTTCATTTCCTATTCCACTCCCTTAAAAACCAGCAAGGTAACTAAAACACAATCAGTGTCGCAGGTGAAGCGCTAGTCACTTAGCACTAGCGCTGTCCAGGTAACCCGCCTGCTCGGGTATACGAGCATCTCATCTCTCATCATCAGGGTATCTCATAAAAAAATGACATAAAATCTCAATTTATGGGGTAAGTTTTGTTGAAAGGCACAATTCTCTATGGGTTGTAGATAACGGGTAATAATTTTTCAAAGAAAAGTAAATATATAATATACTTTTCTTTTGTAAATATATTCTTAGAATAGAAAGAAAAACACCCAGACGCCATTCAAACATTCATGCTTGTCATATATATTTGTAGTGTAGTGTTTGGTTGTTATGAGACCTGCAAATTAAAATAAATTTGATACAATACATTGTTTGGCAAACAGATTGGATAGTTTTCATATTATCTATACAAAGTGCCAAAGCCTCGTTTTTCTAGAGAATAGATTGTTTACGTATTGGATATAACATAACAAGTAAATCCCGAGATTCCATAACGTACTCTAAGTATGATATGTTTTGTTTATTCAAATCGATAACGGCTTAGAGATAAAATATTCATAGCGATAGATTTATTTATGTTAGAAGTAGTTTCGTTTTTTTTTCTTTTGCCAAACTAAGTGTAGCACTGATTTTCATGTTTGCGTAAGTGGTCCATTTGAATTTCATCACAATACCAATAATGAAAAGGTTAAGGTTAAAACGAACGGCCATAAATGCGTGTTTTTTTTTAATTTATATCATTATCATTACATAGTATAAATCAAAGTCGCTTATATCTAATAACGGATTATGATGAGGTTTTTTTTTTTAATAGATAGAGGGTGTCAACGAGGCGGTTTATATTATCTCTCCATCCTTTTATTACTCATTCTCTATTTTTGTAGTGGAAAATGCAAAGCGAAATTTGCAGGTCTCGAGCTTTCAGTAAAAATAAATTTTAAATTAATGTAAAGAGAAAATGTAAATTAATACATGCACCACTACAATAGAGTGGTAATTAATATTTATTTGTGTGCTTTAGGAATTGGATACAAATAATTACATATTACAATTTTATTGAACGCAATGATTACGTATTTTCGTTGGTTTATATGTTTGAATAACTTATTATTTACCCCCTTCCCCATCCCTTCCTATCCTACTACCTAAAAGGTCGGCAACGCAACTGTAACACTATATGTGTTGCAGGTGTCCATGGGCGGCGCTGATGGCTTAACATCAGGCGACACGCCTGCTCGTTTGCCCTCCTAAACCATAAAAAAAATAATAGGTACCGCCATTTCACTACCTTATTTATTAGATATATACGAATGATTTTTTATTACGATACTTTAATATTATTAGATAAAATAAACACAATAACTGCAAATAAACCAAACAAGGATGAACCAATATATAAAATACCCGCTGACCCGGCGAACTTTGTTCCGCATCAAAAGTAATACATGAGTAAATTTTGAATTTCATGAGGTTCAATTTGTATTATTTATCGGCTTAAACTCCTGTCCCACTATGTTAATACTGCAATATCTTCGAAAATATTTGTTTAAATTGCATTATGTCAAAGGCCAGAAGCATCTATATTACATGCACAATCTATTTAAGACACTTAATTGCATGAAAATTAATGCTGTAATGTTTAAAATGGCTTCGTAAATAAGCCATTATTTCTCGTAAAAAGTAAAAAAATAAAAATGATCATTGTGGGTTATCCCTAAGAGATAGACATGCCCTTGGGGACTTTTTTGTAGACCTTCTGAAGGTGTTTATAATGTAGGAAATTGTTTTGATCTATCACTTAGGGTTCAGCCAGCATTTGCAATTAAAGTGCTAAATCTCGAAAAATATCATTTTTTCTTTACAACATCATAATAATTCATATAGATCAAAACCACCGCGTTGACTCCCTCTAACTCTTATAAAAAACCGCATTAAAATCCGTTGCGTAATTTTAAAGATTTAATCATATAAGGGGACAGACATCGGAAAGTGACTTTGTTTTATACTAAGTAATGAAGAAATTGCAGGTTCTTTCGTGACATTGGCGAAAAATATTTCCTTAATATAAAATAATAATATATCTGTACGCGTGAAAACTAAAATAGAACATCGAAAACACCCATTAAATTTATTGCTATTGGTGGAGGTAGATAACCTTAATTAGTTCAATCTAATTATTGTTAATATAACTAACTGCTAGTTACTGACCTGTAATTTGACAGAGACGGATCTATATGTGCGGTCGGCGGTATTCTGTGCTTGACATGTGAATGTCTGATTATGGTGATGCCTTCGAGGTCTCAATCGGAGGGTTGATCTGTTTAAAAACGTACACTAATATAGTTAGTTATATAAGTCACGATTTTAATATTAAAAAAGTGTAGACAGCGATAAGTATGCGTTGACACGCCAGATCTTTCCTTACAGTACTCAATTCATCACACGCAAAGTCTGAAAACTAATATATTATGGTGTTACCTGAAATCAATCTCAGACTGAGTCAACCACTAGACTAGAATGATGATTAGGATGCCAAACTGACTGATTGGATTTACTGTATTAGTCACTACAGGTACTTTGATTAAAAACATTGCCTATCCGTTTCCCTTGAAATATAAATCACACCCAGTACTATTTAATCACGGTTTTCTTTAAAGTTAGAATAACTACTAAAAATGAGCTGTGTCATTTTGAGCTACGTAACGCTGCTCTGCACCACCCTTAAACCTAAAATCTATTAGTGTATTAGTGAAAAAATTACCTTGCTGCAAACCTGCGACCGTCTGGCATTTGTTCCACGTTATAACTAACTCCTTGAGTCAATACACCACCATCATTATCCACCCAAGTTATCTGAATGATGAAATTCTTTATTAGATATCTAATGCAATATGATATTATGTTGTATGAAATAGCAATCAGATATGTTAAGATATACAAATACATAATATAACATAACTTCACGCCTTTGTTACCCGAAGGTGTAGACAGCGGCTTTTAAGCCTCGTCTCGCCGTTATGTTTACGTCCCAAATGGAAATAGGTGGCGAACGTATTATCATACCGGGCACAAAGTTTTTAGTCATCGATATTTATCACACTTAACTTTCGAAAACAATTTCGAGAAGTCATTGGTGTGAGCCAGTGTCAGGATTCGAACCCGGACCTCTGGATCAGAAGCCGTGTGCTCGACCACTGGACCACCGAGACTGTCATATAAAAATACGTATGCTGTAGCTTCACACCGCCGAAGGTATTAAAAGACATTCTATTTTACTATATATAAGTATATTTAACCCTATGTTATGTGTGGAAGATGGTAAGAGATCCATATGGCAATAGATCAATAAATATATATACCCACCAGAAGAGACAAAGATATTTTTAGGTGCGGATGCGACCAGCTGACAGCAGTTTAAAAACATAGTATTCTTTATTGTTAACCACAGTTATAGCATAAATAAAGCATAATAATTAAAAAAAAATAACCTCGGCTGCAGGTTTTCCTCCTAGAGAAACGCATTCTAGATCAACTTCTCTATCTTCTATTGCTTGGATAATAGGTCCTCTGGGTATCTTCGGTGGTTCTGGCGGCACCAGAATCAGAAGACGAGCAGATTTTGACCGTATGGGAGGTTCTCCTAAGAAAGAAAACATTTGCTTGAAAAAAAATAATAAATGATTATTTCAAAATTTTTGAGTACCCATTTTACATTTAAATAAATCACAGTGATATAGCTATGTGCTCACCAATTTTATAAGATACGAGGCTTTTTGTATACAATGCATTACTAATAACTAGTGGTACCCCGGTAGTCAAAATTCGACCATAAATAATTTATGTTTTGATATTATTTAGGTTATATTGTCAAATAATATACTTCTTTAGTTACAGATTCAATACTAAGCTAAATATTAATTCGCCTATTTTTGAAACATTTTTAATGGATGTCTTCTATAATAATATTTCACAAGACTGAAAGGTGATCATTTTCTAAGTATTTCATTTACATAGTTGTAATCGGAGACATTAAATGGTCCTGGGGGTAGCCTTGCATTTTAAGTATTGATTACAACTATTATAAGCCGATTGAGCATAATCTTTTTAAAGAGCATTCGAATATATAATAATCGGTTCAATGATCAGTTGGCGTACCAACGGTGGGTATGGGTCTCTATCCACCCAGTTATGTGTCATCCGTCATACTTCTATTTGAGTTTAGGCACTTTAATTTTAATATAGGGGTTTCTTTAAGTTCTTTTATTACGACTTTCGTGTTGTCCTACACTCATACCTTGGTAGGAATGAGTGTAGGAAAACATGAAAGAGGTGCTCAAGTAGTGGTCTACTTGAGCACTTGAATTACTCATCAGTGATATAAGGTCAACAACTGGTGTCAAAATAAGCCGCCGGCATAATATGACTTTTATATTTGCAATGCTACCGCCCGGACTAAGAAAAAACACATACACAAGTACACGGTAATGTATAGTCATAGAGTGACTTTTTTTTTGGAATAGGTGGGACCTGATAGTAAGCAACCAACTCCGTCCATGGAAACCAGTAGCACATATAGTGTTACTGTTGCGTTGCCAACCTTTACGGGACAGGGGAAAGGAAAGGATTGGGAAAGGGGGGTGGGCCTCCGGATACCTCTCTCACCGAACGAAACGCGGCATTAGCCACTTTACGTCGATCTTCTGAGAGGTCGTGGTATGTCACCGGTCGAGCCGGCCCATTCATGCAGCGAACTGCTTGCACGTGATTTTGTAATCGAAATTAATATATTTTTACTTATAATTTAAAAAATTAATAATATTCGTCACTTCTTCTATACTTAGTCATGCCATAAATATTGTAACAGGGAAAAATTTTTTTTTTTAATTGCAAATAACATTTATTAGTTTTACAGTGTGTTACTTTAATACATAAATATAAAACGATATAAAAAGCTTTTTCGAAGTGGTCTCCATTGGCTGCAATACAGGCCTTTAAACGTCGAGGCCAGTTATCAATAGAAACACGCACCCTTTCCATGAGAAAATTCTTCACTGCCAATCGTATGGATTGTTTTAGGGACTCTAAATTATTATGACGTTTAGAGCAAGCCGTACTCTCTAAAACTGACCACAAATCATAATCCAGTGGATTAAGATCGGGACTAGACGACGGCCAGACTTCAGCTCTAATGAAGTCCGAAACGTTCGCTTCCAACCAAGATTGCGTGGACCGAGCTTTATGACCCGGTGCCGAGTCTTGCTGGTAGGACCATACTGCGTTATTGAACATGGTGTTGTTAAGGGGCTTGACTACCTTTTCAAGAATGGTATCTTGATACACTTGTGCCGATGTTTTGATACCTTTTTCACAAAAATATGGCTCAGTCACTCCTTCGTAGCTACTCGTAACACCCCACCAAACCATCACTGAAGTCGGATAATGCCCATGTTGCACTCTGTCAACTAATTAGGAAGCTTCCTTAGAGCTTTGAGCATAAATACGGTCATTTTGTTTGTTAAAATGTTGCTCAATTGTAAAAACTTTTTCATCCGTAAACAATATTTTTCTGTGACCTCCCTTTGCGTACCGCTTCAGTAGTTGTTTAGATTTTAACACCCTATTCTTTTTTAAATTATCAGTTAATAAATGACCAGTGCACCTCTTATAGGCTACAAGTCCTAAGTCATCTTTTAAAATACGCGACATTGTTCTAGGTGCTATCTTCATCTCCCGAGATAAAATCTTTTGCTTGCGGACAGGATTTCTTCGAATTCTTTCCCTTACTGCTTTGAGCACCTTTTTCGTAGGAACACTACGTGGACGGCCAGGTCTTTTTCTGTCACAAACAGAGGAGGTCTCATTGTACCTATTAATAGCCTGGTACACAAACATTTGACTAATACCAAGTGTATGGAGAGTTTTAAAAATTGCATTTGGCTTCATACCTACTTTATGTAATGCAATCACAGCGATTCGGTTCTCTTTATCACCCCACTCCATTTTAATATCGCAAAATATTGTAAAATAACCATTTGTCTTCTCTGTTCTCTCTGCCTACCCCGCAAGGGATTTGGCGTGAAGTTATGTATGTATGTATGTATGTAAAATATTGTATATTGTATTGGCTCCAAAACGAGAAAACACAATGAACAATCGTATAAAAATGACAGATTCCAAATTCAAATGTAATATTTTTTTATTTTTAGTTGTAACAGTATTTATGGCCAGACTAAGTATATAAAGTACATGAAATTTCATACTCCTCCGTCCGCTTTATTTTTAAAAAAAGCGGTCCTAAAGTAATATTTGTTAAATGTTTTTTCTACACACTTCTTTACGAGCATACATACATACATACATACATAACTTCACGCCAAATCCCTTGCGGGGTAGGCAGAGAGAACAGAGCGCCATAGGGCACGATTCTTACACACCTCACTCGCTTCGTTGACTTTCATAACTCTTTTCATGCACGCGCGTCGGTTTTTGAGGCTCTTAACATCACCTTCCTCTAGAACACGTTCTATTTGGTCTTGGAATGTGTGTCTTGGCCGTCCTCGACTCCTACATCCGAGCAAATAAATCCGAGCTCCTTTACGAGCAAATAAATTAAAATAACATTTTGTAACAAATTAATATAATAGGTTGGGGAAAAAGTATTTTCGTATTTTTGTATGAAAAGTCAAGACATTTTTAAACGGTTTTATTTAGCTCACCTGTTTGTTTTATTTATTCTTGGGTCAAATTTAGTAATTCAAATTTCACCCTCTTCCTGTCAACCGATTAATCTGAAATTTTGTATACACTTTGGATTTTGGTGACAATACAATTATGTTAATTCATTATCTTTATAAATTCAAGATGGCCGCCGCTACAAAATGGCGCATAACTTAGGTTTTATCAATCCCATCAATATGGGTATCAAATGAAAGGGCTCAACAAGCAGAATACAATATACTATAAAAAACTGAAATCCAAGATGGCGGCCTCTACAAAATGGCGGATAACTTAGGTTTTATCAATCCCATCAACATGGGTATCAAATGAAAGGTCTCAACAAGTAGGATACAATTTACTATGCAAAATTGAAATCTAAGATGGCCGCCGCTACCAAATGGCTGATAACAATTTTTTATCAATCCCACCAATATGGATATCAAATAAAAGGGCTTGACAAGCAAAATACAGTGCACTATACAATCTCAATATTTAAGATGGGCGCAGCCACTAAATGGCGTATGATAATAAGATTTAAATTTAGAAATTGAATCTGTAATTTAGGTATCTGATTAATCTAGCCTGAATCCACCACCCAAGTCAAGATTTTGTATCGTGTTGAGGACTGTGTGGCGTTAGGATGGCTAAAAATGATACGTCGTTAGCGGTATACCACCCAAGTTAAGGTGAAAGGTTAAAACGCGCCGAGAACTGTATGGCATTAGGTTGAATAAAAATGATATGTCGTTAGCGTTTTCCCCTCAAGACTCAGGCGCATCTTGTTGTACATAGCCTTGCCCTTTTATTGGACCTCTGGGGGGTCAACCGTTTAAATGTCCATTACTCGTGGGAGCAAAATAGTAAAGAATGCGAAATAAAAACTAAAAACTAGAAAATAAAAATAGGTAAAAAAACTTTTTAAGTTAAGTTAAGTTAAGTTTAAGAACTAATACATTGCAATGTTTAAGATAAATGTACTAAAAACCAAAAAATAATAAAATAGATACAGTCGTGGGAATTATAAACATATGCATTGACTAGACTAAAATAAAACCGTGGGGCACGTCAATTGTCTACAAATTATCGACTTAATGTGCGATACAAGAATCGTTTAATTCGTCGTTAGGCAGTTGGCCCGCAGACGGTGAGGAAATTACTTACTATTTTCTTGCTCATGGAAATTCCAATAGTTATACACTCCATGTAAATAAAAGAGATGTTTCAACTAGTTTATCGTTGGACATTCACACTGCTGGCTGGAGAGGAATCGTTTCACTGCTCGTAGGTTGTCTTTAATCGATAAAACAAATGATAAAAGTACTACTCGCTCACCACTATGAAACCCTAAAACTCGCTTATAATCGAGCTTGCTAGCTTGTTTCCACATTCTAGCCCTACTTATCACACGTCCATCGTTGTCGGTTGAACAACTGCCTAATTATAGTGTAACATTACAAAACAAACATTTTAATCAACGATTGTAGACAATTGACGTGCCCCACGGTTTTATTTTAGTCTAGTCTATGCATATGTTTATAATTCCCACGACTGTATCTATTTTATTATTTTTTGGTTTTTAGTACATTTATCTTAAACATTGCAATGTATGTTTAACATAAAACCGTTTAACTTAAAAAGTTTTTTTACCTATTTTTATTTTCAAAGTTTATTTACATTTATTTACAATATATATGTACCGTTTTGTTGAATAACTTTCTGCCATTTTGTGGGCAGAGACATTATCCCGTTACTGTAGAAACTTTGGGACTTCTGATAAAAAAACGGGACAAATAGTTTTGGCAGTCCTCTCTTAAGGTCAACCTTACAGAACCTAAAGAATTCTGAAGAGACCGAAACAGGTGAAAATCTGAAGGCGCAAGGTCAGGGCTATATGGTGGATGCACTAGGACCTCCCAGTCGAACTCTCTTAATTTTTGCTGAGTGGCTAAAGATGTGTGTGGTCTAGCGTTATCGTGATGAAAGACCACACCCTTCCTGTTGATCAATTCCGGCCGTTTTCTCTCGACTGCTTCCTTTAATCTCATCAGTTGCTGGCAGTAAAGATCAGAATCGATGGTTTTGCCGGACGGTAAAAGCTCATAATGAACAATGCCCTTCCAATCCCACCATACACACAGCATCACCTTATTTCGTGTTAGGCCAGGTTTGGCCACAGTCTGTGAAGCCTGGCCAACTTTTGACCACGACCTTTTTCGCACGTTCTTGTCGTACGTGATCCACTTTTCATCGCCAGTTATCAATCTCTTCAAAAACGGCTCGGTTTCATTACGTCTCAATAATGAATCGCAAATGAGTACACGGTTCATTAAGTTTCTTTGAGTGAGCTCGTGTGGCACCCAAATATCGAGCTTTTTTGTATAACCAGCTTTCTTCAAATGGGTCAAAACTGTTTTGTGGTCAATTCCCAGTTCTTCAGCTACATCGTAACTACTAATATGCCGATCTTGCTCCACTCTTTCAAAAATGGCGTCCATTTTATTCGTAACAGGGCGACCAGTGCGAGGTGCATCTTTAACATCAAAATTTCCGGACTGAAAACGTTTGAACCAAATTTGTGCTACTCTTACTGACACTGCATCAGGTCCATAAACATCACAAATTTTTTTCACTGCTTGAGTTGCATTTTTGCCTTTTTTATAATAAAATTTTAAAATGTATCGAATTTCTTCATTAGATTCACTCATTTTTACGGAGAGAAAAACAAATGAAAAATAGCGGGAAACAACTTTTTTTTATTTTTTTCTTTTCTTTATAATGTAACCTTTTTAATGTTACCAAAACCAGCCAGACACAAATAGTACAGTCAAAGAAATTTTATAATAAGTTTATACCTACGTTATGCGAAAAGACTTTTTCCCCGACCTAATAATTAACATTCAGTTCCACAAAGAGTGTGTTCGCGTAGACAGCAAAAGCGTTCGCAACAAATGACAACTACACAACTAGGCATGAGAAGGCAGGGCATAAAACAAACCACATTAACATACTTTGTTCTTAGTTTAGGTATTGTTTTATTTGAAGAGAACTAACTTTAGTTCACGGTATCACCCGCATTTTGATTGGTTTAGAAAACTACCAACTACTGGGGTGAAGGGGCTTTGTTGATTTTAAACGGAATGGTATTGCTAAAAATACCAACTACTGAGTAGAAGTCGTCGGGTTTGAGGGTAGGCTAGGGTACCAGGGTACCAGCCTACCACGGTAGCAGTCAATATTTATGATGGACATTAATTTTGCCTGGTTTGTATGGCCGCTGGGAATTATGTTTTATAACAACTTATTATTTCTATATAAGTACTAGCTGACCCAGCAAACGTTGTCTTGCCGAAAAATAAAATTTAAAAAATAGGGGTTGATCGTAGGGGGTTGAAAATTTAGGGTTGCATGTATTTTTGTATCCCGTTTTATAAAAAAAAATAAGAAACAGAAATATGTCGAAAAATTAAAAAAAATAATGAGGGGTGGGCTACCCTTGTGATTTAGGGGGATGAAAAATAGATGTTGTCCTATTCTCAGACCAACCCGACACGCACATAAAATTTCATGAGAATCGGTCAAGCCATTTCGGAGGAGTTCAATTACGCACATCTAGACTCGAGAATTTTATATATTAGATTATATATATATATAGGGAGCCAGACGAGCAGGCGTGTCAACTAATGGTAAGCAGCTGACGCCACGTATGGACACCGGTAACACAGAGAGTATTACAGTTACGTTGCCGGCCTTTGAAATGGAATAAATAGGGAGCGTAACTCGGTATGAGCCACTTTACGTCGATATTATGTCGAGGTATTTCACTGGTAGAGTCCACTGATACAAACTTCTTGGCTATACCAACGTTAGAGAATTAATTTCAATTCTCCAATTGCATAACTAAAAACAATAGTTTAAAAGTAGATAATGCTTTTTTAAAAAATATTAATATGTTTACAAAAATAAAAAATAAATTTAAATACCGCATAATATTTTTGGTCTGTTGAGATAAAATGTAAAACCAAAACAAAAAAAAAACACAGATCACTTCAAACTTCTTCAATTATACAATAATATATTTTTTATTATGAAAAATAAGACCTATAGAGGTATTAATTTGTAATATTCTAAGATGTAAGTAAGTAGTAATATTATGCTGTTTTTTTTAAGATTGCAATACTAAACTATAGCGGATCATATATGCGCATCATCAGGTACTAAGAACGTAAAATCACAATCAAATGACACTTAATAAAGGTGTTCATTCAGAAAGCGGCTGGGTGAGAGCAATATTTGAGAGTTTTGTCCGTACCGTGAAATTATCCAACTTTACATCATTTAACTCACGAGTGCTTGTTTGTATTCGAGTCCAATTTGGTTCCGGCTTAATTCAAAGCTGGTCTGATAGCGTTTTAACAATTTAATTTAATACCTTCTATAATATTTAAGAAAAGCTATTAACATATTGGTTAATTCTTGTAATGTACTACCATAGCTGAAAGTTTAGTTTAGTTAAGTAAGTCGTTATTTTCTTTAATACAGGAAACTTACAAAAAACCCTATCTAAATCTTTATAAAATTCCTTTATTTAGTGACATTTCTACATTTTGTTTGTTTATATATTTTAAATGGTGAAAAGCGGCAAGCGAGCAGGCGGGTCACCTGATTGAAAGCGACTACTGCCACTCTTGGACATCTGCAACACCAGGGGCACATCAGTGTTTTATTTTTCTTTTATTTAAGGTAACTTTGTGCCCGGTATGGCAATAGGTTCGCCACCTATTCCATTTGGGACGTAAACATAATGGCGAGACGAGGCTTAACAGCCGCTGCCTACACCTTCGGGTAACAAAGGCGTGAAGTTATGTTATGTTATATCATGTCATGTCATGTCATGTTATATATATTTAAGGTTTCTTGAAGTTCGTAGGCCGTAACAGTCCTGAAATACCGTTCAAAAGGGTTCCACAAAGGAGCAGTTCGTAGCAAGAAGTGCTGGCTGAAGGACATGGTTGTTGATCACCGATTATTAAGCTGATGCAAAAAACAGCATTGACAGGTGGTATTATTCTGAACAATTCCTCGGAGCACTTCCAGTGATACATGCGGTACACTTAAACCTCTCTCACAGAACGAAACATGGCATGAGGAATTCTAAGACGATTTTCTGAGATGGTGTGATATTTTCCTGATCAGGCAGCCCATCATGCAGCTGCAGCAGTGTCAGCAACTGCCTGACACTACAGGTATTTCAGACACCAGTGTGTTGCAGATTGTTTGTAGTTCAACTACTTTGGATATAATCTGGATATTACTAATCTCTTATGACTCAAACCCGAATCAGACTCGAACAAAGCCACTGTGTTTAAACAGTTTGCGGGTGTGTTTGCCTTTGACCGGGCAAAAGTGGCTTTTTCTTTGCCCGGTCCGTGTTTGACGAAAGTTTAGTTTCACAATTAACCGGTGCTCTTTTGCACAAAATATATGTATGCTACGTTACGTTGTTTTATTGTTCGTTATGTTCTGCGGTTTGCAATGGCTTTTTGCAAAATTAATAATTACTTAATCGCGTATAGTGTGCTATTGTTGTGTGTTGAATTTAATTTTGTTATGAACAGCCTCCATCAGTTGTACGGTTTTAATTAATTTTGCACTATTTACTATAAGTTGTCTCTTACTATTTTGTAGGCTAGTTAATTGTTTATCGCGATCGATCCAAAGGGTTTTGATAACATACATCTTATAAGCCTAGCAATTTATTCTTCGTTTCAGTCAATACAATCAACTTATGAAAGAATGTTTTTACTATTTTTTTGGAGATCCCTTAGTTATAATCACATGCTTAAAAATAATCACATGCTTTACTTAGGCCTATATTTTTAGTTAGACTTCTAAGTAAATCAATAAAATTCAGTCCCAAATCGAATTCAATCAAAATAGAGCAAAACTGATTGCCGTCAATGCATGATACAATAAAGGGCAATCTTTATTCTTTATTAAACTCTAGAAATGTATTTTATTCAATAACAAAATTCAACTTTAACAAGTCTCAAGTTTTATTGGCAACTCGAAGTCTCAGAAGATGACAAAAATTGACTCAACATTTTAATATTTTAAAGTAACAGAATTGTGATTAAAGTTGGTAATAAAGTTGGACAGGACTAACTTCTTATCTGGCCAATTTGTGAAGCGATTTGAAAACATCCTCTGGGACAGAAGACTTTTGTACAAAGATATTGAAGTTAATAGATAAGACTTCGGAATATAATTATTCTTGTGGTAAATGCATCGATTCTATTGATCAGGAAATACTCAAATTAAACATTTTTTTTCTTTTTTACAATTAAAACACAGCGGTAATTCCTACTCTGTTCTTAGTAATATTTTAAAATTAAAATTATAAGAAATTAAAATCGTTGCAATTAATATTTTAACTTTAACTGAGATCTAGGTTAAATCATCTATGATCCTAGTTTGTAAAGATATCATCCTGATAGCTCTCTCATTGAACCAAACGCAGCAAGAACCAGAGTCGGCTCATTCATGCAACACTGCGTAGCTATATTACTGTGAATCTATAATATGTAGAGCTGCGGTGAAATATAAATAAACACACAAAAAAGAACAAATAACTCGTAACCCACAAGAGAGTATATCCAGTAATACTATATATCAACTTTTGAATAATTCAAAATGATAAGGAACCTCACGGTGTTCGTAGTACGAGTTTTGGTGATTCTTTCCCCAAGAGCCTGAGGGCGTCGCTGCGCCCATGGGGTGACAGACTATCTTGCATTTTGGGTGCGTTAACGAGCGTACTAGTAACGTATATTCAAAGATGTAAAACAAATCACATAAGTCTGGCAGGAGATTTGTGACTTTAGTCTTGGAGGTGGTCGTGAGATTTTTGGGCTCAAAGCGATGAGTTCTTGGAATTATTTTCGGAAGCTATGTGTAATAAGTATCAATGATTGACAACTGCCGGCCCCGTGTATGGCAATAGGTTCCACCACCTAATAAATTTGGGACGTAGCGATTTGGGGAAACGAGGTTTAACAGCCGCTGTCTACGTAGATAAGGCGTGAAGTTGTTTAAAGCTGTAAAAATGTTGCCCAACTGGGTTTACTACATTATCTGTAGTCCGTTCATTGGACTGGACAGAATGGAACAGTTAATTATCTCCTTGGTTGAACCCTCCATCTATCTTCTTCCATTACGGATCCAAATATTCGAAATAAATAACCGCAATCTAAATTAGTAAATCTCCGTAATTAATCTACGTATTGATAATAGTGGTCTTTTGAAGTCGTAATGATCAATTGCTTTACGCAATGGATGCATTATTTTTCGTCAGGTTCTGAGTGAGTAAATTTATTTGCTTATCAAACTATTTAATGTGTTGGTCATATTTTTTATGGGATAGGAGGGCAACGAGCAGGCCAGTCACCTGATGGAACCAGCACCGCCCATGGACACCAGCAACACATATAGTGTTACAGTTACGTTGTCGACCATTAAGGAAGTAGAATAGGAAAGGATGGGGAAGGGGGGTTGGCTTCCGTGTACCTCTCTCACGAACGAACACAATACGCGTATAAGCCACATCACGTCGATCTTGGCGGTGATGACGGGCCTCGTGGCGCATTGGTAAAACTACCGGCTGGAGCAATGAGGTCAGGGGTTCGATTCCCACTCGAGCAGAAATATTTGTGGCAAACATGAATATTTGTGTGTTACCCAACAGGATGTTTTTCTATGTATGTATGTATAAAAGAAAAGTATATATTATTATTGTTATCTTCTTAGAGGTCTGGTATTTTACCGGCCAAGCCGGCCCATTCATGCAGTGAACTGCTTTGTGTTAGTATTTATATTATGTACTAGCAGACCGCGCGAACTTCGTACCGCCATATTTTATACATTTTCCACTAAAAAGATTGTTGCCGCAGTCATATTAATACCCCAAAGCTTTGATCATAAATGGACTATCTAACACTAATATTTATTTCAATTCAAGTTCTTGATACATACATACATAACTTCAGGCCAGGTCCCTTGCGGGGTAGGTAGAGAGGACAAAGGGCCATAAGTAAGTAAGTAAAGCCATAAATTTCAATCAACACTTTTTAAGTAATATTAATAGAATGTCAGGGACTTAGTCCGAAACTTTTTGTCAACTTTTCGTTTTTTTTTTTTAATACTATTTAAACCTTTTTTTTTATTTGGTCATTGTCTTTCTACAAAAAAAGACCGGGTCACCACATGTTTTAACCAGCATGTGTTTTTTATAATTTAAATGGTATCGATTTGGCACCTTGCTATTACTCTTATCAAAATAAATTCACTACATTTTAAAAGAGATCACGATATTAAAAATGTAAATAGATGGGCAACTCTATGTGGTATGCTGAAGACCGTAAAGTCTTTATATTTTAGCAAAATACGCCAAGTCGAGGTGCGTGGGTATATCTTGCGCTTCGTCCATTTATATGAAGTTGCAATATTGTAAAGAATTAAAAATAATATTATCATATCTGCTTAGAGTTAGAGAAGTAACTGTGAACTAACGCTAACGCTACGTTCGTTTTAGATATTTAGATCACATTAAAGGAATTAAGTACTCTTAAATAGACAGTGGTAGAACCAAGCGGTTCGCTGCATGTATGGGCCGGCTCGCCCGGTGAAATACCACGACCTCTCAGAGGATCGACCTAAAGTAGCTCATGCCGCGTTTCGTTCGGTGAGAGAGGTACCCGGAGGCCCACCCTCCTTTCCCCATCCTTTCCTTTCCCCTATCTCTTAAAGGTCGGCAACGCAACAGTAACATTATATGTGTTGCTGGAGTCCATGGGCGGCGTTGATTGCTTACCATCAGGTAACACGTCTGCTCGTTGGCCCTCCTATCCCATAAAAAAATACAACTTTTAGGGTTTCCCGTTGCATATTACATAAATATAATGAACGGGAATTAACGCCACACGTTTAGGTAAACAAATAATCCAAAAATATATAAAAATCTAATTTACGTGTCTTATTAGACTCAGAAATCATCATCATTTAGCAGACCGCGCGAACTATGCACCGCCATATTAATATACGAGTACATTTGTAACTAAAATTTATTGTTCCACTCTTAAACTTAAACTTTCCTCAATAAATGGACTCTCTAAAACTAATATTTTTTTCAATCCAAACCAGTAGTTCCTGATACATACATACACAAATTCTCGCCAAATTCTTTACGGGGTAGGCAGAGAGAACAAAATGCCATAAGGCACGGTTATTACACGCCTCACTCGCTTAGCTAGTATGTATTAGCGTACTGACGACCAAGACATTGATAATATTTACAGCTTCAAAGAAAGCTTTATTAGCAATGCCACTTATGAACAATGAATATAGCAATGAACTTGTCCCAAGTTTTTTGTCAACCTTTACTTTTTTTTAATACTACATAAACAACTTTTTTTATTAGGTCACTATTGTTGACTTCAACGAAAAAAACGGGACACCATATGTTCAAACCGGGGTAGCTAGCTCACAGTGAGTGTTTTTTTTTATAAGTCTAATGATGTCGGTTTTGCGATTATCGAAACAAATTTACTACATTTTAAAAGATATCACGATCTTAAAAATGTAAAGTTTATTACATATATCTAGAACTAGCAGACAGCGCGAACTTCGTACCGCCATTTTTTATACATTTTCCACTAAAAAGATTATTGCCGCGATCATATTAATACCCTTAAGCTTTCCTCATGCATGGACTATCTAAAACTTTTTTTTTCAATTCAAGTTCCTGATACATACATACATAACTTCACGCCAGATCCCTTGCGGGGTAAGCGCCACAAGGCACGATTATTACACACCTTACTTGCTTAGCTGTTGATATTAGCGACTAACAACCTAGATATGATAATAGCAGTTAAAATAATAAGCAGTTAGCTGATGAATGGGCCGGCTTAACTGATGAAATACCACCACCTCTCAGAAGATCGACGTGAAGTGGCTCATGCCGCGTTTCGTTCGGTGAGAGAGGAACCCGGAGGTCCACCTCCCTTCCCCATCCTTCTCCCTCAAAGGTCGGCAACGCAACGGTAACACTATAAGTGTTGCCGGTGTCCATGGGCGGCGCAGGTTGCTTACCATCAGGTGACACGCTTGCTCCTTTGTCCTCCTATCCTATAAAAAAATATTATCAACTTCAATCAATAGCAATACCAGGGATTTTTTTAACTATACGTGTCGCGTTATTTCCCGTTTATCTCTTAAATAAATCAAATTCTAATCTATGTGTCTAAATAGACACGGGGTCACAGATGTTACATGTTCACATCACCTATTAATTATTACAAAATAACAATATATATACCCCAAAAGACGATTAAATACATACATTTAACAGTGGTAGAGCCAAGCAGTTCGCTGCATGAATGGGCCGGCTGGACCGGTGAAATACCTCTCAGAAGACCGACGTAAAGTGGCTTATGCCGCGTTTCGTTCGGTGAGAGAGGTACCCGGAGGCCCACCCCCCTTCCCCGTACTTTCCTATCCCCTATCCCTTAAAGGTTGGCAACGCAACAGAAACACTATATGTGTTGCTCGTGTCCATGGGCAGCGTTGGTTGCTTACCATCCGGTGACACGCCTGCTCGTTTGCGCTCCTATCCCTTAAAAAAAAATTAAAAAAATAAAAATAAAATACTACAAACTCATTAGGACAAAAACAACCAAAAAAAAATGACTAAGAAAAAAAAAATTACCTGCCAGCTATGAGCGGCGCTCATGACCGAGTCGGGCAGGTCTCCCGATCATATATGTGCGCGGAATATTTGCCTAAGAAACGAATACTTACATTTTGTATTTTGCCATATCTTTTGAATTAAATGTCCGAATTAAATTATTCAAAAAGTTCTAGAAAGGTATTGAATCTAGCTTTATAATGATGTAATTTATTTTGAGTAGAGTTAATACCAAGGTACAAAATAAAGAACTTTTAAAACGACCTCATTATAATTATTTTTAAAAATTCAAAAAAAACACTTATTGTGCGATAACTACAATAGTTAGACATATAGCCTCGCGGACTTTTTTATCGACAGTTATATGTTCTGTGAAAGTGTAGTACATTGTTTTGTTCTATAATCAATAGTTTTTGGAGCGTTCGCGATGTAAGAATTTTTTCGGGTCTTTTTCTTACACCTTGGGTTACATTATTGGACTTATAGTAAGGATCCCTAATTTATTTGAAAATATAATATAGCCTAAAGCCTTCCTCGATAAATAGACTATACACCAGTGAAAGAATTTTTGAAATCGGACCGGTCGTTTCTGAGATTAGCGCGTTCAAACAAACAAACAAACAAACAAACAAACTCTTCCGCTTTATAATATAAGTATAGATGTATTATAAATCAGTCACATCAGTCACACCTTGTCAGTGGCAAAGTCACGCAGTTCGCTGCATGAATGGGCCGGCTCGACCCGTGGAATACCACGACCTCTCAGATTATCGCTGAAAAGTGGCCTTAGCCGCGTTTCACTCGCTAAGAGAGGTATTCGGAGGCCCAATCCCTTTCCCCCTCCCCTTCCGAAACCCAGTCCCGACCCCACCCATATCCCATTGTAAGGGCCGGCAACGCAACTGTAACACTGCATGTGGTGAGGTGGCCATGGGTGGCGTTTGTAACTATCATAAGCCTGCTCGTTTGCCCCTTATACAATAAAAATGTAACCTAATTCCTATCCTATCCTACTTCTAATATATAAAATTCTCGTGTCACAATTTTCGTTCCCATACTCCTTCGAAACGGCTTCACCGATTCTCATGAAATTTTGTATGCATATCAGGTAAGTCTGAGAATTTTCAACCCCCTACGATCAACCCCTATTTTTTAAATTTTATTTTTTGGCAAGACAACGTTTGCCGGGTCAGCTAGTAATATATAAATGTGAATGTAAGTTTGTTTGTGTGTTATACTTTCACGCGATAACTACTCAATCGATCATCATGAAACTTTGTACACATATTCTTTGAGGTAATTAATATATATTTGAACCCGAAGGAAAAACTTATAAAATAGTCTACAAAATATCCTACATACTCTTATAAAATTGTTACAGTCCAAAATTATTTATTTATGTTACAGAGAAATATATTTTACCTTAAAAAAATGTTGTTAGTTTTTTAAACGTCATTGTAAGTAGTAATTTTAAAAATTAATAATTCCAGCTAAACAATAAAACAGAGTTATCATATTGATTAACTTCTATAGTAATGATCTTTGATACCTATTTAATGGATTTAATGCGAACGAAGCCGCGGGTAAAAGCTAGTAACTTTTGTAACTAAAAATACCACAAAATACGATTTAATACTACCAATTTTAAATTCCAATTATAGTATTGCGCGATATGATGACAAAGAGAGAAACAACAACACAACATAACTTCATAACTTTTCTACTCGAAGGTGTAGGCAGCGGCTGTTAAACCTCGTTTCGCCACTATGTTTCCATCCCAAATGGAATAGGTGGCGAACTTATTGCCCTACCAGGCACAAAGTTTATAGTCAACGATATCTAAATACACATAACTTCCGAAAACAATTTCGAAAAGTCATTGGTGTGAGCCAGAATTCGAACCCGCGACTACTTTATTCAGAAGTGGGGTTCTCGACAACTGGACCACCGATACCTTTTAGCAAGAAACAAACGTAAAAAAATCTACCTGCTAGCTGTCGCAGTCCGAGCTGTCCGAGTCGGATACATCATCCCTAGTGTAACTAAATATTTCCCTATGAAATGAATACTTACATTTTGTATTTTGCGATATCTTTTGAATTAAATGTCCGAATTAAATTATTCAAAAAGTTCTAGAAAGGTATTGAATCTATCTTTTTATTGAAGTAATTTATTTTAAGGAAAATTAATATCAAGGTACAAAATAAAGCATTTTTGTAACGACATCAATTTCATTATTTTTAAAAATTCAAAAAACACTTATTGTAAGATAACTACAATAGTTAGACATATGCCGTCGCGGACTTTTTTATAGAAAAAATTATGTTCTGTAAATGTGTACTTAGTACATTATTTTGTTCTAGAATCAATAGTTTTCGCAGCGTTCATGATGTAAGAATTATTTTCGAGTCATTTTCTTACACCTTGGGTTACATTATTGGACTTATAGTAAGGATCCCTAATTAATTTCAAAATATAATATAGCCTAAAGCCTTCCTCGATAAATGGACTATATACGACTGAAAGAATTTTTAAAATCGGACTGGTGGTTTCTGAGATTAGCGCGTTCAAACAAACAAACAAACAAACAAACTCTTCCGCTTTATTATATAAGTATAGACTAGCAGCCCGTGCGAACTTCGTACCACTATATTGTATGTAGCTACCCGCGTCACGGTGTTACTCGCGTACAAACAAAATGTCGATGACGATGATTACACATAGCCTATGTTACTCAGTGATAATGTAGCTTTCTAAAAAAAAAAGAATTATTAAAATCGGTCCAGTACTTTTTGAGTTTATTCGTTTCATATAAAAATACAAAAATACAAATCTTTCCTCTTTATAATATTAGTATAGATATAAATTTTAATCGATATCGAATCTTGGCTGACACCAATGGCTTTTCAGGAGTTATGTGTGATAAATGTCGATAACTGATGATGGCAGTGTGCGCGATGTTTTGGCAATAGGTATATTGGACTTAAAAATCTCTGTATCAAGGCATAGCAAATATTGCCTACACGTTTGGATAGAAAAAGGTGTGAAGATGAAAAAAAGTAAAATTCAAACGAACAGTGTATTAGGGTCTTTAATTTAGTGCCGCCCTTGCTACGCCATGTCATTGCTATTTCGGCAACAGTTCTAAGTATTCTTAAGATATTACATGGGATTTTTTATGGTTTCCTTATCCCTATTTAAAGGGGGAGTGACTAATAGAATGGGGGAATGAAATGAGAATTTCAAATGAGTTTGTAATATTTCGGATTGAGTTCTTGTTTAGTGTGACATTCATTTTATTTTTCTATATAAAATGTGGTATTGACTTGTTAATGAAAATGTTTTTATTTTTTCAGTTAATGTCAATACCGCTTCACGCCTTATAAGCCCGTAATTGCAAGCAGTGGTAAAGATGACTCGACAAATTAATTATTTTTATACTGGTGGTGGAATCCATACACATTTACATATTTGTTTGAAAATTAATTTGGAGTATGTCGAGATTAAAACTTGAAAGCACTCAATCAATAGTGCAAAACCACGCTAGTCAGTCTTTCCTACCTTGGAAACGGCCAATTCAATTAGAGGCACACACAAAAAATACATAATATTAGCAAGATAATAACTTCACGCCTTTTCTTCACAAAGGTGTAGGTGGCAGTGGTTAAGCTCGTCTTGCCGTTATGTTTACATACCAAATGGAAGCGATGGATGGCGAAGCTATTGCCATAGCGGGCGCAAAGTTTTCTAGTTATCGATATTATCACGCATAACTTCCGAAATAATTTCCAAAAGTCATTCGTGTGAGCCAGGATTCGAACCCGCGACTTCTTGTTTCAGAAGCGGGATGCTCCACCTCTGGACAATCGATACCTTTTAATATCTTAAAATAAGTATATTGTCTGTAGAAAATTATGTATCTCATGCCTTATGTATTTTGTTTTATATTGAAAGCAAACGCCTACTTGCCGTAAACGGACTTGGAATGAAAACAAGTTGAGTAACTACTTTTTCAGTGACTGGAATAATAAAATGGACGCTTTATTTATTTGTTACTTAGTTTATATATATTTTATTTTATTTATATTATATTATATATATAATGTTATAAGTTGAAGCCTGGTATCTATGCCTGCAATCCTGATTGCTGACTGATGTCTGGCTATATGTCATTTTTTGTTACAACACCAGCGTCAATTATAATCGAATAAATCAATGGAAACTGATGATTTATTTACGCAATCGCAATTACAAATGATTATCAGATAAGTATTGTAACCAAAAAACGACCAGCCAACAATTTAATCGCCAGTCGGTGATTGCTTGAAAATGCCTGTATTCATTCAACAGTGGTAGACCCACGCAGGTTGCTGCATGAAGCGGCGGGCTCGACCGGTGAAATACCACGACCTCACAGAATATCGACGTAAAGCGGCACCCAACCTCTTCCTCTCTTACCGTCCCATTCCACTTACAAACAATTAACTGTTCCATTTTAAAGGCCGGCAATGCACTATCTATTGTAGGTGTCCAGAGACGGCATTGATTGCTTACTTACAAGGCTCGTTTGCCTGCCTACCTCAAAAAAATACGTAATAGCCCTGTCGGTAATACAGATTTTCAGAAAAACTTTACAAGACATACTAAAAAATTATCCGTAAAAATATTCACCACATATAACTACGATGTGTCATCAGCCTGGAGCAAGCATTTCTGATTCCGAAAACCGACTCTTAAAACATCAATGACTATTGGAATTACATTCGATAAATATTGACGTCAGCAAAATTCATGCCCGATTTATGGCAGTATGTTTTCTCGTGTACAAAAGTCCTTTTTTGATGTTACACATTAAAATATACACAGAATACAAGGAATATTTAAGTGGAAACATGCCTTCAAAACAAATTTAATTACGCAAAATGTGAAGCTACAGAAGTTATCATTTTATTTGGGAATATTTAATCTATCTGTTCATGATATATATTAATATCATGCAAAGTAAAAAACCTTCTTAATAAAAAATATTCATTATGATCATTTTAAATGTACAAGAATTATTTTTCTTGATGTAATGCTGATTATAATAGCTTCTATAACCTCGACTTAATAGTGATTTAAAACTTCGAGAAGACCTAAGTTTGAATCTATGTACATAATAAAAAAGATTAATAAATATTTAAACATTCAATAAAATATATATACAAGCCACTATGAATAGGCAGGTTTGTTATAAAATAAATAAGAAAACAGTATTATTGTTTTCTTTATAAATACTTATACATTTTCCTCAATCAACGTGTTCATTTCTGCGATACAGTAACAAGCAAAATAAGGTGAATTGCCATTTATAGCCCAACGACGTGGTAAAAATGGATGTGGCAGTTTTACAAAGATACTATTTCTATTTTAATTATGTTATTTAAATTTCCACTTTGAAACGGACGAAACCGTTCAGACGTTTTGTTCCTTTGTTTTCATGTTTCCCATTTTTTATAAGTTAAAAGAAGCATAGATTAAAACAACTTTTAGGATTATATCGCGTTTATTTCTTACTTATTTATATTTATTTCCCGACGTTTCGAACTCTTTACAGAGATCATTTTCACGAGTGATGAACAGATGGTAGTCGTTCAAAAGCTATTTTCATTGATACAGAGAGCACCCACAGAAATAAATATTAAAAGAAGCAGTTAGAATTCTAATATGAACATTTCTAACTATGAATATCTAGGTTATGAATATTGCCTCCAAAGTTCTAGCACAAATGCAAATATAATAATTACCAAATACAATTGAAAGAAAACATCTTTTGTATTGCTAATTGAGTATAGCGATTAGTAAAGTATTCGATTCCTATTCAATTTGTCTATTACTAGTGAGCTCACCATAACTTTTAAACACGGTATATAGCCTATCGGCTATTATATAGCAAATTACTCATAAAATGGAACGGTGGAGAACATCTAAAACTTCGACAAAAAAAGTTGCATAATCCCGATAAAGTTCGCGATAAAAATACTAAAAAATGTACTATACTATATTTTGCGACTTTCCCCTATCACATATAACCATGAACAACTACAACTCACTTTCAGAAATATAACACTTCACCTGTAATTTGACATTGAATCACTTTATTGCCAATTATATTAACACCGCACATATTGACATTATTACCGGAGCGATATATTGATGGACTTGCCTTCACTTCATACTCACCTAAATATCGATCGTATACCATAGTTGTGTGTGCATAGGGTTGCCACTTTTTTTAATTTCCATCTCTGTCAATGACGAATGCCGAAACCTTGTATCACAGTTTTTGTCATTTTAGTTATATCATAATATCAATCAATTGGCATAAAAACTTTCTGGCATTTGGAGCACATAATGCTCTCATTTCAGAAGGTTTTCTGTAAAATATTGTTGCTCGCAGAAAAAAAAAACAAATTCACAGTACATCTTTATAGCCGTTTGTACGACACAATAGTTAACAACATACAAGCATATTATAAAAATATACAGCTTTTGTTTTGGTTTAGTCAGTCTAGTAGTTATAACATTATAGAAATTCAACCAGGCCTGTCGATTGTATATACTATTTAAAAATGCAACAATTTTATTTAACATAAATTAATGCAGAAGTGAAAATAGAGTGATCGGTGAAATACCACGACCTCTCAGAAGATCGACGTAAAGTGGCTAATACTGCGTTTTGTTCGGTGATAGAGGTACCCGGAGGCCCAACTCCTTTCCCCATCCTTTTTTAATCCTACTCCCTCAAAGGTCGGCAATGCAGCAGTAACACTGTATTTGTTGCAGGTGACAGGGCGGCGCTGGTCACTTACCATCAGGTGATACGCTTGCTCATTTGCCCTCATATCCCATAATAACATAACTTCACGCCTTTTGTTACCCAAAGGTGTAGGCAGCGGCTGTTAAGCCTCGTCTCGCCGTTATGTTTACGTCCCAAATGGAGTAGGTGGCGAACCTATTGCCATACCGGGCACAAAGTTTTCAGTCACCGATATTTATCACACATAACTTCCGAAAAACAATTTCGAAAAGTCGTTGGTGTGAGCCAGTGTCAGGAATCGAACCTGGACCTCTGCATCAGAAGCCGTGTGCTCGACCAGTAGGCCACCGAGACTGTGCCATCCCATAATATATATATATATATATATATTTAAACACAATCTAAGTGTAATCATCTCAGAATATTACTCGAGACGAGTTTTGATGTGATTATTGGTTGAACAGATAATATTTTGTTTTGACAACCCTATTCCTTCCTTCACAAACAAATACTTTAAACATGGGAGTGTGGGTATTACTCTAATGTTAATGTATACTTTGATGGTATTACGTTAAGCACTTCAAATTGTTATGAATATGTTGAAATTTAGGTTAAGTTATTGTTTTTTCTTTAAGAAAATTAAATATACATTGATCTGATATTCATCCACTTTGTATAATAGAATTAAATATCTTCGACGATCATACAGACATTTTATTAAATAAATATTTGACAGCGTTTCGAAACATTACATGCCACGATTGAATAGAATGTACAAGATCAAACGCCACAAGAGAGTTTATTTTATTTTTATTTAATGCCATATCCACATTTCTTAGATCCCGAGTCCCCTGGGGCGTTATCCATCCGTTGTCTTGCTACAAAGCCGTCTGGCGGTTGACTCAAAGGAATAACCCACACTATATGGATAATATAAGCTTTGTAAATTCTATTCTGTATCAAAATTGTTAGCAATATTTTTATGAAATAAAAACAATCTATGCAAAGATCACAAACATTTCTCTTAAACACGTCACGTTATTTTACAGTTGTAAATTCAAAAGACATGACAGGACTTAATGGTGTTGCTTTTCTTACTACACTCCTTTAATATCGTAAGGAGTAGAATTAAATTATGCCCAAACATACGACAGACTTATTTCCATACATCGGATACAATTTTGTGAGTCATCAATATTATCGACATTAACAGCTGAAGAGAATTTTTAACTAGTCATCAGTGTGAGCATCAGGGATTCAAACCTGAGACTTCACTCCAAACCTCCCGTGCTGAACCTCCAGACAATCGAAAGGATGGTTTAATTTACTCGAAAAACATGAGCCCCCTGTTTGCGCGGTCGGGTGACAAATATACTTAGAGAAAATTGATCACAACCCATATACGTGCTATGACACTATAAGTTCACGTGTTGTGACTTTTTATAGCTTACAATATATATATATATATTCCGTATTTTATCAAATCAACTCACCCCTGGGTCCGGAGCTGACTTGGCACTGATATAAAGCGTCATCATCCAAGGTTACTCCTCTAATATCCAAAGAGTAGTCACCTAAAAAATACTCATCATCAGCAATCACGTGATTGTCTTTCTAGTATCGAAAGAATAACAAATTAAAACATTAAGGCCCGTAAGATCAATCACAGTTTAAACTATTTTACCTAGTTTAAACCTCATCTATCGTTTATTTCGTAAGATCAATGCTAGATAAACCTCCAATAACAGTTTAAACTATAGTTTAGCTTACACCAGGAGATTTTGCCGTTTAAACCGTGGTCCTGCCTAGTTTAAAAATGGCGGTCGTTTATCAGCTGACATCTGACACAACGATTGTGGGTTCATACATAGATTTAGCATAGACTACAATAGATGGCACATGTCAGGAAAATTTTACTAATAGCATCGAATCACTGACAGCGCTACCGCGTATATTAGATTTTGGGAACCGCGTATATTTTATTTACATTTCCACACATGAACATTAACTTTGTAAAAGTTAACGTTTTGAAGCGCTTTTTACGCACATATTGATAACAATTTTAATAATATCTTGGACACAAATCACACAGCTCCCTCTACTTCTAAACTAAGCAACTAAATGCTTGTGCTATGGATACTACATAACGGATATTAATACATATATACTTTTCATTTGTAAATACATACTTATAATACATAGAAAAACACCCAGACGCCGCACAAATATTCATGTTTGTCACAAATATTTGTGCTCGGGTGGGAATCGAACCCCCGACCTCCGTGCTGCAGCCGGTAGTTTTACCAATTCGCCACGAGGCCCGTAAGTCACTCACACATTAACAAACCATTTTTGGTCACCTTGTTTGGGTGACTATTGCCGATCTATTATTCTTAAATCTATGGTCACACTATATAAAACTTCATAAAAGAAAGAGGAAAAGATTTTTTACAAGAAATATGCCACAGACAATGTACAAAAGAGTGAATGATGAACGAAATATGGACATTATATAACCAAATGTTGCCATCTGTCGAAAACTAAACCTAGTTTACGTAATCTATGTCCATTTCGCTGTTGATCTTACGAGGCAGGTTTAAACTCTAGATTAAAATTGACTATAGTTTAGAAAATCGACAGTTTTAACTATGATTGATCTTACGGGCCTAAAAGTAACACAAAATAGCAAGATAAGTAAATTTGAATTGACTATATTTTTTGACATCAGATACTGTCTCGATTCAAAGTGTTGGTGGCTTTAGTTTATTTTTTATTTTTTTATATAACTCACATATTTCACGCATTTTTCTACTCAAAAGTATAGGCAGCAGCTATTACGTCTCGACTCGCTGAATGAATGCGTTTCAAATACAAATTGGTGGAGAAATGTAATTAACACAAATAGCTTCCAAAAAGAATTCCGAGAAAACATTGGTTTCGCTTGGAATCGATCCCACGACTTCTGAATCAGAAGAGGGGAGCTGAACACTACACCAAAGAAACTTTATATAAATTTGGAAACCAAAATCTCAAATTATTCAGACATGGTATACGCAAGTAGGAGGAACTTATTTTGTTATTTTCGAACTGGCTAATTTTCTTTACATGAACATTTTATGTGGATATTCTTAGTAGATATAAAATTTAAGAATTTTAATTGATAAAAAACCTATAAATTAATAGAAAATATTTATAACTCACCTTCGTCATCGCTGCCTATCATTTTGTATCTTTCATATCCAATAAGGTGACGATGCGTGCCTAACCCAAAGTCATCTTTTGTCCACTGAAGTTGGCCAGCCTTGTTCTCCACCCGACAGGGTAAAGTCACCCTTGATCCCACTACGGCACTCTGCGATCCAAATTGATTTAAAGTCAAATTTATTTGAAAACAATAAGTCAGATTGAAAGAGAGTATCAGTGTTAAAGTAAGGAAAGACATTCTCCGATGAATTGGACATGTAAAATGAAAACATACAAAATTGACAAAGCAGATATATAGTGTAAAAGTAGACGTATATTTGTGTCGGTATGGAGTTGTGGACGGTCACGACACACTTTACCTGACCAAATATAACAAGTTCTTCAGAAAGGTGATGGCAGGAGGCTCAAAAACCGCGAAGCATGCATGTCAACAGTTATGAAAGTCGAAGAAGCAAGTGAGGTGTGTAAGAATCATGCCTCATGACACTCTGTTATATCTGCCTACCTTCACGGGTGATAGCGGCATGCTGTTTAGTAGATGCGAGGGAATAAATGAATAAACAAAATTCACTTACTAAATAAAAATTCTTTAGAATTCGACTCTTTCAAATATTCACCAGACATCTGTTTCACAAGCAACAAATTCTATCTCAAGTACAAAATATTCATAGCGATCCCCCTGTAACTGGAATATATACTTTATGTTTGAAAATTACTTCACATTTTCACAACATTAATTTGGGCCCCGTTTCTTAAATCAAATATTCTCTCTCAGTGGAATTTTTGGCAAGTAATAAATGTGGGACTAATATTATTTCTCTTCTCTTTTTTTTTTGTAAACAAGTAGTCAGTTGACATAGAGAAGGCTTGTATTGAAAATCTGGTGATATTAAAAATTCCTACCCTTCGTGGCCCGCGGGGGTTTTGGACGGATGTTTTCCGAGATGACAAACCTTTTTGAATTAATTTTATTCGAAGTATTTTCCTTTATATAGTTATTTTCTTTAATTAAATTACAAAACTATCTGTACAAACATAAAACAGGGGTATGGTTTAATTATTTTGTACGTTTGTTGGATGCTCAATCTGCGTTTTGTTTGGGTAAAGATTTACTGCGTTTGCGTAAATCTTTACCCAAACAAAACGCAGATTGAGCACCTTTACATAAAATTTTAGAATGGTATCTCAACCACCGAGCCGGTCCATTTAAGCTAATAATATTAATTAATCAATGTGTATTGTGATGAATACCAAGTGAACATTGTATCATATAAAAATGTCTATATTATTTGGGTAAAGATTTACTGCTTAACGCAGTAAATCTTTACCCAAACAAAACGCAGATTGAGCACCTTTACATAAAATTTTAGAATGGTATCTCAACCACCGAGCCGGTCCATTTAAGCTAATAATATTAATTAATCAATGTGTATTGTGATGAATACCAAGTGAACATTGTATCATATAAAAATGTCTATATTATTTTTTATTTATATACATGAAATATGCTATAAATATTTCATTTTTAATGTGCTTCATGAACAACAGCAAGGCATTTGACTGCGTCGACTGGCAATGCCTATGGAAGACTTCACATATCTAGGCTCCAATACTACCAACATAGCGTCGTGCGAGGGGGCATCAGAAGACGCATTGATATGGAGAGGGCTATGGCCCAGCCTGACCGTATATGGGATCCGACTAATGGAAATATATTAAGGAAAACCATAAAATGACCACCCTCATGTTGTCCATTTTCCTTTATGATCAGGAAATTTGGACTCTAAGAAATCGAGTTTGCCAACACATTGATACGTTCAAATTGTGGTGCTGGAGGAAGATGCTCAGAATTCATTGGACCGAACAAGAGTCAGCACCACATGGCTGCAGAGGAGCTTCGAGTTTTTGTCCCACATCGCAAGAAGGAGAGGTGACAACCTATAAACGCTGCTCCCGACGGGAAAAATTGCCAAGTGGTGACCTAGAGCCAGTTGCCCCATTCGCTGGTCGGATCGAATCCGTGCTGCCCGGAACATTTCTGTCTACGATGCTATCTACGCTGCCGAACATAGCGAGAGGTGGCGAAATCTAACAAAAAAATTAACAAAAATCTTGACAAAAATCACCAAGGAGACCACGACCCTTTAGCATTGTGGACAAATATGGGTTTCTATTTATCAATAAAAGTGCTAAAAAGTTGAACAGCATCATCAAACATCAACCTGCGAATTTCCAAACACAATTGCTTTTTATATCAAAATCGCTGTTAAAATGATACTCTATTTCGATATTAATAATACTTATATAATTATACAACAGATTAATAAAAAACAATAACAGTACATTAATTTATTAAACAGTAGCTATTAAAATATCAACTCCGATATCCGAAATGAATTCACTATCAATAAATACAATGGGTTTTAATAAAATAATTTAAATCCGACCTATTTCGTGAACACAAAACGTTTCCATTTGTTAAACAGGGAATGGATGTTAAAATACGAGTAGGTGCTGTATTATAATGAATATTAATCAATTGTTTATGGCTCTTGCTAGTTGTTGCTCGCAACTTTGGCGGTATAGCTGAAACAATTTTGAACACACTAGTCTTAATTCCCAATAACTAGACAATTTTCTCATAAGAAAAGGGCGCTAACAAGCATGCGAGTCACCTGATGGAAAGCGGCTACCTCCGCGGGTCGAGTGTAAGGGGCGCGGTCACGGGGAGTACGCTCTTTTTTTGAAGATTTTCTCTTTGAGGAATATCTCGATGACGTAGTAGTATAGCATTTTAACTTTTGATTTATATTCTTATATAACATGTGTACGTCTTGAATTTCTGTTCAGGCAAATCTGTATGGCAAGCTATGTATAATAATTTGAAATTGCGAGAACAGACATGAGGTTCTATCTAAACCACCTCTCTTAATTTTCACAATTCACAGATTTAATTAATTTGAACGTTAATTTATTATTCTGACATTACAAACAGACAGTTATATTTTATCATTAGTTTATAATTATATACAGCTACCGTTTTAATATTATTACTATGTAATGTTATCAAGAATTTGATTAAATTTTATTTAGGCAAAATGTTTATTAGAATCAAGAAAGACATATTTGATAGAAATAATATTTTATTAATCGAGGAAAACTGCTGTTTTAACATTAATTGCACAACACGCACAGTAATATTAATTAATATTAACAATTATTATTTGTACCTGTAATGTCTAGGGGCACTAGCTTCTATGCAGATCGCTATGGGTTCAAGCCCTATCCGAAAAAAAACACTTCAAATAAGTTAACACACAAAATAATACCTAAAATACCTAATGAAAATAAACAATATTTTTTACGGTTCATTTTCATCTTTCTTTCATACATACATAGCTTCACGCCAAGTCCCTTGCAAAGTAGGTAGAGAGAATAGAACGCCATAAGGCAAGATTCTTACACACGCGACTCGCTTTTTTTTACTTTTATAAATCTTGTAATTTACGCAGATCAATTTTAAGGCTTCGGTCGACACCTTCCACTAGGACACGTTTAATTTGGTCATGTAGACTATGTCATTGCTTTCTCTTATAAACAATAATAAACGTGAAATTATTTGTGATAATTGTGATAATGTGTCTAACATAAGTAGAGTATCAAGAATACAAATGTGGTACTTTTAAAAGCACTTAGTTGAAATTAGAAAACATAAATTAACAAAAAAAAAAACTTAAAACTCACCTGATCCTGAGGTTCTATAGCAAATCTTTGTTCTTTATAAGCACTCGCACAACTAGCTAACAATACTAAAATCAACATACATTTCTTGAAAACTACATCGCAACTGGACATTATCCTTAACAAAAGGAACAATGTATTGGCACATCTACTTGTCAAACGACATCTGTGTTTTAAAACGGTCATACTTTTAGAAGATTTGAATAAATTAACACAATTCATATTTGTTGTATGACAATTTTCTAAATCAGTCAAAACTACATCATCCAATCTTGTCATATTACATTCGCTAAAATGACCATTTGAGAATTTAATTTTCCTAGTCCTCATATTTTTCACAAGAGGCTATTTTTCATTTTCTATAAAGCTTTCTCCAGGAACATGATTCTTGAATTTTCATCTGAAACAAAATAAACAGTAATTTAAATTTTGCGGCTCTGCGTAACGCAATATTTTACCAAAACTAAAAATAAAACTTGAGATACAGCTTCTGGCGGTATTCGAGAAGAACTAAGTTTATTTTACATTTTCATCTCCACAAAAACGCAAAAATGTAAAGTGCGGATCATGAGAGGATAATTTTTGACTAAGTCATTTTGGTCTCGCTGGCAAAGCTCCGATTTGTTACTATATTCCAACAACTCTGAAAAGTTTTTTAAAAAAATAAATTATTTCCAAGAATGGAAGTTGAGAATCACAAGTCTTGGGTTCGAATTTGTTTCATAAGTTATGCGTGCTAAATACTGATTACTTACAAAACTATGCTCGACGTATGGCAATAAGTTCTGCCACTTATTACAATTAAATTCAAAAATTCAGGATATAGAAAAACGTTATAAAAAGGAAATTTATTTTTTTATGCTAATCCATCTACGTTTTAAACTAAAGATATTGAAAACAACATGGAATATATATCAATAAGGCTTTCTACTCATATCAAACAGTGATATAAATTAAATCATTAAATAAAAAAAATTCACGAAGATGTTTGTAGCATTTTTAAATTTATGTATATATTATGTATATATTAATAAAGTTTTTCATGCACTCGCGTAATTTTTGAGGCTCCTAACATCACCTTCCTCCTGAACATGATCTATTTGGTCATGGAATGTGTGTCTTGGTCGTCCTCGACTCCTACAACCATCCACTTTTGCATTGTATATCAGCTTAGTAAATCTTGCATAATCCATTATTTTTACATGTCTGAACCATCGGAGCATACCCTTTCTTACTTTTACACCGACACTCTTTCAATCCGACTTTCTTCGTTATAACATTGTTTTCACATTTGAATATTTGATAAAAGTACTTTAATTAAATAGGATATGTTTTAATATTACAATTTAATACCATTTTAATAGCTGTTACTATAGTTTCTATTGACTTTATCAATCACATAGCGCCATCTAGATGTGAAATAAGTAACTGAAGCTCATATTATTGTGGACCAAAATGACAAATATATTATATCTATTTAACAGTCGTAAAATAATAAATAATAATATCTTGGACACAATACACACAGCGCCCTCTAGTTCCAAGCTAAGCAACTAAATGCTTGTGTTATGGATACTAGATAACGGATGTTAATACATATACACTTTTCTTTTGTAAATACATACTTATAATACATAGAAAAACACCCAGACGCCACAGAAATTTTCATGTTTGTCACAAATATTTGTGCTCGGGTGGAATCGAACCCCCGACCTCAATGCTGCAGTCGATAGTTTTGCCAATGCGCCACGAGGCCCGTCAAAAATGAAAACAATAACATGAATATTTTTTATCATGAATGTTTCAATCACAGGTATACCCGTTCTACCGTTCAATTTTTATTAACTGAAGCTTAAAACTTGATAGGTAGACAAATTATCTAGTTTTATCTCTTCTTGCAGCAATATATTGATACATATTCCGATATTACTATTTATCCATAAAAATTAAGTATTATTATAATCATTTTAATTATGCTAAATAATAATTAAGTTATCACAAGTATCATAACATGATATTAATAATCAAAATGCGTTACATAAAAGTAGATAATATAATCCAAATAACTATTTATTTATCGACAACATCTCTCTATTTTATTAAGTTTATTATATTCTTTAAAAGATGGCGTCGCTAAACAACTACGATGGCGTCGTTAACAGTGGTAGAGAGTCCGCTGCATGAATGGGCCAGTTGGACCGGTGAAACACCATGGCCTCAGAGCATATTAAAGTACAGTGTCTCTTGCTGCGTGTCGCTCGGTGACAGAGGTATCCGAAGGCTCAACCTCTTTCCCCATCCCCTTCCCATCCCGCTTCTTACCCCTTCCATATCCCATTGTGAGGACCGACAACGCAATTGTAACACTATTTGTGTTCAGCTGACATGCCTACTTGTTTGCCTCCCAATACCATCAAAAGTATTAACCTACTATCTTACATATTTCCACCTTTTTTATTGATTTAATTGATTGGCGGGCTTATTATCTAAATATCATTTTGATCGATTCACTCGAAATTGTTTTAAAAACTATATCTAGAATTATAAGCTTGTTTCGTCGAACTCGATAATTTGTTTAACCTTTAACTACATGTATTATTAAGAAATAACTTTTAATAACTAGGAAGATTATCCTTAAAACTGTAATTATATAGAAATATATATATATGACTAGAGAATGTTAAGTTTTAGTGATGAGACAATGAGTGAAGTGAAGAAGTCTCAAAGATGTCGATGAGAAAGTACATCTCAGATGGAATGAGATCCATTCAATGAGATAATTCGCACGAAATACAATGCCGTACTGTATTAAGTTTTGCATAGTGTCAGATACGGGAAGATGGTTTGTCGAGCAAAGTTATTAACTTTAGTAGATTTTAATGTTCTTTGAGCCTTTCAATGGTTCTTAAGTTGATCAACTGGTATATTAAATTAATAAAGAATAAAGTTATTATGTTAAGTAGTTTCTTACAGTACATATCATTTAAATATGTATTGTATTTACACACATTCCATTACTAAATAGTAAAAGTTCTGGAAGGTGATGTTAGGAGCGTCAAAAATCGACGCGAGTGCATGAAAAGACTTATGAAAGTCAACTAAGCGAGTGAGGTGTTTAAGAATTGTGCCTTATGGCGCTCTTTTCTCTCTACCTGCCCCCAAAGGATTTGGCGTAAAGGTATGTTATGTAATGGTATATTAAAGATTAAGTTAGTTTAAGCGCTCTAGGAGTTATTTTCTTCCATCACACCTCAACTCCATACTTCCAATCTCACCCAACACTCACTCAAAACATTATCAGTTTTCTACTGTTTTTTATGAACATAAAATAATGATCTTTTTCCGCCTTGTTCATATCTTCGTTAATATGTAATAATTAAATTTGTCGTATCGATAGGTCAGTTAATTTGTACGAGGCTTCTCATAACAGGGTCGTCAGCTCGAATTCTGTGCCAAAGTGAGGACATGCTAGTATTTACTAATACTTGTGATAGTGAAATCGAAATATTAACTTCAAATATAAGTAGCAATGGACTTTACTCTTTTGAACAGATATGGGTATCGATTGCGGGTATTTTTGATATCGTTTAACCTTTAATAGTGCGACAAAATTTTATTTATCCTTTAAAATTTATTTTATATAGTCTTAAATTCCTCTTAAACAGACAAGTGACGTAGACATTATTTTGTATTTTAGCTTATTTCATTGCAATTACAGTTCGACAGATTTTTCACCCGTATCTTCCACTATACTCGACTTAGGTGGCTCTTGGTAAAATCCAGCAAGACTATCAACGCTTCCGTTAGTGAATTCTTTGAGTAGTTCCAGCTAATTTATCCATTTTGTTGGAAACTCAATTTAAATGGATGAGATTCATAATTTGTATAAGTTAATATAAAAATATAATAACTATATAATTATTATAAGATTTTATGATTCTCAAAATTATTTTGATAAAACTGACACCTACACTGATTAAGTATTACATCAAAGACAAATTTTAACAGTGGCAGAGCCCAGCAGTTCACTGCATGAACGAGGCAGGCTTGACCTGTGAAATACCACGGCCTCTCAGAAGATCGTCGTAAAGTGGCTCATGCCGCGTTTTTTTTCAGTGAGAGAGGCACCCGGAGGCCCTTCCCCATCCTTCCCTATCCCTTAATGGTCTGCAACGCAACAGTAACACTATATGTGTTGCTGGTGTCCATGGGCGGCGTTGGTTGTTTTCCCATCCCGTGAAAAAACATACATTTACAAAAAAACAGAGTCTGTATATTATTTTGAACACATTAATTTGAGGAACTAATAACTTTATTAAATAAAACATTTAGAAGAAGTATCATTTTAAGAATAATATTTAAATGATATATTTAGACACGTTTACTCTATAAACATATAAGATATTATCTTGGATTTATCGAACATCCTCAAATGATAAAATGACTTTTTTTACGACTACAGGAAGCTATACTCGTTACGATAACTTATAGTGAAGCCATTGGCAGTACATAAAAATATATACTCATAAAAAATGTATTATAAATAATCAAAATTCAATTTCAACCGTAAACATCTGTCAACAAGTTTTCATTAAAATTAAAATAACGATTAAAAATCTATTTTTATTGTTTTATAAATAATTTAGTGATAAATATAAAATAATAGGCTCGGTGGTCCAGTGGTCGAGCACTCTGTGCTCGTCGTCGAGCTTCTGAATCCAGAGATCGCTGGTTCGAATCCTGGCACACACCAATGACTTGCCAAAATTAGTTTCGAAAATTATGTGTGATAAATATCGATGGCTGTGTGTCCGGTATGACAATAGGTTTGCCACTTATTCCATTTGGAACGTAAAACTCAGGAAGCCGAAATGTAACAGCCATTACCTACACTTTAGGTAGTGGCTAAAAAGTAGAAAAGGGTGAAAAGGAGGCAAAGAAAATCATGATATACATATTTCACTTCAAAATAGCCAGCTGCGACAGATGTCTCAATTTCTTTACTTTCTTGCTCGATATCACCACTAACAATAGATGCACATTATACAATTTCATCATCATCATCATCATCATCATTAGCCTTCTTGAGGTCCACTGCTGGACATAGGCCTCCCCCATAGAGCGCCACAACTGCCGGTCCGCTCAATCATGGGCGGTTTTTGCCATAATCGCCACGCTTGGCAGGCGGTTTGGCGATCGCAGTAGGCTGTATTTTCTTGAGAGAGAATGCTGCTGCCCATTCTTCTACCTTTTCCCTTAGTCGCCTTTTACGACACCCATGGGAAGAGATGGGGTGGCGGTACTTTAAGCCGGCGCCACACAGCCAATATAATATTATACAATTTAATAGGTAACTTTACAGATTGACTAACTAGTTAGTTCCACATACATAACTTGCGGGATAGGCAGATAGAACAAAGCACAATAAGGCACGATTCTTGCACACGTCATTCGTTTCTTTGAAACATAGTCTTGGTCATGGACTCTTTCAATTGGTCATGGAAAGTGTGTGGTGACAGTCCTCAACTCCGGTATACATCCGCTTTTGCACGGTATATCTCCTTAGTCATTCTTACATTATCATGCAGTATTTAGTTTGTTAATTTGAGAAACAGTTAAGATGATAGCATAGAATGTACAAAACATAACAGTGGTAGAGCCAAGCAGTTCGCTGCATTAATAGGCCAGCTCGACCGTTAAAATACCACGACCTCTCAGAAGAACGACGTAAAATACCTCATGCCGCGTTGCGTTCGGTGAGAGAGGTATCCGGAGGCCCATCTGGGAGTAGAATGGGAAAGGTTGGACCCATCCTTTCACATCCTACTCCCTTATAGGTTGGCAACGCTACTGTAATACTATATATGTTGCAGGTGTCCACGGGCGGTGCTGGTCACTTACCAACAGGTGATACGCATGCTCGTTTGCCCACCTATCCCATAAAAAAGAATGCTTTGATCTAAGTGCACCTCATAGTAAAGATTACAAACAGACCCAGCTAGTTTACTGGTTGAACTTTGCTAGTTTCGTAGACAAAAACTTTGAAATTCTTAATTTACACTCTCGTTCTAACCAAGGCTCTTATTTAAGTTCAAAGTTTTTCAATAAAGCATCCCAATAAATGTCAAGTAAGAATTGGATGGAGGGGTGGAAGTTAAAGTTCTATTTCAGTTTCCTTCTATTATTTAATTGATAAAAAGACCACCTAACTGCCTAATAGGTTCGCCATTCCATTCGGGACGTAAACATAACGGCGAGTCGAGCCTTAACAGCTACTGCCTACACCTTCAGGTAGAGAAATGGCGTGTTATATTATGTTTACCTGCCAGCCTATACTATGGGAACTACCTTTTATTACTTGAAGATGAAGCATTATTGCTGCCTACATTCATAGATATTAAGAGCTGATAATAGATTAAATAATATTGTATGTACCTTAACTAAATACATTCTCCTACAGCAGAGAGTTTTCAGATAACCAGCAATAATTAATTATCGGATTTCATTTTTATAAATAAATAATCCAATTCATTGGTGAAGATTAATTAATTGTCCCACTCAAATCTACGAGCCTATTAATATTATTAAGTATGCCTAATTATTCGTTTTTCATTATTAAGAAATTTAATTATGTGATTACTTCGAATTGAAAAAGGTCACCGAAGAATGGAACTTTGCCGAGACGTTTTGAGATTGATTGAAGAGACATATTAAACACAATGCTGAGATTGTACGAGATTTTAGTTTGTATAATATAACATTTATAGTGTTTCATAACTTTACAATCAGAGTTTAAAATCTACTGTTAATCTACTTGAAGTGGTAGAAATCACATTATTTAACCTCCTAAGGTGTTTCTTAATAATCCTCGATGTACTCTACAATTCTAACTCCGTATCTGTCAAATTGACAACTATTTAATATTTGACACCAACAAAGTCGAATGCAACAAATGAACATGAATAAATTAATATTAGTGGTGAATTAATATTATTAATATTGGCCAACAGTGGTAGAGCCACGCAGCTCGCTGCAGGCTCGACTGGTGAAATACCACCACCTGTCAGAATACCGACGTAAAGTGACGCTTGCCGCGTTTCGTTCGGTGAGAGAGGTATCCGGATGCCGAACCCCATTCCCTATTCTCTTCCCATACCACTTCTGACCCCTACCATATCCCATTGTGAGGAATGAGAATGCAACTGTAACACTATTTGTGTTCAGGTGGCTTCCGTTGCTCACAATTAGGTGTCACGCCTGCTCGTATAATAATAATAATAATGTCTTGGACACCATCCACACAGCGCCCTCTAGTTCCAAGCTAAGCAACTAAATGCTTAAGTTATGAATACTATATAACGGTTATTAATACTATACTTTTCTTTTGTAAATACATACTTTTAATACATAGAAAAACACCCAGACGGCACACAAATAATCATGTTTATCACAAATATTTGTGCTCGGGTGGGAATCGAACCCCCGACCTCATTGCTGCAGCCCAATGCCAATGCGCCAGGAGGCCCGTCAAATATGCCTCCTAATACCACAGAAATATTAAAAATTAGTGTGATTAGTTTTAAGCTGCAATTGCTGAGGCAATATTTGAAATTATTATTTTATAAATACTCGAAATCGAGGTCCCTACTTCGACGCAGGTGATAATCCTTTTATCGACCCCCCCTAAGAGAGAAAAAATAATATGTGAACTAAAGCGCAGACCGATTGCAATCCCCACATAGTAGGTACCAACGTGCTCCCCAGACTGAATATTTCCCACAGGCTCGATTCGAATAGTGAACCATAAATCGTTGTTAAATGCGTCTTGCACCTGGCTTCCAAGTATGCAACGTTAATACAGCCATATTGCCTCCAACACGTGTTTTATGAGAGGAAGCGATTTATATTTAATAGATTTACAAACATTATTTTTTTGTGGGATTGGTGAGCAAATGAGCCGGCGTGTCACCTGATGGTAAGTGACCAGCGCCGCCCATGGACACCTGCAACACATATAGTGTTACAGTTCCGTTGCCGACCTTTAAGGGAGTAGGGCCTCCTGGTACTTCTCTCACTGAACGAAATGCGGTAGGAGCTACTTTACGTCGATCTTCTGAGAGGTCATCTCATTCTCATTTGGTGATAGAGGTTGCCTGTAGTCCATCCTTTTAACATATACCACTTCCTTAAAAAATGGCAACGTAACTATGAATCAGTAATCCACGACTGGCACTAGTCACTAACCACCAGATGACTGACTTTCTCGTTTAAATATAAATATAATATCTTGGACACAATACACACAGCGCCCTCTAGTTCCAAGCTAAGCAACTAAGTGCTAGTGTTATGGATACTAGGTAAAGGATATTAATACATATATACTTTTACTTATAATACATAGAAAAACACCCAGACACCACACAAATATCCGTGCTTGTCACAAATATTTGTGCTCGGGTGGGAATCGAACCCCCGACCTCATTGCTGCAGCCGTTAGTTTTACCAACGCGCCACGAGGCCTGCAACCTAGTTGAGTTTGAGTATATAACCCATAAATATAATTATAAAAAATGAAAAATATAACTACGTTATTATTCTGTGACTTGTACCATACAACATTACCTACTGGTGATTGTTGCCTTCCTGCACATTGCCGTATTCGCTCACAACTTAAAGAGTTGTTCTACTATTACGAGAACAATTTATTTGTATGTTACCTGTTGATGAATATTAATGTATGTTTAATTAATTTGGATTACAAACAACTTTACACTTTTATATATTCCCTACTGTAACGACTAAAGGCGTTGGCAGATATATACTTCGACCAAAACATTTTTAGACAAATTTATCTTTTGTCTTTGTAGCACTAGACCCGGGAGACAATTACTTTTATATGGAAGACTGATAAGTAGACTATAACATTTTTAAATCAAATACAAGAACAAAATTGTATTAATAAGTAAGAAATTTATAAGTAGTATTTATAAGTGAATATAAATCTTACAAGATTAATCTACTTAAAACTGTCCAAAAAGTTTTATATGGATTAGATAAAAAAAGCTAAAATAATTATTTGTTTGGCGTCAATGCAGCCCAGAACACTCTACGACCGATAAATCCTCTGTCAGCTAGCACTAGCTTTGTTTATTATCGTTGGAGTATTATCAGTTATTGTTGGAATTCTTGCTAAGTTTAATATCACAAAAACTTATATTCGGATTCGGATTTTTACTATTTTTCGATTTTAGTATATATTTATTACACCGCAATCTGCATTCCAAACAGTAGAAATATGAAGTCTGAAATGACACAGAGCATGCGCAAGTTGGCCTTCAGGGACGAGGACAGCGGTCGTCCGAGGGAGATAGAACGCATAACCGTGAAATATATAATATCCTATATTTTATTCTGAAACGCAAATAATAATTTGTGTGAAACAGATAAAGCAATAGACCTACAAAAAAATGGTAGCCATGTCGTAAATCATTTATGAATAGTCTTACTAGTCATACAGCCACGCAAATCGCGTCATGAATGGACTGGCTTAATCGGTGAAATATCACGACCTTAGTGTAAAGTGGCTTATGCCGCGTTTCGTTCGATGACAGAGGCAGGCCCACCTAATTGTTCGTCAGTTTTCTCATCGCAGTTTAACGAGTGAACCAATAATTACTTTGACTTACGAGGAAGGAAATAAAATAGATTTTATTACAGACAACCCCCTGAAACTGGAGAACGGCAAAGCTTGATTTAATTTTTTTTTATTTTATTTCTTATGTTATATTTATATATTTTTATACACAAAAATAAGGTAACATGACTTCACGCCTTTTTCTATACGAAGATGTTGGCAGTGGCTGTGTGGCCTCGTCACGCTATTATGTTTACGTCCCAAATGGAATAGGTGGCGAACCTGTGGCCATACCGTAGCATACCATATTATCGCACATAACTTCGAAAAGTAATTGGTGTAGCCAGGATTCGAACCCACGACTTCTTGATTTAGAAGCGGTGTGCTCGATCACTAGATCACCGAGACCGATTGAAAAAAACTACTGGCGTGCACTTACCACTTTAGTGTATCAATAAGAGATAAGTGTTACTTAAATAAATTAACAGTACCTATTTGCATTTAAAAAAGAAAATAAAAACGGAACTTGCAGAACAATACTGGTATCTGTATTAGCAACTTTGTGTTTCATTATTTACTAATTATTTTAAGTGCTGTTTGACAAGTTGACACACAATAAGGAAATTTAATCAAAATACACCACGTCATCTAAATTAATAAGTGATTGACATGTTTTTTTTTTCATTCTGATTAACAGGCTGTACTGGGCGAGTCTAATACTAATACAAGCAAATATTTGTAGTCATATTTAATCACCATTGGGTGATCATTCAACAGTGGTAGAGCCAAGCAGTTCGCTGCATGAATGGGCCGGCTCGACCGGTGAAATACCAGACCTCTCAGAACACCGACGTAAAGTGGCTCATGCCGCGTTTCGTTCGGTGAGAGAGGTACCCGGAGGCCCACCCCCGTTCCCTGTCCTTTCCTATCCCTTATCCCTTAAAGGTCGGCAACGCAACAGTAACATTATATGTGTTGCTGGTGTCCATGGGCGGCGTTGGTTGCTTACCATCAAATGACACGCCTGCTCGTTTGCCCTCATATCCCATAAAAGAAAAAAATATTGATATTATGTAGCTGAAAGCAAAATCAAATGTCTATTATATATTCCACTTGGGATGTAAACATAACAGCGAGTCGAGGCTTAGCAAGGTTCTGGTATAAAAAGGCGTGAAGTTATGTTATGTATGTGCAATAGACCGCAATCTGCACTATGCATTCAAGAATATATCATAATAAATATAGTTAAGTGTCACTTTTGGTCGAAAGGGCCTCCGGATACTTAACTTTACTTTATTTACTTCCATCGACATTCGGGGAGGTTGTGGTATTTTACCACCGGTCGAGCCGGCCCATAATGCACGCGTGGCTTTACTATTGTTATAATAATATGCATATTATTATGGTAATGTCAGCCTTAATAATATGCAATTTAATTTATTGAATAATCCAAAGCAATTTTTCTAATGAGTCAATTTATTTATTTCTATTATTTTATGTGCCTAAATCAGGCCTAATCTTGATAATTATTTGTGAAGAGAATTTTAAAAAAGGAATTGAATCGGTGATCCTTGTGATAAGAGCTTTGTAGCATTTAAGTAATAAATTTCAATAAACGGGGAGTGGAAAAGCTTGTTTTATAAAAAAATTATAAATATTATCATTTCTGTGAAGTGAATATAATATCTAAGCTTTCAAATGAGTTGGTACCGACTCTAATAGCGGAATATTCCTGTGATAAAAATAGATGTTTGCAAAATCTAGTTCTTTTTGGTCAGTAATTTTAATTCTAAAGCTTAAGTTGTCCTAAGCATTTAATAGCACAAAAGACATGAATGTGGTGCAATACCACTACTTTTGAAAATATCGGCTTGAAGAAGCTCATTCTGCGTTTCGCTCGGTGAGACAGATATCCGGAGGCCCAACCTTTTCCTTCACTTCCCTATCTTACTTCCAATCCTTTTCCGATACCACAAACGAGAGCATTCTAAAGAATGGTTGATATCAGGTAGGCGGCCGGTCATAAAACCACAGCCAAATCTTTTGACAACATGGATAGTTCGAAACGATGTTATATTGTTCCTACCCCATTTAAAGTGGGATAAGGGCTGGAAAATGATGAAGTGGCAGAATCTATTGCCATACACCGGACACAATATCGATATTTATCAAACATAACTTCAGAAAAGAGTTCCGAGATGTCTCTCAGACTTGTTCGAACTTCAGACCACTGATACGACTCTTGTACCTTAGGTAAATGTCTTCGACAAAATGTATGTCATATTTTTTTTAACATTTATAAGATCATAAATTACATTTATGATCATATAAAAAGACGCGTGTGTATTTGTAAGATGTTTTTACTACATCCACTTTAACTGATCAGATATTGATGGAGTGATTTTAGAAACATAAAGTACTTGGCAATTATTACTTAGGGACGGTTCCATCCGACTAAGTGAGTCGTTTGAGACGAAGGGAAGAAACGATATTAGACTTAAGTAAACAGTTTCATTAATGACTCTTTAGAAGTTATTTGTGATAAGAATTGATGATTAACATAATTGTGTTCGACATAATATGCCAATAGGTTTGCCATAATTATAATGTTAATTTGCCACTTATTCCGTTTGGGATGTAAAAATTCTTGAAATAGGTCTGAAGATATGAAAAGAAAACAGTGGTATGAATATGATAATAACAATAATATCTTGGACAAAATACACACAGCGCCCTCTAGTTCCAAACGAAGCAACTAAATTCTTGTGATAAGTTCTACTTTTAAAATAAATACTTATAATGAGTAGAAGAACACCCAGACGCCATACAAACATCGAACCTGCCAACCATGACTCTGCAGTCGCTAGTTTTACCAATGCACCACGAGGCACATCAAATGATATTAATAGATTTTAATCATTTTATACTTTCATTTCCTTAATGCAGTGTTTGACACAATGTATTGTAAAAGGTTCCAAACTCTCTAGAGATTATTGATTATTATGAAGAATAATACAACCTGATACAGAATCATTTCTTTAATTGGTCTGTTCCAGGATTTTATTTTTTATTTTTTTGTAGTTTGAGTCTATTAACTAAAATAGATATTCCAATGTATGTGTCGATACATATAAAAATTCTTCAACACGAAGCAAACGGGGCAACAAAAGCGTATACGTGATTCAAATACAAAGGCATATTTCTCTACAGCCTTTTTATAAATAAAGTGCAACATCTAAGCATATTGGGAGAGAAACTAGTGAGACGGTAGGCAGCAGGTGTTACGCACGGATGTGTGTGTAACGTACGATCAACTTGTACATAAGCATGTCGCAGGATAAATAAAATATATTACATTTACAAAAGTTCTGGATACAAGCAGCAGCTGTATTAAAAACTAGTCATAAATACTTGTTGAGTTAATTTTCTTTAATAAAGTAAATCTTAACTTCAAATATTTAATTCAATAAACTGATACACAATAATCGCACCGCTTTTTGAATGTGAGCAAATAATATATTGATTTACAAGAAGAAACGTTACATACGCTTTAAAAAAAATACTGTACCACCCCTTTTTATTCTCCTCAAAATTATGAATATTTTTGTTATAACAAATTTGTTATTTGTTTGTTAGATTTATATTTTTGTTTATTTTTTTGACGTGACAACGTCTTATAAATTGGTTTGCCGGGTGACACTTCAAGAAACTGCGTTACGCTCCGCTCACGTTATGCGCTCACAATGAGAGCGAGTGAGAGGCACGCGTCCCTTCCACTCGAGCACAGTTAGCCCGCCTAAGAGCGAGAGAGACAGAGCGACAAGTTATTGTATGTATATTTGTATATAAATACGTATGTATGTGTAAAGGTAAAAATAAAATTTTGTTAATATGAAATTCAGTGCGAGATTCTTTGTATAAATTAATGTTTTAAATATAATTCTTTGTATAAATAAATGTTTTAAATTGTTACTATTATTTCATCCTTCTTCCTACTATACGAATGAATATTCACATTAAAATTATTTTACCACTCAAAGTCGTTGTCACGTAAAACTTTCGCCCGTATACCGACTTTACAGGCAACCATTTAATTTTTTTTTTCATTCTCAATAAGTATGGTTTTGGTTATGAAACTTGCGACAGAAAGAATAAAAAAATAAAATCCCGTTAAAAATTTATATATAATAAATATACCTAATGGACATTTTAACTTACTACGATTTCATACATTTTGCTACCACATTTTACCAAGACTCTTATACATGGTGAATAAAATCGATTCAATACGTCGTAAAAATAGTATTCGCACGATAAAGTTTCACAGTACGTAAGTAAAACGAGACCTGTTGTTATTTCCTTACAAAATATACAATAAACAGATAGCTTTGCTTTCTTCACAAGACAAGGGAAGTAATACTAGATATAATATTTTAGAATAATGGCACCCTGTATTTTTAACTATATTTGTTGTTATTGTTGACTTTTTGACAACTGTAATTTTACTATAGCGAAGCTGTAGGCAGTTTAAACTAACCAAATAATATAATTGATCATATATTACCAGGATATTAATTCTATACTAATTTTCAATTAAATTGGGACAGTTTAACCTGCCAGTATATAGACATCGATATCCATTGGGCTGTGTGGCGCCGGCTTAGAATACCGCCACCCCATCTCTTCCCGTGGGTGTCGTAAAAGGCGACTAAGGGAAACGCTAGAAGAATGGACAGCAGCATTCTCTCTGAAGAAAATACAGCCTACTGCGATCGCCATCCCGCCTGCCAAGCGTGGCCATTATGGCAAAAACCCCCCATGACTGAGTGGACCGGCATCTGTGGCGCTCTATGGGGGAGGCCTATGTCCAGCAGTGGACCTCAAAAAAAAGGCTAATGATGATGATGATGATGATGATATCCATTACACAAAAGTTTGCTCTGGACGAGAATAGAACTACTAAAGTGAACGCAGCAGTCACGTATAACTTTTATACATAAATCAAAGCTTTGAATATGTAAAAGGGTATATTTTTAAAATAAATAAAATTAACATTCACAGTTACTTATAACATCCTGTATATCAAGTAACGACGCAATCTATCGATAATTGATAAGCTCGTCTCTCTGGCAATCCAGTTTATTGAACTCGAGGTAAAACTCCTCTCATCATATTTCAAATACATCTGGACCTCTCGTTACGACCAACTTACTACCAAGAAAAGATTTTCTTATAATGGAAATACTTATAGAACCTACCAGTAAATTCTGAGCTGTTAGTGCTTCTAGTATTAAAAGTTAAAGAGGTCTTCACTAATTAGCGGATGATGGAACAACTTTTTCAAGTACATCGCATCACATGATGTAATGATAGTTTGTTATGCTGTTAGAAATTGCCAAGGAAATGTCTCTCGCTACCTGATCGTTTGAAGATAGGTTGTAATATAAGTGACATCTGTAATTTGCCGTAAAAAGTGATTAAATATGCCTGTTCATATGGAAATAAGTTTTGCTATGCATCTAACTAGAAATTGTTAACAATAGCAGCGCAAATTTACATGTCCATTTGGTTGTAGGAAGAAGGAACTGAGAGCCATAAGACACAATTGAAACACACCTAATTTTTTGAACTTGATCAGAATACACTTTAGAAAACAGCGTAAATGGAGTGTTTACCAGATTCTTGGGCTCTAAAAAATAAACAAAAAGCCTAGCCCCACACAATGCGGTACTGATTGCAACGCTAAGTAATGAAATTGAGTTTTGGGCGCCAAATGGGTATGGCTAAGCGTGCGTTGCATACGACAAATGTGTGGATTGACCCTCACTTACCACTCGAAAACAAAATTTTAAGACACAAAGTTGGATTGAAAAAGGGTGTCAGAGATAAAACGAGGAAGCGCATGTTCAGATTTACGAGTAGAGGATGGAAATAACGCATTTTCCGCTCATATGGAATGAGTCTTTAAGGAACCTGATGTCAGGAGACTAAACACCCAATGAGAGTGAAAGACAAGAGTGCTAGAGCTACGCAGTTCGCTGCTTTAATGAGCTGGCTCGACCAGTGAAGGACCATAAGCTCTCGGAATATTGGCGTGAAGTGGCTTGTGCTGCGTTTCGTACGATGAAAGACGTATCCGGAGGCCCGTTCCATTTTCCCTTCCTTTCCCTTCCTAGTCCCTTAAAGGACGGCAACGCACCTTGGTGTTCATGGGCGATGAGAAATTACTTACCATCAGGTGACCCATTTGCTCGTTATTCTTCCTATGCCATAAAAAACAAGAGTTACGAAAGTCTTAAAAGTGAGTGATGGGTGTAAGACGGAAAAAAGTCCCCACAATGGTCTTCGTCACGCCAAGACCATTGTAGGGACTTTTTCCGTCTCAGTGATGCCATATGTGTTGTTGATCAGAATTCTTTTTTATTGTACCTATCAAAGTAGAAATCGTATTAAAAATTAAAGCTTCGCCCATATATACCATATATTCTCATTGGCTAATATTTTGTTATAAATCTATTAGAACCGAAACTAATTGGATTTATACTTTTTTACTAAGTAACACTACTTTTTAGAATCAATCAAAGTAAGACAATGGAATGCCTGCATAGCGAATTTATAATATAATATGTTCAAACACTTCAACGGTTTTTAAAAATTACCAACCAATGAATCTTATTGGGAATGCAGTGTATACACTCAAATCGAATGGTACATGATTAGATGAGGTTGTTATCCTATTTTAGTTGAGTATTGTGGAAAAGGGCAGATAATGGTTCGGATGAGTGATGGAAATTAAGTATTAGGACATACTATTTATATGCACTGACCTGGAATAATGCTACCCCGAAAGCCTCTCGTGAGTCATAAAAGGGGACCAATGGATTAGATCAGCAGAAAAAATCCCCCCAAGGGCAGAACATCTCTGTCGTTACAAATTAGCGAATTATTATAATTATCAAGGGGGTTCGTGGTGCATTGGTAACACTGCTAAATTTGTCTACCTATTCCGAATACATATTTAAAAAATATTAGTATGTAGTATACGAAATATTTATATTATATAAATAAATTTATATAAATATTAATAATTATAATTTTACTATATAAATAAATATTAATATAATTGTGAGCTGCTGGCTTTACGCAGATGCCGCCGTGCTCTTAGCCGAATCGCCGTCTGATCTGGAAACACTAGTAACTATTAAGAAAGCTGATTGTTTGATGAAAGGCTTACAATGGAATGTGATGAAAACGCAAGTTATGGTGTTTGAAAGAGAGGAACGATGAAGGAAGGTTGACGATGTAGTGCTGGAACAGGTGAATGAAATTGTATATCTAGGATGCGCTTTTAGCAGGGATGGAAGGTACACCGCGGATGTAGAAAGAAGAGAGGCGTTAGGAAATAAAGTAAGTGGGGCGTTGGGCAGATTCCTGGGCTCAAAAGATATTAGCAGAAAAGCCCAGCTAGCAATTTACAATGCAATACTGATCCCAACGCTAACTAATGGATGCGAGAGCTGAGTATGGCAGAGCGTGCATGAAAGTAGGATAAACGCGGTCAAAATGAGGGCATTGCGCAAAATCTGCGGAGTGACCCTCGCTGACCGCGTGGAAAACAAGGTTATATTGAAGGAAGTCGGATTATAAGAGAGTGTCGGTGTAAAAGTAAGAAAGGGCAGATTCCGATGGTTCGGAAATGTAGAAAGGATGGATGATGCAAGATTGACTAAGCAGATATACAATGCAAAAGCGGATGGATATAGTCGAGGACGGCCTAGACACACATTCCATGACCAAATACATAGAAAGGTAGAACATAAATAACAAAAAACAATAATAATAATAACATAACATAACATACATGGTAGAACGTGTTCAGGAGGAAGGTGAGGTTAGGAGCCTCAAAAATCGACGCGCGTTATGAAATTCAACGACGCGAGTGAGATGTGTAAGAATCGTGTCTTATGGCGCTCCGTTCTCTCTGCCTACCCCGCAAGGGATTTGGCGTGAAGTTATGTGTGAAATAATGTTGATAAATGATAACTGCTTTATGTTTAAATGAGTGAGATTTGCGAAAACCTTAGAAACAAATATGCTTTATGTTTAACATGTTTGCTCTACTTTATTTTTATGTCTTTAACTTCGGAAGGCGTAGGCGATTAGAACTGCGCATTAATACTCGTGATGGAAATTTCTGATACTTTATTGTCTAATTTAATGACACCAAAAAGCCAGATAATTCCTGTTCAGTATGTGGGATAAGCACAGTTATAAATTTATCGCATACGTATTGTGGTCAGTGACCAATACGGAAGGGTTCGGTGATACACTGTAGTAGATCATTGCTTTTCCATACAACCACAATTACCACATTCTCGAAATAACAAAATAAATACTAGATCACATACATAACATAACTTCACGCCTTTTTCTACCCGTAGATATAGGCAGCGGCTGTTGAGCCTCGACTCGCCGTCATGTTTATGTCCCAAATACCAGGCACAAAGTTTTCAGTCATCGATATCACACATAACTTTGGAAAATAATTTCAAAAAGTCATTGCTGGCAGCCAGGGTTTGAACCAGCGACTTCTTGATTCAGAAGCGGGTTGCTCGGTAATAATAACAATATAAGTACTATCCGTTTCCAAACATATACCATCTACCTATACTTACCTATAACAAAATAAAATATTTGATAAATTATTTGCACTCGATAGCCATTGGTCGGATGGTTATGATTTCGAATGGGTGAAGCACATGTGATTAAAAAAGATACCCGAAGAGACCCGAAAAGACCCGAAGTATGGTACTAGTCTTGCAACCTCGACATTGATTAAAATTAATATTTAAATAGGTTTATGTGAGTGCAATATGTTTTTTGCTGATTTTTTTTATGGGATAGCACGTTAAACGAGCAAGTGGGTCACCTGATTGTAAGTTAAGTAACTTTACACCGCCCATATACACCTTGGTGTGTTATCATCCTTTAAGGGAGTGGGAGGAAAAAGGAAGGGGGATCGGGCCTCCGCATACCTCTCTCACCGAACGAAACGCGGCATGAGCCACTTCACGCCGGTATTTCGAGAGGTCGTGGTATTTCACCGGTCGAACCGGCCCATTCATGCAGCAAACTGCAAGACTCTGACACTGTTAAAAGCAATTGGCAACACGCAATCGACAACACTGTAAAACGCAATTGGTAAGAATAGAATATGTAAATAAATTGTATTTTACCGCTGACATGTCATATAAATGATTTTGCTTCATCAAATATAGGAAAGAGATTTCAATATGGCAATAGTGTGCCAAATAAAAGCATTAAAATAATTAAAAAAAAAACAGTTGAAGAGGAATTGGAGGATGTGCTAAATAAAATCTTCGCTTCTTTTTCAGTATAACACCACAATATTCAAATCACAACACGATTCAAAAAGCTTTTTCTCTTTCTGCTGCAATTAAAAATGGCCGGCTTATACGATACGACAGAGTATTTATTAAATTTTATGGATGGCCTATGAATTGGCCTACTTGGGATGTTATGTGAAAAAAAAAAACATCAATTTTGTTTAGTTTGTATTCAAAAGTTATTATTTATATTAAGCTTAAATATCTAATAAATCTATATAAAATGGTTTTATCAATAGTGTTATATAAAATGTGTAAAAACCAGATCAGGCAGAAGTTGTGAATAATTACGATTTCTAGAAACCAGTCTCATTAATGTTACCTTAAATAAAAATTGCATAGATCTTCCCACGACTCATGACGAATGCCTGATTTTAAAACCAAGATATTATAATAAGGGATGATTAAATAAAAGTATTATAATATTACAGTCACGGTATTTTAGTGTCGGTGGCGCAGTGGCGAGCACCCCGCTTCTGATTCAAGAAGTAGTGGGTTCAAATCCTGGCACTGGCACACACCAATGACTTTTCGAAATTCTTTTCGGAAGTTATGTGTGATAAATATCGATGACTGAAAACTTTGTGCCCGGTATGACAATAGGTTCGCCACCTATTCCATTTGGGACGTAAACATAACGGCGAGACGAGGCTTAACAGCCGCTGCCTACACCTTCGGGTAACAAAAGGCGTGAAGTTATGTTATGTTATATGTTATTATAATATTAAACCATTAAAATATTAACTTTATTTACAATAATAAGAACAAATAAATTAATTACATTATTTACCATATATACAATTAATAGTTTTAGTTCACAAAGAGAATATTATCCTGTTTTGTGGAGAAAAAAATGTTTATTTTTTGTAGGTAGTAATAGTAGTTATTGAAAGGTAATTAGTAATAACGTTGAAGAAGAAACGAATGACAGAAAATTAGTATAAAACAAAAGCCTATTGTGCCAACTCTCTCTCCACCTACAAATGAAACCAAGACTCTCCACCTTAATGAAAATTACTTATAATTTCAAGCAATTTAGCAGGTGAGTTGTACATAAATATTTCTTGTATTGCATTTAAAGGGCAAGTCGGTAAAGGTCGATCCAGGCGAACCTACCATCATCAAATCAATTATGTGTTAGAGAAAAGCCAAGGCAACACTTTACCTAGCCTACAACCGTGTAAGAAAGAGATAATAAGAGTGAAGGTAGCGACAAATGTCTTATAAGATTCTAGTAAATGGAAGGATGTAGTCTCTACCTACCCCCATGTATGTATATATAAGCCGATAGCGACTATTTTTGTGGTGCTTCTTCTTGTATAAAATATAGTACTTATATCAAAGAAAGGGAACACAATTACGTGAGCTATAAATATCATTAGTTTTCCCAAACAAACACCATTTATTTATATTATACAAGATCACGTGGGGGTAAGTAGCTTGTTATTTACGAACCGTATAGTTGAATGTGCCAAAATAGAACGCTTCTGAATAATTTAGCTACAGTTTTAATAACAATATAAAATAAAATAAAAAATTCTAACGCAAAGAAAATTGTTAAATATTTTTTAAAGGGATTGTCTTATTATGCAGCTTACATATGCCAGTTTATAATTAGTTCTACGCCGTTTTCTACCCAACAGCATAAAATGGTACACCTCATCGTCCCGAATTTTTAAAATCCCAAAATATAATAGACTGTGGTACCTATTGATTCGAAAATTGGGTGCTTGAACTTCAGCACACCGAGACGACAATATACAAACAGTAATTGACCCGGCGAACTACACTAACGAATAAATAATATAAATTCTATACATTAAACTTGAATTATAGATACAAACCACTCCGTTGACATCATCTATCTATTTAAAAAACCACCATTAAAATCTGTTGCCCAGTTTCAAAGATCTAAGCATATAAGGGAACAGAAGCAGTAAACAACTTTGTTTTATACTATAAGGTATTTTCAAAGTTCACTATAGCATTATAGTACATACATACATAACTTCACGCCGAATCCCTTGCGGCAGAGAGAACGGAGCGCCATCTGGCACGATTCTTACGCACCTCACTCGCTTCGTTGACATTCATAAGTCTTTTTATGCACGCGCGTCGATTTTTGAGACTCCTAACATCACCTTCCTCCAAAGCACGTTCTATTTGGTCATGGAATGTGTGTCTTAGCCGTCCTCGACTCCTACATCCATCCGCTTTTGCAATGTATATCTGCTTAGTCAATCCTGCATCATTCATTCTTTCTACATGTCATACCATCGGCGAATGACCTTTCTTACTTTTACACCGACACCCTCTTTCACACCGACTTACTTCCATTTTTTTGAATTTGCGCAGTGTCCTCATTTCGACCGCGTTTTATCCTACTTTCATGCACACTCTGCCATACCCAGCTCTCGCTTCCATAATTAGCATTACAGTATTTGTGTAAATTAGGAATACCATGCTTGTATTATATTATAGTTGTTGTTGAACAATTTGAAAATTATTTATAAGTTTAAAAGTTTTTCTTGAGTAAGAAAGCTTTTGAAGTCTCAATCAAATAGTTTTCCAAAACAATTATATAAGTTTGTTACATATTTATTTCTCAGATTTTCGCGAATCACATTCATAACATTAAAACAACTTTTTAGGATTTAAATAAAAATAAGTAATAAATAAACGCGATAAAATCCTAAAAAGTTGTTTTAATGTTATAAGTTTGATACTGTGAATTTTAACTGAGTAGAAACAATAATAATCGGTGAACAAATTCCTATATCTATACCATAATTTGTCTTTTATAATTCAAAAAACAAAGTTGGACAGCTTTTAAATAACTCTGTAAAAGGAGCAATCAGCTGAAAATCCTCCCACTATTAAGTTAAAAAATATTTCAATATACATTTAATATTTGGCTCGCTGATTTTGAGAAAATCTCATGTTTGATGATCTTGTCTTGTGTGGTCGATGATGAAAATATTTGTTAACTGTCAGTATTATTTCTCCAGAAATCAATCCAGCGGTTTCAGAAATAGCTCGGAATAAGATGTAACTGTATACATATCTATTTGATTTCAATTTTGAGTCAATTTTTTTTATGGGATAGGAGGGTAAACGAGCAGGTGTGTCACCTGATGGCAAGCAACCAACGCCGCCCATGGACACCAGCAACACATATAGTATTACTGTTGCGTTGCCGACCTTTAAGGGATAGGGGATAGGAAAGGATAGGGAAAGGGGGTGGGCCTCCGGGTACCTCTCTCACCGAACAAAACGCAGCATGAGCCACTTTACGTCGGTCTTCTGAGAGGTCGTGGTATTTCACCGGTCGAGCCGGCCCATTCATGCAGCGAACTGCTTGGCTCTACCACTTTATTTCAGATACTTGCGATTAGACAGCACAATGCGACCTGGCATTTTCTCGTAATATTATGACTATCATAATTAAAACACGCGTAAAGAATAAAACAAGCAAAGCCAAGCAAATAGCCACGTGTACCTTCGGTTGTATCGAGTTACTTAATTTCATGACGAACACTCCGTGACAACGGAACATGACACTTAGTTCACAATGGCATTTGTGTGTGGTAATACTGGTAATCTTGATATTAGTCAGCGCAAAAAGAAAACTTAAACACAAACACTGCACTATCACAGGTGAGCGTGAGACTACTTAGAATTGTTATTTTTTTTAAAGTCTCGTAAACGTTAAGCTTTATATTAAATATTTTTCTCGGTGGTCCAGTGGTCAAGCACCCGCTTCCAAACCTAGAGCCTAGACCTCTAGTGGCGACGTGGCTCACACCAATGACTTTTCGAAGCTCTTTTCGGAAGTTAGGTGTGAAAAATGTTTGTGTCCGGTATGGCAATAAGTTCGCCACCATAACGGCGAGACGAAGCTTAACAGCCCCTGCCTACACCTTCAGGTAGAAAAAGGCGTGAAGTTATGTTATGTTATATTTCAGTGGTAGGACCACGCAGTTTGCTGCATGCATAAGCCGGCTCAACCGGTGAAATGCCACGGCCTCTCTGAAAATCGACGTAAAGTGGCAGAAGTTTTGGGATCGATTCCGGGCTCACAGTGCTTACGTTGGCTCACACCAATGAATTCTTGAAATCCAGTGAGTATTGATAGTTATGTGTGATAAATCTCGATGACTGACAATTTTATGCGCCGTGCATGACAATAGGTTCGCTACCTATTTCATTTGGAACATAACGATTCGGGGAGTGGCGACTTAACAGCCTCTGCCTACACCTTAGGGTAGAAAAAGGCATGAAGTTATATTATGTTATGTCCGTAACAAAAAATCCTAATAACAGATTATTGTTATGTATACAGATGATTGAAAAAAGTATAAAAACCCTTCGTGAATGACTCCCAACTTACATTTGGGTGGTTTTAGAGTTAAATAGCTCTAATACACAGACAAACGGATACAGATATATTTAAACATAGGAAACTCTAATAATAACAACATGAAAAAACTGTTGAAATAAGGATTAAGGGTTTTGATTCTTTAGTAACAAAAAATATATATACTTTAGTATATTTAAACCTTACAACGAACAGGTCACGCCGACTATAACTGACAACATAATGACTTTTGTTATAGAAAAAAACAACCGCAGGTAATCATCGGGCCGGGATTTGATTCCCGTGTTTGAATATTTGATGTTACCTTTTTTTTCTGTTTCCGCATGATTGGACTACTGGTTTTTGTTTTTGGGTTAACCAACAACAATGAAATATATTGTATTAACTTGAGGTTGATTTCATTTCGATTTCTAAGTTTTTGTAATAATAGTAGCCTTTTATTCAGATCTTACAAATTACATTATATCAAAACTTCTAAATGTAACTAAAATAATATTTCTTAAATATCTAATTCAATCAAGAATCTGTTGTTTCCTCATTTTCCCAAGATCCGTTTGCCAGTCGGCAAAGGCCTCCTCCAACCTTTTCCACTCTTTCCTTTCTTCAGCTACTCTGTTCCACATGATGCCTGCCACCTTTCTGATGTCGTCGTTCCATCTTTTTTGAGGTCTCTCTCTCTTTCTCTTACCTTCTCTATTTATATTTAATAATCATTTAAACTAGATTTGCATTAAAAATGGACTATCAGAATTTCACGTCAAGTCCCTTGCAGGGTAGGCAGAGAGAACAGAGCGCTATAAGGTTGATTTTTATACACTTCACTCGACTTTGATTTTCATAACTCTTGTTTTACAGGCTCGTCAGTTTGTAAGGCTCCTGACATCACCTTCCTCATGAACTCGTTCAATTTGCTCATGGAAAGTGTGACATAGCCGTGCTCGACGTCCTTCTACATCATTCCGCTTTTGCATTATATTTCTGCTTAGTCAATCTTGCATGATCCATTCTTTCTACTGATAATAATACTAACAAAATTATAGTCAATAAATGGCAACCTGCATTTAGAACTAAAAAGCAATACAGCTTGTTCAGGTATAGTTTTGGCTGCTTTCATTCAATAAGCAATGGGGTGCGGTATTGTACACGAGGATAGTGTCATATGAGATGAGGACCATCTCTCGTATCTTATGATCAAATGGCTCAGTGATACAGGTGTTCTAATTTCTGGTACTGAAGTCCTGAGTTCAAATGTTTACAGTATTCGCCAGCTTAGAGGCTTTATTTGGGGCTAGCTATTCTACCCGTATACAGTTAGCATTGCGTTATTTAAAGCCCTGGAATTACAGTAAAAATTAAACATACAATACAAATAAACTATCCGATGAATTATTTAATATTTTTTTTAAATTTAAATACAGAATACATACATACTCGTACATACAGCCTTTAACAAAGAATTTAAATAATCACGATGAGAATACTCGAATGGTTATAGCAGGTAGCATTTATTATTGAATGTGTAAGCGTACACTATAAATTTGTAACCCAAATGCCCAAATGAATATAAATGGGAGCCGGGAGAGTTTATAAAAAAAGTAAATCGTTAATGCTACCGAATTATTAAATATATTACAAAAAAAAGCGTGTGAACTATGAAAAATATAATAATTTTTACTGTTCGATTTACAGTGGCAGAGGCACGCAATTCGTTGCATGAATGGAACGGCACCAGAATATCGTTGTAAAGTGACTCATGCGTGAGTTCTGTGTCAGAGGTCCACGGAGGGTTTTAACAGAGTGAAGATTTTGTGTCAGAGGTCCACGGAGGGTTTTAACAGAGTGAAGATATTTTTTGGGAGAAGCAGGACACCTGCACCACGCACGTAAACTGGTGGACTAGCGCCACTCATAGATAGATACGTCACTGAGTGGGTCACCACTCGTTGTCAGCCAGTTCTTTTTATTGAATAAAACGTGGCATGAGCCGCTTTTCCAGGATTTTTTTTTTGGTTGTCATATTTCACCAGTCATGACGGCCCATTCAAGGATCGAACTGAGTGGATACACCACTGATAATTAAGAACATTGAAAATAAATGAAACTAACAGAGAATTGAAATAAAAGAAGCCGTCACATACGTTTAAACATCCCCCGCGTCATTTACAGTGCAGGCCATGCCTTGGGATAGTGTTGTTATTTTTAAATACCATCTGTAGACAGATACTGGGAAACATCGTCTCTCGTCACACGACTCTTTTGTCGTTAATCACCCGATCGACTTGCAGAGTTCAAAGAACAGACTCGTTGTATTGTTCACGTGTGTATATTGATACAATACTCTTGGAATGATTCCGGGTAAAGCGTTATGTTACAATGCCAGGAAGCTGATAAGCAACTCGGCATTATTAGATTTTACGTTTTCTCTGCAATCTATTATTTTTTTGTTGAAATATATTTGTTTCTTTGTGATTTTTTTCTATTTTAAGTACGTCATAATCGGCACTAACTGCTGGTGTTGTTGATTTCAATGATCATTTTTCTGGAGGAGCCTTAAAAATCGGCACGCGTTCATAAAAAGAGCTATGAAAGTCAAAGAAGCGAGTGAAGCATGTGGGAATCGTGGCTATGGCTTTCTGTTCTCTCTGCCTACCCCGCAAGGGATTTGGCGTGAAGTTGTGTATGTTTTTATATATAGGATACACATTATTACATTACATTCAATAAGAGCGGAGCACTGATCTTTTTCTATGGTAAAAGAGATTAAAATGGCGGTAAAATGATTGCGCGGCCAGCGGGTAGTATTGTCTTGTTTTTTGTGTTAAAAATATTTACAATCACAAACTCGTAATTTCAGAACAGTCATGCAATAAGAATACCTAGTTATACTTTTAAAAGATCTGTAATAAAACTTTGTGCCGGGTATGGCAAATAGGTTCGCCACCTATTCCATTTGGGACTTATACATAACGGCGAGTCGCGGCTTAACAGCCACTGCCTACACCTTCGGGTAGAAAAGTCGTGAAGTTAATTTAGTATTTAAGTTCTATCAACTTATACCAATAACATATTTAAGTAATTATGGGTGGGCCCACACAACTGTGGGTAATTATAACATTCTCTCAAACGTTTCCCTTACAACTTCATGCGGTAGTTAGTCCTTTATTACAAAATAGGACCATTAATTACAGAAACCAGGCAAGCATTCTGAGGTATAAGGCTTAATTGTTAATTAAAAGGCGGCTTGGTGTTTAGAGTTAAATAATTAACTAACTTATGTAACAATAATCTTACTATTCTAATACAATAATATATTATCGAAATCATATTCTGCCTTCTAATTAGAAAGATTCTAAATAAAACAGTTCATACTAGCCTAAAATTTGTAAAGGAAATAGATATAACAAAACGTAGTTCTCGCCGCGCAAGCTTTAAATTAGAAATTAAAAAATAAATTTTTTTTTTTAAAAATACGGATTGGTCATGGCGTCATTTCAAGAGGTATTGTGTCTTGTTGTTCTGCAGCTTGAGCTCCCCAGTTTCTGAGTCAAGTAATCGTGATTAGTAATTCGAATCTTGGCTCACAGCAATTACTTCTCGGAATTCTTTTCGGAAGTTATATGTGATAAATATCGATGACTCACTGTGCCCGGAGTACGGAAAGTCCCGCCACCTATTCCATTCGGGACGTAACAAATCGGCGAGTTGGGGTTTAAAGGCCGCTACCTACAACCATTGGGTAGAAAAAAGCGTAAAGTTATAAAAAGAATATAAAATAAGAATGGACATAACAGATTACTTTTCCTCAAATGGGATAATTATAGCTGCTTCTTAAATTATCACTGGTCCAGTTGGTCTCCAAAAAAATATTAAAAAACCTTATGTAGTTAATGAGTTATTTTACTTTATCTATGAGACAAGGCCAGACAAGACACAGTATCGACAACAGAAGTCAGACCTATTTTTAATCTGAAACAACAGAGATCAATTTATTCTCAAAATAGATGGTTACTATCCCTTTGCTTTAGATGTGAGTCTGCTATAAAAGTGCGTTCGTTACATGAAAAAAAATAACTCGAGATGTCAAGGCATTATCACCTCTACTCCTTTAGGTATTTCTGGGCATAGAGAGTTTTTTTCTTTATTTAATACTGAAATGTTTATAAAGTTTAAAAAAAAATATTTATCCTGAAAATATTGGCGCCATGTGTGCTATTATATTTAGCATAGTGACTTATGATCCTTCGTCGTCTCTGCCTACCCAGCAAGTGAATTGACGTGAAGTTATAGAAAGTATTTTTGTAACTTGACTTTATGTACTTGATGTAACTCAATCCCCCACACACAGAGACACAACGACGTACTCCGTTAAAAATGTATGACCACGGACCACGCAGATATAACCAATAATAATATATAACCAATAATAATATTATTATATAATATATATAATAATATTATATAAAAATATATATATAATATTATTTATAATAATATTATTTAATTAATAAAACCCCTTTCTTCGTTTCTTTTAGATACATCAATATCATATATTAACTTGCTGGCCTAGCAAATGTTGTCTTGCCAAAAAAATAATGTTTAAAAAGTAGGGGTTGATCGTAGTGAAGTCAAAATTAAGGGTTGTATATATTTTTGTATATGATACTTATCTCTAATGATGTTTAGAGCTATTTTTAGACCTTTATTATTATTTCTGTGATTATAGATCAGATTATGATTAAATTACGTGTAGTGAAAGGTCTCTGACATCACCTTATTAAGACACAAGGTAACTATTTTCACGAAAAGTTTATACTACGTATCCAGCAAATAGGAATTCTATAATATTATTTAGTATGTTTTAAATTTAACAAATTTAGAGAACATAGATTTTACTAAAATACACATAACTCCACGCAAAGATCGCGAAAGCACATTTACAAATCAAATCCAAATACAAGAATGTATAAAATAGACTCGATGGTCTCCAGGTCGAGCACCTGCTTCTTAATTAGGAAGTCGTGGGTTCGATCGACATCATTATTACCGATGTACGGCAATAGGTTCCGCCACTTATTCCTTTTTGAGACGTAAAAATTTGCTGAGATGTAACTTAACAGCCGCACCTTCTAGTAGAATAGAGTAATAATACGGTTATATTTAATTCTTTGAATTAATAGGACGCTTTTAGTAGATTCGCGCTTTTTACACCGGATGATATAGGCAGTAGCACGGTTCTGTCAATAATCAACATTAATTACACATAACTTCCAAAAGAAAATACGACTAATAAAAGTATTTAAATACTTAACGATATCATTTCATATACAAACATTGATTGAACAAACTGTAATTATACAATAAATTTAAGTATTTAAAGTATAAATGACTCATTTATGTATAAGGCTGTTTTAATATTAAATTGGACTGTATTTAATTAAGTCTCATTTCGTTTCTTCTTTATAAATTACTGTTCGAAAAGATTCTACACCTGTTTTCAATAAAATAAGAAACAAAATCGTCAGTGAATGATCCTTCAAGGCGGCCGCCATGTTTTTATTTTTATACCTCTATTTTTTTTTTGTAGAACCAGTTCTTCTGGGAACCGTTCTGGGGACAACAGGTGTTACTTGACTGGACGATTTTTTTAAATATGTTTGTAAAAGAAAGTTGATTTAAGAGGTCGTGTGACGAAATCTATAGGGGTATGTCAAATTTAAGAAAACTTATGCCTTTTGAAATGTCATACGCTTGTCTGGAGGTGAAAAGTACTTCAAAATTGTTTTTGGTTGTATCAAAATCAGAAATATTGTATATTTTTGTGTCAAAAATCGCAGAAAATAGTCTCGGTGCTCCAGGGGTCAAGAACACGGCTTCTGTATCCAGGAAGCGGGTTCGAATCCTGGCACTCACCTATCGGAATTAATTTCGAAAGTTATGTGTGATAAATATAAATGTTAAAAACTTTGTTCCCGGAATGGCAATGGGTTCGTCGCCTATTCCATTTGCTCGTAAACATAACGGCGAGTCGACGCTTAACAGCCACTGCCTATACCTTCGGATAGAAAAAGGCGTGAAATTATGTTATGTTTAAAATCGCAGACTCTGGTCGTACCCAATAAGGGATAATTAGGTTCACCGCTTATTTATTTTAGGGGTCAAAAATTTTGTTGGGAAGGTAAGAGATAAGGCTTTCTATATTAACTTCAATTATTAAAGGTTCAAACGTTTAATAAAATGGTGTCCTTAAAAACATACTCAGGGTTATATTCAAGCTGTAATAAGAAATGACAAATTACAATTACTAATAATAAAAATGTCTAAATAAATATAATAAAAAAGTTTCGGTGGTGCAGTGGTTGAGTACCCCGCTTCTGAATCAAGAAGTCCCAAGTTTGAATCCTGGCTCACTCCAATGACTATCCGAAATTAATTTCGAAAATTATGTGTGATAAATATCGATGTTCGCGGCCTATTCCTTTTGGGACATAAACATAACGGCGAGTCGAGGCTTAACAGCCACACCTTCGGGTAGAAAATGGCGTAAAGTTATGTTATGTTATGTTTTGACAAATCCTTAAGGAGACCTGAAATCTTGCATTACGCATGTATACTAAACTCGAAAAATGTAATTAGATACTGTTACCTCACAAGGGATTTTTCTCGCTTAAGCAAATACTGTTATTTTTATAAGCAAAAAATCTATTGTAAAGTGTAAAATGTTTCTATCTAACTAACCAGACATTATCTTTAACAGTGGTAGAGCCAAGCAGTTCACTGCATGAATGTTCATGGCTCGACCAGTGAAATACCACGACCTCTCAGAAGATCGACGTAAAGTGGCTCATGCCGCGTTTCGTTCGGTGAGAGAGGTACCTGGAGGCCCACCACCCTTCCCCATCCTTTCCTATCCCCTATCCCTTAAAGGTCGGCAACGCAACGGTAACACTATAAGTGATGCCGGTGTCCATGGGCGGCGCAGGTTGCTTACCTTCAGGTGACACTTTTGCTCCTTTGCCCTCCTGTCCCATAAAAAAAATTATTATCAACTTCAATCAATAGCAATACCAGGGACTTTGTCAGAAGTTTTTTGTCAATCTTTAGTTTTTTTTAATACTACTTGAACCTTTTTTTTAATTTGTCATTGTGTTGCCGGTGTCCATGGGCGGTGCAGGTTGCTTACCATCAGGTGACACGCTTGCTCGTTTCCCACCTAGCCCATATAAAAAAATAAAATAAAAAAACGTATAGAAATTCACGCCTGTATCCTATCCTATTTCGATACTTATTTTGAAAAAAATATTATATATTGCATAAAAAAAAACAAGGTTTAATGTACTACATCCAATACTTACTTACTAGATTTTGTTATATTTCATGTGACGATACACAATCGCTACTGCTTACACCTTGAGTTACTAACAGTGTAATGTTACTACATGTTTAATATACCTATGCACCTTATTAGCTTTTTATATATGGCAACAGCCTCACCGTTCATTCTTTAGGATCAAATATGTCACCTCGGGGTTATTTGTGCGTGAAGTTACAAAACAAATTAAATCTTTGCCTCTTTTACGGCCTACGACAAAGGCCCACGCACTTCCTTCAATTGGGTATATTGCCTTTACAAGCAGAATGGGGTGATCTACTAATATTATGCTGTAATTTTAGTATTATATTTTTTTAGAAAGTTTTCTTTTATTTATGAATCAGTAAACAAGTAAACAATTGATCCTAAAAGATAACCAAGTGTCATAAATAATGTTTCATTTCAAATGAATAAAAACATAAAACATAATGTCCCAAGTGACATAACCTCTAGTAACCATCTTCACATAACTAACATTAAGGCTACAATAAAAAAAAAATACAATTATTTTTCTGATATAAAATGATCACTACTTTTATTTACAAATTACTGGGCGGTACCGTCATAACAACATAGATTAGCTTAACAAATTATCCTAATGAATGATACACGAACTCACCCTTAATACGAAGCCGTAAAATCCAATCCCCTTAATGTCCACACACGAAAAGAAAAAAAAACACTAACTATTATAAAAAAAAACAGTACACTATGTATACAGTACGTATTTTATTTAATACAGAAGAGTTGTTTTTTTTTTCTTAATTTTTTACACACGAAACATCAAATGTGACATTCAATTTTTAAAATTTGTACCGGTATCCCGACGTCCGCGTGGCTCTGAGCCTAGCAGGGCACTGGCTGAAAATGTTTTCCCGCCCTTAGAACACAGAATAAATTAAAGTTCAGACACGACGTTTTAAATCTTTTATAACAGCTCAATGTGACATTGTAATATAATAACTTGGGTAGAAAAGTCAAAAGTGAATGTATTTATTAATGTATAGGTCACGTTAGCCTATAGGGCATGCCGATTGAATTATATGCTAACTAGTAGAAAAGATACTATACAAGCAACCCGAAAGAAACTGGGCGTCATAAGTTTTGGATTTAAATTTAGCCTGCAGGTGGATTCAAACTCGAAAACTCCACCTCTCAAGGACTTCTCATGATTCTAAGAGCAAGCCATAGAAACGACAATTATTTTATGAGGCCTTTTGAAAATAAAATAGTCAACGTCATTCCTAATTCTCTCTTTTATGTTTCTAATAAAATTATTATGTGACTCAGACAAATCAACAGTTTTAATCATTTTTGTGTATCTTTCAATCTGTCTATGTTTTTGTACGGCCATCACGTAAGAATCGCCATATCTCTTTTAGTGAATTTTTTAACGATCTTGAGATTGTTGGCACAGCATGTCATTCCTTTTAATTCACTTCTATCACTCGTCACTTCCACACTTAAATTCTTCATGCTCATATTTACTCCTACATAATTCATCCATATTTTTTTCGAAATTCCTCTCTGTATAAAAAATTGTATACAGAATGCAGAGTTCATTATTAATACACCAGGCAGATGTAATTAATAAAATTTGTACACTATTATTACAGTTTCATACAAAGCTTTCACCTCGTAGAATAAAGCGGTAAATATTTATTTTTTTCCCAAAATTTTCTACCAACAAATCTGCAGATTAAAACATAATAATTTCAACTTACGATCTCAATTAAAACGTTTGCCCGCTACATCCATAAAGATTATCACATGTGCATGTTTTCTATCTCTTTCACACTCGTAATAGTTTGTATAGCGTCGTCCTTATCGTTGTGTTCCAGGACTCGAGCTATTAAATAATAAAATAGCGTTGGTAAATATAGTAAATTTATTATTAAACTTGTTTATGAAAGTGGCGTGTCTGCAACTATTTAGCCTTGCTATTATTATTTTAAAAGCATAACTGTTTACTAATGAGCTTGCGCCTGAATTTTTTTTTGTTTTTAGAAACTTAAAAGCGCACTAAATCTATATTATTGTTTGTTTACATTATTTTTTAGATGTATTTTTTCAATGTGTTGAAAATGAAAGTAAACATAACATAACTTCACGCCTTTTGTTACCCGAAGGTGTAGGCAGCCGCTGTTAAGCCTCGTCTCGCCGTTATGTTTACGTCCCAAATGGAATAAATAGGTTGCGAACCTTTGCCATACTGGGTTTTTAGTCATCGATATTTATCACATATAAATTTCGAAATTAATTTCAAAAAGTCATCAGTGTGTGCCTGGATTCAAACCCGCAACCTCTGAATTCGGAAAGTAAATACTTTTAAATCTAATATGGAAATTTTATTCCAGGTCACAATGTTAGTTACTGTACTCCTCCGAAACGGCTTTACCGATTTTTACCAAATTTTATATGCGTATTCACCAGGTCTGAGAATCGGCTACTATCTATTTTTCATCCCCCTAAATGTTAAGGGTAGCCCTTAATTGTTTTTTTTAATTTTTCAATATATGTACTTAGTCTGGCCATAAATTCTGTTATAACTAAAAATAAAAAAATATTATATTTGAATTTGGAATCTGTCATTATTATACGATTGTTCATTGTGTTTTCTCGTTTTGGCGCCAATACATTGTACAATATTTTGCGATATTAAAATGGAGTGGGGTGATAAACAGAACCGAATCGCTGTAATTGCATTACACAAAGTAGGTATGGAGCCAAATGCAATTTTTAAAACTCTCCATACACTTGGTATTAGTCAAATGTTTGTGTACCGGGCTATTAATAGGTACAATGAGACCTCCTCTGTTTGTGACAGAAAAAGACCTGGCCATCCACGTAGTATTCGTACGAAAAAGGTGGTCAAAGCAGTAAGGGAAAGAATTGGAAGAAATCCTGTCCGCAAGCAAAAGATTTTATCTCGGGAGATGAAGATAGCACCTAGAATAATGTCGCGTATTTTAAAAGATGACTTAGGACTTGCAGCCTATAAGAGACGCATTGGTCATTTATTTACTGAAGCGGCACGCAAAGGGAGGTCACAGAAAAATATTGTTTACGGATGAAAAAGTTTTTACAATTGAGCAACATTTTAACAAACAAAATGACCGTATTTATGCTCAAAGCTCTAAGGAAGCTTCCCAATAGTTGACAGAGTGCAACGTGGGCATTATACGACTTCAGTGATGGTTTGGTGGGGTGTTAGCTACGAAGGAGTGACTGAGCCATATTTTTGTGAAAAGGGTATCAAAACATCGGCACAAGTGTATCAAGATACCATTCTTAAAAAGGTAGTCAAGCCCCTTAACAACACCATATTCAATAACGAAGTATGGTCCTACTAGCAAGACTCGGCACCGGGTCATAAAGCTCGGTCCACGCAATCTTGGTTGGAAGCGAACGTTTCGGACTTCATTAGAGCTGAAGACTGGCCGTCGTCTAGTCCCGATCTTAATCCACTGGATTATGATTTGTGGTCAGTTTTAGAGAGTACGGCTTGCTCTAAACGTCATAATAATTTAGAGTCCCTAAAACAATCCATACGATTGGCAGTGAAGAATTTTCCCATGGAAAGAGTGCGTGTTTCTATTGATAACTGGCCTCAACGTTTATAGGCCTGTATTGCAGCCAATGGAGACCACATCGAATAAGCTTTTTATATTTTATATCGTTTTATATTTATGTATTAAAGTAACACACTGTAAAAGTAATAAATGTTATTGGCAATTAAAATATTTTTTTTCTTTGTTACAATATTTATGGCATGACTAAGTATTTTATTTTATAAAACAGGATACAAAAATACATACAACTCTAAATTTTCAACCCCCTACGATGAACCCCTATTTTTATATTTTATTTTTTGGCAAGACAACGTTTGCCAGGACAGCTAGTTATTGTATAGTTTCTAAATGTTTAACAATTACAGCTCTTATGGAGCTTGGTCTTTTTGGGTACCGACTGCTAATGAAATAGATGGCAGAGCCTGTAGGAAAGACTGTAGGTTTGTAATATATTTATCCAAATTTTGACGGTCTTCAAAATTAACTTGTACCCGGATTCAAATTTCAGACCTTTCTATCAAAACCACTATGCCATCGATATGCCACACGACGAAAATCAAAAATAAAGTAAATAATATTTCAACCATCTTTAGTTCAAAACCATATTATAGAGTATTCAAAATATCCTTTAAAAAACTTTTTGCTCATTTTTATAATCTCCTTTTTATAAAAAAATAAAACATGTACAAAGCAACTCCTGAATCTCATTAGGAATGATTAATTATACAGGGTTAATAGAAGAAAGGGAAAAGTATCCCTCCACCCCGGGGGATTCACCAAAAACTTTCTTTTTTTTTATACTTTACCTAATATCATTTCGTTACGCGTTCATGATTAATAAGTACGACAAATTCTTGAGATATAATTAATATTTCACGAATAACAAAAAATATTTAAAAAAAAATCAGCGTGAACTTGAACCAAATAGACCGTGTTCTGGAGGAAGGTGATGTTAGGAGCCTCAAAAATCGACGCGTGTGCATGAAAAGAGTTATGAAAGTCAACGAAGCGAGTGAGGTGTGTAAGAATCGTGCCTTATGGCGCTCCGTTCTCTCTGCCTATCCCGCAAGGGATTTGGCGTGAAGTTATGTATGTATGTAACTTTTCTCAAAGAAAATTACCTACAAGCATGTAACTTTGGCTAACTTGAAAATCAACAGAATAAAGTTAATTTTTTTTAAATATTTAAAAGTTAAGTACTGGATTGGAGGTAGAGTAGAACCTTGGAAAAAACCGACGACAAATGAAGTTTTAGGTACTTCTGTTTAGCTTTTTATTATGTGATAGAGCGGGGTAGCCAAGTAAAGCAGGCGTGATGGTAAGGTACTAACGCTGGCCATGGAAACCTGCAACTGATAGTAATACAGTTGCGCTGCCAGCCTTTAAAAGCTGATAGAGAAAGGAAGTGTAGGAAAGTGAGAGGGTAAGAATTAGGTTTTCTGCCTGTGTGAGTACAACATGTAACACAATATTGATAACAGACTTATCCTTTTATAACGGGATTTTATAGGTACTGTAAACTCTTTGGTATTTTTAATACGTGTGTTTCGAAATTTGTATTTGAATTTTTAAAAACATTTTGATTTAAAAAAAGATTCGAATTTCGAAAGAAATTTCGAAAGAAAGATTCGAATGAATAAAAAAGAGGACTGAGAAGTTGATCTTAAGATCGAGAGGTTGTGTAAAATACCAAAAGAGAATAGCGAAATTATCAAGCGTATAATTGAGAATTGAAATATGAACAGAAGTCTGATGTGGTGCAATGGACAGCGCTACCAATAAAAAGGTCATGTACACATAATTATCTAATATATACTATGCTTTAATCTGTTGGCATTATTATTTGATACACATGCACTGAGCTCCTAAATACCCTGGGAATGAATAACTGAGCTGAGTCATTTTATATAGTGGTTCTCACGTTGGTTCTACCAATATCATAAAGATTGGGAAGCCGAGAGAACGAAGTCGTTACAGAGCCTACTCTAAAAAGCTAAGGCATAACCTTTTCAGGAAAGTCATAGATCCTGTGGGTAATCCTTATGTCTATAGAACACGCATCTTGCTAACATATCGCATGAGTTATTTTCAAATTATTTTTAGGATAATTCTATAATAGTCTCGGTGGCGTAGTGGTCGAGCACACGGCTTCTGATCCAGAGGTCCGGGTTCGATGTCAGATACTGGCTCACACCAATGACTTTTCGAAATTGTTTTCGGAAGTTATGTGTGATAAATATCGATGACTGACAAATTTTGTGTCCGGTATGGTAATAGGTTCCCCACCTATTCCAATTGAGACGTAAACATAACGGCGAGACGAGGCTTAACAGCCGCTGCCTACACCTTTGCGTAACAAAAGGCGTGAAGTTATGTTATGTTATGTGTCTATAATATACCTTATTTGTTTAGTCAAAGCTCCATTATGACTAAACATTTACAATTCCTAATCAATTTAAATGTGATTCTAATTACACCAAGTATGAACACATTGAGTTATAGCAGTTCTTGTTCGACTTGATCTCATTGTAGGAATTTTTAAAAAACTATTATAAACAAATAAAACTACGTACAGAACCCGCTGAGCGTGACGAACCGGAGTTCTGGACCGAGGCGTCGTCGTCTGGTGATAATAAAAAAGTTGATCCTTCACAATTACGCAAGGTCGACCGCAGAGAGTAAACAGTATATGTCACTTTTACAGATAACTTGACCTGAATTTTTGCTTAAATATACTAACGATACATAAATGATTTCAGTATACATTTATAATTCAAAGTGTAAGGTAAGTTTTATATGAAAATATTCCGTGAGAATGTGTGTACAGTGTTACATGCAACTAATAAGTTATGTGGCTCGAATAGAATTTTCTTATTAAGTTTACCCAAAACAAAGCGAACTAACATAATATTTAATATTCAGGAACGTAAATTTATGATCGCGTTAACAATATATATGGCCCAAAACAATAAAACACTTCAGAAATCGTTATACTTAACACAGTTGTATTCGTATATGTATTAATTGGCAATGTCACGCAAACCCCGTGGTAAAATATATCAATGATCTAATAAATATCAATGTGTTTTAATAAGGCTATTATATTCAACAGTGGTAGAGCCGGAGTTCCGACGCGAACCTTTTCGTTAGATGAGAAAATTAACCCGAGGGCCAATAAAAGAGTTTTAAGGAATTCCTACTCCGATCTCTATTTGCGTATTACTGTTGATTCTGATAAAATGGCCAAGAAAAAGTAACTTCGTGACCAATCATTGAATGAATTTTTGATTTGGTTGATTATTTTGTGGTTACTCGTATCAAGCTACAATTGCGTTCACCTCCACGACCGGGTGACATAACTATGCTAATAATAAAATAACACAATATTCTCTGTCAATACCTACTATTAAAAAAATAGTAAAAAGATAGCATTAGGTTTCGAAAATAGATAGTTTATGTGCAAATTTCATATATACTACCAATGCACCTGTATCGAACCAAGAAAAAGAGCTTCATCAGCACAGTGAATAGGTGATAGGTTTTAGTATGTGTTAGAAAGAGATGAATATATTGTCGTTGTTTCCACGTCAGACTTTTATGAGACAAGTCTGCAGGTCATGTTATAAATGACTTGATACATTAACGTCTGTATGAAAAGCTTACCTATTATTTTCAGTTAAATAACTTTTTAAAGAGAATAAAAAAACAGTTATATCTACTGTTTTAACGTTTGTTAGTTTCTATTTAATATCTAAAGTTGAATGTATTTAATTTTCAGAGTATCATTTATATGTTGCATGTACTTACGCCCTTTTGTTGGGATGCATAGTTTTTAAATAAAAGTTTTTTGTTAAAATTACGGATACATCTATTAAATTTTACATTTGTACTTTGTTATCTTATCACTTAGTTGATTGGATTGCGGTGAGAATTTCATGCGGTAATTTTTAATTATCATTTCTAAAAATATTTACGTAAAAGAAAAGAATAGCAATGCAAAAATCATTAATGCCTAAACAATTTATTTTCTCACATTCTACCTCAACTGTCCGTGTATTAATTACCACCGTATTGAGAGGCTTTCTCTATTTTTTACCGACTTCCAAAAAAAAGGAGGTGGTTCTCAATTCGTGTGTATGTTTTTTTTGTTGTTACTTACATTACTTTTGACTGGACGAAGCGATTTTGAAAATTCTTTTTTTATTTGAAGGCTGGTGCTTTCCATTTGGTTCTATTCAATATACAAAACATAAGCTCACAGCTTATGTTTTATATATTGAACTAAGTAAGTAATTTGGGTTATTTATCGCTTTTTAGTTACATAAGTAGGTACTTTTTGTCGTTTGTGCTCTTGAAGTCGGTTTAACTTTAACGATTTAACGTTTCCTAGCTCACACCAATGACTTTTCGAAATTCTTTTAGAAAGTTTTTGTGATAAATATCGATGACTGAAGACTTTGTGCCTGCCTCTGACGTAAAAATAACTGCGAGTCAAGGCTTAACAGCCACTGCCAACACCTTTAGGTGGAAAAAGGTGTGAAGTTATGTATGTGTGATAGCCATACACACGTACTGAGCGAACTATTAAATCTGAATTATTTAGAGTCCTCACTTACTTATTCTTTTTAACCGACTTCCAAAAAAATGAGGACGTTCTCAATTAGTCAGTATGTTTTTTTTAAGTTTGTTATCTCATAACTTTTGAGTGGACGAAGCGACTTCAAAAATTCTTTTTTTTGTATTACAATAATATACAGGTAAGTTTAAAATAAAACAGTAAATCCCTTGACAATACCTAAATGTTAAATTGTTGATTATTTTAAAGGAAGTTCTTTTTTTTGTACTAAAAGATTGCTTCCCGCGTACACATATTTCCTTGAGAAAATTCATCTTGTAATCCACTGGGCATTGAATAGATTGGTAAAAATAAAATATATAAAGATAGTGTAGCCAGACTCTCTAAGAATTTGTAGGGTTGTTATGTTTCTTTTAAGTATAGTGATTTTAAAAGTGGATTATATATATCTTCACACCGAATCTCTTGTTATATAGGGAGAAATATTGCTTTAAATATTGTTCATACATACCTATTGCTCTTACTATGATTAGGGTTTTAAGTGATATTTTAAAATTGCATCGTGTGTTTTTATGTTCAACAATATTTGAATACTTATCAAATGTTAACACATCAATATAATACTCTTACAAACAAAATCAGAGTTTAAGTTTATAAAAAATAACGCATTAATTAACCGACATGCATTTAATAATCAATTACATCAATTGCGTATTACATATGAGCCATATACACAATACCCGTTTTAGCAAAACGTCTGTCCAACTCAAACACCACGCGTTGACAAAAAACAAAAGAGTATAAAAATATGAAGTTATGGAAAAGAAAAAGAAAGTGCGCCTGCCAGTGTTGCATTTTATAGTGTCCCACTCGGTCCTGGCTTATCGATAAGATAGTTTGGTAAGACGGCCGTTCCTGACTGTGAGTCGTCCTCGACCGCTTCATCACTCGTCTCTATTGCTACATTGCCTTCTTCATCAACATGATCATCTGAAAACATAATACATTTGAGTTCAGTTATGTATTTACAGTACAACTGAATTTGCAAGATGAAGTTATTCTTCGTTTATTGTTATAATTGTCACTTTAAACATAAAAAAATCTTAGGACTTGAGAAGGCAAGCGTGCACTCAAGCCTTCACAAGCTATACTTATAAAAAAAAAAATTGCTAACACCGAAACTTTAAATGATTTAAATAACTTCAGTTGCAATTTTTAAGTTACAGTGTGATTACAAGATACAAAAGAAACATTGCGGGGGATTGGCCTCCACAATATTGATCTGAAAGGATAACTTCGCCAAGTGACTCACGTCAGCCAGTCACGATCATGCACGATACAGACATGATAATCGCAACATAACCAACTAAAAATCACTTTAAGTGTAAGAAGTACTCCAAGAGTCACTCACAGATGTGCCATGACATTCACTATTCATGGAAGTGACACAGCTTAACGCCGTTCACAAAGGTGACGCAGCTTTGCGCCGCTCACAAAGGTGACACAGCTTTACGCCATTCACAAAGGTGACACAGCTTTACGCCGTTCACAAAGGTGACACAGCTTTACGCCGTTCACAAAGGTGACACAGCTTTACGCCGTTCACAAAGGTGACACAGCTTTACGCCGTTCACAAAGGTGACACAGCTTTACGCCGTTCACAAAGGTGACACAGCTTTACGCCGTTCACAAAGGTGACACAGCTTTACGCCGTTCACAAAGGTGACACAGCTTTACGCCGTTCACAAACTCGAAGCTTCCTAACCATTATTAAAGAAGGCTCTGCACGTATCGGGCGTCCACTCTCCTCGCCATAGAACCATGTGTTCCGCAGCTGCCTCAGTTTGTTTTCCGTATGAGCCGGCTATCAACTCAAGTTTGTAGCGATGATGAGGCAGGGCTCGCACAATCTTGTACGGTCCTCGCATGCCCGAATCCAATTTGCCCGCGCTTTGTGATGCCTTACTGACAAAGACAGATTCACCAACATTGAATTTTCGTCGTTGTCTTCGACCTTGGTTTACATATTCGTCTTGGCGTTGCTGGTTGACGTTGAGTAGCTGGGAAGCTCGTTGTCTTAGTGTAAAGAAGACTATATTTGGAAAATGCATCAACTAAGATTAAAATGTACCTACTTAAAACCGTTAGACTCTGGCAAAGGCCCGAGAACATCAGTGTGTAGAATGTGAAATGGAATATTAGGCTTTGTCCAAGATTCTATTGGCTGTTGGGGAGCTCTAGGCACCTTTTTATGTGAAAGACACACAAGGCAGTGATTTATGTACTTTTTTATAAATTGACGTAGTCCAGGGAACCAAAAATGACGTAAAATTAAATCAGTTGTCCTGTCAATGCCAACGTGCTCATGGTCATCATGGAATATTCTTAAAAGACTAAGTCTATAACCTTTTGGGATATAACATAGCATCCGGGGTTCTTCACCGGTTGGCACGTATTTATAAAATAACAAGTCATTTTTAATTACATACCGAGTTGTATCTAACTGTCCTTCTTTTAGTTTAGACATCCAGTCTTGTGTTTCATGCCCCCTGGGTAGATTTACTAAAATAGGCAACCACTCTCTTTCTCTTACCGGAATGCTCCTGGAGGAGGACAGCTCCCAGGCCAATAGCACTTGCATCAGTATGGACTTCCGTCGACAAAATGGGGTCAAAGATCGCTAAAACTGGTTCATTAGTCAAACAGTGTGTAATATTATTCCTAGCAGTATCTTGCTCCAAACCCCACACAAAAGGTTCGCCTTTCCTAAGTAATTTTGCTATTCAATAGATTTTTGAAGCGTACCCAGCTATGTAGCGTCTAAAATAGCTCGCTAAACCTAGGAATTGTCGAACCTCTTTCACATTAGTTGGTTTTGGAGAGTTTACTAAACATTGTATCTTACAAGGACTCGGCCGTACCTGACCATGTCCAATAAGTTTTCCCAAGTATTCTATGTCTGGCTGTAGAAATGGATTTTTTTTAATTTATCGAAAAGCCTGCATCCGTTAAGATTTGCAGCACTTCTCGTAGTGTATTAAGGCCCTCATTGACAGTATTGGACATAATCAAGACGTCATAGATGTTAATACAGAGCCAGCGTCTATTAAAGTTTTTAGTGTTTTGGTAATGACTCTCTGGTATACAACAGGTGCATTGGCCAACCCATATGGCATTTTTACATATTCTTAATGGCCCTCGGGTGTAACAAAAGCAGTTTTGCTGATCGAATCATCATCCTTTAAAGGAAGCTGGTGGAACCCAGTAGCCATATCAAGGCTAGTAAACAGTATAAACCCTCCTAACTTATCTATATGATCGTCGATCAATGGTAAAGGGAATCTTTCCTTTACTGTAATCACATTAAGCGCTCTATAGTCGACGCACATCCTATCACTCCCGTCTTTTTTCTTAACGAGAATGATAGGACTTGCATAGTCAGACTTTGATTCACGAATAATCTCTTTACTAAGTAAATCATTAATTATTACTCTAACTCTATTTTTTTCATCTATTGAAAGTTTGTAGGGACGCTGATATACTGGCACTGTAGAAGATAATTTTATTTCCATGCTGCCGGTGTTTACAGTGGAGGTCGCAGTACCGGTTATGAACGAATCAGAGAATTGGCGAATAATACTTAATAATCGTTCTTTATCTTCACCAGTTAAAGAAGTTTTTATCTGATCAACCTCCACTGCAGTAACATGATGAACTATTAGGGGGTCATCAGATCTAATTAATCTCTGACCATCATTAGTGCGAATATAGGTTATACCTTTTCGGTTTAAAATATCAGTGCCGATTAGAATAGGAGCGTTAATACAATGAGGTGATAGCACATATAAATCAGCCTCAAGTGCCACCTCAGGGAATTGTAAAATAGTGGTTACATAAGGGATCTTATTCAATGAAATATACTTTAATGTGGATTCGGAAATTAAAGAAATATTTGACCCGCTGTCAATCATAATATCAACAGGTACTTTTTCAACTATAGCCGGTATTAGGTTTTTACATTGGACCTCGATTCTGTAGGAAAATTTACAGCGTCATTACTTTGATTATTAAGCGATTGCTTTAATGCCTCAGATCGCTGTTTTTGAAAACAAACATTACTCAAATGACCTTTACGTTTGCAATAGGTACAGAATTTATCAAACTTATCGTTACTGCTTACACGAGAAACAGCAGGTTTAGACGCTGCAGGCTCCTTATGAGATACCGTCGCATCGGTTTTTGCTTTCTTATAACAAACCCACTGTTTATGCCCGGTCTGACCGCAAATGTAACAAACTGAGTTTTTATCACTGTTTGGATATTCACGTTTTTTAGGTTGGATTTGAGTACGTTGTACAATATTAAGCTTATTGAGTGTTTTAAATTTAGTATAAACAGACAAAAAAATCAACTAAATCTTTAGTTAACAGTTTAGCATTTGTAGCTGCCGCCTTAACTTGAGGGTCAGAGATTCCTCTTATAACAATAGCTGTCTTTAGCTCGTCGGAAAGACCCGTCACAATATTGAGACGCAAGAGAGATTTTCGTGCATATTCTGCGTAAGTAGAGAAGTCATTCGAGCTTTTACACATAACATCGTATAGAATAGATGCAATATCAACTTCACGAGGATACAATGACCGAAATTCGACTTTAAAATTACTCCACGATCTGTCACTCGTCACCCATTCATTTAGCCAATTTTTGGCTTCGCCACGCAGGCACCCACCTACTCTGCCTAGGCACTCACGATCGTTCCAGTTATTTATAATCTTCGCCTGATCTACTTCCGCACACCATGAATCAAAATCATTTATATTCGGGTCAAAAGGAGATATAAAAAAAAGTATTCGACTTAGAGTTAATCAACTTCGAAAGGGCCCCTATGAATTTATTAGCTTCATTATCAACTTCAGTACTAGTAGACCGTACATTTATGTCTTCTGATATGTTTGTTTGTAACGAAGGACGCACAATGTTGTCAGAAACGAGGGTTGACGTAACCGGTAAATGGCGCATCGACGCGTGGTGTTCGGTGTCTAATTGTGACGGCGTTCCTATCACTTTATTTTCGATAGCTTCTAATCTCGACAAAATACGGTCCAAAGTTGTATTCTGCGGGTTATCGCGACGACAAGAAGACCTATCCCGACATACACGTGGACTATGAGGCGGTGTACGTGTCGTTTCACGATGTCTATAAGACCTTTCTCTATGTTCAGGTGATCGCGACAGATTCCTATCACCGGAACCATTGCAATTCTCATGTGACCTACTGTCATGGTGTCTAGTCCCCGTATGTCGCGACTTACGCGAAGACTCACGCCTCTTTGAATTACTAGATCGTCCCATAACGATTTTTAATAACAAAATCAAACTTACCCAAAAGTAAGACAACACGTTCAAAACCTCAAAACTACACAAAATTATTTAGCACTTTTCAAAACTATTTGTATAACTAATATCAGGATAAAGCAAACGAACGGATACGAACGCGTGTTTTTAATTATCCCACTTCTGATCTTACAAACAAAATCAGAGTTTAAGTTTATAAAAAATAACGCATTAATTAACCGACATGAATTTAATAATCAATTACATCAATTGCGTATTACATATGAGCCATATACACAATACCCGTTTTAGCAAAACGTCTGTCCAACTCAAACACCACGCGTTGACAAAAAACAAAAGAGTATAAAAATATGAAGTTATGGAAAAGAAAAAGAAAGTGCGCCTGCCAGTGTTGCATTTTATAGTGTCCCACTCGGTCCTGGCTTATCGATAAGATAGTTTGGTAAGAATACATAAATAATGTCTTACCTATAAGTCGTACATACATGTAGTAAGTTCTTATTTAAGTGTAATGATATTTAAAAAAAACCATTGAGGTATGAACCTACTGTTACAAATTACTGAAACAGATAATTTTCAAAAAGATTATCCAATAGTTTGCGGGAAAGTTCTGAATCTCTAAGAAATTGCAGCCAACAATATTTTATCCACTATTTGGTATACCAAAGAGACTCAGTATGCCTCTGCCTATCTATTAAGAGTGTTTTATAAACCACCAACAACCAACAAAAACTTATCGAAATTAATTTCGAAAGCTAGGTGTGATGAATTTCGATGACTAAAAACTTTGCCCGGTATGGCAATAGGTTTGCCATTTATTCCATTTGGGACGTAAACATAACGGCGAGACGAGGCATAACACCCGCTGCGTACAACTTCGGATAGAAAAAGGCGTGAAGTTATGTTAGCTATAAAAAACTTTCTACATTCTAAATCAGTATGTGTTGTAGAAAACAATAGCATCCAATTATCCATTGCTAATAAAGAATTTATTAAAACACTATTTCAGTATTTCTTTGTGAGGACTATAGACCGTCCCTTATCGCTACGAATAAAAAGGGGTTGGGGTTAATAAGGGTTGGATGTCGCAGTATATACAGAAATCGGATTTTCAAAAAATAAACTTTGTCACTTGATTTATTACTTACACTTTACAAAGAACATTTCATTTTGCGTCCATTCAATAGCTCAGCAGCTTAAAGCGCAATTTTTTGTTTTAAACTACAAAGTCCCTAGTTTGAATCCAATTAACAGTTATTTGATATTAGAAATCGTAGTTATTATCTATAATGGAATAATTGTGCCTGATTTGTGGCAATCAGTTATGTGATATCGAAACCCTTACATTTGGGAATAAAACATTCTTTTTTCCACTTTATAAACATACTATAATAGTCGTATAGCCAAGCTGTTCGCTGCATGAATGGGCCGGCTCGACCGATGAAATACCATGAACTCTCAGAAGATCGACGTAAAGTGACTCATGCCACGTTTAGTTCGGTGAAAGAGGTACCGGGAGGCCCACTCCCTTACTCATCCTTTCCTATCCTACTCCCTTAAAGGTTGGCAACGCAACTGTAACACTACATGTGTTTCAGGTGTCCATGGGCGGTGCGGGTCACTCACCATCAGGTTACACGCATGCTCGTTTTCCCTAATAGCCCATAAACAAAAATATTTTAAGCTCCGGCTACGCTCGCGTACATGTGTTGGAATAAATATAATAATTAAATTCATAAAACATGGGAATGCAACACAATTACTTAAAGTGTAATTCCAAAGAAAACTATTACTGCGATTAAAAGTATCCTCTATGTTAATAGTCAGTAATATTGTTGGGGTCGGTCGTTGATACCCTGTGTTGAATACCGCTCGACGGATGATATGTTGGATACCGCTCGAATGTACCCTGTGTTGAAGTTGGTTCGATGGTAACCGGTGTTGGTGACGACAGCCAGGTTAAAATAAATAATTCGCCTCGTAGGTCCAAACGTATTGGTATTATTTATTTTATCGAATAAATTACAAAAGGAAAAAAAATACAGTTTGCGCATCGTAGTTCTGTTAGCGAAGGTAATTTTCGAAGAAATGATAAAATCGTTGTGAAAGTGACAGTTAGTTTTGAAAGTTTGAAAGATTGAAAATAACTTGCTAAGTGAGTGTACGCAGCAAACTCGTGCAGATGCTGAGGGCGAAGTCTGAACCAATATTATATGACAGTTTGATTTAGTAGTGCACGTTTATCCAAAAATTGATTAACAAACATCTTCAAATACTTTTATATTTATAATATCAGCAAAACAGACTGCAAGATGAACGAGTGTCTGTAATTAAATTTATTAATAACAAAGAGCCAAATATGGTATGTCGGTAGATGTTTGTGTAGAATATTTCTTACTGCAACCAGTCGCGTATCCAGATAGACTAAAAGGATGAAATTCTAAGTGCTTTCGTGATAAATCTCAAAGAGAACGACTTTGAAACTTTTGCTTCCCGTAAGTCAAGTCAAGAAAACTAGTGAACGCAAAGTCAAATTCAGCCCCCTTACACGTACACAGGTCAGGTCGCAGGATACAACTATCTTTATCCGTCTATTTATAGTATAATCCAATTTATAATACGTAAAGACTGTGTGTACATTCAATTTTCTTATAAACCTTCGAGATAAGGAATTATTTTCAGACTAGAATTAGTTAGGATTAATTCCTATATTTTCGATATCTTGAAGAAGCTTCTAAGCAGCTATAAAAAGTTAAAATGAAAAAAAGTAGAAATAATGGAAGCTTGATTATATTTTTTTTATTGTATACGGAGGCGAAAAGAAGATGGGCCTCCAGATACATCTCACCGAACGATACGCTGATATCATTTTAACATCTAAATTAAGATTGTCTTATTAGAAATTGTGAAGTTATTAAGTCTCTTAAATTCAGTCAGTTAAATTAGAGATTGTGCTATCGACAATAATAGTTGATTGTTACAAATAATGTGAACTATGATAAACAATGTCGTTTCCAATTGATTCTTCGCTAAGAAACGGGTATCAAGTAAATGCTCTATCAATTGGTTTTGGAATTAATCAATAAAAGGGCCAGGAGACTCGTTAATAATTCAGACCAGCTGGCAAGGGAGCTTCAAAATACATACATATATAATAATACATCATAACATGTTACCGTCTTAGATCAAAAGAATTTATTTTAGTTTGATGTTTTTTTTTTAACAACTGTTTTTTTTTATTTTTTAAATACAGTTCTACATTAATATAAAAGTTGTAAAATATTAAATATCCTTAAATTTTATTTTGTCAGCGACATTATGGAATGCGTCACCCCATAAATGTCACTTGACACCAGACAGCCGACCTTTCTACCTAGGTAACACTGCCCCCGGCGCCCCCACATGCCAGCCTAACTATTACCAGAAGGGTTTAGCTTACAGAAAAAAAAGTAACGAAGAATCTAAATAACAAGAAATAACATTCATGTTTGCGTTGTATAAAACTGAGAAATGTAGGCCGAATTTCTTCTATTGGCGTTATTACACAACTTCACGTCACTTCACTTCAGTTTTTCTACCTGAAGGTATAAGCAGCGGCTGTTAAGCCTCGTCTCGCCGTTATATTCTTATTCCCGTCCTAAACTTTTGACGGGCCTCGTGGCGCATTGGTAAAACTAGCGGCTGGAGCAATGAGGTCGGGGGTTCGATTCCCACCCGAGCACAAATATTTGTAATAAACATGAATATTTGTGTGGTGTCTGTGTGTTTTTCTATGTATTATAAGTATGTATTTACAAAAAAAAAAAGTATATATGTATTAATATCCGTTATCTAGTATCCATAACACAAGCATTTAGTTGCTTAGCTTGGAACTAGAGGGCGATGTGTGTATTGTGTCGAAGATATTATTATTATTATTATTAAATAGAATAAGTGGCGTACCTATTGCATTAACGGGTACAGATTTTTCAGTCATCTATATTTATCACACATAAACTTTCGAAAAAAACTCCGAAAATTCGTTCAACCCGCGACCTCTTGCTTCCGAAGCAGGGTGCTCAATCACTGGACCACCGAGATTGTTGATGTTATTAGTTTCTTCTTTATGGGATAGGGGGTAAACAAGCCGCTTGGCCACCAGACGCTACGCAACTAGTGCCGCCTACGGACAGGACAACGTAACTTTAACACTGGTAGTTTTAAATTTACGTTGCCCGCTTTTAGGATTGGATACGGAAAGGATCAAAACGGGGATAGGGAAGGGAGAAGCACGGGATTGTTTCTCCGGTTATGTCTCTCATTTGCCACTTTACGTTGACATTGGTAGATGTTATAGGTCAAGCCGACCCATTCAAGCATCGAACTACGCCGCTCTACTAATATTGTATTTAATATGTTTGTTGAATAGCTGGAACCTACATAAATACTGACAAAATTTCTATCTATTTTTTAAAGTATTAGTTTAGTTTGCCTATTAAGTTGCAGTCCATACGTGTGGCTCTACGATAGAGTTCACGGTTTGATAGTCAAAGCGTTCGGGACGACCACTAATAGTATTTCGGTAACGAATTTAAGTGAAGGGTTATGTTGTGGTTTCGGGTTATAGAGAATATGTTATTTTACTTGGATAAACTGAGTTAAAAAGTCTAGTATAAATAACTTTATATTGGATGGACATGAAATTTGTTACAGTTAATAACTACGTGTTTTTTGCGTTGATATTTTAAGGAAAGAATTACACTGGTTTATGTTTTAATAAACATTGTTCAATATCTAGATCTAGGCTTAATGAGAAAGTTTCTGTTGTAAAGACAGGTTATAGATATATTACGGGTCATGTAGAGCAGTGGCTTGTTAGTACTGCTTGCATGACTAACATTAAAACAACTTTTTATGGATTATATCACATCAAACCCACATCAGAAACCAAAATAATTTAGAATTTTGAATAGTTCAATATACAATCAAAATAATTTTATTAACCTGGAAACCGGAAACCTGGAAAGTTCTTTTCTCAAAATATTACAAATAAATTAAAGCAAAACCCCTTTTTAAAGAAGCTTTTATTTAAGCTTTAAGCGCTCTAAAAATAAGAAAATTTCAAGTATCAACTTAGAGCCTCAGTATGTACAATTTATATAATAATAAAAGCTAATTTATAAAATAATAATATAAATATAAAAATAAATGATTTTTAATTCTTAGCCATATTGTGGAAATGCATCAAAAATATGTATGCCGTCATCTTGGTTGGTCCACCATATTGTATTTAGAATGACGTCACATTATTTTTCGAGTTATTCTCAACAAGCCCTTTCATTTGATACACATATTGTTGAAATGCAAATATTTTTCCCGCGATATTGGATTTGAAATGACGTCATATTTTTTTCGAGTTACTAATAACAAGCCCTTTCATTTGATACCCATATTGTAGAAATGCATTAAAAAAAACTGTTCCTCTATCTTGGATGTTCCGCCATATTGGATTTAGAATGACGTCACATTATTTTTTCAGTTACTCTCAATGAGCCCTTTCATTTGGTACCCATATTGTACAGAAGCTTAAAATATATTTTCCTCCATCTTGGATATTCCACCATATTTTTAAGATTATTTTTAAGAGTGGTAGAGCCAAGCAGTTCGCTGCATGAATGGGCCGGCTCGACCGGTGAAATACCACCACCTCTCAGAAGATTGACGTAAAGTGGCTCATGCCGCGTTTCGTTCGGTAAGAGAGGTACCCGGAGGCCCATCCCCCTTCCCCATCCCTTCCTATCCTACTCCTTTAAAGGTTGGCAACGCAACTGTAACACTATATGTGTTGCAGGTGTCCATGGGCGGCGTTGGTCACTTAACATCAGGTGACACGCCTGCCCGTTTGCCCTCCTATCCCATAAAAAAAAAAAAATATTGGATTTAGAATGACGTCGTATTATTTTTTGAGTTACACTCAATAAGCCCTTTCATTTGGTACCCATATTGCAGAAATTCATTCAAAATATCCATTCCTAGATCTTGGGTGGTACGCCATATTGGATATAAGATGATGTCATATCATATCATGCATTGTCATCCAAAAGAAACGTGTGTACAAAATTTCAGCTCAATCGGCTGAAGATATCTACTTCAAAATTGAGTTGCAAGATTCCACCGAACATATAAACATACATACATACATACAGTGCATGTTAAATGAAAGCTTTTAATAATAGTACTATCCCCGTCTAAATAAGAAGAATAAATTTGAAGAACAGCCAGTAAATTTTCTTGCTGGGTCTTTCTAAGGACAGGCCGCGTTTTTGACCCAGTGATAGATTTTTTAACAACTATAATAATATAATAATATCTTGGACACAAATCACACAGCGCCCTCCAGTTCCAAACTAACTAAATGCTTGTGATATGGATACTAGATAACGGATACTAATACATATATAATTTTCTTTTGTAAATACATACTTATAATACATAGAAAAACATCCAGACGCCGCACAAATATTCATGTTTGTCACAAATATTTGTGCTCGGGTGGGAATCGAACCCCCGACCACAGTGCTGCCAGCCGGTAGTTTTACCAATGCGCCACGAGGCCCGTCAAACACTTACCTTACACAACTACTTAACTTTAAATTTAAAATCAATCAATATTTAACAATAGTTATACTCTGATTTCAACTAATTTAGAAAAATAAGATAATATCTAATAATTAAAAATAAGAACTGTTACCTATTAAATCTTACAACAAAGGATCTTTACAAACAAAAATTTTTCATGTAAATATATTTTACAAATAAATATTATAGTATATATATATATAGTAAAAATCATATTTTTAACATCAACTTTATGATTAGTATTTCCAAAAAGTGGGTGCTCTCTGTATCAATGAAAATAGCTTTTGAACGACTTTTTGTTCATCACTCGTGAAAATGATCTCTGTAAAGAGTTCGAAACGTCGGGAAATAAATAAAAATAAGTTCTAAATAAACGCGATATTATTATAATCCTAAAAGTTGTTTTAATCAATGAGTGAGATTCGCGAAAGTCTTAGAAATAAATATAGAAATAAATATTATAAGCTTCTTGAATATAGTGCCTATGCAATTTTTACTATTGCAATATATATTGTTCTAGCTATAAACGAGTTCTACCATGCGATGTCGCACGTAAAACTTAGTTTAGAGGCAACATCATATAGTTGAAGAGAATAGCAATTTCCGGTACGACAATAATGTTTTGATTGTCATATAACTTTTGGATGACTAGATTGCTATTTAGATACATACATTCGCAAAAACCAATCAATTCTGATACATTTTTCTGTGATTCTTATTAATCTTCAACAGTAGTAGAGCCAAGCAGTTCGTTGCATGAATGGGCCGGCTCGACCGGTGAAATACCACGACCTCTCAGTCTCAAGACCGACGTAAAATGGCTCATGCCGCGTTTCGTTCGGTGAGAGAGGTACCAGGAGGCCCACCCCCTTTCCCCATCCTTTCCTTTCCCCTATCCCTATCCCCTAAAGGTCGGCCACGCAACAGTAACACTATATGTGTTGCTGGTGTCCATAGGCGGCGTTGGTTGCTTACCATCAGGTGACACGCCTGCTCGTTTGCCCTCCTATCCCATAAAAAAAAAACAACCAATCAATTCTGATACATTTTTTTGTGATTCTTATTAACGAAAGTGCATAGATCTTTTAGGACAGTGGTGATACTCGTATTTTAGGGAGATCTCTCTCCTGCATATCTGGAGATAGTATTTTATTCCATCTGGATAGTACTAAGAACGTTTACTCTTGGGAAGGAATAATAAATGAATAATTTAATATAATGATAGTCAAGCCCGATCCAGATCCAGAGGTCCGGGGTTCGATTCCAGACACTGGCTCACACCAATGACTTTTCGAAATTGTTTTCGGAAGTTATGTGTGATAAATATCGATGACTGAAAAACTTTGTGCCCGGTATGGCAATAGGTTCGCCACCTATTCCATTTGGGACGTAAACATAACGGCGAGACGAGGCTTAACAGCCGCTGCCTACACCTTCGGGTAACAAAAGGCGTGAAGTTATGTTATGTTATAGTCAAGCCCAATAGCAGATTAGATGACTTTAAACAAAATAATATAATCGTTTTTATGATGCAAGATTGACTAAGCAGATATACAATGCGATAGCGAATGGATGTAAGAGTCGAGGACGGCCAATAAATACATTCCAAGACCAAATAGAACATGTTCTGGAGGAAGGTGGTGTTAGGAGCTTCAAAAATCGACGCGCGTGCATGAAAAGCGTTATGAAAATCAAGGTATCATTCAAATAAATATGCTTGTAAATATGTAATAGAACCTTTTAGATGGATCCTATAGCTGAATGAAACAGAATGAAAGGGAGAGAAATACCTTATGGTTAACGCTTCTTAATTCTTTCATCTGTTACGAAGTTGGACTGGATAATAAAAATCAAGAAAAGTTTTGGTGGCAATTTGTATAGCGTAAGGCCCCAACCATGGACTTAACCCATACAAATTTCCACAGAAACTGGGTACAGGCAAGAAATTTATAAAAATAAAGAATGTAGATTTATATTTGAAATGTAGATTTATACTCCTAGTTGCTAAAAGGTAAGGATATCAAATCAACTGAGAGGGTGACTAACTTTTTACGCCTTTGTTCAACAACTGCGACCATTTAGAAAACGTAGACTACATTCAAATAGAATGGGCTGAAATAAAAATAGGATAAAGTATATAACTACAAGGAATATTATGAAAACGTTTTAGATTTATTTTAGAAAAAATATAGCGTCTATTTTGAGAACATGCTTACCACGACCTTTCAGAATATAGACATAAAGTGGCTCATACCCCGTTTTGCTTGGTGAGGAAAGTACTTCCCCTTTTCACTTTCCTTTTGTGATAATTTTCGTTAATAATCAAATAAATTGTTCACATTTTACAAGCTCACCATATTATTCTATAAACCTTTACTGGATTATTTTTATATTTTCTATCATTGAAATTTTAAAGAATTCATCTCCACAGAATTGGTTGATAACATCTAACCCAAGCTTTTTAATTCATCCAGCAAAATTATAACTGCCTATATAACCAAAAAATACCATCTCTCAACAGTTTTAAACAGTTAAATCTAAATCATCTGAAACCTTCAAATATACATACACTTTGCTTAATGTAAGTTAAGATATAGGTTAGGTTTGTATGGTCATTTTGGTTATGTAAATTATAACTAGATGTCGCTAGTCAAAAGTGACCACTAATTAGAGCGCGTTAACAAAGCGTTCAGATTGTAAGTGTAAGTCAGTTTGATTCGATAATATAATAAGCTTGCTTCTATCAAGACGGTGTTGTATTTTGACTGATATAATCCCTTAATCAGGGTTGGTAGTGGTACCTGTACATGGTCCTTATCGAGTCGGATATTACTCCGCATTTCTCTTACTCAATTTCGCACGAGAAACCAGTGACGATTCCACTGAACGTGCTCATCTTTACCGGTCGGGGGATCGGTTTGGGAATTGGGTGAGTAGTCTGGTCAGTCTGGTGTACAGGCCACTTCTAGTAGAAGTACAATATTTTTAAATACATAAGTAGCTAAAATAGATTTGTATAAAAATGTGGCACCATCTAAACAATTTGTAACTCTGTGAGATCAGGAAAGGCAAATCACAACCGGTTCGTATATGAATTATGATAGTTTTTGCTCTATGCCCGTGTGACTTTTATGAGCTGTAAGGGTGACCCGACTCTGAAATATTCAGACCCTCAGTCCTCTAGTGACGTAGTCAGAAAACGACTTTTTTTGTGAACACCGATGTTTCATTTTTATGTGGTAACGCTGAACTTAAGTGGACATTTTCTATCAAACGATATCGCAACGCGTCAATTTATTAGATTTCGGTGTTTAAGTCTTTGTTATTAAATATTATAAATTTAATCAATACTCAAATCAAAAGATGTTGCTACACCTATATATAATTTATCCAAATGTGCCGAAGAGAAGGATATAATTTAGTGAAATATATTAAAAATATGCTTGGCAGTTTCTATATACTGCACTATCCTATACGTTACTATTTTAAAATCTAACGAAATACTGCAGATAATGTTTCTGGAAGCTCGACAATCTCAATGCGTAAATGTTAAATGTACTAAATTAGTACACATAGTAGTTGTAGGAAATTTCAACTCAATTAAACCCTGGAAATGGGATCAAATTAAGCAGACAAGCCTTGTTTGTAATATTACAACAAACAAGCAGACATAGCAAGATAAATACATTCCTTTCTAAGCAATCTTCTCTAACAGAATGAAGTGATTAACATGAAGGTGATAAATAAAATCTTACAAAAATACTAAAAGAAGATAACGTATTTTAATTCCAAAACCATACTTATAATAATGGAAAAACTGGTAATCTTTCTTCATCTCGCTAAATTCATACACATAAATTCATACATAAGTAAACGCCAAATCCCTTGGCAGAGAGAACAAAGCGCCTTAAGGCACGATTCTTACACTCCTCGTTTCATTGACCTTTATAACTCTATTCATGCACGCGCGTCGATTTTTAAGGCTCCTAACATCATCTTCCTCCAGAACACGTTCTATTTCTTATGTCTTTCTACATGAGCATGTAGAATCGTCATGACATGTCTTTCTACATGTAGAAAGACATGTCATGAGATGAGCATGCCTTTATTTACTTACTTTTACACCGACACACCCTTTCAATCCAACTTCCTTCCTTCGACTGCGTTTATCCTACTTTCATGCATACTATACTACGCCCAGCTCTCGCTTCCATAAGCTTAGGGGGGATTAGAACCGCATTGTGGATGATTAGCTGAGCTTTTCTGCTAACATTCTTTGCGTCCAGGAATCTGCGCAAGGCTCAAATGGAGCGTTGGGCAGATTCCTGAGCGCAGGGACGCTGTTTTCTAACGGCACTCTTCTTTCTACACCCGCGGTGTAGAAAGAATATCCCTGCTAAAAGCGCATACAAGATATTCAATTTCATTCACCTGCTACTGCACTACATCATAAACCATTATCTTTAAACCCGTTCTGGATTCCTCCCTTCCAGTTATCCCTAAGTATATTCATTAAAGAAATTATAATGAATTTGGTTCCATTGACGATTTGTTTTTAATAATGTAATGTAACATATAATACCTCTTTGATCAGGGATTTATTCTTGAACTTAGAAATATAATAGCGTAAGTTTATTTATGGCAACGTTTAATAATTCACTTTTTTTGGAACATCGTTGTATTGAATTATAAAAATATTTTATATGTAAACTCCAAACAATAAAACAAAATAGATGTTAGATAGACTTCTGTAGTATAATTTTATACACACGCGCAATGAGAAAGACAGTTTAAAATTAGATTTCTTGTTGTGATACAATGTGCATGTGCTATGTACATGTACATTTGAAAATGTAAACCTGTGCAAAGGGCACTGATTGGACAAAGAGGAGGCCAGCAAGTCACAACTCAAACACAAACTAGCCCAAAAGAAGTTATCTGGATATACAGTAACTGTAATGCTACCTTTAGTTCAATATACTTTTGGAGAAACTTGCTTAAACCTGTAAAAGTATAAGTTAACAAAAAAAAAATCAATTTAAAAACTATGCAACTTAAACTTAAAATTGTTATATATCTGTAAAATTGTATTAAATAAACAATAAAAGTAAATAATAACGAGATTTTCACTTCATTATTATGATGAAACGTAGGTATCATTAACATTCTCTGCTGCACCACTAATTACTTAAGCACGACACCTCTGAAAACGACTCGCATTCGCATTTCGTCGGAGTTTCGCTGGCGAGAAATTTGTTGAATTAAAATATGTATGAAATAATGATTGAAGCACTAAAGTTGAAATGAGTGTGAATGAATGAGAGACAGTCAGTTCACTGGTGCTTATACTGAGTGAGCGGTGATTGAATGTATAAGACGTACACGTATAGGATCTATTGATTTAAAATTTTAGCGCGATTTCCAGGCGTCGCGCCATGGCGGTGAAGTTTTTTTTTACTTCGTCATAATGTTGAAAAATCCATACTAATACTAATATAATATAATAAATGCGAAAGTAACTCTGTCTGTCTGTCTGTTTGTTACTCTTTCACGCCTAAACGGCTAAACGGATTTTGATGAAATTTGGTATGGTGATAGATGTCATAGGCTATAAATAATCACGCCATCGTTCTTAGGGGGTAGGCAATAGGCAGATAACTAAATTGAGTTGGTGATTTTTAGTCGTTTTTGTTGGGAGTTTTGCTCTTTCATACGATAGTGGGACATTGTTGCAGGGGGACTTACAGCCGGGAGAAAAAGAAAAAAATTTATGCGGATGAAGTCGCGGGTAAAAGCTAGTAATGATATAATTTGCACAGAGGATTAGTATTGCGATACAGCGTGGCAATGCCGTCTTCTGGGCACGCTGCCAGTGGACCGAGATGCGGATTAACGACGGGCCTCGTGACGGGCCCCGTGGCGTATTGGTAAATCTACCGGCTGCAGCAATGAGGTTGGGGGTTCGACGCCACCCGAGCACAAATATTTATGACGAACATGAATATTTGCGTGGTGTCTGGAGGTTTTTCTATGTATTATAAGTATGTATTTACAAAAGTATGTATGTATTAATATCCGTAATCTAATTCATAACACAAGCATTTATTTGCTTAGCTTGGAGCTAGAGGGCGCTGTGTGTATTGTGTCCAAGATATTATTATTATTAATTTGATTTCAGCTAGTCTTCATATTGTATATAATTTAATTTACTTAATATTCCTGATATAAATAAATACTTTATCAGAATTTAAAGCAAATTACATTACAAATACTTAATATTCTTTTAAAAAGAATCTTCCAAAAGTTTCTGTTCACTGGAGGCCATGACAGTGTTGTTATGGCAACATGTACCCTGACTTAATCCCGGTAAGCAAGTAGTACACAGCCCTTATATAGCCCTTATATTGCTTTAGATTCATGGATCATAGTTACGGTTCCTATTCCAAGTGGCAACGAGTTACGTCAACATAGAACAAAGCCTTATAGGTGCCGAGTAATATGTAATTTGATTTTAAGACGCAAATAACTAATCTCCATGTGCAGGTAATTGAGAAGATATTTCTTATTCAGTTCAAAACCAGCTACTTACTATGTCATTGTTCATATTATTTTGTGACAAAAACAGAAGACTAGACAAAATTATACTCTGCAATTGGGTCAAATAAATCATATGTTGATTGACGACACGACGTAATAGCATTTTTAAAGATAAAATAGTTATTTGGTTTTCTTGTCTCGGTGGTCCAGCGGTCGAGCACACGGCTTCTGATCCAGAGTTCTGGGTTCGATTCCTGACACTGGCTCACACCAATGACTTTTCGAAATTGTTTTCGGAAGTTAAGTGTGATAAATATCGACGACTGAAATCTTTGTGCCCGGTATGGCAATAGGTTCGCCACGTATTCCATTTGGGACGTAAACATAACGGCGAGACGAGGCTTAACGGCCGATATCTACACTTTCGGGTAACAAAAGGCGTGAAGTTATGTTATATGGTTTTCTTGGTCAAATTAATAAGCATTTGGTAGATTAATTAATAAGTATTTTGTTCTGTTCCTTCTTAATAAAATTACTTCAAGATAATAATGTATCCAGAACCTGTTATTAATTATCTAGCAATTCCTTATATAAACAGGATCGGTGATCTATATATGAACTTGCAAGCACTAGAAGCACTAATTAAGTGGAATCACTTCGACTAACTTGGTATGTTTATAAAAGTAATTAAATAAAAATTTAATATTAAAAAATCTACTAGTAAAAGTTTCTAGACATATTTGTGTCTGAGATTATCGCGAATCACACTCATAACATTGAAACAACTTTTTATGGATTATATCGCGTTTATTTAGAACTTATTTTCTATTGACGTTTCGAACTCTTTACAGAGATTATTTTCACGAGTGATGATCGTGAAAATGATCACTACTCGTCGTAATAAGTTCTAAATAAACGCGATATAATCCATAAAAAATTGTTTCAAAGTTTCTAGACAGTTAAAAGTATTCTAACTAAACCTATTATATCCATTAATATTCTGTAATTTCTTTATAATAGAACAGATTAAATAATATAACGAATTCTACGATATCAACGTCACTGAACTTTGAGCAGCTGACAGCAATTAAAAAGAAATTTACAAAGCTTTATAAATAAGTTGTAATTGATCATCGTTCTATCGATTAACTAGTGACTCATCATTAGTCCCTGTGTAAAATAATCCTCTATCAAATCCTTCATTCAAACTTTGACGGACCTCGTGATGTATTAGTAAAACTACCGACTGCAGAATCGAGGTTGGCGGGTGCTATCCCCACCCGAGTACAAATATTTGTGACAGGCATGAATGTTTGTATGGTGTGTGGGTGTTTCTCTGTATTTTATAAGTATGTATTTACAGTATATGTGTATTAATATACGTTATCTAGTTACTTAGCATTTAGTTGCTTAGCTTGGAACTAGAGGGTGCTGTGAGAATTGTATCCACGACTTATTACTTTACAGTACGACAGTACGATTACGAGTATTATTACTTTACACTAAATTTCAGCAAATCACTTGCAAAAATTTATATATAATTATAGCTGTTACAAAAACTATAACTCGTATGTCTTGTAGGACTTCACAAGAGTACTCTTTGTATCTATAAGTCGCATGAACCTTACGAACAAAACCGTCTTTAGTATGGCACCCATCTTGTATAATAAATTACCTAAATCTGTGAAAGAATTAAATACTGCTGCATTCAAGATAAAAAGTTATACCATTTTTAATTAAGAGATCATGTTATAATGTGACAGATTCCCTCAATGACAAAGAAATTAATTAATTTTCTTGAAATGTGACATGTTTAAATATATATTTCTGTTTTTCCTCTTTGCATGACAAATGAATTGTTTTTGGGATATTTTTTTTGTTTCGCCTGTATTATGTTAAACTTTAAACATTTTATGCTAATAATGTATTTTATTTTTTTATACTCATAAGTATAGTTACACATCTAATAACCAGAACTAGATATCATCATTCATCATCATCATAAGCCATTTTGAGGTCCACTGCTGGACATAGGCCTCCCCCATAGAGCGCCACAACTGCCGGTCCGCGCAATCATGGAGGGTTTTTGCCATAATCGCCACGCTTGGCAGGCGGGTTGGCGATCGCAGTAGGCTGTATTGTCTTGAGAGAGAATGCTGCTGCCCATTCTTCTAGCTTTTCCCTTAGTCGCCTTTTACGACACCCACGGGAAGAGATGGCGTGGCGGTATTCTAAGCCGGTGCCACACACGAACTAGATATACAATTCATAAATTTAAATTTTGCATAATTATTAATATAAATATTATATTAAATCAATATAATTGCTTCACTTCGTATATCAGATACTTCTTTTATTTCATTTTCCAAAAAAATTTGGATTCATGATTTTTTTTTAATTTTGCACTTTCCACGTCCTACAGGAACCAGAGCAACTAATGTAATTAAGGGCAATGAACTAACGTAGCAGTAGTGATGGGCAGCAGTAAACCCGTAAAAATAATAAATGATAAATGAAATAAATAAATCGCTGGTTTATTACAAATTAGTCATTTGAAGAATGATGGAATAATTTGCTCTTACCCCTGTTCTTATCCTGTAAAATTTTATCAGCTATAAGAAATTTTAGGCTTTTGCGTTTCATATTAGATAAACATATCTCATTATCTAGGCGTAAGGTAATCTTAGCGTCTCCTAGCATGCCGCAAGTCTGCTTGTGACCACGGCCCTATAGATCCCACCGACCTGAAATTGTATATGGCCGCTCACTATGGCCGCACCCTTACCGAAGTCAAAGTGCGGGACCATGAAGCGGTAGGTCTTGCCGCCACCTCAAGCGTATAGCTCTTGATGGTACTCACAAGGAGAGTCGCCCCTTAAATTTCTTCACTCCCTATTGTCCGGTTGGGTTCTGTAGCAATTTAACGCCTGCTGACCGCGCGCTACGCGCCAGACCTAGCCGACACTCCGTGTTTCGGATGGCCGGCGCGATGGTACGCTCACCTCACATTTATTTTATTTATATATTTTTAACCAGTTTAAGATCAAAAATTAACCTGACTTGTGTATTATCCCTTATACAAAAATTATACACAATAAAATATATCTAACATAGATTCTTACAGGATGAGACGCATTACTACCGGTGACCAAAAACATTCCAAATGTCGTCATTAGAATTAATCGCGCTTTTGTTATTTCAGGACTCTTTCAATTTCCATCGGTGGGGTCAAGGTTCCTTCTCAGTCGTCGCCCGTCGGGTAGTTAAGGCAGGTTAATTTAAATCTAAAAAAAAAAAACAAATAAGCGATAACGGCGTTATAATCTGTTAAAGAATTATATTTTAAATTGAAAATTGACATATGCAAAGTAAATTCATTTTTATATCCTCAAAAATATTTACTACATCTGAAATAAGAAATTATTTTTATTTCTAAGGAGTCAAGTGAAATAAATGACTTTTACAAAACCGTTTAAAGCTATTCTCGTGTATGTACATCAAAAGATCAACACGAATAATAAATTCTAAAACTTTTCTATTTTTAAATTCGGCAAATACACACGGAATCTCATTAATTAAATTAAATATTATATCTAAATATATTTATCGATATTTATCGATATAAACACAAATACCGAATACAACACTATAGCCATTGTAGTGCTCATGCAGCCGCAACCTACTTATATAATAAAGTGAGTTAATTTTTTAACCTATGAATTTTATACGAGTTAATACTGAGGGAGGCTTTTAGAGGCTCTTTAATCTTTACTTAATGAATAAAATATCTGACGTTGTTAAAAAAAATACCATATTATTTTATTGTACGAAGTGATTCTTACAAAGTAACTATTTAATTTTGGAGTTTTCATGATGAATTGGTTAGCAGGCACTAGAGGCATTTAAGAGCTATTTATTTGGGTGCAGGATGCTTGTAAAACTAGTATCCACCATGGAACCAAATATTTATATCAGTGGAAGGGCCACGCAGTTAGCTGAATGAATGAGCGAGCTCGACCTGTGAAATACCACGGTCTTTAAGATATATCGACTTAAAGTGCCTCATATTGCGTTTTGTTCGGGGAGAGAGATGTCTGGAAGCCCAGCCCCCGCTGGCTGCTGAACTGCTTGATAGCTTACCCCCTATCCCATAAAAAATTAAAACCTATTGTTAAACGCCGGGCACAATTTTATCAGTTATCATTATTTAACACAAAAAACTTCTGAAAAGAATTTTAAAAAGTCATTAGTGTGACAACGGATTCGATGCCACGACTACGAAGCGGGGTGCTGGATCTCTGAATCACCGAGACGATTAAACTAAATTATGATTTTCTAAATATTGTGTGTAATTAGAAATGCTGTACAATTATTCAAAAGTGTACCAGAAACTACTCGAGGCGGTAGTCCAATCCACTCGGCAACTAACATAAATCTAACTTAACCTGTGTTAAGTTACGTGGGGCGTAAGTTTTGCCAACTTAATTCCAACTTAGTTCGTATATGTGTAATGAAATTTTAGTGAGGGCGAACCTTCCTACCGGCTATTTGTTTTTTGAATCACGAGATACGTAATAATTGAAAATTATTACAACTTACATACATACATAACTTCACGCCAAATCCCTTGCGGGGTAGGCATAGAGAACAGAGCGCCATAAGGCTCGATTCTTACACGCCTCACACGCTTCGTTGACTTTCATAACTCTTTTCATGCATGCGCGTTGGTTTTTGAGGCTCCTAACATCACCTTCCTCCAGAACACGTTCTATTTGGTCATGGAATGTGGGTCTTGGCCGTCCTAGACTCCTACATCCATCCACTTTTGCATGGTATATATGCTTAGTCAGTCTTGCATCAACCATTCTTTATTTTTTATTTTATTACAACTTTCTTCTATATATTAAATAACTTAACTTTAACGAATAGCAATTAATTTAACTTAACGTCAATAAATGTTAAAAGATAATAATTTTAATATTATATGTGCACCTAATAACGAAAGGTATAGGCAGTTGGTAACTTCATAATAACAATCTCTGGGAGAAAATTTTTTTACTCTTAAATAAAATTCTAAATATAAGTGTTTGTTCTAAGCGAGTGGTTTATATACGTCAATTTTACAAACAATTTCACATAGTACATTCATATCAAAGAGAAGATTGGATAAATATCAGTTCCAAAGACAAACACCCTTTGCAGAGGAGTAGCAATGCTCAAACTCATTCAACAATTAAAGATTATTTAAGTTTGCACGTCAAACTGTAAGTCAAAATAATGAACTTTGTTTGTGAGCGCTTGGAATGTAAGTCAATAAGAACTTATACAACGAATGGTTGATTTTAATTACTTAGATTTATTTTTTGTTATGATATTAATATTTAATTTAACATAGTTTATTTATATATAATATTTTATTAATATCGTTTAGGTATGTGCATAATAATTGTTTTTCGGAAGTTATGTGTGATAAATATCGATGACTGAAAACTTTGTGCCCGGTATGGCAATAGGTTCGCCACCTATTCCATTTGGGACGTAAACATAACGGCGAGACGAGGCTTAACAGCCGCTGCCTACACCTTCGGGTAACAAAAGGCGTGAAGTTATGTTATGTTATGTGCATAATATAATAGCTACGTAGTGGCTTAGTAAAGAATCCTTATTTAACGGTAGTCATAAGTTCGATAAAAATAAATTCTTGCACTTTTACTTTTAGATTACTCGGCAGAACATTAAAACAAGATTTCACCATGATTAGCTGTATAGTTTAGGTATTTAAAAGCAACAAAAATACAAACAAAAATAATCATTACATAGTATAAAACAAAGTCGTCCCCTTAAATGATTAGATTTTTGAAACTTCGCTACGAATTTTGATGTGTTTTTTTTTTTTAAATATATTTGTTTTTTTTTTTAATAGATATATATCTACATGCTGGTTTGTATGTAATTATTAAACAACTAAACCACTACAGTATATTGTATTCACGACTCCAATAATATTCCATTAAAGCGGCTTACTAATGATGCTCTACCAATTACTCTTAAACATACGATTTCTTTATACTGGCTTCAAAATTAAATTTCGAAAGCCTGAGATAGCGTTCCGTTCAAGAGTTTTCAGTACAACCCTTTATTTATTTCCCAATCAATAAATTCCAGTTTAATAATTCACGGGCAAAAGAGAGCTCAAGTTGGTATTAGAAGTCATGCTTTCAATTTACATTTCTTTTGATTTTTTTATAAATGCTCCGCCTGTGGTAACGGAATAATAAGAGACGAACTTATTGGTAGAAATAAATAAATACATACATACTCATTTATGGCTTTATTATTCGTTATGTGAATTCAATAGAATATGTAAGAGTTGTCTTACTCTTTAGAGTTTTGTCTTTAGAAGTGGTAGAGCCAAGCAGCCAAGCAGAGCCGGCTCGACAGGTGAAATACCACGACCTCTCATAAGATCGACGTAAAGTGGCTCATGCCGCATTTCGTTCGGTGAAAGAGGTATCCGGAGGCCCACCCCCCTTTCCCATCCCATCCTATCCAACTCCCTTAAACGAAACGCAACTGTAACACTGTATGTGTTGCAGGTGTCCATGGGCGGCGCTGGTCACTTGACATCAGGTGACACGCCTGCTCGTTTGTCCTCCTATCCCATAAAAAATATATATATATATATGTCAAGATTTTATTTTGTTTATTAATAAATGGGTGCATAGATCAAACAGCTAAAATGTAGGTAAGAGTAATAAGGACTAAAACTAATTCGACAGCTTATAAACTAAGAAGTAATTAAAGCTAAAGTGACTTAAGTCAAGGAAGGGAGTGTAACAATCGCTTAGTATGACATTCAATACTTTCTGTCTAACTCTGAAAAGACTTCGCTTCAAATGAAAAGTATATTGAAAAGAAAAGTAAGAAGTAAAATAGAAAACAATTCACACAGCACCATTTAGTTTTGTCAAATGCGCTAAAAAACTAAATGATTGTGTTATAGAACATTGGCAAGGGGGAACAAGGTAAATAAAGACATATTAACATAACCTCACGCCTTTTAAACCCAAAGGTGTAGGCAGTGGCTGTTAAACCATAATGTTTACGTCCCAAATGGTATAAGGTGGCGAATCAATTGCCATACCGAGCACAAAGTTTCTAGTCAACGATATTTATCACACATAACTTTCGAAATTAATTTCGTTATGTCATTGGTTTGAGCCAGTAATCGAACCCGGGTCTTCTTGGTTCAAAAGCAGGATGCTCGACCACTGGACCATCGAGACCGTCTTTTCATCATCATATCATTATAAATATTTGTACTTTGGTGGGACCGCCGGCATCTCTACTCCCCAAAAATATTTCTTAAAACTCTTTCGCCTCTAGTCTACTAGGATTTGAACTCGATATTTACTCGATTTTTAAAAGCAACCTTTGAATACCTGTAAAAAATATATAAATTTGTTACACGCATCTTAACCTCTTTTTTTTTGCTACGCGAGAAAATGCTTTATGCACACCGCACGCCTGGGAACGGCAGGGGGTAGTGTGGGACTCCCAGAACAGTAAACTGCAATCCAATCCTAGGGTTACCCACTAAAACCCTGCAGCGGCCTTCCTCCGGCATTGGGTGGTCCAGGATACAGTTAACTCCTCTGGTCGCCCCCCCTCTGTCACGATAGGTTGCTCATCCTCGAGGAGCCTCGGCGAGGCTCCCCCGGGCGGGGTGGCTCCGACCACCCGCTGTAAAGAGGCGCGCGGCCGGCGGCGCCCCCGACGACCCTCCCCGGCCGCACCGGGGAGTCATCCATCCCGGGCCGCGACCCGGGCGCAGCCGCGGGGTGTGCACCCTCACGGCCCGTCGGCGGCGGCGATCACTGAGCTCGCCACCGCCGCCTTCGAGCGGGATCGGCTCTCTCCCGAACCCGCTCGGCGGCCTCCTTCTGGAGCAGCACAGCTTTGCAGAAGGAGACCACAGCCCTCCACTCCTCCTCGCCCGCCAGCATTGCCGCGACCAACGCCGACGGGGACAAGTCTCGCCCGATCCCGTCCACCAGGACTCAGCGCTCGGCCGCCCAGGCCGGGCAGGCCTCCGAGTCCAGGTCGGATGCGCAATGGTGGCATCTCGCCGTCACTTCACGTTTTATTCGACTCAGATACTCACCAAAGCACCCGTGCCCGGTGAGTATCTGAGTCAACCTGTAGGTGACAGTGCCCCCTTTACGGAGCACCCAGACCTCGAGGTTTGGCAGAACGGCCCCGAAGGTGCGCTGGCGCGCGCAGCCCTGGAGGGCCAGCGCGTCGCGCCAGCGCGTCGCGCCAGTCCCCCAGGACCCGCCGGAAGGCCTTCCGCCTCCGCACTTCGTGACCCCGCGTACGCATATTAACCTAACCGGCAAACCGGTAAAGGTCGACCTAGGCAAACGTATTACCATCAAATCAATGATGTGTTAGGGAAGAGCCAGAACAGGAGTGTAATGAGAGTGAAAGAAGCAAGAAATTATGATGTGAGCATCGTATGGATATAATGGAAAGAATTTATCTTTCCTGTACGATTAATAATGTCCTAATAATAATATTCGACCTTAGTGATGAGATTTAAAAATAACTAGCTAAAAACGAAATGAGAAAAATGATTATGAACATGAAAATAAATAAAAATAATAAGAATAATGGTATTTTATTATATTCGGACATAAATAGGAAATAGGTCGGCTGAATAATTTAATTATTATGTATTGTATTTATTATCCATATGTATATTGAAATTATGTATTGTAACTATGTATTGTATTGTATTATAACTTCATATTATGTATTTATGGGCCAGGTTGCCTGAAATAAATGATTATTATTATTATTATAAATAAATACACCCACTTCGTACACCAATATCTATACATTAATCAATACAATATTTTATATGGAAGAATAATAACGGACCCAACAGATATTGTCCTGCATGATATATCAAGTAATTAGGATATTAAACAAAGTAAGAAATGAAAAACAAACAACATAATCATTTTGTTATGCTGTATTTATAATTAACATCAAGTTTTTATAAAAAACAAAGTTGTGAATCTAAACCGCCCTGTAATACACTTGAATACACACAGAAAAAATCATTCAAATCAAGTCAGCCGTTCAATGTCAATACACGTACAAAAGAATTAAAAATATACTAGTTGACGCCACGAACTTCCGTTTTGCAATGTGTTTAATAATGTAGTACATTGTTTTGATTTATCACTTAGGGTTCAGAAAGCGTTTGCAATTAAAGTGCTAAATCTCGAAAATTAACACTTTTTCTGTACTATACTTCACATAAATTATACAAACAAACCACCCTGTTGACATCCTCTATCTATTAACAATTAGTATAAAAATTCGATGCATAGGTTCAACGATATAGGCATAAAAGTGGACAAACAGCGGAAAGCGACTGTGTTGTATACCATGTAAAGTTAGTGATAAAGAATAATAAAATATCAGTTAGACAAATAAAAAATCAGTTATCTTTTAGTGTTACGCGACTGACGGTCTGTCACATTTATTGCAGTGGTTATACAAAGAAAGAAAGCAGTTTGTGGTCGAGTTAAACAAAATATAGAATTAAAATATTCACCGTCCACTGAATACTTTATGACGGCAGTAAATCTAGGTGAATCGTAAATTTTGCCAGCACCCCGCGATCCTACGAAAAGGGCTCAGATCCTTTCTATGCACAAATGTATATTAACTTACCTATTTCTTATTACTATTGTCCAGGTGACATTCAAGTTCGAGAACCGTATGTTTTATATTTCAAAAAGTTCAAACTAAGTCCTTTGCCGGGTAGGCAGAGAAAACAGATCCCCTTATGGCATGATTCTTACGTACCTCACTCGCTTCATGGACTCTTGTCGCGGTTTATAGCTCCCGACAAGTACTCGTATAATTTAGTCATGGAATGTGTATCGTGAGCGTCAACGACTCCTACAATATGAAGTATTAAACTTCAAAATCATCCTTTTATTGCAAAAATAGAAAAAAAACGTTTAATCACCCGCCAATTAATTACAATTTCATATCTTTTTATTTTTGATTTTATTAAAAGTAATACATCACTAAAGTTATTTGTTAAATTTTGCTTGCTTGTAACGACATGTTAACTCGACAGCGACTCGCCTATAAAATTAACAGAGAACCCATAGTAGCTCCGCTTTCAATAGTCATAGGGAAGATATAGTCAGATGTGGTTTGTTCCCGTTTAACATTTTAAAGCTTTGATTAAACGGTTAACGCATTCGTAGTCTACAATGTCAACTATTTGCTATCTCTTAAACGATTTTGCTGAGTAACAAGACATAACTAAAAATATATTTTAATATTAGAATATTTAAATGTTTTCATGAAGCGTTCGGCAGATGCCTGGACGCAAAGAATGTTATCAGAAAAGCCCAGCTAGCTATTCGCAATACAGTACTGATCCCAATGCTATCTAATGGAAGCGACAGTTGGGTATAGCTCTGCCATGTACATTAAAGTAGGATAAACGCGGTCGAAATGAGGGCAGTGGGCTAAATTACCGAAGTAACTGAACGCGTTGAAAACAAGGTTGTAAGTAAGTAAAGTCAAAGAAGTGATTGAGGCGTGTAAGTTTCGTGTTTTATAGCGCTTTATACTCACCGTCTATCCCGCAAGAGGCTCTGCGTGAAGTTATGTATTTATGTATGTTCATTTTAGTCGACCATGAATCTGAACTTTGTTTTAGTGGTAACCGATTTCTTTAAAGAAATTCGTGTTAGTAACGCTACACGGTCAAAGGTATAAAAAATAGTACGTGGAGTGCCTCTGCACCTAAGAGTCAAACGAGACATTAGAGGTTTCACTTCAAAAAATATAACATAGTTGCATTGCCAGACTTTAAGATATAAAAGGGGATGAGGAAACGAGCCTCCGGATTCTTTCACCATACGAAGCGCGTCATAGGTCATCTTACATCAATTTTCTAACTTGACGTAGCATCTCACAGGTAGAATCAGCAAATTCTTGCAGCGTACTACGAACTCTAGCACTATGATTCTACCACATGATCTACTACAATATGGTACAGTTGAAAACGATACCTGAACTAAATTGGCACCATTTTTACAGTTTCTATGAATAACTTTTGACTTCATAACTCATTATAATACCACCCTATGAATGCAGTGATTATTTTAAAGGCGTGCCGATCAAGTGTGCCGATCGTTACCGAATTACTATCAATCGGATACCCAACGATAAGGAATTAGGATTCGCAGTTTCGGGGAGACGCACTTCTGGGGACTGCGGCGAGGTGGATGGACAACCGCCCGACCAGACCGAAGTTTTTGTCATTGTACGTGCATTGGTAGTAAAGTATTGTCGTTGAGATGCGACAGTAGCTACCCGTGTCGTAATAAAGCATTATTTATAGTCATAATGCTGCTGATCGTTTCAGGTTTCTTGATCAGATTGTTTGGAAGCTATACCAGTGCATGATGGTCATCCAGCACCGCACGGGCCAGTTGTAAGACACATACCTACTTTCACGCTCTCTCTCAAATTCCTACATATAATATATACCAACAAATCGCCACGAGACAGTTATCAAACATTTGGTTAGACCGAAAATAGAATTCAACTATCGGTCTATTGATGAAGTGTATTACAAACAGAGTAGTAGCCGGCAGAAACATTCGACAAGCTTCGGCTGAACGACACTGTTTGTTTCCTTTATAGACTGGAACATGCAGCGTGACGTTTTGCAAATAAACCGTATATATCAACCTACATATTTTAAAATGTATTCTGGCAACCGTTTTTATTCTAACACTAGTTGTTGGCTGTAACTCGGCACGCATTACTTTATAGATTACAGTAATATCTTATACAGATATCAGGACTTTAGTCAAACAACCCTTAGATTGTGTTGTTGAACTTCAGTAATAGACTGGAATAAATTCGTCTCATCTGGTTGTTTTGGAGTTTATCGGAAACGGTGTTTTTGTATTCTGTTATTCTTTTGTAGTAGCATCAATATATTTTGTAATATTCTTAGTTTCTTTTTTTTCTGGACCTTTGTAATGTTTTAGATTAATGTCGTACAATATTTACAATATCGATATTGTGTGGATGGTGAATGATGGACAATGGATGATGGTTGACGGTGAATGATAACTAAGAATTTTGTAAGGGTTAGGTAAAATATTCACACATAATCCGATTTACCTATATATAATGATATATAAATGTGGAGAAAAATGGAGGAGGCCTTTACTCTATAGAGAGGTCCTAAATAGGGAAACAATTTCTGCACGCTATTTATTAGAGAAGAATTTTTTTTTTGTAATACATTAAAATTAACATCACTAGAATATAGTCATAAGTAGTAATCTATATATGTATATAAAAGAGATTTCCACCTATATATTGACTCATCACGATATCTCTGGAACAATACGGCGTAGCGACTTGAAATTTGGTAGGATTATTCCTTTCGCCGAGTAGAGGTCAGCTAAGAACGAATTTTACGAAATTCCACCCACAAGGGGGGTTGCGGGGGTGTTAAAAATGGAAAATAATATATCGTAACCATAAGGCGTAGCGACTTGAAATTTGGTAGGATTATTCCGTTCGCCGAGTAGAGGTCAGCTAAGAACGGATTTTACGAAATTCCACACACAAGGGGGGTTGCGGGGGTGTTAACAATGGAAAATTCCCATTTTTAACCTATAGCTGCTATCGACTTCAAATTTGTCGAAGATATTGCAGTATTAACATAACGGGGCAGCAGTTATTACTTTTGATGCGAAACAGAGTTCGCCGGGTCAGCTAGTATTGTATATTTATATATATATATATAATTTCAAACCTTGCTTGTAACATTATTAAGGAAATAAAAAAGGCTCTATTATTATTATTATATAATCCGATATACCATTACATAGCTTCAATCAAACAAATTAAATTTGTTTTTTGATCCATTAATGAGCATTTATTAGAGAGAAAAAAACAGTTGTTTCCGGGGTTCTTTTATTTGACAAAAAGAAGGAGTGATTCCTTTTTAAATAAAATATTTATATATTGAAGAGTCATACATTACAATACGTGGGCATCAAGCTATTTCTAATTTTAAACCCGAATCAATAATACCAATGATATTTATACAAGTAACCAGTGTTAGCTAGCGAATTCTGTCCATTGGAATAGGTTATTTGTTCAAGGGTGAGTTAATTTTTTTTTATGGGATAGTAGGGCAAACAAGCAGGCGTGTCACCTGATGTTAAGTGACCAACGCCGCCCATGAACACCTGCAACATATTCATATAGTGTTATAGTTGCGTTGCCAACCTTTAAAGGAGTAGGATAGGAAGGGATGGGGAATGACGATGGGCCTCCGGGTACCTCTCTCACCGAACGAAACGCGGCATGAGCCACTTTACGTCGATTTCCGGAGAGGTGGTGGTATTTCACCGGTCGAGCCAGCCCATTCATGCAGCGAACTGCTTATCATTACTTTTTGCATAATTCTATTCTAGCCGTAATGCTACAAAACTACATAGCCAAACAATCCTCCAAAGCTACGCCAACATTTTCGAGTTTACGCAGAACAAACAAATGGAAACAGATTTAACACTTACACAATAATTTGTGCTATAAATACCAAACCAAATAATTGGAAGTCAGCCACAGTTACATCAATTTTGTTTGTCTGTATCGGGTTGCAAATCATTCTATTTTCGATTATAATAACTGTTATAGATCAGACCATTAAATTTTGAATTAGTTCAATTTTAGATGAAAAGAACGTCATGATAAGAACAGTAGGTGTATAAGTCAAGGGTATCAACACGGTCTGTGATATTTTAAAACAGTATATGCTATTTCCATAGTAGCAAAAAAGGTTCTAATATTTGCGGTACCCTAAAAGTGTACTCCTATAAAGAACGCGTGCCTCTGGGGTGCTATGCAAAGCCTACCATTTATTTGCTGTTTGGATAGCTATTTGTTTTATTGTGATTCTGTTTGCGCTGCTCCAGTCTGACCAGTACCAACGTACAAAGTGTTACTAATGCTTTATAAATACAATGTTTTGCATGATAATGAATTAATTTTCTTTCTAGCAGGTCAGTGTTTAGAGATAAACTATTAAATATAATTTTCTTACATACGTCGGTCCAAGTGGTAGATCACACGGCTTCTGATCCATAGGTCCGGGTTCGAATCCTGACACTGGCTCAAACCATTAACTTTTCGAAAGTTAAGTGTGACAAATATCGATGACTGAAAACTTTGTGCCCAGTATGGCAATAGGTTCGCCACCTATTCCATTTGGGACGTAAACATAGCGGCGAGACGAGGCTTAACAGCCGCTGCCTACTCCTTCAGGTAACAAAGGCGTGAAGTTATGTTATGTTCTTACTTGAAATTTGTGAATAAAAACACGACACGATTTTAATATAGAAGTTATTTTCTATTTGCTTTCCTGCATTAATTATAAATAGAGAAATTGAAATGTAAAAAACAAATAAGTATACGAAAAATACAAGAATATATTACTAATCAAATTTTAACTCTAGACACAAAAGCAATGCGTGAGTTGCAGTTTTCTAACCATATAGAAGAGAAATAGTACAACAACAAAAATTACTCATCTCCTGGTGTAGTCGGATAATAAATAATCCTGCATACAAACTAAGGCAGACGCCATAACTCAGTTTGGGATCCGGAATTATTAACTAGGGTTAAGGGTGTACCCCCAATGGATTATGTAAACTATTTAGAATTCGTACTATTCAAATATGATAGTTTGGATGAGCTGAGATTATTCCTCTAAAAGAACCCATTCTAGGTTTAACAGTATTATTTTTTATGGAAATATTATATTTCTAAATTTTTCATATTTCTATTTCTCATATTTTTATCATTTCTCGGTGGTCCAGTTGTCGTACAACCCGTTTCTGAAAAAAGAGGTCGCGAGTTGTGTGGTAAATACCGATCACTGAAAACGTTGTGCCCGGTATTGCAATAGGTTCGCCACCTATTCCAATTGGGACGTAAACATAACGGCGAGACAAGGCTTAACAGCCAAAGCCTACACCTTCGGGTAGAAAAAGGCGTGAAGTATAAAATAGAGTCACTTCACGCTTTGAAACTACGCAACGGATTTTGATGCGGTTTTTTAATACATAGAGGGTGTCAACGGGGTGTTTTTGATCTATAATTCGTATCTAGTGTAGTAAAAAAACCTACTCTTTATTACAGAACAATTATTTTTACGTTTTTAATTAATTATAAGTGTAAAAAAACAGGAATGGTGTCGTGGGACACCAGGTAGGAACGAAGTTCCTTCAGCTAATGTAGAATCGACACATTTTGTAAAAAAAAAAATAGTGCTCAATAAAATTATGTAGGTGTTCCTGATTTTTTTCTTAAATTTTGCTGATTAGTTTTTATTTAAGTACAGGACTCACTACAGGTAGCTTTGTGACGTTTTAGTTTGTAAATACTGGATAATTCTACGGAACAGTGATCGCACTTGTACGTACCATTTTCTGGTTCCTTCTGTAAAAAAATCTATGAAAATATGGAAAATATGAGAAAATGGAAAATAAAACTCCAAAAAGAATTCCGATACCCGGAATCGAGCCTCCTGGGTGAGAGCCAGTATCCTAGCCACTAGACCATATAGCATGATATACAATATTTTTAATAAACCGATAATTGAAAGTGCCCTAGTTTGGCATGGAAAAAGTGTCGTTACAACTTTTCGTAAGAATTTTTTTCCATCTAGCCCCGTTTCACAGCGCGCGATAAGGAACTTCGTTCCAACAAATAATTTTCAAGATTTAGAACTTTAATCGCAAACTCTGCCTGAACCCTAAGCGATAAATCAAAACAATGTACTACATTGTTATACAACTTCAAAAGATCTACAAAAAAGTCCAAGACGGCATATGTCTATCTCTTAGGGATAAACCACAACGACCATTTTTATTTCTTACCTATTTACGTAAAGTAATGTCTTATTTACGAAGCGATTTTAAACATAACAGCATTATTTGTCGTCCAGTTAGTGTCCTAAATAGATTTTGCTTTTAATATTATATCAATATGGCCCTTTACAGCATGTAATTTAGGCGAATATTTACGAAGATATTACAGTATTAACATGGTGGGACATAGCAGTTGTGATGCGTGCCGATAAATATCCCAAATTGGACTTTTTAATATCCAAATTTTACTCATTCATTACTTTTGATGCGGAACAAAGTTCGCCGGGTCAGCTAGAGTAAAATATTTCTAAATCAAAATATAGCCTTTCAGGAGCTCCTGTGTGTCTATACCGTATAGTAATCAGCTTTCTAGCCAACAACAACACACACTGTTACAACTGACACTATCTGTGTTTTAGGTGTCCATGGGCGGCGTTAGTTGCTTACCATCAGCTGGCACGCTTGCTCGAAAGCTTGTATAAAAAAATATACAAGTTTTAGTTTCAGATAACTACCATTGAATGATATTTATGTGTATAGGAAAAATATTTATAAATTAAATTTTATCTGAAAAGAAATAGCCCACTAGGAACCGCCATAAACAAATTTTAGATAAAAATCACAATTTCGAAAGGACCCCATAAAACTGCTACCCAAACGATGCCCATAATAAATTGGGGAGCTTTCCTTCAGGCTCACCTATCAATTTCGTAGGCTCCGTTGCTGATTTCCTATCGCTTTATTTATTAGAATCTTCTCTTATACGTACGCATGATATTTCATGACTCCCATGAAAGGGTTAATTTAAAAACCACTTGACAAAAAATCACGTGGAGAATGAAAAAATCCTCGACTCGAAGTTTTCATATTCCATTTTTCTGGGATACTTACTAATTTTCCCTTATCCGTGACCAAATAGAACGTGTTCTGGAGGAAGGTGATGTCAGAAGCCTTAAAAAGCGACACGCGTGCATGAAAACAGTTATGAGAATCAACGAAACGAGTGAGGCGTGTCAGAATCGTGCTTTATGGCGCTCTGTTCTCTTTGCCTATCACGCAAGGGTGTGAAGTTATTTAAGTATGTACTTACTAATTTCTAAAAAATCAATGGCACTGTCAGCTAAAAACGTAAAATTCTGATAGTTTCTGTTAACACTTCTCTGCACAAAGTATCTTTTTATGGTTTAGGGGGATGTGGATCGGAAGTGGGGAGAGGAGGAGGAAAGGGGTTGGACCTCCGGATACCTCTCGGACCGAGCAAAACGCGGCAAGAGCCACTTTACGTCGATATTGTGGGAGGTCGTGGTTTTTCACCGGTCCAGCCAGCCCATTCATGCAGCGAGCTGCGTGGCTCTACCACTATCTCTGTTTATTGAGTTAAAAAATTAAAATTATCGACTACTTTTTTGTGAAAAATTTAAAAATTATATAACTCTTATTTCCGGTAAGAAAATTGCACGATAATAAAAGAAATATAATTGAAATTAATTAAAACCACAATAGTGTAACATAATAGCAACAAATATTAATAAACAACATAACAGCAATCAGAAATTAAAGGATTTCATGAATAAGTTATTTGATACAGAAATGGTTCGACGCGTCACCTCTTTTCTTTTGATTGTCATAATAGTAAGTTATTAATAAATAATATTATTCAATCGTCATAATATATATTCAGGTATATTAACATGGTGAAAATTATAACTTATAGTAGAATCACATCATCATAGTTCTTTCCAAATGCACCCATCCATATGAAAATAAGAATAATATGAAAGTATTGAAAAGTCATTAACACTTTTTTACATTTTACATTTAACTGTCCTTAGCAACAAATTGCTCTATAATTGTAAATGCCGAGCTATTTTTAAAATAGAAATAGCCTTTTGTGGACAGTTACTTGCTTTATAAATAATAGCTTTTATTATACGACATTTATGAATACCAATAAAAATCATATCATTCTATAGTAAGTACGTTATTAGTAGTTTACAAATAACTTTTTACATAGAACGGTGTCATAATTTGAAAGTAACATTAGTAGTGTCTAATATCTAAATAATCTTCATTACCTTAATATTTTTCAGAATGTTGTTATCGCTAATATATCCCAAGATACTTGGAGCATTCTACACAAGTTGCTGGGCAAACATCCTCGAAGTCCTATCATAGTGGTTCTAGATACATACTCTGAACATGGCAATGCTTTGAGATCCAGTGATTACCCCCATCATACAAGACTAAGATCATTAGGATTAGATGAGAATATAGATGATGAAAAAGGTAGACATTGGATGAAGGAGGTGTTAAGGGTAAGTATTTTAGTCATGTAATAAGCTTTCATGGTTACCCATGAAAGCTTTTGAAGTCAGGATGGATTATTCTAAATTAATAAAAGCTACACGCAAATCTATATAGGTATTTTAGTCCAGTAAAATAAGCATCGAATAGCCTTAGCGTTGAAAAATATACAAGTGAAAGTTGTAGACAATTTTTTGACCTACAGATCGGAACAGGATATCAAAACGATAAAAGAAAATACCAAATAATAAATTTAATTTACAGTCAACTGGCAACGAAGAGGATCCCTCAGTACAAGAGACAAATGACAGATTCAAAAGCGCCCTCCGCGCACGTTGTTCAAAATATATGGAGTGCAAAATATCATGTAAAGAGAAAACTAAACCAAAAAAGGTACCTTCATGTCAAAAGAGTTGCAAAGATGTTTACGATTATCTGACCATGTGCAATCCACCAGGTGGTAAGAAAAAACAGAAGGACTCGTGTGGAGACAGTGATGAGACAGATAGATGCTTACCACCAACAAGAGGGAAAACTCTGCCACCTGGTTGGAGAACCTAAATTTTGGAATAAATAATAGTGTTTCCCAGCCCAGAATCGATCCCACGAATTCTTGATACATAATCAAGCTCGAACACTGGACCACCGTGAACTGAATATTAATTTAAAATTAAATTTTAAATAAGTTTATTTTATGAATCTATTGAATAATAGACTTTAATAATGTTATGCCTATTAATTTAATAAACATAACATAACTTCACGCCTTTTGGTACCCGAAGGTGTAGGCAGCGGCTGTTAAGCCTCGTCTCGCCGTTATGTTTACGTCCCAAATGGAATAGGTGGCGAACCTAATGCCATACTGGGCACAAAGTTATCAGTCATCGATATTTATCACACATAACATCCGAAAACAATTTCGAAAAGTCATTGGTGTGAGCCAGTGTTAGGAATCCAACCCGGACCTCTGATTCAGAAGCCGTGTGCTCGACGACTGGGCCACCGAGACTGTAATTTAATAAAATTTAATGTAATTTAAATACTGTTTTTTATTCCAATTTAGCGAAGTGATTTTTAAATTGTATTTTTAAAGGATGCAGTTTTGTTTTTGACTCATGAATGGGTGATCAATTGTAGCTTAACCCCAGGTGTGTGAGGTTGACGACCTTATCTCCAGGCGCCATCAGGTAAAAAGTGGGTGCGTGATGTATGCACCTCTTTTTACCCACCCACAATTTATTACCAATAATAAAATTGCAATATCTAAAAAATGTCAAGCTCATATACATTTCAATGGACTACATTGCTCAGCTATTCGTAGAATAAGGCAAAAATATGATATGACGATATCATCAATAACACTTTATATATCTTACTTACAATAAATAGAATAATACAAGATGGTATTTCTCACAAATAATTGTAATCGCGTGGGTATCGAACCAGCCAACCTGCATTCAGCAGACAGTGTTTTTTTCGGACATGTAGAAAGAATGGATGATGTAAGATTGAGTAATCAGATATAAAATGCAAAAGCGGATGAATGTAGGAGTCGAGGACTGCTAAGCTAAGACACATTTTGTGACCAAATAGAACGTGTTCTAGAGGAAAGTGATGTTAGGAGCCTTGAAAAACGACGCGCGTGCATTTAAAAAAGAGTTATGGAAATAACCGAGGCGAGTTAGGTGTGTAAGAATCATGCCTTATGCCGCTCTGTTCTCTCTGCCTACCAACGTAAGTTATGTATGTATGTATACTTCATAGAAAATGTTAATACAATTCTGAGTGGTACTTTTGTTGTGTATTATTTGTCACGAACAATATTAACTAATTATTGGTTAACATGGGCTCGACCGGTGAAATACCACGACCTCTCAGAATATCGACCTAAAGTGGCTCATGCCGCGTTTCGCTCGGTGACAGAGGTATCCGGAGGTCCAACCCCTTCCCCCACCTCTTCCCATCCCACGTCCGACTCCCTTAATATCCCATTGTAAGGAGCGGCAGAGCAACTAACACTATTTATGTTCAGGTGTAAATGGGCGGCGTTTGTTGCCCACCATCACGGTGAAACACCTGCTCGTTTGTCCCTATACTATAAAATAATAATAATTACATAATAACCTAAATGATAAACATTTTCTTTGGGTTGTTTGGCAGACATCGCAGCTTACGAAAAGACCGCCTGTTGTACTTACTTAACATTTACAATATACTTCATAATATAATGTATTTTAATTGGAGTAACAAATATTAAGTGTATTCTATTTTAAAAATTGCTTAGAAAAGTTTAAGCAATACGGCTGAGATTAACTACTATTTAACCCAGCGACCTTTGTTTCGCCCCGGAATCCAAAAGAATAAATAAAAATTGACATTTCTGGGGTATCACTAAAAGATAGAAATACAACATCCAAGACTTTTGTAGAACTTGTAAAGCTGTATAAAAATGTAGTACATTGTTTTGATCTGTCGCTTAGGTTTCTGCCGGCGTTTCCAATCAAAATGCAAAATCTCGAAAATTTTAACTTTTTCTTTACTACAGTATACTTAAATTATAGATACAAACCACCCTGTTGACACCCTCTATCTATTAAAAAAATCGCATCAGAATCCGTTGCGTAGTATTAAAGATCTAAGCATTTAAGAGGACAGACCGCGAATAGCGACTTTGTTTTATACTATATAATGATATGTGTCCAAATAATCTCTCGTTCTCCAGTATTGAAATTATCAGATTACAGTTCTGTCACAAGAGGTGACATAACCTATTACAAGACACATTGGGAACATTTTCTCTAGTGTTATTTATCAGACATAACGTCCGGAAAAACATTACGTCATAATTATAACTGGGGATTTTCCGTCCACGATATTCAAATTAAAAAATAACGCTTTTTTAACTCGAAAGTGTAGCGTCTGTTAAGCCTCGACTCGTGGATTTTCGACGTCCCAAATAGAATAGGTGGCAGAACCTATTGACATATACCGGACACAGTATTGTCAGTTATCGATACTTATTACACAGTTTTATTTGTTTGTTACACAACAATTAATGAAATACTTTCGAGAAGTCTGTCAAGTCAGTCAAGCGAGGCCGGAATCAATCCTGCGACATCTTGATTCAGAAGCAGGATGCCTGACATCTGGACCACCGAGCAGATTTTAAAATGATATCAGTTAAAACTAATTCTATCAGTACATATATAATACCTCTTTTGATTTAAAAGTGTCGTATTGCAGGTAGATAATATTGGGTATAGGTTACACTTACAAGCGTTCTCGTAAAGACATTCCACGAGATGTATTCCGTCGGCATTCAGCCAAGAATGTCTAGGAAAATTCCACTTTGGAAATTATGGAATATCCATATACAATTTCGTTTTATTTCAAGGAGAAATTTGCGGCTTTAAAGCCAAATTTGAGACCGATATGCTCTTGAGTTAGGATTATTATTAATATCTTATAAGGATTATCAACGACTTATACTAAGCTAGTTTATACCCGCGACGTCTCTAGCATACAAATACTTAACTTGTTATCGTCCAGATAACATAGAACTGTAATTATTAGCAGGCAGTAGGTAATATATCTATATAAATTCTTAATTGTTGTATTTGTTGTTATATTTACCTGATAATGACTAAGAAAAATCCTAAACATTAATAAAAAAATGATGTGGTGTCGTGGGACACCAGGTAGGAACGAAGTTCCTTCGGCTAATGTAGAATCGATACAAATTACAAAAAAAAATCGTGCTCAATTTTATGTAGGTTTTCTTGATTTTTCTCTTAAATTTCGCTGATTAGTTTTTATTTAAGTACAAGAAAGTATTTAGGAAATATAGTATTTTAGGAAATAATAAATTACTTAAAATAAAAAAACATCGTAATTCAAATTATCAACTAAAATAACAAAATATGTCTCTTTATTTTTGTTTGACAACATAAAATTACATAGAAATAGAAAAATAGAAATAATATTATACACTACTCGCTTGTGTATGCGACTGTCGCGCCTGCGCACGTCTCATTTAACGGTTTTATTCCACGCACTTTTTTCCACGGATTTTTTCTTACGGTTTTACTATCACATTTTTTTCAGTTCGCTCGCGCAGCAAAATCCCTATCCCCTCCAAGCCTGCCGTAAGGAACTACGTTCCAAAAAAAAAATTCTGGAACTACGGATGCGGGCCCGCCGCTATCCACGTTATTTATCGAGAACGTAAAAATAGGTAATAGAGAAAAACTATTCAAATAAAAGTTGTAGACAATTTTATGACCTACAAATTTCAGCTAACATAAATTCGTGTGTTCCTGATAGAGATCGAGATAATTGAGAGGGCTGATTCTTAAGACCTTTGACTTTGAATTATTTGTGACACAAACACGTGATCATATAAGAGTTCTCTACTAATCATTAGGACGCCAAAACATAGGCGTATGCAAATTCACAGCTTGTTAGCTTCCGTTTCGAGTTTGAGCGTTTATTTAACTGTACTAAAAATAATATGACTAAGCAGGTATATAATGCATAAGCGAGATGGAGGAGGACGGATGTAGGAGTCGAGGACGGCCAAGAAACACTTTCCATGACCAAATAGTACGTGTTCTGGAGGAAGGTTAGGGTAGGAGCCTCAAAAATCGACGCGCGTGCATTAAAAGGGTTATAAAATTTAACGAAGCGAGTGAGGCTTATAGGAATCGTGCGTTATGGCGGTTTTTTTTCTCTGCCTACCCCGCAAAGGATTTGTCGTAAAGTTATGTATGTAATTATAAGATTCAAAACGGCTTGACCCGTTTTTACAATAACTTCTAAACCTTAAAGATCTGATTTTAATAATATAAACAAATTTTCAATAGAATACTAGATATTGTGTGGTTAATGTGGCTTCGATCGGTCTGTGAATATGCTGTAGGCTATATAGATAATGTCAGAGCAACCATAAAGGCTCCAATCACCGATTAAAATTATTAAAACATGTAATAAAATCGACCGGATTTTTTAAACATACCGTTATCGAATTGTAAAAATTGATTAAATTTTGATTAAAACAGCAAAAAGTTCTATATAAGGTTAAACTGATAATAGCCAGACAGCTATGGCGTCGAAAATGTCCACTCTCAAGTATGCGCTCAATATTGCAGTATGGTTCCTGATTATCGTAAGTTTCTTTATTTAATTTATTTTACTAAAAGCTTTTTTCTTATTCTGACTTCTTTCATCATTGGCTTAACACAAGGACTTCGATTTGGACGTTATTTGGTTCAACTGGTTAAAAGTTAAGATAACTGTATCTGCATTAATGTAATAATAATTTTCAGACCGCTACATTCCATTCCATTCCAATATTTACAATAAATAGTTATTTGACACATTTTTTTCTTGTATAAATGATTACGTACTTTTACAAGTTTAATACCTAAAGGTGTAGACAATGGCATTCAACGTCTAGATATGGCTTATATACAGAATGAGCTATATGACCCCTGTAAACTATTAACAACTTTGACATCCATTATCTAATCTACAGACAAATTGTAATCAAAGCGTAAATAATTTACAGAACGCACGAATATTAGCAGCAGAATATTCCAATGCGCTGTCAACGCATGATGAACAGGCTTCAAATGATGATAGACCTATAGTTCTGCTGTTGAATAATGAGTCAAAAGACCATAAGAGAAATCGTTGGAACAATTTGGATTCTGAATCGCATGAGAGATATGGTAGTGACGCTTTAGACAAGGATGTACCATACCCGTTTTTATATCTTTACAGATTGGCTCAACAGGTTTGTGGTTTTTTTTATTTGATTAAAATACCATTGATTACGTTGTTAGTATTATTTCTAATATCGTAGATAAGATTCGTTTATAGCTATTTTAAAATTTGTCGAAGATGAAAAATTAATTCAAATCAAAATTTGAAAGGGAGTGCCGGTATAAAAGTAAGGAATTTTCCGATGGTTCGGACATTTATAAATAATAGATGATTCAAGATTGACTAAACTAATACAGTGCAAAGGCAGAAGGCTGTAGGAGTTGAGAATCGACCACGATACACTTCCTACGACCAAGTGGAACGGGTCCTTGAGGAAGGTGTATGTATGTATAAATAAAATTATATCCGTCATCTCAGAGGTTATAAAGGTTAGCACTCCACTTTATAATGAGAATGTTCGGGTGTGAACAATTTCTCAATCATCATCATCATTAGCTTGTTGCAGTCCACTGCTAGACATAGGCCTCTCCCTTTTTGCGTCACAACATCCGATTCTCTGCCTTCCGCGTCCAGTCTTTTCCAGCAGCCTTTCTGAGCCTTTCCTTTTTTATGATTAATTAAGATTATTTTAAATGTGATACATGATTAACTAAATTATGCACAATATATCTATGATCACGTGCTAAATCTTCTAGAATAAATGATATGAAGTTACAAAAATATGCTATTTCTATATTTAGTTATCAAATTGTTCTTAAGATGTTAAATTATAATTTTATAATACTTGTGTAGGTCCATTGGTAGAGCACACGGATTCTAATCCACAGGTCCGGGTTTGAATCCTGACACTGGCTCACACCAATGACTTTTCGAAATTGTTTTCGAAAGTTAAGTGTGATAAATATCGATGACTGAAAACTTTGTGCCCGGTATGGCAATAGGTTCGCCACCTATTCCATTTGGGACGTAAACATAACGGCGAGACGAGGCTTAACAGCTGCTGCCTACACCTTCGAGTAACAAAATGCGGGAAGTTACGTTATGTTATGTTATGTTATATTACTTTTACAGGTTACCGGAAACCGAATTAAAAATATTAATTTTCACCATACTAAGTACAGCCACGAAGACAGTGGCCACGTAAAAGAAGACTACACAAGGCATGTCGGGAACAATATAATTTATAATCATAACAGATATTCTGATGATGCCCATCATCATGATAAAAGGCACCACAGATATAACCGTATTAAAAGATGGCCTCGAGGCTACAATTATGATTCTAATATAAATTATGATAAAAAATCAAAGAATAGAAATGATAATCAGGTTAATAGATACGATGAGAGGAACGATGATAGACGCGACGACAGATACGATGATACCCTAGGTGAAAACCAAGATGATAAACGCGCTGATAGCCGAGATGATAGACGCGATATAAGACACAATGACAGGCACTGGAATTGGCACGATGATAGACGTGATGATAAACACAGAGATTGGCACGATGAAAGTCACAAGGATTGGCACGATGATAGACGTGATGTAAGGATCGATCATAAACGCCATGATAGCCGAGATAATAAACACAATGACAGGCACTGGGATTGGCACGATGATAGGCACAGCGATTGGCACGATGATAGACGTGATGTAAGGAACGATCATAAACACCAGGATAACCGAAATAATAAACACAATAATAGGCATTGGGATTGGCACGATGATAGGCATAGCAATTGGCACAATAATAGACACGATGTAAGAAACGACCATAAACACCAGGATAACCGAGATAGTAAACACAATGATAGAGACTGGGATTGGCATGATGATAGGAAAAATGAGAGGTATAGGGATTGGCATAATGATGTACACAATAATAGACACAGTGATTGGCACGATGATAGACGTGATGTAAGTCATGATAATAAACGCCATAATAGCCGAGATGAAAAACACACTGAGGGACGCGATAATAAACGCAATAATGGTCACTGGGATTGGCACGATGATAGAAGTGGTGATGGACACTATGATAGGAACTGGGTTTGGCAAGATGGCAATAGAAACCGTGCTGACTACGAAGATGGGCACTATAGAAATAGACATGACTGGCATCATGATAGCTATAGTAATGAAAGAAGTCATGATAGGGATCGGCATGATGGTGGACATCGTGTCAAGAATCATGATAGATATCATGTTCACGATAAGACACGCGGTGAAAGGGAAGACAGAAAAAAAACAGACTACAATAGTATAATAAAGTCTCCATTAGTCAAAACTCTTTTGAAAATATCTGAAGGTTCACTATTAAGAGCGAGACGAGAATCCTGTGAAACCAATTCCTGTGACAATGAAAAAGACAAAACAGTTGAGAAAGAGTATGAAGACCCGTGTGAAGGACCCTCGAATTCCTGTGAGTTGGAAAACTCCACCAATGTAAGTACCAGAGGTGAACGGACATAGCTGAGCAACACTGCAAATAGAAATAAATGTTTAATATAATAGTTTGGTCTTGAAACGAGTGTGTATTTATTTCTCTCGTTAATAATAACCTCTCGTCAGACCTAAACACAAAGATTCCGATAGATTCCGTTATGAATTTCCCACTTTTGATTTACCTATAAAGGAGTGTACTTAATAAGGATCGAAGTTTATATTGCGTATTGTCATTATTAAAAAAAATGATAATAATAATAATCAAATAGTTCAAAGACCAATATTTCTCACTTCTATCAACTGACTCCATGGTCTATTCTTGCTCATTACTCTTTTTATTATAAGCTTTATTAAACTTGCACTGTTTGTATGCATGTATATATGTTCGGTGGAAACTTTGAACTCAATGTTGAAGTAGATATCGTCAACTGATTGAGTTGAAATTTTGTACACGTCTCTGGATGACAATGCATGATATAATGTGTGACATTATTCTAAATCCAATTGGCGGACTACGCAAGATTGCGGAATAGATATTTTAATGCATTTCTACAATATGAGTATCAAATGAAAGGGTTCATCGAGAGTAACTGAAATAATTATGTCAATGTCATTCTAAATCCAACATGGTGGAACATCCAATATAGAGGCGTAGTCTTTTTGAATGAATTCCTACAATATGGGCATCAAATGAAAGGGCATACTGACAGTAACTCCAAAAATAATATGATGTCAATTTAAATCCAATATGGTGGATCATCCAGGATCAAGGAATAGATATTTTAATTTTAAGCATTTGTACAATATGGGCACAAAATGAAAGGGCACATTGAGAGTAACTGAAACAATAATATGACGTCATTCTAAATCCAATATAGTGCATCATACAAGATACAGAAATAGTCTTTTTGAATGCATTTCTTCAATATGGGTATCAAATGAAAGGGTATTTTGAGAATGACTCGAAAAATAATGTGACGTCATTCTCAATCGAATTTGATGGATCCTCCAAGATAAAGGAATAGATATGTTAAGTATTTCTATAATATAGGTATCAAATCAAAGGGCTAATTTACACTAACTCCAAAAACAATTGATAACAAAATACAGAGCACAACACTCTCTGGAGACGGTTGGAAGCGAGTAGTAAAAGTAAGAAAGGGCACGCTCCGATGGTTGAACGAAAAGAATGGATGATGCAAAAATGACTAAGAAGATATACGATGGAAAAGCGGATGGACGGAGAAGTTGAGGACGGCCAAGACACACATTCTATTAGCAAATAAAACGTGTCCTAGAGGAAGGTGATGTTAAAAGCCTCAAAAATCGAGACGCGTGCATAAAAAGAGTTATGGATGTCAAAGAAGCGAGTGAGACGCCTTATGGCGCTCTGTTCTCTCTACCTACCCCGCAAGGGATTTCTCGTGACGTTATGTATAACACAATAAACTTAGCAGATCAATTTACATGACTTTATTTTCCGGTTCTTCTCATGAAAGCCCCTACACTCCGAAACAGGTCACTCGTGGCTGTATGTACTTTTTTAAGTGTGGGTGTGAAGTTCTTACTACTGGAATGAAAACAAAGCTATTTTTATTTTGATTTGATTTGACATAATTAAATTGGTACTAGTTATTTACAAATCGTCAAGTTTTTATTAGTATATAAATTATAAGCTTTTTCAAAAAGGTTTTTTTACTTAAAATTTATTTATAAAGGAGGATATATATCCTCCTTCAAGGATATAGATCATTATCATCAGACAATGAAAATTTATGGTGTATTGTCGTTGAAACCCTGTCATTTAAGTAATTAATGTTCATGAATCAAACAACTTTGGATTTACAGCGGCAAGAATCTATAACGTTAGATTCATGAAATTTGTCGGTTGTGGATATCGTAATTGAGACTGAAGCAAATAAGCCACTCAAACACAAAGTAAAGTCTTTTTCATATTCAAGAAGATATTCTTTGGTTAAACTTTTGGACATCAAAATGTGTGATATGTTCAACAATCATAACTGAGGATGCCTCAACATAAACAAAATCAGGTAACCAAAATTTGTTATTGGTACTATTGAAACTTCGGTTTTTTGGAAATTCTTTCTCACAGATACTGTCCTTTTTAGGTTATTAAAAAAGACGCATACCTATGTACTATTTCGCACTTATTGTATCTCTGTGATCAGTTTTATCAATTATAATTTTACAATTATTATTACAATTAAAATTCAACCGTTCAAGCACTATCACTCGCGTCGCAGAGCCCGAATAAAAACTAACTAAAACCTACTCTGGAAGGAAGAAGTTATAGAGTCTTGGTAGCGACTTATGACTGTTCTAAGAAATGGGCCGCATATAGGATAGCTGTTTTTCACAGCTCGAATCGCTCAACTAAGGCGTTTCAAGCATGTTTAAGACAAAGAAGCCGCTAACCATTGGGTTGGCTTCTAAATTTACTAGTAGCAGTACCCCCTGCCGTCTCTAGGCGGGGGGTGTGCATAAAGCATTTCCTCGCGTAGAAAATAAATAAAAAAGTAACACTTTTATTCTTATATCATTCTTACAGATATCTCCATTTCGTCAGCCGGAAAGATCTCAATCATTAGAAGTAAGTAAAAATGTATATTATTGTGCTAACCATGCCATTCTTAGTGCGTTAACTATTAGGATTTTTTGTAAGGTTATATTGGACATAAACTTATGGCTTGAGTTGAAGTGCTTTGTCCAAGGGAATTATTATGGAATCGCGATTTTACATATACAGTATTTACAGCATTATAAAAGCTGTTTGAAGCTGTTCGAAGTCTGGATCTTACAGGCCGACAACTATTATAGAGTTTATTTAAGCGCTACCTAACGATATCAAGGCAAACTACTAAGTAAATAAATCATGTTCCAGTAGTAAGAACTTCATTCAAGGTATTTTTCACTTTATATTAGTTTTACAATGCTATCATAAGATGGCAGTTTAAAACAGTACTGGTAAAACAGTTTCGGAAATTTATATATTATGTAGAACAGTGTAATTTTATTTAGTAGATAAGTAATTAAATATTATGTTTTCTTTTTTAATTCCAGGATGACTCAGAAGCATCAGATTCATCAGATTCCGAGGTACCAAATATTTTTTTAAATTGCGTAAAATGTCTTGGTGGTCCAGTAGTCGAGCACCCCGCTTCTGAATCGAGAGGTCGGAGGTTCGAATCCTGGCTCACATATTGGTGTTAGTAAGAATTTACGGAAAGTCTTTGGACTTTTCGAAATTGTTTTCGGAAGTTATGTGTGATAGATATCGATGACTGAAAACTTTGTGCCCGGTATGGCAGTAGGCTCGCCGCACATTCCATTTGGGATGTAAACATAGCGGTGAGTCGAGGTTTCACCTACACCTTCGGATAAAAAATTGCCTCCGGTTTAATATTTTATTAATCTTACTGAAGTTCATGCTGCCTTTATTTTGCACGTATATTTTATACGTGCAACATAAAGGTATTGATGGGTGCGTTATATAATGAATTTCCATATTTAATTTAAACAGCAAAGCTGGTCTTTAAGAATTCTCGCTAAAATTACTGAATTCTGATGATTCATTTTTTATGCAACTTTTAATGGAGATAAGAATGACTGCTATCGTAGAAATATGTTTAATTTCTTTATTTTTAAACTAAAATTATTCGATGATCCATTTTTCAGATGTTGGAAGAGGAGATTGACAGATATCTCGAAAGGGAGAGTATAGGAGAGTTTGCGTATTATCCAGGGGTCGAGACAGAACACTATGAATATGATCACGAAAGACTCGGTTTTTATAAAACTTCGTAAGACATTTATTTTACTTGCTCTTGCTGTCACTATACCACCATGTAAAGATCAAAAACCTTAAAAAACAAACCGGTAAAACACTTACTTCGCCTATTAATAACTTTTAATCAATATAAAAAAATATAAAAAGTGTTCAGTGGTCGAGCACACGGCTTCTCAATCCCGAGGTCGCGGGTTCGAATCCAGGCACACACCTATGACTATTCGAAATTACTTTTAAAAGTTATAGCCCGTTGTGGCAATAGCTTCGCCACCTATTCCATTTGGGACGTAAGCTTAACGGCAAGTCGAGGCTTAACAGCTACTGTCTATACCTTCGGGTAGAAAAAGGCGTGAAGTTATGTCATGTTATAAAAGAAAAAATCTGAATGTGATCGACAGTTCAGATCTTCACAAAGCTGGGTAATTTAATATGGTAATCAAATAATAATATAAATTGTTTTTTTGCAGATTCTTAGAGTCGGTAGCGCATTTGATCAAAGGTACTACAGGTGTTGGTGCGCTGACAATGCACGAAGCCTTTAAATATGGCGGTTTGTGGACATCCGTATGCGGAACTGTGATCTTTGGCCTCCTAAATGCTTATACTATGTATGTAAGTGGACATTTATACTAAAATAACAGTAGAGATTTCATATTATAGATTTTAAGACTTTTCGGGAGCTAAGTGTGATAAATATCGATGATTGACAACTTTGTGCCCGGTGTAAAGCAATAGGTTCGCCACTTATTCCATTTGGGACGTAAAATAACGATTCGGTGAATCGAGGATGAACAGCCGCTTCACACACATTCGGATAGAAAAGGGCGTGAAGTTATATGTATTATGATATTGATGTTTTCAAGAAACCTATACTGTTCTTCAACTTAAAACATTTATAGTTGAAGAACTGTAAGTACAGTACAGTAACAATTTGGCGTGTCTGGCAAGGAGTTGCTACGATGGTTCGTATTTGGCAATGGATAACGTGATTTCTAATAATATTCTGAAGGTAGTATCTTTTCTATCTTATTTAACATAACATAACTTCACGCCTTTTTTACCCGAAGGTTTAGGCAGCGGCTGTTAAGCCTCGACTTACCGTTATGCTTACGTCCCAAAGGGAATAGTGGCGAACCTATTGCCATACCGGGAACAAAGTTTTTCAGTCATCGATATTTATCACACATAACTTCCGAAAACAATTTCGAAAAGTCATTGGTGTGAGCCAGTATATGGAATCGAACCCGGACCTCTGGATCAGAAGCCGTGTGCTCGACCACTGCGCCACCGAGACTGTTATATATCTCTATCTTATATATCTAAGCTAAATTTTTCTAAAATGATAAAAGTAGATTTTTTCCACCTTTTGGTACCCAAAGCAAGACCATTTTAATAGCTTAAATACGTCCTCGACTGACGCCTCTCCGGTCGCAACTGCTCTACTTGTGGCATAACACCGCAAGTCGCACCGTGCTTTGCTGTGCCAAAGTTGGAGGAGAGACAGGTGCATCATACTCTTCTGAGGGTTCCCAGTAATCTATGAGTTGTGCATTTATTATGTATATTTCAATATTTTCTAAATACCTCACTACAGATGCTAACAAAGTCTGCTCAATTAATGTACAGCAGGCTGCGAGTGTCCAAATTGTCATACCCGGAATTGGCAGAAGTAGCAGTCGCTACTTCCACTTGGCTAACACTTAGGAAACTAAAAAAGGTTTTCAGGTAAAAAACTAGTTCAGCAAAATTATCTATAATGGTTTCGTGTGTTGTTTTTGTTTTATGTTTTACCACGTTGCTTTTTAAATGTACAGACAGTAACTATTTACTGATTTATTATAATAACATATAGTTTAAGTATATCCGTGTCTATACACAGATAATCAGTCCCGCCACAAGTATGTATGTAGATTATTATTTTGATTTTTTTTATGGGATAGGGGGGCAAACGAGCGGGCGTGTCAACTGATAGTAAGTGACCAGCGCCGCCTATGGACACCTGTAACACACATAATGTCACAGTTGTGTTGCCGCCCTTTAAGGGGGTAGGATAGGAAAGGATGGGGAAGGGAGTTGGGCCTCCGGGTACCTCTCTCACCCAGCGAAGCGCGGCATATCCACTTTACGTCGATCTTCTGGGAGGTGGTGGTATTCCACCGGTTGAGCCAGCCCATTCATGCAGCAAACTGCTTGGCTCTACCACTGTTATTTCTAAAAAAGATTTTTCAAATGATAATAAATAAAACAAATAATAAATTCCTACCGTATTTCTTATAATTTGGGCCCCCACTATTACAATGCGTTAAATTTTGTGGTCTTCTCAAGTCAAGGCAACTCTAGACTTTAGCGTTATCATCTCGATGCCTAAATATTTGGCACTCCTACTTACTGGAGAGATCCCTAATTTGAATCCAGTAATAATACTGATGATTTTTTGGAAGTTGTGATAAATATCGATGGCTCTACTATTGATGTCAATTTTTTATTTGTTGCAGACATTTGGTGTCTATCAGCTTAACGGTGTTCATGTGTGGTACTTGCTGTATATATCTACTAATGATTGCCAGCACTCTCAAACAGGTAATTGATGTTTTACAATTCAGCCATCAACTTCAACGAACCTTACAAATTTTAATTAACGACTTATAATAAAAATCTTCTTGATTACCTGGTTATTTTAGATTAAAGCTGTTGTTTGTTGAAATGTACCGGAATCAGTATTTTGGTATACGATGCGTTATTATATTTTTTTTTGAAGTTTCTTCAATGATAACTTGGGTTTACTATGAACAAATTATACATACATACATACATACATAACTTCACGCCAAATCCCTTGCGGGGTAGGCAGAGAGAACAGAGCGCCATAGGGCACGATTCTTACACACCTCACTCGCTTCGTTGACTTTCATAACTCTTTTCATGCACGCGCGTCGGTTTTTGAGGCTCTTAACATCACCTTCCTCCAGAACACATTCTATTTGGTCTTGGAATGTGTGTCTTGGCCGTCCTCGACTCCTACATCCGTCCGCTTTTGCATTGTATATCTGCTTAGTCAGTCTTGCGTCAACCATTCTTTCTACATGTCCGAACCATCGGAGCATGCCCTTTCTTACTTTTACACCGACACTCTCTTTCAAACCAACTTCCTTCCTTACAACCTTGTTTTCTACGCGGTCAGCGAGAGTCACTCCGCAGATTTTGCGTAGAGCCCTCATTTCTACCGCGTTTATTCTACTTTCATGCACACTCTGCCATACCCAGCTCTCGCTTCCATAAGTTAGTGTTGGGATCAGGACTGCATTGTGGATTGCTAACTGGGCCTTTCTGCTAATATTTTTTGCGCCCAGGAATCTGCCCAACACTCCGTTTACGCTATTTCCTATCGCCACTCGTCTTTCTACATCCGCGGTGTACCTTCCATCTCTGCTAAAAGCGCATCCAAGATATACAATTTCATTCACCTGTTCCAGCACTACATCATCAACCATTATCCTTGCATCTGTTCTGGATTCCTCCCTTTCAAACACCATGACTTTCGTTTTCGTCGCATTCAACTGCAAGCCTTTAATCATGCAATCATCTTTCATAGTAGTGACTAGTGTTTGCAGGTCCGACGGCGATTCGGCTAGAAGCACGGCGTCATCTGCGTAAAGCAGGCAGCTCACAACTAGGTCACCCATTCGCATCCCTACATCCATCGATCTCATTCTCTGGAGACAACTGTCCAGGTACAGGATGAACAGTCGAGCGGACAGCACGCAACCCTGTCTGACGCCGATATTGACGTCAAACCAGGGGGACAAGCCGCCGTCAACACGCACACATGCTGTGCAGCCCTCATAAGTGGACTGCACAGCGCGCAGCAGTGCTCCGCTCACCCCGCAGCCTGGGAGTATATCCCACAGATCCTTTCGTAACACTCTGTCAAACGCTTTTTCCAGATCCACAAAACCGCAGAAAACCTTCCGGTTAACAGCCAGTTGTTTCTCCACGATGTTGCGAAGAGAAAAAATCTGATCCATGCACCCTCGTCCGCTTCTGAAACCACCCTGAGCCTCCCACAACACTCCATCAGATATCACCCTCATTCAATTATACTCGTATATAAATTAAATACTTAAATGGCAATGGTAGCTAAAGTTCATTATTATCAGTATTGCCGATAATTAGGTAATTTCTTTGAGTTCGTTCTCTTTTCAGGGTAAAAATAAAGATGCTTTATTCATTATTTATTTATTTTAGCTAGTTTTAATAATATAAATTTTATTTTGTATGTTACAGATTGTTTATAATGTATTTCCAAACGTTCCAGATTGGTTAAATCATATAAGGGTGTACATACTGATCAGCAGCCCCTTGCTGTTGGGACTGTGTCTTATTAGAAGTTTGAAATATTTGGCACCGTTTGCTTTAGTGGCAGATATATTTACTGGTAACATAATACTAGATCAAATGTAACAAATAATTTGCAGAAAAATTACCCCATAATGGTTGGGCCAACTTTAATTTAGCGAAGCTTATAATTTCATTTACTGTCTCGGTCGTCCAGTGGTCGAGCATCCCGCTTCTGAATCTGGAAGTCGCGGGTTCGAATCCTGACATTGGCTTACACCAATGACTTTTCGAAATTGTTTTCGGAAGTGATGTGTGATAAATATCGATGACTGAAAACTTTGTGCACGGTATGGCAATAGGTTCGCCACCTATTCCATTTGGGACGTAAATATAATGGCAAGACGAGGCTTAACAGCCGCTGCCTACACTTTCGGGAAACAAAGGCGTGAAGTTATGTTATGTATATAATTTCAATGCATTGACATCTTTGGATTTAATCAAGTACTTATTGGAAGTATGTGTAATAAATATGGATGACTGAAAATTTTAAGAGGCAGTATGCTTCACCAGCAAGTACAGACATTATTATTAGACATGCAACTATGTCGACTAATATTTTTGGGCTATTTCTCATCGCCTAATCTTTCATTATTTTCCAATAGGTCCATCAAAATTAAAGAGTAAAGAAAATTATATTATATATATTATATAAATATTTTGATTTGATTGACAAAAAAGCACACACCTCTTTTTTATGGCATATTAGGCAAAGAGGCAAAGGGTCACCTGCTGGTGGGCAACTACTCACCGCCCATGAACACCGTAAGAGGGGATAGGAAGAGTAAAGGAGGTCAGGCCTTCGGATACCTGTCTCACCGAACGAAACTCGGCACGATCCACTTCATGCCGATATTTCGAGAGTTCATGGTATTTCACCGGTCGATCCGGCCTATTCATGCAGCGAATCGTAAGACTCTACTACTGTTGCACCTGCACCTATATTGAAATTTTCGGTACACTAGGCGCCACATTTTTTACAGCTGTATGTGTCTTTGCCACTCTATACTACAGTACCCAGACAGATACGAAAATAAGTGACCTTGCAGACTGGAAAAATACCAAGAGCTTTTTAAAATTTTCTGGTTTCTGCATATATTGCACTTCGGGGATATCTATATGTTTGCCCGTAGAGAATAATATGAAGAGGCCAGCTCATTTCCCTTATGTATTGGCGTATGGTAAGAGAATTAAATAAAACTAATAATTATACCGTATTGATTTGAAGAAGAGTGTCAGTATTACAGGAAAATAGGGCATGTGCTGGAAATTCTGGCCAATGAAAAGAATGAAAAATTTAATATTGACCAAGCGGCTATGTATAGTGCAAAAAATAAAGTTTAAAATTATATTTGTACGCTGAGAGTATTTTGAGGAATATTTCAAGAGATTTGTTTCAGAATAAAACATAAACTTGATTTTTTAACTACGTGGCTTAAATAGGGAATAGTAAATAAGAAATAATAGCAAAATTTAAAGTCTAAACTTTTGATGTGTGTTTCAGCAATGACTGCAGTTATTGTCTGGTCCGTAACCACGGGGTTTTTTGGCTATTGGGGCTGGGGAGAAGATTGCCACAGTCCTGTAACCAATCACATGCCTGTAAATATGTGAGTATTAATTTAATCCAGTCATTTAAATGTTTAGGTGTATTTTCATTTCTTAGAGAACGCAATTTAATTCTTGGGTCATGTGGAGGGAATAAATAGAAGTCCCAGTTTTGTTGTGAACAATTTTTTATGAGCATTGATGAACCTGGTAAACTTCAAAGCTCTGTTACTTTTTTCTTTATTATTATTATGTTTACGAACGAGCCCATTCATTTGCACGGTCCACCAATCCTAGATACTCTTGCATGGTACGAGTAAATTTCCTCATTTAGTTCCCAATCAGCGGACTGCGGTCATTATTATATTATTATGAATTGATTTTCTGACGATTTTATTAGCAAGTAGCTGTGACCTTGGCTCTTCCTCAGAAGCAATAAATAAAAGATTTTTTCTAAAAAAAAGTAGCCTAAGCTACTTAACTACCCTATCTACTAATAAAAGTACCGTCAAAATCATTCAGCCAATTCAGAGACTACCTGGAACAGAGAAAAAGACAGAAAATTGCAATAAGTGTAATGTTGGTATATGTAACGTATATTTTCTTCACTTTACTTTCACTTATAATGAGAAACCGATACTTCAATTATATTTAAATATATAGATGTTTATAAAAGTACGAGTAAACATAGAAGAAGGTGATCTGAGCCTCAAAAATCGTCGCGCGTGCATGAAAAGAGTAATGAAAGTTAACGAAGCGAGTGAGGTGTGTAAGAATCGTGCCTTATGGCGCTCCGTTCTCTCTGCCTAACCCGCAAGGGATTTGGCGTGAAGTTATGTATGTATGTATTAGTAAACATTTTGTTATTTCAGGTTCACATTAGCTCTGCAATGTCTAATGTATATAATGCTGTCAATTACATTTGTTACACAATTTTGGGTGCCATTTGGGATTATTTGGCATTACATAGCGAAGAAATATAGGTTTGAGACTGAGAAATTTTATACTAATTTAATTTTATGTATCAATTAACATACACATAAACATTACTTCACGCCTTTTGTTACCCAAGGGGGAAGGCAGCGGCTGTTAAGCCTCGTCTCGCCGTTATGTTTACGTCCCAAATGGAATAGGTGGCGAACCTATTGCCATACCGGGCACAAAGTTTTCAGTCATCGATGTATCAATTAGTCTGATAAAAATACTACAGTGTCGTCAAAAGTGTCATAATACCCCAAATAAATAAATAACCCTAAACTACGTCCGATTCTTCAGATTTTAAACATCAAAAGTTTCAACAAATAATTATTTTTTTAATGAGATAGGAAACATGCGTGTCACCTGATGATAAGTGACCAGTGCCGCCCATGGATACCTGCAACACATATAGTGTTACAGTTATATTGCCGACCTTTAAGGGAGTAGGATGGCAGAGGATGGGGAAGAGAGGTGGGTCTCCACCTCCGGGTTCCTCTCTCACGGAGTGAATCGCGGCTTCAGCCACTTTACGTCGATCTTCTGAGAGGTCGTGGTATTTCACCGAATGAGCCGGCCCATTCATACAGCAAACTGCTTGGCTTTTCCACTGTTAAAATCTAGCAAAAAGCTCATTTCTCTTTTTCTAGATAATGACATTCTTTTGAAGTAGCGTTCAGGACTATATTCCGTCATTTTTTTCATTTTGAAATCAGTCTAATGTTTTACAGACATAACCACAAGCGGCTTATATGTTACGAAAGATTATATAGAATCATAATTGCTGGATTAGTGACCGGTGTGGCGATACTGTTCCCAGAGTTAATTCCGGTTATGGCATTTGTAAGTTTAGAAGTTGTTGTTAAATAACTAATTCTTAAGACCTTTTATTAAAGTACATACATACATTACTTTACGCCAAATCTCTTGCGGGGTAGGCAGAGAGAACAGAGCGCCATATGGCACGATCCTTACACGTATTCGAACGCTTTTCATGCACGCGCGTCGATTTTTGAGGCTCCTAACATCACCTTCCTCCAGGACACGTTCTATTTGGTGATAGAATGTGCATCTTAGCCGTCCTCGACTCCTACAGCCATCCGCTTTTGCATTGTATATCTGCTTAGTCAGTCTTGCGTCATCCATTATTTCTACATGTCTTCGGACAAGTAGAAAGGTGTAAAAGTAAGAAAGGGTATGCTCCGATGGTGAACCGGAGCATGCCCTTTTTTACTTTTACACCGACACTTTTTATAATCCAACTTCCTTCCTTACAACCTTGTTTTCGACGCGGTTAGCGAGAGCCGTACCCAGCCTTCGCTTCCATAGTGCATTGTGGATTGCAAGCTGGGCTTTTCTGCTGATGTTTTTTGCGCCCAGGAATCTGCCCAACGCTCCATTTACGCTGTTTCCAAGAGCCAATATATATATATATATATATATATATAATAGGTTGGGGAAAAAGTATTTTCGTATTTTTGTATGAAAAGTCAAGACATTTTTTTCAAAGTTTATTTACATTTATTTACAATATATATGTACCGTTTTGTTGAATAACTTTCTGCCATTTTGTGGGCAGAGACATTATCCCGTTACTGTAGAAACTTTGGGACTTCTGATCAAAAAAACGGGACAAATAGTTTTGGCAGTCCTCTCTTGAGGTCAACCTTACAGAACCTAAAGAATTCTGAAGAGACCGAAACAGGTGAAAATCTGAAGGCGCAAGGTCAGGGCTATATGGTGGATGCACTAGGATCTCCCAGTCGAACTCTCTTAATTTTTGCTGAGTGGCTAAAGATGTGTGTGGTCTAGCGTTATCGTGATGAAAGACCACACCCTTCCTGTTGATCAATTCCGGCCGTTTTCTCTCGACTACTTCCTTTAATCTCATCAGTTGCTGGCAGTAAAGATCAGAATCGATGGTTTTGCCGGACGGTAAAAGCTCATAATGAACAATGCCCTTCCAATCCCACCATACACACAGCATCACCTTATTTCGTGTTAGGCCAGGTTTGGCCACAGTCTGTGAAGCCTGGCCAACTTTCGACCACGACCTTTTTCGCACGTTCTTGTCGTACGTGATCCACTTTTCATCTCCAGTTATCAATCTCTTCAAAAACGGCTCGGTTTCATTACGTCTCAATAATGAATCGCAAATGAGTACACGGTTCATTAAGTTTCTTTGAGTGAGCTCGTGTGGCACCCAAATATCGAGCTTTTTTGTATAACCAGCTTTCTTCAAATGGGTCAAAACTGTTTTGTGGTCAATTCCCAGTTCTTCAGCTACATCGTAACTACTAATATGCCGATCTTGCTCCACTCTTTCAAAAATGGCGTCCATTTTATTCGTAACAGGGCGACCAGAGCGAGGTGCATCTTTAACATCAAAATTTCCGGACTGAAAACGTTTGAACCAAATTTGTGCTACTCTTACTGACACTGCATCAGGTCCATAAACATCACAAATTTTTTTCACTGCTTGAGTTGCATTTTTGCCTTTTTTATAATAAAATTTTAAAATGTATCGAATTTCTTCATTAGATTCACTCATTTTTACGGAGAGAAAAACAAATGAAAAATAGCGGGAAACAACTTTTTTTTATTTTTTTCTTTTCTTTATAATGTAACCTTTTTAATGTTACCAAAACCAGCCAGACACAAATAGTACAGTCAAAGAAATTTTATAATAAGTTTATACCTACGTTATGCGAAAAGACTTTTTCCCCGACCTAATATATATATCGTCTTAATCTTTTTCGTCAATCTATTACATGTCGCGCCGTATGTATAGTCGATTCTTGACAGAGCAGAGGAGGCCAATATAATACGGGGACGCCTATGGTTCGTAACAGCTCCACAGCTGACCATGAGGACAAATATGTATTTGTCCTGAAGCGCTGAGACTGACCTCACTATTAGCATCAAGTGCATATAAACCCTACGGATTTTATAAATATTTACATATAATAATACCCTATGTATTATAAGTTAAAAGCTGCCCCGGCGAACTTTATTTCGCATCCAAAGTAATTTTTACAGCATTTACAATTGAAGTGAATTACGCAAATTATCCCGAAACCACCCCGTTGACACCCTATATTTATTTTAAAAAACAGCATCATAATCGGATGCGTAGTTTCAAATATCTAAGTATATAAGGGGACAGGCAGCGGAAAGCGACTTTGTTTTATACCATGTAATGATATTTACAAAATCAAAAGTATATATGTTTTGATACTCGTATATAGGTTTTATAGGACAAGCAATTAAATGTTTAACTTGGAAAGCTAGATGGCGCTGTGAGTATTGTGTTTAAGAACTTAATTTTTGCCATACATTATGGCAGTCTTAGCAGGCGACCTTGATAGAAATTCGATTATTTTGACACTTATTATTCAACTTCTCAAATTCTCAAATTCATCACTCATTCTCACATTCTTCAAATACTCGAGACTGCTCAGTAAATCTAACATTTGAAAACAATATTGCTCCTTTGCTTATTTGCCCTCTACTCGATTCTGCAGTCGGTTGTTTTACGACTTGTAACCTAAGTCATTGGCTTACATCGCTAGACAGTTACGTTACTACGGAAATAAAAATTAACGATTATAATTAAGACATATTTTATGGGGTGTATATATATTTTATTCACTTCCAGGTGGGACTTTTTGTTTTGGGTTTCATATCCTTCGTGATTCCATCTTTCATAGAGACTGCAATAACATGGCATCATGATAGACAGCACAAGATACGGTAAACTACTCGTAACAATTTTAAATAAAATAAAATAAAAAACCTTTTATTTCATGCTAAAATGCGATGTGTAGGTATGTACATAATTTAGATAATGTATGTAATTTTGATGCATGAACCCCTCTTCAAGTGAAGGTGAAGGCCTCCTCTAAAGAATACCAGTTGTCTCTATCTTGGGCTACTTTCAGCCAGTTGGTACCAGCTATCTTTATCAATTCGTCGGCCTATCTCGTGTGAGGCCTGCCTTTGCCGATTGGACCCTTCCACGTTGTTACTCTGCTAAATTAACATCATCATTAGCCCTTTTGAGGTCCACTGCTGGACATAGGCCTCCCCCATAGAGCGCCACAACTGCCGGTCCGCTCAATCATGGGGGGATTTTGCCGTAATCGCCACGCTTGGCAGGCGGGTTGGCGATCGCAGTAGGCTGTATTGTCTTAAGAGAGAATGCTGCTGCCCATTCTTCTAGCTTTTCCCTTAGTCGCCTTATACGACACCCACGGGAAGAAATGGGGTGGCGGTATTCTAAGCCGGCGCCACACAGCCGTTATTTTTTATTTAATTTAATTTTTTGTTTTATTTAATTAACATCATTATTTTTTAATATTTTTATACCTATAATGAGTTTAAAACCTGAAGGAGTAGGCAGCATTTTCTAATGGCGCTGATTGGAAAAGTGCATACAGCAGAGTCCGCCAACTCCGTACAAATCAAATAGCGCATGCTTTCTCAATTTCCGGTAACGAGATCTAATATTTTAAACATTAGAACTAAGACAGGTGTTCTATCAAATATGTGCTTTCAGAAGTACTCACACCCCAAGAAAAGAAAATATAAATTCGTTCTTCAATAATATATGAAATGCTATTTTACGTGAATGTATTGTACATTAAAATCGTTAACACTGAACGCAAAATTTTAGGCATTCAACATAACATATCATAACTTCACGCCTTTTGTTACCCGAAGATGTAGGCAGCGGCTGTTAAGCCTCGTCTCGCCGTTATGTTTACGTCTCAAATGGAATAGGTGGCGAACCTATTGCCATACCGGGCACAAAGTTTTCAGACATCGATATTTATCACACATAACTTACGAAAACAATTTCGAAAAGTCATTGGTGTGAGCCAGTATCAGGAATCGAACCCGGACCTCTGGATTAGAAGCCGTGTGCTCGACCACTGCGCCACCGAGACTCGCTATTTGATAAAGTACATATATTACATTTATTCATTGCTTTTTCATTTGTGCATAATATAAATGAAGATATTTCTTTGATTACAGATGGCGATTAGTGAAGAATACCCTTATAATGTTTTTCGGCTTCTTTGTGGTCGTCATTTCTTTCACGATATTTTTTGAATAGAACAGAAATAATGATAACTGGAAACTCCACAATAATTATAAATTTATTTCATTGTCATTGTGTTTGTTTTCATGTACAAACGTTTAATACCCGATTGTGTTTTCATATAAACACGTTTAATACCCGATTGCATACATGCCCCGACATGTCCAACGGAATGATTTATATATTCCGGTATATAACCGGCACAATTATACTAGGCGACGATCATACATAACCATTCATCATCATCATCATCATCATCATTAGCCTTTTTGAGGTCCACTGCTGGACATAGGCCTAGAGCGCCACAACTGCCGGTCCGCTCAATCATGGGGGGTTTTTGCCATAATCGCCACGCTTGGCAGGCGGGTTAGCGATCGCAGTAGGCTGTATTTTCTTGAGAGAGAATGCTGCTGCCCAACCATTACTATTAAGTAATTTATTTTAATGGGACAAGGAGACAAACAAGCAAACGTGTCACCTGATGGAAAGAGTAAGAGATACGTACGTCAGTACGACACCCACGGACACCTACAACATACCTGATATTCGTTGAGTTCGTGGTATTTCATCAGTCGAGCCGACCCATTTATGCAGTTCACTGCGAGGTTCTACCACTAGGTCCTCTAAGTCGTGTTCATTTCATAAATCAAGTCTTATTTATCGTTCGGCTGATTATCAGCTATTCATTTATTTATTTTATCATAGATTTTAGTAAAACATATCCTTAGCTAAATCCACCTTATTATTAGGGAAAGAAAATTCATCCAATACTCCCATGTATCCAAAGTACAGAAAAGTAAAAATGGGTGAAGGCAGAAAAAACAATGTTGTTTAATAACTAATTCTGATCGTAATCAGTTTTTTTACAAATGTTTTGAATCTCTCATTTTCTTCGTGGACTACATTCTACTTGTTATGAAATACAAGACAAGCATACAATTAGGAGTACATGATATTTTATCTGATTTGAATGTCGATTGCGATAACATTACATTCATCATAATTAAGTCTTAAGTTCAGCTCGGCAGGGAACAGAATCCCGAACTTTGTTACATGACTTAATGCGAAAGTACTACAAATTCATTCATTAAGTCTGACCTCATCATTGTCTCCCGACGTCATGTTTCATTTATCTGTAAAATATTAAAGTGGTGAAGTATCAATTGAGCATAAACATTCAAGTCGCGACTGTGATCAAATAGGACGTACAGCAATTTTAAACGTGTTTCCACAAAAACTATGGAATTGGCAGATCGATCCTGTGTAAGTATTACTTTTTAGATATCTGCATAGTTTAACAATACTACTACTTTTAAATTTCATTACTTATATTAAAATTGTTTTTTTGCTCTATTTGAGAAACTATTTGTACATATTAAATGTGTGTCTAGTAGCCACCTTTTTTTAGATTTTGTCATAAAATAAAAACTTGGGAATCATTTATATTTTCCCATTATTTACCGTTCTCTCAGTGTTTCAGAATTATAATTTGGAACTTATTGAATTCGATTCCTGGCTCACACTCATTACTCTCCCATAGTTGTTTATGATAAAAAGTCAGTCATCGGATGGACTAAATCACGTCTTATGGTATCTAATAGATATAATACCAGGAATTGCGCTACGACATGACTATTTTGGCAGGTGTACGGCACCTTTAATGCGTAAATTTAGTAAAAACTATATTGCTGTCATTAAAGAACAGATTACGTGTACCATACACTTTCTTCTTCACTATGTGTTTATATATTACTAAATATAAATGATTTACAAAAAGTTATAAATAGATTTGCACTCTTATTAAAAAGACATTTCTCTGCGAGTACAGATTAATCATTAATATAGTAAAAAAAAACAGCGCGGCAATACCGCTTACCAATTACATTCAATTAAAATAAAACTGAACTTAGTCAATACAACGACGTGACCTAAATAAACAATTACTACAAACAAACATACATACGTACATATCATCTCGCTATGCCCTTTGCGGGTAAACAGAACTCTATTATCATCACTTTATACTTTTGTCATTCACACTTTTCGATTAGTCAAGTCAAATTAAGATCTTAGACAAAATAAAAACCCTCTGTATTGTTTAAATTAGGTAGCAATGTGACTTATTTGAAATAGAAAATTCACCTACTAGTGTTCCCCACTCAGTGGATGCCAGGATTTACATTTGTCTTAATTTTGCCTTTTTGTAAAGATTATTTTAAATTAAGATTTACTCGTATCTAATATAATATTATTAGTAAATTTCTCTTAGAATGGGTGCACCTTTTCATTTGCAGGTAAATCAGGAAGGAAACAATGTAGGATCAAATGCCCCATCCACAACAAAATACAATGGTCACCAATCACAACAACTCAAAGATCAGATACTAGAAGAAGAGTACGATTTTGTAGCTCATAGACAGGTTGAGAAACCTACCAAGTAAGTATCTAACCGGTACTGAAGTATAGAACTTTTAACGGACAAGAATTAAGGAAATCTTAAATCAATATCAGTCACTAATTTCTCATGAGCTTATTTTAAATCAACACTTTCAACTCAATCAATGATTGTTTTATTCACTACCATAAATTGAAACTAGTCAGTATATTTTAAAGCAATGTGTGATTTTTAAAATCCAAATTCAGAATTTAATCCAAAATTACTTTTTTATGATTTCAGCGTTTTGGAAACTACCGGACACTTGATTAAGGGTACCATTGGCGGTGGTTTGTTAGGTATACACGAGTCATTTATGAAATGTGGTCTGTGGACTTCCATTGCGGCCACAATATTATTTGGATGCTTCCTTACTTACTGTGTTCATGTAGGTATGTTTATTTGATCTGAAAACATTCGAAATGTTATCATGTGCCTTCTAATCCAAAGGAATAAGTGACTACTCCAGTTATTTTCGATATTTACTCAGTCGTCAATAACTATCACTCATGTAATCATGTTTGAAGTAACTTACATACAGATTTCTCCTAGGATCTAAGATCCAAGAGACCATTACAGTTATTTAATTTGAACAATACCTAATCTGTAAAAATGCAAATTAATCATTGATAGAGAAAAAATAATTTCGTTCCAGATATTAGTAAAATCGGCGCAAGTATTATGTAAGAGACTTAAAACACCCCAAATGTCTTATCCAGATCTTGCTGAGAAATCAATAGAAGTTGCACCATTTCCTAGCCTGAAGAAGTTTAGCAAGATATTTAGGTATATTTTAATATCTCCGCCGTCAAAGATGTATTGTATACGTTAAAAAATATAAAAACTGACTAATATGACGAGGTCTTCAGGTTAAGGAATCCATTTGTTCAGCCTATTTATAGTCAATGAGTTTGAGCGTGCAGCATTCACTTATGTTCGCCACACGCTACCATCTACTCCTAATTGAACAGCTAAAACATTAATGTTCATTTAACCTCGGTTGAGGCATGTAATTGGTTATGAAGCAGAAGCGAGCTTTGACCTTGGACGTCAAATCTTACAAAAGGGCATTGAAGATGATACTTCTCATCTGTTACATCACATTATTCCATAAAAAGCTCTAGCACTTCAATGAACCTGGTTGACTTATTCTTGGGTTAGAAAGTAGTCATAGTATTGGTGGAAAACCGGATCATTGTACCTTGAAACTGTTCATGATGATTGCTTATTATTATTAAAACAATAAAAATACTCTGTATTTCCAGATATATGGTAGATGTAATTGTATGTATTGATCAATTTGGAACATGTTGTGTGTATCAAATAATAATAGCTAAGACTTTACAAGGGCTCGTAGAGGGTGGTAACAAGGATGGATCCATATCAATGCTAAGACTATATCTGCTGGCATTACTACTGCCAGTCCTACTTCTATGTATGATAACGAGCCTGAAGTATTTAGCACCATTTACGTTTATAGCAAATGTTTTTATTGGTAGGTACGTAGTTTTTATCTTAATTGTAGTATTTGCACATAAACGATATACTTTTTCATGTAATATATATGGTAATTAGGACCAATATTCGACATAATATATTTTATTGCAGATGTTTTTGCCTTTTTATACATAGTTTTTTAGTTGCTAATCCCAACTAAAATTATTATTAATTATTTTAATTATAAATTTTTTACAACAGCAAAAATATTAAAAACACTCAGTAAACAGTGGTGCCAAGCAGTTCGCTGCATGAATGGGTCGGCTCGACCGGTAAAATACCACGACCTCTCAGAAGACCGACTTAAAGTGGCTCATGCCGCGTTTCGTGCGGTGAGAGACGAACCCGGAGGCCCATCCCCCTTCCCCATCCTTTCCTATCCCCTATCCCTTAAAGGTCGGCGTTAAATGTTACTGTCGGTAAATGTTACTGTTGCGTAACAGTAACATTTCATGTGTCCATGGGCGGCGTTGGTAGCTTACCATCAGGTGACACGCCTGCTCGTTTGCCCTCCTATAACATAAATAAAAAAAATAAAAAAACAGGTAATACTTCATGTTGCTAGTGAGATAGAGTGATTAAGCGATACAGTGAGCTTATATTTTTTTCTAAATCCATTATTTTCTGATCCGCGATTTATTCCAGGTATCTTTAACTTTCCGCACCGACAAACATTATAATACTTTTTTATTATTTTGTGTCAGTTATTCTTATCCATATTTTTTTCTTAATGTGTTGATTTTTGAAATTCCAGCTTTGTGTGTGACAGCAACAATTGTATACGCAATAAATGTTCCTGATAAAAAGGAAATGACGGCTTGGAAGAACTTTGATGGTTTCTTTGAATTTTGTGGTGTGGTTGTCTTCAGTATGAATGGTGTTGCAGTATCACTACCCATTGAGAACACTATGGCGAAACCTAAACAGTTTCCAGTTGTTATATCCTTAGGTAAGATATTAGATAGTAGTAGATATTAGATAGTAAGATATTGCCACATGAATATATTATACTGCCAACAAGACTAATATAACACACGGCAAATCTCTTAAGCAAAACATTACATGTTCACTGCGTTATGAGGTCTAAAACCCACATGCATAAATTTCCACGGGTGCTTTCTGTACAGAAGACGGTTATGTTAACACTTCTAAGAGTATAACAAGGACAAATATACAAAATTGACTCTCTCGTGAAGCTTAGCCTAACGATTTAGTTAGCACTATATGAGGTTTTATAGACCGCATACGCACTGAATAAAAATTAATTCCGTGTAGTGCGGGGTGAGGTCTAATCTGACAATTCAAAATTTTAATTTGTGATACTCAGTTGCCAACGCAGTTATTTATAAGTCCTAGTGTAATCAAAACTAAATTTGATTTCATAACCTCTCTCATCGAACGAAACGCGGCATGAGCCACTTTATGTCGATCTTCTGAGAGGTCGTGGTATTTCACCGGTTGAGCCGGCCCATTCATGCAGCAAACTGCTTGCCACTGCCATTCTTACGCTGTTTTGTTACTGTTAGGATAAACAGTGAAATATTGAAAAAATAATAAGGAGATTTGTAAAAACAGTGTCCATAGAACTGTTTAAACAAATATTTTAATATCGTTAATACACATTATTTTATTCCCATCCACAGTTAAAACACAAATTGGACTTTCTTTCAGTGGCATTGAGGCAGATATCTTATCTGCCTAATTCAATAATAAAACGTAATACAAAATGGATATTATTTTACTATCTATCTAAGAAAACAATGAGTTTACACAAGTATCGCCTTATTTAAGCAAAATATAAGGTATTCTTTGAAACCAAATTTTGTGAGGTCGGAATGGTCCCATTCGTACTCCAAAGTAGTTTATTTTTGCGTTCCTTTTTTCTGCGTGGTGTCCATAAGCGGCGATTGTATCATGTGACCTACTTGCTCATTTGCCACATATCCCATAAAAAACGTATTCGGATAATAAATTTTATACATTAATTATGGAAGGTATATTATATTGTTTTTTTTTCTATTTCTGTAACCAGCAATGTTCGTGTCAACCACTTTCCTGGTGATGGTCGGATTCTTTGGTTATTGGGGTTTCGGTGATACATTAAGGACACCTGTTATGGAAAATTTTCCCAAAGGAGGGTAAGTAAGACCAGCAATTTGAAATAATAGGCACATACTAATTCTGGCGTCTAATACCCTCTACCTCTAAATATTTTTTGAGGTTTTTAATTACTAAAGCGAAACAAAAATCAAGATTTATTATAATTTGTTCGTTAATATCATAACATTGCAACAACTTTTTATAGATTATATCGCGATTTATTTGGAAATTATTTTCTATTTATTTCCCGACGTTTCGAACTCTTTGCAGAGATCATTTTCACAAGTAATGAACAATAAGATGGTAGTCGTTCAGAAGCCATTTTCATTGACACAGAGAGTACCTACTTTTTGGAAATAATCAAAAAGTTGAAGTTAAAAATATGATTTTTACTATTGGTAACCCACATCAGACCATGAAACAAAATTAAAAATTTATTTATAAATTAAATTTATTAAAGAAGAATTTGGTTCCCTTTTTGTATGATTCAATAGGCAACAGTTGTTATTTTTAATTATTAGATAATTATCTTATTTTTCTAAGTTAGTTGAAAGCAGAGTATAACTATTATTAAATATTGATTGATTTTAAATTTAAAGGTAAGTACTTGTTAGAAAATCTACCACTGGGTTATAAACGCGGCCAGTCCTGAATGGCTGCTAGAAAAGACTGGATGCGGAAGGCAGAGAATCGGATGTTTTGGCGCAAATTGGGAGAGGCCTATGCCCAGCAGTGGACTGCAATAGACTTATGATAAAAATAACTTTTTTTTTCACAGATTATCAACAGCGTTAAAAGGTCTCATGGCGTTCATGATTTTCATCACTTTTGCCCTGTGTTTTTGGGGTGGCTTCGTCCTCGTGTGGCACTACTTGAAAATGAGACATCCAAAAGAGAATCACTACATCTGGGAGAGAGTGTATAGAGCTTTGCTTGTCATTGCAATTACTGTCATTGCGATCATATTCCCAAACATGGGAAATATGATGGGTTTGGTAAACAATTATAAATAATATTTGAATTTAATATACTAATTATAATAGATTTTAAAAGAAGTTCAACACGCAATGTAATTACACCATGTCGCTTGAATTTATATGGGTAATTAATGTAAGAGTCTCGTGGTGCATTGGTTAAGCTACCGACTGCAGAATCGAGGTTGGCGGGTTCGATCCCCACCCGAGTGCAAATAATTATAACAAGCATGAATGTTTACCCACGCAGGGTATGTTTGGTATGTACCTAATGTACATTTGTTTGTGACACGTCTGGGTGTATTTCTATTATTTTTAAGTATCTATTCACAAATATATATATATATATATATATTTATTCATATCCGTTATGTAGTATCCAAAGCACAAGCATTTAGTTGTTTAGTTTGGAATCAGAGGGCGCTGTGTGTATTGTGTCCAGGATATTATTAATTGCCCAGTATATCGAATTATTTCTTTTTTTTCAGATTGGTTCATTTTGCCTGTTCAACAATGGCTTTATATTTCCGGCGGTAATCGAGACACTAGTAGTATGGGAGCATCCCGGTTTAGGTCCAGGAAAATGGCGACTCTGGAAGAATATATTTATTTTTTCCATAGGGTTCATATTATTTTTGTCAGGCACATATACCAACGGAAAAGCGTTGTTGGGATTCTAAAAATATATTATTCTAGTGTTCATGATAGCAAATAAATAATATTGCGCCATATTAAATTGTGAACCTTTGTTTTAATAACGACTTCATATATACATGATTCAGAAATTGGAAACCTATCTTAAATGTCATTATAGCGGGTCATATTTTGCTATAATTTATTTCTTTTGTCATAATATCATCCTAGAAATGGTTACCTTATTCTTAGGTAACTAGTGACTTCCGAGATAATTATGATGATTCGGAATTCTTGTCGCCTGGGGGTAGCTAGCTACTGAATCAAGAAGTCCTGATATCGATTTCGGATACCCGATGACTGACAACATTGTGCTCGGTGTTGGCAATAGGTTCCACCTATTATTCCATTTGGCAAGTGACAATTGGGCTAGTCAAGGCTTTACAATCTCCATCATCATCATGCCTACATCATCACCATGCCTAAATCTTTAGCTAGAAAAATGCGTGAAGTTATAAAAAAATACAATAATTAAAGTCAACTTATACTAAGTCCTAACTTATAGATAAGGATTAAGGATACCATAGATACCATATTAACCAATTATAGTAGTCTCGGTGGTCCAGTGGTAGAGCACCCGCTTCTAAATATTCTATTCTATTCCATCTGGGATGTAAACATAACGGCGAGACGAGGCTTAACAGCCGCTGCCTACACCTATCTAGAAAAAGACGTGAAGTTATGTTATGTATGTATGTTATAGTATTGGAAATAGGCCTCTTTAAAGTACACATTAGTCTTGATACGTACTAACGTATCTATATAAAATTGATATTTTTTGAGATTTAACACTTTAATTGAACACGCTAGCTGAACTCTGAGTGATAAATCAAAACAATGTACTACATTATTAAACACCTTCAAAAGGTCTACACAAAAAAATACGCGATGGTGTATGTCTATCTATCAGATATAACTCACAATGACCATTTTCATTTCTTCTTATTGCTTCTGAGGCAAAACAAAGTTCGCTGGGTCAACTAGTATAATAGAAAAAAAAGTAGCCTAAGTTACTCCTTACTATACCAGCTCCCTGCCAATTAAAGTCTCGATCAAATGAATCCAGCTATTTTAGAGACTAACCGGAACAAAAAAAGAAAGACAAACAGACAAAAAAAAAGAAATAAAGTATTAAAAAACGTTATTTTGGTGTATTTACTTGGCTCATTTAGATCTCTATTATTTATCCGGCGAAGCACATGGTTCAGCATATTTTTTGTATTGAACTGGACTCTCCTTTTTTTTAAGTTTTTAGTGGGATCATTTCTCAATCTTATTATTAATCGTATATGACAACTTATTTTTCAACGCTTATCACTAACCTTCGTCGGTTTGACTAAAAGCATAAACATAACTTCACGCCTTTGTTACCCGAAGGTGTAGGCAGTGGCTGTTAAGTCTCGTCTCGCCGTTATGTTTACGTCCCAAATGGAATAGGTGGCGTACCTATTGCTATATAGGGCAAAAAGTTTTCAGTCATCGATTTTTAGCACACTTAACTTCCGAAAACAATTTCGAAAAGTCATTGGTGAGAGCCAGTGTCAGGATTCGAACCCGGACCTCTGGGTCAAAAGCTGTGTGCTCGACCACTGGACCAACAAGACTATAAATTGGCTAAAACAATTTCGAAAAGTCATTGGTGTGAGCCAGTGTCAGGATTCGAACCCGGACCTCTGGGTCAGAAGCTGTGTGCTCGACCACTGGACCACCAAGACTATAAATTGGCTAAAAAAAGACGCTTAAAAGCTTTTATCGAATAAAATATTCATTCTTTTAGCATTATTTTTTTATTATAATCTTAGTAAACGAAGAAATATATAAAAATATTATTTATTTAAATCATATAACTAATACATAATCAGCCTTTTATAATAAGACCATATTTTTCGCTACAAATAAAGATATCAGATTTTTTTATATGCTTATCTATTTTAAACTAGGATTGAATAAATTATGAACTATTAAAAATAAAACTAAAATAAACAGATTAAAACAACAAAAAAGAAACATTTTATAAAAAAAACTATAAAATACGACATTTGTAACACACATTAAGTTTGTGTTCGTTGTGTTCGTCAAGCTGCTGAGCTGAAGTACCAGATATTTGATCTTCAAATGATGGTAAAGCATTGTATTAGAAAGATATCATAACTTGGTGGTGGATCTTGTGTCAAAAAGAAAGAAGCTCAGTCTCACTAACTAAATTATAAGCGGGATCAATCTCGATGTGGTCTTAATTCTGGTGAATTTTCTTCCTCACCATCTCTTAATTGCTGAAGAATCGAACATAAAAGAATTAAAAAATAAATATACATGTAATATTAATATACATGCATATACTTTTTGGTTGTAAAGTAAAAAAATAAACTTAAAATATTTGAAACATAAAAGTACTAAATATAATGTTAATACTAACGTTTGCGATGTAACGCGTTATGGTGGCTGGTCCGGCGCTTACAGGCTGCGAGGGCATCGGGTCAACTGAGATTCCATGAGGGCTGAACATGTGCGACCACGAATTCTAAATTATTGAAGAGCATTTGAGATAAAAGTGATAGTAAATAAATAAAATAAGTTAGTAAAAAAAATACATAACTAAACCATTCTTGTTACAATATTATAGAACATGGAAGTTCTTAAATATATTTTGTACAAATCGAGGGGTGAAAGGCTATTTGTTTTAAGCGACATTTTTGCAACTTTACAGGAGAGCCATTTAAGGTTTGAAATTTTGAAAAAAAAATCATAACTTAAAAACTTCTTGAGCTATTTGAACAGGGTAAGCTTTGTTAAAATTCAATTAAAAATATCTAGATGCTGATGCTATTATTAAATAAAACCGACCTGTAGCCACAAAAATACGTGTCGCTTAGTTCAAAATGCCCTAAGCCCTTATTTTTCAGGGAATAGAAAAATGATTTAAGTGATTTTAAAACCACAATTAGCTTCAGGAAAAATCAAATAGCGACAATGCATTATGTTTTCAGATAGTATGCTAAGCCTAAAAGAATGAAATGACACAACCCGGAATTAATTGTAGCAAGCTATTTATGTCAACTACCACTTTAGACTAAAATGAGTAGGAGGCTAATTTACTTATGTAACATATAAAATTGAAAATATAACGTTTGGTGTTCCATTTATTAACATATAAGACTATAAATGGCTGCTAAAACAACCTGGATATAACGCAATCGCCAAAAATCTCGGTTGCTTATATTAAAATAATGAATAACTAACGCAAGATCAGTTAAAGTGGTTGTTTAGAATAATAATTTATAACTTAGAACAGTCTCAATTAGAACATTATTATACTGATGCTTTCTTTTCATCTAAACATTCTTTCAATTCTTTACAATCCTCTGGCTTCTGTCCTTCAAAATACATTGGTATATAGGTGCAGCTGAAAGAACTTAAGCGACGTTCCATGTCGTATTTGGGTAAAGGCTAAATGGTTTAAGCGACATTACAGGGTATAATTGGTGGAAGTGCAAATGATTCAAATTACTTCCTAGTAAATTTTAGAAACAGGAAACATGTTTTAAGTCTTATAGACTTATTTATCTGGGAAAGGCTAATTGGCTTATGTCTCAGTTTTTAATATAAGCGTATGGCTGAAGTGACTAATTCTAAAAAAAATGCAAAATCCATGTCGCTTAAAACACTGCTACTATGGAAACTTCCCAAAAACAGGGATGTTTCAAGCGCCATAAAAGTGCTCAGATTTAAATGAAACTTGTATCAGTCGACGCAGAAAAATTCGCTGATTCCAAATATGTATATAACTCAATATCGCCCAAAATGTCGCTTAAAGCAAATAGCCTTTCACCCCTCGCAATATTTTTTTTAGACAGAAATTAAATACTGTGTGCTCTAGTACAAAAAAAAATCGCTATATTCTTAATGAATCCTGTCCTTGGAAGTCTCACAATGATATGATTGTATAGTACGTGCCTATCAAAGTGGTTGAGAATATATAATTGGTTGGTTACATTCAAATCGGCACTCACAATAAATAGGACGTGTGTTTAGAAAATATGGAATTGGCAGAAAATAATGTAAGTTTTTATTAATCTTTATTAACGCCTAGTGAAAAATAAACAATGTAATTTTATTGATAAACCAGAGTGCATTAAGAAAATTGAGTTGTTTACGTGTTTACGTGTACATATTAATTTAAAGATTTTTAGTGATAAATGAGTTATTTTTTATATAAAATTATATTACAAAAATTTCACCATAATTTTTTATCGTTCTTAACAAAGTTATCTATCTAATATATAAAATTCTCGTGTCACAGTGTTAGTTACCATGCTCCCCCGAAATAGCTTGACCGATTCTCATATTTGGTGTACATATTGGTTATGTCTGGAAAAGGACAACATCTATTGTTCATCTCCCAAAATTTTAAAGGTCCACCTCTAAATTTGATTTTTTTTATTTTTCGATATTTTTTTTGAAACAGCTTGCAAACAAACAACCTCTAAACAACCCTAGATTTTCATCTCTCTACGATCAACCCATATTTTGTAAACTTTATTTATTTGGCAAGACAACGTTTGCCTGGTCAGCCAGTATAAATATATTAATAATAGAGATTGGCATCGATCAATAATTTGTTCTGATCATTTAGCGTGCCTACCGCACTAGCGAATGGTACCACCACATCACTTCCCGTAGGTAAGAGGCGAATAAGAGATTTCTCTTGATACAGACCTTAATTATCATAAGACTCAATTACCTCGTGGATCAGCACTCTGACCTCTAGTTCGGTGAGCCCTAGTTAGAACTTTTGCTAACGCATACATACATAACTCCACGCCAAATCCCTTGCGAGGTAGGCAGAGAGAACGGAGCGCCATAAGGCACGATTCTTACACACCTCACTCGCTTCGTTGACTTTCTTAACTCTTTTCATTCACGCACGTCGATTTTTGAGGCTACTAACATCACCTTCCTCCAGAACTTGTTCTATCTGGTCATGGCTTTTTATATAATTTTCTAACGCCCATTACAAAAAAAGTCACTGATCTATGGTAATAGGTTTTGTCACCTTTCAGCTAAGAATGAAAAATTTACCCTGTATGTCGTGTAATAATTGCCACTAACATCAACACCAAAGAAAAAATACGTATGTTATTTAAATTTTATAAAAGTTTAATGCTAGAACATCTATGAGTTGTGACATTGTGCAAAATTTAAACATACAACAATAAATTGATCAACCTTCAAGGTCACTTTATTAAATATGCCATGAGAAAAGTTTACCCACCAAGGTCATATTGCCATATTTTTATTAGTGCCGCACGTGGATTTCTATTGAGAAGGATCCCATGTTGACATCAATGAGTTTTCGGAAATTTTAGTCGATAAAACGGTCCATACATCCGGGCTAATTCTTTAGTCCCGAGCTGAGAGGGACACATTTGTTTACCGGCCTATAAGATAGGTTGAGGAGGTGTGAGCCTCTGGAGACCTTTCTTATCAAACGAAACGTGGTATGAGCTTCTTAACATCGATTTTCTGAGAAGTCGTGGTATATCATCAGTTGAGCTGGCCTATTCATCCAGCGAACTGCGTGGCTAAAATATAAATTTTAAGCACGTAATTTTGAAAAATACTAACGACACTGGTAATCTTAATACGTTATACAAATTAAACTGTTTTGACACAGACGTCATGACTACAAATGTATTTTGATTGACTTCTCGACTTCTGCGAAGCAAAACTATTAATTTTAATAATGTATATTTAATGTGAAGTCATTTATTATGAGTTAATAAACAGATTACTTTAGAATATATTAACTTATTAAGATAAAACTAAATTTTCCTATTTAGAAATCCCAGTACGTACATACTTGCTTGGGCTTTTCTGTATAGATAGATATATTATTTTCACACAGGGATGTGCCCAATGCTCTATTTATGCTGTTTCCTAGCGCCTCTCTTCTTTTGATATCCGTGGTGTACATCCCCGATATCTCTGCTAAAAGCGGTTCCAAGATAGACAATTCGATCCACCTGCTCCAATACTACATCATCAACGATTATCTTCTGGTTTCTCTTTTTTCAAACACCATAACATTCATAATCTCAGTTGCTTACAAAAATACCAGAGCTGAAAATTAAATAATTTCCATGTACTCAGACATATTTAGGAGTAGTATATTAGATTGAGTCAAACGGTATTAGCACGCCAAAGTAATTTTGAATTTTTCATAGTACCATCTATTTGTGCCGATTTCAATAGTGTCTGTAATATACATAGGATACCAAAATTGTTGGTACCAAATTAAATTAAAAACAAAAATAGATTAGTCTCTACAAGTACCTACTCTAAGATTTTCACTTATTCTCATATTTTAAGATGGTTGTCTAATTAGAGTATCATTTATAGACTACAGTTTGGACGCATCTTTATTTACTTGAATAGTCGAATAGTCGGAAATCGAATCAAAATATAAATTAGTAAAGCAAATGAAGCTGCATGCAAAATATAATAAATCATGTTTATAATTATTCCAGGTAAATCAGGAACGAAAAAAAATAAAATCACACATTTCCTTCAAAAGCAAAGAACATTCATCAGAACATAACAAAGAGCAGAATACAGAGGAGGAATATGATTTTGTTGCCCACAGACAGAATGCTAAATCTACTAAGTAAATCAAACTTAATAATATGGTAGTTGTTAAAAAAAATAGCACCATTGCGTTACTCTGGAAGCCTGGAGCAACTAAACAAAACTAGAAACATTACCATCAGATATCTTTTTTTTTATGAGAGAAAGGGGCAAACTAGCGTGCGGGTCACCTGATGGAAAGTGACCACCGCCGCCCATAGACATCCTCAACACCAGGGGCGTCGAGTCAGCGTTGCCGGTCTTTTAAGTGGGAGTATGCCCTTTTCTTGAAGGTCCCCTAAGTCGTATCGGTCCGGGAATACCTCTGCCGGCAACTGGTACCATAGAGGAGACGCGCGCGGCAAAAAATGTCGGCTGAAGCGCACTGTCGTAGATCGCCAACCATTTAGTTTCTGTGCGTGGTAGTGTTGGCGCGATGTGCGGTGGCGGAAATCAGCGGGTGGTATTAGTTCGAACAATTCCTGGGAACACTCCCCGTGGTAGATTCGATATAGGACACACAGAGAAGCAATGTCCCTCCGCAGTGCCAGAATCAAGCCCGTCGGAAATTGCCTGGTTGTCGACTAATTAAGCAAAATCTTACTAATATCTCAATCTTACTAATTGAGCAAAACTATATTATGACGAGCTTCGTGGTGCATTGGTAATGCTACCGATCGCAGATCAAGGTTGGCGGGTTCGATTCCCACCCGAGTACAAATATTTGTGACAAGCATGAATGTTTTTCTGGCGTCTGGGTGTATTTCTACGTATTATAAGTATGTATTTACAAAAAAAGTATATATTATGTATTCATTTTTTTTGGGGTAAGGGGGCAAAAGATCAGGCGTTTCACCTGATGGTAAGTGACCAGCGCCAGCAACACATATAGTGTTACAGTTGCGTTGCCGATCTTTAATGGAGAAGGATAGGAAAGGATGGGGAAGGGAGGTGGGTCTCCGGGTATCCCACTCACGAACGAAACGCGGCATGAGGAACGCTACGTCGATCTTCTGAGATGTCGTGGTGATTCACCGGTCGAGCCGGCCCATTCATGCAGCGAACTGCTTGGCTCTTTCACTGTTATGTATTCATATTTGTTATCTAGTATCCATAGCACAAGCGTTTAGTTGCTTAGTTTGGAACTAGATGGCGCTGTGTGTATTGTGTCCAAGAAATTATTATTATAATTTGCTGCAATACATGTAAAATCTATTGATGCATGTTTGTTTGTAGGTTTTCAGAGTTCATCATTTACATATCTTATTTCTCGTTTTAGCCTGTTAGAAACAGCGGGACATTTAATTAAAGGTTGTCTCGGCGGTGGCATATTGGGTGTACACGAGTCCTTTATGAAATGTGGTCTGTGGACATCTGTTGCCGCCACAATTATCTTCGGATTCTACATAACGTATTGTGTTCATGTGAGTTTTATATACAAACTCGCAAGTGTTATTGCGAGTTTGTATATAAAGTGTAAGTGTAATTTTAGAAATAAGTGCAAGTGTAAGTGTAATTTTACAAAAAGCGTGCTTTTTTTACAATTAGCTAGTTTACAATGTATAACTAAATAAAATAGGAGTTTATCTTTGTAATACTGAAAATGGCCAGTTATTACAAAGTGAATTTAAGTGAATATAAAATAGTATTTTAAATCTGTTCTGGATAATCTCTGAAACAGCTGTGTTAATGTTAATCGAGATTGGACTTTCGCTATTAAAGAGAAAGAAAGTGATTTGATACAAATTTGTTTCCAGATTTTAGTGAAGTCTGCGCAAGTATTATGTAAAAGATTGAAAATACCACAAATGTCTTATCCTGATCTGGCTGAGAATTCAATAGAAGTTGCGCCCTTTCCTAGTCTCAAGAAATTTGGCAAGTGGTTTAGGTTAGTACTTTGTATTTTATTACTAGCTATTACTTTGCCCAAAATATGTAGTATGTATAAATATTGATAACTGATAAATTGCGCTCGATCAAAAATTTTAATAGCTAACGACTTCAATAAAAAATTAACAATAAAATACACGCAGAATGCTGTGCTTAAAATTAGTCACAACATTTTGACAGTGTCCACTGACTAACTCCTGAATATGAGGCCTCTAAATCTGATGGCGCAAACATAGAAGGTCAAAGAGTCCGACTAACAAGAAAATTTTGATATTTTCAGATATACGGTGGATGTAATTATTTGCCTGGATCTATTTGGATCATGTTGTGTCTATGAAATCATCATAGCTAAAACCATCCAAGGACTTGTGGAAGAAGGTGATAAAGACGGACCAATATCAACGCTGAGATTATATCTGCTGGCATTATTAGTACCTGTACTGCTCCTATGTATGATAACAAGCTTGAAGTATTTAGCGCCTTTCACACTAGTTGCAGATTTTTTCATTGGTACGTATTTTTTTTTAAATCTCTTCACCTTTTAAATGGAAATAGATAGTGGCAGTGTTATTACTTGTCGCAAATTAGAATGATTAGAGGTGCGGTAAATATTTTAAAATAAAAAATAAGCATTTTTATTACACCATTTTTAGAATTACATTGTACACGAATTCATAAAAGGATGAAGTTATATTAGGTATCTTTTCTTCACACAGTATCTTTTTTTATTCTAGTAATGTGTGTAATAGCAACAATCGTGTATGGAATAAAAGCTCCCACATCTGGAGAGAAGCCAGGTTGGAAGAGTTTCCTTGGTTTCTTTGAATTCTGTGGTGTAGTGGTATTCAGTATGGAAGGTATTGGAGTATCACTGCCTATAGAAAACAACATGAGTAATCCCAAACAGTTCCCGATTGTTTTGTGTTTAGGTAAGATAAGATAATATGGCAATATTATAAATGTGATCTAAACTTTGTTCGACTGTGTTCCTTGTTTGAATTACAAAAACATACAGCATTAAATTTTCATTGATACGTAGGATCCTAAATTTCGCTATGAAGCTTGCAATTGCTGCAAATTATCAATTATATCAATATCAATTTCCCTCAATTTCCTTAAAATCATAACACTTTTTTATATGGGGTCAATATGGCTACATTAGACAGAGTTATTTTTGTTTTTAGTGTGCTACAAATAGTCTTTACCTATTCTAAATTTATTTTTTCATTTTCCCAATTAAAGAGTTTAAAAACTCTATTTAAAATCTTAATATATTTTTTTTGTGTAGCAATGACGGTGTCAGTATCTTTTGTGATGATGGTTGGATTCTTTGGTTATTGGGGTTTTGGAGATGCATTGAGGACACCAGTTACACTAAATTTTCCTAAAGGCGTGTGAGTACATACATACATACATAACTTCACGCCTTTTGTGAGTATAATTTAAAATATTATTTTCGGAGGAGACGGTCAGTTAAATTATAATATATTCCTAGTCATTTATCAAGCATGAATTTGATTTGCTAATTGTATCTTTAGTGGCAACGCAAAGGTACTCAACATAGGTTGCACCATCCATAATCAGAATAACCGTGTATAATGGAAAGATGTGCTTGCCTGGCAACACCTATTAATATCAAGAAAACGAGTGACATCTCTTTCTAACTACCACGGCAAAGACTTAGCGTTAAGTTGTAATACATTCATTATAAATATTATTGCTATTGTATATTAACAATTTTTATAACCTTTTATCACAAAATATTTTGCTTTGCTGAAGACTTTAATAATTAATGGAATTAATGTTAACATCTAACAGATTTCCAAATGCATTGAAAGGTCTTATGGCGGTTATGATCTTTATCACATTCGGCCTAAGTTTCTGGGGAGCCTTTGTCCTCGTGTGGCACTATTTGAAAAGGAAACATCCTGAGCAGAATCACCACATCTGGGAAAGAGTTTACAGATCTGCATTTGTGATTGTTGTGACTGTCATCGCAATCGCTTTCCCAAACATGGGAAATTTAATGGGATTGGTAAATAATTATATCTAAATAAAGTTTGTTTGTTTGTTGGATCTCATCAATTTCTGAATACAGCTTTGTGTTTGAGTCCTGTGTTCGGATTCTGGAATACACACCAGTGATTTTAATTTTCTTAAAATCAATAATAAAATAAAATTATGGCGACAAAAGGTTATGGCGAGTCAAGGCTAAAATTGGTGCCGCTCCAACTTTGGGGTAAAGATACAAAAAAAAACATCCAAAGAATCATTGATATAAGCCACAATTCATTATATTCTGTATTGAACTTCAAACTTGTTCAGAACCCTGAAAGCAGATTGCTGAACCACGAGACCAGACCAGACCACTAGATATTTAGCATAACAATATAATCACTCATCTTTAAATACATTCCGAAATCCATAGTATATCCATATAATGAAACAAGAGCACTTTTAATTTTTAATTCTTTTTTTTCAGATCGGCTCATTTTGCCTCTCCAATATGGGTTTCATTTTCCCAGCTATAATCGAGACATTAGTCGTGTGGGATAATCCTGGTCTGGGTCCATTAAAATGGCGCCTCTGGAAGAATATATTTATTTTCTGTGTGGGGGTAATTCTATTTTTATCAGGCACTTACTCCAACGGAAAGGCATTGTTAGGACTGTAAATGGTGATATATTTATCAGTAATGATTGTCGTAATTTCAGACAATTATTAGATTTGTTCCTAATATCTCCATCAATTTATATTTTTTTAAGTTTTAATATATAAAAATAAAAAGTTGGTTTACTTTTATGCTATCAAAAATTTGAGATACACTCTAGTAAATACAATAAAATCAAATACAAATTCAAATACAATATTGTAAAAATATAATGAGGTGATAGAGCAATTGTGTTATTTGAAATTGATATTGGATTTTATAAATTAAATAATCCATAGTTCGGCGTCTCATACGTCAATAACCAATCGCAGATAACATATTTTAGTATATTTTTTTATGATATGTAACTCTAGAAGAATATTGGTATTCATTGGCAATTCCGTTCATATGTGCCATTTGTACCTGTAAAGATGTTTCCAGGTAGCTCTTGTTATACTGGCTTCTGGATCAAGGTATCGTCTGACCCGAATGATGTGAAGCTGAGGGCGCTTACTCGAATACAAACAAAATTGATAATAACTTAAATAATCTTAACGATGTCTTTAGTTTTTATCGCTGTGAGATGACCACAATACATGTACAAACAGAAAAAAAAGAAATATTACGATAACATTTATTTAATTCCGCATAATTCTACAACTATTTTAACAATCCGATAATGTTTTGTAAATAAGGTAATGTGATTATTATTAAAGGGAATCAAATTTATTTAATCTTTTATTTGCATTAATTAGGTGTTTCTACAATTCTCAGCTTAACATTTTACATTATAAAAATACTTTAGTACTGCATTCTCCTGGGAAGAATATTGACGAATTCCAAACAATCAGCAACAAGAGGGCAGTAAAAAATACATTTTATTTGACACACCACATTTTTAATCATGTAGTAAATAGATGGAGGACTGACATAATTGTGCCTAAAATTAATGTTATAGACAGTAATAATTTTGGGCACAATTTTGTCCATCTTTGGAAATGATTTGACTTTTGAATGGGTCTGATTGTTATACTACCATACAGCTTAATATTTATCAAGTTAAACCTCACTGCGTACTATTGCTAAAAAATAATATATTGAAATCAGAAAATATAGTGATAATCTGAACCTGAAACACGGAAGGTGTTTCCAGTTATCCAGAACACGTGCTATTTGGTCCTGGAATGTGTGTCTTGGCAGTCCTTGACTCCTACATCCATTCGCTTTTGTATTGTATATCTGCTTAATCATATAAAATCATATTATAAAAGGTATATCATTATAATTTCTACTTAATTTCACTGCTTCCAAATGAAGAAGTTTTGGGACTGAATTCTGGTTCACACCAACGACTTCTTGCAATATTTTTCACTAGTTCTTTGTGACAAATGCATTGACTTATATGTTCTAGACTTGTAGTAACCTTCTCAAAGCGTGACCACTGGCCATAAGCCTACAGGCTTATGCGAAGCTTATGTCAATTCAGTCATCTGTCAGACGCGAACTGAATAACAATAGCTATGTACAAAATGGGTAAATGCGTAGTAAAATAGTGCGATTCAAGATCGGAAACCCATAAGAAATTAACCGGAATTACTTTCCACACGTAAGATTAATGTTTACATTAATATTAAAATACAGTAAAATAGATAAAATATTGAATTTTCATAATTAGCTTCAGTGATACCACTAAAAACTTAGTTTTAGTTTCCCACATCTGTGGGAGAGTTATTAAAATATGGAAAAGGAGATCTTAAATATTTTTTATTATAATAATAACGCTGCAGGCTGCCTAAAGATGCAGCATACCGTGACAAGTGGGTGAAAATTATCCGATTGCTGAGAAAAGAAACTGACTGGCTACCTGCACCCGGGAGATCATTTATCGTCAATTCAAGTTGATCATTCGCTTTTATTAATAAATGCCATAATTAATAAATACTTAAAAATAAGATTGTATCACGAAAGCAAATTATGCACTCAGACTTATAAAAAAGAGACTAAGAGGCAATTTTATACAAAACTTATGTTACACAGCGGTGTATGATCAATAATTCATCTGCCTAGCTTTTTCCCAATTATGTTGGGGTCGGCTTCCAATCTAACCGGGTGCAGCCGAGTACTAGTGTTTTACATGGAGCGACTGCCCGTCTGACCTCCACAACCCAGTTGCGTGGGCAACACAATCCCCCTTGGTAAGTCTGGTTGTTAGACTTTCTGGCTTCTGACTACCCGTAACGACTACCAAAGATGTTCAAATGACAGCCGGGACCCACCAATTTAACGTGCCTTCCGAAACACGGAGGAACTCGTCATGATAAGATGGTCACCCATCCACGGACCGACCGTGCCAAGCGTTGCTTAACTTTATGATCGATCGACCCGTGCGGCTGTTAGGCCCTGTCCACGTTAAATAAAATAATTCCCTTTCAATATAATGAAGTAAGTACATTATTTTACTACTCAAGCGTTTTCACTATTTTGTGTATCTGTATCTAATTGTGTACACCTTACCTACAGCGATTTAAATCGCTGCTCTAAGGCAGGTGTACACAATTAGGTACAGATGAGTGTGATCCAATTTTTTTCGGAACAACCGATCTAGTACGGAGTACACAGAGATCGTTGTCCATTCATTATTTCAGTTATCTTCTAATACATCTGATAAGAAATTAATAAGTAATAGTAAAATATTGAATTTATATTTATTAAATATTTTTACGAGTACATGGCTTGAAAAAGTTGGGTAAAATTTCGCATGGGCAGGCCACCCCACACCGCCATTGCAAATTTATATTGCCATCTTTGTCTAATCAAAGTGACGGCAATGTATTTGCGATTTGTGTGACTGAGATAGATATATGTTTCATTTTAAATGTCTAGTGGTTTCAAAGCTACGTCATTGCATCTAAAAAGTGGACACACATTTTGTGACGCATTTGAATGAGGTTTGCTCCTCTTGTATATTGAACTCAGTGTATATACGAGTAGATCATTGACTTATATGTTCTAGACTTGTAATAACCTTCTCAAAGTGTGACCACTGGCCATAAGCCTACAGGCTTATGCGAAGCTTATGTCAATTCAGTCATCTGTCAGACGCGAACCGAATAACAATAGGTACAAAATGGGTAAATGCGTAGTAAAAGAGTGCGATTCAAGATCGGAAACCCATAAGAAATTAACCGGAATTACTTTCCACACGTAAGATTAATGTTTACATTAATATTAAAATACAGTAAAATAGATAAAATGTTGAATTTCCATAATTAGCTTCAGTGATACCACTAAAAACTTAGTTTTAGTTTCCCACATTTGTGGGAGAATTATTAATTTATGGAAAAGGAGATCTTAAATATTTTTTGTTATAATAATAACGCTGCAGGGTGCCTAAAGATGCAGCACGCCGTGACAAGTAGGTGAAAATTATCCGATTGCTGAGAAAAGAAACTGACTGGCTACCTGCACCCGGGAGATCATTTATCGTCAATTCAAGTTGATCATTCGCTTTTATTAATAAATGCCATAATTAATAAATACTTAAAAATAAGATTGTATCACGAAAGCAAATTATTAACTCAGACTTATAAAAAAGAGACTAACGCCCGAATACTGAACCGCCATTCAAATCTGACAATCAATAAAGTGCTACTTACTGCTCGAATTTCACGAATTCTGTCTAATGTGACAGCTACTTAAACGCTCAAGTAGCGCTTATATATTTGAGTGCCGGTTCAGTATTCGGGCTTAAGGCCCGTAAGATCAATCATAGTTAAAACTGTCGATTTTCTAAACTATAGTCAATTTTAATCTAGAGTTTAAACCAGCCTCGTAAGATCAACAGCGAAATGGAGATAGATTACGTAAACTAAGTTTAGTTTTCGACAGATGGCAACATTTGGTTATTTAATGTCCATATTTCGCTCATCATTCACTCTTTTGTACATTGTCTGTGGCATATTTCGTGAAAAACTCTTTTTCTCTTTCTTAAAAGAAGTTTTATAGTGTGACCATAGATTTAAGAAAAATAGATCGACAATAGTCACCCAAACAACGTGACCAAAAATGGGTTGTTAATGTGTGAGTGACTTACGGGGCTCGCGCTGACGCGCACAGCCCTGGAGGACCAGCGCGTCCCCAGGCCCCCGCGAGGTCTCGCGACCAAACGGGGGCCCCGTACAGGGCCACGGACCGAATTAATTGATATTTAAAGAATAATTATTTTACAGATATAGAGTGTATATTATCGAATAAAGTACCTATTTACGCCACCCGACAGCAAAGTCCTTCGTCTCTTTACAAGTTTTAACTTTTAATTTTGTATATTTTAATGAAAGGATGTATATACAAGAATATTTCTTCTTTGACTATATAAGCTATTACAACGTTATCATAACCGTGGATTAAAAATAACGTTCCGATAAAATGCACTTAAGTACTCAAACTTCGTAGAATTTTCTTTAAGTAAAGTTTTATATTAGTAATAGTTCATATTTTAAATTTATTTATCATTGTATAACAATGGTGCAATTTTGTAATTATTGCGCCTTCTTTTACCTAAAGATGTAGGCATGAACATAACATAACATAACATAACTTCACGCCTTTTGTTACCCGAAGGTGTAGGCAGCGGCTGTTAAGCCTCGTCTCGCCGTTATGTTTATGTCCCAAATGGAATAGGTGGCGAACCTATTGCCATACCGGGCACAAAGTTTGTCAGTCATCGGTATTTATCACACATAACTTCCGAAAACAATTTCGAAAAGTCATTGGTGTGAGCCAGTGTCTGGAATCGAACCCCGGACCTCTGGATCAGAGACCGTGCGCTCGCCCAATGCGCCACCGAGACTGTGATGTAGGCATGAACTATAAATATTATAATACATATTATATTATAATATTCTCTCTGCCTACCTCGCAAGGGATTTGGCGTGAAGTTATGTATGTATGAGCTATAAGACTGTTAAGTAGCAAAATTTTACATCCCAATAGTTAGAGGTGGCGTTGCCTAACTCTCCAAATTTGGCAGTCATTTATCGCATAAAACATCCGAAAAGTATTTAGTCTAAGGCCCGTAAGATCAATCATAGTTAAAACTGTCGATTTTCTAAACTATAGTCAATTTTAATCTAGATTTTAAACCAGCCTCGTAAGATCAACAGCGAAATGGAGATAGATTACGTAAACTAAGTTTAGTTTTCGACAGATGGCAACATTTGGTTATTTAATGTCCATATTTCGCTCATCATTCACTCTTTTGTACATTGTCTGTGGCATATTTCGTGAAAACTCTTTTTCTCTTTCTTTTATGAAGTTTTATAGTGTGACCATAGATTTAAGAAAAATAGATCGACAATAGTCACCCAAACAACGTGACCAAAAATGGGTTGTTAATGTGTGAGTGACTTACGGGGCTCGTGGCGCATTGGTAAAACAACCGGCTGCAGCACTGAGGTCGGGGGTTCGATTTTCACCCGAGCACAAATATTTATGACAAACATTAATAGTTGTGCAGCGTCTGGGTGTTTTTCTGTGTATTATAAGTATGTATTTACAAAAGAAAAGTATATATATATATATATATATATATATATATATATATATATATATATATATATATATATATAAGTATATATATATGTATTAGTATCCGTTATCTACTATCCATAGCACAAGCATTTAGTTGCTTAGTTTGGAACTGGAGGGCCCTGTGTGATTTGTGTCCAAGATATTATTATTATTATCAATGTGTTCGTAAAAAGCGCTTCAAAACGTTAACTTTTACAAAGTTAATGTTCATGTGTGGAAATGTAAATAAAATATACGCGGTTCCCAAAATCTAATATAAGCAGTTGCGCTGTCAGTGATTCGATGCTATTAGTAAATTTTTCCTGTCATGTGCCATCTATTGTAGTCTATGCTAAATCTATGTATGAACCCACAATCGTTGTGTCAGATCTCAGCTGATAAACGACCGCCATTTTTAAACTAGGCAGGACCACGGTTTAAACGGTAAAATCTCCTGGTGTAAGCTAAACTATAGTTTAAACTGTTATTGGAGGTTTATCTAGCATTGATCTTACAAAATAAACGACAGATGAGGTTTAAACTAGGCAAAATAGTTTAAACTGTGATTGATCTTACGGGCCTTAGAGGCAATTTTATACAAAACTTATGTTACACAGCGGTGTATGGTCAATAATTCATCTGCCTAGCTTTTTCCCAATTATGTTGGGGTCGGCTTCCAGTCTAACCGGGTGTAGCCGAGTACTAGTGCTTTACATGGAGCGACTGCCCGTCTGACCTCCACAACCCAGTTGCGTGGGCAACACAATCCCCCTTGGTAAGTCTGGTTGTTAGACTTTCTGGCTTCTGACTACCCGTAACGACTACCAAAGATGTTCAAATGACAGCCGGGACCCACCAATTTAACGTGCCTTCCGAAACACGGAGGAACTCGTCATGATAACATGGTCACCCATCCACGGACCAACCGCGCCAAGCGTTGCTTAACTTTAGGGACCGTACCCATACTACGTGACTCGTTTAGGGGGGGGGGAGCGGAGTCTTTAAAATACTACGGTTAGTCACAGGAGCGGGGGGGTGGCTCAGGTTTTTGTCACGTAGTCGATTTTAATGAGAGAAATCTCGTATGTTTTAGGACCTAGATGAATATTAATGTGATTAAACAGAAAATAATTGTTGTGTTCGTAAATTAAGTTACTGTAAGTTACATACTGTACAGCAATTTGTTTTCACAATTAAAGTTGTTCTTTTTCATAATACATATTTCACTAGTAATTTAAGTATGCATGCAGTCTTATCCAATAAAGACAAGTATGAGCCAAATTATTATTTTTTTTCGATTTTTGCCTGTGAAATTATTAAAAATCATAATTATGAATTACTACGTGAAAACTAAAGGGGGAGGGGGGGGGGGCTTGGCATATACTACGAGTGGTCACCGATGGGAGGGAGGGGTCGAAAAATCTTAAAAAATAGGTCACGTAGTATGGGTATATTCCCTTATGATCGATCGACCCGTGCGGCTGTTAGGCCCTGTCCACGTTAAATAAAATAATTCCCTTTCAATATAATGAATGTAAGTACATTATTTTACTACTCAAACGTTTTCACTATTTTGTGTATCTGTACCTAATTGTGTACACCTTACCTACAGCGCTTTAAATCGCTGCTCTAAGGCAGGTGTACACAATTAGGTACAGATGAGTGTGATCCAATTTTTTTCGGAACAGCCGATCTAGTACGGAGTACACAGAGATCGTTGATCCATTCATTATTTCAGTTATCTTCTAATACATCTGATAAGAAATTAATAAGTAATAGTAAAATATTGAATTTATATTTATTAAATATTTTTTCGAATACATGGCTTGAAAAAGTTGGGTAAAATTTCGCATGGGCAGGCCACCCCACACCGCCATTGCAAATTTATATTGCCATCTTTGTCTAATGAAAGTGACGGCAATGTATTTGCGATTTGTGTGACTGAGATAGATATATGTTTCATTTTAAATGTCTAGTGGTTTCAAAGCTACGTCATTGCATCTAAAAAGTGGACACACATTTTGTGACGCATTTGAATGAGGTTTGCTCCTCTTGTATATTGAACTCAGTGGACAAATGTCGATCACTGACAACATTGTGGCAGTAGGCGAGGATTTTCTGTCTATTCGGGGTCGTAAATGTTTAGCCGCCACTTACACCTTCGGGTAAAATCTGATAGCAAAGGGCGTAAAGTAACAAAAGTTAATAAACACGCTACAATCGTTTCTATATGATGCGATCAATAATATATACTCGTAGACAAACATATTATATCAGTTCTAAACCTGACATTTTAATAAAGACCTTCGGTTGTTGAAATAAGAATACATTCTATTCTCTTTTTTTAATATTTACAATGTACAGAGCCTGTTAAAAATTATAAGTATTTTTTATTAGAAGTAGGTAAAGAAGATCAAGCTCTCGTTGGCTCTTGATCTATTAAAGCAGACCATAAAAAGAATAATCTTCAAACAAGTCACATAACTCCATCTAGCCAGTGTATTTAATAAAAAGTCAAGAATCTCATAGAGTTATTTTTTGAAAGATGAAGTGACGGAACTATTTTCTTTGGTGCAGACGATTTTGATATTACAATTTGTCATATATTCTATTTTAAATCATATTATAAAAATATTTATATTTTAATTTATTATAAATCTAGTGAATATTTTACATTCTATTTGCAATCTATTTAATAAAACTAGAGTAATATTGGGGTGTTCGTGAGATTTTTAAGGCAAACCGCCTAATGATTTTACTTAAATTTTGAAAATCAATCTGCAATGGTGAGTTATCTGAAATAATATTCTGTATATTTCTGAAATACATTATAGTATGTACGGAGTTTGCTGCGTGAATGGGCGGTTCGGCCGGCTAAATACCACGGCCTCTCAGAATATCTACGTAAAGTGGTTCATGTCGCATTTCGTTGAGTGAGAGACATATTCAGAGGCCCACCCCTCTTCTTCGTCCTTTCCTATCCTAATCCCATCAAGGACTATAACAACAACAACTATAACACTATTGGGTGACCTGCTTACTCGTTTGCCCTCCAATCCATTAAAAAAGCATGTAATAGTTTGCTAATCTTCGTTATAATTTTGGCTTTTAGTAAACCTAAAGAGAATATTCTTCCCTCATGTTATTTTATTCGTCCTTTACCGTCCTTATTTTCTGAAGGTGTATACTGTGGCAATGTTATAGACGTCAATTATATATCCGTTCATTGGAACACATTGCGAAGTCTACTCACCGATAGAAGAATAATTTAAAAGAATCTTATTCAGCACTTCATCAAAATATCAAAAAATTGGCCATTGTGATGATATGTTTACAAGCTGTACTTGAAATTATTAGATTCAATTATATGGCCCATTTGTATGTTGCAGTTTTCAAGCTTTTAGCACGGAAATATTTGAACTTCTGTCTGATTGAATCCGGGACCCCTTCCCAAATTCAATCTCGTTACATCTATGTAGGTACTAGGACTAATATTTTGGCGAGCCTTTAGTATATATATTAACTTTTATTTATAATTTACAGACTGCCGCTGCGAAGGATCGTAATTTCGTGAGAGTAGCCCATACTAAAGAGGAAGAAGATCAGTATAATTACACGGAACATCGTGAAGGAATCATACCGACCGGGTAATGGATATTCTATGACTAAACGTATTTTCATACTATCAATACTGGAAGTTGTATTTGCTGGTATTGTTTCTTGATATGCCAACAAAATATAGCCCATGTATATACGATTTCACAATTTTTGTTATTGGTGTGCATGGATTCAAAATATAATTCAAAATATAGTCCTCACAATAAAAATTGGAAGACTTTCCAAATTACCCTCAACGGCAGCATCCTGTGGCAAAATTCTATTCGCCCATTATTTTTTCTTGAATATTTTTTAATGGGATAGAAGGGCAAACGAGCAACCTGCACCGCCCGTGGGCACTTGCAACACATATAAGCCCGAATACTGAACTGCCACTCAAATATATAAGCGCTACCTAAACGTTTAAGTAGCTGTCAAATTAGACAGAATACGTCAAATTTGAGCATCCGATAAATTTAAATGCAACTCAAACTAACTGGCACATAAACACCACTCAGAACAAAATTCGTATACCGAAACGCTACTCAACTTTATTTATCTGTCAAATCATCTGTCAAACCTAAGTGAGCAGAACTTACATTTATGAGTGGTTGTGCGGTCTCTTATACTAAGTATACTTTCTTTAAATCGAAGAAAAACTATTAATAATGTCTATGTGGCCATTAGATATCATAAATTTCTGATGGGAAAACAAGTGTGAGGCAGAAAAGCCCAGCTTGCAATCTACAATGCGGTACTGTACTGATCCCAACGCTAGCTTATGGAAGCGAGAGTTGGGTATTGCAGAGTGCGCATCAAAGTAAATATGAGGACACTGCGAAAAATCTGCGGAGTGACTCTCGCTGACCGCGTCGAAAACAAGGTTGTAAGGAAGGTAGTTGGATTGAAAGAGGGAGTCGGTGTAAAAGTAAGAAAAGGTATGCTCCGATGGTTTGGACATGTAGAAAAAGTGGATGATGCATGATTGTGTATGCAAATATACCTACAATGCAAAATCGCATGGATGTAGGGGTCGTGGATGGCCAAGACCAAATAGAACGTGTTCTGGAGGAATGTGATGTTAGAAGCCTTGAAGATGTTAAAAATCGACGCGCATGGCTGAAAAGAGTTATGAAAGTCAAAGAAGCGAGTGAGGAGTGTAAGAATCGTGCCTTATGGCTCTTTGTTCTCTTTACCTACCCTGCAAGGGAATTAGTACAATGATGAATGACAAAGAGTTTGTCCAATTGTTGTAGCATGTTCAGTTCTACATATTACTATCCTGGCGCGTTTGGATGAGCTGGTGGAAGAGGATATTTCCTTACCTGAGGTTGAAGTAGAATTGATGATTCAGCAACCATAGGTTTTGATATAAATCAAAACTTTATTATAATGACCTATTTAACTAATACACATTTTTCTAATTATTTATCTTGTTTTATATTAGTATTACAATGAAGTTAGGTTTATGTAATCCTCCTCCATCCTTGCAATGAATTATTCGAAATGCTAATCCTCTTCCCAAAGAATAGATCAGTCCCCTTGGTCGCAAGAGGCCTCGATCAGTCTCTTTGCAAGATCTTTATAGAGTGCACGAGCACTCGGACCACATGATCCTAAAGTCTCAACCCCAAAGGGCTCAAAAACATAATCATCCCACTCTCCCACAGCCAACAAATAAGTACACTCAGCATCACCTACAGAACCACTAATAAGATGGCACAAAGCACCCGCTTTGAGCTATCTTCATCACCCACTGTTTATGGGATATTATTATTAATAACTTATTGAATTTAAACCTTATCTTATTCTTTCTTTTTCATATCCCTGGTAATTTCATAATACTGAAGGTATTTAAAAACATTGCATTTATAAAAAAATAAAGAATAAAGTTTAAATTACAATAGAATCAAAGAAATAAAACAAAACTACATTTGCTTTGGCTATGTTTTTATTAGACTTCTGTTTGAGGTTTTCTTAAAAGTTTTTGCAGTCCTGGAGCCGCTCATAGTATCATCATCATCATCTAATCAAAATTTATTGCCTCCCTCTTCTTCAAAATATTACTGCCATTGTTTCTTCATTTTCAATAATAATTTGTTATCTGAAAATAAGAACATAAGTCTTAAAATCAGAGGTCATCTCTCGGTTTTTAATTTAAATAAGCACACGACAAAAATCGGGTTACAAAGTACCTGGTACATGACATTGTTTACTTAATTAAACACTTACTTATTTATGAATTCCAAGAGCATATCTTTTTTACGGTTGTGTTACTGCATCCACATTTATTTGTGTAATAAAAATAAACATTATATTTAAAGTAATTCTTGTAATGAGAATCAAAGATTTTATTTTTAGGCGAAACAAACGTCAACAAAAAGAATAATATCCATTACGATTATACGTCAAGCGTAACGTTCCATTCTATGATAACCTACTAGTATATTTTGAAGTTTTATTTTCTAATTATTCTGATTTTTAGATAAAAAAACATGGAAATAATTCTTCATTCAATCCTTAATACAACCAAACTCATGTGAGGTCATTATATTTTATTTAAATAATAGGATTTGAACTTATTTACTAAAAAATCTGCGTAAAATGAATTTAAGAGGTACACTAAATTATTTTGTAACTAAGAACATACCCATCGTAGATATTTTGACATTGTGTTGCCAGGATACAAACATTTAATCGGTGCTTACTTGATCATGGTCGAATATAGGTTAAATGACGTTTGTGTATACCACTTAAATGTGAGCGATCTTAAAATTCTAAGTAGCTTTTTATTAATTGTCAGATTTGAGTGGAAGTTCAGTATTCGGGCTATAGTGTTACTGTTGCGTTGCCGACCTTGAAGGGTCAGGGAATAGGGGATGGGGAAGGATGGGGCAGGGGGTTGGGCCTCCGGGTACCTCTCTCACCGAACGAAACGCAGCATGAGCTGGTTTACGTCGATCTTCTGAGATGTCGTGGTATTTCACCGGTCGAGCCGGCCCATTCATGCAGCGAACTACTTGGCTCTACCACTGTAAATGAAACATTTACTCAGTTAGAATATATGTATGGGACTTGGATTGGTTCATCAACATAAATTTTTGCTTAATTTTATATCACTTAAGGGTAATTTGAAATAATGGTGTACAGAGTTTCAGGATCCATAGGACACGTCATCAAGGGCGCTCTGGGTTCGGGAGTGCTGAGTGGTCATGTTGCTTACATGAAGGGTGGTTACCTCGTCTCCATCCCATTAAATATACTATGTGGTATTTATATGGGTTTTTGTTTACTTGTGAGTACCAACTATTAAATAAATTGATATTTTTGTATGCATTCTTGGTCTTTGGATTAACACAAGTATACAGCTGAATAGTTTGATAAATAAGTTTATATGCCTTCAACAACAAAATTAGTAACGTTCCGATTTAGAGTATTAAAGAATTTAGAATCTAATTTGAAAATAAATATTTTATTTTGAACACTGTACCAACTTGAGTAACGTATATATTATCGTGCATACAATGATGTGTACCGCTATATGTGACAAAAACATAAGGTGATGGATCCTATAGCCATGCCACTCATAGATATCTACACACCTTTCTTCCGAAAAGTCCTCATTAGTCACCAATAGAGGAATTTGGCGCTGGCTTATTTAGGTTAAATAATTTTTAGATACTTGTGGAATCTATGCAAGTACTATTGAGACGGACACATCGGCCCTTTATGTCTTATGCAGACACCGGGGAGGCGGCCATGATGCTGTTTCCAAAGCCAGGCTTTGCCAAATTTGCCAAATTGTTTAGGTAAGTCTTTTGTATTCAATCCTATCATTTGTTTACCTTTATCTCACTCGTAAGTGGGGTGTGCACAACATGTCATCCATTTCCATTATCTTCTGTCACTTGTCATTCGTCGTCTCTATACTTTCACACTTCATACTAATATCCACTTTTATACAATCCAACTAGTTTTCGGCCTTCCTCTGCCGTTATTTGTGATAAATATCAATGACTGAAACAGCATAAACATAATGTTGACTCGAGGATTGACAGAGTCTTTGGGTAGAAAAAGCCGTGAAATTATGTTAAGTGTTGTGTCACAGTCTTTCTCCTATTAACATGATTTTTCCCTTCTCATAAAATTTCCATATCACGTCAATCTACCACTTCTAACCTCTCCTGCACTCCAGCATATATTGTTTAGAGATAGAAACGCATAGGAGCAAGTTTTACAAAATAAAAATCAATTCGGTTTAATTTCTATTTATCAAAATTCGTATCGACCATTCAAAATCATCTGAACTTTGTTCAAGATTGCTACTTTAATGAGCTTATTTTACTCATATATTCAAACTGCGTTATAATATGCGAACTTTCGCATATTATAACGCAGTATAACATAAATACTACAAACTTTTGTAGTATTTATGTTTTGTTTTTATTTACTAACTACCTGACCCGTCGAAATTCGTTCTGCATCAAAAGTAATTTTAAAACGTGCCATTGAAGTGCCAAATCCCGAAAACGCCAGAAAAGTTGACACCCTCTATCTTTAAAAAAAACCGCATCAAAATTCTTTGCATACTTTCAAACATCTAAGCATCTAATAAGGGGTCAGACAGAGGAAAGTGACTTTGTTTAATACAGTGTAATGATTTTGAAAATTGGCATTTAGGTAGAAAATTTGTTATATTGACTTATCACCTGAGTAATGTGCTTCTTTGGGATAATACTTCGATTTTGATGAAATACAATCTCAGTGATGCATTTCTCTGAGATAAACGTCGCACTTCTATATCATCATTAGTCTTTTAACGTCCACTGCTGTACTTAGGGCTCCCCGATATCGCGCCACAACTGCCGGTCCTGTGCCACCCGCATCCATCCATTGACTACCCACGGATTTTACCAGGTCGTCAGTTCATCTACACGGTCGACGGCATACTCTTGAGACGTTGACCAGTTCGTGGCTGCCACTCGCTAACCTTTCTACCCCAGTTGTAATCGGTTCTCGAGCGATGTGGCCTGCCTATGTCCACTTCAGTGTGCTAATTTTACGGGCTATGACGGTAACGCCAGATCTCTTGCGCATCTACGTATTGCGGATTTTATCTTGCAGAGAGATTTCAAGCATAGACCGTTCCACAGCACGCTGAGCAACCCTGAACTTTGTCATGAGGCCAACATTCAAAGACCACGTCTCAGCTCCATATGTCATGACTGGTAACACACATTGGTCATAGACCTTAGACTTTAGGCACTGTGGGGTTTTCTATATTGCTTAGCTAATTCTGATTTTTCGAAGACTGAGTAGAAACCTATATTAGGTTATAAATTTTTAACTTTACTAGAACATCTACATAGAAATGATTCTTTTAATAGTGGGTCAGAACTTATTTAAATTTGAGGTATTCCTATTTTTCTCCTATAGGTACATAATCGATACCCTGATATGCATGGACTTGTTTGGGGCATGTGCTTCATATCAATTAATAATTGCCAAGTCTTTAAAGCAGCTGGTTGAGGACGTGCATGAAACATCGCTGGAAGGGTCGGGAGGTTCGTAAGTTTGAGTTATTGAAAGCAGTGCAACTATATTAGCAATTATCTTATTTAATTATGTCTGATAAATTCCTTATTACGAAAGTTCACGATTTTTCGCATAAATAAAAATCCTAAATAATATTCTAAGGCCTGTGTTCAGTAACAGATAATTTAATTTTAAACATATGTTTAAAGCGTAATCGCTGTGTTTAGGTCAATAATAATTATGTTATAGTTAGAGAACTTAAGCCTTAGTGTAATGAATTATATATCACAGGATAGTAGGCGATATTAATCATGTTATTAAGCCTCGGTACGACATACGTGCATCCAAGCAGGAGAGAGAGATGATGCACAAGAGAGTGAAGATATTAAATCAAATTCTTGTACACACACACACATACATAACTTACCGCCCGAAGGTGCAAGCAGCGGCAGATGAACCTCAACTTGCCGAATCGTTGTCGTTGTATTGAAGGGTAGTTAGAAGTAGGTAGCGCAACCTATGGCCATACACCGGACAAAATGCTGTCAGCCATAGATATTTATCAATTTAGATATTTACGAAACTTCCATAAAGAATCCTAAGAAATAATTGGGATAAGCCGGGAATCGATCCTATGACTTCTAAATTAGAATAATATATTATTACTTTTATATTTTTCAGGGTATCCCGGTATAAGAGTGTACTTGGCATGTATGATACCGTTCATGATACTTATATGCTGCATTTTACAATTGAAAATATTGGCACCGTTCTCCCTGGCCGCAAATGTAGTAATTGGTGAAGTTCTTAACGTTTTATAATTCCTACAAATCGAACTTCCTTTCGGTGCGATGTGAGGCAGAGCAGACTTTTATATTTTATTCAATAGTTATTATAACAAGAGGTCAGAATCGTGGGCGAAGCTGGATTCAACTTTAGCATTAAGTATAACAACACTAGCTGGCCCGGGGAACTTTGTTCCGCATCAAAAGTAAATTTTGGATATTATGAGGTTCAATTTGTGCTCTTTATCAACTCTAACTGTTGTCTCGCTATGTTAATACTGCAATATCTTCGAAAATATTCGTTTAAATTGCATGCAGTAAAAGGCCAGTATCATCATATCACATATCATAAGTCTCGGTGGCCCAGTGGGCGACACGGCTTCTGATCCAGAGGTCCGGGTTTGACTCCTGACACTGGCTCACACCAAGGACTTTTCGAATTTGTTTTCGGAAGTTATGTGTGATAAATATCGATGACTACGGCAATAGGTTCGCCACCTATTCCATTTGGGACGTAAACATAACGGCGAGACGAGGCTTAACAGCCGCTGCCTACACCTTCGGGTAACAAAAAGGCGTGAAGTTATGTTATGTTATGTTACATGCACAATCTATTTAAGATACTTAATTGGATGAAATTAATGCTGTCATGTTTAAAATCGTTACGAAGCGATTTTAAGCATGACAGCATTAATTTTCATCCAATTAAGCCATTATTTCTTGCAAAAAGTAAAAAAATAGAAATGGTCATTGTGGGTTATCCTTAAGAGATAAACATATACCCTCGCGGACTTTTTTGTAGACCTTCTGAAGTTGTTTAATAATTTAGAACATTGTTTTGATCTATCACTTAGGGTTCAGCCAGCGTTTGCAATTAAAGTGCTAATTCTGAAAATTATATTTTTTTCTTTAAAACATCATATATGAATTATAGACCAAACCCACCTCATTGACACCCTCTAACTAATAAAAAAACTGCATCAAAATCCATTGCATAGTTTTAAAGATATAAGCATATCAGGGGACAGACAGCGGAAAGTGACTTTGTTTTATACTATGTAATGATAATGATAGTTTCACACAGTTGTTTTAATCGCGCTAAATATAAGGTGTTAAGAAATAAAATTTTGTAAGGCCGGAAAGTTCCCATACGCACTGGAAAGAAGTTTGATTGTGCCCCCTTAAAGACCTGATACATGAAAATTAGTCAGAACTGGCTTCGCAACAAACGTTACCCTGCCTTGTAGAGGCATTTTCTACACTATTTCAACAATAGTAATAACAACGCAGTTTTATGCAAATGTAGCGGTTAAGCAGAAAGTATTAAGTATTCTTCTCGGACACCTCATGGACTTTCATAACTTCTGTCATACCCGTCCATTTTTATGATTTCTCCTGGCGTCATTTTACGACAAGCCGCGGTATATTTAATAATGGAAAGAGTTCCGTCATTTTACTTGCTCTACACCATTTAGCTTTTGGACACCATACTTTCTTACTCATCTCCTGTTAATATTTCTTTTTTTTTATTTCTTTACATAGTGTTTTGTATAATGATGGCTATATACTACTGCTTCAACATGAATCCTACATTTTCTGATTTGCAACCGTTCACGGACTTTCATGGAACCTTTGAATTTATTGGGATGCAAGTATTCAGCATGTCCTGTTCCGGTATTGTCATTCCGATAGAAGGGAGTATGAGGAATCCGAATAAATTTCCTTTAGTGTTGACCGTTGGTGAGTATGCATGGACTGACATTTTTTTTTAACTTCTCAATTTTCCTCATGAAATTCACTATACTTTTTACATATTATTATTACGTTATCACTTTTTTTTCCGTTTTTATTTGTTAAAAATGTGAATTACTACCAAAATTGTGCTCCATTTTAATTTTACATTGCAATACGTTTTCAGGTATGGGTTTCATCATCTTTTCTACTTTGACGGCGTCTTTCTTTGCTTATGCCGCGTTTAAAGATCACTCCGTCGCCCCTGTCACTGTCAATTTTCCTATGACAATGTAAGTTATCTATATATACATAAAAATGAATCTATATTTGTCTTGGTCATGGCACCTCACGCGTACGGCTGGATCGATTTCGATAGTTATTTATTTATAATATTCCTTGAAGTACGAGAATGGTTCCGGCATAGCATCTTATCTTACTTAACTTTAATCTGCTTGTGACCACGGCCAGTGCAACCTGGCCGAAACGTCAAGCTAATTAAGGTAAATATTTGTTTACCTAAAAAAGTGTCGCGTTAATTCCCGGTCATCATTATCACTGAGTAATATGCAACGCGAAAGCCTAAAAGTTTTTAATCTAACCTTACTTAACTTACGAACTTAACAAACTCCAAAATTAACTCATTACTAATTTATTTCTTCTGAGTCCAAACAGACCGAAACAGTTGCCGGGTCAACTAGTCGTATAAGTATAATTTGAAATCATTTTCGTCACTCAACACCAAACATGGTCATTAGTGCTTTTAACTAGTTTCGAATTATTGTTATGTTTTAGACAACAAATTGTCTCGTTTGGACCAAACTATTATAATATTTATTGAAAAAAAAACTAGGGGAAAATAAAGATTACCAGAATTTTTAATGAGTTAATTTATATTCTACACATAATTTGATTAATTCAACTTACTTTTAATTTAACTATTACATTTGATATTGATTAATAACCTCTCTCTCCCCATCTTCATATATCAAAGACAATGCATTAGATATCTTGACGTGTATATTAAAATAAATAAAATGTAATATAAAATAAATATTATTAGTGTTCTAAGAACATAATAATAAGCCATACAGGTTACAATAGTTAACTACTACAAGGAAACGATTTGATAGGTACGTTAACGATTTGATTGGTACCAATTTATCCCAAAGGCCTGACTGCGTATTTATTTTTTTCTCTATTTCAGCGTAGCAAAGTGTTTCAAAGGTGCCGTCTGTCTCATGATATATGTAACCCACGCTCTGAACTTTTGGGCTCCATTCAATCTGGTATGGTATTACTTGCAACACAGGCATAAAGATTCACCGCACATCAAAATGTGGGAGAGATTGTATCGAGCTGCTATTGTCATTATTATAGCGGTTGTTGCAATTACTTTTCCAAATATCAACGCTTTAATGGGATTTGTAAGTATCATATTAACAGATTGAAATAATAAGTAGATATATTGAAAGTCGGCTGGGATATATATACAATTTAATTGATAAATAATTGATAATGTGATTTCAGCTCGGCACATTTTGCCTGTCAAATATGGCGTTTATATGGCCGAATTTAATATACTTGCTCGTGGCTTATGAGAGACCGGGCTATGGGTGGCTCAAGTGGCGATTGTGGAGATCATTGATATTCATTTTTATTGGTTTGATCATATTCAGCTGCGGCACAATGGTTTGCGCGGAAGAACTTTTCTTTAAACCACCGGAAAAATGATTTTCATGATTGTTACAAATATTTTAATTTTATAAAAAATTCAAGTGTATGTAGTTTTATTTCAATATTGTTGGATCGAAAAGTTTGGATTTTATTATATTGACGGTCTAATTACGAATTCGGAACATTCTTCAATTACTTATCAAAAGACTAAATCTTATTCTCTATTTAGAACTGAAAAAGACGCATCTACACTTTTGTAGTAAATGTCTAATACACTATGGTAAAATCCCTTGCCGCCCAAAGAGAGTTCTGTAATTGCTGGAATATTGTTGATTTGGAGAGTAGTGTGTTGTATGGTAAAGATCTTTATTTTGACTGGGGCCCCGAGCGATTGATGGTACGTAATTTGATTTCGCTAAAACATTGAACTTGGCTTTGCCGTCTCGAAGCATTTCCTGTGCTGTTGGAGGTATATACAAATAATTATTGTTACCATAACCGTCGAAGTCATCTATAGATTTCATCATTGGTAACTCAAGATCATTTACACCTTCGGGTCTAGTAAAATGCGCTTGCCCTGATCTTCTGTAACTGGGAGCCTGATTTAGACTGGCAATCGGCTCATTATTCATGGATGGTGATGGGACAGTATACATCATTGGTCTTATTACTATTCCATTTCTTGCTGCTACTGTTTTATAAGGAGGTATATCCACACTTCGAAAACGATTGAAAGATTGAGGTTCTAGAAAATAAAAAAGAAACATATGGTATGGTAGTAGTAGTAGTTTTGCTTATAACTTCTTTATTTTTAAGTTAAGGGCCTGAGTTACAGGGAGATATTTATAGGCGATTTGCTACAAATTGTTTCTGCAAGTTTCTTGTAGGGTGCATAGTTTCCAAGATAAATGGCGAAAAAGGTTTTTGCACTCCTTTTTGAAGATGGCGGCTGGGGGACATAGGTAGCATCCCCGGAAACTTGAAGTTAAGCTTTTATTGATCCACCTACATATCTCAACAATAAAATTGCGTCCTCTAAGAAATGCAAAATTTGACATGAATTTTGCATTTCTTAGAGGACGCAATTTTATTTTCAGGGGAAAGTCAAGGGAAAGTAGGGAACCTAATGAAAATTTGATTCATTAAGACACGTTTTTGAGGTATGAAGCTTCAAAATATTTTTCTTGGCATGATATTACATAGCATAATATAACTTCACGCTTTTTTCCATCCGAAGGTATAGGCAGCGGCTGTTAAGCCTTATCTTGCCGTTATGTTTACGTCCCGAATGGTGGCGAACCTATTGCCATATCGGGCACAAAGTTTTCAGTCATCGATGTTTATCACACATATCTTCCGAAAATAATTGGAAATGTCAGTGGTATGAGCCAGGATTCGAACCCTCGACCTTTCCATTCAGAAGTGGGTGCTTGACCACTGGACTACCGAGACAATGATGATATTTCATGATATTAATCATTAACAAACACACCCAAACAGTCTAACTGATTTTTATGAGATTTTCTGTGGATATTGGGTAGGTCTATTAACCAACAGCAATTTTTTTGCAAAACGTTTGCCTGATTAGCTAATATTAAGTACTTTTGAGCACTGATAAATCTGTAGGAAGCTAGTAGGGAGTTACAAAATTATTATATCATAGCAAATTAAAAGTACGTTTCGGCAGTGTCATTTAAGATTTCCGGTCTCTATGAATATGTATTGATAGTGCTGGTAATTGGGAGTCATTGTCCTTTTAGCTGCAAATATAGCTAATTAAAATAATCGTGGTAAATTAGTGGTTGCCATTGCGTTTCTGATTTGGAGGTCTTAGACCAATAACTTCTCTGAAATTACTCTAAAAATTTAGTTTAATAAAAATTGATGACTGTACCAGCTGTCCATCAAAAAGATACGATATTTCAAAAATCTAAACAGATCGAAAAATGCGATATCTCTGGGCCAATTTCCGCTGCCTACACTTTCCTGTATTGATGGAGTAAAGTTAAAACATTAATTACCCGGAAAACGCTCTTCGTTATGACTGGCTGGTAGTGGTAGTGTTTCTGCATTTTGAAAGTTAATTTTTCCTTCATTTCTGTTTGCGTCCTCATTAAGAACAGTAAACGGAGTGTCAGGACTTTTACGGTCTAATGGAAAGCTATCTGCAGTTTCTAGATTACTCTCAGTTACATCTAATGATGCCATCTCTAATTCCGTTTCACTGCGATGTTCATTTTTGATCGAGTCTTCGTTGACGGTTTCAATCGCTCCTAGCAGAGTATCATCTTCGTTGACCTTCTCGTCCTCTGCCATTGGGACTTCAATACTTTCATCTCCATAATTCATCACTAGGGATTTTTCCGAAGAACTTTTGAGAAGTTCCTCAAGATAAGTTCTATACTCCTCACTATTCTTTGAGGAAAGAATATTTTCTATAGTTTTTTTATAATTATCTTTTTGGCGCTTGCCTTTGTGCAGGTTTTTTAATTCTTTTGCCTTTTCTAATATTCTTTCAAAGTCTCGGCTTGAATCTTCTTCCTAAATTTTTTAGAATATTTTTGCATTTATTACAGCAAACACTTACCGAAGAAAATAACTTAACAGACATTTATGGCTGAAAGTCAGCAAAATTACTTACCTCTTCAAATCCAATACAATATACAAACAGTATTATAAAAATGGATACAGCAAATATTTTCGACATTTTAACGTAAATTTGTTATTATAGTATTCGTACACGCCTGAATATGTCATAAGAAATGTTTACATTGTGAGTTTAGTACTTATTTAACATCATATCAACTAGTTCAGAAAGCATGAAATCGATTAGTGTATTAAGTACTTTTATGAAAAGCATGATGAATTGACATTATTCTCGACTTAAGTAATTACTTTTTTTATTGTTGATTGAATGTTCACGCTTCTCGTAGTAACGTTCATTAATGTCTTTGACTAATTCTTCGATGAAAACTTCGATTGAGTACTGTGACTGCGTTCTGATGATGGTACCTTCGTTGGCAAATAGTAAATCACGAACTACTATACAATAAATAGGTACTTCTTCACTTTTAGGCTACTGACAAAATTGAAGGATGTTATTTGTAAAAGTTAGCAAAAGACATGCTTTTCACTCTAGGCACTGATAATACACCGAGCTACTGATCTGAACCTCACCTGAGTACTAATATCTGTGATGACCAAGGATGTTCGTTTGCATTTTTGATGTAACTAATGTGTATACATTAGGTACATCAAAAATGCAAACGAACATAATAACAATACACTGTGTAGTCTAGATACTAATCTAAACTAAACATATAAAAATACCCAGACGCCATACAAAGGTTCATGTTTGCAATACATTTTTTTACTTGGGTCGGGACCCAACCCGACGACCGCGATTCCGCAGTTGGTTGTTTTACCAATGCTCTACGAGGCCCATCAAAGTTCGGTGTGATACACATATAATTTAATAGCGTAGTAGCTATGTTTTATTCTCAAATTTAGTGAAAAAAATAGAAACCAGTAGTAGAGTCAAGCAGTTCCTCCTATCCCCTAAGTCTTATCTCTTTAAATTTATTTCTTAGTGTATCCCTGGGACTAATCATATAGATAGCACGAACGGCTCGTTTCTGGAGCACAAAAACCGAATCTGCATCCGCGGCACTACCCCAAAGCAATAAGCTTTACGACATAATGCTGTGGAAATTGCTAAAATAAAAGCGCAGTGTCAACATCGGTCAGATGACGTATTTTCCTTACAGCGTAAGCTGCCGAGCTTAGTCTACCTGACAACGTTTCTATATGTGGGCCCCATTGTAATTTAGAATCTAATGTTATATCAAGGAAGACAACCTTATTGACCAATTCCAATCTCTCATTGTCCATCACTACACTGGTTTCTACTTGTTTAACATATTTTGTAAAAAAAATTAACATATTTGGTTTTATTACCATTTAAAAGCAAATTATTGCCACTAAACCAGTTTACTATTTTTGAAAGAGCATTGTTTACATCGTCAATTACTGTCTGTTGTCTATTTACCTTAAAAACTAAAGAAGTGTCATCTGCAAACAAAACTATTTCATGATTATTTTTCACAAGATCATTAATGTACAAAAGAAACAGGAAGGGTCCCAACATAGAGCCTTGTGGCACTCCCATTGCTACAGCTGATCCATGTGAACAAAAGGCGTGAAGTTATGTTATGTTTGGGTTAACAAAAGGCGTGAAGTTAGGTTTTGATACATCTGCTTTTTTCCGTTATTAGTATTATTGTGAAAGTGTATAAATTTAAAAAAGAATGGCTACCTTTACCGCCCCTCTAAATGTGCCGCCCTAGGCTCCAGCCTACTTAGCCTATTGGTAAATCCACCACTGTTTGTGCAACAAACGTGGACAAATAGGTACTAAAATGTATATGTAACGTATATACACTAACAAGGCAAATTTAATTTAGGGGGTCATGTCAAGAGCGTGCATGTCGCGACCCAAAGGAACGCATTCTTGATCAAAATGAGTACAGCCGCGCTGGCTGCTAGGGCGTGCCCGATAGCGACGGGCACCGATTAGCCCCCGGCTGCATGCTCATGCGGCGAAGGCGACCGCCACCCTTCACACAGTGCCAAACCTGGCGGGACGAGGAGAGGGGAGTGCCGTATAGGCACGTGGAATGTTAAATGTAGCATGATAAGAAAGATGGATGAGATGATAGACGTAATAAATGAGATATGCCTGGATTTCTTATGTTTGACGGAAACAAAGCGGAAGGGGAGCGAGGCCGAGGACCTCACAGGCGGCATGGTAGCCCTAAGGTCCGGAGTGGCCCTGGACGTCCATGCCAGTAGGGGTGTGGTTGTCGTTCTTTCCTACCGCTTTACCAGGTGTACCGGTATGAAATGAGCGTTAAGATACAAATGTGTTGGTAGGGGTTATTTGTTGTGAATAAGTTTATTTTTTTTTTGTTTGGTTGCCATGACCTCTGTCAAACATTCAATTAACCTAACAGTTAGTAAACAAACAACATCACATTTTTTATTGTGTTAAAAAACCAAATTTTGTGTCGGAAAGTGATGATTTGCGGGAAGCATTAATTTTTTGTTTCCATTTGAAAAAAAATGCTGCAGAATCACATCGAATGCTTGTCGAAGCATATGGTGATCGTGCTCTATCAGAAGCAACAATGTAATGATTTTGATGTGAGAAATTAAGAACGTGGAAGACCACCAAAAAAATTCGAAGACGCCAAACTGCAAGCCTTATTGGATGAAGATAAATGAAATGATAGATAAATGAAATGGCAGCTATGTTAAATGTTGCACAACAAACAATTTCAGACCGTTTGAAAGCTATGGGAACAATTCAAAAGTGTGGAAAATGGGTGCCACATGAATTGAATGAAAGACAAATGGAAAACCGGAAAAACACTTGTGAAATTTTGCTTCAAAGACACGAAAGAAAATCAGTTTTGCATCGAATTGTCACTGGCGATGAAAAATGGATTTATTTTAAGAATCCTTAATGGAGAAAATCATGGGTTAATCCGGGACAACCATCAGCATCGACTGCAAAACCAGATCGTTTCGGGAAGAAGGCAATGCTCTGTGTTTGGTGGGATCAGAAGGGTGTTGTTATAAACTCCTAAAACCAAAACTGTTAATACTAGTCGCTACAAACAACAAATGATCGTTTTGAATCACCCATTGATCGAAAAACGACCAGAATGGGCCAGAAGACACGGCAAAGTAATTTTGTTACACGACAATGCACCTGCACACAAAGCAAAATCGGTTGAGGATACAATCAAAGTACTTGGCTGGGAGTTGCTACCCCACCCGCCGTATTCACCAGACTTGGCTCCTTCCGATTACCATTTATTTTCATCGATTGGACACGCATTGGCTGAGCAGCGGTTCGATTCCTACGCGGAAGTGGAAAATTGGGTGTCTGATTGGTTTGCTTCAAAAGAAGAACATTTCTACTGGCATGGTATCCACAAATTACCAAAAAGGTGGACAAAATGCGTAGAAAGTGATGGATAATATGACAATATATTTTGAATAAATTTATTTTATTTATCTAAGCAAAATTAATATTTTATTTTCACAAAAAAAACGCTCATTTCATACCGGTACACCTATGTACTTCCGGAGTGAAAGATTATGAGTTGGTAGGCCCAAGACATCTCTGGGTTCATGTAAAACTGAGAATCACACGAGTCTTCCTGGTCGCAGCCTTTGCTCCCGTCAGCTCTGCAATTTAAATACAAACACGAGCGCTTGTAGAAAGTGCCTCCGTGGAACAAACAAAGACACAGACACAATTGCCACGAGCGGCCTGAATCCGAGTGTAGGGGCTATCATGAGAAGAATCGGGCAAGAAACTCATGTGCCAAATACTCTTTTCAAACCATTTGAAATAAATAACAATATTATTATAACTACTGAAAACAAAGCAGTAGGTTAGTGAATAAAAGGTGTAGCAACCAGAATACTCGATAATCACAATTAAGATCCAACCAAATTAAAATCAACGTCTTACATGTTAACTAAGATACTCTATGCGGTCATAGTAGTCGAGCACAACTGACGTGACATTTTATTTATTTATTTATTATTAGGTTTACCAACAATTTCTTACATTAGATCTTTACAAAACACATATAATTATAAAATAAAACAATGTAGAAATCACTTATAGGTAAACACCACATGCAAAATTGCTTACATTAAAACATATAGAATAGTAGTTTAAGACTCAATACAATGGCTTTTGACAAAGTAGTAAACTCAACCTAGATAAAGGAATTGAGTAAAAAGTCGCAATACAGCCACAATAAAACATTCTAACAGATAGAAGTAAGTGGTGCTATTATAACTACGGCAAGTTGTGTATTTGGCTCAGAATTAATTTGATTTTACTGAGAGAGTCAAAATGTAGGTCCAATCTATCGCTGCAGCTGTTGACAGTTCTACACATTCTAGCTAATGGAGAATTAGAGCCCAGAACTGTCCTTCTAAGAGGTGGACATAGTGGTGTGATGGAGGTACGTGGCATCCTGGTTGGAACACGAAATCTAAACAGCGATAGCAGTCCAGCACAGTCAATATTATTATTCAGGATTTTGTATGCAAACACGACATCATTTATACTTCTGCGGCCGGATAATGTATTCATCTTATAGTATTTTAGCCTACGTTTATAAGAAAGTATTGTCTTGGTAATCCCATCGGAGAATGCTAAGTGCCAAAGAAACCGTTTTTGTATCCGTTCAAGACGCAGCGAGTGTGTTGCATAGTGAGGCCGCCAAACTACACTACAATATTCTAGTATACTCCGAATGAAGTTGTTGTATAGCAGAATTTTTGTTTCGTTATTAGCAAAGGATTTACATATTCTAAGAACGAAACCCAAAGTTCTGGAAGCTCTTTTAATAATATCTTCCAAGTAAGGAATGAATGTTACTTTTTGATCAAAAGTTACCCCGAGATCCCTTATCTTTTCTAGCTCCTCTATTTTGTTATTCGCTATCCTATAACTAGAAACTATGTGATTAATTTTACGCGTATATTTCACGTGGTAGCATTTCTTCGAATTTAATATCATTTTATTATTATGAAAATGAAAAATATTGATTTGATTATAAAAATAAAAATAGACACAAAGTGGTAGATTCCCTGTCAGCTGAGCTAGCCGTGGCTGTGTTTCAGCTGACAGTTTCTTCTCCACAGATGACACAGTACAAAGAAATTTAACCTAAAACCTATACCTTTTAAACAATACACTTAAAATACTTTTAATTAAACTATTTATACAATCTTGTAAGGAAAATTCTGTCAAAGTCAATTCTAGACCAAGAAAGCAGTAATAACAATTTTAGAAAGTTGGCACAGCACAAAGTTGACACAGTACAAAGAAATTTATCCTAAACCTATACCATTCACACAATACTCATAAACACTTTTATATCTGCCATAAAGTTGGCAACACTAGCAACAACTAATCTGCCAAAAAGACAATTTTGACAGAAGCATCATTTCTTACGTGTTCAATGTAGACATGGGATTAATGTATCAGTGAAAAGAAAAGATGCATATGAATCTTTTGATCACTGCGTTATGCATCACTCTTTTCAATCACTATATCACTTTGTATCGCGCTCCGCGCGACAACTCACCACTCATTCTACTCAGCGTGATTCATTTGATCACTGAGTGATCAAATTCAAAAGTGAATATAATATATTCACTCTTTTAAATCATTATATATTTTCGTATCAACAAGCGTTCCGTGCATAATCCATGGCTGCCCATGTTCAACATGATTCGTTCGTTATTTTAGAAAAGATATCGAGCACTATAATGAATTTGAATTTTATTATTAATACTATTGTATTAGTATTTAATAATATTAATAACTATATTATTTTAATATATTTTTTACATATTATTATTAATACTAACTACATTATAAATTTATAGTAAAAAAAACGAAGTATTATTAATAATAATAACTATACTATAAATATACAGTGGTAGCGTCTTGCAGTTCGCTGCATGAACGGGCTGGCTCGACCGGTGAAATACTGAGAGGTCGTGGTTTTCACTGGTCGAGCCAGCCCATTCATGCAGCGAACTGCTTGGCTCTACAACTTTTTGTGCATATTATTATTTAAATAAAATTAAGCCTTAGCAACTAGACAAAATTATTGATTGTTTAATAATATTATATTGATAGAATTAAATTACTCGTACTAAACTAAATATTGTAATTTTGTAATAATATAATAACGCATCATAAATCAGAATCATGGCATACCATAATTCAAACAAAACGCGTGGTTCGTTCTACGAAACGAACTTATGTTGACGTAATCACTCATCGCCGATATAGGTCCGTTGCGATCACTCCTAGTCAGTGATCGCTATGATCGCCAATGATCGCGATTCAAAAGATTGAAAAGATACACTGATAGATTCATAAAGTAAGTGATAGATAGAGTGATGGAGAGAAAGAGACAGATACATATCATTTTTATCTATCTCTCCTGAGTTACTCACCTCTAGTTCAATGTTTCCTTCACATATTATGTTAAACAATGTGGGCAAAAAACAACAGCAAGATTTTCAATATTTTTAAGATGTGATAAACAGATGTAATATATCAGTGCCAGCAACCAAATCTCATTCCGACGATTTCCAATTGATAGTACCAAAGTTTAGTCCGGTAAGATCTATTCAGTACCACGTTCCTTTTGTGCTGTAATCTATTCTCTGCAATATTAACCCTAACTGATCTATAGTTTCATCGATTCATTGCAGGCGATCCATCATCAGACCATCCAATTGCTATTAGCAGCAGTAAACCTCTGGGAGAGGGAACCCAGCGGAAGGTGATTTCCATAGTGGAGGTAATATTAATGACTAATTTAATTTATTAAACCTAATATGAATATTGACTACAATCTTACCACACACATCACAAATTTACCACACACATATCACACCATTCCACAAGCCTATCAAGATCACTTTGTAAAAGGATGGTATCTTCTGATGTTTTTATTACTCTTACAAACTTAAGATCATCTGCGTACATAAAAACCTCAGAAAACTGGAAACAATCTATAACGTCATTATTAAAAACATTGAATAAAATAGGTCCCAAATGAGAACCCTGGGGAACTCCTGAAGTGATCTGGTGAATGGAAGAGCTATAACCATTAATTACAGTAAAAAATTCTCTGTTTTGCAAGTAGGAAATCAACCACTGCAGCAAAGCACCAGAAATACCATAGCAGCTTAACTTTGATATTAAGATCGCATGGGAAACCTTGTCAAAAGCTTTGCTGAAGTCAGTATAAACGACGTCCGCCTGATAGCCTGTGTCTATGGCTTTAATCAGAGTGGTAACGTTGTGCAACAATTGTGGCGAATAATAAAATTTAAGTATCACAGAATACAATATCAAGGCAAATTTAAAATTAAAATGCTATCAGAAATTATAACAGAACGCCTCCACTTCAAAAAAGTGAAGTTGAGCAAGCAATTTGACGGTCCCACTCCGACTTGTCAGTCATGAAGTCGTTGATGGTGTAGTATGCACCACCAATGAGAGGATCCTTCACAGCCCGCTTAAAGCGATCATAAGACAAATCCAGAATATGCGCAGGTATCTATACTTCTATACTTTTAATATAAAGCGGAAGAGTTTGTTTGTTTGTTTGTTTGTTTGTTTGAACGCGCTAATCTCAGAAACGACCGGTCCGATTTCAAAAATTATTTCACTGGTGTATAGTCCATTTATCGAGGAAGGCTTTAGGCTATATTATAATTTCAAATAAATTAGGGATCCTTACTATAAGTCCAATAATGTAACCCAAGGTGTAAGAAAAAGACCCGAAAAAAAATCTTACATCGCGAACGCTGCAAAAACTATTGATTATAGAAAAAAACAATGTACTACAGTTTCACAGAACATATAATTGTCTACAGAAAAGACCGCGACGCTATATGTCTAACTATTGTAGTTATCGCACAATAAGTTTTTTTGAATTTTTAAAAATAATTATAATGAGGTCGTTTTAAAAGTTCTTTATTTTGTACCTTGGTATTAACTCTACTCAAAATAAATTACATCAATATAAAGCTAGATTCAATACCATTCTAGAACTTTTTGAATGATTCAATTCGGACATTTAATTCAAAAGATATCGCAAAATACAAAATGTAAGTATTCGTTTCTTAGGCAAATATTCCGCGCACATATATATGATCGGGAGTCCCGCCCGACTCGGTCATGAGCGCTGCTCATAGCTTGAAGAGGAGCCTTCGGAGCCAAACTCCACAGAGATTGGCTCCGAAATATTCGAGGCGCTCGAAAATATGGAGCGAACCGTCGGCCTAGCGAAATGCACAAAAGCCGAAATCGCGAAGACGGTTCGTTCCAACGCCGCCTCGATACGCGACAAAATTGCCGTTTTGTGTGCCAGGGCCGACACCCAGGACCGGGAGAATGAAAGCTTCCGGTCTCAAATGACGGGGTTGTCGGCCCGCATGATAGAGTTGGCCCAAGAAAACGCCGACCTTCGGGCCAAGATGGCCGAAACGTCGGCCAGGTTGGAGGCGCCTACATCGCAGGCGGCGGGGACATCCCGGGGGGACTCTGTTCCTCCGGTGGCGCCGCCGTCTGCGAAAAAGAAGAAGGCTGGTGCAGACAGGGCTGCCCCGGGCCCCGCGAAACCCGCGGACGCCCCGCCGCGGCCCTCCGCCGTCTCCGATGGAACCCGGGAAATGGCCCTCATGGCCAGAGAATTCGCCCGGTTCCAGTCGGAGATGGCGGCAAAGTACTTCCCCGACGCGGGGAAGAAGCCTCCCCTGAGGCACGAGCGGCCCGCCGCGGCGAGTCCGCCGCCGCCGGGGCCACAGATGCCCCAGGGGAATAAGAAGAAGAAAAAAAAGAAGAATAGGCAGGAGAGGCAGGCGGCCGCCGCGGAACGCTCGCGGACGCCGCCGCCTCAGCCAGCGCCTGCAGCCGGGTCTGCGAAGGGAGTGGTAGCTAGCGGCGAGACCTGGGCGACGGTGGTGGGCCGCAAGGCCGCTGCCGCCGCCAGGAAGGCTCGCGCCGCCGCCGCCGCTCCTGCACCGGCGCAGGGGAAGGCCAAGGCGAAGGCCAAACCTGCGGGGCTGCCGAAGCCCCCCAGTACCGCCGCGGTGGTGGTAACGGTGCCTCCGGGCGCCGACACCACGCTCGCGGCGGTGATGGAGGTTGCCAAGAGCCGCATTAATCTTGCGGATCTTGGCATCTCGGGGGGGCTGAAGGTGCGGAGGGCGATGACCGGGGCTCGAGATCTCCGGTCCGGACAGCTCCGCCAAGGCCGACGCCTTGGCCGACAAAATGAGGGTGGCCGTCGCCGACACGGGCGCGATTATCTCGCGCCCGTGTAAAATGGGCGACTTGAGGGTGATGGACTTGGACGAGTCCATCACCCCCGCGACCGTCGCCGCTGTGATCGCCGAGGCGGGCGGATGCGCCCCGACCGATGTAAAGGTCGGGGAGATCCGCTCCAGCCCGTCTCGGCTGGGCTCGGCCTGGGTCAGGTGCCCGCTCGGAGTCGCCAGGAAACTGGCGGCTCAGCGGCGGGTCCTGATCGGGTGGACCGCGGCGCGCGTCGAGGCGCTGGCAGCACGGCCTTTGCAGTGCTTCCGGTGCCTCGAAAAGGGGCACGTCCGCGCGAGGTGCCCCTGCGCCGTGGACAGGAGCGGGCGGTGCTACCGATGTGGCGTGGCAGGCCACATCGCGAGCGCCTGCTCCGCGCCCGCTCCGAGCTGCCCGGTCTGCTCTGACCTGGGCTGCAGGGCGGACCACAGAATGGGGGGGAAGAAGTGTTCCCCTCCCAAGAGGAAGGCGGCGGCCGCTAGGCCACCCTCCCCTACTAGGGGACAGGCGGGCGGAACAATGGAGGTCCAATAACGGACCTCCACGCCCGCTTCCTCCAGGGCAACCTGAACAACCGCCGCGCTGTGCAAGACCTGCTTGCGCAGACGGTGGTTGAACATTCGGTTGCCCTGGCGGTGGTCGCCGAGCCCAATCACGTCCCCGTCCACCCGCGATGGTTCGGGGACGACGCGGGCTCGGTGGCCGTTTACTGGGTTGAGGGGAGCTACTGCTCCCTCCTGTGGAAAGGTCCAGGCTACGTCGCCGTGGAGTGGGGATCCATGGTCGTAGTGGGCTGCTACGTCTCTCCGAACAGCGGCCTCGCCGCGTACGAGGCATACCTGGACGGGCTGGCGAACTGCCTTCGCGGTTGCGCCCCCGTCCGGTATTCCGTCCTGGGCGACTTCAACGCTCACTCGAGCGAGTGGGGTGACGCCCGGGACGACGTCAGAGGGGAGACGCTTCTGGAGTGGGCGGCAGGACTCGACCTCCGGTTGCTCAAACGGGGGTCGGTCAGCACCTTTGTGCGGTGGCAGGGGGAGTCGATCATCGACCTATCGTGGGCGACTCCCTCGGCCGCCGCCACGGTGACCGGATGACGGGTGGCGGAGGAGGTGGTCAATTTATCTGACCACCGACACATCTTTTTGGATGTGTCGCTCCGCCGCCCCAGCCGCCCGCGCCAGACTAGCGGCCCTCCGCGGCGCTGGTCTCTCAAGCGGCTCGACCGGGACATGGTCGTGGCCGCCGCCAGCGTCGCGGACTGGACGGAGGGAGCGGTATCGCCCGATCCCGAGGCGCAAGCGGCCTGGCTGCGCGACACGATGACGTCGACCTGCGACGCGTCGATGCCGCGAGTCGGGCCGCCCCGGCGGGGCTCAGTGTACTGGTGGAGCGAGCTCAGTGTACTGGTGGCTGCAAAAGGCCGCCTTCGTCGCTCGCCGCCGGTACCTGAGAGCCCGGAAGAGAAGGCGAACCACGGTCGAGGAGGCTCTCAGAGCCAGACGGGAATACGGGGCCGCCGCGCACGCCGTATGCGTAGCCATCGCTGCGGCTCGCGAGCGGTCCTGGAACGAGCTCGTCGAGGGACTGGACAGGGACCCATGGGGACGCCCGTACAGAATGGTACTGGGCAAGCTGACCCCGTGGATCCCTCCGTTGACGGAATCCCTGGACCCGGAAGTCGTGGGAAGAGTCGTAGACGCACTCTTCCCTAGGGTCCAGGGCGGTCCCTCGGTTCCTCCGTCACAGTCGGACCACGCTCCGTGGTCCGACGAGCTGGAGGTGACGGAGGACGAGCTCGGGCGAGCCGTCGCGCGGCTCGCCTCCCGCAGCGCCGCGCCTGGCCCGGACGGAATTCCGGGCCGGGTCCTGGCGCTCGCTCTGGGAGTGTTAGGGAACAAGGCGAGGCGGCTGTTCACCAGCTGCCTCCGCCGCGGGGTGTTCCCCCTCGACTGAAAGTCGGCGAGACTGGTGCTAATCAGGAAGGAAGGGAGGACCGGAGACGCTCCGTCGTCGTTCCGGCCGATATGCCTGCTGAACGAGGCGGGGAAACTCTTTGAAAGGGTTATCTCCGCCCGTATCAGCAGCCACCTGTCGCAGGTGGGCCCGGACATATCGGACTGTCAGTTCGGGTTCCGGCAGGGGCGCTCGACCATCGACGCGGTGCGTCGGGTGCGGGCCCTGTCGGAACCGGCAGTCTGATCGGGGGGGGTCGCGCTGGCGGTGTCGCTGGACATCGTCAACGCCTTCGGGACCCTCCCCTGACCGGCCATCAGGGAGGCCCTCGTGTACCACGAGGTGCCTCCCTACCTAAGGTCGGTCATCGGGGCCTACCTGCAGGAGAGACGGGTGGACTATGTCGACCGGAACGGGACGGAGCAGAGGAAGGAAGTAACATGCGGGGTTCCGCAGGGGTCCATGCTCGGGCCCCTGCTGTGGAACCTCGCATACGATCCGGTCCTCCACACCAGTCTGCCCCGTGGCGTGAGTGTCGTTTGCTACGCAGACGACACTCTGGTGGTCGCTACGGGGCCCGACTTCGAGCGGACGCTCAGGTTCGCCGAGCTGGGGGTGGCGATCGTCGTCAGACGGATCCGCGGGCTGGGCCTGGAGGTGGGGCGGTACATGAAGTACCTCGGCCTCACCCTGGACAGCCGCTGGAGCTTCGAGGAGCACTTCGCACGGATGGTCCCCCGAGCGCGACGGGTGGCGGGCGCTTTACACCGCCTGCTGCCCAACCTCGGGGGACCGGGGGAGGGAGTTCGCCGCCTCTACGGTGGCGTCGTGCGGTCCGTGGCCCTGTACGGGGCCCCCGTTTGGTCGCGAGACCTCGCGGGGGCCTCCCGCTCCAGGGCTCTGCTGAGGAGCCTGGAGCGGATCATGGCCATACGGATCGTGCGGGGCTACCGTACAATCTCATACGAGGCGGCGACGGTCCTCGCGAGTTATCCCCCCTTCATCATCCTGGCCGAGATGTACGCAGCCGCGTACGATCTCGGCCGGGGAGGGGGGGACGCGCGGGGACACGAAGTGCGGAGGCGGGAGGCCTTCCGGCGGGTCCTGGGGGACTGGCGCGACGCGCTGGTCCTCCAGGGCAGTACGCGTTCGCGCGCCGTCGGGGCCGTCCTGCCCCACCTCGAGGCCTGGGTGCTCCGTAAATGGGGCACTGTCACCTACAGGTTGACTCAGGTGCTCACCGGGCACGGGGGGCGCCGTCAGACCACCTCCTCGTGCGCCCGGATGCATTTACCCGGGCCGGTGCTCTCTGGGCAGGGCTTGACGGATTTGACGGAATCATTTCCCTCGGGCCCTGGCGAAGAGTCTGACAGGAGGAAGACAACCTCCTTAAAAAATCACTAGCAGTTAGGGGCGGGCGGATGGTCTGGTACAGGCCGTCGCTCGGCCCGACTCGTAACCCGACCCGTGGGGTCGGCACGAGGGCCGCCACCTCCCAGTGGGGGCCGCGAGGAAGAAAACCTCTATAAAAAATTACCAACAACGACACGAAATTAAAAATGGCAGAAGTACAAAATACTAAGACTCCCCGGGAGGGTCCCCGCGCTGCGGGGGAATCCCTCACGGAGGGTAGCGGCTCCGAGTCGCTGTCCTTCGTCTGCCCCACGTATACGGGGGGGGCAACTGATGCCAGAACGGTGGCTGCGGGTGCAGCTACCAACCGACGACTCATGCATTCTCAACTGACATCCGATTCTACTCACGATTCGGCCTGCACGACGCCCACGCGCCTACCACCGCGCGACGCGGCCGGGCGGTTCATCAAACCACCCCGCCGCAAGAAAATAGATATAGACTCCGACGACTTTTCGTCAGGAGAGGAGTCTGTTATCCCCTCGGGGACCAAGAGGCCTCGCGGCCACAGGGTCACCCCGGGGGTACAGTTCGAAGAATCGGACCCGGAATTTGACGGCGAGCCTCTCCGTAAGGGGAAGCCCTCAGCCCGAGGCAAAATTAAAAAGACTGGCTCCACCAGAGCCCGGTCTGAATCAAGACGGAGAAGGACGGAAGAGGAGGACGCTCTGACGAGGGAGCTCCAAAAGGCTCTCGGCACGGACGCTCCAATGTCCGCCGCGACCAGTGACCCAGAAGCAGACGAAGCTATTGATTTCGTTATCCCGGACCTTAGATCACTCGGTCCGGAGGAGCTTCGTGCCCTCGGGGGGAAGGCTTCGGCGGCGATTCTGTACGTCGCTGCCAAGTCCGGACACCTGAAGGGCACCTTTGTGAAGAGGCTGAAGAAGAGCGCAAACCTCTACACATGCGTTGTGGCGGAGCTGACATCCCGCCAAGAAGATGAAGAAAATCAGCGACTGAGAGCTCAGCTGGCCCGCCAACAGCGACGCATCGAGGCATTAGAGGCAGAGTTGAAGGCCCACAGGGTAGAGTTTGCCAAATTCAAGGTGGCAGCCGCCACCTCTACACAGAAGACGGTCACAACAACCCCGTCGAACTCCTTGGACAGTATGATCCAGGAGCTGCAGGTGTCCCTCACGCGCACGCTGGGCGATATAATTGACGTGCGCATGGTGGAGCTAGAGGACAGGCTCCTCCCGCCTCGGTCCTACCGCCTTCCAGTCGCGGCGGACCAGAAGACGAAGAAGGCACCGATGGAGGCTAGCGCCACATAACGTGTCAGCACTTCAGCTCCTCCACCAACACAAGGCAAGAAGTCACAGACCTCTGTGGTAACACATGCTGGTCCCTCCACGATACCCGGAGAAGAGTCGTGGGCCTCAGTGGCTAGAAGGAAACCACCTAAAAAGAAGCCAGTGCAGAAGGCGGCGCAACATACGCCTGCCGCTGCCACGCAGACAGAGAAAGAAACAGGAAAGAAACCGAAGAAGAAAAGGAAGCCGCGTAAGCGGAAGAGGTTTGTTGAGCGCCCTCCGGCTGTGGTCCTCACAATCCCGCAGGACCTCCAGAAGAGGGGCGTGACTTACGCCCGCGTCCTCGAACGCGCTAGTTATCAAGTGGATCTGGCTTCGCTCGGCATCGCGCCGGGCATCCGCTTCCGCCGCAGCGCCACAGGTGCACGGGTTTTGCAGTTTCCGAAGACCCAGTGCGCCCAGGCGGTACAGAAGCTGGCAGACGAGCTCGACAGAGTCCTGGACGGCGTGGTTGAGGTCCGCGTCCCGCAGACCCTAGTAGGCCTGCGAGTGTCGGGTCTCGATGATACTGTCTCCCAGGAAGACGTTGCAGCGGCCATCGAAAAGGCGACGGGCTGCGCTGCAACCAATGTGAAGGTGGGCCCCGTTAAGGAGGGCCCTTCAAGAATGGGTACAGCCCTCGTGAGGTGCCCGGTCGGCGCTGCGAAAAAGCTCGCCGAGGCCGGTAGACTACTGGTCGGCTGGAGCTCGGCCCGGGTGAGGGTCTTGGAGCGGCGCCCCATGCGCTGCTTCAAGTGCCTGTCCCTGGGCCATACGGGAGCAGTCTGCCCGTCCGGTGTCGACCGGTCTGGGCTATGCTTCCGGTGCGGAGGCGAGGGCCACAAGGCGGTGGACTGCCGCAGTGCAACCCTGCGCTGCGCAGTGTGCGCCGCCGCCAATAGGCCCTCCAAACACGTGTCGGGTGGGCGAAACTGCATCCCGCCCAAAATTAGGCCGAAGCGGGCCGCATCATCAGCGTCTGCGCCAACGGATCCGCCCCCTGGGGCCGAAGAAGATGAAGAAGAGGAGGCTGCAATGAACGAGTAGCATTGCGGTGAACCGTCCCCGCCAGGTAAGCGCCGCCTGTGTGTGGGACTAGATCCGGGCCTCGGCTCGTCGCCTTCTGCGCGGCGAGCTGGGTCCCAATAGCAGCCGACATCTAGTCGCGGCCTCGTCCGTCAGCTCAGCGCTCTGCGTTGGGTGGCGGGCGGGGCCCAGTTCTTCGCCTGATCGGTCCCCCTCTGCGCTCGCGCGCTGCGGGGCCGGTCGGGCTGCCGTCGGGGCGTGACAGGGTAGAATGCTCACCAGCGACCCCCTGGCGCCCCACCAAGACGGAGAAGTGCGCCGCAGTGGTATAGTGGGTATTCCGGTTTCCACGCTGGCGAGCCCCACATCCCCCCGTCGGTGGCCCGGTGTAGGCCGGCGCCGGCGGGGCAATGCGTAAACCCTGGCATTACACTGCGTAAACAAAAAAAAAAAAAAAGGTGCTCACCGGGCACGGGTGCTTCGGTGAGTATCTGAGTCGAATAAAACGTGAAGAGACGGCGAGATGCCACCATGGCGCATCCGACCTGGACTCGGCCCAGCACACGCTGGAGGTCTGCCCGGCCTGGGCGGCCGAGCGCCGAGTCCTGGTCGACGGGATCGGGCGAGACTTGTCCCCGCCGGCGTTGGCGCGGCAATGCTGGCGGGCGAGGAGGAGTGGAGGGCTGTGGTCTCCTTCTGCGAAGCAGTGATGCTCCAGAAGGAGGCCGCCGAGCGGGATCGGGAGAGAGCCGATCCCGCTCGAAGGCGGCTGCGGCGAGCTCAGTGATCGCCGCCGCCGACGGGCCGCGAGGGCGCACACCCCGCGGGGGCGCCCCGGTCGCACGAGGCTCCCCTCGTGACTGAGGGGGGGCGACGGCGGGGTGGACCAGAGGGGTTTAACCGAACCCTGGACCACCCCAACGCCGGAGGAAGGCCGCCGCGAGGTTTTAGTGGGTAACCCTAGGATTGGATTTCAGTTTACTGTTTTGGGAGTCCCACACTACCCCCTGCCGTCCCCAGGCGGGGGGTGTGCATAAAGCATTTCCTCGCGTAAAAAAAAAAAAAAAAAAAAAAGGTAATATTTTTTTTCTTAGTCATTTTTTTGTTTGTTTTTGTCCTAATCAGTTTGTAGTATTTTATTTATATATTTTTTATTTTTTTTAAGGGATAGGAGCGCAAAGAACAGGCGTGTCACCTGATGGTAAGCAACCAACGCTGCCCATGGACACCAGCAACACATATAGTGTTACTGTTGCGTTGCCAACCTTTAAGGGGCCTCCGGGTACCTCTCTCACCGAACGAAACGCGGCATAAGCCACTTTACGTCGGTCTTCTGAGAGGTATTTCACCGGTCCAGCCGGCCCATTCATGCTGTTAAAACGACGACGACTTGTCCATCATGAAGTCATTGATAGTGTAGTAACGACCATTAACTTGCCGAACCTTCGCAGCTCGCCTCAAACCGATCGACGAATGTCTTCGCGTTAGTATGTACCTATTAGACGTGGAATTAATTAAATAAAGATTTATTATCATAGTCACAGACGAACTTTGATCATCCTGAGGACAATTTCTGTTGCTATATGATTATAATTCTTATAGGTAAGTGTACCTACCAACGCACATAATGGTGTAATTAATTTTAAACTACCTTTAAAGCTCTTTTTCGTTAATTTACAATTCCGCTCCATCGTGCCTTAGAAAAGGCAGTATACTAAGCCTTAGCCGATCTCAGGGTTCCCAACTTATGGGTGTTCCCCCCAAATTTCCGAAAAAAACGAGAGGCTAACGGGTATTTTTGGGGTATTTTTTAAAACATAATTATTTTTTTCAAATTCGACTGTAAAAATGATTTGTTACGTGAAATTTCCCAAACTTAATAGTAATGAATTCAAATAGATTTTTTCTGAGTGAAACCATTGATTGACTGATTGATTGAATAACGTTTATTATTTGTTTCATGATAGTTTAATACTTGTTCACTATTTTTATTGCATTATTTATTTGAAAATATCTGATTGGTTTTATAAATAAATAGTTTTTATGGGATCCTCCCTTGGCTGGGCATCAGAAAGGCCCTCGTTTTCCACGAGGTGCCTCCCTGCCTAAGGTCGGCCATCGTGGCCTACCTGCAGGAGAGATAGGTGGACTGTGGACTAAGTCGACCGCAACGGGACGGAGCAAAGGAAGGGGCTTGCGGGGTTCCGTAGGGGTCTGTTCTAGGGTCCCTGTAAGGATCCGAACCCGAGACCTCTGGATTCAGAACCGGGGTACTCAACCACTGGCCACCGAGATTATATACCGAGAAAATAATGATAAAGCAGTGGAAATAAGGTCATGTTTGCTTCGAAAAAAAGGTTACAAGGAAGGAAGTTTTAAAACAGGATTGGAGAGTGTCAGTGTAAAAATTAAGGAAGTGCATACTCCGATGGTTTGAACACCTAGAAAGAATGATTGATACAGATTAACTAAGCAGATGTACGTTATGGAGCGCTGGGCAGATTCTTGGGCGCAAAAAATATTAGCAGAAAAGCCCAGCTAGCAATCCACAATGCAATACTGATCCCAACGCTAACTTGTGGAAGCGAGAGCTGGGTATGGCAGAGTGTGCACGAAAGTAGGATAAACGTGGTCAAAATGGGGCACTGCGAAAAATCTGTGGAGTGACCTTTGCTGACCGGGTCGAAAAACACTCCGTTCTCTCTGCCTACCCCGCAAGGGATTTGGCTTGAAGTTATGTAATGAAAGATGTTGGACTCGATGAGGGCGACCACATGCTTTCCATGATCAAATTAAACGTGTCCTTAAGAAAGGTGATGCGAGGAGTTTTAAAAACAGGAGAGCATGTATGACAATGGTGATGAATTCAAAGAAGTAAGTGATGAAAGAATTGTGTCTTATCGCGCTCTATTTTCTCTACCTTTCGCACCGAGACCTGAAGTAAAGATAGGTATGTATCTAGTATCACACTCTCAACAAAGATAACCACAAGTAAGAATTCCGAAACTTGATTTTTGGCCGAAATTCGATCGAAACCGAAACCGTACTTTCGGTCGGACACTAAAAAATACATACTCCTAAAAATGTATGTACAGAAAATTCATATGTTACGTCTATTAATAGAAAGAGGGTGTTGTTCAAAAGTTTTTCATAAGCCCTGCGAGCCCTGCGGGTCCCTGCAAAAGTATCTTTTAACAAAAAAAAAACAATAATACGCGATACCTTTATACACTAATCAGTTATAAATTGATGGAAAATATATTCATCGCCAAGAATTTGGTTGAACACGTATAGGGGCGCTGTTTGTCATTGCTTATGGGATGACTTGACGATTGTTCATCAGTTTTTGTATATACAGTATATTAAGAATAGAATAGAATACGCTTTATTGTACGCCATTTGTACATTGTAAATGTCGATCAAGTACAAAAAGCGGTCTTATCGCATGTTGCGATCTATTCCAGACAACCTTAAGTTGAGGATGAGGTTTTAATTCTAGTTGTTGTGTCCAAAAAATATATTTCCATAAAAATATCGAAAGTCGATATGTACATTTCAATATCGAACTATCGATATATCGTGAAACAAAATATCGGCGATAAATATAGATATGTACATATTTATTAGAAAAAAATATCGATATATCGATATTTTATCAACAGCCCTACTCTGTGGTTGAGAACACTGGCCTGTCAAATTCGGGCAAAACGGCAACTAAAAAAAATGATTTAAAAATATTTGTAAGGACGATTGATGGTTCAATTTAAAATTCATTTCTTGCAATAATGGGTAAAAGATATTATTGCGATTATTGTGATAAAACAATGGTTGCTACACCTTCCATTGTGAGAACTCACAATACCGGAATTGTTCATCAAAAAATTGTTCACGAGCACTATCAACAGTATAAAGGTAAGTTAACTGAACAGTTCTATTTTTTTATACATGTTATTTAAATACTATTAGTTAATACTATTAGTATTAGTCCTGGGTAAATAAATCAATGATCTACTAATAAGTACTAGTTATAATCAACCTATGTACTGACTGGTACAAATACATTTTTATAAAATACTACAGCATTAAAATGATAAACAAAAATTATAAAAACATCTAATGAGGAATGCTTTCTTGACATTATTGTGGCTAAAGTACACATTCACAACTTCATGCCAAGTCTGCAAAGCAGTAAGAAGTGAACACAATAAGTTTATAAAATTCTTACACACCTCCACACCTAATCATATGTTTTATAATCTGTGTTTTTATCCATTGTAATCAAAAGACATGTAATTATATTTTACAGACCCAGAAACCATTTTAGCTGAAGAATGTAAAAAGAAACCTTGTACCCGTTTTGCTAATGGGCAGTGTCAGTTCGGAAGCATTTGTCGCTTTTCACACTACAGTCCAAGTGAATTAGACTCTATTAGAGAATATGGTATCACTATTGTATATAAATATATAAGTTTGATTCTGTAATTACTATATAACCTATTACTTTTGGAAGCCAAGAATTTAGTAAGATAAGTACAAGTACAAGTGGGAGAGCCAAGCAGTTCGCTGCATGAATGGGCCGGCTCGACCGGTAAAATACCACGACCTCTCAGAAAATCGCCGTAAAGTGGCTCATGCCACGTTTCGTTCGGTGAGAGAGGTACCCGGAGGCCCACTCCCCTTCCCCATCCTTTCCTATCCTACTCCCTTAAAGGTCGGTAACGCAACTGTAACGCTATATGTGTTGCAGGTGTCCATGGGTGGCGTTGGTCACTTACCATCAGGTGACAAGCCTCCCCGTTTGCCTTCCAATCCCATAAAAAAAAAAAAAAATAATAATCACACATGTCAGGAATAAAAGTATGAAAATTACACAATACTTTTACAATTTTATATTTAATTTTAAGTGAACATACAAGGGGGGGATATTATTATTATTTTTCATAGTAATATAAATTTAATCACACCCTAGGATTTAATCATTTGATTAGGGTTTAATGATTTGTAACTGAAATCACTTTTAATAACCAAAGTCATTGCATTCCATGTCTTTGCATTACAAAGCTCTGTCATTCAGTACTTTGTATAATACTTGTAATGTACCTGGATTCAAATTTTAAAGTGAACTCTGAAGCACAGCTGACCATTTTGAAATCCACAAGTGTCCTAAATATTGTTCTGTAATTGTTCTTGCATTTCCAGTTGCTGCAAAGAAAGCATCAAATTCCAATGTAGTATACCCATCATTTATAGACATGGTTCATAATATACTCAACAAGAAATCAAACAAGATTGAAGAATCTGAAGATGGTAATACAATGGTTTATGATGATAATGGTCTCACACATGTGTTTCCATGGACATACAGTTCTATTCTTGATTCATACGGTGAGGAGAACTTGCCACCCAGTGTGAAACGATTAAAAACAGAAGATTTTAAAAAAGCTTCCATTTCTAGCTGGGGATGAATAATTTTAGGTAAGCAGTTGAATAGACATTTAAATCTGGTTGAATATTAAGAATATATAAATAATATATAAAGTTATATTTTACAGCCTCGCTATCAATAACCCAACAGTACACAGTATTGTAAATATTTCAATGAAGGCATAACACAGGCACAATTAAGTTGTATACATTATTAGCCATTATTTCTTTGTAGTGATTAGTGACTAGAGGAATAAAGTCAAGACCAATGTTAGACATTATTGAAAATCAAATCATAGAACACAGTAAAAACTTAAAGATTTGATGTAGAAATGAATTTTCTCATTATTTTATCTGCACTACACTTGGATTGAGTATAAATTTAGTGTTTTCGTTCAAAATGTGCGTTTATAAAAGATTTGATATTAGAAAATGCTATATAATTTACATAAAGTTATGGTTTTTATTGAGTGTATTTAAATATGTAAGTCATGATACTAAAATGCTATTTATGAAATTCTAAGGTGGTCCTCCAAACTTTTATTGTATATGTTGCTGTTATACATAACATTCTACTGCACTTTTCTTTCTAAATAGAGACCTTGTAGATAGGGCCATAAGTTCTAAGTTTGCAATCTTTATTTATTTAACTAGAATGAAATGAAAATATTCCATATGCACATCGATTTGTAGCATTCTGATTAGGCAGGATCGAGTGGAATTCCAGATGTTACTTCTATAATTCAATTTCTTGTGTCCCCGTAACCGAATAAATGAAAATTAAAATAATATGATAATTTTAAGAACGCACTATCCCAATCTTAAAGTTACATCTAAACTATATCAAATTTTGACATTTCAGTGGGATTTTGCTAACGCTACAAAAGAGGTGGAACTCCAAACAGATCTTTCTAGAATGTTGGACTTAAACATTGTGTGGACTCCTATACTGATGATAATCATTACAGAATCTCAATCAACTGTTAAAAATGAAATTCATCTCAATAATTTACGTAGATCTTACGAATACCTCGACAATTCAGTTATCCGTGATGTGGAAAAAATAGTGAAAGCTGTAGAAGAAAAGAAAATGGATGAGGGAGAAGAAAAAAAATTAAATCGTCGTCACGCTGATATGATGAGATATGTGAACGAGACAATATTTAATAACGCCAAGTATGCCAAGTATTTATATAGAGAGATGCAAAGAATCCAAACCCAAGGGGTTGTAATGGATAAATTCACAAAGATGATAGCGCATCTAAATTCAGTCGGTAATGAAGAGTTGAAAAGGAAAGTAATGGAATGTTATTACAATGCTCGAACTAAGAAGAAAATAACTGGTTTTGATCTTTTTGATACCAATAATTTAGTTATAAATGTTTTGAACGATCCTTACAATGATAATGTAAAAAATTGATTTATTTTGACTTTTGTCGTTTTTTTTTTGACCGCATCTTCATTGGTTGAGAAACTCGTAACTCCATCTCCCTCAACGTCGTCGAAACCTACTATTTTTTTAAATATCTATCACCTACTATTTTTTGTGATAAAATGCAGTCCGTGCTATTAGAGATTTGGAATAGCAACATACTACATTGCCAGTAGGTATTAATTAGGGTATGGCACTGTGTACCTAGGTAATTAGGTATCTATATTATTATGTTTATAATCGACATAACAAAAAGGAGTTTGTCAATTCAAGGGTTTTTGTTTGTTATAACCGCATAATTTTCTACTGATTTAACCGATTCTGATCATTCCTATAATTGAAAGCCATGTGCCTCAATGACCTTGACTTGAATCCCTTATTTTTGGAAAATCCCAAAAAAATAAAACACTATTTATTGACATTTATAATATAGAGTAACGTTGGCGATATCTTCTTCATTGCAACAACACGATTGTAAAATTCGTTGCCGGGCATTATTCTTGCCTTTACTACACCCTGAAAAAAAAATAGTTAACTTTAAAAGAAGAACATGAGTTTTCACTGGATGATAGTAACTAAGCAATGACCGCCAGTCGTGGACATACCCTAAGGAAACCACTGCCAACACCATAGATAACGATTAGTAAAATTACTGATTCTAAACCGTCATTCATTTTATTATTTTATTCTGCATTAGAACCTCTTTTGAAACTGTAAGACCTTTTTTATTGCAATAAAAGAACAATAAAATTCTTACCAAGTCACTTCGTTCTGTCTTTGTTTTTGAAGCTCTTAGTGCCGCCCTACCAGGTTTGGATATAGTGTTCAGAGTGTCTGGATTCACTTCTTCCACCCATACTCCATTCCAATAATCCTAGAAATTTACATCAGATCATGTCGCAAGTTTAATACTAAACTGGTCTAAAACCAAAAAACATGATTTTTAGGATAATGCGAAAATAAAGTTATGTTAATTAGTATACCGACCGAGTGTAAATAATATTAAAATACCTAGTAATTACTCAGTATAGCGATATGTTATTTAGAAAAATCTATATTTCATTTTAAGTGATACGGTCACATAAATAACTTCACGCGAACTCCCTTGCGCTTTATTCTCTCTGTTAAAGAAGTAAATGTCGGTGCTGAAGTAAGAATACGCATGCCTCGATTATTTGTCATGCAGAAATAATGTATGATGCCAGATTGAATAAGCAGATATACCTACCTACAGTCCAAAAGCGGAAGGATGCACGAGTCGAGCATGACCACGATTACCAAATTGAACACAGCCAAAAATTCTAAAACTGCTTTTTTCTGTCTAATTGAATGATAAACCGACTTTTATGGCCTAGTTGATAATTTAACTTACCCCAGATCTTAACATCTTCTTGGAGAATGAGTGGTCTACGGGATCTGGTTTCAAAGATTCTATTAATGCTGACTGCCTTGACACTGCTTCAACTATTTCCGAAGGCGCCTGTAATTTAAGATGGTCCTTATTCCCCACAAACGCTGTAACTGTCTCTAAGATAGGTTTCCGTTTAATTTGATAGGAGCGCAAAGGAGTGAGTGGGTCAGCTGGTGGAAAGTGATTAACGCTTCTCATGGACTTCTGCAACACAGTGTTACAGTTGCGTTGCCGACCTATAAGGGTGTAGAATGGAAAAAAGGGGGAATTTAGGTGGACCACGAGGTGGGTAGCTTTTTCATCAAACGAAACATATATCGCTGGTCGAGCCCCTGTTTATAAAGGTACATCTAACAATGTATTATGTAAATTTATGTAGGTACCTATACAAACCTATTGAAAATTACCTCTATTGGTACAATCTCCTTAACCGATGCCCCGGAACTGGTTCTGTGCTTCTTAATCTGATGAAAATGTTAATGTTGATTATTAATAAATAAATTGTAGCGGATTTGAACGATCTGCCAAACCGTCGCTGCGACGTATCATGCGAACAAACAGAGCAATTGCTCAGAGACAAATTTGTGTAAGTTGTATAAATGTATCGATAGAAAATCATATAAATTTCTTCTCGCAGCATAGCCCATGTACAAAGTAAACAATACCTTATCTGCCATTATCTAAGTCTAGGTTTTCAGATTTATTCGAAATTATTGTTTCGGTCTCGGTAGTCCAGTGGTCGAGCACCCCGCTTCTGAATCTAGAAGTCGCAGGTTCAAATCCTCACACTCACACCAATGAGGTACTTTTCGAAGTCCTTTTCGGAAGTTAGGTATGTGTGAAAAATATCGATGACTGAAAAATTTGTGCCCGGTATGGCAATAGGTTCGCCACCTATTCCATTTGGGACGTAAACATAACGGCGAGACGAGTCATAACAGCCGCTGCCTACACCTTCGGGTAGAAAAAAGCGTGAAGTTATGTATGTAAGTTGGTTTTTGAAAAATCGCTATTCCTATAATAATATGTTATCTCATCAAAATTTAATTGATTATTATTAGTGCTAGCAAAGGTGCATACATACTCACTTCACTATACGGGTACTGGGGTACAAATCTTCTGCTCAAATCGAGATAATTATCAGGTTGGTAGACATGCGGGTTGGCACCTATTATGTCAGCGTTATTTCCTTCTTTTATTTCTTCTTCCCATATTTTCTATTAAAACAGTTTTTAATAATATTTATATATCCGTAAGTATTTGCTGCTAGACAGTAAACAACCCAAGTTCAAAATGATTACGTTAAATTGTTGACCGCGGTATTACCAACAATCTATAATCAAAAGTCGACGCGCGTGCATGAAATGAGTTATGAAAGTCAACAAAACGAGTGAGGTATGTAAGAATCGTGCTTAAGGCGCTCCGTTGCCTCTGCCTATCCTGGAAGGCAAGAAGTAATATTATAAAGCTAACCAAACAGAAGTATGGTTCGTTCTAGGCTGTGCCTTCTCTTGTAGCGGAGGGTAGTTTTAGCTAATTTGGTCCCACGAAATTATCGATGGTCCTCGTAATAGTGTCCCACCTTTCCCATCCTACTCCATTAAAGTCTGGCAATGTAACTGTGATACTGTCTGTGTTGCAGGTGTCTATCGGCGAAGGTAGCTGCTTACCAACAGGTGCCTCGCTTGCGAGTTTGCCCTCGTTTGTATTGAAAAGGTCTGGTGCTTTTAAAGCTAATTTAATTATTACCTTAATTATTATATTAAATATCGATGACTGACAAACTTTGTGCCCGGTATGGCAATAGGTTCGCCACCTATTCCATTTGGGACGTAAACATAACGGCGAGACGAGGCTTAGCAGCCGCTGCCTACACCTTCGGATAACAAAAGGCGTGAAGTTATGTTATGTTAATTATTACCCATATATCTGATTTTAGTTCTTCTGGAAATGCATCCACGTTCTCCGTAACAGTTTCTGTGGTATACTCAGGGAGTTCAGTGGGTAATTCAGTATTTATGGGTCCTTCAGTTTTTTTAACCGTCGCAGGTGTTTCAGTAGTATTACTATCCTCACCTTCAGTAAAATATGATTTTTTGTTAATATAGTGTCTAAGCTGTAGTTTATAAAGACCAAAAAGTTTAAAAGGCCAACACTTGATATGTATTTATAACTTAATGCATTTTTCTACCGGTATTGATTGATTTACGTCTTAATAGCAGTGGAATCTGGACTTAACATAAGCGCACTGATAGGAGCCTGGCAGGACCAAGCCTTCTTTCTGCGGCGTAGTGAGATGATGATAAATAGTTCCTTTTTTTATGACTCGCTTGGCAGTTTCGCCAAAGAGTTTAGCCGATAATATAAGGTGTTTTTACGGGTAATTTAGTCTCTTTTAGTCATATTATGTTATTATTTAACCAGACAGATATAGTTACAATGCAAAAGCGGATGGATGTAGGAGGCCAGGACAGCTACAACACACCTTCATGACCAAATAGTACGAATCCTGGAGGAAGGTGATGTTGGAGCCCTAAAAATCGACGCGCTTGCATGAAAAGACTTATGAAAGTCAAAGAAGCGAGTGAGGCGCAGAAACGCGTTTTCTTTGCCTACCCCGCAAGCCATTTAGCGAGAAATTATTTATGTGTATGTATGTTTAAAACTGCTTTCATTGTTTATGGCTACTGCGTAATAGTGTAGGTATAATGTTTTGTGTGTACTTAGTATGTGTTGTGGATGAGTGCTTTCTAATGCCATATAGGAGGAACCTTATATTTATTAATTGACTCGTACCTACTTTAGACAGAATTTGTGGAATTTACTAATTAAAATATACCTACACAGGTTTAAATAGCGTACAACTCAACATTTTCTAAAAGATTGACTGAAGATGTGTAGGTAATTGATAATAATATACCTAAGCCACTTATTACTCTTAGACTATCATCGGCTGTTCCGGGTAATTTTTCTGATAACTTATTATGATCAGCTTTAAAATTACATATAGTAGTACCTAATCTAGATCAGTACTTACTATTGTTAGTCTCTTCTACTTCTTTTTCAGTCGTGCTTACATCGACGGTTTCTTGTAATCTATTAATTTCAGAAGAGTGCTCCACCGCTTGAGTTGTCTCATCCAGCTGTACGAGAATAATAATTATTTAACAGGCAAGGAAAGTACATACGTGAAAACGACAGAAGTTGTGTAATAGATTGTATAAAACATAATGTAATAAAACATTGCTCATCTCTAAACGGCTCTCAGCAATATGCCGGACACGAGTCCAACGTTTATTTTGAATTTGAACTATTATGCGGTAAAAACATAATAACATAATAAATGGAAAAAGCCTAGTCTAGAGAAGCAAATTATTACTAGGCCTGATGCACTGAAGAAGGCAGCGGATGGCAGCATGAACCGGGCAGTCCACGCGGTATATGATCATACAGACATATAGACGGGCAAAAATCCCTAACGGTTTTTGTGCTTCTGCTAGTCTCAGAATAATTTTCCCGCTAATAAAAGTTTTTTTTTTAATAGTCCGTAGATATTGGTAAAGTAAATACTTAGATACCGATGTGTGGTGGCTCTTACCGTGGCATTAAGAAATTGTGCTAGAAATAACAAATGTAAACTGATTAAAAAAATCTCCATGGTTTAATCAGCAAGTCAAATGAAATTAAACTGCGTCAAAAAATTAAGTAGGTATGTACAAAATTTATGGAGAAAATATAATTGGCAATTATCTTTTATACGCGATTTGTTGTTTATTGTCTTTTGAAATTTGTGCCGGTAATATTTCGTTGAGATAATATGTATTATATGTATTGAATTAATCTTTTCATGTTGACAAAAAAAATAATCATTTAATATCGATTTTTTTCAATCAACCAAGCAAATCATGAACTTTCTTATAATTGACTAGCTGACCCCGCGAACTTTGTTCCGCATCAAAAGTAATAACTGCCGTCCCGCTATGTTTATGCTGCAATATCTTCGAAAATATTTGTTTAAATTGCACGCTGTAAAGGGCCAGGATCATCTATGTTACATGCACAATCTATTTAAGACACGTAATTGGATGAAAATTAGTACTGTAATGTTTAAAATCGCTTCGTAAATAGGCCATTAAATATCTCGTAAAAAGTAAAAAAATAAAAATGGTCTTTGTGGGTTATCCAAAGATAGACATATGCCCTCGCGGACTTTTTTGTAGACCTAGGAGTATAATAATGTAGTACGTTGTTTTGATTTATCACTTAGTGTTCAGGCAGCGTTTGCGATTAAAGTTCTAAATCTTGAAAATTTTCACTTTTGTTTACTACACTATACATGAATTATAGATTAAAACCACCCCGTTAACAACCTCTAACTATTAAAAAAATCGCATCAAAATCCGTTGCGTAGTTTTAAAGATATGCGCATATAAGGGGACACACAGCGGAAAGTGACTTTGTTTTATACTATGTAATGAAATTATAATGATACTCAAGCAATGAGTTGTCGTATTTTTTTTTAACGCGAGGAAATGCTTTATGCACACCGCCCGCCTGGGTACGGCAGAGTAGTATAGCCGGTTAGTGTAGAACTCCCAAAGCAGCACGCTGCAATCCGATCATAGGGCACGAACGGCATCGACGGCGCGCTGACGCGCACAGCCCTGGAGGACCAGCGCGTCGCACCAGTCCCCCAGGACCCGCCGGAAAGCCTCCCGCCTCCGCACCTCGTGTCCCCGCGCGTCCAGGGTGCTATTTAAATGTACCTATTAATTGAGAATTAAATATAAAATAAAACAATTCGTTACAATTAATAATGTCCAGCCAGAAAATTTGAATGTTTTATTTTGTACTTCGAAGTGGATTCGAAGATGGTTTAGATACAGAAATAAGTCCGGTAATTTACTTGCACTACTATGCCGACACACATATTATACACTACCGAATGCCGCACCATCTGCCGGGCTCATCTGTGCATTTAAACCAGCCGTACTCAACCTTTTTTATGAGGGCCACAAACACGTTTTAGTCAGGAGTCCCAGGCCGCAAACAAAAATATGGAAAAAATAGCAGGATGCGATTCTAACATGCCTCCATCGCCTCGTTGACTTTCATAACTCTTGTCATACACGCTCGTCAATTTTTAAGATGCCTGACATCACCTGCCTTAAGGACTTGTTAAATTTGAGCCCGGAAAGTGTATCTTGACCGTCCTCGACTCCTACATCCATCCGCTTTTGCATTGTATATCTGCTTACTCAATCTTGCATCATCCATTCTTTCCCCATGACTTTCTTACTTTTACACCGACACTCTCTGTCCAATCCAAATCCAACTTCCTTCCTTAGAACCTTGTTTGCGATGCGGTCAGCGAAAGTCACTACGTAGATTTTGCGCAGTACCCTCATTTCGACCGCGGTTATCCGACTACTTTCATACACTCTCTGACACAGCCAACTCTCGCTTCCTTAAGTTAGCGCTGGGATCAGTACCGCATTGTGGATTGTGCTATCTGGGCTTCTCTACTAGCGTTCTTTGCGCCCAGGAAACTGCTCAACGCTTAATTTACACTGTTTGTTTATACAGGTATATTTTTGTATACAGGTTGTCCTGTAGCAGATTTCAATGTTTGAAAAGTTATTTTAAGAAAACTATACCTTTTAAGCAAAGTACATATAATTTACTTTAAAAAGAATAAATGTGGATTTCACCTTTTAAAAACCACGGCAGCCATTGATTCTAGCACGCATGTTTACTGTAACGCGTTTACAAGTGCCTGTAAAAGAGTCACGTCCGCTCTTTGCATTATTTTCTATAATTTGTGATTCAATGGATATCATTTAATAAAATCCGTGGCGTTTTATTTAAATAAGTATTCATATATGTGTGCAAATGGTGTAAATATCGTATGTAGCGTGCTCTTCTGCACTGTCGTCAAAACTACCATGGAATATCATGCATAAAGTGCCACGACTTTATGAATAATTAGTTAGGTTAGTTTAAGTTAGTTCAAGCAATTTTAAGCTAGTTAATTAATTTTAAGCTCGCTAGTTACTTTTAAGCTAATATAAAATTAGCTTAAAAGTAACTAGCGAGCTTAAAGTTTTTTTAAGTTAGTTTAAGTTTCTTACTTCAAAAATAATAATACAGCAGACAAGGCAGTATGGCTTCAAATCTTTAGCCCGTCGAAACTGGACAAATAAAAAAAATAACGGTTGAAAAAAAATCAAGCGAATGATAAAAAAAAAAACACCAATTTGACATCAACCTAAATGTAGGGATGTGACATTTAACATATAAAATCGAATTTTAATTATTCGATTAATATAGTACTATGAAAAAAAACGATTAATTTTATTTAAGAAAATAATCGATTTATTTAAATTAATCGATTTTTAAATTTTTGGGCAATATGTACAGCCTGCCGAAATTAACGAAATTCGTGACACTAACTAAGAAAAATTGTAAAATAGTCTTAAGGAACATATGTCTGCAACCGACCTAGTCATCACATAATTGTTGTTGGCTTTTGGTGGGATGGATGATATACCACTGATAAACCCCAGATGGTTTTTGTGGTATGTGACTAGAAAGGTCTCCATGTAATATTTAGTAATTTGGAAATAAACAATAAAAGAAAAGATAATAATAATATAATAATAATAACTTGGACACAATACACACAGCGCCCTCTAGTTCCAAGCTAAGCAACTAAATGCTTGTGTTATGGATACTAGACAACGGATAATAATACATATATACTTTTCTTTTGTAAATACATACTTATAATACATAGAAAAACACCCAGACGCCGCACAAATATTCATGTTTGTCACAAATATTTGTGCTCGGGTAGGAATCGAACCCCCGACCTCATTACTGCAGCCGGTAGTTTTACCAATGCGCCACGAGGCCCGTCGAATGTCGGCTAATATCCACCAAATGTCGGCTAATAAAATAGTATTATTCACTGACTCCATCTAGTGAATATTTGATTAAATGAATAACTAAACTGTTTCAAAGGTATAGAAGGAATGCGGTCATAGATGGCGTTAAAAATAACATTATGGAGAAAGTATTCTTTAGTAGTTTTCGTTCCGGGCCAGAAGACCAAAGTTAATATCGGGGCATTGCAGATGAAAAATCGGTAATAAGTAATTGAATGATTAAGAAAAAAAATCGATTATTAATCGATTGTCATATAAAAATAATCACAAATTAAAATTGACTTTTTTCTTTAAAAAATCGATTTTTAATCGATTACTTTTTCACATCCCTACCTAAGTGTCCTAAGTCAGCTGAACAATGCGTTTCTATTTATTTATTTTATGTTTAGGGAGATTATAAAATTATCCTGCCTGAGAGTAGATACCTCGTTATAACAACCTCAGATGTGAAATGTATACTTTGCATGATTAGTTTGGTGTATTTGAATATCTTATTCGTCTAACTTTTTCTAAATTATTGAATAATGTTAGGTCGGCCGAGATGTCGAGAGTGGACGCCTCTCGCTACCCAGCAACTGAGATTACGGAGTTTGATACAGGTGTGTAACATGAATCATTAAAATAACTACTAGATGTTTACTATAAGTTACCTATTTATATCCAGTTTATCAACAAACGTCTTTTTAAATCTCTAGGTCATATTGGTGTCAAAACAATGCACTCATTATGGTTACAGAATAAAAAGCAAACTGATTAACTAACTTTTAAGTATTTCTCTTGACTAATTGAATCTTCTCTATACTTCTCTAAGTGGAATTATAACAGTTTTAAAATATTTGAAAAAGTTAAGTGTAGTTTGTTATGTATATCTTCAGCATGTAACTTGTTAGAGAATCTATGCAGACTGAAAAATGTCTATAGACTAAGAATTTTATTGTTCCTGTTTTTATTTCTAAGTGGAATTAGTTTCTTTTAAATGCGTGTTATTATGTAAAAAAATTACAATCATTGATCTTGATGCCAGAGTATAAAGAGCTGTAGGTAAAATTGTCAATACATTGGAGACTGATTCTGAAATAGAATGGAATAAATACTGTTGTGAATAACTGATAGGAGAGTAGAAACATGCTGTATCACAGATAATAAACATGATATAAAAAATGCAGTATAGATATAATGTCTGATAACTCCAAAGGAATCCAAAAAAAAAAAAAATATGATTCGTGTGAAAGTGGTGATAAGTAGATAAATGAAACTTGTTAATAAATAGAGTGATAAATACTAAAAAATAACATTCTATCTGGCTTCAGTTTTGCCTAATTGCAGGTAATGCAGGCAGTCACAAATACTGCCTGTAACAATTCTGTGAGCTAACAAATGATATAAATAAGAATTATATAAAAATATATGTATAATTGATCTAGACAATAACACCATTATAGTTTGTTTAGTCATTATGGTTTGTATTATGTTTTTTAAAATTTTATGTGTTTCCAACTCATCCATATTGTCTAAACAACACAAAGACACACACACAAACACACAAATGTTTAGCCAAAAACAGTATTATGCATAATCATCATCACAAAGAGTCACCTATGATACTGAGTTCATCTAATTTAATTTTCAAACTTATGTATGTATGTATATGTAGTATGTAGGTACTTCAATATTTTAATTATAATTGTATAACTAATTACCTTGTAAATTAATTAGTCATCAAAACATGTTTATTTATAATAGTATGGATATAACATACTTGGCAGAGAAGGTGATGCCTCCACTTTTATTTTTTTGGTCCGAAAGCTAAGAGCTTGGACTTGAAGTTATATTTTAATGAAATGTCAGTTAATAATAACATAGCAACAGCAATACACAGAATTCTAATTACAATATTATCCTTATTTTTAATCTCGTGTGTGTGTTATTAAATGCAAGTATTGGTAGTTAGGCATTTTTGTAAATTCCAGTTTGGTTGAGTCTCAAGAACGGCTTTATTTTTTAATAAGGTTTCATCCAAGCAATTCTGCTGACCATCGTTGCTCGCATTTTGTGTGTCCAGTTCCCATGTATTAACTTTCTATCTTGTCGGCTTAGCAAAGTTTTTGAATATTTCTTTGAGATCACCGTATTGTGAAATAGGTTCTTGTCTTCTTAAGTAATACCATTCAACCCGGTTGAGTTCATTGGATAAGAAATGCCTTTATATATTCTGTGCTCATTAATGAGAAAATATAAAAAACATGGAGTTAGCAGCGATAGTGCCACACGGAGCCATCGGTCTTCCGTTTTTACCATAGACTAATCTTTGCAACATGGCGCCGGATTTGATAAAATTGTTCCCGCTAGTTGCTTATCATCTTTTGATGTTCTATAACCCATCAGATTCTGTTTGAACATTGTCAATTCATAATACATATATTCCAATATGGTCTGGCATGTTGACCTCAATTTCAAATGTAATATCACAGAGTTGTTGCTATATATTTAGTATATTTACGTGGGAAATAAAATGTCTCACAATCCGAATAGTTTTTCATGTTTTTCGTCGTGATAACTACCATTGTATTATAGCGCCATAAGTGTATACACCCTAGAGCGAATAATATTATTCCAACAAAAATTCAGAGATCGTGGGACACTATGAAACGTAATAAATTATTTTTCCCTTCTGCCATACTGCTTAATATATGCACTTAATGATATATATATAGGTACGTATATTTCAGTAAAAAGGTTCTTAATAACTTCTGACAATTGTAAATCTAAATTTGTTGTGTTTAAATGATATCATTATTTTTTCCAATATCCTCATTACCGCTATATGCTTGTGAAATGCGTAACATAGGTAGGTACCTACTATTGCCGCCATATTGAATTATATTACAATTTCAGTGACATTTAGATTTCAAAATAATATATGCCACTTAAAAAATTGATATTAAAGAGATTATTAAGCTATATTCACAGTGCGGTACTGTATCCAACGCTAACTTATAAATGCGAGAGTTGGGTATGGCAGAGTGTGCACGATAGTAGGATAAACGCGGTCGAAATGAGGGCACTGCGCAAAATCTGCGGAGTGCCTCGCCGACCGCGGCGATAACAAAGTCGGAAGGAAGAAAGTTCAATTTAGAGTGTCGGTGTAAAAATAAGAAAGGGCGTGCTCCGATGATTCGGACATGTAGAAATAAGGAATGATGCGAGATTGACTAAGCAGATACAAGAACGAGTCTGCGAGGAAGGTGATGTCCGGAGCCTTAAAAATCGACGAGCTATGCCTATGACCATGAGTTATGAACGTCAAACAAGCGAGTGAGGAGTGTAAGAATCGTGCGTTATGGCGCAGTGTTCTCTCTGTCTACCCCGCAATGGATTTGGCGTGAAATTTTGTATGTATTTATTAAGTTCTACAAATTTTTCAGATTGTAGGCTACAATATTAGACCACCAGAATGTTGCACAGTTCCATGTAGCTTCTACTTAACATTACACCACACCACAATGTCAGCACCTTTCTATACGAGTGAGAGGATCTCTTCGCCTCATCCTAAGTGGAAGGAGATTGACTCAGGTAACTTGTTATTATTTTATATTCTATGAATTAAGCAGTGTATCCTAGGATTCGCTAAATGAAACATGACCTCACCAAATTAGTGACATATAGTAATATCCGCTCATCCGCCTACCGTTCGCCTCTATAAAATAGTTAAGTCCTCTAGCTTGGAACTAGAGGGCGCTGTGTATATTGTGTCATACATGCATGTCATACATAATACCATGCCTTCTCCTATCTAAAAGTGCTGGCAGCGGCTGTAATGTCATGCATAATTTTACGTCTTACGGACTTCTTACGAACGAAATAGTTGGCGGAATCTATTGCTATACACCGGGCACAATTTTGTCAGACATATATTACCATATATAACTTTGGAAAAGAATTGGACTACTTCATTCATAAGCAGCATGTTCGACCTCCAAACCACCGACACGACAGTTGCAGTTCTCTATTCGATTTTCCTTCTTGTTAATAAAGTACATCTAGGATTATCACTAACAAGTTGACATTTGACCATTAATGACGTATATTTTACATTAGAATTAGTTATTTTCATAGCTCATTAATTGTTATCAATTGTGTGTGTAATCTCTCCAAATGAATCATTTGTTCTCGTTTCAGAAATCACGCATTCTGTGTCGTCAGCAAATGTCGTTATCCGTATTTGGTGTCATGTATTGCATACGACTGACGCACATAAACTGCCACAGGACTCTGTAATACAAACCTGGGGCGTTTATTTCAGTGGTCTGAGATACATAGGTGTTAATTTAGCCTCGAATTTCACGTCTGACTGTTTCAAAAGCAATACTCTAGTATTCCAAATGCACGGAGGCTACTTCTGTTCTTATAAAAGTCTTAATCTAGACGTCATTCCACCTGAAAATGAAATGGAACATGGCTCCCTATCGTCGGATTCATCTGGAAAGACCAATCTGTCTAAAATTAATTTAGATCCTAAACATATATTGAATAATAGGTTAGTGAAAGAATCTAGGTCTGTATCACCCAGTAAATACTCAAGAAATCCTGATAAGGAGTATTCTAAAAGTCAAAGTCCCGTCGAAAAGGGTTTTCAGCAAAATTTTGCAACCTTAAAAATGTCGACTAGTCTCAATATTGGTCACAGTCAAAGAGGTGATAGCTACAAAAGAAGAAAAGGTGACCCAGAACCAGATAAAGACGACCCAAGTAATATATACGAATATTCACCTGATAATTTAGATGTAAAAGTATTTATGAGCGGGGCCAGCTGTGATAATTTATCTCATGGGGTATCACCAGAAGATTTCTCTAGTAAAATTGATCTTAGTGAGACAGCGGAAAATTATGATTTAAGAAACGAAGCTGAGGGTGTTCAGAAATATAGGTTTCTTGCTTTGAGTTTCTTAAAATCCGAAATAAGGCCTAGTTACAATGCAACAAAGTTACAAAAGCTGCATTTACTACAATATTCTATAAAAAAGAGGCAAGAAGCAGTTCAAGAAATAAAAGAAAGAATTTATAGTAAGTCCGCGTGGACCAACGTCGATTGGCCCCAGCAACACGATATGTGTAATTTAAGAATGAAATCCAAGTGTAAATTACAAAAGAATCTGTTTTCTCCTGACGATGATAGTTTAATTAAAGATAAGTCTTTGTCACAAAGTGATGTGAGTGCCAAAAATGGAAGAATAAAAGAGGACAGGCCTATTGACAGGTCCAATGGTTCGAGACTGACTTTTTCCAAACTGAATGATCTCCTATCTTATAAGGTTAGTATTTTATTTTGTACAATCTATATAGAGGTAAGAAATATGTTCCGGTGCTTTGGGATTTTAGAAAGTTATGGCTCGTTTCTTTGTATAAATATATAGTCCAGATTATTCCGAAACTAAATACAAGTATGTTTATATTATCAATATAGATTCGTAGGGATTTCACAAATACATCAAAATCAAAAAGATCGAAAGTGTACGAACTATTATTTTTTTAAAAATAAGGACTAGATGACGCTGTGGAAGTTATGAGTAAGCATTATTGCATTCTAAATTCTAAAAATATAATATTGTGCTATCAACAGTCAAAACCATCACCATTTCAAAGAGCTGAGCATGTGAGACTAACTAAACAAATAGAAATATTAAGGTTCAAACGCATAATATTGTGTGACGAGAGAGACGCCAAGTTGACCAGCATCAGAAAGCTGAAAGAGCGTCGTGCCAAACTCTTTGAAGAGAATCAGGATGTTGGTGAGTGTATGTATGTTAGTTGTTTATGTAACGCTATAAAATTTAATATATCTTCTCTCTTTCTATTGCTTATTTATTACAGATAATATATATATATATATATGTATACACACATAACTTCACGCCAAATCCCTTGCGGGGAAGGCAGAGAGAACGGAGCGCCATAAGGCGCGATTCTTACACACCTCACTCGCTTCGTTGACTTTCATAACTCTTTTCATGCACGCGCGTCGCTTTTTGAGGCTCCTAACATCACCTTCCTCCAGAAATCGTTCTATTTGGTCATGGAATGTGTGTCTAGGCCGTCCTCGACTCCTACATCCATCCGCTTTTGCATTGTATATCTGCTTAGTCAATCTTGCATCATCCATCCTTTCTACATGTCCGAACCAGCGGAGCATACCCTTTCTTACTTTTACACCGACACTCTCTTTCAATCCGACTTTCTTCCTTATAGCCTTGTTTTCCACGCGGTCAGCGAGGGCCACTCCGCAGTGTTTGCGCAATGCCCTCATTTCGACCGCGTTTATCCTACTTTCATGCACGCTCTGCCATACCCAGCTCTCGCTTCCATAAGTTAGCGTTGGGATCAGTATTGCATTGTGAATTGCTAGCTGGGCTTTTCTGCTAATATCTTTTGCGCCCAGGAATCTGCCCAACGCCCCATTTACTTTATTTCCTAACGCTACTCTTCTTTCTACATCAGCGGTGTACCTTCCATCCCTGCTAAAAGCGCATCCAAGATATACAATTTCATTCACCTGTTCCAGCACTACATCGTCAACCATTATCCTTGCATCCGTTCTGGATTCCTCCCTTTCAAACACCTTAACTTTCGTTTTCATCACATTCAATTGTTAGCCTTTCATCAAACAATCATCTTTCATAATAGTGACTAGTGTTTGCAGATCAGACGGCGATTCGGCTAAGAGCACGGCGTCATCTGCGTAAAGCAGGCAGCTCACAATTAGGTCACCCATTCGTATCCCTACATTCGTCGATCTCACTCTCTGGAGATAACTGTCCAGATATAGGATGAAAAGTCAAGCGGACAGCACGCAACCCTGTCTGACGCCGATATTGACGTCGAACCAGGGCGACAAGCCGCCGTCAGCACGCACACACGCCGTGCCGCCTTCATAAGTGGACTGCACGGCGCGCAGCAGTGCGCCGCTCACCCCGTAGCCCGGGAGTATGTCCCAGATCCACACACAGATCCTTTCGTAAAACCCTGTCAAACGCTTTTCCAGATCCACAAAACCGCAGAGAACCTTCCGGCTAACAGCCACGATGTTGCGGAGAGAAAAAATCTGATCCATGCACCCTCTTCCGCTTCTGAAACCATCCTGAGCCTCCCACAACACTCCGTCAGATATCACCCTCATTCTCCTTTCAATAATCTTCCCATACACTTTCGCTGCTAAGCTGATCAAACTGATGGCTCTGTAACTGGCGCACTGCATACGTGATCCCTTTATACAAGGGCACGATGACAGCACGCCTCCAGTCCATGGGAACCTTACCCGACCTCCAGCAAAGATTGCTCAAGGTCAGGAAAGCATCCCGGACACAGGTTCCACGGTGTTTGATCATTTCAGCAGACATCATATCAATTCCAGCTGCCTTACCATTTTTCATACTTGGTATCGACCATTCAATCTCTTCCATATTAATGTCCTCGTCAGATGTTGGCGCAGCGGCGTCAGTCGTAGACTCACTCGCGGCGCCCACGTCTGGAACATACTCGTCCATCTCCCCAAAATATTCACTCCATCGACCCAATACATCGTTTGGGTTTGCAAGAATGTCACCAGCACTAGACAAAATTTTGTCCATTCTGGATGTTGACGAAGAACCCCGAGACTTTCTAACTTCCCTCTTAAAGAGTTTGCTATTGGCCTCAAAGTTCTCCGTCAACCTCACTTCCTCATTCGCAGCTAATCTTTCACGCTTCTCTTTCACTAAGGCTTTGGTAACATTCTTGCAGCGGCGGTAGCTCTCATACTTTTTCTCTGTCATACTATCATTCTGTTTCAAACTCGAGACATAATCCAACCATGCTTTTTTCTTACTTACGACGTTGGATTTTACATCCGCGTCCCACCAGGCATCACCTCTCAGAATCTTATGTCTCTTTGCACAACCACATACTTCTTTTGCACTATCCACTATACTTTCTTTCATTCTTTCCCAGCATTCTTCAACACCTAAGTCAGAAAGACTCGTGTCATTGAGTCTTGCTGGCTAGGTCTACATATATACTCCGTACACTTTCATTTTCTAATTTTTCACACTTTATCCTTTCAAGCTCTCCGAAATGGGTACGCACTCGCCAGTGCCTCCACTTCTTGAATAAGCCCACAAAGCGGCTCACCACCAGGTACTGGCCCGTATTCAGAGTGGGGCCTCCGTAGGCTCTTGTATCCCTTATTGTTTCGGAGACGACTGTCTACCAGAGTCAGATCAATCATACTCTTTTGTTCATTCCGTCTCCACGTATGCGTGTGAATATCTTTATGACGGAATAATGTGTTAGACACAAGGAGGTTCCGTTCCAAGCACACGTCCAAGATCGGCTTACCAGCATCATTCACTCTCTTGTCGCCATTCGGACCAAGGACAGCCTCCAGGCCATCTCTCTTGGTTCCGACCCATCCATTAAGATCACCACACAAAATTATCCTTTCATTTCCTTCATCCAAATCCAGAATATCCCTAACAGTTTCCCAAAACTCATCGAGTTCATGTGGATCGGCGGAGCTGACGGGAGCATAAGCTGCTACCAGGAAGACCCGCGTGATCCCTAGTTTTATACGAACCCAAAGGTGTCTTGGGCCTACCAACTCATAGCCTTTCACTCCAAAAGCAAAGCGGGAGGAGAGAACGACCCCCACACCCCCACTGGCACGGACGTCCAGGTCCACTCCGGACCATAGGGCAATTATGCCACCTCTTCGTTTCCGTCAAACATAAGGCATCCAGGCATCTCTCATTTATTACATCCATCATCTCATTCCTCTTTCTTGTCATACTACCTCTAACATTCCACGTGCCTATACGGCACTCCCCTCTCCTCGTCCCGCCCGGTTTGGCGCTGCGTGAAGGGTGGCGGCCCCCTTCGCCGCATGGGCATGAACGTGCAGCCGCACCGACGGGGGCTAATCGGTGCCCGTCGCTGTCGGGGCACGCCCCTATGTTTACGTCCCAAATGGAATAGGTGGCGAACCTATTGCCATTCCGGGGACAAGGTTTTCAATCATCGATATTAATCACACATAATGATTGTACGAAGTGGATTTCGAAAAATTCTTCTTGATTCATATGTGGGATGATCGACCGCTATACCACTGAGTCTGATATATACTTAGTTTTATTAAAATATCCTATGACAAACATAGCTTTTCAATATTGATTCCTTGGTCCATGTTTATGAAAAATGAGAAAATGTGGATGAATTTAATTTAGGCTGCAGAGCAGGATATGGCAGAAGAAAAGAAGAAGAACTTCATACTAGTAATTGGTAGTTGGGAAAGTAGAGTTCATATAGATTGTTCGTTTAGGTACAGAGTTGATGCAGAACTACCACAGTCTGTCACGTCGCAACGAGAGCGTGAAGGAATCTAGACAGTGCATGATAGCAGTGCGGGAACTCGCGGCCAATGCACATCAATCTTTGTGTGCACAGCGATGCGAGTTGCTCCGTCAATTGCATCAAATATTCTTCATAGAACAGGTATGTAGACACATTTTTTAGTTTTTGTCAGAAAATCAGCTATTTTTAATAGCTTATTGCATTATCTATACTAATATTATGAAGCTGAAGAGTTAGTTTGTTTTTCTTGAATGCAATTGTACTCGAAGTTAGCGTAATTTCAATTACTATTGCAGGTTCCAATTGAAAGATGTGTTGAATTGTCCATTTAAGCAACAGGATTTAAGCTTTAAAACATCGCTCGTCAAATAATAAACAATGCAAGAGTCAATGAAAAATGTTGCAAAAACTGACGAAAATTATTCTTTTGATAAGTTTTGGTTGTCTGCGCTTTTTTGCGAAATTATAACTGCCCAGTCATAATTTCGCATGCTAGGATTGCTCCTCTTAAAGTTAGCTCAACACCGTTTAGTTTATGGGAATAAGTTTGATGCCTGTTTCATGAGGTATGATTTCGTTCATGACTTACAGAAAGATGCGACTACATGGACGATATGTAACGTTCCTATGCCAATTTGTGGGGATGACAACACCCGTTCTAGTGCTGTCAGCGATTCAGTGGCCGCTGGTTTTGTGGCGCAAGCGACATGTCTCACTGCTGCTATACTCAACCAACCGCTCAGATACAAGATCACGTTATTAGGATCGGCCAGCAAGATACTTGATGTTACGCCGGACTTGCCAGATCCCAAGTATATTGGATTTTTATTTTGCAAATACTATAAATGCAATTTCAAAATAGTTCGCTTTTCAATTGTGACTAAATTTTTTACTCCGATTCTTAAACTGTATAAGCCTATCATAATAAAATGTAGTTTTCCAAACTTGAATCTTTTTATGTCATTATGATCCGATATCAGTCTAATTCCCCCGTCATCCATCAACTGTACATTTCCGTATAAAAGTTGGGTTAGAAATGAATGCTCATAATATAGTTAGTCAGAGATTCTTGAGTCTTAATGATATTAAAACAACTTTTTTAGGATTGTATCGCGTTTATTTCCTATTTATTTATATTTATGTGATAAATATCGATGACTGATAAAAACTTTGTGCCCGGTATGGCAATAGGTTCGCCACCTATTCCATTTGGGACGTAAACATAACGGCGAGACGAGGCTTAACAGCCGCTGCCTACACCTTCGGGTAACAAAAGGCGTGAAGTTATGTTATGTTATTTATATTTATTTCCCGACGTTTCGAACTCTTTACAGAGATAATTTTCACGATACAATCCTAAAAAAGTTGTTTTAATGGGTGAGATTCGCGAAAGCCTTAGAAACAAATATCTTAATGATATATTAAATTTGATAAAATGGGTTTCTTCGAAAAAAACACGACAGTGAAGGTCGTTGTTCAGCGGATCTTAGACCAAGCCATGTGATAAGATGGCACATTTATTACTTTGTATTGCCACAATCTGCATTACAATTGAGATATTTTTTTCAAAAATTATATTATTTATAAATATTATGTCATAACATATTTTTTATAAAATTTTCAGTATCCCCCTGTTTCCCCGTGGAGGTGACACGACGTTATTCCGCTATGCCCTATTCTTGCTGAACAAGTGCATAGCTCAACTAATCGTCGGCCGTGGCTTGCCATTGTCGGACATTAGACCGACACTAGCCAATTTACAGAAATTGTTGACTGCACCAGTTAATATGTAAGTAACGTTCTACTTTTATACAACTATACCTACTTCACTGAAACTGGACGTACCGTTCAGCATGGAAGGTTAAACATCATGAAAATTAAAAAAAAAATCAATTACCTAGTGCGTACTCTAGTTATTGAGCACGGGCCTCATATTTCAAGTAGGTTCGATTCCTGGCTCATCCCAGTGATATTTCGTCAATATTGTATAATATTCGTAAATGACTGAACAAATCCTGCCTGTAATACATTATTTTCTAAATTCAACATTCGACCTTGATTCTGATGCAGATTTTTAACTCAGTATTAACATCCATAGAACTAACTGGGCATGTAATTATAAAATACCTATTCTTAATATTACACACGTCATGTAAAATCATGTCATGGACATGTTATGAAAATTTACTGTGTAAGGTTATGGTTATGTGGTCATCAATTACAATATCATCGTCGTGAATGGAAACAAAAGCACGAAAATAAGTACTGGGATCTCTAAATCACTTTCACACAATTTCGTTTTGTAGTTACATCCACAATTATTGCGAGCTATCCCACTTCTGATGATCGGTATACTTGCTGATATTATTAATCTTCGATAATTCGCATGCGCCATTTCAATTGTATATATAGGAATAGAATCGAATAATATAGGAAATAGATTTCATAAATATAGCTTTGTGTTTGTGACGCATTAGTTTTTGTCCAATTGTTGTATTTGTAATAATGTTTGTATTTGTTGAGTACCTATGGAATAAAATTTACAAGAACGCATCTTAGGTATTATACGAAGTCTTAGTGGTAGATTGATAAAGTATGTAAATACTAGTAGTATAGGGAATATATCTCTCGCATCTGAAGGTGTTCAATTGAGAAAAAGACGTAATTTGATTAGAGCAAATACCATGAACGGAACTCTATGTTTATGTTTACTTGCTAATAAGTAGTATAAAGATAAAAAAACGGTCAAAAATAATCAAAACAAAATAGGTAAAGTGAACCTATATTGTTTCAACTAAATCGACCATATATTTCCTAGGTCGAACACAACGAAATTGTACGGCACATATCGATGGCTGGTAGACAATCAATGTCCTCGTACCCAGTCCTTAAGGAGCCTGGTTGCATCGGAACGGTGCAAATATAGACCTTTCAATCGATTCAAGGTAAACTCTTAGACTAATCTGACTTTTATCTTGGCTTAGTTAAGATAATTTTTGAATACTTTTAACAGGACATGACTAACTTTTTTCTTTTAAAATTGTTTGTCCTTAACTAGACCGGGAATAAATTTCTGATGATCACTGATCACGGTTAATTGACTTTCAGCGTACAGATATTTTGCCCCCAGATATAACTCCCATCTCTTATTTGTTGTTGGATTACTTGGACACTATTTACCCAGCTATGTTTTTGTATTCTCACAATCGGAACATATTGTAAATACACCCCTTTTATTTAATGTCTCTAGAATCTCTAGATTCATAGACTTTAAATATCGAATGAGAAATCGTGGCTTTCGTAACATGTTCAAATGAATAGCAATGTATGTTTGACCGCTTGGTGTTGGGTGCAACTGGTACTTATAATGGTGTCGGTTAATTCATGCATGCAATCTGTTTATTGGGAAGATATGAAAATAGTATTGACGTCACGGGACTCGAACTTACGACTATTTGGCACCCGGGGGCGTCCTCGAGCGTCAAGTTATTGTGGCCTTGAGTCATGGTATCATTTTTCTAATCGACTAGGAAATATTACTCATTATTTCGTCGTTTATAAGTTTTGCTAATATGTACAGGATGCAGTGGACGGTCAGTCGCCACAATCTGCAATGAATTTGAAGAAGCACAGACACTCACGTAGCGTAGGAAGCTACCATGATGATTATCAGGTATTGTTAATAAAGTATTTTCGTCTATTTAACTTGTCCAGTTTTTTATCCCAAAAGACAAACAATTTTCAGGTTTACAAAATATTTTATTGCAGGAACCGCCTAGACTTGAGGATTCAACAACATCGATAATGGGTAGCGAATCTAATATATACAACATGAAACTGCCTCTAGCAGATTCGGCGGAAAACACACTCAAATCTCACAACTCTGATTCGGAAATACTCAGAATCGGTGAAGAACGAAGACTACCCAAAGTTGTGTTTACCGTAGGAGATGATATGACCGTCGATTTTGAAGAGAAACTAGTAAGAATATCAACCAACAATGATGATCAGATAACGTACAAGTTAGATGAAAATGTAAAGAGAATATGTACGGAAATCAATGATTTTTGCTCATCAGACATTGCTGAGGGTATCGATGTGGCTAAGCAGTTGGACTTAGATCTAATGAGAAGTGTTGAAGATGTGGGTACAGCTGAATATATGGAAAGGAAGATAAGCGGGGAAGAGAATGATTCAGAGGAGATTGTGAATGAATGTCGTGCTGTGACAGATGTCATTGTTATACCTAGCGCTGAAGTTATATTGGATACTGGACAAATTGTCAACCCAACTGAGGAAGAAGGAAAATAGTTTGTCTAACCGACTAAATTAATAACGCAAATATGTGGGCGTGGCTGCCATGGAGCAGACTGAAGCGAAGCGTTTGTTGTATGTGCCTCGCAGCACTGTAAATAGTTTTGCGTAAATTATACATATTTTAATTGATTTATGACTTACTTATCTAATACAGTGTATGCGTCTAGATTATACATGTTGTTGATTAATTTCCAATAACCTTTCCGTTGATATACCTTCTTCGAAAGGCATTTTATTTGAATCTTTGGGTTGTCAGCGAGGATAGCCATCAAGTGCCCTTCTGGGAGGCCTAGGTTTGATGGGGTCGCCTTCTTTTTCTTTCTCGACAGTGGCCGGGCCTGAAAGATGATTTATTTATCGAGTGATTAGGTTACATTGAGATTCGGAGGAGAGCTGCTGCCTGGAGACTTCAGTGTTGTTTAAGACCGACCGTCTACACGAGCATGCCTCGGAGAGTGATTCCACAATAGACCTTGTAAACACCGTCTGTGACTTCTGGACCACTGATGCCCCGGACTTGATAGATTGACCCAACTCGATGTTGGGGAGTTTAGTGACAACCACATTCTCTGTGGTCTCATCAGTGATGGAAAAGTGCTGTCCAGACGTCTGTGTGATCCAACGGAGGAACTCTTTAAACTGAGGCAAATCTAGAGGTTTAACATGAAGTACTCACATCGCACATGGAGGCTCAACTGAGAATGCCTTCATAATCAGATCCATCGCTTGCTGGAACCCCTCCATTTGCACCGCTACTAAAGCATCTGGTGGGTAGTCACCAGGTTTGGGGGATCGCTGTCATGTTAGGCGACATCAAATTCGGCCTATCTTCGGTCTTCAGCATCCAAATACTCTCTTGATGCTGGTTGCAATTTCTGAGCAAATCCCTGTTAATCCATTTGCTTGACCTTCTGATATGTAACTGATGTTGTCCATCTTGAAATCAACAGAGATCTGTTAATTCTAGTTAGTGGTCTGTTATATTACTTTGATATAATTTATCGGCTGAAATATAATTATAGGCAATTTTTTATGGCACAAGAACGTCTCGGACATCCTTGTACTATAAAAAATCGCCTCGCATCGTGCTATCGAATTTCGTGAAATAATATATTATTTATATTGGGCATTGTTCAAAATAATTTACTAATGAAAACGTAACGGTGATAATGATTAGTTAGTTTAGTAATTTTTCAACAATCAGTAAGATATAGTTAGTTTTTCTGATGGGTAGAGAGCAGAGAAAATAAATTATTGTATATAAATAAATTAATTAATTTTTATATGACTAGTATAGTATTTATAACAAGCTCCGTATAGTAATTTTTTTGTGTAAAAGTAATCGTCCATGCCGACGTGGCAGGTTCGAATCCCACGCGGTCCAAATATTTATGTTATGTAAATGAGCTCAATAAATATAGATGTTTGTTCTGAACTATACTTGCTGTGTCTTGATAATCATTCCTTTGTTCACAAATCACCATTTAATAAAAGTGAAGTGGTACTGCGATTGTGATTTTATTTGTTTGTTATGCTCTATGGCCTAAATCACTAAACTTAATATTGCAACTTATTTTACACGTCGACTGAGGTACATAATAAAACGTTAAATACTTTTTGTCTCGCTACGGTGCTTCAGAGTGGAGTAAACACTAATACACGCAAAAATGAATACCGTATCTACCAACCCCTTCCCCTCTTGCAATTCGGCCACGATTCGATAATTTATAAGTCCCAAATGGAATCAGTGGCACAATCTTTTGCCAAACATGGGGCATAACTTTGTCAATCATCGGTATTTATCACACTTACCATCCAAAAAGATATTGATGTGATATAGGATTCCAACCCGAGACTTCATGACTTAAAAGCGAGCTGCCCGATGACTTATACAAGAGCAACAAGAAGTAGTTTTTCCCCGAATTTGTTACTAATTCTGTCTTTTTAGTCACAAGTATACCTTGTATTTCTTGAAAAAAAGTAGCCTATGTTACTCATTACATCAGCTACCAGGTGTCCAGCCAGCAAAAAACTGTTATTTCAATGTTACAAGCAGACACTTAAACATTATCTTTATGTATAGATTCATTTGAGAAATAGTTAATTAATAGTACTCACCACTTTCTGGAATAACTTTCAATATGTCCAGAATTGTCGGTAATATCTATATATTTAAAAGAATACTAACAGTTGTTGGGTTGTTTATTCTGTGATGATAAATGTATAAAGTCTAGATTTAACTTACTTCAATAGTTTTATTCACGAAGTATGGATACAAGAGTCCGAACGTAATGTTAAAGGAATGGTCCCCATTTAGACGACAGCATTTTCCCGCCTGTAAAGGGCGCCATTTTCCAAGAAGTACTTGCTTAAAATCCTTACGCGGGAAGTTTTGTTGCTGTTGACAGCATCCTTGATACCCATCGTGATTTTATAGATTTAACTTTTCAACGCGTTTTTACGTGTAACTTTAATAATAGCATCGGTACGTCCTAAATTCTAGCGCAGTCAGTGGCAGAAAAGAGAACTAAGATCTGGGTTTATTTATTGTGTGCATTAATACTATGGAAAGATCTATACCTACCGCTCGGACTCCTTGTATCTATATTTCGTTGTTTAAATTATTAATTGTTCTAAAATCTAAAGTGTTCAATTGTTTGTGTATTTATGCACAGTAATGATTTATCTCTAATATTATAATATCCCAACTGATGCAATTAAATTAGGCTCGCTGAACATTACAAACTAAATATGTTTTGGCATAAGCCAAATTAGTTGGTTTTTATACTTGTATTATTTAGTAACATATTTAGGGATATTATTATATTAGGTTAAAATTATCCTAAATATTTGTAATGTATTAGTGAATGTAAAATTTAGAGGAATTATGATATCTATTGTTATTAGATTTTATATACCCGATTCTGCCATGATCAGACTCTTCAGCGTTATTTTCACGCCGTATTCCATGGTCAGGGAAAATCAGAACAAATGATAACTGATACAAAAACTTATACTTGACTTGCCAATAGTCGCTTTTAATTAATCGCAATACTCGTAAATTTTTTTTTGAGGAAATATTTTTTTTCTAACTAACTAACTCTCCCAAAAGACTTTATAACCATGGCGTTTAGTTTTATCTTAAAAAGCACTGTCGGAAATTTCAAGCTAAAAACGGTTCCAAAATTTCTACTTAGTACGTGACGAATATAAACTAATAACTTTAACTATGTAATATTATCTATTATTTTAAGATTTTGGAAATAAAGGTTTTTGTTATTCCTCAGATCACGTGACTTTCCGTTACACATACTTCGCTAAATTCAGCAAAAGTACATACCTACAAATACCAATTTATTAGTAATTTAATTGTGCCTATATAAAATAATTAATACACTAAATCATCATCATCATTTGCCTTTTGAGGTCCACTGCTGGACAGGCCTCCCCCATAGAGCGCCACAACTGCTGGTCCGTTCAACCATGGGGGGTATTTGCCATAATCGCCACGCTTGGTAGGCGGGTTGGCGATCGCAGTAGGCTGTATTTTGTTGAGAGAGAATGCTGCTGCCCATTCTTCTAGCTTTTCCCTTAGTCGCCTTTTACGACACCCGCGGGAAGAGATGGGGTGGCGGTATTCTTAACCGGCGCCACACAGCAACTACACTTACACTAAATATATAAACACATTTGGTTTGATATTGATACGCAGTTGATAGTCAATAGTAGTCAGTACTATAGATTTAGAATATAGTTCATTGAAATGTTACATGACATAATTTGCTACAAATTATGCCTCGAATTTTTTTTTGTAAGACGAAAAATGTGGTTTCACCCTTTTTTCAAGATGGCGGCCGGATGACAAGGGTGGCGATCCCCACAAACTTCAAATTAACGTCCTCTGAGAAATGCAATATTCGATACTAAAATTGTAACATTTCAATGGACTAATATATGGACGAATTGATGTTAAAAAGAGAAAAAAAACGTCGGCAGAGGCGTAACGCATGCACCTTTGGATTCAATGAATGAATCTTGTTTGTTTTGTCTATGTTCGATCTACTCTAGATCTATGGTCAATACCATTAAATATCTAATGTATATCCCCAATACCTTAAGTAAAAATAGTCTCGGTGGTCCAGCGGTCGAGCACAAGGCTTCTGATCCAGAGGTCCCGGTTCGAATCGTCACAGCAATGACTTGTCGAAATTGTGTTCGGAAGTTAAGTGTGATAAATATCGAAGACTGTAAACTGTGCCCGGTATAGCAATAGGTTCGCCACCTATTCCATTTGGGACGCTAACATAACGGCGAGACGAGGCTTAACAGTTACTGCCTACACCTTCGGGTAACAAAGGCGTGAAGTTATGTTATGTTATAAATACTATATCATCAAAAAAATAACAATTTTTTTTTAGTGAAAAATAGGATTTTTTGGTTTATATTATGAATGCTTAAAATACTTGTAAGATTGCTGAAAATGAATTAAATTTATTGAACTGATTGAGTGTGAGTTCGTTGCCATTTTATATTTCCATAAACCTCTTTCAATAATTGATATATTATTTTTATTTAGCTTTACTGATGACTAAATAATATGCACTGTTACGGGGATATATTGATGAACGAGGTATTGTAGGACTGCAATTTTGATTTTCATAAGAGTGCATCCAGGCGGTGTTTCTAAAAATGACGGGACCCGAGTTACTCACAAATTGTATTTATTTCCTATATTTATATAAAATACGAGAACTATATGATAAGGAAACGCCTACAGTGTAGGCGTTTAGCGTGTAGGTGTAGGCCCTACACCTTCAAGCTATTATAAGTATACAAATAAATATCTTCTATCTCTATCTTATGACAGGTATTAGCCTTCCTATAGCAGCGCCAATTTTGTAACACATTCACTCTTCCATGGTCTCAAAAAACGACAGTTCGTACCTACCGCCATTTTTTGTAAATACGACTTTTATTAATTATGAAGATAAATTTGTATTTTATACAAGTTGCCGTTTCCAGGATGCGCTATTATATGATATGTACCTAACTAAATTTTGTCGTTTATAATCGACTGTTGTTACTAATAAATATTTATTTACATTCATTACTAACTCGTTTTTATTTCTCGTTAGCAATAAACAATAATTCGAACAGGTATTGTTTGCTGAACATCAGTATCCACTCGTTTGATTTTAAACATTGTTAGAATAAAATTGAAAGTAGAGAGAAAATATAATTAGATCTGTGTTAGATGGCCCATTTATCGATGAAAGCCATTGGCTTGATATATGCCATAACGTTACGACTAACAGGGGAGGAGCATTAATGAAAAAAAAAGTCGTAACCTGGAAACCAGTTATTATCCTTTTCGAGAGCTTTCCTTGCGTGCGTTGCATAAGAAAGACTGTTCCTTTTTTAATAAAACCATTTGAGTGGTTTATTTAGACTAATAATAATAATTAGTACCGATTATAAACATTATTATAATAATAGAATAGCCGACCCGGCGAAATTCGCACACTAAAGTTTCCCCGGGTCAGCTAATTTATTGATGAAACTAATAACTGTATCATGAGTCTACGTAATAATTATTATGTATGTCGTAAACGAATGGTTCGACTGGCAAAGAGATAGTTGGACAAATAGTCGAAATAAAAGATTTATAACCAAAAAGGACTGATCCGCGGCTAGGTATCTATTCTCACTGTTTAAATTGTATTCTACCAAAATGGCAGCTCTGAGTATACTGGCTGGTGAGTCCCAGCAAAAATATAAATAGCGCGGTAGGTACCGGCACGCATACTCTCGATGTGTTCTAAATTCAAAGAGTCCGGCGCTCGAGCAGCCCGGACGTTCGAAATCTGGATTTGAATATCCAATTTTCGAATAACCTCGACTTCCGACTGGAAAGGCCACGTGATTAGTTAAATTTTTAAAAAGGAATCCTCTTTTTGTATTGCCTTATTCGATTTGAGTTTTGTGAATAGTGGAAAATGTGTGAACAGTGTGTGCAGCGTTGAGTCGAGCTATATGGATAAATTTACGTAAATTTTCTTCAATTGTCTACAACACGTGGTAAGTGCCCAAAATAATTATCTTTCAAATTAAAAGAAATACTTTTCATTAAAAAAATGGTAACTTATGATTGGACTAGAAAAGTCAGTCCAGTTTCTCATCTAGACCCGGGCATAGGTACCTGTTATCTCATTGTGAAAATCATATATGAGCAGGTATAATTACATAACTATTAATATCATCGATCGGCGATTAGCTGTTTTATAAAGAGAATTTGGCTGAGAGCCGGTTTTACAATGATTAAATTGTATGTCATTTAATTACTACTATAAACTAGACTATCTCTTCACTGTAATTTATATATATTGCCGTGGTAAGATATTACAATCGTGATGTTTTTGATATTAGGAAAAGACTTGAATGTGATACAAATGTGTAAGTAACCTTTTCAAGTACCTAGCAACCTATCTATTCTTTTAGCTTCGTCCAAATATTAGTCCTATATTGGCACAATAAACTGAATAGGTATCTATTCAGTTTATTACGAAACTATGACAATTTATACTTATATTATCAAGCGGAATAGTTTGTTTGTTTGAACGCGCTAATCTCAGAAACCACCGGTCTGATTTGAAAAATTATTTCAGTGGTGTATAGTCCATTTATCGAGAAAGGCTTTAGGCTATATTATATTTTCAAGTAAATTAGGGATCCTTACTATAAGTCCAATAATGTAACCCAAGGTGTAAGAAACTGACCCGAAAAAAATGCTTACACGCGTACGCTGCGAAAACTAATAATTATAGAACAAAACAATGTACTACACTTTTACAGAAAATGTAACTGACTACAAAAAAGGTCGCGACACCAAAATATGGTGATGTTTAGATATATTATATCTAACTATTATAGTTATCTCACAATAAGTGTTTTTTGAAATTTTTAAAACAGTTAAATTGATGTCGTTTTAAAAATGCTTTATTTTGTATCTTGGTATTAACTCTCCTCAAAACAAATCAGTTCAATAAAAAGGTAACGCGACGCGTTTAGGTAAGCAAATACTTACTTTTATTATTAGCTTGACGTGTCGGCCTGGTTGTACTGGCCGTAGTCATAAGTCACAAGCAGACAGTTAATTTGTTTACCTAAATGTGTCGCATTATTTTTCGTTCATTAAATTTATGTAATATGCAACGCCAATATTAAAATATCTAAAATATTTTCATACTTAAGTAACCAAAGTCATGGGTCAAAGCTAGAGTTAGTTTACAGTTAGTTCTTCACGCAGATATAATATTATCTATAATTCTTTACAACATTGCAACTTCATTTAAATGGACGAAGCGCAAGATATGCCTACGCACCTCGATCTTGGCGTCTTTTCCTAAAATATAAAGACTTGTTACAAGACTGCGTACCACATAGAGTTCCCCATCTACTATATTTACATTTTTAATATCGTAATCTCTTTTAAAATGTAGTGAATTTATTTTAATAAGAGTAATACCAAGGTGCTAAATGGAATCATTTAAATTATAAAAAAAGCACTCACTGTGAGTTAGCCAATTTAGCCATACTGGTAAGAACATGTAGTGACCAGGTTTTTTTTTTAAATCGACGACAATGACCAATTAAAAAAAGGTATATGTAGTATTAAAAAAACTAAAGATTGACAAAAAACTTCGGACACAGTCCCTGGTATTGCTATTAATATTACATAAAAAGCGTTGATTGAAGTTGATAATGTTCTTTTAATGGATAGGAGGGCAAAGGAGCAAGCGTGTCACCTGATGGTAAGCAACCTGCGCCGCCCATGGACACCGGCAACACTTATAGTGTTACCGTTGCGTTGCCGATCTTTAAGGGAGAAGGATGGGGAACGAAATGCGACAAGAGCCACTTTACGTCGATCTTCTGAGAAGTCGTGATATTTCAGCGGTTGAGCTGGCCCATGCATGCAGCGAACTGCTTATCATTTTATCTGCTATTATTTTCATCATATCTAAGTTGTTAGTCGCTAATATCAACAGCTAAGCAAGTAAGGTGTGTAATAATCGTGGCTTATGGCGCATTGTTCTCTCTGCCTACCCCGCAAAGGATCTGGCGTGAAGTTATGTGTGTATCGGAACTTGAATTGAAAAAAAAATATTAGTATTAGATAGTTCATTTATGAGGAAAGCTTTGGGGTATTAATATGATCGCGGCAATAATCTTTTTAGTGGAAAATGTATAAAATATGGCGGTACGAAGTTCGTGCGTTCTGCTAGTATTTTATATAGATACTAGCACAACCCCCTAGACATTATATTGCATGATCGGAGGCGAGGCAAGCGATTAGGAATTTAATGAATGTATCTAAAAACAATCATCATGATGATGATGATGATCTAAAAACAATCCGTTAAAATCAATTTGAATGGTTTTTTGTGTTTTTAAGCAGATTCGAGGATGGTTTAGATTCACAAAGGAGCCCGGCAGTTTACTTGCAGTGTAGTTAAATAACCTAGATACCGACTGTGGCGCCATCTGCCGGGCTTATTTGTGAATCTAAACCTTCATCGAATCCATTTGAACGCACACTAAGAAAAACAATTAACATCGGTCCAGCCGTTCAGGAGTTCATTGTTAACACACGTAAAGAACAATTATATACATATATATAAATATTTTTATTCCGTGACACTGGTTAATACTGCATTAAAATAAAGCATTTCCATATGCAAAGCGGTGAATTTACAATTCAAATGTTCACACGTTAAGTGCTAAAATTGGTTAAATATTGCAATACTGCAAGAGTAGAAATAGTTGCCAGTTTTTTGTCACTGATATTCCACAATTACTGAAAATTAAATGTAAATAATCATTATTTTTTCACAGATCTATAAACTGTATATATGTGAAAGTCTTTTGTGTGATTCTAGTTATTTCAATTGTATGAAGTCCTATAAAATTTAGGCAATTCTTATGACAAGTATTCTGAGGCTGAAAGTTTTTATCGCACACACTGAGATGCAGGCAGTATTCATCATCACCTTTTGAGGTCTAGTGCTGGACGTAGGCATCCCCTATGGAACACCACAACTAACAATTTTGTGGCTCTCGCATCTGCGATATTTACCAGGTCGTCAGTCCATCTATTGAGGGACGACCTACTCCGCGTCGATAATTTCGCGGTCGCCACTCTAAAACCTTTCTTTCCACAACGGTTGTCGGTTCGTCGAGCAATTAGACCTGCTCATCTCCACATCAGCGTGCTGACCTTTTGGAATATGTCGGTCACGCCAGATCTCTTACGTGCGGAGAGTATTGTGGATTTTGGGTTCCGCTGAGAGATTCCTTAACCTGCTCCATAGCACATTGAGCAACTTCGAGGCCATCCTTCAAAGACCACGTATCAGTTCCGTATGTCATCACTGGTCCTAACTAACCTAACCCACTGGCTAACCTAACCTAACCGACATTGATCACACACCTTAAACTTGGCACTCACAATTTTGGACTAAAAGATTTCCCTTAGTTTCCCGAACGCTACACCCGAGTTGGACATTTTTGCCATTTTTCATCAAACTCGGGTAAGCTATTAATGCTTGCAACACCGCTTAGACCGAAAGCATTATCGCGTTGCAGATTTCAGTTTTCTGCGGCATTCGCCGCGGTGTGACGCTTTTTCCGTAGCGAGTGACTGTGAAAAAATAAATAAATATGGTTACGGTTAAAGAATAAAGTGTATAGGTAATTCGTAGTTTAATTTAAAAAGTTTTGTGTTGTGTTCGAAGTGAACATTTGAAATGTGAAAAATAATATTTTTATGTGAAATAATAAGTTTTACTTTAAAAAAAAGTAAGTGCTATATTCATAGTTTGTTCTACTGTTAATGTGTTTTCATTGTTTCAGTTCAGCGATTGTGAAGTTTATCTTTCCTTATTCGTGTATTATATTAAAATTGAAATCGAGTTAGTCCAATTTGCCAACAAATGCGTCCATTTGTTCCGCATAAATAAAGCATTTAATCAGATCCACATATAAATCAACAAGTTAATAGCGGATGTAAACAATTTATTTTTAATTTATTTTGCATTTTAGTTTCAACTATTCCAACAGGTTCGGTCCACAAAGGTTTATTGCACAATGCACATAATCTTAATAAATATCATCATTTATAAGCTGTTTCCTACGTTTTAGATGTGAATGTTTAATATGTTTATTTATGTACAAAGCACAAAGCGTCACAGGGATTAATTAATTGAGTCGATCTGATCACGAAATATATTCTGGAATTTTTTTATTTAAGTATATTCTGACAATTGAGTTGGTTTTGCAAACATTTATAGTAAATGCTGTTTGGATTGTTTCGGCCAAGATTGAAAGCTAGGACCACTAAAATAAATAGTTCTGAAATATTAAGCCATTGAAACTCAATTGAAAATAGATTAATGTGAGCCTTGTAATAACAAGCAGATACATAAATTTTCAATAGAGCTAGTGGGTAATAAAAAGGATTGACTTATAAACACTTAGATACAATAGGTTTAAAAGGACTCGTACCAGCGCCGTAGATAAATTTACAAAAAAAAAACAGATACAATATATCAAATAGATATATAGAAATAAACAGATACGTTTAACAATTGTAACGATGTCATTCCTATAGTCTGGTTTAGTCTTAAAATTTGATGGTCGAGTATTCTAGCTACTACACCTTTTATGCACGATTTTACTGCTCTATCTATATTCAGTAGCGACATTATTATTATAAATTAATTTTACATTGTTTGAAAAGATTATTTGGCACATGAGTTTCTTGCCCGGTTCTTCTCAATTCCAAGTGCAGGGGCTACTACACTCTGAATTGGGCCGCTCGTGGCGATTGCGTCCGTGTTTTCTCGTTTCACGGTGGCACTTTCCTGCGCTATGTTTAAATATGTCATTAAAAATAATAAGTTTAATCTTTGATTTTTTAAACTATTTTTAAGTGTTTGCGAAAATACAAAAAAAAAAATAAAGCTACTTTGACTTTGATATTATTAAAGTTAGACATTAAGATATGACCATTACCTAATTTAAGTACCATTTAAATACCTAATGCATCACCAGTAAATAAATTAACTACTTTCCAAACACCTTTCCTTATTGAAACTGTATGAATATATCTGTCTTGATAAGGAATTTTGGTTCAAAAACCCGCTAGTATTACACACATAAACATAAAATTCCCAAATCCAAACATTACTTTGACTAAAATGGAGATATTTCATAAATTCCACGATAATTGTGACCTTCACCTCACCATATTACCTTGATCACGTATGGATAGTAGACGACAGTGGATAGTTATAACAAGAGTACCAGCTCGAACAAACGTTTTTCTGTTTAGAAGTTGTCAATATTGCGAATTAGTTTGGCTGTATGCCAAGTATACGAAAAATGTTAACCTTATTGCATGGACTAACAAATATAGATAGGTACCTACTGTTGTTCAGACAGAGACGTGAACGTATGTATGTATATCACGACCTCTAAGAATGTCGACGTACAGTGGCTCATGCCGCGTTTCCTCCGGTGAGAGCTAGGCCCGACCCTTTTTTCCATCCCCTTCCCATCCCACTTCCAGCCCCTTCCATATCCCATCGTGAGGGCCGGCAACGAAACTGTAACACTATTTGTCTATGGGCGGCGTTTGGCGGTGTTTGCTCACCATCAAGTAACACGCCTGCTCGCTTGCCTCCCAATACCATAAAAAATATCTACGGTTCATTGACGTAGAACAAAAAAAATACTTTTAAAAAAAAGTTAAACCGACTTCTAGAAACGTAAACCATACAATCTATAAGTATATATGAAAACAGTACCTCTATAACTAAAAAGCGATAAATAACGTAATTTACTCATTTGTTTACTTAATACAATATACAAATCGTAATACTTTAATAAAGTCATCTTTAACTATTATAATATTTACAAATGTTACTCATTATTGAAGTCGGTGCAACACGATAGAGTACGTTACCTAGACTGGCACCGACTCCAAAAATAAGTAACATTTGTAAATATTATAATAGTTAAAGATGACCTCATACTGACTCACACCAATTACTTTTCGAAGTTATGTGTCGGGACGTAAACATAACGGCGAGACGAGGCTTAACAGCCGCTGCCTACACCTTCGGATAGAAAAAGGCGTGAAGTTATGTTATGTTTAAAGTAATTATCCCTTAATATTCCTAAAGCTCTCAAAAACCATTATTGCAAAAAGCGGATGGAAAGTAAAGGAAAAGAGATAACAAGACGTGGTATCGACGATCATGTCTTCCGCAGTCAAGACTTTGGACTATTTTTACCTACAAAAAAATGGGTCAGCCTCCCTGTTGGGTGTGAAATACGAAACTTCGTTCCTCCCTTGGAATTTATATATCGTATTTTTTATTATTATATACATTGGCTTGTATAGCTGTATAGTTTTTATATATCCTTGCCGGAAATAGCCTTTATTTCACTAAGTAATAAAGATTAAGTCAAACGACTGCATAGAGACAAAGAAATCGTTAGAGTAACTGTAGAGACCCAAGTGTACTTCCACGTGTTACATAAAAAACAAATTAATGACGTGATTTAGAGGTCTTTATTAAAATGCGAGACATAAATGTATAAGCTCTACAAAATGTCACAGAATTAAATTGGACTTTTAATAACTTCGAAACTAATTAATGAGGAAAAGTATATAAAAAAAACTAAACCTCGAAAAATGCTCGTTTACTTTGTTGGTTCGTTTGTTACTACTGCCAACTAACTACATAATTATATTAAGCCCAGAACTATATTATATGTTAATAAATTGAAATTAGGTATTTTAAAAGTTCACGTAACAACGCCAGCGACTTATTTTATAACGGTAATTGTTATTTATTTCTTATTTAGGTACTGTTACGCGGACTATAACTTTTCTCTTAAAACAAGTATAATACAAAACATAACATAACATAAATTCACGCCTTTTCCTACCCGAAGATGTAGGCAGTGACTGTTAAGCCTAGCCTCGCCGTTATGTTTACGTCCCAAATGGAATAGTCGCGCGTTCGAATCTTGACACTGGCGCACACCAATGTCTTTTCGAAATTGTTTTCGAAAAATTATGTGTGATAAGTATCGATGACTAAATACTTTATGCCCATTATGGCAATAGGTTCGCCAGCTATTCCATTTGGGTCGTAAACATAACGGCGAGAGGAGGCTTAACAGCTGGGCTTACACCTTCGGATAGTAAAAGGTGTGAGTTATGTTATGTATTACACTAACCGCAATCAAATTGTATTAAATTTATTTCACTTATTTGTAGCTACGTGATGGACTTCACAAATTTCATAAGCAGAGGGGCTCATCGTTAAGAGGCCGTTATGCGTAAATATGGCGGGAACTTCTGAACTTAGCGAGATAACCAGACGGCATTTGACCTAGTTAAATTTATTTAGGCAAACACACTTAAGTAACTACTATGTAATATGTGCGTGAACATGCGGGCATAAGTGGGCAAAGAATCATCTGAAAGTACCAAAATTATTAGAAATGATCATACAACTGTCAAATTAAAATATTTAACACAACATAACTTCACTCCTTTTTTTTCCCAAAGGTGTAGTTAGTGGCTGTTAAGCCTCTTCTCGCCGATATGCTTACGTCCCAAACGGGATAGGTTCGCCGGGATAGGTACATTTGGGACATAGACATAACGGCGAGACGTGACTTAACAGCCGCTGCCTACACCTTCGGGTAACAATAGACGTGAAGTTATGTTATATTATCATATAGCGTAGTCAATTTAGCATCATTCATTCTTTCTATATCACCGAACCATCCGAGGATGCCCTGTCGGAATTTGATTTACGATCATAAATATAAGTTAATGGCTGAGCCTTTTGTTGTAAAATATTATATTTATAAGGTAAATGGTTAAGCATTCAGTTCAGAGAAATAATTGCAGGTCATCATGATCCGACATTGTGTTTGATCGTAACCCATTTGCGAAGATCTCTTATCATAGTAAAATTTCATGAAAAGATGATGAACTATGATGACCAAACGATATCCTTTTTCATAGCGGTAGTGTGCTTCATGAATGGGTCTGCTTTACCGGTAAAATAACACGACCACTCGGAAAATCAACGTAAAGTGGCTCGTGCCGCGTTTCGTTCGGTGAGAGAGGCACCCGGAGTCCCACCTCCCTGCCCATCCTACTCCCTTAAAGGTCGGCAACGCAACTGCAACACTATATGTGTTACCGGTGTACATGGGCGGCGCTAGTCACTTACCATCAGGAGACACGCATGCTCGTTTGCCCTCCTATCCCATAATAAAATAGCCACATTGAGTTTTCCATGTCCACCGTTAAATGTTTAAATTACAAAAACTAGATAACGAATATCAATATATTAAAGGCCGGCCACTCTGATGTGACTCCCCTTGTGTTGCAAATGTCCATGGGCGGCAGTAGTCGCTTTCCATCAGGTGGCCCGCACGCTCGTTTGTCTCATAATGAAACACATATTTATTTACAAATACATATAGAAAGCGGTAGCATAAAGAAAGTACAATATCCATGCTCAACTTACATAGTTTCACTCTCGCGGGTATCGAACCTGCTAACCTTTACTTACCAGTCGATACTTTTACCAATGCACCCACGTGTCTATTGATGTTTTGTTGACCTAGATTGTTGTTTTCTGCAACGACCAGTCACAAGGGTGAATTTTCTATAACAAATACAAGTAGCTGTCGTAAAAACCCACTAAATCCGGAATACTGATCAATATACAACGACACTTTTAGTTACACTTTAGTGACATTTGCGGCGACGAAGAGGGCTGTGTCAACAGCCTATATAACTTAGTTTTCTTATGTAGTTATTTGCTTAATGTTGAATTACAACTAAATTTATAATTTAGTTATAATTCAACGTTTGAATATAACGTGTTCTGGAGGAAAGTGATGTTAGGAGCCTTAAAAATCGACGCGCGTGTATGAAAAGAGTTATGAAAGTCAACGAAGCGAGTGAGGTGTGTAACAATCATGCTAGTTATGTTTATGATTAATTTGATGATTATAAAATATATAGAAATTTGTTATTGCACGCCGTTGAGATTATTTTATTTTACAAACATCAAATTTCAATGAAACCATATTTAAAACAACTTTTAGGACTATATTGCGTTTATTTCTTATTTATTACATTTATTTCCCGACGTTTGAAAATCACTCGTGAAAATGATCTCTGTAAAGAGTTCGAAACGTCGGGAAATAAATGTAATAAATAAGAAATAAACGCGATATAGTCCTAAAAGTTGTTTTAATGAGTGAGATTCGCGAAAGTCTTAGAAATAAATATGTAAAAGAAACCATATTTGTTTATCGCTTCAGAAGATGCATAATAAATTTAATAGTTACGTATTGTGGACGTTTCGGAATTTAGTATTCGTAGCAAATAATTAATAATATTTGGACAAAATACTAATACATAGGTGTGCCGGTATGAAATGAGCGTTTTTTTGTGAAAATAAAATATTAATTTTGATTAAATAAAAAAAAAAAAAATTAAAATATTGTCCATCACTTTCTACACATTTTGTCCACCTTTTTGGTAATTTGTGGATACCATGCCAATAGAAATGTTCTTCTTTTGAAGCAAACCAATCAGACACCCAATTTTCCACTTCCGCGTAGGAATCGAACCGCTGCTCAGCCAATGCGTGTCCAATCGATAAAAATAAATGGTAATCGGAAGGAGCCAAGTCTGGTGAATACGGCGGGTGGGGTAGCAACTCCCAGCCAAGTACTTTGATTGTATCCATAACCGATTTTGCTTTGTGTGCAGGTACATTGTCGTGTACTAAAATTACTTTGCCGTGTCTTCTGGCCCATTCTGGTCGTTTTTCGATCAATGCGTTGTTGAATTTTCCTTTTACCTCCGTACGTGACGCACGTGTCACATCGAGCGCTGTCACTATTTGAAATTTTGTCCGTTGTCAGTTTTATAATGGAGTGCCAAATGTGCAAGAAAGTGCTTTCAAGGAAAGGGTCACATTTCCTATGCCAAGGACAATGCCAGGGAACATTTCATAGAAGTTGTGTGAAGGGATTAGTGGATGATTTAAAAGCCGGTAAGAAGCGAATCTACTGCAACAACTGTATGGAGGATGATTCCGAAAATGACGAGGAAGATGATGGACGAGATTTCGAGGAGATATTAAAAGATATCCAAAAAAATGTAAAAGTTATTCCCAGCGTAATAAAGCAACTGGAATCTATAAAAAACAGCATGTGTCTTTTGTCAGAAAAATACGACAATCTAGTGGCTGAACACGAAAAATCTAAGGATAAAATATGTAAATTGGAAAAAAAGGTAGAAAATTTAAGCAATAAATGTATCTTTATAGAAAAATGTAATTCTGCTTTAGAACAACGGGTACATGATTACGAGCAGGCTACCCGCAAACATAATATTGAGATTGTGGGTATCGAAACATTACCAAACGAGAATGTTAAAGAACTTGTTAACAAGATAGGAAAACTGATTAATGTTAGCAATCAAGATATTGAGTGGGCGAGGCGTAACCAACCACGCAAAGAAGGAGTTAAGTCCGCATCCATAATCATCGGATTTAAAACATCTGGCACCGCATCTCGCGACGCGTGGCTCGCCAGTCGACGCAAGTTAGCGGAGATAACAAGCGACAAGATAACGGGCGGCATGAGTAACAGCAAAATATATATTAACGAAGATTTAACCAAGGCAACTAGAACATTACTGTGGAATACTAAGAAAGAACTGCACAGTCTATACAAATATATATGGGTGGCGAACGGCAAAGTATTAGTGAAGAAAACTGATGGTGGAAAGACAACATGGGTGAGAACAGAAAATGACATTACTTTACTTATTAAGTCCAGACATTCTATGGAAAATTAATTTATTATTATTTTTTTTTTTTTTTTTTTTTTTTTTCTCGTTATTTTTTGTTCCTTATTTTTTTAATTTTTTATTAATAATTGATACTATTTTATTTAAATAAGTAGATAAAATTCACGCCTTTAGACAATATTATAGATCTCGTGGATAGTGATACTATAAATGCTGTAGAGGTAGATAATTTAAGCACGTGGATAGCGTCACTCAGGGTTGTTAATAGTTATAGGTTTTCCATATTACACGTAAATATCAGATCAATGAAAAAGAACTTTCATGAATTATCTGTTATTTTGCATGGAAATTTAAAAGACATCGATGTAATTGTTCTAACTGAGCCGAATATTAGTTTTTCATTGATTAATTTGTATAAGATAAGGGGATTCACTATACATAGCTATACACGGACCGAGCGAACGGGCGGCGGTGTTTTGGTTTATACGCGCGCGGAGTTATCGGCACGAGTTATAGATACAGCACGGGACATGCAGTCAGCAGAGTGTGTTCCCGTCATACTCAACGAAAACGGCTGCGATCCCATAATAGTATTAGCTATATATAGACCACCGAAAGTAAATAAAATTAATAAGTTAAAGCAGTTCCTCAATGAGCTACGAGACACATTAGAAAAAATACCTAGAAACACTAAACTGTTTCTTTGTGGAGATACAAATATAAATTTACTAAAAAATCAGGATATTAACGTAGTTGATTATGAAAATTTATTGTCTGAATTTGGTTTGGAAAAATGTATAAATAAAGTAACGCGTAAAGAAATCCTCAAGGGTAACGTTGTGGAATCATGCTTAGATCATATATATATTAGAGCGCCTTCCGCAAAAATTAACTCCAGTGTAATACAACAAAAAATATCAGACCACTATATAGTGTCAGCCTTAGTCCAGTGGAACTGCACACCGCGGAGTGGTGCTCATGTCACTGCGGGCATACCTTGCACAACAAAGAATCGAACTGACGGTCGCACCGCGAACGCAACGTGCCAATGCGCGCGATTGTCCGCGTCGGCGAGAACACCAACTTCGCATCGTCGTGTGCTCGATAATCGTATGGTTAGAGATAGATTGTTACGTACTGACTTTAATGATATTATGCGTATAGAATGTCCTACTGAAATGTATGAGGCATTAAAACAGTTGTTTAGGGATATTTACAGCGACTGTTATAAGACCATAGCAGTACGAGACGGAGGTAGGAATAACAAAACTTGGGTAACGTATAAACTAAAAAATATCATAAAAGAGAGAGATAGACTGTTTAGGATATGGTGTAATGATTCGAAAAATATGAGTAAGAGGCTCGAATACACTAAATATAGGAACAAATGCAATAAAATGATAACTAAATGTAGTAATGAATATGATAAGCAATGTATTATTAATTGCAAATATCTGGATGACCGAGCTTTGCTCGGTATTTTCTTTTTTTTTATAAACAACGCCATCTGCTGGAATAGCTTTAGTGTTGTTGTCGTTAAAGCAAGTTAGTTGCTCACAATTTAAAATAATTATAGCATTCGCCAATAGATGTCAGGAATTCCAAAAAGTAAGTTGATGTTTAAGTTGATTATCGATAAAACACGATAAAATGAAATTTTCTAAAAATGATTCCTAGCTAGATCGATTTATCGCCCCCGAAACCCCCTATATACTAAATTTCATGAAAATCGTTGGAGCCGATTCCGAGTTCCAATTAATATACATATATATATACATATATATATATATACAAGAATTGCTCGTTTAAAGATATAAGATAAGAACATAAAAATGGTATGGGGTAGAATAAACATATTATTAGGGAAAAATAAGCAAGATTTAGATAGGGAATTATTATCAACTATGAATTCATACGGAAACACGCAAAATTTATGTGATCGTTTTGCATCAGCATTTGACAGAGAGATTCAGCAAATAAAACATAACTGTAATGATAAATGGTTAAATAGGGACGATTATGTGCAAAAAACAGATAGAAGTATGAGATGGCAGAATGTTAGTGATATATGTGTTGGGAAAATTATAAATGCAATGAATGACAAAAAATCACCGGGCAGTGATCAAATACGAATGCGTGATTTAAAATTTATTAATTCTAAAATCAGCCCTGTCATAGCGAAACTAATTAATTTGACTGTTAGGCAACATAGTTTCCCAAATCAACTCAAAGAAGCAATCATACGACCTATTCATAAAAAAGGTGACCGTAAATCATTTAAAAACTATAGACCGATTGCAATTCTCTCTAGCATAGATAAAATTATAGAAAAATGTGTAGTAAGTCAACTCGGCAACTACCTACAAACGAATAATATGATAGTTAAATCACAACACGGATTTCAGAAAGGAAAAAGTACAAATTCTTTATTAACTGGTTTTACTGATGAAATAAATACATATTTAAATGATAAAAAAATAGTAGTAGCCATATTTTTCGACTTTAAAAAGGCCTTTGAAACTCTGGAGATTAAGACATTAATTAATGCAATACAGGAGTGTGGAGTGGACAAACCTCTAAACGAATGGTTTCGAGACTATCTCACTGCGCGCTCCTATAGGGTGAAGGTTAGCGATACCGTGAGTATAAAGAAAATGGTTCGATGCGGGGTTCCGCAGGGTTCAGGCTGTGGTCCCATTTGTTATCTAATGCACGTTAACAGCTTGTGCGGTGTACTCAAATATACCTCAGCCTACATGTATGCAGACGATCTATGTATACTGCGGGCCGGTACGGACGTAGCTGACATATGTCGTATGGTCCAGAAAGATATCGACGCCGTTGTTAAATGGTCACATGATAACGGACTAGTACTGAATCCCGAAAAAACTCAACTTTTAGTCATACATTCTCCCCACTCACAACTAAAACAGACTCCGTTAGATTTATTTGCACATTCTTACGACTGCTTTCATAATAATGACTTTGTTAACTGTGGATGCAAAGCGATTCAAAAAGTTAAATGTATAACATACTTAGGTATGAAAGTTGACGAACATTTTTCATGGAAGGAACATGTAACATATATATCCAACAAACTTAGAGTGTTGCTCAGCAAATTTTACCAGCTCAGTTATCGGGTACCCATTGGGACACTTAAACTACTGTACAACTCATTAGTGGACCCTATTTTGGACTATGCTCTTGATTGTTACGGACTGACGTATAAAACATACATTCAACAATTAGAAAATATTCAAATTAGATTCTTAAAACTACTTGTTAAGAAGAGAATCAGAAATAAATATAAAGATAACTATTTTAAATTGTATAAAATCTGTAAAGTACTTCCAGTTAGTGTGAAACATAAATACTTGTTGGTCAGTAATAATTACGAGCGAAACTCACTATTAGTGGGTATATCTAATACGGGGGGTATATCTAATATCTAATACTAAATTATCTAATTTGGGGGTCATGTCAAGAGCGTGCACGTCGCGATCCCTGCCGTCCCAGTGGGGCGCAATCTTGACCAAAGCAAACTCAGCCGGACGGGCTGCTAGGGCGTGCCCCGGAAGCGACGGGCACCGATTAGCCCCCGTCGGTGCGGCTGCATGCGCATGCGGCGAAGGGGGCCGCCACCCTTCACGCAGCGCCAATCCTGGCGGGACGAGGAGAGGGGAGTGCCGTATAGGCACGTGGAATGTTAGAGGTAGCATGGCAAGAAAGATGAATGAGATGATGGATGTATTAAATGAGAGATGCCTGGATGCCTTATGTTTGACGGAGACAAAGCGGAGGGGGAGGGAGGCCGAGGACCTCCCCGGTGGCGTGGTAGCCCTATGGTCCGGAGTGGACCCGGACGTCCGTGCCAGTGGGGGTGTTGGAGTCGTTCTCTCCTCCCGCTTTGCTTCCGGAGTGAAAGATTATGAGTTGGTAGGCCCAAGACATCTTTGGGTTCGAATAAAACTGGGGATCACGCGAGTTTTCCTGGTCGCAGCTTATGCTCCCGTTAGCTCCGCGGATCCCCGCGAACTCGAGGATTTTTGGGAAACTGTTAGGGATATTCTGGATCTAGTTGAGGGAAATGAAAGGATAATTCTGTGTGGAGATCTTAATGGGTGGGTCGGAACCAAGCGAGACGGCCTGGAGGCTGTCCTTGGTCCGAATGGTGACAAGAGAGTGAATGATGCTGGTAAGCCGATATTGGATGTATGTCTGGAACGGAACCTCCTTGTGTCTAACACATTATTCCGTCATAAAGATATTCACACGTATACGTGGAGACGGAATGAGCAAAAGAGTATGATAGATTTGATTTTGATAGATAGTCGTCTCCGAAATACTCTAAGGGATACAAGAGCCTACAGAGGCCCCGCTCTTGATACGGACCACTACCTGGTGGTAAGCCGATTCGTGGGCCTTTTCAAGAAGTGGAGACACTGGCGAGTGCGTACCCATTTCGGAGAGCTTGAAAGGATAAAAAGTGAGAAATTAGAAGATGAAAGTGTACGGAGTATGTATGTAGGCCTAGTCAGTAAAAGACTCAATGAGACGAGTCTTTCTGACCTAGGTGTTGAAGAATGCTGGGAAAGAATGAAAGAAAGTATAGTGAATAGTGCAAAAGAAGTATGTGGTAGTGCAAAGAGGCATAAGATTCTGAGAGGTGACGCCTGGTGGGACGCGGATGTGAAATCCAGCGTCGAAAGAAAGAAAAAAGCATGGTTGGATTATGTCTCAAGTTTGAACCAGAATGATAGTATGACAGAGAAAAAGTATGAGAGCTACCGCCGCTGCAGGAATGTTACCAAAGCCTTAGTGAAAGAGAAGCGTGAAAGACTTGTTGCGAATGAGGAAGTGAGGTTGACGGAGAACTTCGAGGCGAATAACAAACTCTTCTGGAGGGAAGTTAGAAAGTCTCGGGGTTCTTCGTCAACATCCAGAATGGACAAAATTATGTCTAAGTTTGGTGACATTCTTGCAAACCCAAGCGATGTATTGGGCAGGTGGAGTGAGTATTTTGGGGAAATGTATGAGTATGTTCCGGATGTGGGCGCCGCGAGTGAGCCTACGGCTGACACCGCTGCGCCAGCATCTGATGAGGACATTACTATGGAAGAGATTGAATGGTCGATACGAAGTATGAAAAATGGTAAGGCAGCTGGAATTGATATGATGTCTGCTGAAATGATCAAACACGGTGGAACCTGTGTCCGGGATGCTTTCCTGACCTTGAGCAATCTGTGCTGGAGGTCGGGTAAGGTTCCCATGGACTGGAGGCGCGCTGTCATCGTGCCCTTGTATAAAGGTAAGGGATCACGTATGCAGTGCGCCAGTTACAGGGCCATCAGTTTGATCAGTTTAGCAGCAAAAGTGTATGGGAAAATTATTGAAAGGAGAATGAGGGTGATATCTGATGGAGTGTTGTGGGAGGCTCAGGGTGGTTTCAGAAGCGGACGAGGGTGCATGGATCAGATTTTTTCTCTCCGCAACATCGTGGAGAAACAACTGGCTGTTAACCGGAAGGTTTTCTGCGGTTTTGTGGATCTGGAAAAAGCGTTTGACAGAGTGTTACGAAAGGATCTGTGGGATATACTCCCGGGCTACGGCGTGAGCGGAGCACTGCTGCGCGCTGTGCAGTCCACTTATGAGGGCTGCACAGCGTGTGTGCGTGTTGACGGCGGCTTGTCCCCCTGGTTTGACGTCAATATCGGCGTCAGACAGGGTTGCGTGCTGTCCGCTCGACTGTTCATCCTGTACCTGGACAGTTGTCTCCAGAGAATGAGATCGATGGATGTAGGGTTGCGAATGGGTGACCTAGTTGTGAGCTGCCTGCTTTACGCAGATGACGCTGTGCTTCTAGCCGAATCGCCGTCGGACCTGCAAACACTAGTCACTACTATGAAAGATGATTGCATGATTAAAGGCTTGCAGTTGAATGCGAAGAAAACGAAAGTCATGGTGTTTGAAAGGGAGGAATCCAGAACAGATGCAAGGATAATGGTTGATGATGTAGTGCTGGAACAGGTGAATGAAATTGTATATCTTGGATGCGCTTTTAGCAGAGATGGAAGGTACACCGCGGATGTAGAAAGACGAGTGGCGATAGGAAATAGCGTAAACGGAGTGTTGGGCAGATTCCTGGGCGCAAAAAATATTAGCAGAAAGGCCCAGTTAGCAATCCACAATGCAGTCCTGATCCCAACACTAACTTATGGAAGCGAGAGCTGGGTATGGCAGAGTGTGCATGAAAGTAGAATAAACGCGGTAGAAATGAGGGCTCTACGCAAAATCTGCGGAGTGACTCTCGCTGACCGCGTAGAAAACAAGGTTGTAAGGAAGGAAGTTGGTTTGAAAGAGAGTGTCGGTGTAAAAGTAAGAAAGGGCATGCTCCGATGGTTCGGACATGTAGAAAGAATGGTTGACGCAAGACTGACTAAGCAGATATACAATGCAAAAGCGGACGGATGTAGGAGTCGAGGACGGCCAAGACACACATTCCAAGACCAAATAGAACGTGTTCTGGAGGAAGGTGATGTTAAGAGCCTCAAAAACCGACGCGCGTGCATGAAAAGAGTTATGAAAGTCAACGAAGCGAGTGAGGTGTGTAAGAATCGTGCCCTATGGCGCTCTGTTCTCTCTGCCTACCCCGCAAGGGATTTGGCGTGAAGTTGTGTGTGTGTGTGTGTATCTAATACGTATAACACGCGGGCGATGACTGACGGTAAATTTGTCGTTCCTAAAGTGACCAATGTGTACGGAGATAGAACATTGAGTAAACGTATTCCGTATATATTGAATACTTTGCCAAAAGGTATCAGGCACGAAGTAAATAAAAATAAATTTAAGAAAAGATTGAGAACATATTTAATCGATGAATTGCCCTAATATATAGTAGTTGCCCTAATATCTATTTATGTGTGAATATGCATGTACATCATTATTCTCGTGTGTTGTTATTATTATTTATATTTTTTTTTTCTTTCTTAATGAATTGATAATTTAAATTGAAATGTGTATATGTGTGTGTATATATATGGGAGTGTGGATATATATGTACATAATTATTATTATTATTATTGTTATATGTAAAATTGCTAATGATTTGAAAATGAAATCGAAAATGGTATGTGTGTGTGTATGTATCTATATGTATGTGTATGTGGATATATGTTCATAATTATTATCGTTGTTATTATTGTTTTTGTTATTTATAAAGCATTTAATGAATTTATAATGAAATTGTCTATAATTTGTTTAAAATCAATGAATCAAAATCAAATAAGGATCCCACAGACAAATTGTTTGTGCAGTTTTGTGGGACAATGAACAATAATCATGTATACTATGTACCTTGTAACCAATAAAATAAATAAAAAAGAAATAAAAATAAATCGATCATTTGTTGTTTGTAGCGACTAGTATTAACAGTTTCACCAGGTTTTAGGAGTTCATAATACACCACACCCTTCTGATCCCACCAAACACAGAGCATTGCCTTCTTCCCAAAACGATCTGGTTTTGCAGTCGATGCTGATGGTTGTCCCGGATTAACCCATGATTTTCTCCGTTTAGGATTCTTAAAATAAATCCATTTTTCATCGCCAGTAACAATTCGATGCAAAACTGATTTTCTTTCGTGTCCTTGAAGCAAAATTTCACAAGTGTTTTTCCAGTTTTCCATTTGTCTTTCATTCAATTCATGTGGCACCCATTTTCCACACTTTTGAATTTTTCCCATAGCTTTTGTTGTTTGTTTGTTGTGCAACATTTAACATAGGTGCCATTTACTTCTGACTCAAAGTATCATCTTCATCCAATATGGCTTGCAGTTTGGCGTCTTCGAATTTTTTGGTGGTCTTCCACGTTCTTCATTTCTCACATCAAAATCATTACATTTGAATAGTGGAAACCATCTCTTGTATGTTGCTTCTGATAGAGCATGATCACCATATGCTTCGACAAGCATTCGATGTGATTCTGCAGCATTTTTTTTCAAATGGAAACAAAAAACTAATGCTTTCCGCAAATCATCACTTTCCGGCACAAAATTTATCATTTTTAACACGATAAAAAAATATTATGTTGTTTGTTTACTAACTGTTAGGTTAATTGAATGTTTGACAGTTGTCATGGCACCAAACAGAAAAAAAATTAAGGCTTATTCACAACAAATAACCCCTACCAACACATTTGTATCTTAACGCTCATTTCATACCGGTACACCGGTAAACACCTACTCCTTTAGCACATTTGAATTCTCTAACTTTATTTAGGTATATTATTATGTTAATACTAAACTGTAACTGCCATTGACTATAACAAGATTGGACGTTGCTTTTATAAAAAAGTTCAAAATTATTTAAAAGTCCAATATCATCCACTGTCGCTATAGTATAGTTTCTACCTAATGATGGGGCCTCTCAGAATATCGACATAAAGTGGCACATATCGCGTTTCTTTCGGTGAGAGATGTATCCGCAGGCCCGCACCCCTTCCCTCTACATTCCCATCCCAACCTCTGAAAGGCTGACAACGCAATTGTAACACTATTTGTGTTGCAAGTGTCCATGGCCGGTGTTAGCATAAATTTGCCCCTATCCCATAAAAAATGTAGTATGTAACTATACCGGATTATATCTCAGTTGGTCATCAATTCACGCAGCAGGAATCTAACATTCGACAAATACCGTCTCAAACGTGACTTCTTGTAATGTATTTATTCGAAGCACTTGTTATGAATACCGATGAGGTAATGTAACATAACATGGATATATCATTTTAAGACTTAAGATAAGACTTAAGATTTTAAGACTTAAGCCTTATGCTGCAGGTTTTTCTGATGTATCTTCATATTTTATTAGCCGTAATCTATTTAATAGATACCTTTTAATTTATGAAAGGAACTGGGGGCATATTACGAGCTCTTAATTCCAGCCAGTTTGTTCGCTGCCTAGCGAATTCGTATTTTCAACGACTAATTTCAGCTAGCCGGTGACGAGTAGTTACTGTCAAATTCACTCTAAATTCGATTTATCTACGACTAATTCTATTTAGTCACTAATGAGCAGTCTAGATTAGCTGAAATTAGTGATTAGAAATACGAATTTGCTAGGCAGCGAACAAGCTGGCTGGAATTAAGAGCTCATAATATGCCCCCAGGTATTAGCTTAAATATATTGTTTAAAAGTCAATGCTCGTTAAGTTATTATATTATCAGAATGTGCTAAAGAAAAAAGTATCTTATAAACATTCTTCTCCTTAAGTTGTACCACTTTCAAATAATAAAAAGGTGTATAGCAAATACGCTTATGGGACGGAGCTAAGGAAAAAAACATCCGAACTATCTCCTTTTGTAAGTCGATTAATATGAGAGAACAGCATTAATGAGTACTTTAATGGACTTAAATTAAAATTTAGTTTTAATAGATAAAATAAATAATACTAGTGGTATTCTATTCGTTTTTTCTATTGAACTACATACAAACAATTTAGTTTCCCAAGTTTCGTTTGACACAGAATGTGTTTAATTATATGGAGATACATTAAGTCCCAAATATGTGGACACATTTCAAGGATCCCAATTGCTATGTAAGAGTGACACAGAATTAGTTGGTTTTAATAGAAAAAGGGAAAATAATAGGAATAGGAAGGTGATGAATTAGGAGCCTCAAAAATCGACGCGCGTGCATGAAAAGAGTTATGAATGTCAACGAAGCGAGTGAGGTGTGTAAGAATCGTGCCTTATGGCGCTCTGTTCTCTATGCCTTTGCCTTCTATAGCGTGAAGTTATGTAATAATGTAATAGAAAATACATTATTCATATCTTTAGAAAAAACCTTATTACTCGTATTTTATAAATCGCCGTGTTGATCATTTTAGGAGATCCCTTATTTCCCGTAGGAGTAAACCTCTCCCATAGTAAAACGGTGTCACAGTTACAGTTGCTGACCTTTAAGGGTGTAGAATAAGAAAGAATGGGGAAAGGGGCCTCTCTCACCGAATGAAACGCGACATAAGCCACTTTACGTCGATCTTCTGAGAGGTCGTCCTATTTCACCCGTAGAGCTGGCTCATTCACGCTGCGAACTGCTTGGCTCTACCACTGTTGATTCTACTCCACTCTATTCTGTTGTTCATATAAAGATAGTTCTAGAATATTCTGTTAAAATGTTATTGTAAGTATAGATAGATTTAGCACAGTATGTATACTTATATATATATCTTGTTTTGTACGAATTTTATGATAGCTGCCAATTTTACGGTTCAAAAGATATTATAAACGTTATAAAATCGTAGTTAAACATGCTTCATGTTCCATGCCTTTATGACATAATATAACTTCACGACTTTTCATACTCAAAGATACGTCCCAAATGGAACAAAGTTGTCAGTGATTACACATGACTTCTGAAAAGTATTACGGGAAATCATTGGTGTGAGCCCGGAATAAATAGGTACCCACGATTTCTGAATCAGAAGCGGAGAGCTCGGCCATTGGATAACCGGTACATTTATATAATTCTTAGTCGACCTTCGAAGAGAGTGGGATCCTGAAATACACCAGATTTCGTGCGTTCTACATACTGCTACATATATTTTCGTTTTATTTCTCAACGTTTCCTGAATTTTCCCAAATTTGACGGTAGAAGAGGTTCCATCTCATATCCTATTCACCTTGGATATACAAATGTATATTATTTGCGCTCGCATGGCAGAGCTGAAATATTTTATGCCCCTGCATTGGCGACCTTGACCTGTAACAAGGCTTTATGGTATTCCTCAAACGAATACCACTTCTAAATAGAAAACATGTACACTTTTAATACAAGGTAAACTTGAAATTATTTATTTAATAAGTAAAATTTTTAAAGTTGTATAATTTATGCAGACCTAGTGGGGTAGGCAGAAAAATTGGTGTGTACTTGTCGTCTGTACATATGATTTTTTTATGGGATAGGAGGGCAAACGAGCCTACGTGTCACCTGATGGTAAGTAACCAGTGCCGCCCATGGACACCTGCAACACATATAGTGTTACAGTTGCGCTGCCGACCTTTAAGGGAGTAGGATAAAAAAGGATGGGGAAAAGGGGTGGGCCTCCGGGTACCTCTTTCATCGAACGAAACGCGGCATGAGCCACTTTACGTCGATCTTCTGAGAGGTCGTGGTATTTCACCGGTCGAACCGGCCTATTCATGCAGCGAAATGCTTAGCTCTACCACGGTTAAAAGTCATTCGTCGTGTTTTTCTGTATATGTACACAAGTTAAGATGAAATGAAGCTATAAAATGAAATGAAAATTTTTAGTAAGGAATATAAAACTGTAGGTAAGCAAATAAGGCGAGGTGAAACTATGGATTATACATATACAGGAGCAAAGTTTCTGGAAAAAACTAGTACAAAACATTTGATCGTTCCCGACGAATCGCGATGTTGGTGTGGCGCAGTAACACGCTGGGTGTGTTGTTTTTTAAGTAGAACAAGCTAGGCTTGGCTAAAATTCACCAATTATATTATTGTAGACAGTTAGTTACTCTTAATTATTATTAAAATTGAACAAAAAGGTTACTAGACTTCATTGAATGAGAGGGAAGTGGATTATCGAAAACAATTGGGATATTATGAATCCTTTATTAGCAAACGAACTTTACTTTTTCAGTCGGGCCTAGTGGTGTACTGGTAAAACAGCCGAGAACGGAGCACAGGTCGGCGGGTTCTATCCCCACCCGAGTACAAATATTTATAGTAAGCATGATGGGTGTTTTTCTAGGCATTTTAACTATATTTCTACAAAATAAAAAGTATAGAAAACAAACATAAAAACACAAGAAATTAGTTGCTTAAATTGAAAAACTTAAGTGGGATGCATAATATTTTTGGACACAATAGTTCAAAAACATTAAATTATACTTACTTCTTAAATTAAGCAATTTTTTTTTGTTATATAGAGAGGGATTCTAAAATCTGTATCTACTACTTACAAGTCCTTAACTTGCAATCTCATTGACGGAGTTGTCTCATCTTTGCTTCTATAATAGTTTCTAGTTTCGATCCATCGCTATAGAAGCATTGTATTGGGTTGTTTTGTTTGGTCAGATAACAGTCGCCAGATAGTCAATGTATTGTTTGTTAGTTGTACCTTGCTACTAGCAAACAATGGGTAGTTCGTGCTGCAATTCCCTGGCATTATTTGTGTGTGGAATGCTATCAAATAAGATCATCTAAAGAATCTGGGCTCCCACCAATGACTTTTCATCAAAATTCCTTTCGGAAGTTATGTGTGAATAATATCGATAACTGACAACTTTGTGCCCGGTGTATGGAAATAGGTTCGCCACCTATTCCATTTGGGACGTAAATTTAACGGCGAGTCAAGGCTTAACAGCCGCTACCTAGGTACATCTTCGGGTAGAAAAGGCGTAAACTTGTTATGTTTTTGTATATCTATAGTGATATCTTTAATTTGGACTGTTTGAAAGAGAGTGTCGATGTAAAAGTAAGGAAAGTCAAGCTCCGAAGATATAGACCTGTAGAAAGAATGGATGATGCAAGATTGACTAAGCAGATATACATTGCAAACTGGAAGGATGTAGGAGTCGGTCACGACACACTTTCTATGACCAAATTGAGTAAGCCCTTGTGGAAGGTGATGTCAAGAGTCTAAAAATCTGTCGAGCGTCTATGAAAAGAGTTATGAAAGTCAAAGAAGGGAGTGAGGCGTGGAACTCCTTTACTGTTACCTTGTGGCGAGTCTGTTCTCTCTGCCTAACCTGTAAGAGATATGTCTTGAACTTATCAAAAACACCAAAAATGAGACCAATTCGCTATATTAAATGTTACTGACTATTAAACAATGAATACATTTTTAGACCGCTCTGTTTAATGACATCCATATAGATCTGCTATATATATATATATATATATATATATATATCAGTGAACATGAAATTAATTTAATTTAATCAACAAATAAATATATGTTATGTTACCGTGATTAGACCACGTAATTACACATCCCAACTGCCGATTAAAAGCAGTTCGGTTTTACGATTATCTCACTCGAACCGAAATGTACGATTGTGTATATAAATTTTGGTCAGTATCGGTATAGATGGGTATAATTAAATTACTAATACTAGTACATTAGTTTTAATATTTAATAATTTATTCTCAATAACCTCCTTTTTATATCAATGGTGTCTTTATATATTTGTATTATTTTAATACATTGAAAAAACACCCAGACGATATACAAACATTCATGCTTGTCACAAAAATTTGTACTCGGGAGGGAATCGAACCCACCGACCTCGAATTTGCAGTCGGTAACTTTACCAATGCATCACGAGGCTCGTCGAGGCTTTTAGTTTTTCATAAAATCTTTAAGGTTGCGTTTTTTAATTGTTTCAATATAATATTCAAATTTTTCGGATTCATATCTCCTGATTAGGAATCAGAATAATAATGAAGAAATAATCTTATAAAGAAAAACTGACTTGTAGACTATTTTACGACACAAAATTGAAGAAATTTAGAAAGATAAGTCTATATTTAAAAGTTCAGGAAATTCTACGATACCTATAATAATGTCACAATGCTTTCAAAGTTTCAGTGTAGAACGCAATTAATGAAGGGAGAGCATAATACATCTTCTGTAGCTGTATATTTAGAGGCGTTCCGTTCTCCAACTCACATGAATAAAAATGATGTGCAGAAATGCTATTGTCTTGTTGTTCCTGTTGCCTTCATAAAAATCATAAAATATACCTTGCAAGTGTGTTTAAGTAAATGTGGGTATCTGTGGGTATTATGGGTATATATGTACCCAATATATACTAGTATATCTTACAGATAGGGTTACCACTGTTACGAGATATCAATTCCGAGACAATTCTAGAATAACTAAGATAGACCGTGGACATTGTACAATTCTGCCACTGAATTATTTTATTTGGGAGTTGTCTTCATAGCTTAAATATTTTGTTAAACAATCAGGCTTCAGTTAATAAACTGTAAAAAATCTCACTCAAATATTAATTTTATTCTGTTTTAATATGTGTTGCTATAATACAAATAGATATACATTACAATATTTCAACCGATAAGCTGGTAATTTAACTGTCTGGTACTAGACTATATTACATTTAATGTACTATAAGTATAATGCCGAGCATAAGTTACAAGAGATAAGTCGTAATCTTCCAGGATATTCCCGAATTTCCTAGTCAATTAGCAACCCTAGTTAGCTGCAGGTACATTTGTGTTGCGTACCTACATCTGAGCTACACCACACAGCTATAAATATCTAAAGCTTACTAATACTACACAAATAATTTATAAGTGTCTCTGGTACTTATTTACGTTTTACTTTGATTTCAAAAGGTTAATTGTAGTGCGTGCATGGTTTTTCTCCCTGTAAATAAAACTAACATGACAATTTCTCTAACAATTTATCACATAAAAATTTAGGTACCTATTTGTATTCAACCAAAAAACATCCAAAAAATAAACCTCGGTGGTCTAGTGGTCGAGCACCCCGCTTCTGAATCAAGAAGTCGTTGGTGTGTGCCAGTGTCAGGATTCGAACCCGCGACCTGTGGATTCAGAAACGGAGTGGGTAGAAAATGCATGAAGTTATGTTATGTTATATAAACCTCTTCCTTTTAAAGCTGTTGGTTAGTAAAGTTTTTTTTTATAATTTATAAGGCTTTTATACCAGCTGTAAAGCAGGTGTTCGCCTCAAGTTGTTCTAAACAATGTTAGATATATGGCTATTTTACATACAAAGTTCCTTGTAACGGTCAGATACTAGAACCATTTTATTTACGATCCAATTTACTTGAAAATATATTTACAATTTTTCATTTCTAACATAAATTTAATTCAACCGTATTTTTTTTATTTTTCAAAAATAAAGTAATGTATGGTCGTTTTCTTGGTCTAGAGATCGAGTGCCCCGCTTCTGAAACAAGAAGTTGTGGGATCGATTCCGGGCTCAGACCGAGAATTCACGGAAAACATTGTGCCCGGTGTATGGCAATAGATTTCGCCACCTATTCCATTTCAGCGAGTTGAGACTTAACATCCGCTTCCCACACCTTCGGGTAGACATAAAATTATATAAAAAGTATCAAGCTGTAACTATATATCTATTACAGGTAAAAAAGTAAGAAAAGACATGCTCCGATGGTTCGGACATGGAGAAAGAATGGATTATGCAAGATTGACTAAGCAGATATTCAATATAAAAACGGATGGATGTAGGAGTTGAGGAGGGCCAAGACACACATTCCATGACCAAATAGAGCGTGTTCTTGAGGAAGGTAAAGTTAGAAGCCTCAAATGTCGACGCGCGTGCACGAAAAGAATTATGAAAGTCATCGAAGCGAGTGAGGTGTGTAAGAATCGTGCCTTATGGCGCTCTGTTCTCTCTGCTTACCCCTTAAGGGATTAGGCGTGAAGTTATGTATGTATGTATTACTGGTAAACTCCGAATACAAAAAAGTTTTTATAGGTATTGCTTTTTGTTTAATAACATAGCTGATAAAGCCTCCCCACAGCATCATCCTAAAGATTTGATTTAGCCAGAGTTCGTGTATATTGAATTTTTGAGAACCTTATCCGAAAATAAACAATACTTTGTTACATTAAATGAGTAGGGAAGTATGTCCCGAGTATTAATTCAACAATTTAAAAACAGAAGTCAAGTAAGCCTTAGTTTTTGAAAAAACGCAAAAAAGACTGGTATTATTTATGTAACTTTTTCTATAGAAATACAACCTGGATATAATTTAGATTGGGTCAGGAATCTTATGAAAAAAAAAAAGTTGTCTATAACTGTTTTATTTCATAATTATTTGCAGTCGATTAATTCAGAATGTAATGAACCAAAATGAGCTAATCCTTTCAACGCTAGACAACCATTTTATTGAGAGGTGTCTTATACAACCTGTATTTAATTTAGTTTTATGGAATGTTTAGTGATTCGCACAAAAAATTGAAATCTCTTGATATTCTATCAGTATGATCTAATTATAAAAGAAACTATGAAAGAATGCAAAGGATTGTTTTATTTTACGTTTTATGCTGAAAATTCTGCGGAAAAGTTGGTAGTAAATAAAGAAAATCAATAATATAAAATTTATTATTAACATAAACCTTGTCCTCACTGCCTACCTCGCAAAGGACTTGGCGTGTTATTACGTATGTATATATGTTAATAATGGTAAAAATATTCCAACTGAAAAATACTCCATTGAGACATGTCTAGACATGTGCACTGTATGGGCATGAACCTTGTTACATCATAGACAGACAGACGCCAATTGCAACATAAAAATGTAACAACTCACTTCTAAAAGTTCTTCATACTCATGTAATGTGTGAAGAAATAATCTAGAATTCAGTGAAGTCATATTTTCTTCCTATCTGGCAACGGATGCCACTGGATGTATAACAATAATAGATACACGTCCAGTATATTGGCATGCTATATATTCCATTATCATCATATACATTCCAGCCATTTTTAACAAAATCACATTGCATTTTTAAATTGATATAATGTACTAAAACTTTTTTAAATGTTTTCTTTTTTTAAATTCGTATTGCAGGCCAGAGTTTGATACGATAACCAAGGTATCAATTCTTTTTTTATAGGATAAGAGGGCAAACGAGCAGGCGTGTCACCTGATGGTAAACAACCAACGACGCCCATGGACACCAACAACTCTTATAGTGTTATTGTTGCGTTGCCGACCTTGAGGGATAGGGGATAGGGAAGGATGGGGAAAGGGGATGGGCCTCCGGGTACCTCTCTCACCGAACGAAACCCGGCATGAACCACTTTACGTCAATCTTTTGGGAGGTCGTGGTTTTTCACCGATCGAGCCGGCCCATTCATGCAGCGAACTGCTTGGCTCTACTGACTGTTGTGTTATATAAACAGGAAAATTTAAATAACTAAAGAGGTGAGACTCATAGGGATCGCTACCAAGTAGTATCCAATGAGGAATTATTAATGCATCCGCAAATAACAGGAGTTAGAGTGAGATTTATCTTACCCCAAAATGAGCTCCGCAATCTGGTTACTAAACTTTACGGAAAATTATAGTCAAAGAGCATTACTTTTGTTTACTGTCGTGTTATTGTGTAAGTAAGTTATAACGTACCTAGGCATAATATAGACCGAGATCCCATGGTTGTCATACCTTAAGAATTTTTTTTAAAGTTATTAGTATGCATGTACGTGTTTAAGATACTTTAAATAACCTGACTTTTTATACGAATTTATATCTCTGTCGGTGAGGCCTGTAAAATATTTTTACTCGACAAAATTAAGATGGCACGCTCTCCTGGCTTTGTATTAAATGAAAAATTCCATTTAATACCAAGCTCTACCTGTTTTAAAGAGAAATACCGGAATTAATACTTGTTGAAAATATAATTTCACATGCTTGCTTCAGCTCTTGAAGCATTGTAAAAAAAATGACAATTATTTTACTAAATTTTTTGTTGTAATCTCACGTTCTTAAAACGCAAACCCGAAGGCGTAGGCAGCGGCAGTTAAGCCTCCACTCGCCGTAATGTTTATGTCCCAAATGGAATAGGTGGCGAACCTATTGCAATACCGGGCACAAAGTTTTTAGTCATCGATAATTATCGATTACTTACGTAACCTCCGAATTTAATTTTGAAAAGTCATTGGTGTGTGCCAGGATTTGATCGGATTCAGAAGCCGTGTGCTCATCCATATTACTACTATATAATTACTACAGTTATTATAGTTTTATACATTTTTCTATTATACTTATTCAAAATTCAAACTCGTCGTTGAGTCAAAATCGTCATTTGTGAACGACAAAAAAAATTTGCGTAATCGTTTTTGTAAAAATAAGATCTTATAATATCGATTGATTGATCCGATCGATCTTACATTCGGTCATCAACAACTACGTCAGTTGGCAACCTGTCAAGAAACCATTCATATAATGGACAGAGTGTAGGTAGCGCAACCTATAACCATAACATCGAACAATGGCCCTTGTACCCGAATGGAATATAAATATGCTTGTTGTATTTTTAAAATTTTTGTTGTTTATCGTATAGCTTTTAATGAATTAATTATACTTACCCACATATTCTTGTAAATTAGAACTACGTTTTAAGCAAATTAAGATTTGCTTTTATTTGTTGCTTCCCGCTTTTTATACGAGAATTGGCATCGATACGCGTTAAATTTTTAACCTATAGCCACTAAATCAGGCAGAATTTTGTCAATTATCAATAGTTACCCCATATTACATATGAAAAGAGTTCTTAAAATTCATTGATATGAGCCAGGATCCAAACCAAAGACTTCCAATTGCAAGGTCACCTCAAATTTAAATCGATCAGTTTATAAAAAAACAAGATTTGTGCAGAATAAAAATAGCATTTTCTCCAACTCTAGTTAATCTTTTTCAGTTCCTGGTTAACTGCTTTATACCAGGGTAATCTCTAGGGTCTGTATAGCGAGATGAAGACCTCGAATAAACGAGATTACATTAGTTTATTTATTGAGCAACTAAATAAAAAGATTTTGTTGATAATTCTACATATATAACGTGACGTTAACGCCTTTTTCTATCCGAAGGTGTAGGCAGTGGCTGTTAAGCCTCGACTCGCCGTTATCTTGACGTCCCAAATGGTATAGGCGCGAACCTATTGCCATTCACCGAGAAAAAAGTCAGTCAGTTATCGATATTTATCATACATAGCTTGCGAACAGAATTTTGAGAAATCATTGGTGTACCTAAGTCCGAAATCGAACGCATAACTTCTGAGTCAGAAGCGGGAACTTCGACCACTGGACTATATAAATTATACACAATTATAGACTATTCTTACGAAAGTAGTCACAATTTATAATATTAAAAACAAATAGATTTATTGAAATATCCAGAAAATAGCGTTAATAACGTGAATTATAAAATCCCGAGTGAAATATTTAATACATCGAGCATAAATATTCCAGTTCTATAACGTTTAGATTTATGAATGGTTCATAAAATAAAATGTTTTTGGATCACGGTACAAACTCGGGTCTTCTCATTCAGACCTTTATGCGCTAAATAACTGGTCTATCCGGACAGCAGTAAATAAGTTATTCATTTATTTGTAATAGTCTATTGTAGCACTTGCGTAGCTTGCTCTACGAGAACGCTACGAAATCGAACTCCTTTTAAATACACATTTGTGCTTCTTCGCATAGCCAACATCGACTTTGTATTTTCTGACGTCCAACTCTGGTCTAACACAGGCCGGTAATGGTCCATTGTAGCAGATGCGTAGCGTATTCTACGAGAACGCTACGAAGTCGAACTCCTTATAAATACGCATATTTGGTGCTCCTTCGTGTAGCCAACATCGACTATGTATTTTCCGACCTCCAACTCTGTTCTAACTAAGGCCTTGTAAACCTGAATTAGCTAAATATTATAATTTATGTATTGGCTTGCATTTTCCTGTAATACAATATGACTGAATTGATAGTTCATTTTAATTATTAAAAAGAATAAATATTATTATTTTTTGCAATGAGACTGAGCACAGAGCATTAGCATTGCCATTCAGCGTGACAATGTGGCCAGTGTTCTGGCTATGCTGCCAGTAGACTGCGAGTCATAAAAAAATATTCATGAATATTCATCTGACTTGTCATTATACTGTTACGACGGAATAATAATCGCGTTTATAATAAATAATAATATTCTGGGCACCAAACATCTACTTTTTCGACCTAATCAACTAAATATCTGTCTATCAAAATATCAAAACGTAGTAACCTAAACGTAATCATAACTTACAATACGTAGAAAAGCGGGCGCTTTTCTGCTGTTGGGCTACAGCGCTATTAATATCCATGATCATTAATAAATATTTCTACTCGATTGGGCATCCAACCCAAAGTCATCGAAAGATTTATTATAATCCTAATCCTTATTTATTTGTCATTGGCAGCTTTAGTCCTATTTATAAAGTTTGTCAAGTAGGTGCCTTCGAGTTATATGAAGACGGTCGAACTTGTCACCCGAAAATCACTTTAGATCTTGTTTGAACAAGTCATTGTCTGGTCATGGCATAAAATATCAAGAGGACTTTCACTCTTTATATTGCCTTTTCTTTGACTTTTTGATCAGGTTACACACAGACGCATTACATCTGGTATTAAAGCAAGGGTTAAAATATAAGCAATTCGTTCTCTATATTAGTTATGTAATTTAATAAATCGTACAAATATACATACATATAACTTCACGCTAGGGCTTAGCGTGAAGTTATATGTATGTATCTTCTGGAGCAGGCATAGAGAACAGAGCGTCATAAGGCACGATTCTTACAGCCCTCACTCGCTTCTTTGACTTTTATGACTCCTTGTCATACACGCTCGTCGGTTTTTAAAGTTCTTGACTTTACCTTCCGCACCACAAGGTAACATTGGTAGAGTCACGCAGTTCGCTGCATGAATGGGCGGGCTCGACCGCTGAAATACCACGACCTCTCAAAATATCGACGTAAAGTGATTATTGCCGCGTTTTTCTCGGTGAGAGAGGCATCCGTAAGCCCAATCCCTTTCCCCATTCCATGGGCGGCGTTCGTTGCTCACACGGTGACACGCCTGCTGCAACTTTAAATATATATATATAACTTTACATAAAAGGGTCAAAGTCATCTACCATTCAAGGTTTTCGGGTCACCGTCACAGCTCATATGCTCACCTTGCATATTTGCCTTGACACCTTCGATCTTGGCTGCCAACTGCAATCTGTTAATCAATCTTCTCGGTCAATCAATGTCTGTGAACTTTATTTATAATTACAATGTATTTATTAGAAATGTCATATATGATATCTATGTATGATATTAGGTCACCTAAAAAATCAGAAAATATGTTTAAAAAACGAAAAAGTTCGTAACCACTTTCACATACACGTAGGTAGGACCACGTAGTACGGCGCAAGAATGGTCTGGCTTGACCGGTGAAAAACCACGCCCTCTCAGAATATCGAAGTACAGTGCCCGACGCCGCGTTTCGCTCGGTTGCCCATCTCACTTCTGAACCCTACCATATCCCATTGGAAGGACCGGCAACTGTGACACTATGTGTCTTCAGGTGTCCATGGGCGGTGTTTTTTTGCTTGCCATCGACTTTGTATTTGACGTTTGACTTTTTATGTTAAAAAATATATATTCAAAACCTAAATTATATTTGAACATCACAAGCACGCAGTTCAATGTAATCAATTTGCATAAATTAAAAAAGCGGGGTAGTCAGCAAAAGAGTCCCGTAGTTTCATTTGTTCCCATAGTTAGTGGAGTAATGAGTGTAGGTCAAAGAACTTTATAATACTGTTACTAGCACCTGTTCGCAACCCATCGATATTAGTAAATTAATACTGACACGGCAACAGAAATAATTTTTATCATTATATTTCCTTTTCATTATTTCCTGATTTTACTATTAACGATATACTACTAACGTAGTATCATAATGTCTGTTTCTAAACAATTTGTATACTGTCCCCCTTAGTCTATTAATTGTTAACAGTTAACAAATTTTTAGATAGTTCAATAAAATTGATGGACTCATTTAGCTACAATTTGATTGACCCATGTTACGTATGTACCAGGGGGTATTATAACCCTGTAAAGCACTTAGAAGCTCACGAAGCGGTAGCTATGGTAATCAACATAGGGGCCGTCCATTAATCACGTGATTTTTTTTTCATCATTTTTTAAAATCATACCAGTACGTACAACGAAGTGAGAGACTACTTAAGAAATATTTCATAAGCAAATGATTCAGAAGTTTTCTGTTTCAAAATTACATTATTACCATTTTCTTGGTGGTCCAGTGATTTGTTTCAATCATTTCAAACAGTTTGAATCAATGCAAATCAATAATTTCGATATATGTGTGGTAGAGCCAAGCAGTTCGCTGCATGAATGGGCCGGCTCGACCGGTGAAATACCACGACCTCACAGAAGATCCACGTAAAGTGGCTCACGCCGCGTTTCGTTCGGTGAGAGAGGTACCCGGAGGCCCACCCCTCTTCCCCATCCTTCCCTATCCCCTACCCCTTAAAGGTCGGCAACGCAACAGTAACACTATAGGTGTTGCTGATGTCCATGGGCGGCGTTAGTTGCTTAACATCAGGTGACACGCCTGCTTGTTTGCCCTACTATCCCATAAAAAAAATATATTCGACTAAATTGTGCCTCCATTTATTGCAACCAAAAATGAGCTGTGTCGAGACAAATTGTCACTGCAAACACCATTGAAAATTAATCTCTTGAAGTTAAAAAATATATAATACTGCATAAGGAATATGGAGCTACTTAGAAATTCTACTTCAGTATTATATTATCATATTTCCTTGTGGTCCCCTCTAATTACTGTTCCCTTGTAGACAACATCGCGTGACCAGCGATGTTTATAAATATGTTGAGCGCACAGTTTTTTTTTTTTTTCAAATTATATTTTAGTAGTGGGCGAGCGCACGGCCTCTGATCCAGAGGTCTGGGGTTCGATTCCAGACACTGGCTCACACCAATGACTTTTCGAAATTGTTTTCGGAAGTTATGTGTGATAAATATCGATGACTGACAAACTTTGTGCCCGGTATGGCAATAGGTTCGCCACCTATTCCATTTGGGACGTAAACATAACGGCGAGACGAGGCTTAACAGCCGCTGCCTACACCTTCGGGTAACAAAAGGCGTGAAGTTATGTTATGTTATATTTTAGTAGCATTGCTAACGAGTCTTTTATTGTGACAAATAGATATGGTTTGCGAAATTTCTGTAGTCTCAGTATCGTGGCGGTTTTTTTTTGCGGAAAGGTCACGATTTCGAAACGTGATACACAATTATAATCTTTCGGTAATGTTATCAGATAATTCGAATTTCCGAGAATTAAATAGATTTTATTAGTAGTTTCCTAAACTGTAATTTTTTATAAGTGTGCAAGTTGAAACTACACTCGAGAGCAATGAATCCGGGTCACTTAAAGAATCCTAAAAATCTCGGAAACTAAAAATGCTAGTTTAATGCAATAAATTGTATTTAATAGACAATGTAATACTCCTTAAATGAAGGTATTAAAACTTCTTAGTTATTGTAAAGTTATATCATAAAAAAATCAAATTTGAAAAAGGGCCACTTTCGAAGATGGAACTACGAAATTACAGCATTTGGTTTTGCTTTTGTTTGTAATCTGTCATTTATGTGGGTACATAAACCATGTTGATAGTGCTCTATATTCATTATTCAAGCTGAAATTATGTCGCTTACGCCTGAAGAATGCACCAGAATACTTACAATGCTGGAAACCGGCCGGAGTCAGCGCGATACAGCCAGGACTGTTGGTGTGTCGCTGTCAACAGTACAAAGAGTTCTCCGACGTTACGAAGAAACTGGTTCTAACCTACGCAGACCAGGAACGGGCAGAACCAGGTATACCACAGCACGAGAAGACCGATACTTGGTGAACACCATGCTTCGAAATCGCTTTCTCACAGGAACTGAACTCACCAATCAGTTTCGACGCCTCGGAGGAAGTAACCCAAGTGCATGGACAGTAAGACGTCGGCTTGCTGAATCTAACTTAAAACCCCTTAGACCTGCAAACGGCCCTAAACTGGAGCGTGGGCATCGTATTTCAAGACTAAGATATGCCCAGAGCCACGTAAATTGGAGTATTGAAGATTGGTCAAAAGTTATGTTCTCCGACGAATCAAAATTTATGCTCTACAAGCACGATGGAAGACACAGAGTGTATCGAAGACCAGGGGAAAGATTCAAGCAAGCATGCATCGAGGAAAAAGTAGCCTACGGTGGTGGGTCTGTACTTGTGTGGGCCGGAATTTCTTCTGAAAGTCGCACAGAGCTGGTGATCATAGAAAACGGCTCTTTAACTAGCGTAAGATATGTGGAAGAAATCCTCAATGATCACGTTGGTCCATTTATGGTCAATTTAGGTGAGGATGCTATATTTATGCATGACAATGCCCGACCTTATACAGGTAGGATTGTGAATGACTACCTTCAAGAGATGAACATTACTCGTATGGAGTGGCCAGCGCGCAGCCCGGATATCAACCCGATCGAGCATGCTTGGGACGAGCTAGGCAGATGCGTAAAACAACGAAACCCTCCCCCAATCACGCTTCGTGAGCTCAAAATTGCTCTCACAGAGGAATGGGAGAATATTCCCCAAAATCGTATAAGGAACTTGGTGTACAGCATGCCAAACCGCGTAAACGCAGTAATGGAAGCACGAGGAGGCAATACGAAGTATTAAAATTCAAGAAAATCGTAATAAAGTTCAAAAATTTCATGTTTCCTATTTTTGTTTTAAGGAGAGATCAGCAGATTTTTTCTTTATGTAATTTTGTGTTAATAAAATGTATGGTGACTCATATTTTTTTTACTTTCATTTAAGGAGTATTACATTGTCTATTAAATACAATTTATTGCATTAACCTATCATTTTTAGTTTCCGAGATTTTTAACATTCTTTAAGTGACCCGGATTCATTGCTCTCGAGAGTAGATATTGCGTCTGATAGTAAAATATATTAAACTTTCGTTTTTTCTCTAGCTATCAAAAATTCACACGTTTCGATTTAGAGACGAATAGAAGTAGTTTTGCTCCTGCATCTTTCTTTGCACAAGTGTTATGTATACCGTTCATAACGGTATACATAATATTTGTTACCTGCTACTATTTTTATACAATTGTTACCTGGTTTGAAGAGTATTTGCTGTGAGTTACTTGCCCGGTTCTTATCATGATAGTCCCTACCTCCAGCCCCCATGGGGGTACTTTATTCAAGCAAAATTTAAAGATAACCGGCAAGGGATTTGGCGTGAAGTTATGTATATTCTCGTGGCGCGTACAGTCTCGTACAGGTGTGATAAATATCGTTGACTGAAAAGTTTGTACCCGGTGTATGGTAATAGGTTCGCCACCTTCGGGTAGAAAAAGGCGTGAAGTTATGTATGTATTTAATGTAACTATAACTATTTTACCAATACATACATATATACGTAGGTACAAAGTTTTCAGTCAACATATATAAGTAGGTACTTACATCAATTTTGTAAACGTAGTGTAAGCAATTCCGTAAAGCAATAAACATTACCAAATAGATTGGATGAATTGGCAATTTCACCTTACTAGTAAATAACGTCGACCCTTATACGAGTAGTTGCCTGTTCTGGCCTTCGGTAAGGCCACCATTCACTAAGTAATTACACTTGAAATATCGAGTGGGGATCCATATGAAATAATAAAATAAAATGTTTATTTATGATGTGACAACCCTGTTGTCTGTATACAGAAAACAAAGTAATTTATTTACATCGCATTACTTCGCAGCACCACACTTTTAATTGAAAAACTTTGAATACTTTTTTTATAGGTTGAGATAAGCGGCAAAATAATCGGTAATCGGGTCACCTGATAGTACGCAACTAGCGCAGTCCATGGACATGGGTAACACAGCGTTGCTATCCTTTAAGATAGCTTAGGACCTTCCCGAATGGGTTGGAAGTGGGATGACGAGTGGCGGGGTAAAGGGTTCGGCCTCCGGATACCTCTTTCACCGAACGAAACGCAGCATACGTTGATTTTCTGAGAGGTCGTGCCTGCTTATTTATTCAGTGAATTATTTGGTCCTACCTTTGTTGAAGTATGGTTTATTATAACTATTATTTTGTAATATAATATATGCATATATATTTCATAGTATACATAACAGTAACTTCACGCGCTTAATACCCAAAGGAGAAGGCAAAGGCAATGTGTGAACACGCTCAAATTAGTTTGATCTAGTCCCAAACATAGTTGACGAAATCTATTGCCGTACAGCGACTACAATTTTGTGAGTCGACATTTGTCACACATAACTTCTGAAAATATGTACCATATATTGCCTTTCTGAAAACAATATTATATCGGCCAATTTCATAGGAACAGTCAGTAATCATTTTGTTTGTTAAAATATGGCAATTATGAAACGCTAATTATTGTTTTCTTTTATTTACAGTAATGCATTTCACATGTCACAACTTGGAATTGGAGTTGATCAAGTGACAGATAAGTGAGAGCTGACAAAATGGCGGAAGCTGAGGGAGGAGCGAGCGAGCAAGATGATGTTTCATTCTTGCGAACAGTAAGTACATATATTCTCTAACACTTGACAATAATGGTTTTTAATTAAAATGGAACCCTAACTTTTTCGCTTTCTGTAGATCGATATATTTTATTTTATTGTATAATCAGCCTTAATATTTTTTATAACACAGTCAGGGCACAGCGTAATATCTGTGGAGTGACTCTTGCTGGTCGCGTCGAAAATAAGGCTGTAAGAAGAAGGAATAAAAGAAAGTGTCGGTGTAAAAGTACGAAAAGAGGATGCTCCGATGATTCGGACATGTAGTAAGAATGAATTATGCAAGATTGACCAAGCAGATATTACTATACAATGCCAACGCGGATGTATGTTGGAGTAGAGGATGCCCAAGACACACATTCCATGACCAAATAGAACGTCTTCTGGAGGAAGGTAATGTTAGGAGCCTTAAAAAACGACGCGCATACATGAAAAGAGTTACTAAAGTCAACGAAACGAGTGACTCGTGAAAGAATCATGGTGCTCTGTTCTCTCTGGCTACCCCGCAAGGGTTTTAGCGTGAAGTTATGTATTTATAATTAAAGGACTATTTTAAGACTTTTTTTATAACAGATTAGTAGTTCGTACTATTTGCCATTATATAAATAAATTCCATTAGTTTCCAGGTTATTACGTCTGGAATACGCAGTAGAAAGTAGACGCGGAAAATTTTGTATCATAGAATATTCCTTCATTTTGTTGGATGATTTTGTTGCATATATGATGACTTTTCCGTATATAAATAAGTATGTACCTTCACGACCGTAGTCCCTAACGGTTAAGGCTGATCTCCTGTAGATTATTGAAACATCATTTAGTTCTAAACGAACGAAACGTCTCAGTCTTTTCCCCACAACTTCATTCAGGCGAGATACTTGTATGCTCAATATTATAATGATTAGACCACTGTAATGCAGATGCTGTGGGTTCAAGTCCTGTTCAAATATCATTAAACTAATCGTTCTATTTAAAAAAAAAAAACTTTATTACTCAAAAGCGAGAGTACTACTTTTATTTGTATTTAAATTACTGTATGTGAGTTGTGTCCGCAATTTTTAATGTTGTTTGAAGAAATGGTTAGCCGGTGGCTGATATATTTATAGTCGGCTGGCTTCAAGATATAAATAGACCAACACATGTTGGCCAAGTAGTCACCGCAGCACACCGCAGATGATCGTCTCACGAATATTTGGTTCAATGAATCATTACTAGGCTAGCTTCTAACCACGACCTTGTGAATACGTCAAGGGTATTATTTGTTACAAATTTTAATTACCAATTCTCGTAGTGAAATGGCGAGCTTCCGTTGTTGAGGGGACATCGTTTCGTTGATATCCGAATACAAATATCTGTGCGGTGAACTTAAATGTTTGCCACGCAAAATTTCTAGCTACTAAAATTTAAAACGAATTTTATATTAAATCCATTGTTGCTTGGTAATGTATGTTTAATTCACATCGTTATCTTTCACACCAATTTCCAACAAAATTTAATATTAATTCATTAATAAATTTAATTAGGCGATTAAAAATAAAAATAACAATTATATTTAAAAAAAAAACTTTGAAATTTTGAAAATGGAACGCTATAAATGAAAACGCAGTTCCGCGTGAAAAGAACCGGTAATTGCTTGTCGCACCGTCGTTAGGGCTTCCACACAAAGAAAAAGAGGTTCGTTCAGAAAAATAATTGATCACGTGTTTTGTACATAAACCGCGCGCTATTTCCAAAGATAAAGATAGAGAAGTAGATTTTGTCTAATTATTTATTGAGGCAGTATTAGTTCTTTTTTTATTTTCTAACACTCCAGTCTTATGAAGTATTTTTCTTGGAGCCATTTATTGAGAAAAGTTATATCGTCCAGCTTAATTCATCAGCAAATCGGGCAAAACTTAAATTAACAAGGATCAAGTTTACAAGGATCGTTTGACCGTCGGTGGGTACTGGTACTGGTACCCATGAAAGGTAGAGGTCATAAAAGGTAACAAAAACAAAGGAGCGGTAACATGCAAAAGTAGTCCCGTGACCTTCTCGTAGGGCATGTGGTGAAGAGGTACTCTCCTGTGGTTTTATCCAGTAGCGGTCTACCAATAGGTCAACAAAGATGAGGATTGGGACTCTATTTGATTAACCCATTTTTTAAATGCAATGATCCTTTTTGGAGTTTACTCCTTAAGAATCGATTTACATATATAGGCCCGGGGTATGAAAATTATGGGGACCAAAATCGTACTAGTCACGTGACTGTCACACGAAATGCGTTATGCAGTCACAGAGCATATAAATAAGAGTCGGCACTCCATACAATGTCCTGAGCTCTTTATAGTCACAGAGCATATAAATAAGAGTCGGCACTCCATACAATGTCCTGAGCTCTTTATAGTCACAGAGCATATAAATAAGAGTCGGCACTCCATACAATGTCCTGAGCTCTTTATAGAAACACTCTTTATAGCGATACGCCATTCTCTATTACGAAGAAATGTGTTCATATTTGTAGACAGTAAATATTTATTTTTGTAAATAAATACCGTAAAAACATGTAGAAAAAAACACCCCCAGACGAGGGATCGAACCCGCCCCGACCTTGTGTTAAGGTAGTGCGGTTTACCGATGCACCACGAGGGCTGTATGTATAATCGTCTAATTACCGTCCTCTTTACCAATTTCGACACATTTTCTAGGATCGGGTTTGTTTGTTTGTTTGTTTTTTAGATACATACATATACGTAAGTACGTATTGCAGGCGGAGAAAAAAAAAATTATATTATTTATAAATTGTGTTTTTATAAATTGTGTTTTTTGAAAATTATATTTAAGTACGAATTACATACTAATAAAATAATGAAATATCAATAATATTTTTCGATCTTTGGTAATGAAACGAGGGGCGCCACAGTAGCATCGCCAACATCGTACTCCTAATAAAAAGTGTGTGAATCTCGGAATCGGCTCCAACGATTTTCATGAAATTTAGTATATAGGGGGTTTCGGGGGCTATAAATCGATCTAGCTAGGAATCATTTTTAGAAAATTTCATTTTATCGTGTTTTATCGATAATTAACTTAAACATCAACTTACTTTTTTATTGGAATTCCTGACATCTATTGGCGAATGTGAATTATTTTAAATTGTGAGCACTTAACTTGCTTTAACGACAACAACACTAAAGCTATTCCAGCAGATGGCGTTGTTAACTAATTCTAAACTAATTACTATTTCTTTATTACTAAATTTCTTATTATATTACTATTTCTTTATTACTAAACTAATTACTATTTCTTTATTTCTTCTAAACTAATTACTATTTGTTTCTAATATAATATGTTAGTACATAGTATATATTAGTATATATTTATTATTGGAGTTTACTCCTTAAGAATCGATTTACAATATATAATAATAAGAGTCGGCACTCCATACAATGTCCTGAGCTCTTTATAGTCACAGAGCATATAAATAAGAGTCGGCACTCCATACAATGTCCTGAGCTCTTTATAGAAACACTCTTTATAGCGATACGCCATTCTCTATTACGAAGAAATGTGTTCATATTTGTAGACAGTAAATATTTATTATTTTATTTTATAATCGTTCTTGAGGAGTAAACTCCAGTCGTGCGTCGGAGCGGACACACACTTTTACTTTTTTTCTGGGACTGTCAGGAAAAATAATATTATAATCCATAATAGTGAAGTGCATGCAAGGGCATCAAATGTGAACTAGTTGTTTATAATAGGGTCGATTTTGTATAATAGTATTTGCTAGTTATATGGAAATTAATTAAAGTTATGTTATGTTTTGTTATGTTTAATTAAAATTTCTTGTTAATCCTTATAACTATAAACACAAACAATTATTTAATTAATAAATACTATCCAATAACTAACAAGTAACAACCTCAACTTATGGACAAAGATAACATTACTAGAAAACGTAACTTCACTTTTCTACCCGAAGATGTAGGCAGCGGCTGTTGAGGCCGGTGGCTTAAGAAAAAAAGTCAGTTAAATTATATTGGTTCATATTTTACGCGGTTTACCGAAAGTTAGCAATAACCATAAAATATGTAAATGGTTGTTGCCCGCATTTCCGCTTACGTGGCCTTAAATACGATTAAGGTATTCCTGCAGTACTCCTGCGGGAAACTAGTAAAAATTACTTAAATACCATTCAATATTTTTGAAGCGCGTACAAAAATACAGATAGACAGATTTAAAATTGATCTGCTTCATCCTTTGGCGTCGCGGATAGATGTTGTATCTCTATGCATCATGTACCACTTATACCACGGAGAGTGCTCTGAGGAATTGTTCAGTCTTATACTACCTGCTGATTGCCGCAATCGCCCGATGTGCCATCCGTATAGGCTTAATAGTTGGCGATCAACAACAGTGGGTTTCAGCCGTTACTTCTTGCCACGCACTGCTCTTAAAGTGAACCAGTTGCCGGCAACGGTATTCGTGCATGAAAAGAGTTGTGAAAGTCAACGAAGTGACTGAGGCGTGTAAGAATCATACCTTATGACGCTGCTCTCTCTGCCTACCCCGCAAGAAATTTGGCGTGGAGTTATGTACTTATAGAATGAATATTCAGACAATAGTTTATGTCTCCTCTCTAAAGTTTCAATATCTACGCATTCTCACATAATATATGTCGAACTATCATGAGACATCCTCGAAATTTTTCCACCTTCTCCAATTTTCAGACGACCCATTGAGAAATTCCACTCAACGAATAGTAAAATAATAAGTCTATATTTTTATTTAATTAATTATGAACTTTATCACCCAATTATAATGAAAAAATCTTATACAATTACAAGATTGTGTGTATTATTATTATCATGATTGTAATTAATTAAGTAAAATGTAAATCAATTAGTGTAATAAAGCCTACATGTAAACATATTTCATTTTAACATTGTTGTTAGAAAATTTATACGAACCTATAGTGCAAAGGTAGTTATTTTCTTTCAAATTTACATAACATAACTTCACGCCTTTTGTTACCCGAGGGTGTAGGCAGCGGCTGTTAAGCCTCGTCGCGCCGTTATGTTTACGTCCCAAATGGAATAGGTGGCGAACCTATTGCCATACCGGGCACAAAGTTTGTCAGTCATCGGTATTTATCACACATAACTTCCGAAAACAATTTCAAATTTACATGATTTACGCATACACGCTTAGCATACAGTATTAAGTAGTAACGTAATTGTGTACTCAAGAACACAGTTACGTTGCCAGTCCACGTGGCACGTAAGCTTCCTGAATAAAATAATATTCTGTAATCATATTACATATTTAGGAGGCTGACACTGATTATAGAGCTCCAACAATGTCACTAATTTTACAAAAGATGTTTTGACATCTGATGTTTTCCTCTCGATTACTGTGCGTGATTTGGGATTTGTATGGAAGGAAACTGGGAAAATACGCTCTTTGATTTGAACAATGAGCACAAGTAGTGTCACCTGTTTTTGTGAGAGATGCCTCGTCATACCTAAAGTCATTCAATACAGTAGGGATTCTCCACCTGTGATTAATATGTTAAAGTTAATATAGACTCCGATTTTCCACAAGTTATGGGTATTAACCATGTCGGGCTACTCTACTATCAGCCTGTTGAATGCCTTTTTAGCCTGTCCAAAAAGAGTATTGCTAATAATGATACTACTTGACAACCCTATATGAAGAGAATGATTGCTGGAAATTGTAAGGGTGACTGGCATTTATACCCCGAGCGGCCGAGCGTCAGCTTTTACCGGAGAATTGTATTAAAATTCTATAACTCCATTATTTGCTAACCGCGATAATCACACCATTTTTATTACCGTGACTCGAATGAATTTGGGTTTTTCCACTGCGATAAGAATGATAATGTTTCATTAATCATTTTCTTGAGTATTTATTTATTACAATATTGTGTAAACATATTTATGTAAACACAAAATATATTATAACTAACTCAAATTATAATTTATGTTTTCACTTTTTCTTCTACTAACTTTGTCGGGTATCATGAAACAAAAAGTGCAAATCTATAACAGTTTTCTTATAAAGACTAACAGAAATTTTAAAAATCTTGGAAATAGTAAGTGACACAATTGTTATTTATGAAAAATTATTCTATTATAAACCGATAACCGTTGGGGTAGAAAAGTTCTCGAGTGACGACCACGAGCTGGTCGACGCGGAATAGGCCACTATAAGGCCAACGAGACGAGATAAAAAATATAAACACAGTTTCAGGGGTTCAAAACATTTATCATTTCTCCATGATTATAATCAATAACAAATTAGTAACATTAATAATAATAACAGCAAAAATTAACGAGAGAACTAAAATAGTAACGGATTAATAACAAGAATAAAAGAAACAAATACGGGAAATGAAAATACAAGTCACTTGAACGCTTTTCATACAGAAATGAACTTGTTAATAGTTGTCAATAAAATTGTGGACTAACTGTTGATAACCACGATATCAACTGCTACCATGTACCACGAAATACGCAACGATAGCTGTTTTCGACTAAGTGACGTCTTCACTGCATAGGAGTAACAAGGACAGAGAAAACAATCGCTCGGATATTCGTGTCAATCGCTAACTGTCGCAAGGTGCATAGCATACTATAGGTGGACCGACGACCTCGTAAAAACCGCAGGAAGCCAGTGGTTACGAGTGTCACAGGACAGCTGGCATCCGCGTTCAATCGGGGAGGCCTATATCTAGCAGTAGACTTTGAAGGCTTCTGATGATGATGATGCTAATCGATGTTTAATTTTCAGGAAGACATGGTTTGTCTGTCGTGTACGGCGACAGGCGAACGAGTTTGTCTCGCGGCCGAGGGCTTCGGTAACAGACACTGCTTCCTGGAGAACATCGCAGACAAGAATATACCACCAGATCTGTCGCAGTGTGTATTTGTTATTGAACAGGTAATATACTCATTCAATATATCATGAATACAATTTATTCACAAAATTTATACGTAGCTATCCATTATATTCTTTTAAAAGCAAAGTATCCCAAGTTACTTATTAGTCAGAAGCAATAAGAAGAAATATAAATGGTCATTGTGGGTTATCCCTAAGAGATAGACATGACTATCGCGGACTTTTTTGTAGACCTTTTGAAGCTGTAAAACAATGTAGTACATTGTTTTAATTTATTACTTAGGGTTCAGCCAGCGTTCTCAATTAAAGTGCTAAATATTGAAAATTATTCCTTTTTTACTACATTAGACATGAATTATACATACAAACCATAATTATACATACGTTTACACCATTCATCTATTAAAAAAACATCAAAATCCCTCCGTTTCAAAGATTTAAGCATATAAGAGAAGAGATAGCAGAAAGCGAGTTTGTTTAATGGTATGTAATGATTCTAATGACAACGTTGTCATATTATACAGCCGTTTTGGACATTAGGTACGTACCCATAACCAGTAGATAAATAGTCACTCCTAAAATAACTCTAAAAGCATAGAACCGAACTGAGATCATATTCTTTGTGAGTAAGTCGATTAAAATACTCTTTAATTTCAGGCTTTGTCAGTGAGAGCTCTACAAGAATTAGTAACAGCAGCTGGCTCGGAAACTGTAAGTATTACTTTACTATTTTTAATGATAACTGATTATTATCTATGTACAATAATAAATAAATGTACCTAAGTACGTATATATGTTACTTGTAAGATTAACATTTTAAAAACCTTTCCGAAAAATAATATTGTACACCCTTTAAATAATTTTCAATTATTATCGACTAAACTACACTTTAAATTATGTTCTAATAAAGGATTGGTTTCACTATTTACATAATGTCAAATATTATCAAATTTCAAGCATTTTTAGTATTTTTTATGTAGAGATTTTAAAAAGTATTTATCATATAAGAATAGTATAGTTTCTTCTAAATGTGGTGAGCTGCAAACGACAATATATATTTTTTTATAGTATTGTGAAAACTGTACTAAAGCTTCCTGCTGTATGTACAACTTACGAATATCTACTGGTAACTATATAACGCAGCCAGCAATTAAAGATCAAGTTTTAGATCCATTTGTCATCGCTGGCAACATACGCCGATCATAGACCTTAGATTTTAGACACTCAGGAGTTTTGAGAAAATGTCCTAAATAGAACGTGTTTTGGAGGAAGGTGGTGTTAGGAGCCTCAAAAATCGACGCGCGTGCATGAAAGAGTTATGAAAGTCAACGAAGCGAGTGAGGTGTGTTAGAATCGTGCCTTATGGCGCTCCGTTCTCTCTGCCTTCCCCGCAAGGGATTTGGCGTGAAGTTATGTATCCCTAAGCTTACCGAACGCTTCTCAATTGATTGGCTTTTCTCTAAATTGGCTCTACCTATTTGAATAGTTTGCCAATAGTGATCAATAACTTTGAGTATCGTATCGCTAACAGTTACCGATACTTGAATGACATGGATATTGGAACTACATTTGGTCTTGTCCATATTCATTCATTAACCCACTTATTGGGATATCGTGTAGATATCCTCGAGCATTGCATCCAAGTCCTCCAGCAATTCTGCCAATATCTACACCACAGTAAACTTAAGAAATATACTATACTTTGAAGAACACACACATTTTGCTGTAAATTTTGTACCAATGGTAAATAGTGAAACGAATTCCTTAAGTCCTGAAATGTTTATTTTTTTTTTGTATGGTTTTGTAAACTGAATAATATTATTTACATATATTTTGTGTTAACATAATTATATTTTTTTTTGTTGTACCCTCTTGTGAATAATTTCGTTTTACGTATTGCGACCTTGGTTTATATTTTTCCAGGGAAAAGAGAACTTAGTGAGTATTAAGTTGATGGGTAAAAATGCATGTTGAAATTTAATAATACATATTTTTTTAAATACATTTATTTTGTAACAGTTAAAATATAAAGTTGGCTTTTATTTTTATCATAAATAATTTACACATCCTTAAATTATTTGTCATTCATTGATTTTATCTATTAATTTATTTTTCAATTAAAACTCATCACTTACCAAATTGACGCTGATTGGTTTATTATTTATCAGTTTTTTTTAAGTTCACATAAATATTAGTCTGTCAGTTTGTTCAACTATTGCATAGTGGGTTTAAATATTCGTATACAAAAATTAGTAACAGAAATAGTATCACTACTTAAAATAAATTGTTAAATATGATGTTATGTTTATCTAAAATACTTAATAGTGATTGCTATATTTTTCAAATGCATGCTTTTATTTTGTGTGTTGCAATCTTTCTATATGAACAAGAAACTTAATTAAAATTAGGGAAGGTAAAACATTAATTTTGTTTAACATTTAAATAGTCATGTGCGGGTAATTGAGCCCACCACTAATTCCATGGTACCCATCACTTCCTTTTGTTTTTTAAAACTTGTAGTAAAGTTTTATTTCTTCTCTAATAGTAAGTCTAATTTACGATCTTGAAAAAACAACGCTTTTCATTTTTAAGCAATGTAACTATAATTGACTACTTAATCATATTATTATTATATCTGCATAATATCTATTTTCGGATTGAGGCCTTTTTATGAAATGATTTAGAAAACTTATTATGCGTTCCGTTTGACGTCCGAAGTCATTATGAGAGTACGTCACGTCCCTTGCCCGCCATGGCGTTACTTCCGCTATCTTATTGCACCAATAGCGCCCCATATCCGGCGCGCCTAGCGCCATCTATCAACTTCGACTGCTACCGATTCTTCTTATGAACACAAGCCGCCATTTTGGTCATTGTTGCGTCGTTTTCCGAACCGAGCGCATGGTCGTTACGAAAAACTCTAAATATTTAAACATTAGAGTAAAAAAATAATTAATATTTTATTTGCCCCAAATTTTACATAAATTAAATAAAACAAATTAGTTTTTTAGTTTACCGCTATCGCACCTATTAAGAAAAGCAGCAGAAGTATTTATTTGGATTACTAAAATAATCGAGGCCAACAATGGATCTCCACGAATGGTCACATGGTTCATGGGATCGAAAATACAGGTTTGATACCAGCAACCTCGTGAGTCATTTGAATTTTATTTTCAAAGTTTGCGTTTTCTGCAAGGGTTGCACTGTTTTATGTGTAAATACCCTCATATATTAATATACAACGATTCTGTTTCATAGTTCTCTACTAAGCTATTTTATATCGTCGTGTGTTTGAGTCTTGTCCCTGTAGACTCCCTTTATGGTGATCTTAATTCACAAAATTTTAAACCAATTTGATTGTAATTATAGACATTGTCTTACGACATGTTACATAATTTGTGTATGAAAAAATGACTTTATACTTCATTAACTTACTTAGTCGTATTGAAGTTGGCCCTACACCTACTGTAAAATCCATATACGTCATAAACAGATTTCAAGGATTTTTAGTATCAAATTATAATAATTCGTCGCAGAAAAAAGGAGGGGGAGAGAATACAAAACAGAGAACATTCCCTCCGTTCACCAAAAACTAAAATAAAACGCCGTTTATTTTAATCTACCCTCATCTGTATGAATGTTAATAACGTATTTAAAATACCATTTAACAAGACACCGACATGGGTTTTTAATATTTTTGACGTTAGAACAAAGCATCACGCTTTAACGTCATTATTTCATATCAAGCAAATATCAAATCCTAATTAAGTGAAGTGGCGCAGACAGAAACTTTACAGCTAATCGTCCAGAAGAGTGCAGTGGAAGTTATGCCTCGATAGACAGCATATTTTTATTTTCCGAATTGTCGCCAATTCCGAAGTGCCACATTACCTAAATGGATGGAAATTGGATGACTATTAATGTGAGCTACCGGCTATGGATTTACTCGTCTTTCTTCAAATCGGATATCATTGTTGAATACTACAGCCGACAACCAACAAGTGCTGCAAAGGATTTTCGTCGCGCTGTATGTAACTGAACAGCTAAAACTAATCCCAAGAAGGGTGTTTCTGCTATGATTCCAAACAATTCTTTATTAACACAATTAGCATTGAACCACGTTCACAGTTCAAGAAAAAATTGCAATACAGCTAAGGACCGGTTTGAGTTGGTAAAAGAAAAATCGACAACGACACTTCCAAGGTCTATCGATTTTTCGAGCAACTCTCTGTCGGCAGTTGGTACCTAAAACAGGCACAACGCCTATTAGGACACCAACTTTGTAACCTTCATCACCCTCCGGGGAAGGCTACATTGCCAAAGTACGACAAATTTGTGGGTAAGACTTGAATAACTTCGCCACCGCCATCACACTGCGGGAAGTTTGCATTGTCAAATTGCGATCAATACGACGTTGATGAGATGTTTTGAGCGCCACTCGCAGCCCGCAGTTGGAACCTATAACAGGTGCAATGCCTATTAGGTCACTCCAACTTTGCAACAGTCACTACGTACTTAACAAGAAAGTTGCGTTGCGAAATTACAAGCGTTTTCGTACATTTTGTACATCAAGTTTTCCGAGTATAACTCGTGGCCTGAAGTGGGAACCTAAAGCAATCACAGCACCTAGTAGGATCCACCATATTTGGAAAAGTCTATACTTTCCGAAAAAGTAGCATTTCCAAAGTACAATAAATAGGTCACATATTCCGAAAATAACCTGCGGTCAGTAATCGAATCTAAAGCAGGTGCGATGTGTACTTAAACATTAAATTTATGCAACTATCACCATCCCCTGGAAAAGGTTGCATTTCAATTTTTAACCATTTCTTCAGTTATTCCAAGCACGAGTGTTAATGGGATCGCCGAACAAGCACAACACGCCAGTTTGATAACCGTCATAACTTTCAACAAAAAGTCGTATTGCCAAGTTACTAAAAAATCATCACTTGATATTACCAGAACTTGAGCTGGAAGATTTAATCCTAAAACAGGCGCAATGCCTATTAGGTCACCTGAACTTTTTGCCATCATTTACAAGTTTTACTTTCTAAGAATAGAAGAAACTTATCAGATTTTTCAAATTCGGCTCGATACCGTATTTTAAAACCCAGAATAAACAGACACTACATATTGGCCGTGAAGTTTTACGGTCGCTGGGGAAGATCGCGTTACCATTTACTGTGAGCATTAGCAGTGTCTCCGATGGCAGATTTAGTATCCAGAGAACGTGCGCGAATATTTCGTTTTGTAATTGGCATTAGAAGGAAGTCCACGGAACACTACAACTCACGCGCCGGACATTCCACGTCAATTCGATAGAAATTACAATATAATAAAGTTTTCGATAGCTACACCACGTAAACGCATTGCTATACGAAGTAAATCTCTACAATAATATTCTATAGTCCGCATTTCGACTGCAGCGAGGGAACATCGTTATTCGACAGATTCAGCGGAGCTACAACAGAGAAATTGAAAAATAGAGTATTGGAGAGGAAATGGATAATGAAGAGGAATGGAGGATTAACACGATCACATCAACCGGCAGCTTGACCGCGTCTGAAACTAGTGGACCAAATCACGTCGACTCTAAGATCTAATTCACGAAACGTCACTACTGCGAGTTGCATTGGATTAATTAACATCGAAAATGTTTCACCATGAGACACACGCACACCAGACCCAACTTGTTTGTGTAAAATCAGTACAGCCAACTTTGTAACCTTCATCACCCTCCGGGGAAGGCTACATTGCCAAAGTACGACAAATTTGTGGGTAAGACTCGAATAACTTCGCCACCGCCATCACACTGCGGGAAGTTTGCATTGTCAAATATAACATCTCATAACAATATACTATGGAAGTCAGACTCAATGTCTACTTTGATGAGTAAAATGTCGTGAAATAACCAGCCAGCCTATCACCCAGTGTGATCGCCGAAACGCAGCTTTAAGCTGGTACGATCTGTTCATTTCAAACTAAAGAACACATCGCTGAACATAGCGACAATACTACCACTGGCTTAGGCTATTAGGCTATATACTTAAACGCTAATGATAATAATAATTAAACAAAATTACATCATTAATTATAATAATACTAATGTTATGTAGGACACAATTTACAAGAGCGCCCTCTGGTTTTCCAAGCTGAGCAACTAAACGTTGTTATGCATGTTAACGTACATACTTTTATTTTATGAATACATGCTTATAACGCATGGAAACTATCTAAACGCCGATACAAACATTCGTGCTTGTGAGAGCTGTTTGTACTCGAATTTGCCTGCAACCCGCCAATCTCAATTCCGTAGTGGGTTGTTTTATCAATGCACCACAAGGCTCGTCGTGTTTAAACACCAATGGATTAAAAACATAATAGTGTTGGAAACAATGTGCTGAAGTGACATTAACTTTACTGGAGTAGTCACTGCAGTTGAATATCTGTTACATTTATGTGATGGGTTTCTTTTACTAATAATTTACATTCTAATCGTCTGTAAATGCTACAATTATGTCTGCCGTTCAAATTCTAAATCTTGCGAAGACATTTTATTGATACGTATATTTACATATTTTATTTAATACTTTACGAAACCGTCTTTTCCTAATGTCATTCCAAATGCAAAGGTTTTGATTAAACTGTTGTGGTGTCATATGATATTACTCCTTGACAGTTTACTAGGTCTGCATTTTATAGATAACCCGGATTTTCAACATTCATCCTCAATTCATTAGTATATTTTTATCTGCGTGTACCAAAAACATTGATGCAGTCATTTCACATTACAGTGTAAACTCTGGTAAAATACACGTCGAAGATCCACGGAACTATAGTAAATTCGTTCATAGCATTAGAAACACTTCAAGTTCAGCCACGGTTACAATGATTGGTGAAAAAAGCTGATTTATAAATCAGTGGTATAGCACTTCATCTGGCTACAGACAATTACTATATTAATTGTATGCAAGCCAAAAACGAACCGACAATATTTTTTCGTTAAGTTTGACAAATCAGGAACTTAACTTGATCACTCGAGAAAATTTTCCATAACTTAGATGAAATAATAATACATTGTTTATACAGGGCACTTTATTAATCGCGCCTTTATGTTTACTTTATATGACGCTCCTTCACATTGTTGCGTTTAAATTCGATATTAAACCTACAAGCCACCAGAAGATAACAAACAGGTCTCTCATAATGACTTCGGACGTCAAACGGAACGCATAATATTAAAATTTTACCTTCGAATAAAATTTGTATTATGCTTCCAATGACGTCCGAAGTCCCAGTAATGTCTTTCTGGTGCTATATCATTATGAGCCGAACAATGACCAAAATGGCGGCTTGTGTTCATAAGAAGAATCGGTAGCAGTCGAAGTTGATAGATGGCGCTAGGCGCGCCGGATATGGGGCGCTATTGGTGCAATAAGATAGCGGAAGTAACGCCATGGCGGGCAAGGGACGTGACGTACTCTCATAATGACTTCGGACGTCATTGGAAGCATAATACAAATTTTATTCGAAGGTAAAATTTTAATATTTTGTTCATAATTTTAACAATCTTGAGCTTGTAATATTAGTGCATGAATCGTAGGTAGAAGATTTTAGTAATTTAAAAATTTAAATATTAATATTATAATTGTAGAAATATTATAAAATGGAATTTAATTACACCCATAATTAATAACTGAATTACAGTAATACTTTTGTTAGCTAATTCTAAAAAATTTTCTCTACCTCCATTAATTTATTTAACTAATCTGTCTAGAAACTCACCACAGATGATAATTAAATTAATATTTTATTTGCAAATTAAAAAATATTTTCAAACCTCTGTTTTTACGTATATTTTATAATATTCGTGTATTTAAATGTAACCCAAATTGTATTCTTCTTTTGCAGGGTAAAGGCACTGGTTCTGGTCACCGTACACTTTTGTATGGCAATGCCATACTTTTAAGACATCTTAACAGTGACATGGTAAGTAATAGAATCCATACAATCTGCATACTTTTCTTCTATCTGGCAGTAGATACCTGATGCCACGTCCATACCCAGCAATTTGATTGGCATATTTCAGATTTGCCGATTATTTTGTATCGTAAATTTGGTGACGGATCTCAGCTGTAAAATAAAGTGTAAAGTGGCTTAAGTTATACTCGAATCAAAACTAAACCAATATTTAATTAAAGGCAAATAATCTCATAGTTGGGAAAATTTGTAGAATAAAAACATAACATAACATAACTTCACGCCTTTTGTTACCCGAAGGTGTAGGCAGCGACTGTTAAGCCTCGTCTCGCCGATATGTTTACGTCCCAAAAATGGAATAGGTGGCGAACCTATTGCCATACCGGCCACAAAGTTTTTCAGTCATCGATATTTATCACACTTAACTCCCGAAAACAATTTCGAAAAGTCATTGGCGTAAGCCAGTGTCAGGATTCGAACCCGGACCTCTGGATCAGTAGCCGTCTGCTCGACCAGTAGACCACCGAGACTATAGAATATTTTTTTGCAAAACATTTTAAATGTAGAGACAATAATTTTCTACTATTTTATTTTACTTTTAGTATTTGGCATGTCTGTCAACGTCGTCTTCGCAAGACAAATTGGCTTTTGATGTCGGTTTGCAAGAACATTCACAGGGCGAAGCTTGCTGGTGGACTCTACATCCAGCAAGCAAGCAAAGGTAATTCAATGATAGTGTTACTTATCTTACGATATGGCAGGAATTAATTAATTTCATATGAGAAAAATTACAATACTATTCCAAGTAATTAATTCTATCACTATTTTAGAGGTTATTGAAGAATTCACCTTTTTTACATGACTACGTAATTCGTAATTAATAAATGTAATCGTGTAATCTTAATTCAATCATAAAAAATGTTAATACTTTATAGTGATTTTTAAAAAATCTGAAAAAATGCCTTTTTTATGGGATAGGAGGGCAAACGAGCAGGCGTGTCACTTGATGGTAAGTGACCAGCGCCGCCCATGGACACCAGCAACACATATAGTGTTACAGTTACGTTGCCGACCTTTAAGGGAGTAGAATAGGAAGGGATGGGTAAGGGGGGTGGGCCTCCGGGTACCTCTGTCACCGAACGAAACGCGCCATGAGCCACTTTACGTCGATCTTCTGAGAGGTCGTGGTATTTCACCGGTCGAGCCGGCACGTTCATGCAGCGAACTGCTTGGTTCTACCACTGTTAATATTTTAAAATACTTTCGACACTAATTTATTATAATATTCTTCTATAGATCTGAGGGTGAAAAGGTGCGAGTCGGTGACGATTTGATCTTAGTTTCGGTCGCTACTGAAAGATATTTGGTAAGTCAACATTCTATAGTATAATAATTTATAACAAAACTTGAATTTCCAAAATTTTTAAAATCGAAGTAACCTTAACTTAATTAACTAATAGAGCTGGGTTCTCTAGTGTAACTGTAATTCAGAATAGTACCTTCTTAATGTAATAAAACACAGCCAATGAACTTAGCGTGATTAGATTCACCTCAAATCAATTCCTTTCTAGATGGTCCTTGTGCTGTCTTCATAAAACATGTAGGTCGGCGGGTTCGATCCCCATCCGAATACAAACATTTATGACCAGCATGTTTTATTATTATAAACAAATATTGTGTGTTTAGTTTCATAACTATAGTTAATTGGAAACTTTGAAAACTAGATGGTCTTGGGTTCAAAAAACTTAAACTTTGTTTTTAATATAGTAAATGAAAATTAAAATTTATATTTTAATTATGTAAAATAATATGCTAGTTATAATGTATCGTCTACCGCTGTTATAAACGCTGTTTTATGGGTGTTATTATTTTTATACATAAGTTATAAATATATTCAACCTCAGGGCAAGGTATTACTGTCGCAGTCAGGTCAAACACACCGACTTAGCAAAGGATTGACCTTTATATTATCGGTGAGACAAAATAAATGAATATTATAATATGTGTTTTCTTATATGTTATTATTTATTGCACTATAATACATTCATCATTTAATGGTTAAGATTAATGTATTCTAAGAGGTGAAATAATATAGCTCTTCTTGTTATAAATAGACATGGTATAAAACACATTTAATTGGTTCGATTATGAGAGTGTATCATGAATTTAAACAAAGATGCTTGAGGAAGAGAGAGAGAAGAGAATTGTTGTTAAAAAGGGAATCTTATCATTATCTTGACTGGAAGGCCAGTTGCAAATGTGGAGAGAGGAATGTCTTAAGAAAGCAATGTAAATAAAGCGATATTTGAATGTTTAGAACTTATCCAATATAGAACTGAGACCAACACTGACTTAAAGAGACGAAAGTTATTAAAAATATTATAGATACAGATATTATAGATTCGAAGTTGGTTAGCTACTATTATTATTAGTAAAGCAGAGTGAGCAGACGGTGGAATTGAGTATATAAAAAGTCGGACACTGTCGAAAAATTGTTGAGTGACGTTCGCGGATTATATTAAAAACAAAATTATAAATTAGGTCTGAATGAAATAAAAAATGTAATAAATTTAAAAACGGAGGACGTCTGAATTGAGAAAGGCTCTTTTCATGACAAGTTGACCGACTATGACTTATGAAAAGGTAAAAAACGTAACGTTACGTGCCCCAAAAATATCATCTGTATTACAGCCTGTGAAATTTCCAGGTTTAATATACAAATTATTTAAAACACTATTTGTAGATGCCTATTTATTCAAGAGCTATACATGTTGATCTCAGTTTAATTACATACTAGTAATGTTCTCAAAGTAACTGTTTGATTTCAATTTCTGGCAAGAGATTTTCCCTTTTTAAATGGAGTTAGGTTTATGAAGCCACAGTAAACAGTGGTAGAGTCATGCAGCTCCGGCCGGCTTGGCCGGTTTGAAACCACGACATCCCAGATTATCTACGTAAAGTAGCTTATTTTCGTTCGTTTACATGACAACATGAATATTCTATATGAATAAATAAAAAATAAAAAATCTTTTATGACTAGATAGAGAGCCATGCAATATAAATTATATCACATAAGATCTAAACCGTAGTCGATAAATCTATAATTGAACAGAGTCTCGGTGGTCCAGTGGTCGAGAACACGGTTTCTGAACCTCGAGGTCGCGGGTTCAAATCTTGGCACACACAAATGACTTTTCGAAATTAAATAATTTCTAAAGTTATGTGTGATAGTTCTCGATGACTAAAAACTTTGTGCCCGGTATGGCAATAGGTTTGCGCCACCCAATCCCGAGTGGAATCTTAACAGCCACTGCCTACACCTTCGGGTAGAAAAAGGCGTGTAGTTATGTTATATTAAACAGAGTTTTAAAAGTTAAAAAAACATTCTTTAGAAAAGACTAAACGCCAGCATAAAATACATTTTGTAGACAGCGTTATAATAATCTATTTGCATTTTAATGAACCGCTTTTATGACGTCCCGTAACGACCGTTTTACGGCTTACATGGACCTAGAAGATGGAATGAAATATTTTATATGCAATGTAGAAACTTTTAACACTTTATCTTCTCACAGTAGTCACATTTTCAATTCAATATATCTTTGAAAAATTGAAATGAATTATTTTTTTAATTATTATTTTAGCAGTGTTAATTTTCATGATATTGTATTTAAAAAAAGAGGATACCTGACTGCCATATTAATCGTACATAATTTCGGAAAACTTTTCCGAAAAATACCTGCTATACACCACGTTTGAGAAAAAGTCTTTTCCAACAGAAGGCCACAACTACATATTATAAAAACTGTTTTTACTTAGAAATATTTCGTAAGAATTGTTTCCACACAGTACTTGTATATGTCATAGAAGTAAACGCTTCGTATACCTTCAAGTATTAATAGCGTGAATACAAATTGATTGTATTCTAAATTGGCGACACAGCAACTAGATCAAATTGGTACAGTCTAAAAGTAAAATCAGTTATTTTGAGAACATATTTTTCATTTTCATCTCGTTTGACTTTTTAATCGAACAAATTTCAGATCTGTTAGACTTCATAATAACACATTACTAAATGTATTTTTAAGGTTTTAGCCTTATGTTCAATTCAACACAGTACACATTAGTAATTTTTTAGTTCTGTGTAAGTTGCGTTTTAAAGTTCAAAACATGTCATTTTTATTGTACTACTCCTATTAGTATATGTGAACCACTATTATGTTTGTCAATTTATAATATATATGTTCATGTATTTAGTATATGTTTTGGTATTTTTAGAAATACTGTTAATAAAAAACTCGTATATCATGTCTCTTGAAACTTCTTTATCAAAATAAAATTCATCCATGTGTATTCAAGACTTTTGATCGGGCAAAATTCATGCAGCGTATACGCCGGATTAGTAATATTTGTAAGGATTTGTTTGAGTTAATTTGAAGTTTACAGTAAGTACCACATTAAGGGTGAATGGAATAAATAAACAGTTACCATAACCGAAGCAAAATCATAAACAACATTTAAAAAAATAAATACAATGTAATTTGTAATTGGCTGCTTACTGTAAAATTAAATAGAAAATATTTAAATGGCGGGTATATTTATATTTTTTTGGAAAATCTGTATTTCTATAGGTATAGATAAATATTATAGCGCTGTGCGTTATTTAGATAATAAGGTCGCATAATTGAAAAGAGCCGTCCTCGAGTTTTTAGCCAGTTCTTCTCAAGAAGCCTTGACGCCGGAACTAGCACTTAGATTCGCTTTCACATTCAAGACAGTGTGATGAAGGGAATCTAAGCTCCGCGAATGTTAGCTAGTAGTTTTGTTTAACGATTCTAAGTACTTTGTAAAGTCTAAGATAAAGTCTAATAAAGATATTTTGAATTTAAATTTTAATAACAATTTATTTATTTATGAGCAATTTTTGATCGATGATCTGATAAGATTAGTGTTTGCGAAATTTTATATTCTAAAGCAATCCCTATTTACAATTGAACAAATATTTACAATAATTATACCATAAAAACCAAACTAGAGTTTGAGTTTTTTGAGTCGGCCCTTAGCCCTCCATTCATTTATTATTTTTAAGGAAACAAAATGAACCAAAATTTCAAATTTTTTAATATTATTTTTCAGCACACGACCAAAGAGAATGAGGTGTCCATAGTGAATGCCTCGTTCCACGTGACCCACTGGTCCGTCCAACCATATGGCACTGGCATATCTCGTATGAAGTACGTCGGTTACGTTTTCGGTGGTGATGTTTTGAGATTCTTCCACGGCGGTGATGAGTGTCTCACTATACCCAGTACATGGACCAAGGATGGTGGACAAAAGTGAGTAGATGATGATTTTTTTATGGGATAGGAGGGCAAACGAGCATGTCTCTCACCTGAAGTTAAGCGACCAGCGCCGCCCATGGACACCTGCAACACATACAGTATTACAGTTGCGTTGCCGAACTTTAAGGGAGTAGGATAGGAAGGGATGGGGAAGGGGTGGGCCTTCGGGTACCTCTCTCACCGAACGAAACGTGGCACGAGCCACTTTACGTCGATCTTCTGAGGGGTGGTGGTATTTCACCGGTCGAGCCGGCGCATTCATGCAGCGAACTACTTCGCTCTACCACTCTAAAAATAACTACATCCTTAGAGCTATGTCGAACGTACCTTACTGTCATAGATCTATCTAAAGTGCAAGTTAGTCGAACATGGGACCTTTGGCATACTTCTACATTCAAACCAGTCAAATATCAAGATGCTATCAGATGCTATTTATTATTGTTCCGATGGTTCGGACATGTAGAAAGAATGGATGATGCAAGACTGACTAAGCAAATATACAATCCAAAAGCGGATAGAAGTAGGAGTCGAGGACGGCCAAGACACATATTGCATGACCAAATAGAAAGTATTCTGGAGAAAGATGATGTTAGGAGCCTTAAAAATCGACGCGCGTGCATGAAAAGAGTTATGTAAGTCAACGAAGCGAGTGAGGCGTGTAAGAATCGTGCCTTATGGCACTCTGTTCTCTCTGCCAACCCCGCAAGGGATTTGACGTGAAGTTATGTGTGTATGTACATCTTAAATTAGTTGCCATAAAGATGTTTATGAAACCCTGTCACTCGTATTACCCACGGCATGTACTTCAGACGTCAAATACATTTTTTTTTCAGTATTGTCGTCTACGAAGGTGGTTCGGTGATGTCTCAAGCCAGGTCACTCTGGCGGCTGGAACTTGCCCGTACCAAGTGGGCGGGTGGCTTCATCAATTGGTATCATCCAATGCGCATCAGACACATCACCACAGGCAGATATCTTGGCGTGAATGATCAGAACGAGCTGTATTTAGTTAGCAGGTTAGTGTTTGGCATATTTTTCAATCATTCAGACTAATCCTTCTAGTTTGGGAGGCAAAGTAACGAAGGACTGATAAGACGATTTAATTATAATGTTTTAATATTAAATTTTTCAGAGAAGAAGCAACGACTGCCTCTTGTGCATTTTGTCTCCGACAAGAAAAGGATGATCAGAAGCAAGTCCTTGAGGACAAGGATTTAGAAGTGATCGGTGCGCCCATCATTAAGTACGGTGACTCCACTGTTATTGTACAACACTCAGAGACTGGACTTTGGCTTTCGTACAAGGTAATGTACTATTTGAATTAGTTGTTGCCTATTGTTTCCTCAGATGGCGTTTGTAAAACGTAGGTTTTGCTCCAAGCTACGGTCAATTAATGTCAAAAAGATGGTAACCATGATTGACGTAAAGTGGTTCATGCCGCGTTTCGTTCGGTGAGAGAGGTACCCGGAGGTCCACCCACCTTCCCTATCCCCTATTCCTTAAAGGTGGGCAACGCAACAGTAACACTATATACGAGTATGTTGCCGGTGACCATGGGCGGCGTTGGTTGCTTAATATCAGGTGATAGTAAGCAGGTGCTCGTTTGCCCTCCTATCCCATAAAAAAAATACTTGTTAGAAAAACAGGTAGATGAACATATTAAAGATATATCCTTTTTATTGTTCTGTTACTCTCTTTTAAGTGATCAAATTTTTTTAATAAGTATTTTACATATGTGTTTATCTCCTATAATTGTATCAGAAAATTCGTAACTATATTATTTTGTATGAGTGCTCAGCTTTCCAATCTTCTTTCCAGTCGTACGAAACTAAGAAAAAGGGTGTCGGTAAAGTGGAGGAGAAGCAAGCGATATTACACGAGGAGGGCAAAATGGACGACGGACTGGACTTCTCAAGGTCGCAGGAAGAAGAATCACGTACGGCCCGGGTCATCAGGAAATGTTCCTCGTTGTTCACCAAGTTTATCAAGTGTGTGGCCAAATATTGATTATTTAATTTATGAACTTTGATAAAGTTTGTTGTTGGCCTTACACGACGATACTAAATCGTCGTGTCCTTACACGACGATTTAGTATCGTCGTATAAGGCAAATCGTCGAAGTCGAGTTTTGTACCGAAAACGTAAAATGGCACCTTATTACTAAGTCCTATCCGCCTATAATATTTTGGTAGAATGACGAATCATTACATAGTATAAATTAAAGTCACTGTCAGCTGTCTGTCCCCTTATATGCTTAGATCTTTGAAACTACGCAACGGATTTTGATGTGGTTTTTTTAATACATAGAGGATGTCAACGGGGTGGTTTTTATCTATTATTCATGTATGATATAGAAAGATAAAAAAGTGTGAAGTTTGGTAGTGATAAATCCAAAATTTAATACTTTTGATGCGGAACAAGGTTCGCCGGGTCTTTATATATGTTGGTCTATTTATATATGTTTTTTTTTACTGTACAGTGGTCTTGAAACATTACAAGAGAACCGTCGTCACTCGATGTTCTTCGCATCAGTGAATCTTAACGAGATGGTGATGTGTCTTGAGGATTTGATCAACTATTTCGCACAGCCAGACGAAGATATGGGCAAGTATTAAATTTACATGATATTGGTCAGAATTATTAAACATATTTTCATCGACAGCGACAGCGAATTGTTATATTAACACTTGGTATGATTTTACGAAACCCTCTGTACATTTTCGATTCCCACTTCGCTGGTGAGTGAAATTGTTGATTACATTATAAGAGACAGAGAGAGAAATATAGAGGAGAGTACGTACTTTAGAAAACTGTAAATAATGAGTATTTTTTAATAATATTTTTTTTATATCTTTTATTATTAAATTATGTGATAAGATTTATTTATAAAAATAAGAAGAAATAAATTATATTATTTACAATATATACAATTGAAAAACTATCATAATCAAATTTCTCCGCATCTCGGTCTACTGTCAGCCTGCCCAGAAGACTGGCCGCATTGCCACGCTGAATGGCAATACTAAATTAAATTATTATATTAAATATATATTTCAGAACATGAGGAGAAACAAAACAAATTCCGTGCGCTCCGAAACCGTCAGGACTTGTTCCAAGAGGAAGGTATTCTCAATCTGATCTTGGAAGCTATCGACAAGATCAACGTGATTACGTCACAAGGTTTCCTCGCCGGGTTCCTCGCTGGCGACGAGTCTGGACAGAGTTGGGAGATGATATCTGGATATTTATACCAATTACTAGGTTTGTAACTAAACTACAACAACTTAAACTTTTGCTTGTTTCGAAAAATATAAAACCCAACCTAATAGCATAATATTCTAAAAATGGATTTATTTAAAAATTTATATTACAAATAACATCTTAATATTTGTTTTTAAATAAATCAATCAATCAATTTGAAACAAGTCAAGAGTTTCGTTGATACCGCATTGATAACAAAATTAAATATGTTAGTCGAGATACATTTTTGATGTCGACTTTGTTCAAATTTCCAAACTTAAAGACAAACGAATTCTGGTTTTATACTACTGTCATAAATAACTACTTTGGTTACAGTTATGATTATAATAATTTTAATTAAATATTGACTGAAAATAAATATTGACTAAGCAGATATACAGTACAAAACGGAAGATGCAGGAGTCGAGGACGGCTACGACAAACTTTCCATGACCACATTAAACAAGTCCTTGAGGAAAATGTGACGTGTGTTATACACAATCCAGTGTTATGAAAGTCAAAAAATCGAGGAAGGTGTGTTAGAATCGTGCCTTATGGCTCTGTTCTCTCAGCAAACTCCGCCACGGACTTGGCGTGAAGTTAAGTATTTGTACAAGTAAGAGTGATTAATGTTTGGTGTTCCCCCAGCGGCCATTATCAAGGGCAACCACACGAACTGCGCCCAGTTCGCGAACTCCAACCGCCTCAACTGGCTGTTCTCGCGGCTCGGCTCGCAGGCGTCGGGCGAGGGCACCGGCATGCTGGACGTGCTGCACTGCGTGCTCATCGACTCGCCCGAGGCGCTCAACATGATGAGGGTACATTGCCATTTGTCGTACAATCACGATCTTGTCTACGATATCTGCTGATATCCAACATTCAAATATTAGTCGGATTCAACTTGTGAAATTGTGACCATGTCACCAAAAGTCGGAGTGCAAATCCACTGGACAATCGAGATGACTACTATATTTGTAAAATTTTGATCTTAAATTATACCCTCCTTCACAGGATGAACATATCAAAGTAATAATATCGCTGCTGGAGAAACACGGACGTGATCCAAAAGTGCTGGATGTGTTATGTTCCCTCTGCGTCGGTAACGGAGTCGCCGTGAGATCCTCACAGAACAACATCTGCGATTATTTACTGCCCGGCAAGAATCTGCTGCTGCAGACGCAACTCGTTGATCATGTCTCCAGGTAATATGTAACAAAATACTCCAGGGGTTTTATTAGGTTTTGTTTGGAGATTAGATGTGGATGGGGAATCAGGTAGGCAGCGTACTTACTGTACCGTTTGGGCAAATATTACTAACAGGGATACACAGAGCAATTGTAAACTAATTAATATTTTAGATGGTAGTTAAATCATAAAAAGATTTCTATATAGCTACTAACTAATATTAAACTCCTCAGTGTCCGACCAAACATATTCGTGGGCAGAGTGGAAGGTTCAGCTGTATACCGCAAGTGGTACTTCGAGGTGACCATGGACCATATCGAGAAGACCACGCACATGATGCCGCATCTCCGTATCGGATGGGCCAATACATCTGGGTAAGAAGAATAAACACGTTCTAATAGTAGTTTATCCTATTTCTGGTATTGACAGCGCGAAGTTACACAAATTATGCTAGAACTTTTTCAAAATATGAAAAAGGTCTAGCATGTATAACTTTTTCTTTTAAAGTAGTTTTGTGATGATGAAAAATATGTGCAATTGGATTCAAACAAATAAATCTTTCCTTACCAGCTACGTGCCGTACCCGGGTGGTGGCAAAAAGTGGGGTGGCAATGGTGTCGGAGACGATTTGTATTCGTTCGGGTTCGACGGTGCATTTCTCTGGACTGGCGGAAGAAAGACACCGGTCCACAGGAACAGCGCTGAGGAGCCTTACATTAGGAAGGGTACATCCTTATTTTCATTATTAATAGAAATGGTTATCAGTGACTTACAAAAAAGGCGAAAATAAGTCGAGCCCATAAGATGAATTTTATATCTCATTTTCACCTGACGATATTAACTGAGGGACATATGATACAACTATAATGTAATTTTAGGTGATGTGATCGGTTGTGCTTTGGACCTGACGGTGCCCCTTATCAACTTCATGTTCAACGGGGAAAGGGTGACTGGATCGTTCACTAACTTCAACTTGGAGGGCATGTTCTTCCCAGTTATCAGCTGTTCCAGCAAGTTAAGGTAACAAATTTGATTAGGAGCATCCGACTTAATATCAGCTTATTGTGCTTATCTGAAATCTATCGTAGCTTTAAGCATAACAATAGACCAAAATGTTATTGATGTGAGCGAAGATTCAAACTTCACTACTTTCTAAACAGAATATATCTCATTTTAAACCGGTAAGTTATCAAGTGGAATATAGAAATAAAGAAGAAAATATGAGTATTTATTATTACTAGTTGCCGTTTCCTGCTGGGCGGTGAGCACGGTCGTTTGCGTTACGCGGCCCCCGAGGGCTACTCCCCGCTGGTCGAGTCCCTGCTGCCGCAGCAGATCCTCAGCCTGGAGCCGTGCTTCTACTTCGGCAACTTGGCGAAGCGCGCGTTGTCCGGCCCGCCCCTCGTGCAGGACGACACTGCCTTCGTGCCCACACCTGTTGACACTATGCAGGTGATTTAAATTTTTTTAGTAGCTAACCCATTACAGAAAACCACAATCAGTTTTTTAGAGTGGTAGAGCCAAGCAGTTCGTTGCATTAATGGGCCGGATCGATCGGTGAAATACCACGACCTCTTAGAAGATCGACGTAAAGTGGCTATGTCGCGTTTCGTTCGGTGAGAGAGGTACCCGAAGGCCCACCCCCCTTCCCCAGCCTTTCCTATCCTACTCCCTTAAAGGTCAGCAACCCAACGGTAACACTATATGTGTAGCTGGTGTCCATGGGCGGCGCTTACCATTCAGGTGAAACGCTTGTTCACTTGCTCCTATTCCATAAAAAAATCAAAGTTTTCATAACTTTTCTTTAGTTACTTTCCCAAATTGAATAGGTGGTGTTACCCAAGTGTTGTTAATTTGCCGTTACTATTTCTCTCCTAAATTATAATTATGTAATCAACTATTTTTGCTGTTTTTAGATATCATTACCGTCTTACGTGGAACAAATCAGAGATAAACTCGCTGAAAATATACACGAGATGTGGGCTATGAACAAGGTGAGTGAATTGAATTGTTACAAATATAAATATTTAAGCATTCATAAAAAATATGTACTAATTAAATTGGTGATGAGGCGGATTGATAAGGGGTTCCTTATGATCACATTTTTCCAACATAATTATAATGTTGTTTTTTCGGTTAACTTAATTTCTAAACTTAATTAAATATATATTTTGTTGGTGAAGATCGAAGCCGGCTGGATGTACGGTGATCAAAGAGATGATCTGCACAAGATACATCCATGTCTAGTCCCTTTCGAGCGTCTGCCGGCCGCTGAGAAGAGATACGACATCCAACTGGCCGTGCAAACTTTGAAGTGAGTTGTCTACTTAGAAATACATAATTATCCTTCTGTAACAAAAGGCGTTTTATTGTTTTAGAATGTTTTTATATGCAGTCTCTCGAAACTCAGAAGGCCTAATGAAATTTAGCTTGAGGAGAAGAGATTAGCATTTTTATAGGTTAGGGGAGCAACAATCAAGGTCACCTGGCGGTCAGCAACTAGCGTGGCCTTTGGATACCTACAACACAGAGTGTTACAGTTGCGTAGCCTACCTTTAAGATAATAGAATAGGAAAACGGGGTGCGACTCCGGATACCTGTCTAAAGCGAACAAAACGCGGCATCACTTTACGTCGATTTTGAAAGGGCATGGTATTTCACTGGTCAAGCAGACCCATTCATACAGCGAATTTCGTGGCTCTACCAGCTTAGATTTCGCTTCGTATTTATATAAATATATATGAAATAGAATCATTACATCTGTAGTATAATAAAAAGATGTTTTATTATTCCAGAACTATCCTAGCTTTAGGCTATTACATCAGTCTAGACAAACCGCCAGCACGTATTCGTAACGTTCGTCTTCCCAACGAACCTTTCATGCAGGTAAGTTACACATGATACACAAAAATAGAGAAGTATGTATTTGGAAAGAAGTGAACACTATTGTAATTATATATTTTCCAATCCACAATGCGATACTTATACCAACGCTAACTTATGGAAGCTAGAGTTGGGTATAGCAGAGTGTGCATGAAAGTAGGATAAACGCAGTAAAAATGAGGGCTGAGATGCGGAGTGACTCTCGCTGACCGCGTTGAATACAAGGTAAAAAACAGTGTAAAAGTAGAAAACGGTGTGCTCCGATGGTTCGGACAATGTGATGCAAGATTGACTAAGCAGATATACAATACAAAAGCGGATGGATGTAGGAGTCGAGACCAAATAGAATGTATTCTGGAGGAAGGTAATATTAGAAGCCTTAAAAATCCAAACGAAAAACAGTTATGAAAGTCAACGAAGCGAGTGAGGCGTGTAAGAATCGTGCCTTGTGGCGGTCTGTTCTCTCTGTCTACCCCGCAAGGAATTTGGCATGAAGTTATGTGTATGTATGTATTTTTCAGTCAAACGGATACAAACCAGCACCACTAGACTTGAGTGCTGTCACCCTGACACCGAAAATGGACGAGCTAGTCGACCAGCTCGCTGAGAACACGCACAATCTTTGGGCCAGGGAGAGGATCCAGCAGGGGTGGACTTATGGACTCAACGAGGTCAGTCACAGTTCACTTAAACATTTCCGATATTTTGATGTTCATTTTTTCTGCATCTTCATGTCTTTAATAAGCAAAGATTTAAATCCGATTTATGTGCAAGATTTAAATCCACAGACTTAAGAAAGACTTAAGAAATCGATCTATAGTTTTTATTAATATACAGAGTCTGATTCTGTCTGTATCAAAACCATTCAGAATGTCTGCAAATTTGATAGCCATGTCCGAGGAAAGGTAATGGGCCCAATCACTAAATTGAAATCGATGTGTTAATCGAGGCACGATTATTCGGTTGCTAATAATGTCAAGTTACATTTGAAGACCAGCTATGTGAAGAGATCTGCATCATCTATTGTCAGTAATGTGAGCTGTGACTCTCACACTTAGTATGTGCATAAGTTTTATTAGGTGTGAGGGTCACAGCACGATGTTATTGATAGAAGCTACACAGAAGAATGAAGACCACGTTCAATTTCTTTCTTTTTCTATTACATATATTTAATTCTATTCTATGTTTTTACTTATTAGAAATCAACCCCACCCTGAGTGAGGAGGAAATTTTTTTATAACCTTTTTATAAGCAACAGGAAATCATCACATATTTATCTGATAGGCATAACCACATCCAGCGTGACGGGGCATAATTTTCGCTGGTTACAGAAGAAACAGGGCTTTACTTATGATCTATACAATATAAGTGTGTATAGATCATATAGTCTTGGTGGTCCCATGGTCGAGCACCAAGCTTCTGAATCCAGAGGTCGCGGGTTTGAACCCTGGATCACACCAATGACATTTCGATTGATGCCTAAAAACTTTCTGCACGGTATGGCAATAGGTTCGCCACCTATTTCATTTGGGACGTAAACATAACGGCGAGTCGAGGCTTACAATCACCCACTGGCTACACCTTCGGGTAGAAAAAGGCGTGAAGTTATGTTATAGAAAATGATATAGATAAATATTGAAGGACAATTTTCTTATAGGATCCCGACATGCATCGTTCACCCCACTTGGTGCCATATCTGAAAGTTGATGATGCCATCAAGAAGGCGAACAGAGACACTGCGTCAGAAACTGTTAGAACCTTGCTCGTCTATGGATACAACCTGGATCCACCGACCGGTGAACAGCATGAAGGTACCACAATTTAGCACTGATGATATAGATACTGGATGATATACCAGGAAATGAACGTCATATCAAATATTTAAGAGTCATGGATGACGAGATTCACATTCATCTGGGATACAAATGATTGTTTATTTAATTAAATATTTAATTATCTAAAAGTTTTTAATCTAAATAGCCATACATTATTATTACTGCAGCTCTTTTGGCTGAAGCGTCCAAACAGAAGCAAGCAGACTTCAGGACCTACAGGGCAGAGAAGAACTATGCCGTTGGTTCCGGCAAATGGTACTTCGAGTTCGAAATACTCACCGCTGGACCTATGAGGGTAAAGTCATGAACATAATCATTAGCCTATTGCAAACCACTGCTGGACATAGGCCTCCAGGCTCATGTCATAAACATAAACATAGAAAAGTTAATAGAAATTAGATAAACAGAAGCGCTTAGATACGCAGGTGCATTCAGAAAAATAATATTTTGTTGCAAAATATTGATTTCTATAAATTTTATTACAATTATTAATGAATTTCCAACAAGAACAGAATTTGTTTCAAATAATAATAACATCCATTATTTTATTTAAAGGTCGGCTGGGCTCATGCCGACATGCCACCTGGTATGATGCTTGGGCAAGATGAAAACTCTTGGGCATTTGATGGTTACAATGTAAGTATTATATATTTTGTAATATGACAGTAATAAAAAATAGATTAAAAACACTTCAAACAATTCTACAATATATATTTGAAATACAATTGTTAATTTTTAAATTATTTAGTAAGAAAGAATTATGAGGACCTCTAGAAGACAAAAGACTTAGATCATCAAGAAATTATAATAGTCAACGAGATGTATTGACCGAGCTTTAATTTAATTAATTGCCTGTATATCATGATAAATCGTGTAAACGTATGACGGTAGTCGCAAAAAGTTCATGGCGGTTCGTGCGACACGTTTGGGCTACAACTGAAAGTGGGCGACATTGTCGGTTGCTTCCTCGACGTGCCCGACCAAACTATTAGTGAGTTTACCACAGACGTGCCGACACCACACCCTGATACTCTTGTTGAATTATATTATTGATCTTTGGAGATATCTTAAGAAATTAGTAAAATTACTTTGACAAAAATAAATACGAGTAATATTTCAAATCCTATCCTTTGACTAATGCTAATTTTAAAGTATGTCAATCAATTTTTTCGCTCTTGCATAGATAATTCTGGATTTTCTACTCAAATTCAAGTAATTGTTTATATTTTTATATTCTATATTTTTTTACAAGTTATACCATCATCGTCATCAGCCTATTGCAGTCCACTGCTGGACATAGGCCTCTCCCAATGTGCGCCACAACATCCGATTCTCTGCCTTCCGCATCCAGTCTTTCCAGCAGCCTTTATGAGGTCGTCTGACCATTCATTGTTAATAGAACAATTCTCTAAAGTTCTAGTTCCAAGATTGTACGCGCTGGCAAGAACTTTATTCTTACAAATATTACCAATTTCAAGAATCCTGTGAACTATATTACTTATAATAGTTATATATTATAATTCAGTTGGAGTATCATTTGTGTGTCAATTAATATATATTCTTATCTATGTGGTTAACTGGTGGTAACTCTTTGTAGATAACTGTAATAAAATACATCCTACATTATTTTGTTGTGATCCTATGTTGAACGTTTTATTTATCCTACGTGAATACCTCATTTTATATATTGCCTCTTGTTTAGTTTCTTACTTCTATAAATTCTAATATTCTTTGATCGTTTGTTCAAATGTGTATTTGTGTATTATCTTCGTTTCACTCTTAGACCGTATTGATTATTTCCTCAAAATATTCAAGAATTTATTTAATTGTGTACCAAATTCTAACACTGATCAACCAATTCTGCTGCCGCCGGGTATTGTTTTTTTTTTCGTCAAGGACTAATTTTCTTATTTACATATTACATATAGATATTTGCCATTGTCACAGTGTTTTAATTATTAATACTATCTTCATTGAATAATTATAATATTCCATCAAGAATAAATTAATTTATATTTTGTAAATTTTGATCAGGTCGTCAATGTACAATATTTTTTTTACAAGTTTACCTATTTATTTTAAGTAATAGTAATTCCAAATTGTGATAAGATACCATTATAATAATAGTAATGTTTGATCGACATCGTGTATCCTTATACAAAATTTCGTTCGAGAATGGTAATGGAAAAGTCGAAATTTTAATTTATAAATTAAATAAATCATTAAACAAAATTTTTTGAAAAAACCTTTTTTCAATATTCAAGGAGGAAAAGGTATTCAGCGGTAGCACAGAGTCTTTTGGCAAGCCTTGGACGGTCGGTGATGTTGTCGGGGTGTTCCTAGATCTCATTGATAGAACGATAAGTAAATAGCAAACGATAACATATCATATGGCTTTTAAAATGTGGCAAGAACGTTTTGTTTTCTTTTCTATAAAATTAAATACTTTTCTTATTTCAAACTGTTCTGTTTTCTTAATATCCTAAATAATTAACGTATCAGCGTTTTCTACTAATATTATTAACTTGTCTGTTTGTGAGATTAAATGTATGAACGTGCGGTTGTTGTCTTGCACATAAAAACATAGGTTTGAATGTTTTGACTTGTTATACTTTACCTAGACATAATAATTTGTGACCATCAAATGAATATTATAATTATAATAACTTTGAAAGTTGTTTAACTGATTAGATTTGCTACAATTTACTGATCAGGATTTTAAGAAAAATTTAATCTTACATAAAAGAGAAAGTGAAAGTTTTAGTAACTTTCATTTTCAATAGAATTTGTGATCTTATTTATCTTATTTATTAGCTCTCTCTTTGTTATCTTTCTAAAAATGTTCTTGCCACAATAAAATAAATTCCAGTTCAATTTATAATAGAAATGCTTCAACGCTAGATGCTTTTAAAATGTATCAACATTAGTGCACAAAAGCTATTCATTTTAGTTGTAAAAATATTAATGATCATAATGACCCATTTGAGGTTTCCAGAATCCATTAGTCACTTTGAACTTTATTTATATCCTGCGTTCATACGTAATACGATACACGTTTTAGCTAATATTAAAAAAGATCAAACTTATTTTGTAATGGATTTTTTTAAAAGAATACTTGGATCTACCAGAACTATTATTCTGCATAGAAAGATATATAGTGATGATATTTGCTAGAACATCATATGCGCAAAGAAAATATTTAGTGCTATCTAGTGTAATTAGCTTACATGATTCACTGGTACAAATCTCGTTAACCTTATTACTTTATACAATAAATACTAACATTTTAACATTTTTTATTTCATTGTAAATATATGATTGCTTTATTTCTCAATAGCATAGTCACATATCACCCCTTATAAAAATATTATACATTTTTAGATCACTAGAAAGTATTTGATATTGTCTCTATACTAAAATATTTCCTATTGATCGAGAAAGTTAGTTAGATATAAAGTAAGAGAACTAAAATTATTGGATACTCATTTAAATCAATGAACTAAAACAAACTATTTTATTTTTATGGCATATATTAAAAATCACTGCTTTGTGTAAGGTATGTAGTTCCACAAGGCAATTGTCTTGGACCCACACTAATTTGATTCAAAATATAAACGTATTTTTGTGGCCCTATTACAATGATAGTAATACGAGTTGGTAGCTAGAGCCAATTTGATTATAACAAAGAAAAGGAAAGGATATTTTTTTCCAATTTAGCCGAATTAAATAATTGTATGAAAATTACGTACAAATATTTCATGTAACCATTTCTAGTAGAACCTATATGTTTAAAACTAACCAATCATTAATGTTGCATTTGGCATGTTTATGTAATTGGGCCCCGCACGTGTAACATTTAACTGATATTATTTTTTTAATAAGGAATTCAAACAGGATTAAGTCGAATCTGTAAAGTCGTTTATTCTAATAGATTTCTTATCACGCTTTTAACAATTGTAGCTTTGCGTGCGATCATGTTTTCTTAAATATTATCGATTACAATTGCAAATATTTTTTTCGTAAATCAGGTTTCTCGCTAAATGGCGAATTATTAATGGATGCGTTGGGAGGTGAGACTACATTCGCCGATGTTCAAGGAGATAATTTTGTACCCGCCTGCACTTTAGGAGTCGGACAGAGAGCTAGGTAATAAAAATATAGTGTCAGTAGATGAAATTAACAAAAATAAAAAGAAATAAATTAATCACATTATTTACGATATATATTTTTTTTTATACGATAGGAGGGCAAACGAGCAGGCGTGTCACCTGATCGTAAGCAACCAACGCCGCCCATGGACACCAGCAACACATAGTGTTACTGTTGCGTTGCTGACCTTTAGGGGATAGGGGAAAGGAAAGGATGGGGAAAGGGGGTGGGCCTCCGGGTACCTCTCTCACCAAACGAATTGCGGCATGAGCCACTTTTTACGTCGATCTTCTGAGAGGTCGTGGTATTTCACTGGTCGAGCCGGCCCATTCATGCAGCGAACTGCTTGGCTCTACCAGTGTATAATTAAAATACTGGCTAAGATCAAATTTCTCCACATATAGGTCTACTGGCAGCGTGCCCAGAAGACTGGCTGCATTGCCACGCACAATGGTAATGCTAATCCTCTCTGCGAAGAATAGACCAGCCCTCTGGTCGCGAGACGCTTCGATCAGTCTCTTTGCAAGATCAATAAAATATATTAAATAATATTATACATTCAGTTTAATGTCGTTTGCATTGCTTTAACAAATAAATACACATTTTTTCCAGATTGACATACGGCCAAGATGTGAACACGCTGAAGTATTTCACAACTTGTGGTTTACAAGAAGGCTATGAACCATTCTGTGTGTAAGTATAAAACTAATATTCAAATCATATAATTATACTAGCTTGACCCGGCGAACTTTGTTCCGCATCAAAAGTAATAAATGAGTAAAATATGGATCTTAAAAAGTTTAATTTGTGCTATTTATCGGCACGCTTTTTGGCGCGCAACGCAAGTGCCATTTCCCGCTATGTTAATACTGCAATATCTTCGAAAATATTTGTTTAAATTGCATGCTTAAAGGGCCAGGATCATCTATATTATATGCACAATCTATTTAAGGCACTTCATTGGATGAAAATTAATGCTATAATATTTTAAATCGCTTCATAAATAAGCTATTATTTCTCGTAAAAAGTAAAAAAATAAATATGGTCATTGTGGGTTATCCCTAAGAAATAGACATATGCCCTCGCGGACTTTTTTGTAGACCTTCTAAAGGTGTTTTAATGTGGAACATTGTTTTGATCTATCACTTAGGGTTCAGCCAGCGTTTGTATTTAATGTGTTAAATCTCGAAAATGATCATTTTTTTCTTTACAACGTCATATATGAATTATAGATCAAAACCACCCCGTTGACACCCTCTAACTATTAAAAAAAACCGCATCAAAATCCGTTGCCTAGTTTTAAAGATATGCGCATATAAGGGGACAGACAGCGGAAAGTGACTTTGTTTTATACTATGTAATGATTTAGTATTGATAATGATCAATTTATTATTATTATAATTTATTTCTTCAGCAGTGATATAAGTATTTTTATAGCTTATGAAGATTCGATTAAACCTTCTATGTTTTCATGATCCTCATTGATCATGGGGTCATGTTATATAACAAATGCATACACTATCTGGGAACTAATTTAAACAATGGCGGCCGACTATCCAAACATATACCTAAATTTGTTTAACAAAACTATTATTATGTAATAGGAATATGAAACGTGATGTGACACACTGGTACACCAAGGACCAGCCAATATTCGAGAACACTGATGAAATGCCTGATACCCGGATCGACGTGACCAGAATTCCAGCTGGATCAGGTCTGTAAAAACTTCATGCTTTTATGTAGCGTCTTTTTGTCCAACTGGAACCATCGGATGCGCATGCGCAGTTTTATTATCATCGATAAAACTTCTGAAGAAGAAATGCCTACGATAATTTGTCTCCGAAATTTTTGTACTAAACGGAATATTTTCTTTAATTGTTGGTGTATTGTTTCAGACACACCTCCGTGCTTGAAGATATCACACAATACATTTGAAACTATGGAGAAAGCTAACTGGGAATTTCTTAGGCTTTCGCTTCCTGTGATATGTCACTCCGATTTTATTGAGTAAGTATTGTTTTATATTCCTTGATTGTGTCAATTTTGAAATATTAATCTTTATTAATAAATAATGGTATGTATGTCTGTAATATTGAAATGATCTCTTTTGAATAAATGCGAGTCGATGCATAAAAATGGGAAATAATATCTTCTTGGACTATTTAAAATTCCAAATATTAATTTGATAAACAATTTTGTTGTTTTTTTGATGTTGTTATTAAAATAGACAGAAGTACCTTAATAGTAATTAAATTTTTGTATTTGCTAAGTAGAAAAAAGTATTTCAACAGCATTCCAGTATTAAATCCTGTTAACACATAGCTATTACGTAATTTTCCTTTTTCGTTTCAAGAAACCGTTCAAGTATTCGTAAATATGTTGAAAGTATTATTATGTCATGAATTTTTACCACGCCTTTTTCTACCCGAAGATCTAGGCAGCGGTTGTTAAGCCTCGTCTCGCCGTTATGTTTACGTCCCAAATAGAAATAGGTGGCGAAGCTATTAGCCATACCAGGCACAAAGTTTTCAGTCATATTTATTCGTGGATATTTATCACACATAACTTTTGAAAATAATTTCGAAAAGTCATTGGTGTGAGCCCCGGATTCGAACCCACAACTTCTTGATTCAGAAGTAGGGTGCTCGACCACCGAAGCTTAAAGTATCAAATTTTAGAAATTAAATGTATCAAATTAATTATACAGTGAAGCTGAAAAGAATCGCCGATGGGTGGAGATCAAAGACCGTCAACAAATATTGATGAAAGAGGCAGTTGAATCACAGATGCCGGCTCACATCGATCAGATAATGAAGAGTGGCTTCACCATGAACGACATCAAAGGTAAGAAGATTACTCTTTGGTAACTAAAGAAGAGATTATATTAAGACTCCAGATAAATGGTAAACGTAGTTGTAAATACAGTTTTAATTAAGCTGCTTTTAGATGTAGACACTTATTTTTTTTTTTCAAGATAATTTTGGAATGTCTAGATCCCTGCCTTAGTTTTTAATTTAGTAATAATACTATTATATTTAAGTTTTGATGTTATGTTTTTGTTGCATCTGTGGGCACCACACTCAAAAGACCTGTGCAATATGTCATAACAAATTTTATGGTTGAGACTTAACTTATTATATCCTGCGCCAAAACAGATAATACCATCAACATGTCGAAGTATAATAGGCTCTGTCTATGCCTTCAGATATTTAAGGGCGTTAAGGTATCATATAATATTTTAAGATACTTATTTCAAATCCCTTTAAAGCCTCACTTTTTTGTACACTTTAACTTTTATATTAAAAAAATACTTATAAACTATAATAATATAAACTAAGTGGACAGTCCAGAGATGGTCTGACTACCCACGTATTGCACATGTCTTACACACAACACCAAAGCTTTTCACCCTTATGTTTCCCTCAAACCTAGGTTTACACTACGAAGATGGTCCAGAGGAAATGCCTAGCTCAAAGACCAAGAGACAACCTCCACGTCCACCCCGGAAAGGCTCCGTTACCAGAGGTGTTACTATACAAACTTATAATTTGAAATCAGGTTATTTAAAGGCTTTGACTATGGCTGTCGTGAACTTGGTGTTGTTTGCCTGTAAAACAGCAGCTTGTCTTTTGCTTTGTAATAAACGATGTTTCCTTGTTTCATATCATTATTATAAGGGATGGTCCATTAAGCACGTGAAAGTGCTGTTTCTTGAAACTATGGCTGGTATAAAAACCCGCATCTCCTGAGAGGAGAGTTAAACATGAAGTTTAATAAATTTAACAATTAAAACAAAAGATCAAGATCAACATGTTATCAGTATAATTGGATGTCCTTCCACAATGGATTCGCTTATTTTATAAATAACTATATGAAAATAATCAAAGATTTCCATAAAAGAATCCGCGACATGCCTGATGAATTTTCTTGGGAATGTCTTCACAGATTATGTCCTTCACCTGTTTCACATTTCAATTTACGTGATCTTATCTTGCGGCGTTTAAATCTCTCTGCTTACACCGCAAGGCACTTTTGGGTAAATAATAAAAACAATATATACATACATAACTTCACGCCAAATCCCTTGCGTGGTGGCAGAGAGAATAGAGCGCCATAATTCTTACACGCCTCATTCGCTTCGTTGACTTTCATAACTCTTTTCATACACAAAAAACTATATATTATACTAGATTTTTTTTTAAAATCTGTTCCACATGCCTTTTCAACATAATCTTCTCTGTTCAATGTTTAGTTAAATAGTTGCTTTAAAATCTTCTATAGAACCATAACATTTGATCATATGAGGGCCTCGCGGTGGTCCAGTGGTCAAACACCCCGCTTCTGATTCGAATGAAACACCAATGACTTGTCAAAATTAATTTTGAAAGTTATGTGTCATAAATATCGATAGCTAAAAAACTTTGTGCCCGATATGGCAATAGGTTCGGCACCTATTCCATTTGGGACGTAAACATAACGGCGAGTCGAGGCTTAACAGCCACTTCCTATGGATATATGAAGGACTATTGGTATTACATAAGAGGTCAGTCGGGTATTACAAAATTTCTCTAGTGTTTCTGTGAAATTAAGTTCCAAACTCTTCATCCGCTCAGTAACTAACATTCCACAAATAAATATGTTTGAAAACTAATGAAATTTTAAAACGTTGTATGTGAGCAAATAAATTAATAGTATATATTTTGGTATAGGTCAGGTGAATGGAATGCACCGGACTACGAGTGAGGCTGAAATGGCGGGCTATGATCTGGGCAACCAGACTTTATCACCAGATGATAAAAAGGATAAAAGAGGTCGTTCGCCTTTTAAGTAAGTTAATTGACGATATGGCGTTGTATAATAATAATAATTAAACTACGAAAGCCCAGCACCATGTCGTATCTTGAAAATTTTACTTTACCCAAAATATCATCTAGATACTTCCCCGTAGATGTTCTTTCCGTTACGGCCTGAAATTAATTAACGTTATTATAAAATCTCTACCAGATTTCAATTGAAAGTAGGTCAGTGTTGGACCTACAAATTAATTGTAGGTCCAACACTGACCTAATTTCAACTGCAGTCTTGTGGGATTCACGTAGGGTATTTTTATACGTTCATCGTATTTGTCATTATATTTCTTCTGTTATCTGACATCTCTTGTTTGGTTCTAGATTTTTCAAGAGTAAACGTGGTGAAAGTGGCGAACGCGGCAAGAATCGCAAGTCCAAGACGCCAGATCCGTTCAGTGATGGGGAAATATCACCTGAACGTGGAATGAGGAGGCCTAATCCACAGATTAAAGTGTCACAGGTATGCATTTTATTTGTGAGTTTGATAAATAATATTTACATTATACTTCAATAATTTAATGAAAAAAGAATGATGATGAATGCCAACAAGTTTAAGAATCTAAAAATTCGCTGTTTTAAAGAACTTATCAACAATTAAAAACCTTTATGGTAACAGAGGTATTCGACAATTAACTCTTAAATATAGAAATGATTAAGAAACTATTTTCGTAAGACTATGATCATAATTTAAGTGTTGATGGAGTATTTATTGAAAACAGAAACTTGCTAAAGACAATCCAATTTATATTGAGAAAACACGCATTATTATAGTAGACAAACACGAATATCATAACTTTTTGTATTCTGTGAATCTTTACATTCAAAGATACAAATTTTTGATTGATTAATTTTAAGCAAATATGTTTATATTTTTTTGTTATTCGTTCTTTATTGTTTTTCATCTTGTTTATTGGGTTATGTTATCGCATTATTTTTGAGTTTTCAGTTGTGTTATGTTTCTATATGTTTTGTGTTACGAAGGCGAATCAAAGATATAACGGCATGCACGCGCGCCCTAGTCGACCAAACTTGTACGGAAGCCAGGGCGGGCTGAATGTAAGTTCTTACATATCTCACACATATTAATACAATTTAAGGTACCTAAGATACCAAGGTCTGACCTGAAAGCGCTCAAAGAATAGTTGTGTTACCTTTTAGCACGTCTTACCCTAACCTATTGAGATTCGTTTTAATTGAGAGAGTTAATTGAGAGTGTTTGTGATTATTGCCTTCTGCATCCACGAATTTAAATTTCCAAGTTTAAATTACAGTTTGGTTTTAAAAAAGGTATTTATTTGTGGAATGACATATATTTTTGAAGCTGCAATATTCTTGTTAATATTTTTGGTGTATTTAAATTCTGATTATAACTATGTTTTTGTAAAAAATATATCCTATTTACACACATTTCGTTGACAAAATAGAGGTAATTAGGGAAAGAATTTATTTTCCCCAGTCCAACGCTCAGATGGCTACTCCAACCCAGGATCGTAAGCAGATGACGACAAGCACTCTAGCCGCGGTCACTACAGAGACTGTCGGCAATGAGATATTCGACGCAGAGTGTTTGAAACTCATCAACGAATATTTCTATGGAGTTAGGTAAGATCTTTCATTAAACACCATTTATTCTATTCATACAAATATAAGTTGTTGACAAGTATTTTAAAAAATATCGCTATATTCTCTAAATGTAATTGATGTTGCCAGGATATTCCCCGGTCAAGACCCGACGCACGTGTATATAGGTTGGGTGACGACGCAGTACCACTTGCATTCCAAAGACTTCAATCAGAGTAAAGTCACCAAGTCATCAGTCATCATCACCGATGATTACGATAGAGTAATTGAAAGGTATGACGACTTTTCTTTCTTCTATATCCTTCACCAGTAGATTAGGTTTAGCGTATCAGGTTTGGGTAGGTATGTAGTGAGGAAGAATGATAATTTAAAAGTAAAATAGGAGAAGAGAAAGACCAAAGAAATATGAATGGATTTTGAAGAGGATGACAAGATTAGGAAGAGTATTAAAATAAATGAAGCTAATAATAGTTGCGCTTACCCCAAATAATGGTTGAAGAGAGGGCAGGAAGATGACGTCACGTTCAGCATGAAAAACTTAATGAGTCGAATTTATAACATTAATTATCAGCATACTAATCCCAGCTGCTTCTAGTTAAAGTTATCTAACAGAGTGTTATTTTGTTGGTCAGTGTGAACCGTCAGTCTTGCTACATGGTCCGCGCAGACGAGCTCTATAATGAGGTGATGGCCGAAGCAACCGCTAAGGGCGCCTCGCAGGGAATGTTCATTGGATGTTCAGTCGACACTTCCACCGGCACTGTCACCTTCACTTGTGAAGGAAAGGACACTAGCATCAGGTTCAAGGTAAAATCACCACGTAAGGAGCCCTGGACCCTTTACACGGAGGAACAAAGCATTGTCCAAAAGTAGTGTTAAGTGATCATCTAAAAGATACAGAGGAATTTACTTGGTTATTTGAACGAATGATGCTTTAACTGACTTATTTTGTCTCTCAGATGGAACCCGAAACAAAGCTATTCCCGGCTATCTTTGTGGAAGCTACTTCTAGGGAAATTCTACAAATCGAATTGGGCAGGTCATCAACCAGCTTGCCTTTATCTGCTGCAGTATTGCCGACTAGCGATAAACACGTCATACCCCAGTTCCCACCGAGACTGAAAGTGCAGTGCCTCAAACCACATCAATGGGCAAGGGTAAGCACTTTCGCCTGAATAAAGAGCTGATATATTGCAACTAGTAATAGTCGTGAATACAATTAATTATAAAACAATTACTAATAAGTTCAATAAGTATATTTAAATGTGTTTCTTATAGTTGAAAGAATAACTAAAGGAGAAGTTAAAGAAAAGAGCTACATTAAAAAGAATAGAAATAAATCATCGTCATGATAATTATTGGTTCCATGGAATTGATGCTAGTAAATAATATTTGTCGCTAGAAATTTTCAGACAAAGAATTTGCTATCGAAATATTTCAAGGCTTTATTTAATGTATATAACATAAATTTTATCTAATCATTTCAATGTATGTAGGTTCCAAATCAATCACTCCAAGTGCACGCACTCAAACTCTCCGATATCCGCGGTTGGTCCATGCTCTGTGAAGATGCTGTATCTATGTTGGCTTTGCACATACCTGGTGAGTACAGCTAATATATACATAAATATATATAATATGCATTATTTATGTATTTTTTTTAATTACAATTGAATAATTAAATTCGATTAACAATATACCTAATCGGAAAATCGGTAAAAATATATGTTTTGTCTCTTGTTAGTGAGTTATATTCTCTTAAACATTTCGTTATTCAACAAATTGAATTTTAAAAATATGAAAAAAGTTTATAGTCTCAGTGGTCCAGTGGTCGAGCACACGGCTTCTGAATCCAGTGGTCGCGGTTCGAATCCTGGCACACACCAATGACTTTTCGAAATTTATTTCGAAAGTTATGTATGATAAATATCGATTACTAAAAACTTTGTGCCCCATTTGGAACGTAAACATAGCGGCGAGTCGTGGCTTAAAAGCCGCTGCCTACTGCTTCGGTTAGAAAAAGGCGTGAAGTTATGTTATGTTTAAGAAAAGTTATGGATTCAAGAAAAAAAAAAGACATTTCAAATTTGAATTTTAAAAATGTATTCTCCAATCTCACCAGCCAGCGTTGTACCATAAATTCTATAACTCGTTAATATGGTACTTGGAAATTATGTCCATGATTTTTTCTTGCAGAGGAGGATCGTTGCATTGACATTCTGGAACTGATAGAGATGGACAAACTCCTCAGCTTCCATTCACATACGCTCACCTTGTACGCAGCACTTTGTTACCAAAGCAACTACAGGTAACTAATTTTATACTATTTAATTAAGACCACATTATTCGGTTAAATTAGTCAAACAATTTAAGTTAGTAATAATTAGCTTAATTTAAAAGGTTTTAGTTATTTAATAATTTTTACACGCATCCCTTCTTTTTTGTGATCAAACACAACACTGGTAGAGTCTTGCATGAATACTCGACCCGTAAAATACCACGACCTCTCGGATTATAGGCGTGAAGTGGCTTCCTTTCCCCTCCTTCTCCTTTGAGGGATGACAATGCACCTCGGTGTTCATGGGCGGTGAGTAGATGCTTACCATCAGATGACCAATTGCTCGTTTGCCCTCCAATCCAATAAAAAAAATCAAGGATAATTAGTTAGAACGAAGAAATATATTAGTATTTGTTTCCAGGGCCGCTCACGCGTTATGTCAACATGTAGACCAGAAACAACTGCTTTATGCTATTCAGTCGCAATATATGTCCGGTCCTCTACGACAAGGGTTCTACGACTTGCTTATAGCGTTGCATCTCGAGTCGCATGCTACTACGATGTGAGATACTCTCTTTTTTATGACCTTGTTGATTTTTTTTTACATGCGAATAAGAATCTAACCCAAATCACCCAAATTCTAGGGAGGCGTGTAAGAATGAGTTCGTGATACCTCTAGGGCCGGAGTTGAAATCTTTATACGAGGATCGGGAAATGGGTCACAGTTTAAGGTCCTTACAGACAGAGAGCGTGTGCCCGCAAATGAAGATGACGGATATCGCGTAAGTGAATTCAATCATTTCATTAAAAAAAAATAAACTATATACATCTGTTTAGCCGATACCAAGGTAGTAAAGAAATAAGTCACCTTTTATAATAGTCTCGGTGGTCCAGTGGTGGAGCACACGGCTTCTGAATCCAGAGGTCGCGGGTTCAAATCCTGGCACACACCAATGACTTCGAAATTAATTTCGTAAGTTATGTGTGATAAATATCGATGACTAAACCTTGTGCCCGGTATGGCAATAGGTTCGCCACCTTTTTCACTATTTCATTTGGGACGTAAACATAACGGCGAGTCGAGGCTTTTAACAGCCACTGCCTACGCCTTCGGATAGAATAAGGCGTGAAGTTTGGTATGTATGTTATGTTATCACTTTACTTAATTAATCTGAACAGGAGAACTACTGTACAGAAGATGCGCAATTTGATTTCTGAACAATGAAATTCGTTAGTTAATTGTATTGGGTTGTTCGGAAAGTCATTTCGTTTTTTTTGGGGAACATGAAAGACGGTTTTCGTATAATGAATAAATATTTTAATTATATTTTAATTATTTTAATAAATATTAATCTCTCACCGATCTCTCGTGTGGTTATTCGCCGATTTGCATCAACTAATGCCTTTATCGCATCTTTGTCAGCTTCGACCGGCCTTCCAGACCGTGGTGCATCTTCGACATCAAAATTGGCGGATCGAAATTTTGCAAACCAGTTCTGGCACTAGTGTACTGTTAACACGCCTTCTCCATACACATCCCTCATTTTTTTTCTCGCTTGGACAGCATTTTTACCTTTTCTGAAGTAAAAAAGTAAAATATGAAGAAAATGCTGCTTATTGCTCTCCATATTTAAAAGGGCACCAACCAAAAACTACTGTGTAGAATCAATAGAATTTTTTCACAGACAAGCCTTGCAATATCAGCTCTCAAGACATAATGGTTATGCGGCTTAAGTGTGAAGTTGGTTTCGAAAAAACGTAATTAAGTCCTCTGACGGGAAAAAACTAAATGACATTCCGAACAACCTATTACATACATACATACATAACTTCACGCCTTTTTGTTACCCGAAGGTGTAGGCAGTGGCTGTTAAGCCCCGTTCGCCGTTATGATTACGTCCCAAATGGAATAGGTGGCGAACTTATTGCCATACCGGGCACAAAGTTTTTCAGTCATCGATATTTATCACCGAGACTAGTTAATTGTAAAAGTTAGTAAATGACTGATAAATATATAATCTCAATAATATATGTTTTTAAATGTAAAAATATCTTGTTGGTGTCTGTGTTTTAAGTTGTTCTTTACTAATACTGTTTTTATTCGTATCCAGTGAGAGTATAACGGAAATCAGCAATCTGTACTCACCATACTTCCCGTTGGAAGTGGTCCGTGAGTTCGTGATGCAAGCTCTGGCCGAAGCTGTCGAGACCAATCAGGTCCACAACAGAGATCCAGTTGGAGGCAGCAACGAAAATTTGTTCTTGTGAGTATACCAACACCGGTAATTCTGTATTTGTTTGCAACTGAATTTATTATACACTCGAGAGCAATGAATCCGGGTCACTTAAAGAATCCTAAAAATCTCGGAAACTAAAAATGATAGGTTAATGCAATAAATTGTATTTAATAGACAATGTAATACTCCTTAAATGAAGGTATTAAAACTTCTTAGTTATTGTAAAGTTATATCATAAAAAAATCAAATTTGAAAAAGGGCCACTTTCGAAGATGGAACTACGAAATTACAGCATTTGGTTTTGCTTTTGTTTGTAATCTGTCATTTATGTGGGTACATAAACCATGTTGATAGTGCTCTATATTCATTATTCAAGCTGAAATTATGTCGCTTACGCCTGAAGAATGCACCAGAATACTTACAATGCTGGAAACCGGCCGGAGTCAGCGCGATACAGCCAGGACTGTTGGTGTGTCGCTGTCAACAGTACAAAGAGTTCTCCGACGTTACGAAGAAACTGGTTCTAACCTACGCAGACGAGGAACGGGCAGAACCAGGTATACCACAGCACGAGAAGACCGATACTTGGTGAACACCATGCTTCGAAATCGCTTTCTCACAGGAACTGAACTCACCAATCAGTTTCGACGCCTCGGAGGAAGTAACCCAAGTGCATGGACAGTAAGACGTCGGCTTGCTGAATCTAACTTAAAACCCCTTAGACCTGCAAACGGCCCTAAACTGGAGCGTGGGCATCGTATTTCAAGACTAAGATATGCCCAGAGCCACGTAAATTGGAGTATTGAAGATTGGTCAAAAGTTATGTTCTCCGACGAATCAAAATTTATGCTCTACAAGCACGATGGAAGACACAGAGTGTATCGAAGACCAGGGGAAAGATTCAAGCAAGCATGCATCGAGGAAAAAGTAGCCTACGGTGGTGGGTCTGTACTTGTGTGGGCCGGAATTTCTTCTGAAAGTCGCACAGAGCTGGTGATCATAGAAAACGGCTCTTTAACTAGCGTAAGATATGTGGAAGAAATCCTCAATGATCACGTTGGTCCATTTATGGTCAATTTAGGTGAGGATGCTATATTTATGCATGACAATGCCCGACCTCATACAGGTAGGATTGTGAATGACTACCTTCAAGAGATGAACATTACTCGTATGGAGTGGCCAGCGCGCAGCCCGGATATCAACCCGATCGAGCATGCTTGGGACGAGCTAGGCAGATGCGTAAAACAACGAAACCCTCCCCCAATCACGCTTCGTGAGCTCAAAATTGCTCTCACAGAGGAATGGGAGAATATTCCCCAAAATCGTATAAGGAACTTGGTGTACAGCATGCCAAACCGCGTAAACGCAGTAATGGAAGCACGAGGAGGCAATACGAAGTATTAAAATTCAAGAAAATCGTAATAAAGTTCAAAAATTTCATGTTTCCTATTTTTGTTTTAAGGAGAGATCAGCAGATTTTTTCTTTATGTAATTTTGTGTTAATAAAATGTATGGTGACTCATATTTTTTTTACTTTCATTTAAGGAGTATTACATTGTCTATTAAATACAATTTATTGCATTAACCTATCATTTTTAGTTTCCGAGATTTTTAACATTCTTTAAGTGACCCGGATTCATTGCTCTCGAGAGTATTTGTCTTCTTTTCAAGTTTTATTTTGAGGAAGATAAAGACTATAACATCAGTCAAATTAATTTGAATACGATCATAGAAAAATATATTTTTGACATCCACTTTGTGTGTTAACTGAAGGATATGATGCCTATGCGTTTTTGAAATGCGAAAATGTCGCATTTCAAAAACGCATAGGCATCCATGAACATATCTAGTTATAAGATAAATATCTATATCTCTTTCTATATCTATAAAATTTTAAATTAATAGAATTAATTCATTAGTTATCTATTAAACTGATAATTTATTTAATGCATTCTTTTAATTCAGAAATTTGCATAAATATAAAAAGTCACCAATTTCAAAATATTTGATTTTTTAATATTTTTCTCCATGTTCCAGACCTCTTATCAAGCTGGTGGACCGTCTCCTATTGGTAGGCATGATGCGTGACGAGGATGTTGAAAAACTTCTCATCATGACCAACCCTGAGACTTGGGATCCTACATTCGATAAAGGTATATCATCAAAGCGAATTTCATCTCACTCAAACCTATGGCGTGAATTTATAAATGTAAATATTAGCTATTTTTATAGAATAGGAGATCACCTGGTAGTAAGCAACTACCGCTGTCCATGGACACCTGCAACACAGAGTTACAATTGCTTCGCCGACATTTAAGGCCACCGGATACTTCTCTCACCGAACGAAACACATACTTCGATATTCTGAAATGCCGTAGTATTTCACCGCTCAAGCCGGCATACAAGAAGCGAACTGCGTTTTCAAAGTAAATACCGTTATTTTTTCACAGAGGGCAAAGACGAACATCGCAAAGGATTGCTCCATATGAAAATGGCAGAAGGTGCAAAACTACAAATGTGTTACTTGCTGCAACATCTCAATGATATACAATTGAGGCACAGGGTCGAATCCATCATTGCGTTCGCTCATGATTTCGTCGGTGATCTGCAGACTGACCAGCTCAGGTAACATTGTTGTTCATCAAACGCATGCAAACGTCTTATAAATATTACAGACCAATTAGAAAGTTCACATAAAGAGTGAAAAATCCAACTCTTCCTCCTTGCAACTTTAAAAGAAGAAGAAAGAAATAGAAGGTGGTGTGACAACAGTTTAGAAACTGTATGATTTAACCAGGTCTGCTTTGGAATAGATCACTTTTTCCGCAAGCCACGGTTTTTCTTTTGCCACATGTCTAGGGGCGTGTATTATTTGTAGAACTTAAATATATATTAGTTGTTTTAATAGGCTAATAAAATAATAGGTAATTGGTCTCGTTATATGAACATATCATAATTATGTAGTTAGAAAATAAATCTGTCAACTGTATAGTTTATCATCACATACTCGTAAGGTCACAAATAATTTTGGTATTCCCAGACGATATACTGAAATCAAGCAGTCTGACCTTCCGAGTGCTGTGGCTGCCAAGAAGACCAGAGAGTTCCGTTGTCCACCAAGAGAACAGATGAACGCTATACTCAGTAAGACCTGTTAAATTTAAAATTGAAAAAAGTTTTCAAAACCTCAATTCAGATTAATAATCAGTTTTTATAAGTGACGATGAGTTCTATTTTCGTTGTTAGAAACTATGATTTTTTTGTTACCGTAGTCAAGATTAAGTGCTAGATGTTTTTTTTCTCGATAGCGAACACAGTACTTAAATAACTTAACGCCTTTTTCTACCCGAAGGTGTAGGCAATGCCTGTTAAGCCTCACTGACGTTCGTCGTCATCGTTACGTCCCAAATTGAAAAGTTAATGCCATAAATCGGGTACAAAGTTGTCAGTCATCGATATTTCTAACGCATAACTTCCGAAAGAAATTTGGAGACATTATGGGTCGGCCCAGAATCGATCCCACGACTTCTGAATCACGAGTGGAGAGCTCGGCCGCTGGACAGACACACAGGCTTATTATAAAACTATTGTATTCTTTACAATAAAGAGTTAACATTCCATAAATTCCTGAATTGATAGTTTTTATTTGGCAATACACGTAATGACGGCTTGTAGGCTTCAAGCACATGGAGGATGAGGACCGCGAGAACTGTCCGTGCGGCGAGGAGCTCATCGCGCGCATGAACGAGTTCCACGAGAGCCTCATGGTGCACGTGTCGCTCAGCGCGCTCCAGGAACCCGACTCGGAGGTACATACATTTGGCACATAAGATTCTTATTTATTTCTAAGACTTTCGCGAATCTCACTCATTAAAACAACTTTGGTAGTTGGTATTGATAACTGATGGTAGTTGTTTGAACAACTACCATCTTTTTGTTCATCACTCGTGAAAATGATCTCTGTAAAGAGTTCGAAGCGTCGGGAAGTAAATATAAATAAGTAAGGAATGGGCGCGATATAGTCCTAAAAGTTGTTTTAATGACATAAGATTCTTACCCGGTTCTTCTCATGATAGCTCCTACAATCGGAATCGGGCCGCTCATGGCGATTGCGTTTATGCTTTCTTGCTACAAGTGTCTCTTGTGATTAATACTACAGGCAGCACTAAATACAATGTCATTGATATTTTATCACCCATAAATTCCGAATATGTTTCCGGAATGCTTAAAGCATGCCAATTTTTTGACCACAAATTGAAATACAAATGTGGAAGATGGACCCTTAGATCAGCTACAGTATATTGTTTGAGAAAATATGGGCCACAGTATTCTCCACAAATTGGTATGTTGTTAAATAGCATATAAAACATGACAATCAAACATTAAGGAACCACTATTCTCTTGTTTCCAAAAAAAAAAATGTAGGAAATAAAAGGCTTTTTTATTTTTTTTTTATTTTTTTTATTATTCTCTTGTTTTCGCCAAAAAGTTACATGGTTGCGTTCCAAAATTAAAAAATGCTATTTTTAAACACTTTGTCCACAGGAATCCACTGAACCCGAAACGAAACCCGGAGCTTTCGGCAAGCTATATACCATTATCAATACCGTCAAAGAGTTGGAGGAAGAAGCTAAGGTAAATAATAATTTGACTAATTTGTGTAATTGATTATTCTGTTTGAAAAAATATTTAATCTTTTTAATTTAACCAATTCAATTCAGGCCATCGAGGAACCGCCTAAGAAATCCCCCGAGGAAAAATTCCGTAAAGTTCTTATTCAGACAATTGTGTCTTGGGCAGAGGAGTCGCAAATCGAAACACCCAAACTGGTCCGGGAAATGTTCAGGTAACAATCATTCCGTATATGCGTTATTGATTCATCAATAATTGATGCAATACTGACAGCAGCAGATAGACAATGCAAAAGCGGATGGACGTAGGAGTCGAGGACGGCCAAGACACACATTCCATGACCAAATAGAACGTGTTCTGGAGGAAGGTGATGAGCCTCAAAGATCGACCCGCATGCATGAAAAGAGTGATGAATGTCGAAGAAGCGAGTGAGGCGTGTAAGAATCGTGCCTTATGGCGCTCTGTTCTCTCTGCCTACCGTGCAAGGGATTTGGCGTGAAGTTATGTGTGTATGTATAATTCATCAATTCAAGGAGATATTATAAGATGTGGATAATTAGGTAAATAATAATTGAACTGTAAATTATTCTTTAAAAATATTTATTTTAAAATTAAAACTATATTTCTTTCAAATTAAAGTGGACTTTTCTGTTATGGTGAAAGCAGAAATAATTTTCCCAAATTAAGGTTCGAGGCCAAGACCAAACTGGTTTAAATTTCTCTATAAGACCTAAACTAACAATTTTGCAACTGACAGTCTACTCGTCCGGCAATACGACGCTGTCGGTGAACTGATCCGTGCCTTAGAGAAGACGTATGTGATCAATGCAAAGACAAAACTGGACGTGGCCGAGATGTGGGTCGGACTCAGTCAGATAAGGGCTCTACTGCCTGTACAGATGAGTCAAGAAGAAGAGGAGCTCATGAGGAAAAGACTTTGGTAAGTTTTCACTTGTGTTTGTGTATTGAAGTAATGGTTGTGTAATCCTACAATTAAATATAAAAATACTTATTTATCTCTAAGACTTTCGCGAATCACGTTCATGACATTAAAACAAACTTTAGGATTATATCGCGTTTATTTATTACCAATTTTATTAATTTCCCGACGTTTCGAACTCTTTACAGAGATCATTTTCACGAGTGATGAACAAAAAGATGGTATTTGTTCAAAAGCTATTTTCATTGATACAGAGAGCACCCACTTTTTGGAAATAAAAATCAAAAAGTTGATGTTAAAAATATGATTTTTACTATTGGTAACCCACATCAGACCATGAAACAAAAATTAAATATTTATTAACAAGATATATTTACTAAAGAAAAAGTTTGGTTTGTACAGATCCTTTGTTGTATGATTTAATAGGTAACAGTTGTTATTTTTAATTATTAGCTAATTATCTTATTTCTTTTAAGTTAGTTGAGATCAGAGTATAACTATTATGAAATATTTATTGATTTTAAATTTAAAGGTAAGTATTTGTTAAAAAATCTACCACTGGGTCGCAAACGCGGCCAGTCCTGAGAAAGACCCAGCAAGAAAACTCAGCGGCTGTTCTTCAAAACTGATTATTATTTCATTTTGGACGGGCTATTGATAGTACTATTATTTGTGAAATTGAGAAAAGAAACTTGGTTACCAAGTTAATAAAAAATATTTCTATTGTATGCTGTACTGTTCAAAATTCTACATTATTTTGGTTTCTGATGTGGGTCTGACCTGCAAACTGTACTAATGGTATCCCGCTGTCTTGAGCTGTTTGATTGTGGGCTAGGTTTGATGAGACTTATGACTAGGTTCCAGCTAGGTGATAGTTTCCAGCCATCTTCTCTATTGAAATTTTTTGGATGTTTTTTGATTTCAATAGCCTCGGGTATCATCATGGGACGATAATGTTGTTCTTTGGCGAGGATTTGTGGTTTGTCAAACCTGATGTAGTGTTTTGGGCTCGTCCTACAGTGTTCACAAACAGCAGACTTATTATAGCGGTTGTGTTTCACATCCGCTATGTGTTCTTTGATCCTGGTTTTAATGGACCTCTTTGTTTGTCCGATATAAGAGAATCCACAGTCACAGTCCAGCTTATATACTCCTGGGTCTTGCAAGGGGATGTGGCACTTGACAGATGGTAGAAATTGGCAAACTTTCTTGGGTGGCTTAAAGTATGTTTTATTCGAAGCACGTTTTAAAATATAGCTAATTTTGTCAGTGATTCCCTTTATGTACGGCAAGATGGCAGGTTGGCGCTCAACTGTGGCTTGCTTCACTCGGTTTTTGTGATGATTTCTGGGAACTTTAAGCTGATTGGCATGTAAGACTTTTTCACATGCTGAATCTCCTCTGCTATGTGTTCCTGGTCACAACTCCCTCGTGCTCTCTGAAACAAAGATTTAGACACGGCAGCTAACTGTGAAGGATGGTGGTGAGATTCACCATTCAGGTATCTATCTGTATGGGTTTTCTTTCGATACACAGTGTGACTCAAGGTGTTATTAGTGTTACGAATAACTAACACATCTAAGAATGCTAGAGAATTGTTAGACTCCAGTTCCATTGTGAATTGTATTTTGGGATTTATGGAGTTAAGATGGTCTAAGAATACAGTTACTTTGTCAGATGGTACAATTGTGAAAGTGTCATCTACATATCGCTTGTAGAAACGGGGCTTTACAGGTGAACTCACCAAAGCAGTCTCCTCGAAGTCCTCCATGAATATGTCGGCCACGACAGGAGAGACCGGTGAGCCCATGGCCACTCCATCTACTTGCTTGTAGAATTTGTCCTTCCACAGAAGGTAGCCAGATGTGAGGCAGTGTTCTAATAGTTCAGTGTATTCCTTGGCTATTTGATTTTCAGCTAGCTTCTTAGATATAATATTGATGCAGTCCTGTACACCTGTACAAGGCAAGGCAAGTAAATAAGGACTGAACATCAAAACTGACCATTGTTTCATTGTCTGCTAGATGTAGATCTTTAATCTCACTGACAAAGTGGTATGAGTCTTTTACAAACGCACTTGTATGTCCTCGAAGTTGTGAGAGGACTTTCGCCAATGTTTGAGCTAATTTATAAGTCGGTGTATCAATCTGACTTACAATTGGGCGTAGGGGTACGTTTGTTTTGTGTATTTTCGGTAATCCATACAGTTTTGGCGGTTTCGCACACGATGGTGTCAGGTATTTGACGTCAAGATTTAATGTGTCGGAGTGTCGTTCGAGTAGTTTCTTGGTCTTGTTTAAAATGCTCTCAGTGGGGTCTTTTTTCACAGTTTTATAAATACTTTCATCCGACAGTAGTTGTTCCATTTTAAAATTATAATCTGACGTATCTATGACCACGGTAGCATTTCCCTTGTCTGCGTATAGAATAGTAATGTCTGGTCTGTTGCGTAAGTTCTTCAGCGCTAAATATTGTGGTTTGGACAGGGTAGGTTCTGGTGCCGGATCACGACGTAAAACTGATGAAACATCTTGTCGTATGGTTTCCATGTCTTCTGATTTTAAGTTGTTTTTGGCCATGACATCTTCAACAGCACAGATTACTTCCTCATAAGGAATTTTTGACGGGGCTACGGCAAAATTTAGGCCTTTGCTAAGTACCTGTATGGTGTTTTCGTCCAGAGTTTTTGATGACAAGTTCACGACCGCTGTATTAGTCTGTGTAGTAGCAACCGGTTGCGTTCCGATTCTATTTTCTGATCTTCAACAATGGTAGAGCCAAGCAGTTCGCTGTATGAATGGGCCGGCTCGACCGGTGAAATACCACGACCTCTCAGAAGACCGACGTAAAGTGGCTCATGCCGCGTTTCGTTTGGTGAGAGAGGTAACCGGAGGCCCACCCCCCTTCCCCATCCTTTCCTATCCCCTATCCCTTAAAGGTAGGCAACGCAACAGTAAGACTATGTGTTGCTGGTGTCCATAGGTGGCGTTGGTTGCTTACCATCAGGTGACACGGCTGCTCGTTTGCCCTCCTATCCCATAAAACAAAAAACGTCGGGAAATTAATAAAATTGGTAATAAATAAACGCGATATAATCCTAAAGTTTGTTTTAATGTCATAAAAATACTTATTAAATATATTAATACAATTAAATTTACAGGAAACTTGTCAACAATCACACATTCTTCCAGCATCCTGATCTTATTCGGTAAATATATTTTATTTTTCTAAATTAAAATAGTGTCACTCACGGCTTTGAATCGTGAAGGTGAAGGAGTAAATAAGCAACCTGCTGATCACTTGCATTAGACTTGCACCGGCATCAGAGATAATGTTACAGTGGCGTTTCGGCTTTTAAGATGGAATATAGAAGGGTTGGAAAATGAGATGGCGTCGGGAAGACGTTAGGCCTCTCGATACTTCTCTCGTCGAATGAAAATTGACATAAGCCACTTTACGTCATTATTTTGAGAGGTCGTGGTACATCGCAGGGCGAGCTGGTTCATGTATGAAGCGAACTGTGTAGCTGCGTCCGTATTGTCTGTTTTGCAACATCAAAATTTCACTTTGTTCAACATACAAATAGTCGACGACAAATACGTCTCGGTGGTCCAGCGGTCGATCACACGGCTTCTGGATCCAGCGGTCGCGGGTTCGAATCCTCAAACTGCTCACACCAATGACTTTCCTAAAGTTATGTGTGAAAAATATCGATGACTGAAACTTTGGGCCCGGTATGGCAATAGGCTCGCCACCTATTCCATTTGGGACGTAAATATAACGGCGAGACGAGGCTTAATAGCCACTGCCTTCACCTACGGGTAGAAAAAGACGTGAATTTATGTTATGTACTGTTGAACATTTATTGTGGTTACTAGCGTACTGCGCGTGCACGAGAACGTGATGGCGGTGATGATGAACACGCTGGGGCGGCGCGCGCAGGCGCAGTCCGACGCGCCCGCCGCCGCGCCGCCCGCCGCCACCGACGACGCCAAGGAGAAGGTACAACACACTCACCTCACTCGCTACTTTAACAAGCAACTCACTCGCTCCCTTAACAAGCACCTCACTCGCTCCCTTAACAAGCACCTCACTCGCTCCCTTAACAAGCACCTCACTCGCTCCCTTAACAAGCACCTCACTCGCTCCCTTATACAAGCACCTCACTCGCTCCCTTATATAAGCACCTCACTCGCTCCCTTGTACCTCACACGCTCCCTTGTACCTCACTCGCTCCCTTATACAAGCACCTCACTCGCTCCCTTAACAAGCACCTCACTCGCTCCCTTAACAAGCACCTCACTCGCTCCCTTATACAAGCACCTCACTCGCTCCCTTATATAAGCACCTCACTCGCTCCCTTGTACCTCACACGCTCCCTTGTACCTCACTCGCTCCCTTATACAAGCACCTCACTCGCTCCCTTAACAAGCAACTCACTCGCTCCCTTAACAAGCACCTCACTCGCTCGCTTAACAAGCACCTCACTCGCTCCCTTAACAAGCACCTCACTCGCTCCCTTAAGAAGCACCTCACTCGCTCCCTTAATCAAGCACCTCACTCGCTCCCTTATACAAGCACCTCACTCGCTCCCTTGTACCTCACACGCTCCCTTGTACCTCATTCGCTCCCTTATACAAGCACCTCACTCGCTCCCTTATACAAGCACCTCACTCGCTCCCTTAACAAGCAACTCACTCGCTCCCTTAACAAGCACCTCACTCGCTCCCTTAACAAGCACCTCACTCGCTCCCTTAACAAGCACCTCACTCGCTCCCTTAACAAGCACCTCACTCGCTCCCTTAACAAGCACCTCACTCGCTCCCTTATACAAGCACCTCACTCGCTCCCTTAACAAGCAACTCACTCGCTCCCTTAACAAGCACCTCACTCGCTCGCTTAACAAGCACCTCACTCGCTCCCTTAACAAGCACCTCACTCGCTCCCTTAACAAGCATCTCACTCGCTCCCTTAACAAGCACCTCACTCGCTCCCTTAAGAAGCACCTCACTCGCTCCCTTAATCAAGCACCTCACTCGCTCCCTTATACAAGCACCTCACTCGCTCCCTTAACAAGCACCTCACTCGCTCCCATAACAAGCACCTCACTCGCTCCCTTAACAAGCACCTCACTCGCTCCCTTAACAAGCAACTCACTCGCTCCCTTAACAAGCACCTCACTCGCTCCCTTATACAAGCACCTCACTCGCCCCCTAATACACGTAGCTCACTCCTGCCTTTACACACGGACCTTCCTCGCTCTGTTTCACTAATACGTCACTCACTTAATTTTATCATGGCACGGGTTTTTGAGGTGCAAGACTAGACAGACAGAATTTTAGAGCAGATAATAACATTAATAAATCACCATATTACTATGATTAAATGATAATATCCGCTCTCTCCAAAATTATTTATAGCGGTATTACAACATCTAATGAAAAACTTACAATGGTCTAGAAAGGGACTTAACATAAACGGTGATTACCTTAGTCACCTACGCTTCGCCGACGATATTATTTTATTCTCCGAGAGCTCTACACAGCTAAATAACATGATCAGCGATTTACACGAAGCTAGCATCGTTGTCGGTCTAGAAATGAATCTAGATAAAACAAAAATAATGACTAATCACCACACAGTGTCTATTTTTATAAATGACACCCGTCTGGAGTTTGTGGAAAGCTATGTTTACTTGGGCAAACAGATTTCTTTCAAAAAAGATAGAAACAAAGAAGAAATAGATCGCAGAGTATCAATAAACTGGAAGAAGTACTGGGCAAACAAAGATATTTTTAAATCACAATTAAAACCGCCAATTAAAAAGATAGTTATGGATTCGGTAATTCTACCATGCCTTACTTACGGATCACAAACATGGACTTTTGACCTAAATGCAATTAACAAAATACAAACAACACAAAGAAGAATGGAAAGAAGCTTATTAGGTATAAAATTAAAGAATAAGATTAAAAATGAATATATTCGCAACAAAACCAATTTAACTGATGCTCTAACTTTCTCTCTGGAAATGAAATGGAGATGGGCGGGTCACGTGGCCCGTTACGACGACGACAGGTGGACCATCAGGGTGAGGAAATGGCAAGGCCCTAACGGCCGTAGAGCTCGAGGCCGCCCATGCGCTAGATGGACAGACGAAGTATTAAAGGTAGCAGGAGAAAATTGGATGTCTTTGGCTAGACACAAAGATAGATGGAAATCCTTGGAGGAGGCTTTTACCCGAAGGGGGTCCATACATGCCACAAAAAAGGAAAAAAATGAATAATAGGCATGATGGCAAATTTTGAAAAACTGTTAAATAATGATCAAAAATATATATTAATTACGAAAAACACAATATTTCTGCGGAAAATTTAGGTTTACTATTCAAAAATTTGTTTTTAATTCATAAATTTGAAATTCGTACCAAAACGCTTCAAAGTGTCATGGCGTCGCTTGTGACGTCACGTCAGAGTACTAGGGTTGTTGATATTTTTAAAAATATCGGATTTTCGATATATCGATATTTTTAAAAATATCAATATCGGGGTATGATATATCGAAAAAAAATATCGATATTTCGATATATCGATATTTTGAAGTAGGTAAAACGACGAAAGGTAGTAAATTAAGATCGTAATCAAGGGGGCGAAAGTTCAATACAACAGCCATCTGTGACATATATATTAAGTATTATTTATCAGTACGAGATCAGAAAGAACGGGAAGGCACCGGGTGACGATGGAATTACTACTGAACTGTGAAAGTCAACAATGTAATCCACCTGCTGCATCACTACATCATCAGCCATTATAATAAATTTTTACGTTTCGTTCGTATTAAGAAACTATTTATTAAGATATCTTCTCTTTCATATACCATGTATTTAGTTTTCGGTATCGTTGTCAGTAAGGTCAATATTTGATTTTGGTGGTAGTAACTATACGACTGACTCATTATGATAGTTTCCTTCTGCATTTTTCGTGATTATTTTCTTAGTATTTATACTTACTCTGATGGATAGTTTTGCAAATGCATGATGGTTTTCCTTTTCAAATGGGTTGCTAAATTTGTTGCATTTCCACATCTTTGATAACTTTTCACGACAAAGTGCAAAAAACACTTCTTGAATATAATTTCTTAAAATACATGCACATAATAGAATATTTTTTTTGCCGCAGCTGCGTCCAGCAAACATATAAACGTAAATTATATTGTTGTGATAGTTAACAGTGGCTTAACACATTCGTTGACAATTGTTTTACTATGTATTTATGACATGACATAAGATAATTTAGGGAAATTAAAATTATAGATACTAATCAATTATGTAGGTACATATAAAAATACATACTCCTAAAAATGGATGTACAGAAAATTATTATATGTTACGTCTATTAATAGAAAGAGGGTGTTGTTCAAAGAGTTTTCCATAAGCCCTGCGGGCCCCTGTGAAAGTGTCTTTAAGCAAAAAAAATAGCCTTTAGAAATCCTTGTTCCATGACTGAGTGTATCAAATAGATTTACACAAAACAAATTTAAGTAGCAAACAAAACTAAAACGGCGTTTTTAGTGGTAAAATTTTGCGAGAGTCGTAGTTATCTACTGAATTACGAATAAACAATTTGACCAAAGAGTATATAAATGAATGAATTTGACAACTACTCATACGTGACGTCTCGTGCTCTGATTGGCGTTCAATATTACATGGCGGAATGCCGTATTTAGTGATTTTATTTTATCAATAAAATAATAATCTCGCTTTTAAATTAAAAAAGAATCAATGTTTTATAATAAACTACTTATGTTTATTATCTATACAAAATATTTCAATAAAATTTACTTGCTGTCATCATGCCTATTTACATTAAATCAGATTGTAACTATTAATGAACTGTTATGAATGTTTTGTATTATTGACATATTTATTGAATTATTGAAATGTTATTGAACTATTATTATTGAATTATTATTAATGAATTGTTATTGGATTATTTAAATTTTACTGATTTATTAAAGTAACTTCTAATTAAAATGTTATTGATAATTAAAATTATTATTGCATTGTGTGTATTGAACTATTATATTATAATTATTAATGTGAATTTTATGTAAATTTTATAATTGTTATTGTAAATGGCTGTATTGGAATGAATAAAGCTTTATTATTATTATAAATGATAATATCTTTTATCACCAGGACACATCTCACGAGATGGTGGTAGCTTGCTGCCGTTTCTTGTGCTACTTCTGCCGTACTGGACGACAAAATCAAAAAGCCATGTTCGACCACTTCGACTTCCTGCTCGAAAACTCCAACATCCTGCTGTCTAGACCCTCGTTGAGAGGCTCCACTCCTCTTGATGTGGCGTACTCAAGTCTTATGGAAAATACAGAACTCGCTTTAGCTCTCAGGTTACAAATCTTTCATAGTTGTCCTCGGATAGATAGATATTAGAATTTTATGCAAAAGTTGTATTATAGTGCCATGGGTGTGCACCAAGTTTCGAACCTGGCACTAGGCTATCGAAGTGACAATTTGAACTTATGATAACATTATAATTGTCCATCACCAGAGAACACTACTTGGAGAAGATCGCTGTGTATTTGTCCCGCTGTGGTCTACAAAGCAACTCGGAACTCGTAGAAAAGGGATATCCAGACCTTGGCTGGGATCCGGTCGAAGGTGAAAGATATCTTGACTTTCTGCGGTTTTGTGTCTGGGTGAGCTTTTTTTAGTTTACCAACTTTATTTTAATAGACTCAGCAGTGGCTAGATGTAACTTTGGTTTATAGAAGCATAATTGATGAATATTAAAATCTTATTATGACCTCAATCATGTTTGCAGGTTAACGGTGAGAGTGTAGAGGAGAATGCAAACCTGGTTATCCGTCTTCTGATTAGACGTCCAGAGTGTCTAGGACCAGCCCTGAGGGGCGAAGGTGAAGGTCTACTAAAGGCTATCGTGGACGCCAACAAGATGAGCGAGAGGATAGCTGATAGAAGGAAACTGAGGGAGATGGAGCAAGAGGGCGATGTTAACGTAAGATGTTGCTATACGATATTTTTTTCGGAGTTGGAAAACACCGTAATTTTTATACTATTATATTATACAGTTTAGTCATCCGCTACCAGAGTCTGATGAAGACGAGGATTACATAGATACGGGCGCTGCCATTCTTAACTTCTACTGCACGCTCGTGGACCTGCTGGGACGCTGCGCTCCAGATGCTGCCGTCATAGCACTGGTATGTAGCGTATTTGTAGGGCTCTAGTACATATTGCAGAATAGTTATTTTTTATTTATTTTTTTACCTGTACCATATATGCGGCATACGAGCAGGTTGTCACCTGAAGGTAAGCAACAATCGCCGCCCATGGACACTTGAACACATATAGTGTTACAGTTGCGTTGCAGCCCTCAATGTGATATGGATAGGGTCGGAAGTGGGATAGGGAAAGAAGTTGGGCTTCTGAATCCACTCTCACCCAGCGAAACGCGAGATGAGCCACTTTACGTCGATATTCTGAAAGGTCACCGTGAAATTTCACCGGTCGAGCCGGCCCATTCATGCAGCGAACTGCGTGGCTCTACCACTGTTAAAATATAACTAACACATGCAACTAATAGTAATAATAATATCTTGGATACAAATCACACAGCGCCCTCCAGTTCCAAACTAAGCAACTAAATGCTTGTGCTATGGATACTAGATAACGGATACTAATACAATATATACTTTTCTTTTGTAAATACATACTTATAATACATAGAAAAACACCCAGATGCCAAACAAATATTCATGTTTTTCACAAATATTTGTGCTCGGGTGGGAATCGAACCCCCGGCCTCAGTGCTGCAACCGGTAGTTTTACCAATGCGCCACGAGGCCCGTCGTGTTATTAATGTCTATTTAGTATGAAATAAAACTGTGTTCGGCTAATTTCAGGGTAAAAACGAGTCTCTCCGTGCGCGCGCTATCCTCCGTTCTCTGGTGCCGTTGGAAGATCTTCAAGGAGTACTCAGTTTACGGTTCACTCTCAACAATCCAGCCGCTGGAGAGGAGAGACCTAAATCAGGTTAGATGTAGGGAGTGTCTTCGAAAACTCTATACTATTTTTAATTACCTGGCTTTAGGGCATCAGTGGCGATGGGACCCGTGTAGTGTAAATTAATATAATTGTTTTTTTTTTTTTTTATGGGATAGGAGGTCAAACGAGCAGGCGTGTCACCTGATGGTAAGCAACCAACGCCGCCCATGGACACCAGCAACACATATAGTGTTACTGTTGCGTTGCCGACCTTTAAGGAATAGGGGAGAGGAAAGGATGGGGAAGGGGGAATGGGCCTCCGGGTACCTCTCTCACCAAACGAAACGCGGCATGAGCCACTTTACGACGGTCTTCTGAGAGGTCGTGGTATTTCACCGGTCGAGCCGGCCCATTCATGCAGCGAACTGCTTGGCTCTACCACTGTTATATATAATAATTATCGATTGAATTTTGTTGAATTGTATTTTGCTTTCCCTAGATATGCCTTCAGGTCTGATCCCAGGGCACAAGCAAAGTGTCGGACTGTTCCTGGAACGCGTGTACGGCATAGAAACTCAGGAGTTGTTCTACAAGTTGCTGGAGGAGGCGTTCTTACCCGACCTGAGGGCCGCCACCATGCTGGACCGAGTAAGTAACTCTCATTCTGTGTACATTAAACTTTCTTATTTATAAACTTACAATTGTAAGTTGAAATAAATTAATTACATTATCTATACATATAGTAAAATTGTAGGAAATTTGAAACTTGTTTTTTTTTTAATACTTTGGACAATCGATACCGAACTCAAAAATATGGTTTTTAGCATTTTTTTCTGTTTTTCTGTATATTTGTTACGGATAAACTCTAAAAGTGCTGCATGCTTTTAAGTCCAATTTTACATAAATATAACCAAGAAGTAGGGTCTACATATAGGCAATGAACCCTCATAATGGCGCAGTCACGGTATTTTTGCTTCTTTATGGCGTCTACGCAGACGAAGTAGCGGGCAACAGTATATTTTAAGATTAGTATTGCCATTTAGTGTGGCTTATAAGGCAAGGCATCTTGAAAGAAATTTGGAAATTTTGCAATGTTAACTTTCGAACTGATGGTAAAAACTCACTTTGAAATACCTATGGTGCTAAATCTACCCATCTTATTTCTTGGTAGAATGACGGATGTGAATCTGACATGGCACTGTCAATGAACCGTTACATCGGCAACTCCATCCTCCCACTTCTGATAAAGCACGCCAGTTTCTACAACGAAGCAGAGAACTACGGCAGTCTGTTGGATGCTACGCTCCACACTGTCTACAGGTAATTATTACTTGTATTGCGTATTTTACAATTTATTTTTTTATAAAAATATACTTTTTCTCGGTCTCGGTGGTCTAGTGGTCGAGCACCCGCTTCTAAATCTAGAGGTCGTGGGTTTGAATGTTCTTACTGGCTCACACCAATTACTTTTCGAAGTTCTTTTCGGAAGTTATGTGTGAAAAATATCGATGACTGAAAACTTTGTGCCCGCTATGGCAATAGGTTCGCCACCTATTCCATTTGGGACGTAATCATAACGGCGAGACGGGGCTTAACAGCCACTGCCTACACCTTCGGGTAACAAAAAGGCGTGAAGTTATGTATGTATGTATGTAATAGGTTGTTCGGAATGTCATTTCGTTTTTTCCCGTCAGAGGAATTAATTACGTTTTTTCGAAACCAAGTTCACACTTAAGCCGCATAACCATTATATGTCTTGAGAGCTGATATTGCAAGGCTTGTGTGTGAAAAACACGGGACGTAAACATAACGGCAAGTCGAGGCGTAACAGCCACTGCCTACAAACGGGTAGAAAAAGGCGTGAAGTTATGTTATGTTATTTGAATATATTATATTATCATATTCTTTTTTTTATTTTTACTTTCTAAATAAAATTAATAAAACAAATAATTTTCAAAACGTTTACACACATTTCAATATATTTCAGATTGTCTAAGAATCGTATGTTAACAAAGGGACAGCGTGAGGCTGTATCCGATTTCTTGGTGGCACTCACATCGGCCATGCAACCTTCGATGTTGCTAAAGTTATTGAGGAAGCTCACCGTGGACGTCTCCAGACTATCCGAATATACCACAGTTGCTTTAAGGGTAAGTACGAGTAACAGAACCTTATGTTCTCCACGTAAGGTATTTCAGTAACGATCATTATACTGTATAGATAGATTTACTTCTTTAAAACTATTCGTGATATCTGTAGGTAGGTCTTCTAGTATTTATCAATACTTATTTAAAAATTGTAGAAAAATTATCTTGTTGCAAATGCCAATACTGTGATGCAGCTGCTGACGCTGCACTACGAGCGCTGCGCAAAGTACTACGGCAGCACGGGGGGCGGGGGGCAGGGGCTCTACGGCTCCTCCTCGGACGAGGAGAAGCGCCTCACCATGATGCTGTTCTCCAACATCTTCGACTCGCTCAGCAAGATGGACTACGAGCCCGAGCTTTTCGGGAAGGCGCTGCCTTGTCTCATCGCTATAGGTACTTAAACACCTATTTATTAATTCCATATCAACATCACTACTCGCCATAGTGGTGGTTTTTTACAGTTTTTGATGACACTGACATGATTTTTTTCCTGACAGGTTGTGCTCTTCCACCTGATTATTCTTTGTCCAAAAACTATGACGATGAGTTCTACGGCAAGGAACAAACAACAGGTATGTATCATTACATAGTATAAAACAAATTCACTTTCCGCTGTCTGTCCCCTTATATGCGCATATCTTAAAAACTACGCAACGAATTTGAAGCAGTTTTTTTTTAAAGTTAGAGGGTGTTTTTGATGGGTGGTTTTGATCTATAATTCATATATGAAGTTCTAAAGAAAAAATGATAATTGTCGAGATTTAGCACTTTAATTGCAAACGCTGGCTGAATCCTAAGTGATAGTTCAAAACAATGTTCTACATTATTAAACACCTTCAGAATGTCTACAAAAAGTTCTCGAGGGCATATGTCTATCTCTTAGGGATGACCCTGACCATTTTTATTTTTTTACTTTTTACTTGAAACAACGGCTTATTTACGAAACGATTTTAAACATTACAGCATTAATTTTCATCCAATTAAGTTTCTTAAATAGATTGCGCATATATTATAGATGATCCTGGCCCTTTACAGCATGCAATTTAACCGGATATTTTCGAAGATATTGCCGTATTAACATAGCGGGACAGCACTTAAAGCCGATAAATAGCACAAATTGAACCTATCCAAAATTTACTCATTTATTACTTTTGACGCGGAACAAAGTTCGCCGGGTCAGCTAATATTATATAAATACACTGAAATATTACTCAAATATAATACTAATGACATAAAAACCCAACTTATGAAAATATCAGAGAACATATCGTAATAACTATGATATATCAATTTAGTCAATTACCTGACATACTCTCGAGAGCAATGAATCCGGGTCACTTAAAGAATGTTAAAAATCTCGGAAACTAAAAATGATAGGTTAATGCAATAAATTGTATTTAATAGACAATGTAATACTCCTTAAATGAAAGTAAAAAAAATATGAGTCACCATACATTTTATTAACACAAAATTACATAAAGAAAAAATCGGCTGATCTCTCCTTAAAACAAAAATAGGAAACATGAAATTTTTGAACTTTATTACGATTTTCTTGAATTTTAATACTTCGTATTGCCTCCTCGTGCTTCCATTACTGCGTTTACGCGGTTTGGCATGCTGTACACCAAGTTCCTTATACGATTTTGGGGAATATTCTCCCATTCCTCTGTGAGAGCAATTTTGAGCTCACGAAGCGTGATTGGGGGAGGGTTTCGTTGTTTTACGCATCTGCCTAGCTCGTCCCAAGCATGCTCGATCGGGTTGATATCCGGGCTGCGCGCTGGCCACTCCATACGAGTAATGTTCATCTCTTGAAGGTAGTCATTCACAATCCTACCTGTATGAGGTCGGGCATTGTCATGCATAAATATAGCATCCTCACCTAAATTGACCATAAATGGACCAACGTGATCATTGAGGATTTCTTCCACATATCTTACGCTAGTTAAAGAGCCGTTTTCTATGATCACCAGCTCTGTGCGACTTTCAGAAGAAATTCCGGCCCACACAAGTACAGACCCACCACCGTAGGCTACTTTTTCCTCGATGCATGCTTGCTTGAATCTTTCCCCTGGTCTTCGATACACTCTGTGTCTTCCATCGTGCTTGTAGAGCATAAATTTTGATTCGTCGGAGAACATAACTTTTGACCAATCTTCAATACTCCAATTTACGTGGCTCTGGGCATATCTTAGTCTTGAAATACGATGCCCACGCTCCAGTTTAGGGCCGTTTGCAGGTCTAAGGGGTTTTAAGTTAGATTCAGCAAGCCGACGTCTTACTGTCCATGCACTTGGGTTACTTCCTCCGAGGCGTCGAAACTGATTGGTGAGTTCAGTTCCTGTGAGAAAGCGATTTCGAAGCATGGTGTTCACCAAGTATCGGTCTTCTCGTGCTGTGGTATACCTGGTTCTGCCCGTTCCTGGTCTGCGTAGGTTAGAACCAGTTTCTTCGTAACGTCGGAGAACTCTTTGTACTGTTGACAGCGACACACCAACAGTCCTGGCTGTATCGCGCTGACTCCGGCCGGTTTCCAGCATTGTAAGTATTCTGGTGCATTCTTCAGGCGTAAGCGACATAATTTCAGCTTGAATAATGAATATAGAGCACTATCAACATGGTTTATGTACCCACATAAATGACAGATTACAAACAAAAGCAAAACCAAATGCTGTAATTTCGTAGTTCCATCTTCGAAAGTGGCCCTTTTTCAAATTTGATTTTTTTATGATATAACTTTACAATAACTAAGAAGTTTTAATACCTTCATTTAAGGAGTATTACATTGTCTATTAAATACAATTTATTGCATTAACCTAGCATTTTTAGTTTCCGAGATTTTTAGGATTCTTTAAGTGACCCGGATTCATTGCTCTCGAGTGTATTATAACTTCCCGCCTTTTGCTACCCGAAGGTGTAGGCAGCAGCTGGTAAATCGCGACTCGCCGTTATGCTTACACCCCAAGTAGACTAGGTGGCAAACCTTTTGCCATACACCGGGTACAAAGCTTTCAATCATCGATATTTATCACACATAACTTCCGAGAAAAATTTCGAAAAGTCATTGCTGTAATCACAGATTCGACCCGCAGATCGAACCTATAACTTTTTGATTAAGAAGAAGTATGCTCGACCACTGGACCACCCATCCAAGATTTATCAATTCAATCAATTATTAGTTTCTTTAACGTGTAATGATGATGCAGGTGGACCAGACAATCCCCAATATGACCCTCAGCCGATCAACACATCTTCCGTCGCCCTCAACAATGACCTGAACACAATCGTGCAGAAGTTCTCCGAGCACTACCACGACGCGTGGGCCTCCAGGAAGATAGAGAACTCCTGGGTCTACGGGGAGTCCTATTCGGACTCGCAAAAGGCGCATCCCAGACTCAAACCTTACCATATGTTGAATGATTATGTTAGTATTTTAAATCAAAGTACTTAATTATTTAGGCTAAGCAAAAATTATTAATTTTATAGTCATAAGAATACTCTCACAACTGACACGCATCTAACGTAATTGTTAAAACAAAATTGATGCAGCTGTTTAGACTTTTTCTCTCTTCTCTGTCGTTTCGCTCTTGACAGAGCGGTTATTGACCGAGCTAGTGTTATATTAGAGGCGGACACGATTTAACACGATTTCCCGCCATTTTCATCGGTTTCCTGACTGCTGGTTCGGTTTGACACGTGGTTTATTTTGTATTTTGTTAGGATAAATGGTGCAAGGGACAGGGATATTACACCTCATGGCACGTACATGTACGTCCCATCAATAATGTACAACCACTGTACGCCCAGTAAGCGGCAGTGGTCGGTGTGCAGCGACAGACAGTTGTCGCTGAAACAAATAAAGATGACAAGATCGTAATTACGTCTTTCATTAATCGACCATTCATCTACCATCTTGAAGAAGTACCGCCTAATTAAATAGCACCTGATAAAAGAATAGTCACCTTTAACACAACCCGTTACATTGGTGACACCGGCGAACACGTAATCAACTGCTCTAACTGCCCAACATTCGTAAATGGCATAATAATACTTACTTCATATTCCAGGAGAAAGAACGTTACAAAGAGCCGGTCCGCGAATCACTGAAGGCTCTGCTAGCCATTGGCTGGTCGGTGGAACACTCCGAAGTGGACATCCCCAGCACCAATCGCAGCTCTATGAGGAGACAGTCCAAGTCTGGTGGTGTAAGTAATTCACGTGACTTTTCTTACATTATTTGTTTCATTACTCATCCGAACATTCCCTCATGGTCTTGTAATCACTGTTTGTGTATAATACTTATAAATGTACTGAATGTAATTATGTAAATATATATATTTGAATATTATATTCATTTAAACTTACTGAAAGTTTAGGTCATGATTTATTAAATTTAACAAAATTTATTAAATTTAAAATATGTGTAGAATTGAAATATACGAATAGCATTGTAAATAATTCTCGATAACTCATTAGCAGTAGCAGTTTTAACAGTGGCAGTGACGAGCAATTCGCTGCATGAATGGGCCCGCTCGACCGTTGAAATACCACGTTTCGTTCGGCGAGAGAGGCCCACTTCCCTTCCCCATCCTTTTAAATCCTACTCCCTTAAAGGTCGGAAATGGTGTTCAGGGGCGGCACTGGTCACTTACCGTCAGGTGACACGCCTGCTCGTTTGTCGTCCAATCTCATAAAAAATAAATAAATAAATGCAGCTTGGTAGATATGTATGCACGAAGTCGCAATCCCTAGTTCAAATTCAAAGCAAGATTTCATTTTTTTATTAATTGTATTGCTTAGAAAATCCACAAAATAGATCGACGGTTTTAGGTTAATTTACATTCAAAATAATTAAATAGATCTTTCGTACATGCAAACAGGATGAAGAATCTGAAAAGAAAGTGATTGGTACATACTTTATAATAGTCATGCTACTTTTATGCATATCCATTAGTCCGTCTTAATAAAGTTTGCCCCTGAGCACATGCTGAACAGAATGGCATAAAATTTTCTATTTATACGTACCTATATACTTATGTGTACATATTGCATAGGTAAACTTTGTACAGGCGATTTATATATTTAAAACTTTATGTAACTTCATAAACACTATGTTTTACTATTAAAATTTTATAAAACACCCTCCAAATAAATGAAGCCCTATCGTTTCTTTCTAATTTCGTATCTCAAAGTTGATTTCTTTTCTGTTACAGTTATATTACAAATTTATAATAGTTTAAATTTTTAATAAATATGCACAGTATTTTAAAACTTCACCAATTGACCTATTTCACAACTGTTTCTCCATTAAAAAATATGACAGTGGTAGAATCAAGCAGTTCGCTGCATGAATGGGCCGGCTCGACCGGTGAAATACCACGACCTCTCAGAAGATCGACGTAAAGTGGCTCATGCCGCGTTTCGTTCGGTGAGAGAGGTACCCGGAGGCCCACCCCTTTCCCCATTCTTTCCTTTCCCCTATCCCCTGAAGGTCGGCAACGCAACAGTAACACTATATGTGTTGCTGGTGTCCATGGGCGGCGTTGGTTGCTTACCATCAGGTGACTCGCCTGCTCGTTTGCCCTCCTATCCCATAAAAAAAAATGAAATACAATAAAATATATGCAATACCACCCAAATATCGTCTGTATAAGGTGTGAAGTTACATTACAAAGAATTAAATGGAAAAACAATTGATGTTCTTTTTTCCTTTAAAACACTTTGTTTTATGTTTAATGACGTCACCAGGCATGTTTATTAGTACCTTGAATGTGTGTGTGTTGTTTTCATATCCCCGCAACGCACAGCGCCCCCCTGATATAGTGGTGAGTTTATCAGTTACTATTATTTAAACTTATGTAAATAGAGTAATTTATTAAAAATCACAACCATCCTTCTGTACACTGAGATAAAATTATGCATGAGTTTTTGTTATTTTACGATTGTGTGCATGTATATTACATGTAAATGTGTAGGTATATCTCTGTATATGCATCCCTCTAGCTACTAAGTTCAACCTTATACATAACATATTAATCCCACTTAAACGCAGTCTATTCAGGGATTCAATTTTTATTTGTATTAACATTAATTCGTCATGGCATCATTTTATTATAAAATCGGATAAAGCAAAGTTACCAAAATCTGCTTACTTAAGCAGATTTTGATAACTTTGCTTTGTCCATAGTTAATTAGAAAATCCATACTGGTACAATGCAAATGTACATTATTATCATGGATAATTATATCATCATCATCATCTTCACCAGCCTATTGCAGTCCACTGCTGGACATAGGCCTCTCCCAATGTGCGCCACATCATTCGATTAACTGCCTTCCGCATTCAGTCTTTTCCAGCAGCCTTTCTGAGGTCGTCTGACCATCGGGCTGGTGATAATTATATATTCTATAAAATTAATGTTCATACTTTTTTTAAATACTATGTATATGGACGATCATTTTGAAATTTCTAACGATCAATTCTCTCTTCCTTGTGTAGTACCACTAACCATTTCCGCAGCTATAAAGATTAAATAAGCAATAGTAAAATTTGTTTAAAAAACCACACATAACGCGAGCTGAGGTTTGATGTAATATGTTTATTAGACCAATAATTTCGCGGGGATTAAAATTTAACCATTACTCCACCAGACCGACTCAGCAACACCATTCAACTATAATCCACATCCAGTAGACATGACCAACTTGACTCTATCGAGGGAGATGCAGAATATGGCAGAGCGGTTGGCAGAGAATGCACATGACATATGGGCGAAGAAGAAGAAAGAGGAACTTGTTATTAATGGAGGTGAGAAAAAAAAAACTTGGACTAAGTTCGTGCTACAATATTGTCTTTAATAACTAATTGTTGTTATTTGCTAATTTAATGTCTTAAATTTTCTCTAACCTAATATCTAATACAATGTATTTAGCACTCCAGCTACTAGATAGTACAGTTACTAGTACAAGATACTGAAAACTGCGTTTATGTGTGTTTAAAACGTCTAGACCAACTTTTAGCGTGGGGTTCTTTGCTTCAGACTGTGTAACAATAAAAATTACACATAACGAACGTTGAAAACAAAAATTACATTATACAAAAGTAGTTTTTTTATGGGATAGGATGGGAAACGAGCATGCGTGTCACCTGTGCGTGTAATATGTGTTGCTGGTGTCCATTGGCGGTGCAGGTTACTTACCATCAGGTGACACGCCTGCTCGTTTACCTTCCTATCCCATAAAAAAAGTTAAATTAATTTGTTAGTTTAACTATCTAGTTAGATCAGCAAATTATCATAATTGTATTTCATTTGAGATATTGATCATAATGCTAATATTGAAAAATTACTACTTTTATATAATGTCATTTTTGTTTTCAACGTGTGATAATATGTTACTTATTTGGTATTTCATATATTATATATATTATGCATTTACTGTATACTAAAAATACCTGATCAAATATTGTATCGAACATTTTTCTCATCTCAAAATGTTGCCGGCCCCTGACTGTGAGAAAATCAACCATTATACTTCTGAAAGAATCTACAATATTGAAAGTTAAAGGCATATTGATCCCTGCTTGTCTTATAATTAAATCAGAGGTACCTACTTATGTAACGTTCTATCAAATATTTATAGGTGGAATACACCCACAACTTGTTCCCTACGATCTCCTTACGGACAAGGAGAAGAAGAAAGACCGCGAGCGTTCCCAAGAGTTCCTCAAATATCTTCAATATCAAGGCTACAAACTTCATCGGCCGAGTAAAGTGACAGAAAGCACGGAACAGACCACTACTGGTGTGGCAATAGAGTTGAGATTCGCTTACTCGCTGCTCGAGAAATTAATTCAGTACATAGACAGAGCAATTATTAATATGAAACTTCTTAAGCCGTCTACAACTTTCAGCAGAAGGACCAGTTTTAAAACTAGTACCAGAGATATTAAGTTCTTTTCGAAGGTAAGCAAGCTGTCTTGTATAACAAAAGTCAAATCTGGCCGGTTTTTCTTTTTAAAACGTTCAGGGGACCTGTTATGAGCTCTTAATTCCAGCCAGCTTACGCGCTGCCTAGCGAATATTCGTATTTCCTACGGCTATTTTCAGCTAGTCTAAACTACTCATGACTGACTAAATGGAATTAGTCGTTTATGAATGGAATTAAGAGTTGAAAGACTTGAAAGCGACTACTCGTCACCGACTAGCCATTGAAAATACGTATTTGCAAGGCAGCGCCTAAGCTGGCTGGAATTAAGAGTTCACAATACGCCAGCAGTTCTATTTTCACCTATCAGATATAGTACGAGATCCCGCTGCAGAATCGTGTGCTCATCGACTATTTGTTTAAAACCAAATTTTTATGTTTGTTTGTAACTAAGAGAATATATATTTACTAGGGTGCCTATCAAAATTTGGCCGCCATTATTTTTAATTAAATTATTCTTAATTGATTTTTGGTAAAAGATTTCGTTTATTTATTTTTAAAAAAAAAATAACGTCTACATCACGGTAATTAATATGAAGATTCTAAAAAATCACGGGTGCCGTTGCACACTTGGCCACACCTCTTTGCAGCCAGGTGTAAACAGGTATAATTTCGATAAATTTATACCATTATAACCTATTTTCATTAATTATATGTCAAATTGAAGCTAATTTTTTTCTATTAATTATCATATAAAGTTGCTTAATTAAATCTGGCCGCAAACAAGGGTTACTGGCTGTTAAAAATAATAAATATTTAAGGTTCACTGCGTCGAATGTCAGTGTTCTCAACTGACATACATTGTTATTTTATTTGTGCATCTAAAAATTATTTTATTAATTAACGTAAAATAAAATTGATAAAGATGAAGTCGTGTTAAAAAGCAATGTACTCGACTTTAATAATGTATCATTCCAAAAGTGCTCGCTAATGTTATTGTTTCGTCGTAAAAAAAAATATAAAATCATGACCTTTTACTTACAATTGACTCTACTAATGATTTCGGATATCATTCAGAGTGTAAAAAAAAATTGTGGTTCTGAAGCAAAAAGATAAACAAGAATTTGAAGATTTTTGCAAAACACAAACCGTAAGTAAAAGTTGAATTGAATTTAAGAATAATATAGGTTATAGTTGCATCCGTCGTCGTTCCGGCCGATATGCCTGCTGAACGAGGCGGGGAAGCTCTTTGAAAGGGTTATCTCCGCCCGTATCAGCAGCCACCTGTCGCAGGTGGGCCCGGACATATCGGACTGTCAGTTCGAGTTCCGGCAGGGGTGCTCGACTATCGACGCGGTGCGTCGGGTGCGGGCCCTGTTTGCCAGACAAATTGCTAACTAGACCGTCGATATATCAAATCAATATTAATTTTTTGTCGCAGTTTTTAAATTTGTCATTTTGAAAAAAATACATATTTTTTGGAGTATTTATTATGTCATCTCTATTACTCCCCGGTGGTTGAGAACACTAACGTTCGACGCATGCGCAATGGCTTAAAAGCGTCGCACAGCCGGCAATCGCTGTCCTCGTCTGACAAATGATGTTACGCGCTAACTCTCTTTCACTCTACCTTAAATATTTATTATCTTTAACAGCCAGTAACCCTTGTTTGCGGCCAGATTTAATTAAGCAACTTTATATGATAATTAATAGAAAAAAATTAGCTTCAATTTTACATATAATTAATGAAAATAGGTTATAATGGTATAAATTTATCGAAATTATACCTGTTTACACCTGGCTGCAAAGAGGTGCGGCCAAGTGTGCAACGGCACCCGTGATTTTTTAGAATCTTCATATTAATAACCGTGATGTAGAAGTTATTTTTTTTTAAAAAATAAATAAACGAAATCTTTTACCAAAAATCAATTAAGAATAATTTAATTAAAAATAATGGCGGCCAAATTTTGATAGGCACCCTAGTAAATATATATTCTCTTAGTTACAAACAAACATAAAAATTTGGTTTTAAACAAATAGTCGATGAGCACACGATTCTGCAGCGGGATCTTAGACTAATACCTCTACAATTACAAGGAACAAAATTTCTCATATTTATTCTGACTTGGCATTTATTTACCTTTTAAAAGATCTAAGCAGCACATTACATTTTACAAACTCGAGTATTTTAAATGTAATAACAGAAATAAATTCATGGAACACAATGTTTTTTTGATGTTTTTGTTTTATAAAAGAAATTTAATAAGAATTTCTTTATTTACAAGCAACACAAGTCGGAATTAAAGTATTTCAAAAAGGTACAGCAGTATGGTTCGTTTAACATAACATAACATAACTTCACGCCATTGTTACCCGAAGGTGTAGGCAGCGGCTGTTAAGCCTCGTCTCGCCGTTATGTTTACGTCCCAAATGGAATAGGTGGCGAACCTATTGCCATACCGGGCACAAAGTTTTCAGTCATCGGTATTCATCACACATAACTTTCCGAAAACAATTTCGAAACGTCATTGGTGTGAGCCAGTGTCAGGATTCGAACCACGACCTCTGAATTCAGAAACCGTGTGCTCGACCACTAGACCACCGAGACTTCTTCGTTCGTTCGTTCGTTTATGTATAACATAAAAAAAACTTATGTTATATTATTTAAATAATAATTTAGTTGATATCTATCACCTTCATTTGCAATTTAGAGCATAATTTCACTAGTGTTCTGTACATAATATAGTTTACACAGGACACGTATTATTCGTTAAAATTTTAAAAGAAATTCTATCATATAATGATACACTCACCGTTCACATATCACAGATTTGATTCCTTACCAAGGCATGCATTTGTCAAATGGACATTAGATATTATTTCATCTCAAATAGAACATGTCACTTGCCTACATCGCACACCTACACGCCAAAGGTGTAGGCAGGAGCATTTTTCCCTCTACTCGCTGAAATTGTACAACTCAAATGTAATAAGTGGCGGAACTTACTGCCATACACCGGGCACAATGTTGTTACTCGTCGACATTTATCAAACATAACTTCCGAATGTAATTCCGCAAATTTAGTATGTGGCGGGATTTGATCACGATCCATCTTGATTCCAAAGTGGGGTGCTCCATTTTCATGTCCCTTATGTTCTAATACTAATTGTATTTAATTGTAGGTGGTGCTACCACTCATGGAGAAATACTTCTCGACACATAGAAGTTACTTCATAGCAGTGGCAACTGCCACGAATAACGTTGGTGCTGCAAGTTTGAAGGAGAAAGAGATGGTCGCTGCGTTATTCTGTAAGCTGGCAAGTTTGTTGAGATCCAGGTAAGTCATATGATGAAAGAACACGATATTAACTGATTTAAGAAAGCATCTTTGGTGTTTTCAAAAGCCCATTATAATACAATTTTCGATGGGTAGGCTGGCGGCATTCGGTCCAGACGTGCGGATCACAGTTCGCTGCCTCCAGGTGCTAGTGAAGGGCATCGACGCCAAGTCTCTCGTCAAGAACTGCCCAGAGTTCATTAGAACGTCGATGTTGACATTCTTCAATAACGTCGCTGATGATGTGGGGCATACTATCATGAATCTCCAAGATGTAAGTTTTTTTTTTTTTGCAAATGAACTGAGAGTACTTGAAACCGCAACGGTTAAGAACAGTGGCTCCTGTGTGGTAGGTCTAGGGTGCAAATCCGACTACACACAAATATGATAAAATCAATTCTTTTTCGTACCTTCAAGCATTGTCCTCGCACAGGTATGAGAAAAAAATGGAAAAAATTCAAAGTGACTATTTAAATGTTCATTACAGGGTAAATACGCACACCTCCGCGGTACTCACTTGAAGACCTCGACATCTCTGGGCTACATAAATGGTGTACTGCTTCCAATACTGACGGCGATGTTCGACCACCTCGCTAACTGCGAGTATGGGGCCGATCTGCTATGTAAGTGTTTTATCGATAATTCACTGGTAATAAGAAACTTTATGAAATTTTGTAACAAATTTATTTCTTACACTTTCATAACACTAAAAATGATCTCTGTAAAGAGTTCGAAACTTCGGGAAATAAATGGAAAATACGCTCTAAATAAACGCGATATAATCCATAGAAGTTGTTTTAGTGTTATTTTGTAACAATTTTGTGCTCTTTTTGAATATCATAAAATAAAATGTGAAGTTAAAATTACTGTTGGCTAATAGGCACAAGGGTGCTGGGTAGTCTACGTTGTGTTATTGATTGCACGGGGATACAAACAAGTGTAGGATCTTGGTACTCCTATCATTTACTGGTATAAATAAAAGTTTAGTCCAATTGTCCACTCTTATTTACTCTACTCTAGTGGTACTCTTGTTTCAAATCGTGAGCGTCGTAATTAGTTCATGAATGACATGTTGTTCTATTTTAATTTCATATTTTCATTATTTTATTTACTTGTGATGAATGTAATGAATTACATTCATTTATTTCATAAATTAAATTTGTTTGTACATATAAATTATATGTGTAATTTACTAGTTGACCCAGCAAACTTTGTTTCGCCTCAAGAGCAATAAGAAGAATATACCTACCATCGTGGACCTTTCGAAGGTGTAAAATAATGTAGTACATTGTTTTGATCTATCACTTCAGGGTTCAGCCAGCGTTTACAATTGAAGCGCTAAATATCGAAAATTATCACTTTTACTAAACTAAATATGAATTATACATACAAACCACCCCGTTGACACCCTTTACCTTACTTATTAAAAAAAAAAACCCGCATCAAAATCCGTTGCGAAATTTCAAAGATCAAAGAAGATATAAGAAGTATATAAGAGGACATACAGCGAAAAGTGATTTTGTTTTACACTATGTAAAATGATTTAACTTATTTGATACACATATAATTTCTTTAATTTTTTTATACATATTTAATTTACTAGGGTACATTTTTTTTATTGCATATTTGGTGGTTAAGAATTAATAACTATTTAAAATATATTCCATAGAATACATAATATATTTTATACCATACTTTTAAATTAAACTTCTACCAGATTTTAATAATTTCATTCATCGCTTGAATCATTTGACGAGGAAGTGCTATCACTACTGTCACTGCTAGAAGAACTGCTATGTCCTTTATTATGTTCATTCTTCTCTCTAAATTCTGCCCTACATTTTTGCTTGCAAGCTTTCTCGAATATATGTTTCTTCTTTTCGGTACAATTACTAATGTCGCATGCTTTTTTGTAGGAATATGTACAAGCGTTGTGGCATTTTTCTTGGGATGTCTTAATACATGCTTTTTCATAATGAGTTCTTAGACTATTCAGTGGTTTTTCATCGGTTTGGTTCTGGGTCTCAACAATAGTTGGCTGAAACGTTAAAAATAAATATCCTTTGGAATTATTCCTTATGAGGTGTGTAAGAATCATGCATTATGGCACTCTGTTCTCTCTGCCTACCCCCCACAAGGGTCTTTGGGCGTTAAGTCATGTTTGTGTCATATATATTTGTAAAGTTCATAGGGACCAGTTAAGAGTTTAACGTACCTTTTCGTTCATTCGCGCCATTTGACACAACGTTGATATATCTCTGTCTGTCATTGCGTCTGCTGTAATTTGTTTCACAATTTTGTTAGTAGATACCTAGTTGAAATAACAGTGGTAGAGCCACGTAGTTCGCTGCATGAATGGGCCGGCTCGACCTATATAATACCACGACCTCTCGGAATATTGACGTGAAGTGCCTCGTGCCACGTTTCGTTCCATAGATGTACTAATATTCATCACTGACAGCGCAACCGCGTTTATTAGATTTTTAGGGTATTTACATTTCAACACATGAACATTCACTATGTACAAGTTGACACTTTGAAGCGCTTTTTACGCACACATTTATAAGTCACTCACACATCAAAAACCCATTTTCGGTCTCGGTGTTTGGGTGACTATTGCCGATCTATTATTCTTATATCTATGTTTCGTCCGGTGAGAGAGGTATCCCGATCCCCTTTCCCTTTCCTTTACACTCCTACTCCCCTAAAGGATGGCAAACGACCACGGTGTTGATGGGTGGTGAGAAGTTGCTTACCATCAGGTGACCCATTTGCTCGTTTGCCCTCCTATCTCATAAAAAAAGAAATAAGCTAAATATTAATACGAAAAGCGACAACTTTGTAGACTCAAAGCTAATCTTTGTAATTTTGACCACTTATATTTTATACAGAGATGCTAATGACGACCACCAGTTACAATATTTACCATCCTTATATTTTGTATTTTTTTTTAACCCAAACATCGTATTTTGTATATTTCTTTAGCTTTATTCTTTTATAATACATTTTTTATCTTGGTTTTTTCAAATTTATGGTACAATTATATTATGTAATTTTTTGTGAAATAACTTAACATAACTTCACGCCTTTTTCTACTCGAAGGTGTTGGCAGCGGCTGTTAAGCCTCGACTTGCTGTTATGTTTACATCCCAAATGGAATAGGTGGCGAACCTATTGCCATACCGGGCACAAAGTTTTCAGTCATCGATATTTTTCATTACTACTATAATTATAACTTCCGAAAAGAACTTCGAAAATACTTAGGTGTGAGCCAGTGTAAGGATTTGAACCCGCGACTGATTAATAAGATTAAGCGATTTACAATGTCCCACTATCGTGTTCCGGTCAGTTAGACGTGAAAGAGCAAAACTCCTAACAAAAACGACTAAAAATCACTAACTCAATTTAGTTATCTGCCTATTGCCTACCCCCTAAGAACAGTGGCGTGATTATTTATAGCCTATGACCATTTCTAGGTAATCATCTATAACCATACCAAATTTCATCAAAATCCGTTCAGCCGTTTAGGCGTGAAAGAGTAACAGACAGACAGACAGAGTTACTTTCGCATTTATAATATTAGTATGGATGTATATTCGAATTATGCATGTAGAATGCATGTATGTATTTGTATTGTTGATTTATTTATCTATTAATTTTATTGTGTTTGTTGTACACATTTTATTACCCTGCACACTCAATTTTTCCTCTATCGCTCAAAGTGCTTGCTGGTGGAAAACTCAATAGTGGGTTAAGCACACCTTTATACATTAATTCATTATATATTTGTATAATTATGTAATGTTATTCTTGTTGTGTGCAATAATGTAATAATCATAACAATAAGCATACAAAATTGTCTACAAAACGCTTTAATGTACTCACTATCGTTGCTTAATTTGCTTTTTTTGGGGTTCTTAGATAATTTTGGTACACTTCTTTTTAGGAGCTTTTCGTCGTCATTTGAGATATCTTTTGAATTTGAATCAGAGTCCACATCTGCGTCTTTATTTGAGGCGTTTGTATTATCTTCTCCGTCCTCCGAGTCGGCTGTATTATTTTTTTCGTCCCTCGATGGAGTGAAAGTGTTAATACAACCTTTCTTCGAAAATTTGTCATAGGAATCTTTGAATCTTGACGTGCATTTTTGATTTTTACAAGTAAACAGTAACGCAGCTTTGCATGCCTTAAGAAAAGAGAAACAATTTTTAACTTACATTAATAAGTCCATACAATACATATTACAATACCATTATATATATATTATATAGCCATTTACTTAATTTTTAGTGTGAACATCATCATCATCAGCCTATTGCAGTCCACTGCTGGACATAGGCCTCTCCCAATGTGCGCCACAACATCCGATTCTCTGCCTTCCGCATCCAGTCTTTTCCAGCAGCCTTTCTGAGGTCGTCTGACCATCGGGCTGGTGGGCGTCCTACGCTACGTTTGCCAAGACGCGGTCTCCACTCTATGACCTTCTTACTCCATCTACCGTCGGTCCTTCGGCAGATGTGACCAGCCCATTGCCACTTCAGCGAGCTTATTCTACGAGCTATGTCGGTTACTCCAGTTCTCTGGCGGATATACTCATTCCTGAGTTTATCTTTCAGAGATACCCCGAGCATAGCCCGCTCCATAGCTCGCTGAGCGACTTTAAATTTGTGGACTAGCCCCACCGTGAGTGTCCACGTTTCGGCACCGTAGGTCATCACTGGTAAGACGCACTGGTCAAAGACTTTGGTCTTCAGACATTGCGGTATAGGCGAGCTGAAGACTCGACGTAGTATGCCGAATGCAGCCCAACCAAGCTGAATCCTCCTTTCGGCCTCCTTCTCGAAGTTTCGTCTACCTAACTGGATAATTTGGCCTAGGTAGATGTATTTGTTTACGACTTCGAGAACTGACCCTTCGACGTTTATCGGTCCGGGCACGACATGTTCATTGAACATGACCTTGGTCTTGTCCAAGTTCATGCCCAAACCGACACGCCGGGAGGACTCGTCCAGGCTGCGCAGCATTCCGCTTAACTGTTCCAGCGACTCTGCCATTACAACGATGTCGTCGGCAAACCGAAGATGCGAGATGTACTCACCATTCACGTTGATACCCTGTCCAGTCCAATCCAATGTCTTGAAAACGTCCTCCAGAGCATTGGTGAAAAGTTTGAGAGATATAACATCTCCCTGTCTTACACCTCGATTCAGCTCGATGGAGTTTGTCGCCTGGTCCTGTATCTGGACAGCCATCGTGGCGGTGTCATACAAGCATCTCAGCACCTCGATATAACTCCAGTCAATCCAAGATCGCTGCAGTGCATCCAGAACTGCCCAAGTTTCGATGGAGTCGAAGGCTTTTTCGTAGTCCACGAATGCCATACACAGCGGCTGATTGTACTCTTCGGTCTTCTGTACAATCTGCCGAACAGTATGGATGTGGTCCCCGGTACTAAAGCCTTTTCGAAACCCGGCCTGCTCCGGAGGCTGGAATTCGTCGAGTCTTGCAGCGAGACGATTCGTGACGACCCTTGAGAACAACTTGTAGATATGGCTCAAGAGTGAGATGGGTCTGTAATTTTTCAGTAAGGTTTTATCACCTTTTTTGAACCCTTCACCTTTTCCGTCATACACCCTGGTGTATGACGGAATTAAAAAGGCTTGCTAATTCCTTTAGGATAGGACTCCCGCCGGCTTTTAGAAGCTCTGTAGTAATTCCGTCATCACCGGGTGCCTTGTTGTTCTGGAGTTGCCCGAGAGCCGCACTAATCTCGCTTTCAGTGACATCGGGAATGTCCTCACTATAGTGACGCGTTAGCGGGACTCTGTGGTCATCATCGCTGTGTCCGGTTAGCTTGGTTATCCCTGTGGAATAAAGAAGCCCATAAAAAGATTCGATCTCTGCGAGAATCTCAGGCCTAGAGGTGACGATACGTCCATCCGCAGTTTTCAGCTTCATCAGATGGGACCTTCCAAGCTGCTGAGCGAACACTTTCGACCCTTTGTTGCGGTCGATTGCGTTCTCGATTGCTCGCGTATTCGATCGACGAAGGTCGCGCCGCATCAGCTTTCTAATGTGCTGGTTTAGGCTTTTCCATTCTGACGAAGACAGCTGATCGGATGGAGTTTCTCGCCTTTGCCTCATCAGCTCGAGTGTCTCAGCAGAGAGCTTGGACTCCTTTTTCTGCGATCTCGGGAACAGCCTTTGAGACACTTTCCTCAGCGTGTTGACCACAGTGTCAGCTTTTTCGTCCACGTTGCCTGTGGTTTCCAGCAGGTCGAATCGATTTTTAAGTTCCATTTGAACTTTTCGGTTTCGGCTATTTGGAGTGGCGTAGGTCGGATAATAGACCTTATCTTCCGGGTCCTTTCAGCTTTTAAGTTAATATTTAGATAGCCTCGAAGAAGTCGGTGATCACTTCCAGTATTGAACCTGTTGATCACAGAGACATCTCTAAATATATGCTTACTATCCGTAATGATAAAATCTATCTCGTTCCTTGTCACCGAATCGGGGCTTCGCCAAGTCCACCTCCTGTGGAGACTCTTCTTGAAGAATGAATTCATCAAGAAAAGCCTTTCAGACTCCAGGAAGTTGACCAGCATCTGGCCCCTGTGATTCCGGCACCCCAAGCCATATGGACCGATTTTCGTTTCGCCGCGTTCTTGTACTCCCACTTTGGCGTTGAAGTCCCCCATAACAACGTTGTAGTGAGCCTTGGCGGTACAATGTATTGCTTTCGCAATATCCTCGTACATCGCCTCCGCTATCTCGTCAGAGTATGTCGAGGTCGGCGCATATACCTGTATTACTTTCAGGGTGTACCTGTTGGTGAGTTTCAGTACAAGGTACGCTACCCTGGTCGACACACTGCTGATCTCCACAACGCTGCTAACGAGGTCCTTGTGAACGAGGAAACCGACATCCCCCTGGGAGAGCTGGTCACTTTCCCGAAAGTAGAGTAAGTTGCCTGACTGTAAGGTTATCGTGTCCTCCTCCTCTCGCCGGACTTCAGATAACCCTAGAATATGCCAGTTCAAGCAACCCAGCTCCACTTCGAGTTCGGTGAGGTGTTGGTCCAGCCGAAGACTGCGTCCATTATAAGTGGCCACGAGTAGTTGTTTTTGGCAGCCTGCCGTAACCCGGAGATTCTTCGCACCCCATGTCCCACCGTTACCACGACCGCTGCCTTGGCCGGGAATAGCGGGACCACCGGGAACTGGGGGCCGTTTTATTGGTGCTTTTTCCATAGGGAGGTTTATGCCCATAGTCCCCACGCTGGGCAAACGGGTTGGAGACCGCAGGGGTAAACCTCTTATAGATAAGGATGCTGCTGCCCGTCCCTACCACGAACATTTAGGTTGACCAATGTTTTTGGGATGGTTATACCGCCAGCCTTCGGTTTTGTGCAGTGTAAGCTTGTCAGCCGTATGTTTTTATTTCGCTCCCGGCTGACTGAGAGTTGTGAACAATACAATGTAAAACAAAATTTAGAAAATTAGTTAAACCAGTATATTTAATTCTAGTCTCGGTGGTCCAATAGTCGACCATCCCGCTTCTGAATCAAGAAGTCGCGGGTTCAAATCCTGGCTCACACCAATGACTTTTCGAAACTATTTTCGGAAGTTATGAGTGATATATATATCGATGACTGAAAACTTTGTGCCCGGCATGGCAATAGGTTCTCCACCTATCCCATTTGGTACGTAAACATAACGGCGAGACGAGGCCACCGCCTATAGCTTCGGGTAGGACAAGGAGTGAAGTTACGTTATATGTTATGTTAACTTAACCAATTTTGCTACACCTTCAAATTTAATATTGTTGATGTATGTCAAACTATGTATATTTTTGTTTGCTATTAACAGTATACTTACCTTGTAACATTTTCTAATAACAAGTTTTAAACAAGCATCTCCATATACCGTTCTCAATGCATTAGCATTTAACTGGACCTCATCATCGTCATCTCCTTCAGCGGAATTAAAAATATTTACATAATCCTTTTCATCTGCTACCTGAAACTCAACATTTATCTTCAATCTAATCTAAAAAGCATGTAAAAAGAACCCTGAATTGTTTTATATTGATTATATGTGGTACACGAACTTGTTTACTGACTTCCAATTAACTTATTTATTGATTAAGGTTACAAGTTGTATATCATATCGCTACGATTAATTCTAGTCATCTTTTTAGTGGGAAGAATATATAAAGTTTCTAAGGACTAGTCTTTCAGAACTTCGTTCCGCGCAAAAGTCAATGAGCAGAATGAGTTTTGTTAAAACATTTATATCAAATTGTCATTTTTTTAGTCAAATAAAAATCTAATCAAATACATAGAATACAAATATTACTTCGGTTACCACCAAGAGTATGTGTACAAAATTTAATATAATAGTTAATTCAAGCATTCGAAAAAATATCGAATAATAGTAAATACATACTAACATTTTTATTTTGTTTATTTTTAACCTTCATTGTTATATCGACTTTCTTTTTACGTAAATTTATAGGTGGTGTGGAGTTTGTTTTGGTTTGTAATGCAACATCTTTGAAATCACGAGATTTTTTAAATCTGGATCGGAATGCGCTTTTCATGGTGCTTGAGACATTTATTGATCCATATTTTTCTTTACTTGTTTTGATCTTTGAAGTATATCTATGCAAAACATTAGATTTATTTATTTTATTTGTATCAATCGCAATTTTAAATACACCATCATTTTCTTTTACTGACTTTTGTTTAGGAACATTTTCGATGTTTTTAGGCGTGCTCCTGAATTCGTTTATAAATTTTATCTCGAAAATTAAATTTTTCTTGCCATCAGTAGATGATAAGGGTAGTAACGCACGTTGTGTTGCTTTATCTTGTATCTGTCCGTTTTTTGTCGTTGATGTTTTCGGTGGTGTCTTGGTACGTTGGATATCTACGTATTTCTTATTCTCTGATAATTTCATCATCTTTTCACTGTTTATCGTAGTTAATTCTATTTCATTAGACGAATCCATTTCAGTTGCAGGGTCATTGTCCAAGGCTGTTCTTTTCCTTGCAGTTTTTGAGTCCCTATAACCTTCAATGTTTTTTAAAATATTTGATGAAGAATGTTTTGTATTTTCAGAAACTCCATGGAAACTGTTTTCCTTAGATATGTCTTTAAAATTATCATAATTGTTAATTATGTCTTTTAAGACTTTGTTAACTCGCTTTATTTTCTGGAATACGTCAACAACTATTTTTTCCGATGTATTTAATTTGTCGTCCGCATTTATTTTGGCCACCTGAAACGCCTTTTTTTACTAATTTATCTCACTTGTAAAAGGTAATAAAGTAATTTAAATCAGAGAGTAAAATATGTAAAAATTACTACACGAATTTATATATATCATAATATTTACCAATAAAATCAAATAAAACGTAACACTACACCACAGGAAAAACAACATTTATTTATATTTATACGAGCGACTTTTATGAATGGAAAAATAAATTGATTTCACTGTCGCCTTATGTTTGATCTAACAACTTCGTAATATTTCTATATATTATTGTTATTGTTTTGATAAAAATATTAACTTATATTTTCCACTGACTATACCTGTGGCATAATTCGTATGTTCGTGTTCTTATAAATTGTGTAGTCTTGGCAGTTATATCATTTCAAATGTATGGTGTAAAATCATTATTTAAATATGTTTAATTTAAGTTATATTTTATTTATATAATTCAACCAAAATAGAAAAAAAAAACAAAGTTTTATTTGTGTGAACTCGCCACAGTTACCAATTTATTGGTTTTATTTATGAAATTTGATGTTATTAACATTTTATTATCAACAGCATAATAACAGTTTAACTAATCACTCGATTTATCTGACGATGAACTACTCTCACTACTATCTGAAGAGCTGCTGTATTTTTTAGTTTTCTTATATATTCCCATGAACGCTATTCTGCATTGTTGTTTACAAGATTTTCCGAAAGTCCTTCTCTCTTCTTCCTTACATTTACCGTCTTCGCACGCTTTTTTATATGAAAAGGTACAGGCGGCGTTACATTTTTCTCGGGTTGCTCTTATACATGCTCTTTCGTATCTGTCCCTAAGTATATTCAGATGCGTTCCATTAGATTGACCATTAACATCACCTGTCTGAAATCAAACATATCAAGAAATTCTTGTCTTTAATTCCAATTATAATTAAACTTATCGTCGGCTTTCCAACTCTTTTTTGCATTCTTTATTCAGTTTTTTTATCTTGACATTTCGGATATTTTTGTTTCCTACCTACATCGACTCAAAAAAGCAAACTTTTATACACCGTGAATTTATAGTCGTTTTGGAAACGAAACAGGTGAATTTGGAATAACTCATAGAACTATTAAGAATGGATAAATTAATTGTAATACTTAATATTAAAAAGTTTTAATTTTAATAAATATTTTCACTCGTTCGAGTTAGGAAATAGTAACGCATCGCCATTTTATTCAAACACATTGTGAATGAAGCGCGCCATAAGGACAACGCGCCGCAGCTCAGCTGATACCTACCTACCTACCTACGGCGGCGCGACAGAACGAGCGAGCGAGTACTTACCTATCGTATTTCAAAGTTATTATTTAAAATAAAATACATAAAGTAGGTTCAAGTTTTAAGTAGAAATATTTAAATGTGATGTATGATAGAAATATTTAAAAAAGGAATTAATTCAATACACTAGTCCCTCAGCACAGAATAATCAACTTTTAAAATAGGAAAAAAAAACATAGCATCACCCCTGTATTCCTGAAAGAGTAGGTAGAGGTGTATTACACACCCACGGTTTCAATCAACTTTTACATACCTCTAACAGTTTGTTTACATTTCTCTGTATCGAAGCAACTGCTCGAAATGGAGTCCCCCGCGTTCAATACACAAACGTGCACGTTTTACACTGTTGTCTTTTAGTTTTCTCAATGTATTTCTATTGCTTTTAACTTTATCAAATGCGTCCACTATCGCTCTGCGTAACTCATCACGGCTTTCGTGTTCACGTGTGTAAACGAGTCTCTTTATTTCCGACCACAAGAAAAAATCCAGGGGTGTTAAGTCCGGGCTTCTCGGTGGCCAAGTCACAGGCCCGCCCCGGCCTATCCACCGATCACTAAACTGATTATTTAAGTATGTACGCACTGCACTTGCGTAATGAGCCGGACAGCCGTCGTGTTGGTAGTACATACCTCTTGTGTACGCTAACGGCACATCCTCTAGTAACTCAGATATGACTGTTTGTAACATCTCTAAGTACGAGTTGCCGGTTAGATGACCTTCGATAAAAATAGGCCCTATTAATTGGTCGTTAATAATACCGGCCCAAACATTTACACTGAAACGAACCTGATGGTGGTCTTCTCGGATCAAAAGGGGGTTAATAAGAGCCCAGTAATGTTCATTATGCACATTGTACAGTCCCACTCGAGTAAACAGTGATTCATCCGTCCACAGTATGTTGGCGTTTGTATTATTTAAAAACCACTGACAAAAGGCGATTCTTGCTGGTGCATCACTGTTGTTAATTACGTGAGCCTTACGGAAATGGTACGGGTGTAGTCCGTGAGTATTTAATATTTTCCATACAAAATATTGGCTAACATCAAATTCTCGTGCCGCCATTCTCGTGCTTCGCCGCGGATCGCGCTCGAAGTACTCCAGAATATCTTCTTCAATCTCCGGCGAATAATTTAAACTTCCTCGGCCTTGCGCATGAGTCGGCGCACGGAATTGTCCATGGTCGAGAAGGCGCTGGGTTACAGCTAAGATGGTGGGCGTAGAGGGAACTTGAGGACTTTCAATTCCTCGCAGCCGTAGCGCATCCAAGTGCTCTGGCTGGGAATACAAACGCCGGGCCTCTTCTAGATTGTAGTTGGCAATAGCATACAGCTGTACCATTGCCAAGTACTCCACATTTGAGTATTCGTACTGACGACTCATTTTCGCGCGGAACGTAAACAATACAAGCGTGTCAACACGGGATTGTCACACAGTACTAAAGAGAAGGAAGAAAGGACGCCTGTTGTGCGGAAGTGCGGGGATGCGCAAGAGTGGTGGTAGGTGCGTGATTGGCTGGCGGCGCCGACATAGCGATGTCGGCGTCTTTAATGGTGAATTTGATTTTGTGTGAAAAATTGTGAATGACATCGATAGTAAAATACATAGTATTTGATTTACGTGAGATTGAGTAGCGTTACTACCGTTTCTCACTTTTTCACTATAAGAGATATGAATCTCGATGTTGATAAAATAAAGTATTTTTATTTTATGAAATTAACGTTATATATAGCTTCTCGTATTGATATATAATTCAAATTTTTCGTTTCCAAAACGACCTTAAATTCACGGTGTATATGCACTTATCTGTGTTTTACTAAATAATAAAATAATTGGATGGTTATGTAGGTTCAGTTCATACCTTATTGTTCTGTGCCAATTCACAATACGTTGATAAATCTCTATTTATTATGTCAGCATCTGTAATTTGAAATTGCGTTCAGATATTTAAAAAATATTTTCCTGATGTAACAAAATAGACCATTGAAATGTTATATGATCTTTCCATTTCTTGGAGGACAAAATTTTGTTTTTGGAACATGTGGAGACGGTCAATAGAAGCTTAACTTTAAGTTTGTAGGGTCGCCATCTTTGTCATTCGGTCGCCATCTTGAAAGAAGGCGTTAAAAAAAATATTTATTTTGAGATATCTCGGAAACTATGCGTCTTACAAATTTTCAATTTAAGGCGAAAGTTATATAAACATATTTTTGTAGGCAAGATAATTTGCTACAAATCATGTCGCAACAAACCACCCACGTGTCCCAAAAATAAAATTACGTCCTCTAAGAAATGCAATTGTTGGTCCTTAAATTGTAACATTTCAATGGACTAATATAGAGGTATGAAAAATCGTTACTTTTTTGCTCTGATCTGTAATTCACGTCAGCAAACAGTGTGTCACATTGTTCCTTATGTGTTTTTCTAAATACTTTTTTAACAGAACTGCTACATCTCCTATGGCAAACGTCTTTAAGTGCATCTTCGCAAGCCTTAAACAATTAATCAACTAGTATAAAATTATACATCATTGTTAGGCGAGTAGTTTTTTTTAATAAGGAATGAGCCTTTTCTCTCTTATGGGGATTTCTTCCCCGCGTTGTCACATGAAGAGTTGACGACTTTACTCATGATCATGAATTTCAGATTCATTTAAAGCTAGATACCTAACTATGAAGTGTGAGGGAAGTTATAACGACGTATGGATAAGTTCAGATTTAAAATTCACCCTGATTAATCAGCAATTCCCAGAGTGTCTACGCAACAGAAGCAATATACAACCCTAGAACAAGGCAGCATTAAATGAGTCATTATATCTATTGTAGGCGATTTAATGTTAACAGTGGTAATCTTGCAGTTCGATGCATGAATGGGCCGGCTCGACCGATAAAATACCACGACTTCTCGGAATATCGGCGTGTAGTGGCTCGTGCCACGTTTCGTTCGAAAGTGTAAGAGGTATCAGGAGATCCCCTTTCCCTGTATTTTTCTTTTGTCCTACTCCCATAAAGGACGGCACCGCACCACGGTTTTCATGGGCGGTGAGAATTTACTTACTACCAGGTGACCCACTTGCACGTTCGCCCGCCCTCCTAACCCATAAAACAAATCCTAAGAGATCACTAGAATCCTTTACCAATAAAAATATAGTAAAATGTATCTGCTTATGGCCAGCCGTAACATTTTATCAACGGCATAATTTACTTTACCTTATTACATTTCAAAATAACAAATCTTAAACAAGCATCTCCGTAGGCCTTCCTCAAAGTATCAGTATTAAACTCTTCCTTGACCAAAATTTCATATTTTTCAGTGACATTAGAAACTTCTTCATTCTTGTTTTCATCTTCTGACTGGAAATCAAAAATGGTAAACGATTAAACAGTAAAAAAACAAATTATACATACAACAAACATAAATATAATATTAAAAAAATAACAAAAACAAAGGAACTTTTTATGGATTATATCGTGTTTATTTAGAACTTATATGCTATTTATTTCCCGACGTTTCGAACTCTTTACAGAACTCATTTTCACGAGTAAGAGTGATCTCTGTAAAAAGTTTGAAACGTCGGGAAATAAATAGAAAATAAGTTCTATAGAAACGCGATATAATTCATAAAAAGTTGTTTCAATGTTATGAATGTGATTCGCGAAAATCTAAAAAATAAATATGAAAAACAAAAGACCTACGCTTTCACCCGAAATTGATATATGCACTTCCTTTTTGGGCAACATCAGGGGCGCGTAGTTTTCCTTGCCTTGACGAATAATACTTTTTTGCGCTTTTTTAGAGTCAAAAATAATGTCTCCACCATTGAATAATTGAATCGGTTTCGCCGTACTTTGAACATCTTTAGATATACTTATATTTGCTTGCTCTTTTCGTTGTTTATATCTGTGTGATTTTTTTACACTCTTAAAATCACTTTTTTTACCTGATTCCTTCACGGGTTCACTGCTATGCTGAATATTAAATCTCATTTTCTTATTTCCACTATCTACTACCTTTAATATAGTGTCCTTCTTTTTCGTTTTATTTTTCAACGGCCTCTGTGTTGTTAATTCATTCATGTTCTCTTGAGTGTTAGTAAATTCATTATCAAATTTAATAGCTAAACCATTGTCTTCTTCGCTTTCAGTTGATAAAATTGATAGTTTATCACTTTGAGCTGTTATTTGTTTTGATCCTTTGAATTTTACTGTTGAGGTTACTGTGGGTGTTATTCTGGTCTTGTCACTCGTCTCACTTTCGAATGATTCATCTAACTTTATATCTTTTTCAATAGACCAAATCATTTCAGTTGCAGGATTGTTTTCTAAATCTGTTCTCTTTTTTGCCGTAGTGCCGTTTTCTGTTTTATTTGCCCTTTGTGATAGATTATTGGGCTCTGCGTTAACATCTTTAATTTCTTCTGACTCGTAGATTATTTGCAACTTTTTGTAATTTTGTATCAAATCTTGTAGGACCTTGTTGACCCGTGTAATATTTTGGATTACACCAGAAAATAGTTTTTCGGATCTAAAATGTTTTTCCATCGCTTCTATGCTGACCATCTGAAAAGTCGTAGGTACATGTATGCTCTTTACTAATTGCTATTTTTGAAAACTATATAAACATGAATTTAATGAAACTTCATCTTGTTATATCTAATAATTTTGTAATCATCCTTTAACCATTGCTTTCAAACATTATACCACCTTCACTTAATAAATTAACAGGGAATGAACGAAAGGAAATAAAAAATACCCAAAGATGTGGGATTGTACTACCAATAACTCCATAGTCTACAAAGTGAATATTTTCCTCCCATGTAATATTATCGCTAGATATTGGGCACAATTTAGGTATCAATGCACAATTTAGGTATCAAAGGTCCTGAAACTTATGTATACCAGAATCCGATCTCTAGACCTCTGAATCTGAAGCCCAAGAGTCTGTCACACTGAGCCACCTCGACTGTAATGGAAGTTAACGTCTAATTACCGAAACGGTCAAGTATAACGTAGCACTGCACCACACAAAATGCATCATACCATACACTATACGTGACTTTTGTGAATATAAATTTATTTTATTTATGCGCAATTTTATTTTTATTACTTTTACAGCGACGAAAGTTTCTCGTATATTATTTTATGTAGAATAAAAACGTTAACTTGTGTTTACCGCGGATTTTCTTGCCTACCTGCATATGAAAAAATGAAAGTTCGGAAAAAGAGACCATTTTTTTGTTAGAGCGCCAACTTTCGAACAATCGATAGCATGTTGGTGAAAACCTTATAATATAACCTAGCGGATGGATATTTAATAAGATTATTCGTGCTTATCTTATTTGAGTTAGTTAGAGAGATGTTAGGACAAACAATGGTGGCTGGATCAAATCGTGTCTGCAACCTTATTTTCTAATTTCCACAATTTAATTCACATAATAATCAGTATTATGTAACTCCAAATTGAGTTTAATAGTGACATTTCTTATAATTGATTGGTTGGCAATATTTTTATCCTAAATATTCTACATTGTTAAGTTTAAATATTGTTTTTGTTCACAGTGGACGAAATCCAAGTGGCTTCATACAAAATGTTGGGTTCCTTGTACGCGCTCGGTACTGACGCCACATTGACACACGAGAGGAAATACTTGAAGACGGAAATTGAAAGGCACAAACCTGCTTTAGTAAGTGTTCACAAATATTACTTTTATCTAATTTTCGTAAACAAGATATTGTAAAAAAAACACTCGATCAGAACTAGAACCCACACGGGTCTATCCAAGATTTTTGTTTTTCAACTTTTCGTCTATACACTTTCTAAATAATTGAGGTATGACTTCTGCCTTTTGTTACTTCTACCAGCTACGAAATCCACAATTCAGTATATTTTTTAATCTTTGTACATTAGCACATATTCTCACGGATGAATACTTATATCAACAGGGTTCAAGTCTTGGTGCATTCAGTTCAACATTCCCGGTAGCATTCTTAGAGCCACATCTGAACAAACACAACCAGTTCTCACTGCTCAACAGGATCGCCGATCACTCACTAGAAGCACAAGGTAACATTATCTTACTAAAAATAACTCACCTATCGGTGAAATACGATGTCCCTTTTTTGTAAGCTAGAAAACGCTTTATGCACACCCCCGCCTGGGGGCGGCCGAGGATAGTGTGGCACTCCCTTAACCTTAATGCACTGTTCTCCAATGCTATCCCAGGGTTACCCACCAAAGCCCGGCGGAAGCCTTCCTCCGGCGTGCGCGTGGCCCAAGAAAACGTATGCCCTCTTGACCACCCAGTGGTCGTCCTCAATTACAGAATAACCACCAGCACCACCAAAATGATGATACTTATAGAAAGACAAACTGGTCTTGACCTCTAACAAAGGTAGAGCCAAGCAGTTCGCTGCATGAATGGGCCGGCTCGACCGGTGAAATACCACAACCTCTCAGAAGATCGACGTAAAGTGGCTTATGCCGCGTTCCGTCATGTGAGAGAGGTACCCAGAGGCCCACCACCCATCCCCATCTTTCCCTATCCCCTATCCCTTAAAGGTCGGCAACGTAACAGTAACACTATATGTGTTGCTGTTGTCCATGAGCGGCGTTTGTTGCTTACCATCAGGTGACACGCCTTCTCGTTTGCCCTCCTATGCTATAAAAAATGCTATTTTTTATTTTTAAACTGAAGATAACTCATGTTGCGATTTAATATATTAATCAAATATAAACACTCTTTTTCATAATCGAACAGATATCATGCAGAAAATGGAGCAATATATGCCGACTCTAGAAACCATCCTCGGTGAAGTGGACCAGTTCGTTGAATCGGATAAGACTTATAACGAGGCTCCGCATATCATCGACGTGGTACTACCGTTACTGTGTTCATATTTACCGTTCTGGTGGGCACAAGGGCCTGACAACGTGACCCCTACAGGCGGGTAAGTAACTCAAATCTCATTATAATATTCACTTACCACTTCTGGAAGGATAAAATTTAAGTATTTTTTTGCAGAAACCACGTAACGATGGTGACTGCTGAACACATGAACCAACTCCTCAAGAATGTTTTGAAACTGATCAAGAAGAATATTGGCAATGAGAACGCGCCCTGGATGACTCGTATTGCCACATACACTCAACAGATTATTATTAACTCTTCAGAAGAACTACTCAGAGATTCCTTCTTACCTCTAGCTGAGAGAGTTAGAAAGAGGACCGACAATATGTTCCATAAGGAAGAAAGTTTGAGAGGTTTCATTAAGGTACGCATTAAATTCAGAGACTACCGCCTTATCAGATATATAGGGTCTCGACCTACACGGGACCCTAACTTGTAAACAAAATTTAAATAAACTAGTAACCTAAGTTATACATTGATCGGATTAGATATTTCTAGTTTCTCTACTCCAATTACATTTTAAAACTCACATGGATAAATGTTATCTTGAGCTTTGCTTAACAGGCTCTCAAAATTAGAAGAGAAATTAGCCAGTACCATCTTCACTGACTTAACTAATAATTAATTACATTAAAAACTCATTCATTTTCACAATGCTACATGAACTTTTGTACATGTTTTAAAAATATATTATGTACAATTCTTATAGTCATCAACGGACGACACGTCACAAGTGGAATCTCAAATACAAGAAGACTGGCAGCTATTGGTTCGTGATATCTACTCGTTCTATCCGCTACTGATCAAGTACGTCGACTTGCAGAGGAATCATTGGCTCAGGAATAACGTGCCAGGTATGTATGCAACCGAATATTGCATAGTAGCCATGTTTTTTTTTACATAGGAGTTATTAAATTGTTATTTATTTTTCTATTATTTCTTCTTTATAGAGGCTGAGGAGTTATACAATCACGTGGCGGAAATATTTAACATCTGGTCCAAGAGTCAATATTTCCTAAAGGAGGAACAGAACTTTATATCTGCCAATGAAATTGATAACATGGTAAGGTTTTAAATTATAATACTGATTTCTTTAAAAAAAAAGATGAAAAGTCATTTAGTTTAATAAGTTAATTTATATTTACGAAGTTCTTACGACTCAAAAAACAATTATTGACAGTCGAAATGAAACAAAGAATTTTAGGAATAAGTATTCTATTTGCATTTTGAGAAAATGGCATCGTAAGGGGGCGTCCATAAATTACGTGAAGTGTTTAAGAGGAGGAGGGGGTCAAATCCCATCTAATCTTACGTTGGAAGGCGGCAAACGATATTTGCCCGCCCAATTTTTGTTCTGTTTGAAACAACGAAAAATCTATTTTGGTCCATTTAAACCAGATTGAACACGTTTAAAATTTAAACGTAATCGTAATACGATTAAGACTATTCACTAATTCGTTCGAAAGAAAATAATTTCATTCACACTTCGATGTTATACATTTACTGATTGTCAAATCACCATATTTGTTTTATACCAAATAGCTCAATTTAATCTGAATTTACGGCACAGAGAGGAGGAAGGGTCAGAAAATTTTAAAATCACCTCACGTAATTTATGAAGGTCCCCTAACTGTTGATAATTATGGTTGAAACCTACACCATATATTTACTAATTTAAATAAATGTAATGTATTAAATGATTGTAATGTGTTGTGATGTCTAAAAATTTAAAGTAGCTAGTAAAGGGTCGATCAATAAAAATGTGATAGGTATATGTAAACGTGATATACGTGGATTCAAACATGGTGTTATTGATGTATGGTCCATTCACATCAATGTGATATATGTGAACGTCACTTGTCTAATTGTGATGTGAGTAATAATTGTTAATCTGTCAGCATTGTTCATAACCTGTAATGTCCAGTTATCATTACGGCATGCTTCATGGTGCATTCATTGTTGACTCCGTCAGGTGCTGATCATGCCAACGGCCACGAGAAGAGTAACAGCCGTGGTGGATGGCACCGCTCAGGGTGGCGGAAAGGTAATACATTCACATTGTTTTAACTGTATTATTCAGATCATAATTTCATTTAAATTTGACTAAATATGTTCAATGTCAGTTTTCTGTTTTAAAAATCTGATCTTTAGGAGTAGGTGGCTTTTTACATTGACTGATATGTTCATTTGACTTTGCCTAGTTTATTTTCTCACTTAACTCGAATACATCTGTAATAAAATAGAAAAAGAAGAAACACCGAGACAAGAAGCGTGACAAAGACAAGGAGGTGCAAGCATCTCTGATGGTGGCGTGTCTCAAGAGACTGCTGCCGGTAGGACTGAACCTGTTTGCTGGCAGGGAACAGGAACTGGTGCAGCATTGTAAAGACAGATTCCTTAAGGTATCGCCTTGAATTAATTTAATTGTATTATTTTGATTTATTATTATTTTTTGTGAATAGTAATGAAAATTAGATATTAGAAATATATCGATATCAACATTGTCAAAAATTGGTGTAACATTTAGAAGAATAACATTGATCTTAATACTCAGAATACCTTTTGGCCCTTGCCTTATGGCTGACCAAAAATAAATAAGTGCGTTTAATTATATATGGGTATACCTTACTAACAAATAATAACATTTCCAGAAAATGTCGGAACAAGATGTCGCGGAGTTCGCCAAGACCCAGCTAACACTGCCGGACAAGATCGACCCAGCCGACGAAATGTCTTGGCAACACTATCTGTACTCGAAGCTCGGCTCCAAGTCCAAAACTAACATCACCATTGAAACCGCTGAGAATAAAGCCAAGATCATTGATGACACTGTTGAAAGGATCGTTGCCATGAGTAAAGTGTTATTCGGTTTGCATATGGTAAGCGGAATCTCTCATTTACTACCATCCATTGACTTTTCTTTTAGTGCAAATTTGATTTAAAAATTAATTCAAAATTTATTTGAAAGACATATATTTCGATGATTACTACAAATTATAGTACTTCTTATAGTATTATGTTTACCATAAGAATAATTAATAAAATCTATGACTATTTAGGTTTCTCTAGACAATTCTTTTCTTTATAACGCTTTATGACAATGTTTTGGAAGCATTGCCGTCTAGTTATGAAGATAAGGAACTAACTTGCTTTATGTAAACTCCAGAATTCTTCACACAAGTATTAAGGTTAAGGATAAGTTAAAAAGTATTCAATAAACAAGAAAATATATATATAGTATATAAGGGTATATAATATCTATAGATCGATCATCCCCAACAAATGAGCAAGAACGTGTACCGCTCCGTGGTATCCATACAACGTAAGCGTGCTGTAATCGCGTGCTTCAGGCAGACGTCTCTTCACTCGCTGCCCAGGTCATATACCTAACTGCAGTCTACTGTGTCTGCTCGGTGTTGTCTGATTGTGTTAGAACTCTTTTGACATTGTATAAAATTTACCCTAATCCCATCTCTTAGAAGATCGACGTAAAGTGGCACATGCCGCGTTTCGTTGGGTGAGAGAGGTACCCGGAGGCCCACCCCATCTTTTCCTATCCTACTCCTTTAAAGGTTGGCAACGCAACGGTAACACTATGTTGCTGGTGAGCATGGGCGGCGTAGGTTGCTTACCATAAGGTGACACGCTTGCTTGTTTGTCCTCCTATCCCATAAAAAAAACACTGCCCTCATCGTTTCCACTCCCGACTGCTTTCCTCTCCTATCTTAAAGCATGGCAACACAGCTATGACACTGTTTTGCAGGTGTCCATTTGTCCCCAATCCCAAGTTTGAATTGCGCTAATTAACTCACTAAATTTTGAGCTGTCTTAGTCTTCCTTTCTTTAGGAATTTTCATGAACAGCGTCTACTTTGTCTAGCAACTCGGGTTGCTTATGGCTAAAACTGAACTGATAGCCAATAATATCAATTTATTTATAGATAATTGAAATTGTGTTTGTTGTGATTTAATATGTTTGTGCATGCTGCTATGGTTATGACAAGGCTACGAAGCCTAAACAAAGATCAGATAGCTGGATACGTATACTTTGTGCTGCAAGAAAACGAGCGGCAGTTGCCTGTCTGCGATCCGTACATCTCTATAGGCTCAGTCGGTATGTGTGTTGTTAAGGAAGCATTATGGCATAACCCGTATAATGTTAGCGAGTTCATAGATGCTGAATTAATTAGATTTTTTTGCGGCTGTTTCACCTCGACTTGCGGAATTGGCAAAACTTATCCACACACCGAGCACAAAATAGTATTCATAACACATAACGTCCGAAATTAATTCCGAAAAGTCATTAGTGTGATTCAGGATTCGCACATTTGACTCTTAATTCAGATTTTAGGACCAAAAATTTGATTCATTGATACCCAAAAATACTACTCCATATGCTCACGTGTTCATCAAATGATTTTGGAACATATGTGAGGCGGTTTGTGTGAAATATTGCCTGGCTATTCTGTTTTCTTTGGCACTTAGTTTTTCACTAATAATACTTTCTTTATGTAGAAATTAAGATACCTTTATCTGTACCCACAGACATCGGGCGTGCAACATATTCGCTCGTACCTACTACGAGTTGTGGTTGGAAGAGGAAAACGTGGGGCAAGAAGTGATGATTGAAGATTTAACTGTACGTAAGGTTTATGCGTTATTAGTTATTCTGTAGCAAGAGGTCGTGGTCGAAATTTTACCTTTTGGTCAACAGTCTTATCTATACCTAATCTACTCAATTAAAATTCTGGGACATCGAGAAGATAATATTTTTGCGCTCTACTTATAAGAAATTTTAATATTTCCTAGCAATCGTTTGAGGATGCAGAACTAAAGAAGAGTGACGTTGTAGAAGAAGAGGGAAAACCTGATCCGCTGACGCAATTAGTAACGACATTCTGTCGGGGTGCCATGACTGAGAGATCGGGTGCTCTGCAGGTATGGCTTAATTTCCAATATATTTTGCATGAATAATATCATAATGTTTTTTTTTTCTTTTTTTATGGGATAGGAGGGCATACGAGCAGGCGTGTCACCTGATGGTAAGCAACCAACGCCGCCTATGGACACCAGCAACACATTGTGTTACTGTTGCGTTGCCGACCTTTAAGGGATAGGGGATAGGGAAGGATGGGGAAGGTGGGTGGGCCTCCGGGTACCTCTCTCACCGAACGAAACGCGGCATGAACCACTTTACGTCGATCTTCTGAGAGGTCGTGGTATTTCATCGGTCGAGCCGGCTCATTCATGCAGCGAACTGCTTGGCTCTACCACCTGTTGTAGAGTATTTTTTATTACATACTCTTTGGATAATATAGAAATAAGAAAACAAGATCACAACTATCATAAGATTTATTCGTTTTTAATAACAGGAGGATCCTTTATACATGTCATACGCCCACATCATAGCTAAATCTTGTGGAGAAGAAGAGGAAGAAGGTGGCGGCGAAGAAGAGGAAGGTGGTGGTGAAGCCGAAGGGGAGGAAGAAGGCAGAGCTAGTATACACGTAAGTTTCACTGGATAGCACTTTACGAAAGTCAATTTGCTTAAAATCAAAATTTCATATTAATTATCTATTGAAATAATGTTTCATGCAGAAAACAATGGACATGTTTATGGTACGTACTTAGTAGATAATTTTAAACTAGCACTTATTAAGAACTTTGAGAACCTGTGCCAAAGATCTCCTTGTGCGCGTCGTATACATTTATAATTATGAACAACATTTACATTTACTCAGGAACAAGAGATGGAGAAACAGAAGCTTCTGTTCCACCAAGCTCGTCTGGCGGACAGGGGAGTCGCAGAAATGGTTTTGCTTCACATATCTGCCTCTAAAGGTGTACCCAGTGACATGGTGATGAAGACACTACAACTGGGAATTTCCATATTACGTGGTGGCAATATTGATATACAGATGGTGAGTGCCACTCCATTGTAGGCCTTGATTTTCATGGCTGACTCCAGATCTATTTCAGCTTCAGCCAAACCATGCGGTTGATACAGACAACTAATGGTGATATCAATATTTTCCAGGGTATGTTGAATCATTTGAAAGATAAGAAAGATGTAGGATTCTTCACGTCGATAGCTGGTCTGATGAACTCCTGTTCTGTACTGGATCTGGATGCTTTCGAGCGGAATACTAAAGCTGAAGGTGAGTTAATACATTGATTGTGGGTATGATGCTGATATTATATTCCTGATAATTATACATAACTTCACGCCATTGTTACCCGAAGGTGTAGGCAGCGGCTGTTAAGCCTCGTCTCGCCGTTATGTTTACGTCCCAAATGGAATAGGTGGCGAACCTATTGCCATACCAGGCACAAAGTTTTCAGTCATCGATATTTATCACACATAACTTTCGGAAAACAATTTTGAAAAGTCATTGGTGTGAGCCAGTGTTAGGATTCGAACCACGACCTCTAGATTCAGAATCCGTGTGCTCGACCACTAGGCCAGCACTAGGCCACCGAGACTAAATAATTATAACTTTATGTTTATAAATTACTAGCTGACCCGGCGATTTTGACCCCTTGTTGCGGTACTTTTCTAAAATAAAAGTTAGCCTAAATTACTCCCTATTACATCAGTTACGGACCAATACAAGCCTTGTCAAAATTAGTCCAGCCATGTCACAGATTAGCCGGAACAAACAGAAAAAAAAATATCTATATATTCATGTAGTAAAAAGCTGTTGTTTTAATATTACAAATAGAAACTCCATTTTTTATATGTATAGATATATAGAGTAACTAATCTAACTATTGTTACTTATCATCAGGTCTTGGAGTTGGTCTAGAGGGCGCTGCTGGTGAGAAAAACATGCATGACGCCGAATTTACATGCGCATTGTTCAGGTTTATCCAGCTTACATGCGAAGGTCACAACTTAGGTTAGTAGATTTATTTTATTGCTTGTCCATATAAATCGTTATTTATTTTGGGTCCATCATAGATCTGACTTTGTTCTGACAAAGTCAACAAATAATTAACGCAAGTATTCATGTAATTAAAATCGAAAACCCTTATTTTTACGTTGTGTGTCTGCGTTGTCATTCTTCTCAGACTGTTAAATAACAATAATAAATTATTGTAGCGAGATTATTTGTCTTAATTGTTGCAATTCACTTATTCATAGCTTTTATGTTACAGACTGGCAGAATTACCTACGTACTCAAGCTGGTAATACGACGACGGTGAACGTGGTCATCTGCACTGTGGATTACCTGCTGCGACTCCAAGAATCGATCATGGACTTCTATTGGCATTATTCTAGCAAGGTAAGTCTCATCATCGTTGCTCCTTTCAATCGAATAAAAAGTCGTCGGATAAATTTATGGTCTTTATCATATCTGCTACTGTAGACTCGAAAAAAGCACAATATGTAAAGATAATTGCGTTTCATTTAAAGGAACTAATCGACCCGGCAGGAAAAGCGAACTTCTTCAAAGCCATAGGCGTTGCTTCACAAGTATTCAATACACTCACTGAAGTAATACAAGGTCCCTGTACACAAAATCAACAGGCTTTGGCGCATTCAAGGTATTTTTATAATACTTCTATGTTATAACTAACTTTAGCAAGGCCAACGAGACGAGATAAAAACTATAAACAAACGGACACTTAGCGAGTTATCTTGCGACAGTTAGCGATTAAAACGAATATCCAAGCGATTGTTATCTCTGTCCTTGTTACTCCTATGCAGTAAAGACGTCTCTTAGTCGAAAACAGCTATCGTTGCGCACTTCGTGGTACATGATATCAATTGATACCGTGGTTGTCAACAGTTGGTCCGCACTTTTATTGACACCTATTAACAAGTTCATTTCTGTATGAAAAGCGTTCTAGGTGACTTGTATTTTCGTTTCCCGTATTTGTTTGTTTTATTAACATAACATAACCTCACGCCTTTTGTTACCCTAAGGTGTAACTTGGAGCACTAAATAAATACTATTTATTTTTCAGATTGTGGGATGCTGTTGGTGGTTTTCTATTCTTATTCTCGCACATGCAAGACAAGTTGTCCAAGCACTCCTCGCAGGTGGACTTGCTCAAAGAATTGCTCAATCTACAAAAGGACATGATCACTATGATGTTGTCTATGCTAGAAGGAAACGTTGTCAATGGTGAGGCTGAATTTTACCTCGTATTTAGCTGCTGGACTGATGTCAGCGGGTTCGACCCTCACCTAAGTGCAGAGACTTAATTTTCTTGCCATTATTCCACTCTAATTGGAGTCGGCACAACATACTATCTTTGGGAACTATACGCTTTTGGCTACCAAACTAGAGTATTTACCAAAAAAAAAATAGTGGTATTGTCTGGTTCCAATATACAAATTAACGAAGTAATGCATATTTAAATGGATACTTAGTTTAGAACCACATTGTAAATTGCTTCTTGAAGTCATTATTATTCAGCTAAGATTTAATTATGGTGAGTGATTAAACTGAGATATGACACACTAGCGTAAATAGATAGTGGTTTACTATATGGGTTTGTTTCCTTACCTCTAGGAACAATTGGTAAGCAGATGGTAGATACCTTGGTAGAATCAGCTTCGAATGTGGAACTCATCTTGAAGTACTTCGACATGTTCCTCAAACTGAAAAACTTGACATCAAGTCCTAGTTTCCAGGAGATAGACGGTAATAACGATGGATGGGTTTTACCCAAAGACTTCAAAGAGAAAATGGAACAACAAAAGAGTTATACTCCGTAAGTATAAGCTTGTTTTATTGTTGTCTATATAATACTCACTGCAGAATCTTCAATATAATTTTTCTCTTACTTTGTCAATCTTCTGACAGTAATTCTTACAAATATCATAAACATCACAGTCCTCATCGTCTATTTTTTTTTCTGTAGTATTTTGACCTTCAAAGAGAGAATATAGAGGAGAAAAAAGATACTTTGTCGTTATAATTATTCTCTTCAACTGTTTCCCTTTTTCATTCCAGCGAAGAAATCGAGTTCCTTCTCGCATGCTGTGAAACCAATCACGATGGCAAACTGGACTACATTGGATTCTGTGATCGTTTCCACGAACCAGCCAAGGAGATCGGTTTTAACTTAGCTGTACTTCTGACAAACCTATCTGAACACATGCCCAATGAGCCTAGGTATAGGAACTATGCATTTTATATGGGATAGGAAGGCAAACAAGCAGGCGTGTCACGGGACACCTGCAACACATATAGCGTTACAGTTGCGTTGCCGACCTTTAAAAGAGTAGGATGGGAAAGGATGGAGAAGGGAGGTGAGCCTCCGGGCACCTGTCTACGAAACGCGGCATGACCCACTTTACGTCGATCTTCTGAGAGGTCGTGGTATTTCACCGGCGCATTCATTCAGTGAATTACTTGGCTCTACCACTGTGCATTTTCATTAATCTTAGATCGAGAAGAATCCAAAAATATATATTACTCATTAATTTGTAAGTGACCGAGTTTTAATTCCACACTAAAGTCATTGCTGGTGACTATTTAAGCTGTACTCACACAAGTAAAACAATTTTATGTGGTAACTAACAGTGGTAGACTTGCAGTTCGCTGTATGAATGGGCCGGCTCGACTGGTGAAATACCACGACCCCTCGGAATATCGGCGTAAATTGGCTCATGCCGCGTTTCGTTCGGCGAGAGAGGTATCCGGAGACCCGATCCCCTTTCCCCTTCCTTTCCCTTCCAACTCCCTCAAAGGACGGCAACGCACCACGGTGTCATGGGCGGTGAGAAGTTGCTTACCATCAGGTGAACCACCTGCTCGTTTTTCCTCCTATACCATAAGAAATGTATCAGATATGCGTTAATATCATTTTCGAATCAGCGAAAACGTATTTTTGCTATACAGTTTCATAATTATAAACTGTATATTAAAAGCATATACTTGTATCTAATTTATAGACTAGCCCGCTTCTTGGAGACCGCAGGTTCAGTCCTGAATTACTTTGAGCCATTCCTGGGTCGCATAGAGATAATGGGTAGTTCCAAGAGGATAGAGAGAGTGTACTTCGAAATTAAGGAGTCCAATATTGAACAGTGGGAGAAGCCGCAGATCAAGGTATGACAGATCAGAAACTAATACTTAGGGGGTTTTTATTTTTGTAATTATATCACATCTAATGTATTCGACTCATCGTCGTCAACTGAGAGTTTGAGAGTGCCAATCTGAGAATACAATAATGTACTAATTACGTGATGAAATTAAATTATTGAAAGAGTGGCTGATGCAAGATTGACTAAGCAGACATACAATGCAAAAGCGAATGGATGTAGGAGGCGAGGACAGCCATGACACACATTCCATGACCAAATAGAGCGTGTTCTGGAGGAATGTGATGTTAGGAGCTTTAAAAATCTCAAAAGTCCCCTAAAAACCCTTAAAAAAGTGTCAACAAAGCGAGTGAGTCGTGTAAGAATCGTGCGTAATGGTGCTCTGTTCGCTCTGCCTACCCGGCAAGGGATTTGGCGTGAAGTCATGCATGTATGTACCAATTACTTTTCGGAAATTTTATCGCGAGTGACTTCATGGGACTAAATTAATTATATCAGGCAGTTATGCCTCGACAAACTAGAAGTTTTGAGTATTAAATACAGTGTATGGCAATAGACCATCCACTTATTCAATGAACTACATATTTAATGCAGTAAATATTTACCGAGCTACTTACTCTATCGGCTATTACAAGCTTAAAGAAAATAATCTCAAAATTCGGACTACAGGAATCCAAACGCGCTTTCTTCTACTCCATTGTAACGGAGGGAGGTGACAAAGAGAAGTTGGAAGCATTCGTGAACTTCTGCGAGGACGCCATCTTTGAGATGACCCACGCCTCGGGACTGATGGCCGCCAGTGAGGAGTCATCCGGCGGACCCAAGAACAGAGAAGCGAGCTATATGTATATGGGAGACGATGATGACGAGAGGTATGACCTGTCTTTTGCAATGAAAGAATGTATCAGGACCAAATAGACCTCAACTGTAGAAGCTGTTTCAGACTTTGATATATTTCCTTTCTATATCTTCTAGAAGCGGCAAAGACCCATTCAGACGTGGTCTGCAATCAGTCAAGGAGGGAATTTCCACAGCGTTCTCATCTCTATCTCCGTCCAATATAAAACAGAGAATCGCAGATCTTCAACAGATGCCACCAGCTGAGCTTGCAGTCGGTTTCTTCAAAATGTTCTTTTACTTGTTCTATTATCTGGGATATGGAGTATTGGTCATAGTTAGGTGAGTAAAACCCAATAGTTTTTTCAGTACCTAAGTCAAATTTCCACACTGGACAAATTAGCAAACCGATTAAGAAAATTACAGTTCTTGTTCCAAATATGGCAAAACTTTTTTTGATGACAATTGAAAATTTTAACAATGTTAAGAGCTAAAAATACAGTCATTTTTTATGGCTGTTGTGTCGTTTAATATTGAAAGCTATGCTTAATAGAAATAAGGTAGTATATTCAATATCATGATGGTTCCGTCGTTTGTTACACGCCACGTACGATGCACAGCCATTGGTAAACGGTTCACTGTATTATATCAATGTATTATTTTATTAGGGTGGACCGGGGCTCTTACATCCACAAATTAACTATCAGTATTGTCCTATTTATTGTTTACTGACAAATAAACAAATAATAGCGAAACAAACGTATTGTAATTATATCAGATTTTGGAATCGCCCCGGTTCACTCTCATATTTTGTGAATGTGCTACATACTTTATTATTTTTCACAATCCCTGCGATACTTACGTACCAGTAAACCACTTTTTACAGGCTTTTTCTCCTCTATGTATATTTAGCAATATTTCTCATTATTTTTCTTTTCAATAATTATAATTAAGTAAATATACTCAAGACTAATTGAACTTTTTACTACGTTTATTGCATATTTACTGCTTAGTTAGATTTAACAAACAATCTTTCACTTTATCTTTACATACTTAAGACAACTAATACGCACAGATTGAAAGATTTCAACCAATATATAATTACAGCCTTCTTTTGACAAAATAATTGGAATTATAAAAAAAATCTCACCAGGTATATATTCGGTGTTCTTCTGGGTCTGATGCGAGGTCCTCAGACGGAAGAGCCGCCTCCCGAACCTACTGAGGAGGAGAAAATCGGTCAGTTGAAGCACAGGTTGCTTGTCAACCAACCAAGTAAGAACACACAAGTATACCGAGTGCTCGCTTCGCACTGGCTCGCCTTTGGTCACTGGAAATACGTAGCAAATGCCACCTGCCACCCACTCACTGCCAGGTATAGGTGTAGTATAGGTATAGCAAATTTACCTATAGATTATCCCTTGGCGTATTTACTAAAGTATTCTAAAAAAGGAGACTTTTACAGTTGTTATTGTATCGCGTTTATAATTTCTAGTCCGACTAATTTTACAACATAGTAATATTTGTTTCATCCTTCTAAAGATATTAACACCGGAAGGCTGCCTGTCAACTAATAAATTTGTATATATTAGAAGTATAAAATATTATGCAATAGCTAAAAAAATCAACGTATCCATTCTACCCCGCACTACTCTATTACACTCCGCACACTACTATCCACGATATTCCACGATTTCATAACGATTAACGGCCAATTTTCCAGTGACCAATTGCATCTACAAAAATAAACATATAATCGCCAAACGCAGGTTTAATATTTTAAATGTCTCAATGTGAAGGAAATATTAATATTCTAATATTTCAACTGTATAGTTTTAATATATGGCTATTAATTGTAATAACTATTCCGTATATAATAACGAATCTGCTTTTGGATAATGTTGGAGGTAAGTTAACTCTACAATCTTTATTGTGATCATATAACGCAGTCGAAATCAGGACACTGCGCAAAATCTGCGGAATGACTCTCGCTGACCGCGTCGAAAATAAGGTTGTAATGAAGGAACTTGGATTGAAAGAGTGTCGAGGTAAAGGTAAGAAAGGGCATGCTCCGATTATTCTGACATTTAGAAAGAATGGATGATGCAAGATTGACTAAGCAGGTATACAATGCAAAAGCGGATGGATGTAGGAGTCGAGGGCGGCCAAGACACACATTCCATGATGCGTGCATGAAGAGTTATGAAAGTCAAAGAAGCGAGTGATGCGTGCAAGAATCGTGCCTTATTGATATTGAGCGGGATCCCTTTTCTAAGGCCCAAATGATTCTCGGAGATTCCGATTCGATGGGCCAAATGAACGGGATAGCTCTCTATCGCTGGGTTGCCAAGGTTTTAAATTGAAGTAAGAGGGCACGTTGGTAACTATTTATTTCAGTCGTAACTTTCTACTGTATAGTATATATAATATAATATAAACTATTATAACCCGTAAACTATAACTAAGCTCCTTTATTCTATTCTATTGTAATAGCAGCCGCCCCGTAATAACTTGTATGTACTGGGCGGCCCGGTGTTTAACAAAGAAGAAGACAAAGAAGAAGACCTCGATCCCTTGTTGCGCAAGAGTTTTATTGCCTGTTGTCTGCTCCCACCTCCCTGTCCAGTACCGCCGTTTGCAAAGCGTCCCTTATCTGTCTTTCGATTGGTCGAATCGAACTGCGCGCCAATTGTTCTATCGGCCGGTGTGTCAATGCCTTTCTGATTGGTGCCCCGCTTTGTCTCTATTAGTTCGCTGGGGCCTGTGATAGGGTATTACACTTTCGCGCCGAGATAGTGCGTCCTCGCTTTCTATCGGTTGACCCTCTATTGTGCGTCGAATGTTCTAGGCCATCTGCACTTGTGTCAAGGGACGTTTGACCATTTTTTGCAGTATGGGTTCTAGAGGTCCTGTGGGTCGGCGTTTATTACTAACAGATGTGGCACATTCCACAAACTGCTACACAAATCTGCTACCTGCTACATCTTAGAGTCTTCTTTACAATCTATTACGAATTTACTATGCCAATTATTTCTATTATACTATTCACTAACTATTTAATATACAATTAACATAAGTACACGGATTAACAAATGTACTATTACCTATACCTTGTACTTACAAGGTAGAGAAACTTTTCTTACATTATGAAACTACTACTATATATATACTACTAACTATTGACAATATTACTATCCTAATTATTATACACTATCCTGCACAGATATGTTTTCTCTGCTGGCGTGAAGTTATGTTTGTATGTATTATATACCGTAATATTTTCTGTTCAAATTCAACAATTTTACCAAGTACTTAGTTATAATCTGTGTTCGTCTAGAATCTAGACAACGGCAATTAGGTGCAATTCCACACCTTTTTAGTTCCTTGTAAAAAATGTTCTTTTCATACTAAAATGATTGCCGGAGAAGTAATTGGTTTGGAGAAATTTTTATGCAATGACAAATATTGGCCACAAATATCCGATTTATGGTAATAGGTTTCGCCTTTCTTTTTTATGTAATAGAACGGCAAACGTGCAAGTAGGTCACGTGATGGTAAGTAACTTCTCACCGCCCGTCGCCGTTCTTTAAGGGAGTAGGAGGAAAAAGGAAGGGGAAACCTATTAGCATAAATCGGCTGCTATTATTTGTGGCCAATATTTGTCATATATAGCGGGCTTCCGGATACTTCTCTCACCAAACGAACCGCGACACGAGCCACTTCACGCGGATATTCCGAGAGGTTGTGGTATTTCACCGGTCCAGCCGGCCCATTCACGCAGCGAATTGCAAGACTCTGCCACTGTTATAATACATTTGCAACTAAAAAAATACCCCGGCGTGTCACGGCTGCATTGCCGCTGCTGCGTATACCTTTGAATCTTGAGGGTGTGAGGTTACATTTTAAAAAATAGAGCGGCTGATGGATGTCTAAAATGCGGTATTATTTTACTTAATTAACACCAATGCGTTTGATATAAGTAATTGCTTTTAATTCACTTATAATATTAATTACTCGATGTTGTCTGTAAATATTTATGTACCAAATTAGTTTAGCTTTTTTTTTTCAATAAATTTCAAAGTACATATAGCTAAACTGTTTTCAAATAGGTTGATACTCATATTCGCATATTTCCCATTGCAGTCGGTTATATGTATTAGGTGTCAGCATATGTTTTCAATATAGTTTGTTACATAAAATATGTCTTAAATAAAAAGCGGTCTGTAAATTGCGCCTAATGTTTAATTATTATTCAGTCCAATAATAATTTGTCTCCATGATTATTTTAATGATGAGTGAGGAGCTTAAGACTCCACACTCATCATTCAAATAATCATCACCATATTTCTATAGAAAAAACTATTCTATCAATATCATAATTTTCTATTATAAATAAAATATTAAAACATGTCTGTGTGTAAATCTTGCAGGTACGAGACACTTACCAGCATTACCTCCCGCGGATGACACAGGACAACTTCAGGTTTCCGCTTTCGGACTGGACATCACTAAAGAAGACAATGGACAGTATGAAATCATTTATCTTTTGCAATTTACATACGTACATAACTTCGCGCCAAAACCCTTGCGGGGTAGGCACAGAGAAAAGAGTTAAAAAATAACAAAATAATCATTATTATACAGGATACAAGTGAAACCGCACGATTCTCCAAGTACATCGACGCCCTCTTCCGGCGAGGAGGCAGAAGTGTCACCTGATGAGGGAGTCGATCATCCAGAGGAACAGAGACCACCCTCACTAATCGATCTCCTTGGGTATGTGGCTATTATGTCTTCGCTGTTGAAGGTGCAGGATCTGAGAGAAAACTTTTGCTTCCTTGTAAACCCAGAAATTTCAATCAGATTTAGCAAACTACCTAAATAACGTCCCAGAACTCAATGTCGAACCGAAACGGGAACAAAAAATTGATCATAACGAGTATGAGAAAAGTGATATAAAAAAAGGCATTTTAAGAAAAACCTTTTTTTTTGTCAAAATGTAACTGGTTACAGTTAATGGGATCACCGATATATGTAGGTAGTTGCTATATAAACGATAACCATAATTATTCTGAGAGCATAACAAATATGTTTATAAAATTTAATAAATTCCAATGAAACTGTAAACACATAATACTTTTGGCGGGTTATTTCCCCAAATAATATTTTTTGGCGATTGGAATCGCACCATTAGTTTTGCGACCTTTACCTGAAATCTAAGGTGTTAAATACTTTATGTATCTATTAAAATATTGGCCTAGTTACCTAACATATTGGCTAAAACCTACAAGGAAAACGGTTTTGGGTGTGGCATATTTTTCAGCTTATTACAACTTTTCAGTAAATTATATTTTTTGTTTTAGGAACTACGGGTATGTACGAGTATGTTTGCAAACAACTTACATCACCTATTTGAATCTTCATTTTTTTTTTTTTTTTTTTTTAATTATGGTTGACCGTTATGTTCTGTAGTCTATACTTTATTCAAACCTAACCTTTTTATCACACTGTTTTCTACATTGTGATTTAATAGATGCAATATCATTATCTCATTGCACGGGTTATTTTTTTTATTAGAACTGCACGCAAAGACACTATCAGTTTTGGGTCCAGTAAGAATCATTTACGAACCTCAAGCACGGGTTAATTTTGTAGTAACTAAAACATACTGCTTTAAGTTGGGTACAATTTTCTTTGGCATGGATATTTATTACACCGGTGCTCCGGAAAAGCATTGACAGGTCTCAGTTCGAGTGGGAGTCCACCACTCAAAACCTTTGATAATCTACAGCTCGATAGGACTCGCCAAGATATCAAGACATGATAAGAAATAGCGATCGCATTAGGTTAACTCCCTTTGCACCATTAAGGGAAAGGAAGGCAAAGCGGACCACTTAACAAAAAACAACTATAAAAAAGAAACTATTCGGTTTTATTAAACTTCTTCAAAGTAATATTAATCAACATTCTTTACTCTACATTAGGTACGAATCAGACTTTGATAAAATCACAGACAATGAGGATATTAGTTGATTTCTAATACCTTCAATATGTCCGTTTTACCTTCATGTGGTAGGCAAAATGGACCACACATGAAGGCAAAACGGACTTACATAAAATTAATCAGTTAGCACATTTTTCACACGTAAATTCTGTCTCCTCGTCCTCATCTTCGACTCCTGCGCAAAGGCAGTGTGCCCATAAACGACATACTGGACATTGCACCCAACCCCCGGTTGATTCTGAGTACAAATGAGAACAGTACAGACACTCAGTGTCATCTTCCTCAGATGAACTATAATTGTTTTTAGTTTTTGACCTTTTTACATCAGACATCTTGCTAGCTTTTCCTTTTTCTGAAATTTTTCGTTTATTTTTCTTGATTTTCTTTTTTCCTGTCTTACTTTTTGCTTCTTTTTTGTAGGTTTCATGTCTTTCTGGAAAATAAGTGCTTTCTTGATCTTCTCAGCCTGTTTATTTTGAGAAGCTTCCACTTCAAGGCGGTAGGGTGATGACGTAATAATTGCTGTTTTACCTCGTTTGACGTTGGCTCTTTTAGTCTTAGTTGTTTTCGGAAAAGGCATTATATCTTTTGGTCCGAAATGAAATACACTGCTAGTTTCATTGTCCATAATTGTAGAGGAAGTGGAAAGTTCAGTATCACCTTCATTCAGAAGTGATGGCCGTGAAACTGTTAGTTCGCCAGCATTTTTTGTTGGAGTGGTAGACAATGCAGGTTGGTTGTCAATTTGACTATCATTTAATATAGACGGCGACGACACCCTTGAATCAATATCCTCGATGGAAGGAGTAGTGGATGCTGAAATATTTTCAACATCGTTTGCTGCCTCGTTAGTCCTTGATGTCGAGGGCTGGTTATCTCGTGATACTAAGGGCTGAAGATCTTCGGTGCTCAAAACTGGTGGTGAGGGCTGACTAGCTTTTGATGTTGACGGCTGAGGATCTTTGGCGCTTGAAACAACTGTCGAGGAATACGGGTTCGAACTTGGATTCGGTAGCTCGATGTCAGTAGTTGCTGCTGCTAAAAAGTCAGCTTCTGTGAATATATCACGATTTAAAGGCCAGATTCCTGTGGCACGAAAGGCATTGAAAGCTGTTGTCATTGTAGCAGCTTTCTGAAAAGCTCTGTCAACCAATTCTGCAATCTGAAATTGTGTAATAACCTTTCCTGGGTTCATCCTCAACCAATTCTGTGCTGCTTCCGAGTAATAAGTTGACAAAGGTTTCATAAAAGCCACATCCAGTGGTTGGAGACGGTGAGTGCAGTGCGGTGGGGTTGCCAAAATTTGGACTCCATTCTCTCGCCCTAGATCAATAATGTCAAGATTCATAGTATGGCTTTTATGTCCATCTAATATCAACAGCACCGGGTTGTCTTTGGAAGCTCTAGAAAAAACAATGAATTTCCGAAACCAAGAGGTAAAAATATCTTTCTGAATCCAACCACTCTCATGGCACTCAGCCCAAGATCCACGAGGTGCATTATTCATCAATTCAGGCTTCATCCTTTTACGGGGAAAAATAAACAGAGGTGGCATATAGGACCCATCTGCTCCAAAACAAAACACTACAGTGACTAGTTGACCCCGCTCAGCAGAAGTTAATAAGCCGATTTGTTTTTTCCCTCTTGTGCCAATAATTCTTGATATACTCTTGGGGACTGTTGTGATTCCTGTCTCATCTACATTAAAAATTTTATCTGGAGTCAGATGATAAGTTTCATTGCATGTGTCAGCAAATCAAAAAAATTATTAACTGCAACTTGATTGAAGCCAGCTGCTCGGGCTGCAGATGTTGGTTCAGGTTTACGCAAGCTAAGATCTGGGTTACGTTTTAAGAAGTTTTCTAACCAAATTCTACCTGCCATCTTCTTGCAAGTATCAAAATTGTGACTTATGTTATTTCTCTCAGCTAGATCATATGCCAACTTCTTTAGATTTTCCGTGGTTAATCCAAACAAACGACTTTCCATCTGTTTCACATAAGTAGCTAATTCAGTCTCTTGAGCCTTAGTAAAAACTTGTTCAAATCTACCCAGTTTCTTATGTGTGGCTGTATCAATATTTTGAGTAGCCTTATATTTCTCTAATTTTCTCTTCAGAGTAGTCTTTGGTACCAGGAATTGATTAGAAGCCTTATTGAGGCCCATTTCTCCAGCTGCCACTTTCTCGATTGCATTTTTCATGCTGGCTTCATCCCAGGAATTTCGATTGGATTTTCTTTTATAATTATTTACCATCTGAAACCAAATCAAAAAAATAAATGAAAACATTATTTTCTTCTATTTTTATTGCATTTAGATTTATTAACATTCACATTACTTTATAGAAGGCAAAACGGTCCCAGTGAAGGCAAAATGGTACACCGGTCCATTCTGCCTGGGTCCGTTTTGCCTTTTTGGTACTTACAAGAAAATCGAATAATTTAAAGGTTATAAATTTGAGAAACAGTTGGCTTACTTTGTTATTCGTTTAATCGTATATCAGTTTACATGTGGTTATCATAAGATCACCTTATTACAAACCTAATCAAACTGTAGGCTAATTGAAAAATGCAATTTTTACATCAAAATCTAAAAAAATCAACTTACCTTGCTAAATCGGTGCACGTGCGGCCGGTGGAACTGAGTACACTGACCAAAAGCGGCAACATGGCTTCCAATAATTTGACGTAACAATCAGATAGATGGCGTTACATGTTTCATTATAATCAAGGTGGACCTTTTTACCGACAGGGTCCGTTTTGCCTTCCTTTCCCCTACGACACTCCCCAACAATGGAAGGTAGCACCATTCTTTATCGATGGGCCACAGACAAACTAGCTAATAATTATTTTTTATAAGTTCTAATGATGATACAATTCTTTGATAATGTTACAGTGGCGAACAAGCAAAGAAACAAGCCCAGGAACGAATGGAGGCTCAGGCCTTGCAGCAAGCAGCAATGTCTGCCATTGAAGCAGAAAGTAAAAAGGTAATAGCTTCTTTGAGAAGGCACCATGAAGTACCCTAAGAGTCTATCTGAGAGCAACATTTGTACTCCCTCATAGTAACTGGGCAGGTATCCCGAATGAAAAAAGCATTTATAAAATTACGATTAATTCCATAGTCCATTAAAAGCCCTAAATTTACATTTAAAAAGTGTTAACGTTACGTTATTTTAAACTTCTTTAATTTGCTCGAATAAAAATATAAGAAAATAGGGTTTGAATCCTTCTGGAATAATTTTGGAAATCAGGTCTCTAGATAAACCGAAATATCGAAAACCGAAAGACGGGCCTCGTGGCGCATTGGTAAAAACTACCGACTGCAGTAATGAGGTCGAGGGTTCGATTCCCACCCGAACACAAAAATTTGTGACAAACATGAATGTTTGTGTGGCGTCTGGGTGTTTATTATGTATTATAAGTATGTACTTACAAAAGAAAAGTATATATGTATTAATATCCGTTATCTAGTATCCATAACACAAGCATTTAGTTGCTTAGCTTGGAACTAGAGGGCGCTGTGTGTATTGTGTCAAAGATATATTATTATTAAAAAATATTCAAAAAATAATTGTCGTTAAATAATTATGATACAATTGCTTCTTAATCGTTTTTATTACTACTCCATGCAGCCAGGACGTCCAAAACCTTACTTTAAGAAAAAGGTAAAGTTTCATTTTATAGATATGTGGAGTCAGCCCAACTAAAAACAAGAAATTTCATTTCATTATTTCGCAAGGGCTTTGGCCTTAAGTAAGTTACCTTCTCTTCAATTACTCGTCAAGTTTTGTTCTATTCGTATGTATTTCAGCAAGCCGTCCAGGGACCATCGCCGTCTGCGTTACAACAAGTGGATTTGTCAAAATACACCAGTCGTGCTGTCTCTTTCTTGGCTCGCAACTTCTACAACCTGAAGTATGTCGCACTTGTGTTGGCGTTCTGTATCAACTTCGTGTTATTGTTTTACAAGGTAAATTTTACATAGAACAATAAATCTGTTCCACACGAAACAACACACAGAGCCAACCGATTGCCTTTGCATTTTATTGCCAATGTTTACCCCCTCACCGTAATAGGGTATAGGGTGATCCAGCAGGGTGCAGGGAAGGGCCGGCCGTTAGTCAAATTATTTATATTTTATTGGTTATTGGTGGTATCGGTGGTCTGGAGATCGAGCACCCCGCTTCTGAACGAAAAAGTCGTGGAATCGAATCCGGGCTATTTTTTTTCTGATAAATATCGATCACTGACAACATTATGCCCGATATATGGCAATAGGTTCCGCCACTTATTCCATTTGGGACATGAAAATTTAGCGTGTTGCGGCTCAGCAGTCACTGTTTACATCTTCGAGTTGACAAAATCGTCAGTAAATCATACGTAAAATGATTCAGGTGTCAACATTGGAAGCGGAAGGTGGAGAGGGCTCAGGTCTTGGTGATATCATAGGAGGGTCTGGATCAGGACAGGGATCCGGCAGTGGAGACGGTAGGTTTTTCCTTATATTACACCTTTTTAATGCAATGCACTACCTTACAGACAATTCCACTGTTTTTTCAACAGATGCGTGATGCGCAAGGAAAATTTTAGTGTGTAACAAATTCATATTTATATTTGAGAAAATTCAAAAATATTTTTTATATATTTTGACATACCTAGAGTATATATCATAACTTAGCCCAGTTTTCAACCATTTATAGCCACCGTAACCGATTATCATCAGGAGAACCGTGACCTCGTCTGTCACTATGGTCGCTTAAATAAAGAACTTCTTTTTCAGGCGGCAGTGGCGATTCTGGTGAAGATGATGACACCATAGAATTAGTACATATAGACGAGGATTTCTTCTACATGGAGCACATAATCAATATGGCGGCCATGTTGCATTCTATCGTATCTCTGGCTATACTCATCGGTTATTATCATCTTAAGGTTAGAATTGTTGCCATAGACAAGTCTATTTTGAATTGAAACCATCGCTGGAAATATTTCGTACATGTTATTTATACCCTAACAATAGAATTAGAAATGCAGTTTGTGATTTTGTTGGCAGGTGCCAAAAAATGTGCTAACTACCCAACTATGCAAAAAAAAAAAAACATTTTTTGTGGAAATTTCTAAAATTAATCTAGTCCATAGATAGAAGCTCTTGCGTGCCGAAAAAAGCATATACTACAAATATATATAGTCTCGGTGGTCCAGTGGTCGAGCACACGGCTTCTGATCCAGAGTTCGATTCCGGGGTTCGATTCCTGACACTGGCTCACACCAATGACTTTACTCGAAGTTCTTTTCAAAAGTTATGTGTGATAAATATCTATGACTGAAAACTTTGTGCCCGGTATGGCAATATTCCGCCACCTATTCCATTTGGACCTAAATATAACGGCGAGACGAGCCTTAACAGCCACTGCCTTCGGGTAACAAAAGGCGTGAAGTTATTTTGTTTATATTATAAACTCATAAACTACCTTTTTCTAGTTTTTGAAGTAAATCTGGCTAATAGGATTTTAATAAAACAATGTTTGTCCTGTTCTAGGTGCCATTGGCTATCTTCAAGCGGGAGAAGGAGATAGCTCGCAAGCTTGAGTTCGATGGTCTGTACATCGCGGAGCAGCCGGAGGACGACGACTTCAAGAGTCATTGGGACAAGCTCGTCATATCTGCCAAGTTAGTTTCGAATTGCAATAACTTTCAAGTAGCCCTCACTTCCATAACGTATTACATTTGGTACCTATTACGGAATTAAAACGGTCTATTGAGGCATGGATGCCACTGCGTCTCTTTACAACGGTGAAAAAAATTTAGGATCCGCAAAAAAACTAAAATTTTCAAATCTGTGCTTATTTATACGATTAATTAATTTATATGTTTTTTTTTTTCACCCAGATCATTCCCCGTTAATTACTGGGACAAGTTCGTGAAGAAGAAGGTTCGTGCCAAGTACAGCGAGACATACGACTTTGACTCCATCTCCAACATGCTGGGCATGGAGAAGACTTCCTTCTCTGCACAGGAGGAAGAAGGCAACAAGGGACTGATCAACTAGTAAGTGATCGTACATTTTTATTGATAATGTAGTAAGGAAACAGCTTATAAATGGAGCGTTGGGCAGATACCTGCGCGCAAAATAATTGGGCAGAAAATGCCAACTTATGGTAGCGAGAGTTAGTAAGTCAGAGTGTACATGAAAGTAGGATAAAAGTGGTCGCGACGAAAACAAGGTTTTAATAAAGGAAGTTGGATTGAACAGACTTGACAATCTCGGTGGTCCAGTGGTCTAGCACCCCGCTTCTGAATCAAGAGGACGCGGGTCCGAATCCTAGCTCACACCAATGACTTATCGAAATTCTTTCGAAAGTTATGTGTGATAAATATCGATGACTGAAAACTTTGTACCCGGTGTATGGCAATAGGTTCGCCATCTATTAACAGTGGTAGAGCCAAGCAGTTCCACGACCTCAGAATATCGGCGTGAAGTGGCTTGTGCCGCGTTTCTTTCGGTGAAAGAGGTGTCCGGAGGCCCGATCCCCTTCCCCCTCCTATTCTCTAAAGGACGGCAACGCACCACGGCGTTCATGGGCGGTGAGTAGTTGCTTACCATCAGGTGACCCACTTGCTTGTTTGACATCCTATCCCATAAAAAAAGATCTAGGAGTCGAGGACGGCCACGACACTTTCCACGATCAAAGTGAATGAGTATGACCAGAGTTATAAAAGTCAGAGGTGTGCAATAATTACAATCGTTAATTATGGCGCTGCTCTACCTCTGTTTATCCCTCAAGGGACTTGGCGTGAAGTTATACTATGTATACTACCATTTCAGTATAATCACAATTGACTGGCGATACCAAGTGTGGAAGGCTGGTGTGACTATAACAGATAACTCGTTCCTGTACTCTCTCTGGTACTTCTCTTTCTCTGTGATGGGCAATTTCAACAATTTCTTCTTCGCCGCCCATCTGTTGGACGTGGCTGTAGGATTCAAGACGCTCAGGACTATTCTGCAGTCTGTCACTCACAACGGAAAACAGGTGAGAGCAAGTACATACTAACTTTTAATTTAATAAACAAGTAACGAAGATCCAAGTGGAAAGGACAGAATTCTTAAATATAACATAAATTCTACCAAGTTTGTCCGTCTGTTGAACTATACCACGCACTAAACACTAAGGAGAGAGAAAGTAGGAGAAGCATCTGTCTGAAGTACGGCTAGTGTGGTCAAACTGGGAGAAGAGGAGCTTGTCTACAGCTCCAGTATCCGTAAGGCTGGCGCCATAACGCGTTACGTAACGAACAGTCTACCCTCCCACGAGGAGTTAGCAATTCAATTAAATGGCTTCCTTTCTTCTCTCAGCTGGTGCTGACGGTGATGTTGCTGACTATCATCGTATATATCTATACGGTGATAGCTTTTAACTTCTTCCGCAAGTTCTACGTCCAGGAGGAGGACGATGAGGTCAACAGGAACTGCCACGACATGCTCACGGTAACGCCTAATTACCTAACTAGCGATATTATTTTCCACTGATAACTAAATTATAAGACTACAAAGTGTAATGGAAAGGGACGATAGGGCAAGGGGTCAGGAATCGTCCATAATGTGTACAAAGAAAAATAAAACAATTCGTTTATAATCTTAGAAGCAGAATACAAAATCTGGCTAGCACTGTAAATATGTTTGTAAGTAGATGGCGCTGTGTGAATTGTGTATATAACGTACCTAATTATTGTTCCGTTTTACTAAAATATCAATGCTGTGTGCAGTGCTTCGTGTTCAACCTGTACAAGGGCGTGAGGGCGGGCGGAGGTATTGGGGACGAGCTGGAGCCGCCCGACGGAGACGACTCCGAGGTGTACAGGATCATATTCGACATCTCTTTCTTCTTCTTCATCATCATCATCCTGCTCGCTATCCTGCAGGGTCAGTATACTTTTATTTAATTTCGCCTGCAACTCGCTTATCTGGCATCCAGAATGTTGTTAACTTATTTAACTTTTTGAAAATATTATACAAGTGTGTATATCCCTTTGACTAGCACTTGACGCAAATGCTGGTTCATTCGATGGCCCACAATAAATATCTGTGACTGACGCCGTCTATTTCATGAGACCAAATATTTCTTCCACGAGACCTATTAAAAATAAAGTAATTTGTATTTTTTTGATTGATACTGTTCGCAAAAGAATAAAAAAAAAATGTACCTACTGCATATTAAATTGTGAAATCCTTTCAGGTTTGATCATCGACGCGTTCGGTGAACTCCGTGACCAACTGGAGTCTGTGAAGGAGGACATGGAGTCCAACTGCTTCATATGTGGCATCAATAAAGATTATTTTGATAAAGTGGGTATTAATATTTATTTTGAGAAAACAGGACTTTTTTATGACATAGATAGAGGGCCAAACGACTAAGTGTGAAATACGATAGCGAACAACAAACGCCGCCCTGAACACAGATAGAGTTACAGTTGCGTTGTCCTTTGCAATGGGATATGGGGTGGGAAGTGCGATGGATAGAGGGGAAGGATTCGGTTCTCCGGATACACCTTTCACCAAGCGAACTGATCTTGGCTGATCAGGTTTTCATGAATGTTGTTCAATCGCGATTTGATTGCTACGCGATCATAATTAGCGTTTATAAGCGGCGAGAAGCCATTTAACTTTACCATCATTTTAATATTTTGAGTATCAAGCAAAGAAAATTTTGTCAACTTTTATGAAACCCACTGGGAAAGCGTTAACCACCCATATTGTAATGCAACTTAACTCTTTCTCTTCCATGCAGGTACCGCACGGGTTTGACACTCACGTCCAGCGAGAGCATAATTTAGCCAATTACATGTTCTTTTTGATGCATCTCATCAACAAACCGGAAACAGAATATACAGGTACATTTTTTTACAATTTTAATGGTACTGTCAGTTATCAGTATGATTTTTTTTAATCTTCACGCCAAAACTACTTAATGGATACTAAATTTACGATCTACGTCAGATCTCTCTACAAATAAAAATGTTACGCATAAATTAACATAACATAACTTCACGCCTTTTTTTCTACCCGAATGTGTAGGCAGTGACTGTTAAGCCTCGACTCTGTTTACATCCCAAATGGAATACCTAGGTGGCGAACCTACCATACCGGGCACAAAGTTTTTATTCATCGATATTTATCACACATACCTTTCTAAATTATTTAATTTCGTAAAGTCATTGGTGTGTGCCAGGATTCGAACCCGCGACCTCTGGATTCAGAAACCGTGTGCTCGACCAATGGACCACCGAGACTGAATTAAATACATATTTTAATTTTGCATACTACATTAGGGTGAAGACTCTAGTTGCTAAAATGTCCAGCAATTTATTTTATTAAATAAATGCATGCATATATATAACTTCACTCTGACGCCATTGCGGGTAAGCAGAGAAAACGGAGCGACATGAAACACGATTTTTACTCACTTCACTCGCGTCTTTGCCTTTCATAACTCTTGTCAATCTTGTCATACTGTCGACATTTTTTTCGAAATAATGTATATGACGAATTCAACATAATCTATATATACACCCGAATATGTCATTCCTGCTGCTGTCGGTATTTACTATATTTTTTACTCCCCAGGTCAAGAGACTTACGTATGGAACATGTATACACAAAGGTGCTGGGACTTCTTCCCAGTAGGAGACTGCTTCAGAAAACAATATGAAGATCTTATGGGAGAATAGAAGTAACGTAACCAGGAATTCTCGTTCCATTAATATTGTTGTGGATTTTTATAAAACAATTTAATAGTGCGCCTGGTTTTAAAAACCTTAGCCTCGCCAAAAACAGTTCTTGTACGACTCTTTTGTCAATTATTTCAGCCACAATCTAAAAAAGTTAAATATTAATGTATCATATTGAAATCCTTTTATAAATAAAAGCTTTAGTGTATGGCAATTTGTTAATGGATTGGTCAAGAACTATCAAATATTACCTACATGTGTTTAAAAATATATGTATAGCTTACTGTTATATGGCTTAAATTTTTCTCTGTAAATAATAACTCAAATAAATTTTTTATAATTTGTTAAACAATTAATGTAGGTAAATTAGTAAAAATTTTCAAAAAAATCCATTTTTACTAACACAAACTGTGGTTGTGCTTTAAAGTTTCTACTAAATTCAAATAATCATAATAATAAATACAGTTTTATTCCAATATAAATTTTAATAGCTTAACCACAAAATTTCAAATACTTGAAAAAAATTCTTGAAATTTAAAAGGTAAATGTGGCCTTTCCATGTAAACTTTTCTATTTATGACTTTTCGATATACTTTATGTAAGAGAAATAATAAAAATATAGTGTAAAGGGCCCTTGACATTTTAATGGCGAATAAAAATATTTTATTTGGCAGTGCCAAGAATGGGTCACTTTACCCTACTTGTTAAATAAAACAAATTCAAATTCATCAATGTTTTTTTTATTTACTTAGAATATTAATCATCAGTCTTAACAAAATGAACAATGCTTAAATCTATAAGGTGCCTAACATGATTTAGATTTTTTTTAACTACGTCCCCAATAAAACATACAGCCTGCCTGATGGTCATCGAGTAGAACCACAGAGTAAATAAACCCAAGATTATTAGACATCACCTATTTTCCTAAAACCTATTCACCTCTCTTTTGAAATAAGTTACTATATCTAGGTACATCTAAACGAAAGCGAGGACAGACAGGTCCCCGGTACACAACATAGAGGCCATTCTAGTATTACGTAAAGCAAAAACCCCACGGCCCCTTAAGCACTTTAAGGGGCCGTGGGGTTTTTGCTTTGCTTATTTTGGCTGACATTGGGGGGTAGGGGGGCCCTCTAGAGAATTTTGGCAAAAATCGAAAATGTTTAAGTAATTATGGGGGACGGGGTAAGACCTTTGCTTACTTTTACTGACAAGGGGCGGGGGAGGGGTAAATAATTGCAAAAAAAAAAATCTGCTTACATCATACTTGGTTGGGCCCATAGGAAAACCCTTACAAGAAACTTAGTCAGTCAGCTCCACTTACCCAATTAGTAAAAACTACACAAGAATAAATAAATATTATAAATTGGTTCGGGCACTAGGAATCTTTCCAAAATTTCTAAAACTGGTATTTTTCGAGGGTTTTTTTTTAATAGTCAGTTAACAGCCGGTTGTTTATGCGCGAGATATAATGTGAATATACTAGTCAGAGCGCTAACCAGGAATATAACATCGAACCATCTATGGTAGAAGTTGAACTGCAGATCACCAAGTACTTGGGTGATTATAGTGCGGTACTCCTGCGGCATGTTCATCCTCATCAGCAACACAGACGAACAGAAATACATGCCCATTATTTGAGCAAGAATTAACACTATAATGTTTGATGATTTCGACGACGAGATTTTGTAGAAAAACTGAAAAGTAATGCAATAGCTTGAGTAAATATTTAATATAGGAAAAGATCATAGATTGTTTTATTTTATTTAGATGACTTACATAGAGTGTAAAAGTAGGTAATTGGTATATATAGTCACCTATATTTTTTCTCCGTACTAACAAAAGTGATATCAGTGTCTGTTTCTAATATTGAATTAACTGCTTTCTACTACATTCGTATGAATATAATATATACGGTACATACACCAAAATATCATTTTTTACAATTATTGTCTGTCTGTTTGATCTGGGTAAAGTCTCGCCTAAAGTCAATTTTTAGCTGGATCGATTTTGACGAGACTTTTATTGGCAGGTGTAATAAAGAGAAACTGGGGTTTTTTTATATATAAAAAATATATAATTATTAAAAATGATATTCATTATTATTATTATGATAATTTTTAATAGATTTTTTTTCAGAAATAAGGTTGGAATAAATAATATTTAAAAATTGTACTTTAATGTAATGAATAATAAGTCACGGTGGTCCAGTGGGAGAGCACACGGCTTCTGATCCAGAGGTCCGGGTTCGAATCCTGACACTGGCTCACACCAATAACTTTTCGAAATTGTTTTCGGAAGTTAAGTGTGATAAATATCGATGACTGAAAACTTTGTGCCCGGTATGGCAATAGGTTCGCCACCTATTCCATTTGGGGCGTAAACATAGCGGCGTAACCTTCGAGTAACAAAAGGTGTGAAGTTATGTATGATATGTAATGTGATGAATATGCATTATTTTCAACTGACCTTAGTGAGGGTGAGTAGAAGCCCCCGTATGCTGGTTAGCACGATGCAGCCCACCAGTATGAAGGAGACGTGCTGAGACCAGAAAGTCACGTCGATGTTCCAGCCGAGCCAGTGGACCACCAGCTCCAGACCACGCGTCACCGGGTCCTTCTTACCGACCCGGTCGAATACTATATTTATTGTCGACTGAAATCGAATCATATATCTTCTTGTAGTATATTTTTGAGCACTGAATGTGATCGAAATTAAAAAGACTTCCCAAGGTCCACAGGTACAGACTAAACATTGCAACCCGTTTCTCAACCCGGTAGCTTTCGCCGCGAGCCCGGCGGCGAAAGCCACCACCAGCCGGTCACCAGACCCGGTGACAAATGGCCGGGCCCGGTGGGTGCCAAGAAGGGCCGGGCCCGTCCGGGACCGGTTTGCTATCCCTAGTACAGACCAAATGAGTTAGAACAGTCAGATAAGCTAACTAATAAGTCAAGAGAATCCTTGGATACCTCTCACACTGAACGAAACGCGACAGAAGCCATTCTACGTGGATATTCTGAGAAGTCATGGTATTTTCCGGTCGAGCCGACTCATTCATGCAACAAAGTACATGGCTCTACCACAGATATAAGGTAGAGGTGATTACTAGTAGTAAAAACTTACAATGAAAATCTTCCATATACAATACAATGAGAAGAAATAACCGAGGAAGTTGAAGTACTTCCCCTGGAATGTTTTCGACCAGCCAATCTTCTCTCTCATAGTTCTGGCATCGTGCGCCTCCAGGAACAACTGTCTGCTCAACTCCTCAAGTGCAGAGATCTCTTGGCGTATTTGATTTATGTCTACAAATATTTTTGTTATTACTAGAAAGTCTCATTGATAGTTATCACACGTAAATTATGGAAATATTATCGAAAAGACGCTTGTGCTACTCGGATTGGAACCCGAGAGTTCTGATTCAAAAGTACAACATAAAGCTATACAACATAACATAACTTCTCGCCTTTTTCTACCCGAAGGTGTAGCCATAGGCTGTCAAGCCTCGTCTCGCGGTTATGTTCACGTCCCAAACGGAATAGGTGGCGAACCTATTGCCATACCGGGCACAAAGTTTTTAGTCATCGATATTTATCACACATAACTAACGAAAACAATTTCGAAAAGTCATTGGTGTGAGCCAATGTGAGGATTCGATCTCGCGACCTCTGGATTCAGAAGCAGGGTGCTCGACCACTGGACCACCGAGACACCGAAACCGAGGGTGCTATACAACATGTAGAATTACAATTTATCAATATGTTATGTTAATATTGTTTATTTGTGAAATTAGTTATTCCCATTTCGTTTCGTCCAATTCCAATATTGCGTCAGAAAAAGACTTAATACCCTGACGTACGGTCCATTTTCGTTGCTCTATGAACTGTTTAGCTAGCTGTGGATAGCTAGGATGACTGTAATATAGTTCTAGGTAAATTTGAGAAACATATTAGCTACATGAAATGAAAAACAATCAAAATCGATCCACATTCCGATTCTGAACAAATTACTTTCAGGGTGTGCGTTAATTATGTTCGTTCTCCGACCTACGCCACTCCAAATAGCCGAAACCGAAAAGTTCCAAACGGAACTTAAAAATCGATTCGACCTGCTGGAAACCACAGGCAACGTGGACGAAAAAACCGACACTGTGGTCAACACGCTGAGGAAAGTGTCACAAAGGCTGTTCCCGAGATCGCAGAAAAAGGAGTCCAAGCTCTCTGCTGAGACGCTCGAGCTGATGAGGCAAAGGCGAGAAACTCCATCCGATCAGCTGTCTTCGTCAGAATGGAAAAGCCTAAACCAGCGTATTAGAAAGCTAATGCGGCGCGACCTTCGTCGATCGAATACTCGAGCAATTGAGGACGCGATCGACCGCAACAAAGGGTCGAAAGTGTTCGCTCAGCAGCTTGGAAGGCCCCATCTGACGAAGTTGAAAACTGCGGATGGACGTGTCGTCACCTCTAAGCCTGGGATTTTCGCAGAGATAGAATCTTTTTATGGGCTCCTTTATTCCACACGGATGACCAAGCCGACGGGACACAGCGATGATGACCATAGAGCCCCGCTAACGCGTCACTACAGTGAGGACATCCCCGACTTTGCAGAAAGCGAGATTAGGGCGGCTCTCGGACAACTTCAGAACAACAAGGCACCCGGTGATGACGGAATTACTACAGAACTTCTAAAATCCGGCGGGACTCCTATCCTAAAGAAATTAGCAAGTCTTTTTAATTCCGTCATACACCAGGGCATAACACCACAGGCTTGGAGCAGGAGTACGGTGGTGCTGTTCTTCAAAAAAGGTGATAAAACCTTACTGAAGAATTACAGACCCATCTCACTCCTGAGCCATATCTACAAGTTGTTCTCGAGGGTCGTCACGAATCGTCTCGCTGCAAGACTCGACGAATTCCAGCCTCCGGAGCAGGCCGGGTTTCGAAAAGGCTTTAGTACGGTGGACCACATCCATACTGTTAGGCAGATTGTACAGAAGACCGAAGAATACAATCAGCCGCTGTGTATGGCATTCGTGGATTACGAAAAAGCCACCACTCCATCGAAACTTGGGCAGTTCTAGATGCATTGTAGCGATGTCGGATTGACTGGCGTTATATCGAGGTGTTGAGATGCTTGTATGACACCCCCACGATGGCTGTCCAGATACAGGACTAGGTGACGAACTATACCGAGCTGAATTGAGGTGTTAGACAGGGAGATGTCATATCTCCCAAACTCTTCACCAACGCTCTGGAGGACGTCTTTAAGACCCTGGATTGGACTGGACAGGGTATCAACGGGAATGGTGAGTACATCTCACATCTTCGGTTTGCCGACGACATCGTTGTAATAGCAGAGTCGCTGGAACAGTTAAGCGGAATGCTGCGCAGCCTAGACGAGTCCTCCCGACGTGTCGGTTTGGGCATGAACTTGGACAAGACCAAGGTCATGTTCAATGAACACGTCGTGCCCGGACCGATAAGCGTCGAAGGGTCAGTTCTCGAAGTCGTAAACAAATTGCGTTCGGCAAACTGTGTCGAGTCTTCAGCTCGCCTATACCGCAATGTCTGAAGACTAAAGTCTTTGACCAGTGCGTCTTACCGGTGATGACCTACGGTGCCGAAACGTGGCCACTCACGGTGGGGCTAGTTCACAAATTTAAAGTCGCTCAGCGAGCTATTGAGCGGGCTATGCTCGGGGTATCTCTGAAAGATAAACTCAGGAATGAGTATATCCGCCAGAGAACTGGGGTAACCGACATAGCTCGTAGAATAAGCTCGCTGAAGTGGCAATGGGCTGGTCATATCTGCCGAAGGACCGACGGTAGATGGAGTAAGAAGGTCATAGAGTGGATACCGCGTCTTGGTAAACGTAGCGTAGGACGCCCACCAGCCCGATGGTCAGACGACCTCAGAAAGGCTGCTGGTAAGGACTGGATGCGGAAGGCAGAGAATCGGATGTTGTGGCGCACATTGGGAGAGGCCTATGTCCAACAGTGGACTGCAATAGGCTAATGATGAATGATAATGATGATGTTAATTATGTTACATGTTCATAGTATAAAACAAAGTCGCTTTCCGCTGTCTGTCCCCTCATATGCTTAGATCTTTGAAACTACGCAACGGATTTTGATGCGGTTCTTTTATGGAGGTTGTCAACGGGTTGGTTTTTATCTATAATTTATGTACGATCTAGTAAAGAAAAAATGATAAATCCAAAATTTACTTCTTCATTACATTGAATGCGGAATAAAGTTCGCCGAGTTAACTAGCAGGTACTAAACCTAATATATAATGAATTTCATGGGAACCTAAAACATATCTTGGAGAACAAAAATGGCAATAAACAAAAGTAGTAAATTCTTTGCTATGGTACATAAAAGGAACTTACTTTCAGTGCTGCCACCTAGTGGATTAGCGATACTACCAACACTTGACCATATATTTTTCCAAAATCCTCGTTGATTCGCACTAGACTGGTCCATATTGTATTGCTGTCTCGCTCCAACACTATTCGCCTCGGCTAACGCTATCCTTTTCTTTTTAACTAATATCATGTCCATAGTTTGCAGAAGCTTCTTCTCAATAGACAGCACATCTGCCTGTGTCACCGGTCTGAGAAAGTATTAATAAAAGAGAAAACTGAGAACAGTGGAAATCTAGAGGCAGAGATCACAGCATGTCATTAGACCGCCTAGACTTACTTTATGAGATAGGAGGGCAAACGAGCAAGTGGGTCACTTGATGGTAAGCAACTACTCACTTTAATGGAGTAGGAGGGGAAAGGAAGGGGAAAGACAGGAAAAAGGGAACCAGCCTCCAGATGCCTCTCTCACCAGACGAAACGCGGCACGAGCCACTTCATGCCGATATTCCAAGAGGTCCATTCATGCAGAGAACTAAAAGACTCTACCACTCTCTTTCACTCTACCATTACCTAGACTCATCTAACATTTACTCACTGTAATGTATTCTTTAGGGGGCGTCCATAAATTACGTACGGGATGGGGTCGGGTCCAACCTCGTCTAATCTTACGTTGGTCTTGGCAAATATGACGCATTTCTTTTCTGATTGAAACGAAAAAGAAACTATTATGAGTTAATGTGCGCGCCAACGGCTTACAGTGGCTAGATCAGAACGAAGTTGAAGGAGCAGATGATGTTACTGAAAATCATATGGACATGCTAGTTCAAATAGTCTCTCTATAATAGAGACCGCGCATGATTCTCCATGGACTGGATTAGAGTAGATATTCTTTTTTTAATCATAGTAATTGCGATTTAAGTATTCTATTGTTAAACTCTTATTTCACTTACAGTTAGACTCTGAGCAATGTTGATTACGAGTTTTAACTATTCGTAAGCATGTAGCATTTTCTTCATTTTCTTTTTATAATAACAATCCAATACTTTTACGTAAAAAAGAAACCCACATTTTGATAAATCTCACGTGAGACTGGGCGATGGGGGTTGAATAAAATCTCACAACACCCTCACCAGGGAGGAAGGGGCACAGTAAATTAAAAAAAAAACCCCACGTAATTCATGGACACCTTCTTTTCTTCTCCGGATACTATGCTAGTTTAATGCTTTACTTAAAGATAATAGGGACTAACCTTATGAATATGGCCATTGATGTATAGGGGTAATTGACTGCACCAAATCCAGATAATAACGCCATCACGGTTACACCAATAACCCCAATTCGAGAGACACCCTGTTCTATTGAGAATATACCCTGAAAAATACATTACTGCTATTATCAACTATTCCTGCCAAACCAAGAAAACCATTGGTTCATCAATAAAACAAAATTATTTTTGTGCAGCAGCTACAATTATTGTCTAACAAATATTACTATTTGATATAATATTTTTAAATTATTTAATTTATTTCATATTATGTATTTTCATTTTTTTCGAATGCACATAGCCAGTCTGGTTTCTAGTTTCAGTGTATTTCTCAGTGTTTCAGCATTCATAATTAATTATATTTATCATCAATACAATTATTGATATATTGTAATTTTATTAGTAAATAAACTGTAACACACTTTAGTTTTAAGATAACTCACCTGTTTTGGACTTAATATGGGGAACGGATCACCAATCTTCCAGAAAAAATACAAATAGACAAACCACACAAATACAGTAAATGGTCGTATCATATTGTGTGTCACTGAAATGTAATTACATTATTAATTGAATATATTTTAATAGCAAAAAAATGTTTAAAAATTAATATAAAACTGGTAATAAAGATAGATTTTGGTACTATGAAAATATTAAAAAGTAAGAAGACATGACACTAATTATTAAGAAAAAAATATTGTTTTATATTTTGTAACAAAATAATACTTTAAATTATGCAACTTGCTATGTTATGCTTCAAGGTTTATAGAAGTCTAGTGTAGTCAAAGTTTAGTCATATACGTATTAAAATAAATTGAAAAACAAATTGTTATAAATTATGGAATTGTTTGAAAATCTTTACAGATAGTTAAAAATCAATCTAGCTAATAATATAGTTGAATACTGATACATAGTTTTTAATATGTTACCTTTAATGAATATTACTTAACATTACTGTCTTTTGGGTCTTGTGAGAATAAAATGATGGTTTTTTTTATATTTTATTTTGGTTATATAGTTCAAATGAAAGAAGCTGTGGATAAAAATGCATAGCTGAAAAATTAATCCAATATACGAAAGTGACACACTCACCAAATCGTATGTTGCTAATGCAGAAGTATGCAATATAAAATGGTATGAGTGCTATCACCATAAACAGAAGCGAATAGAGACCCATGTTCCAGTGGAAATATCGAGAACTACAAACAAAAATAAACCTTATGACCTATTCTTTAAATTATGTTATTCACATAATAATTATCACTTTAACTGTATTTTACAGTGGTAGAGCCAAGCAGTTCGCTGCATGAATGGGCCGGCTTGACCGGTGATATACCACAACCTCTCAGAAGATCGATGTAAAGTATCTCATGCAGCGTTTTAGGTTTGGTGAGAGAGGTACCTGGAGGCCCACCCCCTTTCCCCATCCCTTTCTATCCTATTCCCTTAAAAGGTCGGCAACACAACTGTAACACTATATGTGTTGCAGGTGTCCATGGGCGGCACTGGTCACTTACTATCAGGTGACACATGCATGCTCGTTTGCCCTGCTATCCAATAAAAAAAAATAATAATAATACCTCACAAGAAATCTTAACTATTGATTTGATTGGTTAGAAATAATTTTCTTTCCTTTTGTTAGAAAAAATTATACATACATTGCATATTTTATCCATTTCATTATATATAATTACATAATCAATTGTTATTTGATGTCTAATCTTTATTAGTTTGAGTAATTAACATCCATCAACATTTTATTTTACCTTGAATCCAAATATCCAATAATTTCGAAGATGATCAATTCAAACATAGTACAGCTTAGGGCGAAAGTGATAGAGAATATAAGCTGTACGAGTAAATGGTGCACCTCATAGTCCCGGAATAACTGCTTCACAAAGAATATCCAGCCACCGACAAAGAATATTGTCTGAAATATTAGTAGGTAGAAGTTTATTGAGTATTTCAGTATTTTTATTAGAAGTAGAATTATAATAAATTATAAGCTACTGTTACTGCTTTAATCAGACTGATAGATCTTTTCTTGCAATCTAATTTAACTCGTTTATATTATGAAAGACATTGAAGATATAAACTTTTGTTATGCACAGTTCAATATTCCAATAAAAAATGTTTAAGAATAAAAAACAGAGTGGGTTATGATTATTTTGGTAACTAAGTAAAATACTTTAAAATAATAACAAAATTGAGAATTTATATACATTGCGTAAGGTCTGAATCGCTATGGTCTATTTCCTGGATGTAATGCTTATTCTAGAGATATTTGTTTTTGCAATAACAAAGCAAATTTCTCATACAGAAAATTTATGTTAAAAATTAATATTTTGACGAACAGTGTGAATTCACGATTATTCATATAAATATCTCCAGTGTTATCGGCAGGTTTTCATGAATCGGCAGGCCTTATGAAAACAAATTTACTAATAACCTTAAATAAGTTTTGTTTACATTGGAATTACCTGTGAAATTAGAATGATGAGAGTATCCTCGAAGAATGTCATTTTTTATCTGTAATATTACTTTTTATTATTGAAGTTACTGATATAAGCCAAATCAGCATTAAACACTGTATTCAAACATTTTGAGACATTCAAAATTTCAAACAACATGCAGCATTCAATTCCATACAATGAAGTAGAGAAAACATAAGGAAGTGGCATGTCGACACAAAATTGAAGCAGGGTGTGACGTCATTTGGCCACATAAAATGGCGGTTTAGTGCTGCGCAGAAGAATTCTATTTATCGATATCAAATAAGATATTTTGGATATCAAATTGGTTTTGCATATCAAAATAAGAGTATTTTTTTCTTAAACTAATTGCTTTCATAATTTTATTTTAAATATAATTGAATATTAATTATTTGTAGAATTAATACTTAAATAAGAAGTAAGTATATTGTTTTGCTAAATATTCTGTTTTGGATGTCCAAATAAGAGTACATGTTTTTCTTAGACTACTTACCTCTATTTTACAAACTATTTTAATTAAGTTGCTGACTCTAAAGTAAGTAAATCACTCTTGCATCATACCTCTAGATAGGTGCGCCCCACAGTAAATAAGAATGATTCAAATTTTAAACTTATAAAGGGACCGCGTGATAAACACAACGAAACATCTTCAGAACATTGATTTAGTTACAAATGCATTTCTTATGACTTTCAGTCTAAGATCAGTTAATTATTACATATTTACCGAATTTACAATAGGTTTTTACGCGTTACGAATTAAAACTAATTTATTTAGAAAATTCCGCAAAGAAATTTTATCAAGAATTTTATCAAGAATATAGTCAATGAACTATTGATGCCACTGTGAAGTCATGTGGCTGCATGAAATGGCAGATTTAGTGCTGGCCAAGAGATTTTTATGTATCAATAAACGTTCTTCGCTTATTTTATGTTAAATATTATTGAGGATTAATAATTTATAGAACACTCTAATAGGAATACTAGGAATTAAGTGTATAGTTATGCTATAGTCGGAATTTTTATTAAACAACAACCACTGACAGTTACGGTGTTGTCAGTTTGTGATGCAAAATAAATAGTAATATAGCAAAGTGAATGAATGAAAAAACTCTTGAATGAATAAAATTGCCACGATTGTTTAGCTTGGGAATATGTAGATAAACTCTGTCCACGATGAGAATGGTTTTTTGACAAGTCGCCAACTGACAAGATTGGTGATGTCCGAAAGTATGATCGTTCGTACTATTTAATCGATTTATTAAATCTTCTTTACTTAAACGATTACGCATTTTTTCTGTCGTTCATCAATTAGTACTTTTTTGCAAGGATAATTCTCAACGAACCGTTTGAATTTTGAATATGGACAACAGAAAAAAATATAGTGTTAAATAAGGTAAGTAAAATTAAACGGTTTTTTTTTAATCGCAATCAATCGTGCGAATTTTATTTATATACTTATTAAATTATTATATGTGAGTATCTAATATTTCACAAACATAATGAACGGGTATTAACGCGACAATTTTTTTAGGTAAACAATTTACCTAATTTATTATTTACCTTTATTAGCTTGACATTTTGGCCAGGTTTCGTATTGGTTTATTTTAAATACATATATCTCCTAAGCTACCCTTTTTTGTTATAGTTCCTTTTTTAAAACTCCACCCGCAAGAAGGTAAAGCGTGGGGGTTATATTAATAAAAAGATACGTTTTTTTATGTATGAAACTTGGATAAAATATTCTTCTGGTATGATATTAAATAATATTAATCATTAACAACTCCACCGATATGTCTCGAGACATTTTGATGGAATTTTGTGTGTGTAAAAGGACTCGTATCTAGAGCCGTAAAAACAATACACTAAATACACACTATACAATACACTAAAGTCCCTAAGACATAGACCTATGCCATGGAGGACTTTTTTGTACACCTTTTATCGGTGTATAATAATATATGTAATACATTGTTTTGATCTATCGCTAAGGGTACAGCCAGCGTTTGCAATTAAAGAACTAAATCTCAAAAATTACCACTTTTTATTTGCTACAGTATACCTACTTCAATTATACATAAAAACCACCCCGTTGACACCAATAATAATAATATCTATTTAAAAAACCACATCAAAATCCGTTGTTAAAATACTTAAAAGATCTAAGCATATAAGAAGACAGACAGCGGAAAGCGACTTTGTTTTATACTATGTAATGATGATAATAATGATGATACAATTATTATTATTATTATAAAAATAAATACACAATAATAATACACAACAATAATAATTATTTCAATATTACAAACAGACACTTCAATTTTATTTTTATGTATAGAGGACACACTAAACTAAATACTACTACTATACATTTATTTCTACCGATTATATACCGATTAAGTATTTCTGTGGCACAATTGTAGAAATAGGTATTTTTGGAATATCACTAACTGGGCGTTACCCTTTCATGAAGTTTAATAATAATTGTATGAATTTTTTTCCGACTCAATACGAAACTTCATGGGCATGAGTTGTCAAAAAACCATACTTATCGTGGACACAGAGTATAGTTATCATAGTTCAAAAACTTTAAGATTGTGCTATTTTCAAAACATCACGTAATTGAAACTATAGATAAAAAGAATACAGGGCCGAGCCGCCCCTGTGTGCGATGTGTGCGGCGCCAGGCCAGTAAGGGCGCCGGCGTGGCTATCGAAATTATTTTTACTAGACTTATACAACAGCATATTTCTTTCTATTACATATTAGGCTCAACAAATGTCTGGTTAACAACAAAACATAATATTGCGCTTATTGTACAAGTCTCCCAAGATAAATATTCTTGTTTATGATTTAATTTTACCCTCTTCATTTCTAATAGTTCAGCGTTAAAAGAGCCGCCATGAGTTTGTTATTATATATTTTATAAATACAACCCGACCGATGCTATGCTCGACTATAAGTAATAAGAGTTTATAAGAGAGCCAAAACAATTGATTAAAATAAATAATAGTTTAAAAAAACTAAAAAACACGCTTTTTATAGAAAACCGAACTAAAAAACAGAAAAATAAAAAAATATATTTTATTTTAAAAAAAGCGTGGGGTGCTTTTTAAGATATTATCGAAATGATAATCACTCTACTCATATCTGTCAATAAAATATTTATAACTATTGACACCATGCACCCCACGCTTTTTTTAAAATAAAATATTTTTTTTTATTTTTCTGTTTTTTAGTTCGGTTTTCTATAAAAAGCGTGTTTTTTAGTTTTTTTAAACTATTATTTATTTTATATTTTTTAGTTCGGGTTTCTAAAACAAGCGCATTTCTTAGTTTCGAATTTGAGGAATAGCGCCATCTGTGACTTTTATAAGGAACTCGTTTCAAGTTGATAACGTAAACTTTCCGCTGATTGCCACTAGATGGTGCGATTTATGAACTTTCATAGTTCACAAATCGCACCATCTATCGTTCAAAAAAGCGTGGGGTGCATGGTGTCAATAGTTATAAATATTTTATTGACAGATATGAGTAGAGTGATTATCATTTCGATAATATCCTAAAAGTTAGAAGTAGATATAATCCTAAAGTTGTTTTAATCAATGAGTGAGATTCGCGAAAATCTTAGAAACAACTATTTTCTTAATTTAAATTCATTAAAATTTAAAATTAAAATTTAAAATTTATTTTCTATTTTTTAGTTCGGTTTTCTATAAAAAGCGTGTTTTTTAGTTTTTTTAAACTATTATTTACATAGTTCACAAATCGCACCATCTAGTGGCAATCAGCGGAAACTAAAAAAGAAGTCGGTTACAAACAAACCTACAAACATACAAATATACAAACATACAAACATACAAACATACAAACATACAAACATACAAACATACAAACATACAAACATACAAACATACAAACATACAAACATACATACAGGTGAAGCTAATAAAAAGCTAATAATAATGAACAGTCGTTCAATCAAAGGTGTGGGCAAGGTGCGCGATATTTTTTTATAATAAGACGTTCTAGCACTAAAATCAATGAATAGTTTGTTTTACTGATTGTTTTAACGAGTTTTCACAATGAGTGATAGTAATCAAGATATAAAAAAGAAATTATCTGTAATGTTTTAATGTTATGAATGTGATTTGTGAAAATCTAAGAAATAAATATAGTAATTATCTGGTCACCGGAATTTAATAACGAAAAGAAAATAAGAAGAAAAACGTATTTTAGTTGTATTTTTAATACAACTAAAATTAGTAAATATTCCCTACCATCGGCTCTACCATCCACTTCCAAATATCATTAGAGACCGAACCAGTCATTTCAGCCATGAAGGTGTTGATATAAATTCAAAAAGCGCTTTGTGTAGTGGTGAGTAGTCAGTCACATTCCATAATCCATAGTATAAGTTGTTTTCCGTTGTCTGTCCCCTTATATGCTTAGATCTTTGAAACTACGCAACGGATTTTGATGCAGTTATTATCTATTATTGATTAACTATCTATTAGTATAGAAAATGTGATTATTTTCGAGGTTTAATTCTAAACGCCGTAAAAATTATTCTTGATGCGAAACAAAGTTCGCCGGGTAAGATAGTAAATATAACTCTTATACACACTTGCGGCGAGGCTCTGCGTGGATTCGATTCCGGTTCCGGATGATATACTTAAAATTAATTATTTTTTTCATTATTATGGGTAGACCCAATAACATTGCAGCCCGAATGAAGGCCAATCGTAGCCTGGAAAGTATTGTAGATTTATTTTTCAGAATTATGTCTTAACTCTTAACCGTTTAACAGTTCTGTAGCTTCATCATCAGCACGGCAGTATCAGATGCTAATTCAAGCATACCTCCCAAGCAACTCCTTAGTCCTATATACCAATAAACAGTTTCCTTCAATCAACTGCAGTACTGTATCCCAACCCCTAACCGTTAAGGAGTTCTATGGCTCCTTAATCAGCACAACAGCATCAGATGTAGATTCTAGCATACCTAACAAGCAACACGCTAGCCCTACATAAGACTAAGTATTAAGATTGATCAATTGTAGTACTTTCTTCCAACTCCTAACCTTTAAGGAGTTATATGGCTTCTTCATCAGCACAGCAGAATCAGATGTTGACACCCTAAACCATATCCCTAAGAAATCACTATTACGTAACTAAAACACCATACTGGCATACAATTTCCGGTAGTTGCGTCGATTTCTCCTGGTTTCCATCATCAGATCCTGACCTGCTAAAAAGGACCATCTTGGGACCATCTCGGAGGTAAACACTATCCAACAAAAAAAATTTGAAATCTATCCATAATCATAATATAAAATTATGCATAATGACGAATTGAGAACCTCCTGTTTTCGAAGTCGGTTAATAAGTTAAAAAATTGAGATTCGTGAAAAAAAAGCGCTTCATAGATTTCGCACACAGGCGCTAGGGGGGGTCGGCGCGGCCCTGGGTAGAGCCAAGCAGTTTTCTGCATAAATGGGCCGGCTCGACCGGTGAAATACCACGACCTCTCAGAAGTCCGTCGTAAAGTGGCTCATGCCACGTTTCGTTCGGTGAGAGAGGTACCCGGAGGCCCACCCCCTTCCCCATCCTTTCCTATCCCCTTCCCTTAAAGGTCGGCAACGCAACAGTAACACTATATGTGCTGCTGGTGTCCATGGGCGGCGTTAGTTGCTTACCATCAGGTGACACGCCTGCTCGTTTGCCCTCCTACCCCATAAAAAAAAAGAAAGACCCAGCAAGAAAACTCAGCGGCTGTTCTTCAAACTGATTATTTATTGCACCATCTAGTATCATATTGCACAAGTTTTTTCATATTTCTTCTCACAACGCTATCTCAGAGGTATGTGCCGAACTACTAAGATATGGCATTCATGAAACTTGAAACGTGTATAATGGTTTGGCGAAAAAAATTCCTTCAAGGTTTTTATAAAACGTTACACGAAAGTTCCTTATTTTTATGAAGCGTAAGCCTAATGTCCCATGAAAGTATTTCGAGTGTGACGTATTTGAACGTAAATACTTGCAAAGAATTTATGCTAAATTGACCTCTTACTTCTAGATATAAGGAATAAAATGGATTGGCAAATAAAATCCCTTCAAAGTATTTGTATTAACTTACGTGATTATGTTCCATAATTATATGACGTGTAAGCCGTGTAAGTGTAAGTCCGATGAAAGTATTTAAAGTATTTTGAGGAAATACCAGGGTGTACGTACTTTCTATCAGATACCAAGTAAAAAGCCAGACTGGTTCGGCACCGCAACACTTAACATTTATTTATTGGTGGAAATTTATTACCATATTTATATACTCTTTGTATAATACATAAAGATAGTGAATCTGAACAGTATCTAACAGTGATAATAATTAATTAGTGGCGTACACACGCTAGGTAAGTCATTTACGTAAACTGCTAAATAAAGTCATTATGGAAAACGATATTTTCGTTTACCGGCTACACCAAGAAATAATGCTAATAGAGCTTCTTCTTGTGATATTAATTCACTGAGTAAACTTCATTTAAAAACAACACAAACATTTTACCACAAATTTAATTTAATCACAACACTGTAATATTATGTCATCACAATATTTGACCTGAAATTGTAATATACTGTCCTTATTATTACTGGCAGATATTTATTAAAATACATTTACACAGAGAATTTTTACTAATCTCGTTGTTTGTAATTCATAAGAAAATTTATTTTAAAAATATCAAATATTTATTTGTATTGTGATAAAATGCATAGTATGCATACCCATTATTCATTCATATATATTGCATTGCATATACATTCATTGGCTAGACATGGCTGAGCATTTTAAAAGTTAAAAAAAATATCTGTAGATTTTAGCAGTGGCAAATTTATAAAAAAATATATATTTATTAATATTTATCATAAAATAATATCCTATTAATTCTTAGACTTTTGCAAACATTAGGTTACATTAAGAAACTATTAAAAACAAATATAAATGACACATCTAACAAAAAGAAAATAAATTTTAAACTAATTGTATAGAATTCTTAAACAAATTACTTATAGTCATGATAAGAAGTTTAATTCAGATTTTGTAAAACTTGTACAAAATATCAGTTTATTACTTTCCTAAAAAGAACAGTATTAAATATTACAGTGTCCACTGAGACTTAAAAATCTTCCAAAATTGTTTGCTTAAATCTCTACTGAAGCTCTATTTTGTGTTAACAAATTATCAACTCTTTAACTTATAAATACATTTGTAAAAGTATTTATATTTGACAAAACAGTCACAAGGGGCCACCCCCTTACTAAACATTTTGTTTTACTTTGTGTCCCTTATCACAAAGAAAATAAAAATAAACTTTTTCAGAAAATGAAAAGAAATTAACAGTCAACTATTTTGTAATCAGTGGAAACAGTTATAACTGACTATTACTGTTTCCACTGATTACAAAATAGTAATACATATTAGAATATATTGGCATGACAACAAAATTAATTAAATGGAGCCCTGTACAATGCTATTGTAATAACAAAAATAAATATAAGTGGGTGGATAGTACTTGTCAAGGGCATCTCTTATTATAGCATAGTAATGATTGTTACTTTGTAAAATATAAAGTTTATTTGCATTGTATTTTTGTATCATTGTCATATATTCTTTTACCTAACAGTTTTTACACAACTGCCAATCCTGTAATTATTTATGACAAAAAAATAATTTGTCAATGGGCTTGACCAGTGAAATACCACGACCTCTGAGAATATCGACGTAAAGTGTCTTTTGCCGCGTTTTGCTCGGCGAGAGAGGTATCCGTAGGCCCAATCCCTTCCTATCCCATTCCAGGCCCCGCCCGGCCCATACCTATAACACTATATTATGTGTTCAGGTGTCCATGGGCCGCATTTGTTGCTCTCTATCAGGTGACACTGACACGCCTGCTCGTTTGCCCCTCTATACCTTAAAAGAAACTCCTCAGGTACATATTTTTGTTCACAATAATTAATCACAAAATTATATCATTCATATGTTTTCTCTTTAATGAAATCTACAATTAGAAAACAAGAGACATAATCAAATTATTTGGGAGAGTGCCAAATTCTCATTCATTGTGATTAGTCATTTTTATTATTATAATTATTTATTACAGTGACATGTGATATACCCATGTCTGCTCAATTAATAACAATATCCAAACTGGTAAGAAAACGAATACCCATTGCTCAAATATTATACGAGTAAATAACTTTGACTACCTATAATTTTTCTCTCAGGAGAAATTAGTTTATATGTGAAAATCTGAAATAATATCATTGTAGCACATAAAACTTACAAATAGTTAAGTGTCCATCTGTAATAAAAAATCTCTTTTGATTGCCTAAATGCAATTACGTAAAATTATTTCACAATAGTTTAAAATATGGATTATCTGCCATTTAAATACATTTTTTTTGTATGACTTCACTTTATTAATCTCTAACAGAATTTTTAAAGAATGTCTTGTAGTAGACACACACATACACTGACAATTTAGTATTATCAATTTTGATACATTGTACTTTTATAGATTAAAATAAATAATTTATTATTGCGTAATTACAATTATTTGGCGCGCTCGTCATTATTAGGTATAATGTTCTATTATTAATACTGGTCTACCCTAAGCAAGTTGCTATTGGCTGAGGAGAATTGATCACCTGTTCAGAACGGCTAGTGCAATATTTGTTCCGCAATTCATTGTATCTGATCGTAATTTAGTAGCGATTTCCCTTTGTGCCAAAGAGGTAGTTATAAGCAGGTAATAAGGCTTGGATCTTTTTTAACAATTTAAATTCAATTACGTTAGTGCTAAGGCAATTTTAACTCGCGCATCTTCCAATTGTGATCTATTGGAAAATAATTTATTTTGCGATGTACGCGAGCGATGATTAAAAGTGATAATTTTTTTGTTTTTCTTGCATGTTTGATTTACTGGATTTATTTTAATCTATAGGTTTTTTTGTACACCAATCTAATCATAGTAATTATTTTTATTATGCTTCTCACTTATTCAAATAGTTTTGTTTTATAAACGGATTAGCCAGTCTGATTATTGTGACCGATAAAAACTGTCTAATATTAGTGTCAATTTAAAATAACAGATGGCGCTAGTATGAAAATTGACTTGCGCTATCATCGTGTAACGGCATCTTAGTATAGTTTATGGAACATTGGAACTCTATATGATTCAAGATTCCCAACCTTTTCGGACGTTTCATTTCAAACAACCCTGAGGATAGTAAACAAGAGTAAGTACTAAATTGCTCAAATACATTACCTACTCATGTAATATAGTTTTAATCCTTTTATAATATGTAACTAGACATGGGATAGGGATGATCTATATTAGGAAATCATCGATGCTAAAATCGAATCAAAAGTATTGATTTACAATAAATATCAATTGAAAGACATAGATGTTTTTGGGAACAAATAAAACTGGCGACAATATTTATGAAAAGTTTAAATTAGGGATGTGACATTTAACATAAAAAATCGATTTTTAATTAATCGATTAATTTATTACTATGAAAAATCGATTAATTAATAATCGATTTTATTTAAATTAATCGATTTTTAAATTTTTGGGCAATATAGTACTATTGGCATTGCCAGATTTATTGTCAACATGGAAATATTGACGCCATCTACTTGTCGTCCTTTTAGTCGTAGACATTGTTCAAAAACAAAACCAAAAAAGACTTTTATAAACTTCAACAAAACTTTTAGTCACGAAAAACTTCGTTTGAAAAATGAAGTTTTACCAACGAATAATTAATGACATTATTATATTATAACAATGTCATTAATTATTATAATTAATGACATTATTATATTATAATAATTAATGACATTATTATATTATAATAATGTCATTAATTATTCGTTAATTGATAATCGTTAATTTCAGCAGGCAGACATAATTAATGCCGAAATTAACAAAATTCGTGACACACAGAGCCAAGCAGCTTACTGCATAAATGGGCCGGCTCGACCGGTTAAATACCACGACCTCTCAGAAGACCGACGTAAAGTGGCTCATGCCGCGTTTCGTTCGGTGAAAGAGGTACCCGGAGGCCCACCCCCTTCCCCATCCTTTCCTATCTCCTTCCCTTAAAGGTCGGCAACGCAACAGTAACACTATATGTGCTGCTGGTGTCCATGGGTGGCGTTAGTTGCTTACCATCAGGTGACACGCCTGCTCGTTTGCCCTCCTATCCCGTAAAAAAAAAACACTAACTAAGAAAAATTGTAAAATAGGCTTAAGGAACTTATGTCTGTAACCGACCTAGTCATCACATAATTGTTGTTGGCTTTTGTGGGATGGATGATATACCACTGATAAACCCCAGATGGTTTTTGTGGTATGTAACTAGAAAAGTCTCCATGTAATCTTTAGTAATTTGGAAATAAACAATAAAAGAAAACATATCAACCAAATGTCGGCTAATAAAATAGTATTATTCATTGACTCCATCTAGTGAATATTTGATTAAACGAATAACTAAACTGTTTCAAAGGTATAGAAGGAATGCGGTCATAGATGGCGTTAAAAATAACATTATGGAGAAAGTATTCTTTAGTTGTTTTCGTTCCGGGCCAGAAGACCAAACTTAATATCAGGGCGTTGCAGATGAAAAAAAATCGGTAATATGTAATTGAATGATTGTTAAAATAATCGATTATTAATCGATTAGTCATACAAAAATAATCGCTAGTTAAAATCGATTTTTTTACTTTTATTAATCGATTATTTCAAAAATCGATTATTTTTTCACATCCCTAGTTTAAATTATTCGATATATGCTCTAGAAATAACAAAAATATTAAAAAAATAACATTAATGAATAAATAATAATATCTTGGACACAATACACACAGCGCCCTCTAGTTCCAAGCTAAGCAACTAAATGCTTGTGTTATGGATACTAGATAACGGATATTAATACACTTATACTTTTCTTTTGTAAATACATACTTATAATACATAGAAAAACCCCCAGAGGCCACACAAATATTCATGTTTGTCACAAATATTTGTGCTCGGGTGGGAATTGAACCCCGACCTCAATGCTGCAGCCGGTAGTTTTACCAATGCGCAACGAGGCCCGTCAATTCCCAGTATTTTTTAGGGATAATTATGCAATATTTCTACTTGAAGGTAGTACACCTACTGCACGCTAGACCGCGCCCAAGAGAATAATTGACGTTTCTATATTCTATGCAGGTAACATCGATGTTTTGATGATATCGAAGTCAACCAATTGATGTTAAAACATCGATGTTTTATAGTTAAACATCGATGTTTATCCAACATCGATGAATATCTATCATTCCTAACATGGGATCAATGTATCAGTGTAAAGAAAAGGTGCATATGAATCTTTTGATCACTGCGATATGCATCACTCTTTTCTATCAATATATAGAAGAATATATGGCCCAAATTACAGAACGCATCGATTACCTGAAGCAGAAGGTCTGTGCGTGGGCAAACCGTATACGTAGATATAAAAAACGATATGAACGATATGCTGTGAATCGCATGTTCCAAAGAGATCAAAAGCTGGTATATAGAGACTGGGAACGTCCTCTTCAAGCTACAGATGTTGGACCATTACCAGATGCAATAACCACAAAAAACTTTTGGAGTAGCATCTGGTCAGCACCAGTAGTTCACTCTGAGGGTGCCTGGATATGTGATGTTGAGCAGGCATGTGAAAATATTACTCGTATGCCATCCATTAAAATTGAAGAAAAAGATGTCACATGTGCGGTCCGTTCGTTATCCAATTGGAAATCTCCTGGACCGGACGGACTGCACAATTTTTGGTTAAAATGGCTACGAAGTTCACATGCCCGTTTAGCTACACAGTTCCAAGAGGCCATAGAGAGGGGGACGTTGCCAGAGTTCTTGACGACTGGCAATACATATTTGCTCCATAAAACAGGTAGTACTACGGACCCCAGTAATTATAGACCGATACCATGTTTATCATCAATATATAAGCTTCTTACATCCATTCTGCGATCAAAAATTACTCACCACATTGAAATGAATTCGGTTATATCTACTTCGCAGAATGGTTGTAGAAAAGGAGGCCGTGGTACTAAAGAGCTTCTCCTCATTGATATGACCATTAACCAACAGGTACGTCGCCGTCGTGGAGATCTGGCGACAGCCTGGATAGATTACAAGAAGGCGTTCGATTCTGTGCCTCATACATGGCTGATGAGGGTGCTCGAGCTGTATAAGGTAAATATAACATTGTGCACCTTCTTGGGGACATGTATGAGGCAATGGAAAACAGTGCTTTCATATCCGGGATGTCGGCAGAGCCGGGACGGCGGCGTGCCTTTAAAGATCCAACGGGGTATATTCCAGGGAGACAGCCTGAGTCCGTTATGGTTTTGCCTGGCACTGAATCCTCTTAGCACTTTGCTGGAGAATTCAGGTCTAGGCTATCGGTTGCGGAGAGGGAGTCGGTGTCTGTCGCACCTGCTTTATATGGATGACTTAAAGTTGTTTGCCTCGAACAGATCCCAATTAATGGAGTTATTACGGGTAACTCAAACTTTTAGTTGCTCTATTGATATGGGGTTTGGGGTAGACAAATGTGCGGTCATGCATGTAAAGCGAGGTGTGATCGTGGAATCTGAAGGCATATCACTTTGAGATTCCACACGATTTCGGTCTCTCTCTGTAACCGAAACCTATAAGTATTTGGGTGTATCGCAAGCTTTATGCATCAATGAGGTGAGCATGAAACAACTAATGCGAGAACGTTTCTTTGGCCGTCTAAAGAAAGTTATAAATAGCTTACTATCTGGCGGTAACAAAGTTCGTGCATTTATAATGTATTCTTTCGGTATACTCAAATGGACTCAGACTGAATTAGATGCCCTGGATAGAAAGGTTCGTACACTTTTGACTGCATCTCGGATGCATCATCCACGTTCTTCTGTGATGAGGTTGTATATTCCGCGGAGGTGTGGAGTTAGAGGTTTTTTAAACATCAAATCTCTTCATAGCCGCGAGGTGTGCAGCCTCAGACAGTTCCTGCTTCATGCTGATGTGGATGTGATCCGGGATGTGGTCAAGGTTGATGACGGATTTACTCCGCTTGCGTTGGCTAAAGAGAACTGGCGCAAACCTGTAGTTTTGAACACCACTGATCGCTTGGAAATTGGAGGAGTAAAGAGTTACATGGACGTTTTTATCGGGCCTTACATGGACCCGATGTGGATACATTAACATCTGTATCCTGGTTACGTTTCGGTGATCTTTTTGGAGAAACCGAAGGTTTTGTATTTGCAATTATGGACGAAGTTATGATGACCAACAACTATCGGAGATATATTCTGAAAGATGGCACAGTTGACATTTGACGGGCATGTCACTGTCCCGGTGAATCGATCAGACATATTGTCTCCGGTTGCAGTCGTCTAGCTAACGGCGAGTATTTGCATAGGCACAACCAAGTAGCCAGGATAATCCATCAACAAATTGCTCTAAAATATAACCTCGTGGAAAAGGGGGTTCCGTACTATAGGTATATGTCCGACCCAGTTCTCGAAAATGGTCATATTACGTTATACTGGGATCGGTCTATTGTTACTGACAGGACTGTTGTTGCCAACAGGCCTGATATAGTGATAGTAGACCGATTAGAGCGCCGAGCAGTGATCGTTGATGTCACCATCCCCCATGACGATAATCTCGTGAAAGCTGAAAAAGATAAGCAATTGAAATATTTGGACCTTGCTCACGAGATTTCTGACATGTGGGATGTTGATTCAACGATTATTGTTCCGATAGTCATTTCAGTAAATGGACTTATTGCCAAGAGCCTCGACCAACATCTAGAGAGGCTCTCGTTAGGCAGCTGGATCAAGGGCTTGATGCAGAAAGCGGTACTACTAGGCACGGCACGTATCGCGAGGAAGTTCCTCTCTTTGGGGCCCTGACCACTGGTAGCTTGGTCCCTGTAACCGATGCCAGTGGGTTTCACTTATTTTTATATTTTTAAATGTATTTTTTATTTTTATATTTAAAAATGTATTTATAACGTGTGAATAATAAATAAAGAATATAATAATAACAACTATACTATAAATATAGAGTGGTAGAGTTTTGCAGTTCGCTGCATGAACGGGCTGGCTCGACCGGTGAAATACTGAGAGGTCGTGGTATTTCACCGGTCGAGCCAGCCATTCATGCAGCGAACTGCTTGGTTCTACAACTTTTTGTGCATATTTTTATTTAAATAAAATTAAGCCTAATTAAAACTGTTTTTTGTTTAATAATATTGTATTGATAGAATTAAATTACTCGTACTAAACTAAATATTGTAATTTTGTAAAAATATAATAACGCATCATATATCAGAATCATGGCATACCATAATTCAAACAAAACGCGTGGTTCGTTCTACGAAACGAACTTATGTTGATGTAATCACTCATCGCCGATACATCCGTTGCGATCACTCCTAGTCAGTGATCGCTATGATCGCGATTCAAAAGATTGAAAAGATACACTGATAGATTCATAAACGAAGTGATAGATAGAGTGATGGATAGAAAGAGACAGATATATCTATCTTTCCTGAGTTACTCACCTCTATATGTAACTTTTAATATTGTTGTGTAACTTTAGGTCCGAAATTGAGCGCAGCAGTTATTATGCGGGCCCCTGCCGATTTTGCCGTTTTATAATTTTTTTGGTGTAACATGACTTTTGGGTAGTTATAACTGTTATAAGTGTAAAACCAGCTTGCCATAAGACTGAAGGTAAAGAGAAAAACTGTATTGGAATAATAAACGTTAAAATATTATCTACTATAAACAACAAATGCGTTTGTAATCGCCATACTCGACAGATTTTAGTTTTTTCAGATGAGAATAACAATATGATTACGATGTAACTACGTCATCCAATTCATGGTACGATAAGCGTGTAGCGTGGCGTGGGTGTGTACCGCCGCGCCTCCAACACTGTCCAACAGTGCGAATGCGGATTTGCGCGGGAATACTCGTTTTATGCGTGTGTCGCGTTCTTATTTTAAATATCTTTTATACGTATTAACTCGTGTCTTAGTCTTAGTGATCTTTTTTGTTTTTCTTTTTAGTTTCTGTTTTATGAAACGGATACAGGTAAATGGATTTTATTTACATTTTAATTAATCATTAACTGCTTTGTGTGCAGTACACAATATGGAATGTAAATTATATCAAGGTAAAATGAAAGGAGGAAAAATTGTTACGAAATTCATTTTATTAAAAAAAAAACATTACTGCACATCTATTTGTAAACGGTACAGCATAATGCAAAATCTAAGTTTTTTATAAAAATATCTTTTTTTGCCATTAAAAGTGATTATTTTTTTGTTTTTCCTGCATGTTTGATTTGGTGCATTTTTTTTTATTTATAGTTTTTTTGTACACCAATCTAATCATAGAAATTATTTTTATTACGCTTCTCACATAATCGAATAGTTTTGTTTTATAAACGGATTAGCCGGTCTGATTATTGTAACCGATAAATACTGTCTAATATTAGTGTAAATTTAAAATAACAGATGGCGCTAGTATAAAAATTGACTCGCGCTATCATTGTGTAACGGCATCTTAGTATAGTTTAAGGAACATTGGAACGATATATGATTCAAGAAGATTCGAAACCACTGCGGACGTGTCATTTCAAACAACCTTGAGGATAGTTAACAAAAGTTGTTCAAATACATTTCCTACTCATATAATATACCTGGGTAAATTCCTTTTCTATGTAACTTTTAATAATGTTGTGTAACATTTGGTCCGAAGTAGGGATGTGAAATTTAACATAGAAAATCGATTTTTAATTAATAGATTAATTGATTACTTTGAAAAAATCGATTAATTAATAATCGATTTTATTTAAAAAAGAATCTATTTATTTAAATTAATCGATTTTTTAATTTTTGGGCAATATGTACAATACTACAATTGGCATTGCCAGATTTATTGTCAACATGGAAATATTGACGCCATCTACTTGTCGTCCTTTTAGTCGTAGACATTGTTCAAAAACAAAACCAAAAAAGACTTAAACTTTAACAAAACTTTTAGCCACGAAAAACTTCGTTTGAAAAGTGAAGTTTTACCAACGAATAATTAATGACATATAGTCGTTGCGTGAATTGATAATCGTTAATTTCAGCAGGCAGACATAATTAATGTCTGCCTGCCGAAATTATCGAAATTCGTGACACACTAACTAAGAAAAATTGTAAAATAGTCTTAGGGAACTTATGTCTGCAACCGACCTAGTCATCACATAATTTTTGGTGGGATGGATGATATACCACTGATAAACCCCAGATAGTTTTTGTGGTATGTGACTACTCGTAGAAAGGTCTCCATGTAATATTTAGTAATTTGGAAACAAAAAAAATAAACAATACAAGAAAACATATCAACCAAAATCGATCTTTTTACTTAAAAAAATCGATTTTTAATCGATTATTTCAATAATCGATTATTTTTTCATATCCCTAATTAATACTGGTCTACCCTAAGCAAGTTGCTATTGGCTGAGGAGAATTGATCACTTGTTCAGAACGGCTAGTGCAATATTTGTTCCGCGATTCATTCTATCAGATCGTAATTTAGTAGCGATTTCCCTGTGTGCCAAAGAGGTAGTTATAAGCAGGTAATAAGGCTTGGATCTTTTTAACAATTTAAATTCAATTACGTTAGTGCTAAGGCAATTTGAACTCGCGCATCTTCCAATTGTGATCTATTGGAAAGTAATTTATTTTGCGATGTACGCGAGCAATGATTAAAAGTGATAAATTTTTTGTTTTTCTTGCATGTTTGATTCAGTGGATTTTTTTTATCTATAGTTTTTTTGTACACGAATCTAATCATAGTAATTATTTTTATTACGCTTCTCACATAATCGAATAGTTTTGTTTTATAAACGGATTAGCTAGTCTGATTATTGTGACCGATAAATACTGTCTAATATTAGTGTCAATTTAAAATAACAGATGGCGCTAGTATGCAAATTGACTCGCGCTATCATTGTGTAACGGCATCTTAGTATAGTTTAAGGAACATTGGAACGATATATGATTCAAGAAGATTCGAAACCACTGCGGACGTGTCATTTCAAACAACCTTGAAGATAGTAAACAAGAGTAAGTATTAAGTTGTTCAAAATAATTACCTACTCATATAATATAGGTAAATTCCTTTTCTATGTAACTTTTAATATTGTTGTGTAACATTAGGCCCGAAGTTGAGCGCAGCAGTTATTATTAGACATGGGTCGTATCGCCTTTTTGGAGTACCGTATCTATAAAAGATTTAGATTTTCAATATCCGGTATCGGAACTATATATTAAAATACATAGATATTCAAATATCTAGGAGATATTAAAAAATCTGAATCTAAGAATACCAGCATTTTGATTCTGTTAGTCAAATACCCATATTGCCTTTCCGCTAGGGATGTGACATTTAACATAAAAAACTGATTTTTAATTAATCGATTAATTTATTACTATGAAAAAATCGATTAATTAATAATCGATTTTATTTAATAAAATAATCGATTTATTTAAATTATTCGATTTTTAAATTTTTGGGCAGTATGTACAATTGGCATTGCCAGATTTATTGTCAACATGGATATATTGACGCCATCTACTTGTCGTCTTTTTAGTCGTAAACATTGTTCAAAATCAAAAAAGACTATAAACTTCAACAAAACTTTTAGTCACGAAAAACTTCGTTTGAAAAATGAAGTTATACCAATGAATAATTAATGACATTATTATATTATAATAATGTCATTAATTATTCGTTAATTGATAATCGTTAATTTCAGCAGGCAGACATAATTAATGCCGAAATTAACGAAATTCGTGACACACTACCTAAGAAAAATTGTAAAATAGTCTTATGGATTATGTCTGCAACCGACCTAGTCATCACATAATTGTTGGTGGGTTGGATGATATACCACTGATAAACCCCAGATGGTTTTTGTGGTATGTGACTAGAAAGGTCTCCATGTAATATTTAGTAATTTGGAAACAAAAAAAATAAACAATACAAGAAAACATATCAACCAAAATCGATTTTTTCACTTTAAAAAATCGATTATTTTTTCATATCCCTAATTAATACTGGTCTACCTTAAGCAAGTTGCTATTGGCTGAGGAGAATTGCGCACCTGTTCAGAACGGCTAGTGCAATATTTGTTCCGCAATTCATTGTATCTGATCGTAATTTAGTAGTGATTTCCCTGTGTGCCAAAGAGGTAGTTATAAGCAGGTAATAAGGCTTGGATCTTTTTAACAATTTAAATTCAATTACGTTAGTGCTAAGGCAATTTGAACTCGCGCATCTTCCAATTGTGATCTATTGGAAAATAATTTATTTTGCGATGTACGCGAGCAATGATTAAAAGTGATAAATTTTTTGATTTTCTTGCATGTTTGATTTAGTGGTTTTTTTTATCTATAGTTTTTTTTTACACCAATCTAATCATATTAATTATTTTTATTACGCTTATCACTTAATCGAATAGTTTTGTTTTATAAACGGACTAGCTGACCCGGCGAACTCTGTTTCGCATCAAAAGTAATAACTGCTGCCCCGCTATGTTAATACTGCAATATCTTCGACAAATTTGAAGTCGATAGCAGCTATAGGTTAAAAATGGGAATTTTCCATTGTTAACACCCCCGCAACCCCCCTTGTGGGTGGAATTTCGTAAAATCCGTTCTTAGCTGACCTCTACTCGGCGAAAGGAATAATCCTACCAAATTTCAAGTCGCTACGCCTTATGGTTCCAGAGATATCGTGATGAGTCAATATATAGGTGGAAATCTCTTATATATATATATATATAGATTAGCCAGCCTGATTATTGTGACCGATAAATACATTACCTACTATATAGGTACCTATATTATATAGGTAAATTCCTTTTCTATGTAACTTTTAATATTGTTGTGTAACTTTAGGCCCGAAGTTGAGCGCAGCAGTTATTATGCCCTGCCGATTTTGCGGTTTTATAATTTTTTTTTGGTGTAACATGACTTTTGGGTAGTTATAAGTGTAAAACCAGCTTGCCATAAGACTGAAGGGAAGAAAAACTGTATTTGAATAATAAACGTTAAAATATTATCTACTGTTATAGATACAAAACAACAAATGCGTTTGTAATCGCGATACTCGACAGGTTTTAGTTTTTTCAGATGAGAATAACTAATAATTACGATGTAACTACGTCATCCAATTCATGGTACGATAAGCGTGTAGCGCGGCGTGGGTGTGTACCGCCGCGCCTCCAACACTGTCCACATTCCACAACAGTGCGAATGCGGATTTGCGCGGGAATACTCGTTTTATTCGTGTGTCGCGTTCTTATTTTAAATATCTTACAAACGTATTAACTCGTGTCTTAGTCATCTTTTTTGTTTTTTTTTTTTAGTTTCTTTTTTATAAAACGGATACAGGTAAATGGATTTTATTTACATTTTAATTAATCATTAACTGCTTTGTGTGCAGTACACAATATGGAATGTAAATTATATCAAGGTAAAATGAAAGGAGGAAAAATTGTTACGAAATTCATTTTATTAAAAAAAATATTACTGCACATCTATTTGTAAACGGTACAGCATAATGCAAAATCTAAGTTTTTTATAAAAATATCTTTTTTTGCCATTTACGGCACAGGTGTGGTGTTGTAAATATCTATCGGGTGCTATCAAATTGTGAAAATGAAAATAAAAATACTAGGTATTACAAATGTTCATATTCCCAATTAATTGTGAGAAAAGGAAAGCATTCACCAGGAAAGCATAATAGTAAATTTTACTTTTAGTATTTTTGGCAGAATATGTATAATGATAAGTAGTGCTTATTTAAAGGTTACATATTCAATAGTTAATAATATATTCAATAGTAATGTATAGTATATAATAATAAATTAATGTTTTACATAAAAGAGTTAACCTGAAGGTGTAGGCAGTGGCTGTTAAGCCTCGACTCGCCGGTATGTTTACGTCCCAAATGGAAAATTGCGTAGAAAAAGGCGTGAAGTTATTTTTTGTTATGTTACAGAACAGTTGTTACATAGTAATCTATGACATTTCATTTCTGAGAGCCCCAGTAAGCTAGAATTCAATCTGTCTTGTTAAATCGTAAAATACAAATTGATGTAAATAATTAATATGTTATCGCTAGACTAGGTACATTCTATAAGATAAGGATAAACCATCAAAATGCTTAGTGTTATTTATGTTTGACTTGTACGATTGAGGCTTTATGCGCGTTTCTTTTTTTATTTTGCTCCTCTGTCAAAGAACAGAAACTCCACCAAAGTCAATGGTCTGTGCTCGAGTTTCTGGGGAATACCCCAATCGTGAATCTAACCTTAAGGCAAGCATATCAGAATATAAAAATATAATATTACGATTTCACAATTTCAAATGACATTTATAATTCAAATTCTCAATTCTGAAATTATAAAGTTTATACAGGCGGTCCTCGACTTACGTCGTTTCGATTTACGTCGTTTCAAGTTACGTCGAACAATGTTTTGATGCTATTCCTCAAGCATACGTCATTTGTTTCGATTTCCGGCATAGGAGAATTCACTTATCGCAAGGTCTATGTCCGTGTGGCCGACTTGGCGCGGTGTCGGCGTGCGGGGAATACTCCGCAAACGCTGCTGATTTTGTTTAGTTACTTAAGGGACAACGGACAATCAAGACGTAATACATTAGTTTTTTTTTTATTTAGCGAAGCAAACTAGTATTGATAGTTTCTTTAAGCCAAAAGTTTAATTTATTATTTCTCATTACATATGTATTTTGATTACATAGTTTTATAATAATTATTAAAATTAATAACACACAAATACCAAAAATAACGAGCAATTTCACAAGTGCATATTATAATTATTTTAAGAACTTTTTGGTATTTTATTTACAATAATAAGAACAAATAAATTAATTACATTATTTACAATATATACAATTAAAAAACTACCTGAAATCAAAATTCCTCCGCATCTCGGTCTAAGGTTTTAAGAACTTACTTTTGATAATAAAGTTTGTATATCCTTTGTTATAAATGCAGTTTTTTTTTTTAATTTCGAGTCCGTGTGGAACCTAACCCCTGAGTTTTACATGAAAAAATATGTCTCGACTTACGTCGTTTCGATTTGCGTCGCGTATTTCGAGAACCTAACATGCCGTAAGTACGAGGACTGCCTGTATATTTCTATTAAATTTGCACAATTGCTTACCACGCGATGCATTATTGTGAAACAACCGTGGATTTCGTGGAATGAGAATTCGTGCAAATAATCGTGCATAATACTCGACGCTACGACTTGTTCGTTATCCTTTTCGGAATCTTGATCTTGGCTCGTAGTCTCCTTGTCTGGACATCGCGTCCGAAATCAGATGCAGATTGTAGTGGATTCAGCTACGGGTATACAGTATACTACCTATATTTGACATCGCGCCAATTTCAGCGTAGCATCTCGAGTAGAATATTTGACTGCATCAAGCTCGAAACTGTCATGACTTCACACAAAGTGCGATATTACCCTAATTTACCTTTCTACCCCCCTCGATTATTTCATATTTCTCCCCTCGATAGACAAGTGACAAAATTGTGATTATAGTACGGCAATAAATTATACGATGCTTTGCGGTATATTTGACGTGTTTATTTTCAAAACTTTCTTTTTTTCGAAAATTATCGTAACATACATATAACTACATATTATTATTTTTTGAAACCACTTAAATATTTTAACTTAAATACTTTTTTATACGGTTGAGTTTATAATTAATGTTTACTAGTTAAAATTTTATTTCATTATTATTTTTTATTTTAATTACGTGAATACTTACACCGAGTTGGAATTTTAAAGAAGGCTGCAAACATTTCTGAGTATTTTCGATTTTATTATTAGGTACTAAATAAAATCGGATGAAATAGATTTTAATAGATAATTGAGAAACCAAGGGAAGCCTTACCAAAAACATCTATAGCAGAGCCATTTACCCCTAAATGGCTCTCTAAATGGCCTTGTAATTGGACTTATATTATGTTCATATAGTTATATTATATTTGCTACTAGAGCTGAGTTTGGAAACCCGTGGACTTTTTTACCGACTTCAAAATAGGAGGTTCTCGCCGCCTATAATATTGCCGTTGAAAAATCAAATAATTTCTTTACTAGGATTCACTTTAAATTTAAAGGTTATAGTTTGTTATTCATCAATATTTAATTTTATCACACATAAATTCGGAAATGTCATTGGTGATTCTGAAGCTCGACCTTCAACCATTAGAATTTAGACCACTGAGTCGACTGAAGTAAATTTGAGATCTAATCTATATATATATAAGAGATTTCCACCTATATATTGACTCATCACGATATCTCTGGAACCATAAGGCGTAGCGACTTGAAATTTGGTAGGATTATTCCTTTCGCCGAGTAGAGGTCAGCTAAGAACGGATTTTACGAAATTCCACCCACAAGGGGGGTTGCGGGGGTGTTAACAATGGAAAATTCCCATTTTTAACCTATAGCTGCTATCGACTTCAAATTTGTCGAAGATATTGCAGTATTAACATAGCGGGGCAGCAGTTATTACTTTTGATGCGAAACAGAGTTCGCCGGGTCAGCTAGTAGGTATATAAAAAACATTTTTTTTTTTAAATTGTTCCAATCGCTGTGGTTAGATAATTTACACACAGTAACATAACTAAATACAAATATGAACTTTGGTTGTGATTTTTAACAAAAACAGACCACTTCGAATACCGTTTTTTTTTGCGTAAATGTTAAACAAAGATTTGGCTAAAAGATATTCATCATAGTTATACATCTATATAAAATTTTTTTTTAATCGTCTCGGTGGTTTAGCAGTCGAATTAAGAAGTCGTGGGATCGACTCCTGGTCTGAAGTCTGGTATTGTCGTTCACCAATACCAGACTTCTCGAAATTCTTTTCTGTAGTTGTGTAATAAATATTTTTATTTATACTCGCTAAGGAATTTTTGAAATTCTCTACTTAATAAGGTAAAATTAAGTTACGAAAAAAATCAAGTATTGGATGCACAGAATGATAACAAGAAGTTGTGGAAAGTAATTAAGAATATGACTAACTGAGTTTTTCCTCGAATAATTATAATTTGCGTAGTTTCCTTATTTATGTTTCTTAATAGATAGTTCTATACATAATATACATTTATAGTATATATATTATGTATTTAACTATAATTATATACATACATACATAACTTTACGCCAAATCCCTTGCGGGGTAGGCAGAGAGAGAGATATATATATTTATATACAAAGGTAATAAAATGTTTTTATTTCCTTTGTATATAAATAAAGATTGAAAGACTGATGATGAATGGACTTTGATCTTCACGAATGCTTGGCTTAATGGTTCCGTTGACCCCCCCTAAGGAAAAAGGCCTCCGTAAGATACATAGCATCGAATTTTATTAAGCCGAGCATTCGTGAAGATCAAAGTCCATTCATTATCAGTCACATGGTATAAAAATGGCGCACAAAGAATTACATAATCAAATTACTAGTTTCATAAGCCTTGCGCTAAATATTTACTAGATAATAGCAAGTATATGTACCTCACTTGTAGCAATATATATTTTTTATCATATATGTATTGTGTTTTATAACTGTACACCTTTTTCTACAAGAAGATGGAGCGGATGTTAAGCCTCGACTCCCCGAATCATTATTTTACTTCCCAATTGGAACAGGTGGCGAACCTATTGCCATACACCGGGCACAAAGTTGGCAGTCATCAATATTTATCACACATAACTTTACTTCAACACTTTACATTAAATTTGAACTAACTTCGTTAATATCAGATTACAATACTTACTGAACAGTAATTAATTTAATCAAGTGTGACGTCCTTAATTTTATTCATAAAAAAATCGTCTATAAAGCTATGCTTTGTTTTGCGCTAGACAATTTTATCGCGGTCTGGAAACAATTACATTTATGTTTTTCCCCCGAAGCAATCTATGTATAGATAGATAATCTTTATTTATATACAAAGGAAATAAAAACATTTTATTTCCTTTGTATATAAATATATATTATGTATATAATATATATATATCTATTAAGAAACCTTATGTATATCTATTATGAAACATCATAAATAAGGAAACTACGCAAATTATAATTATTCGAGGAAAAACTCCTTTCATTGTACTGAGTGTTGTTCGCAAAAACTTAAATACCGGTTTTTAAGGTTAAAATACATGTTTATAACTTTCTGAATTGAATAAAGTATTTGTACAATTTATTATGAGGTTTTTTACAACTTCACGCCTTCACTCAAAAGTGTAGGTTAGCGGCTGTTAAGTCCCACTAGCCGAATATTTACATCCCAAATGGAATAGGTGGCTTAACCTTTTTACACAGACCTTTTCACACACAGACCGGTCTGTGCAGTCCATTCTAGATTCCGGTAAAAAGCACTTGTTGTACCAGATCGTTAGTATATGTTATACTTAAATAGACAATATTAAATTAACAGTCTCGGTGGTCCACTGGACAAGCACCCCGCTTCTGAATCAAGAATTCGTCGGTTCGCATCCGGGCTCACACCAATGACTTATCGAATTGAGAAAACAATTACTGAATTGAGAACTAACTTCTATTTTCGAAGTCGGTCAATCAATATCAATGACTCAAAACTTTGTGCCCGGTGTATGGCAATAGTTCGCCACCCATTCATATATACCAACCAATCAAGAGAGCTTCAGGCAATTGGCCACGATTGTTGTTATTCTTTGAAATAACCATTCAACAGAGTTGACAGATAGATACATATCTGATATCGAATGCAAACCGACCAAATGAGAATGTCGCGATTGCCCATGATAAGGGAATACAGGAATTGATGACGTCATCGTATCATAAAAAACCGCAATAAATCAGCTCACACGTCAGTGCCCAAGTACTTTGCTTCCTCCATGACAATCAATTGAGGCATTTTCCTTAACGTTCAGTCAAGGCTGATGTACCGCAAATGGTGCAGTGATGGCAGGAAGTGTCAAATTGCGTTAGAACAATTTAAAATTGCAATACGTAGTTCTGTAGGTAGTTTTCAGATCGACCTCACACCCGAGTAAATAACTAACTTGAATGAATATTCAAATTTTCACGTAAATAAATATAAAAAGCATTCAGTAGTATCGACTTTGGATATAGGTATATAGATATAATTTCGAGAGCGTCTTGTTTTTAATAACCATTTATGACAGATGCCCAGAAATACAATCAAATAGAAATAACCCGCAACTAGATGTCTATGTACAGTTTTTAATCGCGGTATGCAAATTTTCTTCGTTGGTTTATATAAACCGGTTTATTTATATTCTGGTGTTATATATTACTTATTATACCCGCGAGGGTGCGTTTAACGCGTTAAACGCTTTTGCAAGAGACATTTGAAGTTAAAAATACAACCGTTCAAGTCCGGGTTCAAAAGCAATGTTTTTAAGTGTTATTGCTAAACAGATTTGGCCCGGTGTATGGATGTGTGTGGGTTCTCCAGTTCCTAGGGCAATAATTGCCACCTATTCGAATGCAATGAGATATTTCATTCAGCAGGACGGAGTAGCACTATGTGCCTGTTTACTACACCTTCGCGTATTATATTTATAGTTGTTAATGAGCAGATATAATGCCTACATCAATCACATACATATAATCTCGATAGTATTATTATCATCACTTTAATCATAGTTTTATCGTAATCGGAATCGATAATACAAAAAAATGATAATGAATTTTTACTGATTGCCATTCAGTATCTAAAGACTTTTTGAAGTTATTATTTAAGTTAGTTATATATTTAAGTCATATTATTGATAAATAATATATAAGTATATAGTACGTAATTAATATTATCGGTCATCTCCAATTGTCTGATTGAGGAAAAAATATGTCGTAACGATTCGTTGTCAATATTTCAAAGCGATTAAGATCAAGTCCGGCCATAACTTCGGCTATTAAACGGGAGGAGGTAGATAAAACTGTTAACATAACTTATAATGCCTTTTTCTACCCGGAGGTGTAGGCAGCAGCTGTTAAACCTCGACTCGCCGAATCGTAACGTCCCAAATGCGAAGCGTGTAAGAAGCGCTCTCTTTGCCCACCCCTTAATCAGTATAAATAATAATATCTGGGACACAATACACACAGCGCCCTCTAGTTCCAAGCTAAGCAACTAGTTGCTTGTGTTATGGAAACTAGATAACGGATATTAATACATAAATACTTTTCTTTTGTAAATACATACTTATAATACATAGAAAAATACCCAGACGCCACACAAATATTCGTGTTTGTAACAAATATTTGTGCTCGGGTGGGAATCGAACCCCCGACCTCATTGCTGCAGCCGGTAGTGTTACCAATGCGCCACGAGGCCCAAATAAATAATAATAATATCGTAAATAAATTGCGTACGTATGGAAGTAGCTACTTACCACCACCCTTTGTGACATTGGACGATTGTTACATCATTAGTATTAAAATTGTACTTAGCAACTTGTTTTACATAAAAATCCTTGATTTGATTTGTAGTCGCTAGATTATATTTTTTAATCCTTCAACTATCAGTTTCTTTACATTTCCCGAATATCCATTTTCGATAAAATATTTCTGCTACCAATTTAATCATAGTTATTATTGTTTACAGGCAGCGAGATGCCGGTGAAGGATGGCGTCAAGCGGCCCCTGGTCGGCGTCATAGACGATGGAACAAAGACTGTCAGATTTGTGGTAAGTTGCACAGTAGTATCACCCCTTAACCGGCTATTTAATAATGATGTAAGGGCGTGGAAAGGGCGGTAAACTCACCACATTTTTACATAAATAGAAATTCCCTGCTGCCGTATCCTTATTCCATTTTACACATAATAAACGTTGATAAAGCAACAGCATAACACAAGCAGGTTCTGGAGGAAGGTGATGTTAGGAGCCTCAAAAATCGACGCGCGTGCATGAAAAGAGTTATGAAAGTCAACGAAGTGAGTGAGGTGTGTAAGAATAGTGCCTTATGGCGCTCAGTTCTCTCTGCCTACCCCGCAAGGGATTTGGCGTGAAGTTATGTATGTATGTAGATGACTCACTCACTTGAGTAGGAAGAGGTACCAATAACACGTAAAATCCTGTTTGTAACCCGTTTTCAACCGTGACTATGTCATTGGTAGGTACTATTTGTAGGGATTGAAGCTGTGACTAGATTTAAATTATTTAACTATCTATATTAAAATCGTTAAGAGTAATGATGACAGACATACATTGACGGGCCTCGTGTTGCATTGGTGAAACAACCGACTGGAGAATCGAGGTCGACGGGTTCGATTCCCACTCGAGTACAACAAATATTTACGATAACCATGAATGTTTGCATGGCGTCTTGGTGTTTTTTCTACGTATTATAAGTATGTTTAAATTGAAATATGTATGTATTAATATTCCCTCTCCATAACACAAGCATTTAGTTGCTTAGCTTGTAAAGCAGGAGGGCGCTGTGTGTACCTATTGTGTCCGAAAATATAAATGAAATATACCTATGTTTCTTATAGCAGTGTTAGTACATACATACGACGGTAATTGCCGGATAAAAATAGCCTCAGTTATGGTATTTATTTACTGTATGAGCCTCACGAGACGCACTTTCTTTTCTGATCGTCACATGGCCGATGCCAAACTGAGGGCGGCAATTAATAACATGTTTGTTTGCTAATTATAATTTAAATTCACTATACGTTAATACGACTGTAACATTATTAATTTAATATTGTAATATCAATAATTTATTAATAAGGGTAATCATCGAAACGGTCGGTTCCGTTTGTGACCGCGTTCACCTTTTTTTTTAAATTTCTCATTTGCTTATTTTATCCGGAACAGACAAATTTAATAAAAAAATTAAATACGATATTTTTTCATAGCGCTTGATATTTACTTAACAGTCAACTGTAATTTTCGTTATTGTAATATGGTAAAGAGACAATTTTAATTCGCGTGTATATATATACAGCGTGTCTATTTATTGTTCTAAAGTCGATAGATAGCAATGCACATTTGGCACTAGTAGTTGTTTGTTTTTGTATGCATCTCTTCTAGTATCAATCTGTCAACATAATGTCTCATTCAAAACATTTATTTAGGTCATCTACGTATTACGTATCTATAAAATATATCTATCCGCCTATTAATGATACGCTCCTATTGATCATAGCGTGATGATATATGGCCGAAAACCTTCTTCGATAAATCAATTATCCAACAGAAGACTATTTTTTTTAATTCGTACTAATAGTTTCTTAGATTAGCGCTTTCACACACACAGGCTCTTTAGCTTTATAATATTAGTATGAAAATTTGTACCTCTTTTTAGGAAAAGAAGAAGAACAAGAAAAAGAGGTACAAATTTACGCCATTACAGTGTAAGTATTTACCTCAATATATATAAAATAGAAAATATATATATCTTTAGAAATATTAAAAATTAGCTGACCTGGCGAACGTAGTTTCGTCGCAGAAGCAATAAATTAAAACACAAAAACTGATAGACAAATATTACAAAAAATGTTATATTGTATGTGTGTATGTGTATGGTGAAAGCAGTTATTTCAATATCACAAACAGACACTTCAATTTTATTTGTATTTATAGATCGGATTATATTTTTTGCCTAATACAAAACACTTGAGGAGGTCGTAGTAAATCCTATAAGAACATAGTTCTTTTTCTTGCACCTATATCTATACATATAAAAATACTAATTACATAGACTCCAAGAATAAATACTACTTGGTATTATTAATATAATACCACGAGCCCGGTGTGATGCTGAACATCTTTATCAAGTAGACTTTGTCTTTTGGTACTAAGGCAGTGAATTTATACCAATCATAAAATTAATTAATTTTTCCTGTTGATTGTGGCTATGTATCTGAAGCAAATTACAGCCACATTTATACTGATAAAACGTTGCAATGTACTCTTTGACCTGTGATTAAAATAGGTATATTGATAATTGGATGATACGACTTAGTTCGCTAGCTGTGGCTCGCGATATCGTTCGATTGGTGAATGGATACTACCCGACCCGAGTTCAAAATCCTGGCTCACTCCGGGGTGACTTATCACTTCCTTTCTATCTGTTTGTTATAAGCATAAATGACCGATAGGGTTGTATGTACATAGGTGTACCGGTAGGAAATGAGTGTTTATTTGTGAAAATAAAATATTAATTTTGATTAGATAAAAAAAAAAATATTCAAAATATTGTCCATCACTTTCTACACATTTTGTCCACCTTTTTGGTAATTTGTGGATACCATGCCAATAGAAATGTTCTTCTTTTGAAGCAAACCAATCAGACACCCAATTTTTCACTTCCGCGTAGGAATCGACTCGCTGCTCAGCCAATGCGTGTCCCATCGATGAAAATAAATGGTAATCGGAAGGAGCTAAGTCTGGTGAATACGGCGGGTGGGGTAGCAACTCCCAGCCAAGTACTTTGATTGTATCCTCAACCGATTTTGCTTTGTGTGCAGGTGCATTGTCGTGTAACAAAATTACTTTGCCGTGTCTTCTGGCCCATTCTGGTCGTTTTTCGATCAATGCGTTGTTCAAGTCGATCATTTGTTGTTTGTAGCGACTAGTATTAACTAATAAACAGTAAATAGACAGTTTCACCAGGTTTTAGGAGTTCATAATACACCGCACCCTTCTGATCCCACCAAACACAGAGCATTGCCTTCTTCCCGAAACGATCTGGTTTTGCAGTCGATGCTGATGGTTGTCCCGGATTAACCCCATGATTTTCTCCGTTTAGGATTCTTAAAATAAATCTATTTTTCATCGCCAGTGACAATTCGATGCAAAACTGATTTTCTTTCGTATCTTTGAAGCAAAATTTCACAAGTTTTTTTCCGGTTTTCCATTTGTCTTTCATTCAATTCATGTGGCACCTATTTTCCACACTTTTGAATTTTTCCCATAGCTTTCAAACGGTCTGAAATTGTTTGTTGTGCAACATTTAACATAGCTGCCATTTGCTTCTGACTCAAAGTATCATCTTCATTCAATATGGCTTGCAGTTTGGCGTCTTCGAATTTTTTTGGTGGTCTTCCACGTTCTTCATTTCTCACATCAAAATCATTACATTTGAATTGTTGAAACAAAGGCACTAAATTTGTCATTTTTAACACAATAAAAAAATATGATGTTGTTTACTAACTGTTATGTTAATTGAATGTTTGACAGTTGTCATGGCAACCAAACAGAAAAAAAATTAAGGCCTATTCGCAACAAATAACCCCTACCAACACATTTGTATCTTAACGCTCATTTCATACCGGTACACCTGGTATGATTAATATGAATTATCGACTCATAATTGAACTTTTGTTATTGAAGGTGTGAAGTTACAGCAAGTACAGTTAATATATTATTACAGATATTCGAAGCGGAAAGATCAGAGGAGCTGGTGTCGTATCAACTGGACAAAACTGAAGTGCAGCCACAAGAAGGCTGGTCGGAGCAGGACCCCTTAGAAATTATACACCACATCAGAATATGTGCCGAAAATGCAATTGATCAACTATCAGAACTCGGTAAGTAGAAAATGTAGGACTAATTTGTTACTATATCAAAATGTGGGTTCTCTCTCTCTCTCTCTCTCTCTTCCTCTTAAAAAACTGGTAAAATATTGCCCCGTAATAACTTTATTATAAGTATTATATATTTAACCTATACCTAAAGAGAATCGCTTCAGAAATAATCTTATGTTAATATATAAAATGATGTCATAGACAGTTATCAAATTCGGCTCGGTATCATAACACCCTGCCCAGGTAGCCATATTTATATTACACGTCTGTAATAAATGATATATTTATAACGGCCATAAGTCTACCATATACTGGATTTTTAATATGGTGTCGTAAATAAAGATAGTTAGATAGTGTAGTTATTTATATATTTTTTCGGATATTTTCCATACTCTAGAAACTCTTTGAATAAACTTGTATCATCAATCATATCTCCCTCTCAACTTCCATTCGCCTCGCCTGATCACTCTTTTCGTAACGCATTCACTCCTAGAGTTTGCGTAAAGAAATTATTACTTCAAAATACTTGGTTTTAAGCTGTTTTACAGTCTTTTTAAATATAAATTTAAGACATTGTTTTGTTACATTACTAAAAGTAACAAAATTAAAAAAAATAGTGACAACCTTGAAGAAAAATATGAGCTGCAATCATCAATCACGAGTCTTTATTTATACGTAAGGCCATAATTAACGCTTCGCTTTAGGTTAAACGAAAATTATTCAATAAATTTTATTAATATCTATCGCTTCTTCCAGGTTATTCAAAGGAGGATATCGTCACCCTGGGCATCACAAATCAGAGGGAGACAACTATAGCGTGGGACAAATACACTGGCCAACCGTTGCATCCAGCAATAGGTATTTTCTATAACTTGCAGATTTTTAGACCTTGATTACGAAACATTAACTACGAATTATTTCTTGCAAAAAAGATGATGTGGTCTTCTTAAGTGCGAATAAGGTACTAAATCTTTCGTGAGGATTCACTAAGTTGAAAACGGAGCACCAAGAAAGGGACAAAGGCGACAGGGACCCTTTCGTTTTTGACAAAGTGCATCCTCTCAAAAATCTACACTCAACCCAAATCAAAAGAGTTGTGTGTCTTTTTGCCAGTTGTGAATAAAACATCCAGTCACAGTGCCAATTCGTACTTGACAAATTTATAACACATACATAACTTCACGCCTTTTTCTACTCGAAGGTGTAGGCAGCGGCTGTTAAGCCTTTTCTCGCCATTATGGAACCTCCCATATGGAATCGGTGGCGAATCTATTGCCATAGTAGGCACAAAGTTTTCAGTCATCGATGTTTATCACACATAACTTTCGAAAATAATTTCAAAAAGTCAGTGGTGTGAGCCAGGATACGAAACCGCGACCATTCGATTCCTGGATTCCTGGACCACCGAAACCTCTAATACAAATTTATATATATTTTTTTTAATGCAGCATGGAACGACATACGTACAGACAGCACGGTGGACGCGATTCTAGCTAAAATCCCAGACAGAAACAAGAACTATTTGAAGAGCATATGCGGTCTGCCAATTTCCCCATACTTTAGTGCTCTGAAAATGCGATGGTTGAAAGACCATATAAAAGCAGTGAGACGAGCGAGCAGAGATAAGAGGTTGCTCTTCGGTACCGTGGACTCCTGGATTATTTGGGTATGTGTTTTCATTAAGCATCAGTATTTGTATGTTGGTATTAAATAGCAGTGTTTTAACATAGTCAAAGTCAAAATAAGTTTTATTTTCATAGGTCTTCACAGACACTTAATAATAGTCAACAAGTACAATTTAACTTATTTTGAACTACTTAACACGAGCGCTTGAGGAAAGTGCGTCCGTGGAACAAGAAAACACGGACGCAATCATCACGAGCGGCCCGATACATTACTTCGCGCCTTTTTCTACCCGAAGGTGTAGGCAGTGGCTGTTAAGCCTCGAGTCGCCGTTATGTTTACGACCCAAATGGAATAGGTGGCGAACCTATTGCAATACCGGGCACAATGTTTTCAGTCATGGATATCACACATAGCTTTCGAAAAGAATTTCGAAAAGTCATTGGTGTGAGCCGGGATTCGAACACTGGACCACCGAGACTATTAAATAGCAGTGTTTTAAGCAGATATTAAATAGCAGTATATTTGCCTGCATTTCAGATGCGATGATCTCATCGCTCTATGTGTTCAGTTGTTCAAATCTTTATACAAAAACTATTTTACTGGAAAATATGTAAAAGTATACATTGGAATATTTAAAACACTTAGATATTATATCCTTGACATAGATTATTTGTACAGCGATGTAGATTCGCGTTTCGCGAATTCATTAAATGAGTTATTTAGTTGAATCCATACGCAAATGTTTTACTTGGCTGGGCATTTCAGTCCACCAGTCAATACCACCAACCAACATAACATAACATAACACCACCAACCAATGCGTTAAAAAATAATAATACTTAACATAACTTCACGCCTTTTGTTACCCGAAGGTGTAGGCAGCGGCTGTTAAGCCTCGTCTCGCCGTTATGTTTAGGTCCCAAATGGAATAGGTGGCGAACCTATTGCCATACCGGGCACAAGGTTTGTCAGTCATCGGTATTTATCACACATAACTTCCGAAAACAATTTCGAAAAGTCATTGGTGTGAGCCAGTGTCTGGAATCGAATCCCGGACCTCTGGATCAGAGTCCGTGCGCTCGCCCACTGCGCCACCGAGACTATTAAACTTATATAGTCTAAACTTGAGATTTCTTAAATATATAACATGAATGTTCAAATATCGATACAGTTCTCGTTTCTGTCTATATTGTGTACCATCGATTTCTTCATCATCCCCTATCCAATACATCACTATTATTAAAAAGTCAAGGTGATTGGATGCCTTTAAACTTGTAACACAACGTCACACGATGATAAATCTGGATTAAAATTTTTTCAGAACTTGACTGGTGGAGTTCACACTGGACTACACATTACAGACGTCACGAACGCATCCAGAACAATGCTCATGAACTTGGAAACGTTGAACTGGGACCCCATGTTGTGCAGGTGAGCTAGCAACAGATTTTTAATGAAATTGGGGAGTAAGCGTGTCGCCTGATGGTAAGGAACTAACGCCGCCCATGGGCACCTGCAACACACATCTTTAAAATGGAATTGGGAAGAGGTGTGAAATGGGATGGGGAGGAGAGACGAGAAGAGGTTTGGCATCCGGATACGTCTCTCACCGAGCGAAACATGACGTTGATATTCTTAGAGGTCATGGTAATACATTGGTGGGTTGTCCCATTCAGGCAGAGGCTCTACCACTGTTAAACGACAGGGGTACTTTAACTTTCAAAGAAATAAATAAATTAAGGCTTTATAAATTATGTTACTAGCAATAAAACAGCTTATTGAGTGTAATCTAAAAAATCTATTGTAAATATTGGATTCTTTTAGTGTACAATATTTTAGAATATAAATAATCTCATTTATTTAATGGAAGTAAAGAAAAGAAGTAATAAGTAAGGCTCTGTATGTGTGTGTATGGTATGGTGTATGCAATACTTTTTATAATATTTAACAATGACTTATAACAATAAAAGTTGAGACGTTTGTCTTTATGACACGACAATAAAAGTGAGCAGAAAAGCCTTTATTTGCCGAGATTCAACGAAAGTACAACTTTAGTGCACAATATTAATCTTATTTTATATTTATTTGTAGATTATTCGGCGTACACCGGGATTCATTGCCACAAATAAGGAGTAGCGCTGAAATATATGGTACAGTGAAAAATGATTCCATACTGGACGGTATTAGGATATCAGGGGTGAGTGGAATTAGTCCAAATCTAGTCTATTTTATACCTCAAAATGTATTCCATTTTAAATTTGTTCATGTAATTAAGCCCTGATCTAAGAGTTTTGATACGCTGTTGAGGATCACTTATTATTTAGATATTTAAATATAATATTTATTTATTTCTTCTTATCATACTCTTTTATCATCTTATAAATAAACTAACTGACCCGGCGAACTTTATTCCGCATCAAAAGTATTATTTGAGTAATTTTGGAATTTATCACTTTAACATGCATGCATGCATACTATATCATGCATGAATTATAGACACAAACCACCCCGTTGACACCCTCTGTCTATTAAAAAAGCCGCATCAAAATCGCGTTGCGCAGTTTCAAAGATATAAGCATTTAAGGGGACAGACAGCGATAAATGACTTTGCTTTATACTATGTAATAATAATAATGATTAGTACGAGAATTTGGATGACAAGAGAATAACAAAACAGATTTTTAATTATTTTTGTCTGTCTGTACTGCAGAATGTCATCTAACTCACTGGAACTAGTAGACTTCTTCCTATCTTTTATTGATTGAATGACCCAATGAAGGGTTGGTTTTATTAAAAGGTCTTTAAAAATAAATACTGTTCATTAGAAACAACATACGTTGCGGTTGAGGGCAACTAATCCATATACAATTAAGTACCATTAATGTATTTAATATATGTATGAATTTAATATACATATATATATCAATATTTACTTTCACAATATGTAATTTAAATGAATACTTTTGAAGATATTACCAGTTTTAAAATTCAGGCACAGCGGTTGCGTCGCGCAATCGAACGCATGCTGATAAACTTGATAAAATCCAAAATTTACTTATTTATTGCTTCCGAGGCGAAATCAAATTCTTCGGGTCAGTATATTTTATGTAAATGAATGCGTATATGTAAGTGTTTGTAAATGAATAGTAATTCTTGAACAGATACTAGGCAATCAACAATCTGCGCTGGTAGGTCAGAACTGTCTCCAGGCGGGCCAGGCGAAGAACACGTATCGCAGCGGATGTTTCTTGCTCTACAACACCGGAACGAGACGCGTGCAGTCCACACACGGTCTTGTCACAACTGTGGCCTACAAGCTGGGACCTGAAGCTCCTCCTGTGTATGCCTTGGAAGGTATATCCAATAGTATTTAACTATATCTTTTGCTTAGTCCTAGTGATCATGAATTTTGTATGAAATGACATATAGCACCGTCTTAAAAAACAGTGCCACCCAGTCCCACCCCAGTTAGTATGCACACTCCTCGCCTGGGTACGGCAGAGGGTTGTGTGGGACTCCCAAAGCAGCACGCTGCAATTCGAACCGAGGGCTTCCCACTAAAACCACGCGGCCTTCCTTTGGCGTTAGGGTGGTCCAGGATACGGTTAAACCCTCTGGACCACGACCTCTGTTACGAGGGGGGCTCATCATCGGGGAGCCTCGGCGTGAGGCTTTCCAGGGCGGGGCGGCTCCAACTGCGCCCTGTTGTCCTTTTTTACCTAATAGTACAGAGATTCCATTTCAAATTCGGAGGTCTATAGGAAGTTATCACATTTGGAATCGGAAAATGAACCCTGTTTATCCAGACTCAATTGCTGCTGCCTACACTTTTAGATTTTAAAGGTATGAAGTGGTGTGTCAGGTTCAGTCGCGGTGGCCGGCGGCGCCATGAAGTTCCTGCGCGACAACCTGCGGCTGATCTCGGACGTGGCGCGCGACACGGAGCACATCGCGGGCCAGGTGTTCTCCACGGGCGACGTGTACTTCGTGCCGGCCTTCAGCGGCCTCTACGCGCCCTACTGGAGGAAGGACGCCCGGGGGTGAGACGACATATAGAATTATAACTAACGCAAATATTTTAACAGTGGTAGAGCCAAGCAGTCCACTGCATGAATGGGCCGGCTCGGCCGGTGAAATACCACGACCTCGCCCACGGCCCACCTCCCTTCCACATCCTTTGCCATCCTACTCCCATAAATGTCGGCAACGCTACTGTAACACTATATATGTTGCAGGTGTCCATGGGTGCCGCTGGTCACTTACCATCAAGTGACACCTCCCTATCCCTCCCTCCTATCCCATAAAAAAAATAAAAGTAAAATAAACTTGGGTTCGAAAACCCTTAATTTTCGGTGATTTTTTTAGAAAAACTAATTGTGCTGCCCTATTTATGGAAACTAAAATTGGTCCCTAAACATTATAAGCGTCGCGACGAGCAGACGCGGCCCACTCTCGTGGGCGATAAATATTTTGAATGAAAATTTTTGTCACAGGATCATTTGCGGGTTGACAGCGTTCACAACAAAGAACCACATCATTAGAGCAGCTCTGGAGGCGGTCTGTTTCCAAACCAGGTGAGCCTTGTATCGACTTACATATTTTACTAACTTTATATAATAAACATAAACAGTCTCGGTGGTCCAGTGGTCGAGCACACGGCTTCTGATCCAGAGGTCCGGGTTCGAATCCTGACACTGGCTCACACCAATGACCTTTCGAAATTGTTTTCGGAAGTAATAAGTGTGATAAATATCGATGACTGAAAACTTTTCCACCGCCACCTGTTCCATTTGGGAGATATCATAACGGCGAGACGAGGCTTAACAGCCGTTGCCTACACCTTTGGGTAACAAAGGCGCGAAGTTATATTATGTTATACAATACTTAGAATTATAATTCTGGCTGTATACTATTCAAGTACTCAAACCACATAAAAGATGCAACCTGTAGTACAGCATGATATTCAAAAATAAAAGCCACAGGAACATTTTTTAGTCTCTTTATTAGTCAGGTTGTAGCCGGTATGCTTGTATGTGTATCAAGCAAAAACGACTGCATCATTTTGATTGCAGTTTTTACCAATGTGTTGGTCGAGATTTAATTAAAATTTCATGTCAATACAGTTGGATATTATGGTTATGGTAGTCGTAACGTAGTCGTTAGAAAGTTAGTGCGTTACTATTTTTAACATATAATTATACTATTATAATAGGTTTACCACCTATTCCCCCGTGAAAAAGGCGTGAAGTTATGCTATATTAATAGTGTGTACGATGTATTTATAGGAATAGTATTTAGCATATTTCTTAATAACACGCAGGGATATATTGGAGGCAATGAACAAAGATTGCGGAATGCCACTGTCCAAGTTGCATGTGGACGGAAAGATGACGTCCAATGATCTGCTGATGCAGTTGCAAGCCGATCTGACCGGTATACCTGTGTGTAAGTATACATTGTACTTACCAACAGGCTGTTTCAAAATAGGTTTCCATAGATTGCTATAATAATACACTTGCTCAGTAGCTACTTAAAGTTGGGTCAATTTAATTGGCAACATTTGACATCTGTCAATTTTATTTTTTTTTGGTGAGATGATCTGCACAAAAACATCGATTAAAGTGGAAGGTTATTGTTTAGACGACACAAAATGGTGACGACGTTCAATTTGTTAAATCAAAAATTATTTGCTATGTTTAGAATTGTTTTTATGTGAAAGCAAATAGTGAAATTTCTTGTATAGGTCATTGACCGTCATTGTAATTTGAAAAAATCATTGAAAAAAACTTGTGTGGTTTTATGAAACCACCGTAAAAGTGAAACTTTTTTTCACATTATAGACATTTAACTAAAAATTTTCGAAAATCGAATGTAAGTCACTGTTCACGTATTTTAGTTACCATAAAATATTGGTTACGATTTTAATTTACTTGCCATCTTGTATTTGTTAATAGGGTTTAATAAATGTTTTTTATTTTACGTGGTCACGACAATAATTCCTAGATGGCGCTACTAGGTTGCTACTATTGATGATTCTGCCGTAATATCGTATTATATCGATAGATGTCGCCCGAATCGACAAGTATTCCAGCTACGGCACTAGGGTTAACGCGACACCTATTAAACGTTAACAACATTACAACAAAGGATCTTTACAAAACAAAACGATATTTTTTCCTCCAGTAAATATGATATTTTGATTTATTATGAAAATGTGACAAATACATATATAAAGAGCACTATCTTATCGCTAATAAATTGACGAACATAACTGTGTCACATATATGTAGTTCACTTTTTTTGAATTGGAAACTTAAAAGCCTCCGTCGTTTACAATACATACGAATTTATTATATTCCCTTTTATCGTGTCATTTGTTATATTAATAATATATTTTTTTTTCTCCGCCTGCAATACGTACGTACGTATATGTATGTATGTAAAAAACAAACAAACAAACAAACCCGATCCTAGAAAATGTGTCGAAATTGGTAAAGAGGACGGTAATTAGACAATCATTCATACGGGCCTCGTGGTGCATCGGTAAACCGCACTACCGATAACACGAGGTCGGGGCGGGTTCGATCCCACCCGAGTGCAAACAAACATATATATTTATTGTGTTGTTTGTACGTGTAAATAAACGATAATAGACGTGAAAGGCGCTCTGACGAGCGCCTTTCACTTTATCCCTACTCCGCGGCCGACCGTCACGCGACATGCAACACGCAGACGAAAAAGTTTGAGACGATGTAATAAAAGTTTCACTTTAAAAAATCAAGTAAGGCAAATTGTGCAGTCCTAACAAAACGAAAAAATATATTATTTCATGCCCGCCGTTACAAGTTTACGTTGTTGAATTTTGATGAACTGTCAAATGTTGGCTATTAAAATGACCCGACTATAGTCTCTAAATGATAATATTTCAGTCATTAGTACTCAGCCTGGCGTCTAATATTTTTGGAGCCCAGAGACGACATAATAGAATTATAGGTAGACGAGATGTCTTTTTAAAAGCTTTTATTTAACTTTCACTTTGTTCTTCTTATTATTCTTATTAATTTTTCTTTTATTTTTCTTTTCTAACATATATTTGATAATTTTAAATGTACTGTTGTATTTATTTTTATTATGAATATACACGAATTTTCAGCATTTGTGAGCATGGCTTGTTGTTCCAGTGCGCGCCCACAGCTGGGACATGTCGGCGCTGGGCGTGGGCGTGGTGGCGGGCGGCGCGGCCGGCGTGTGGCCGCTGCACGCCTTCCGCACGCACGCCACGCACGCCGACACCTTCCTGCCCACCACCACGGACGACGGTCACTACACTACTTGTTTTTATTATATATTTAATACCATTGACGGGCCTCGTGGCGCATTGGTAAAACTACCGGCTGCAACAATGAGCTCGGGGGTTCGATTCCCACCGGAGCACAAATATTAGTGACAAACATGAATATTTGTGTGGCATCTGAGTTGTGTATGTATTTACAAAAGAAAAGTATGTATGTATTAATATCGGTTATCTAGTATCCATAACACAAGCCTTTAGTTGCTTAACTTGGAACTAGAGGGCGCTGTGTGTATTGTGTCCAAGATATTGCTATTATATTTCTCCCTAGTTGTTTCAATTTATATATTTCATTTACGTTACAATGTTTAAAGTGTAACCATTATATTGTAGTGTATACCATTTTGTTAAAAAATCTTGAATTTTGCATAACCAAATGGACCTAAATAGATGTTTCCTCCCTTCCTTACAGATCGCGACGCGAGATACACCAAATGGAAGATGGCAGTTCAAAGATCGCTGGGATGGGCGACAACTAAAAAATCAATCACAATGACAGGTCAGGCAAAAAGAAAGAGTACCATGGTAACCCAACAAACTATCGACGGGAACTCCCCATCGGACAGTAGGAAAAACTCGCTTTTCGACACTCCCATTCTAGACATAAAAGTAGACAAACATAATGACGAAGGGGTCAATTATTACGTTGATGAGCTTTTAAAATATTCCGCGCGGAAATTTTCCATTTTCGTACCTGTGAAAACGCGTAAAACGGAACACACTATACTCGACGACGCTGAGTATTTTATGAGTAAAAAGGAATGCGACTACGGTATGTGTGAGTGTTGCCCTGTAGAGAAAAAAATGCATACCAATTGGATGTCGATAGAGGAGATTATCGAAAACGATCCCGAAATAATTTTCGATAGTGATCACAACCCTATTATGGTTGAGCCGGTAATAGTTCCTGAGCCGATTTTCAATTCGCTTAGCAAGGGCGCCGTGTCGATTGGCAAAAAGATGAATTTAGACAAATTGCCTGGTCTTTTTAAGACGATCTATAATAAAATTTCTAATAAAATCCCGTCATAAATAAGCTTTGTTTAGGTGAGAAGAAATTTCTCATAATTGTATTAAATTAAACTGAGCTTAGAAATTATTACTTAAAACTTGTCTATGAAGTCTGTTATATAAAAAAAAATAGCCAAAGGTTACTACTATCATTATGAATCTGTAAAAAAAACATCATGCAGCTCATAAAGTAGCAAATAGGTAGAAAATTATAGAAATAATTGGCAACACTGTTTTAGTAGTAGGTAAATAAAATGCTTATATTGTGTTGTTATTTAGGAGTCTTATTCATTCTTAATTTTTTAAAAAAGCTATTAAAATGTGGTATTGTGATATTTGTTATCCCGGTTCGTCTACAATTAATTCATTATTGTTTAGGATTTTCATGTACTTCAAATACTGCATTAAATGCAGTGTATATCAATTCTTAGTCATGTTTATTTGAAGTTATACTTCTTCATATTTTTTTTTTTAAAAGACATTTAGTGTTATAGTATTCATTTAGTATTATTATGTATGATCAAATGTTCCAAAACGTTAATTATATTTAGATCTAAATGGGTCACGGACCCCTAAAAGGTAATATTTGATCTCGAAAATTAATTTATAAAAATCCAAAAAAGGACTAAATTAAAATTGATGTTTTGTCTCTTTAAAAAGTAAATATGCCGCACTGTTGTTCCTCCTTGATGGGGTATGGTTACAGAAAAAAAACACGAAATATCAAAAGGATTATTATACAATAATATTATGATCTTTTTTATGTCAATGGAACAGTACAGTATAGTAACAGTATAGTTAGTACAGTAGTACAGTATAGTAACAGTGGTCGAGCACCCCGCTTCTCAATCAAGAAGTCGCGGGTTCGAATCCTGGCCTGGCTGGCTGGCTGGAATCCTGGCTTTTCGAAAAATTATTTTTGGAAGTTATGTGTGATTGAAAACTTTATGCCCCTTATAGCAATAGGTTCGCCATAATATCTATTCCACTTGGGACGTAAACATAACGGCGGGACAAGGCTTAACAGCCGCTGCCTACACCTTCGGGTAGAAAAATGCAAACAATCAACATAAAGCTTATAACATAACTAGCTGACCCAGCAAACGTTGTCTTGCCGAAAAATAAAATTTAAAAAATAGGGGTTGATCGTAGGGGGTTGAAAATTTAGGGTTGCATGTATTTTTGTATCCCGTTTTATAAAAAAAATAAGAAACAGAAATGTCGAAAAATTTAAAAAAAAAAATTGAGGGGTGGGCTACCCTTGTAATTTAGGGGGATGAAAAATAGATGTTGTCCTATTCTCAGACCTACCCGACACGCACATAAAATTTCATGAGAATCGGTCAAGCCGTTTCGGAGGAGTTCAATTACGCACATCTAGACTCGAGAATTTTATATATTAGATTAAATAAAATAAAAAATAATTTGGATCTAATCGTGATCAATTTTCATTCTAAAATTGATAAAATAAATAAATTAAATATCAATATCTATTACATATACTATAAATAATCTATTACAAATTGTATTTTCGAATTCCTGTTTTATTGAGCCTAATTTAAGATTTAACTATTATTATATGGTTTTATATATATTAATAAAAAATGGCGCTTTATTCGACGGGCCTCGTGGCGCATTGGTAATACTACCGGTTGCAGCAATGAGGTCGGGGGTTCGATTCCCACCCGAGCACAAATATTTGTGACAAACATGAATATTTGTGTGGTGTCTGGGTGTTTTTCTATGTATTATAAGTATATATTTACAAAAGAAAAGTATATATGTATTAATATCCGTTATCTAGTATCCATAACACAAGCATTTAGTTGCTTAGCTTGGAACTAGAGGGCGCTGTGTGTATTGTGTCCAAGATATTATTATTATTTTTCACCCTAGATAATGTTGAATTGTTCTACTAACATTAAAATAAGACTGCTATTAACTTGAATGTTCAATAAATATATTTTATTTATCCTTTTGAGTCTTTAATTTATTAGACGTTACTCCTTACTTTTATGAGATGTTTTTAAGTCACTTATGAAATAGATAGCTGTATCGTTAAGAGATTAAACTCACATTTTTTTATTTTGCAAAATCAACTCACAATAAAGTTTATATTAGCTTTTTATTTTACTTTGATAAAAATACCTTATTAATTTATTGGAGCGCCGCACAGTGGTCCGAAAATCGAGGTCCCCTTTCATAGAAAGTCGATGTCAGATATTCATAAAAATAAAAAATGGAACGTGTCAGGTATACATTCCTTTAATGCTTATTCTAGTATGAATGATTTTAGTTACTCCGCGCATGAGAAAAAAAATATTAAGTTTTTTTTTGTATGGGAGAAATTACATAAAGTACATTTTCTATACTAGGGTATATATAGACGTATTTTGAAGAATGTACATACTAACCAAATGATTTTTTTTATTAAACTGCTGTTTTGATCACTTTTTTACAATTGGTTGTACAGTTTTTAATTCTATTTTTTAAATATATTTTATTATAATAATAATATAATATTTATTTTTCTCTCTCATAGTAAAGTAATTAGTAATTCCGGCAATTGATAATGATAACGGACCTTTGTATATATATTAGTATTCGTAAAAAAACTAATTTCTAAAGTTAACTTATTTTCTGAATAATGAAATTATTTTAAATTAGGCGTGTGTTTGCGATTTATTATGAATATATTATTCCAGTTTCCTTACAAACTTAATTGAAATGCGTCACATACTTAAAAAAATCAATGTCGAAAATTCGAAATTTAAAAAAATTCCTACGTGAGAAGCGGCACCTAAAGGTACCCGAGTGCTATATCAAACTAATCGCCATAAGAGCGGCAATAGCTCGTATGAGTGCCAGCTTGTCAGTTTCAGTCAGTCGCGAGAAAATGTACTTTATTTAATTCCTCCCATACAAAAAAAAACTTAATATTTTTTTTCTCATGCGCGGAGTAACTAAAATCATTCATACTAGAATATGCATTAAAGGAATGTATACCTGACACGTTCCATTTTTTATTTTTATGAATATCCGACATCGACTTTCTATGAAAGGGGACCTCGATTTTCGGACCACTGTGCGCCGCCTTTTTTGAGAGATAAGTGTAATAACATGTAATAAAGTATATTAAACAAAGATATGGTTTAGTATTAGTAGTAATTTATGTTTATGATCTAAATCATAAATTGTGATAAGTGACGGATTAATTCATTAAATTAATTTTAAAAAAATCTCAACTGCTTAAGGATTAAGTATAAACGAGCATATAAGTAAATTATAAAAGTTAATTATGTTATAAAACCATGTTTTATAATAAAACAATAAATTTGTAAAACTTTCTCTATCTAAATATCGGGAGGTATAAGCAGTGGTAATTATACTTCTAAGAATTGCATCATAATTAAATGTTTAAGAACATTACTGGAACTTAAATGAGACTGCCTTTATTGTTTTTGTTGAGTAGTTCAAATCATATTTTATGTCATTTAGGTCTTGCTGAATTTCTTGCTCAACAAAGTAAGGTCTCAACTTTACTAAAAAATGTGAATGTGGTTATTTATGGATTCATCATTATTTTTAAACAAAAATAGGAGTTAATAAAATTTAAGGGGCTTTCAAACCGTTTTAAATTTGGAATATACGTTATCACGGAATAGTTGATCCTAGTTATTTTTTAAATAATTTAAAAGTGGAATACGGATGGTATCAATAACTGCCAACATAATCGTACAAAAAAGAATTTCTTCGTGGAATTTCGTGATTTCAAACGATAAGTACATTTTTTTATTAAGCTAAAAGTGTTTATTTTAAGCACATATATGAACATATTTTTGCTTTTACAAACATTCAGCTCAGTTCAGCTTTCAATTCAATACAAGTTTAAAAACACGAAATTCCATTATGTGTACAATGTGACTAACTCTCATTTTTAAAAGTATTGTTATTTTTTTTTCAGAGGAGAGATACAAGTTATTGGCGTCGATTCCAGGCACTCTATACTTTTTTGGCAGCTTTACAATGCTAGTCGTATCCCATATGCTCAAAAATAATAGCACGTAAGATCATTTTTATTTGATTTGCTCTAGAATAAGGGATAATTTTGTAATGTTTTAAATAATTATTTTTATTAGATAATCCTTTTTAACCTCATTTTATAAGTTTTATGTAAATACGTGACCAGGCATGTATATTGTGCAAATCATATGTATATTGTGCAAATCATATGTTGTGTATCATGTGTAGCTGTATATTGTGCCATCAAAGTATCCTTAAGAAATTGCGGTTGGATAAACGTAGTTATGTAAATTTTGTATTAAAATTCTTATTGGTTACTTATTAGGATGTTAGATGTCATGCCAATTTTGGAATTATGGGGAAATATTCATTACAATATTTAATTATATATTTTTTTTATTTATTTATAAATCATTTTTACATTAATATCATTTTAATGCTATAATTTTATAATCTTCCAAAAAATTTAGTTTAGTTGTTTATTCTATTCACAGAATATTTACTTTGAAAGAATGTCAAAATGACTATCAAAATATTCGCAAAATCGCTCTCGAGATGCACTGCTTTTATCCAATAATATCAAAGTCACATTGATTTAATTCAGTTGTGATATTTGTAATAACGTAAGATATTGATTTTGTGATTATATGTAGATAATTTCTGGGCAGTAATTAACTAAGCTTGTGTTTTAATTTATATGTAGTTAGTCACTTTCACAATATAAAGTTTTCATTATTTGTTCATTATATAAATAACTTCATAATTTACTAAAATAATAATTTAATATAATGACATATATATTATTTTAAATTTATTTTATATATATATATATATATTTAATATAATTATTTATTTATTATGATGACCAATAATTATCGGAAATATATTCTGAAAGATAGCACAGTTGACATTTGTCGGGCATGTCACTGTCCCGGTGAATCAATTAGACATATTGTTTCCGGTTGCAGTCGTCTAGCTAACGGCGAGTATTTGCACAGGCACAACCAAGTAGCCAGGATAATCCATCACCAAATTGCTCTAAAGTATAACCTCGTGGAAAGGAGGGTTCCGTACTATAGGTATATGCCCGACCCAGTTCTCGAAAATGGTCATATTACGTTATACTGGGATCGGTCTATTGTTACTGACAGGACTGTTGTTGCCAACAGGCCTGATATAGTGATAGTAGACCGATTAGAGCCCCGAGCAATGATCGTTGATGTCACCGTCCCCCATGACGATAATCTCGTGAAAGCTGAAAAAGATAAACAATTGAAATATTTGGACCTCGCTCACGAGATTTCTGACATGTGGGATGTTGATATTCAACGATTATTGTTCCGATAGTCAATTCAGTGGACTTATTGCCAAGAGCCTCGACCAACATCTAGAGAGGCTCTCGTTAGGCAGCTGGATCAAGGGCTTGATGCAGAAAGCGGTACTTCTAGGCACGGCACGTATCGTGAGGAAGTTCCTCTCTTTAGGGCCCTGACCACTCACTGGTAGCTTGGTCCCTGTACCCGATGCCAGTAGGTTTCACTTATTTTTATATTTTTAAATGTATTTTTTGTATTTTTATTTAAAAATGTATTTATAAAGTGTGAATAATAAATAAAGAAGATAATATAATAATAATTGAATGAATTAATATGAACAATCGAAAAGTAATGAGTAGTTTGTACTGAGAATTTATGTTAAAAAATCATTTTTAAGGCATTATTAAGGCATTTTTAACATGACTATTGTTGTTGTTTTTATTTAAGGGATTTTTGGTGTTTTTTTTTGTTATTTTTGATGTATTTTTCTTTACTTGTTTACAACTTTTAGAAAACAATATTGAATTAAAACTATGTAATTTTTATGAATATGATTCCCAAGTTTATTGCTCAAGAGACTCCAGAACTGCATATGGGCCGGATTAAACCAATATTTTTATTGAAAGCTTAATTGAATTATAAATTACTCTCTGCATAAATTCTTCAGCTTACCGCGCCAAATTCTTCTATCAACTGATGATTCATTAACCAATAAATAAATTTCAAAATAATTAACAATATGGAAATGTTCACATCACCGCTGCAGTCATTTTTTTAAAATATTGATATTTAAATTTAGTAAAAAAATTTGGTTGCTACATTTTTATTTAATTAGTGTGGGAATTAATTACTTTTATATTTCCTTAAAAATATTTTTCTTATGGTTGTGAATATTGTTTACTAAAATCAAGTAAAGAAATGAAAAGATTTTGTTGCTATGTTATTTTTAAGATTTACTATTGTTGCAAACGGTTTTTATTTATATCTCTGTCAATCATAAAATTTAAATAATGCATTTATGAAAAAATATGAAGTGTATGGATATAATGTGTAATTAAATAGTGTTAAATATTTATTGGAAGATAATAATTTAAATTTAGCAAATATTTTCAAATGTCTTGATTCGTTTTACAAAACATATTTAATACTTAAATTGAGAAAAGGTTTTCGAGGCTGACCAGAAATAAATTGATATTTTTTACGAAGTGAATATTAATATTTATTCTACAGAAATTCAAGTACTTAATATTGAGATGAGTTGCACTAATATAATACATCACACACACACACACACACACACACACACACACACACATACTTCACTCCAAATCCCTTGCGGGGTAGGCAGAGAGAACAGATATATAGATGGAAGTGTGATATGAATTCGTTCTGATCAAATATCTCATTATTACTAATTCTATTGTATATTACAAAATTATATTCTTTATTTACGGTTTTACTATGGTTGAACAAAAAATACAAATATAAATCAGTACTAAATTTTGGTCAAAGACTAAAGTAACCTACCTAAACGTATATTTGTAAAGTAGTTTCGAGCTTTCTTATTTATTTATCTGGTCAACTTACAATTTTAAAAAATTGTTGTGTACTTATAGAAATCATGATTAAATAATTTCGGACTTGTGACATTATGTAAACATTGGACCATGTCAAAATAAATGTGATGACAAAGTTTAAGAATCTTGTTTATCTTCCTCTTTCCCTTATACAACACAATTTTAAAACACACATAAAAGAATTATGAAAATGGACACTTTCTTAGAAAAATTAATTTAGAATCAGAGGTGGTTACGAAATTGGGGGGCACAGCGTGGTTTTTCCAAGTTATATTTGATAAAGTTTAATTCGGCACCAACAAAAAAGTGCTACATGGGACTAAAAAATATTCGCACTTCTAGGGAAGATTTGCTGCTCTCAGGCAGGTAGAGCTTGAAGTTATAGTAAATAAGTTTCGCATTTTATATAATGTAATATTTTTAATGAAATTTTCCATTTGTTTAAAATATGAATCTGTAACGATAGATGTGTAAAAAACGAAACAAAACCACTCGCTGGACTAAGAAGATTCCTAGAAGATATTGTAGCAAGTATATAGGTCTCGGTGGCGCAGTGGTCGAGCGCACGGCTTCTGATCCAGAGGTCCGGGTTCGATTCCAGACACTGGCTCACACCAATGACTTTTCGAAATTGTTTTCGGAAGTTATGTGAGATAAATATCGATGACTGACAAACTTTGTGCCCGGTATGGCAATAGGTTCGCCACCTATTCCATTTGGGACGTAAACATAACGGCGAGACGAAGCTTAACAGCCGCTGGCTACACCTTCGGGTAACAAAAGGCGTGAAGTTATGTTATGTTATTTAAGTACTTCGGTTATGGTGGCAAAAAGTTGGAGTAATTTATGAGCCGTTAGCAATTTAGATATTGCTTAGGACTTTTTTATTTTACTTTGCTATAAGTGATGCTGGTTGAAACTTATAACTCAGCAGTGCTGTATCCTGTTTTACAAAAACTGAAAAATATTCAAACAATCTAAATTTATTAAAGGTAAATTATTTAAAGTCTATCATAATTTTAATGGTACTAACGAAGTTTTTGGCGGTACTGTAAAAGAGTGTTATGTCTGTCCTTTGCATTATTTTGTAAAGTTTTTGTTTCAATGGATAGTGTTGAATAAAATTTGTGGCGTTTTATTTAATAAGTATTCCTATATGTGTGCAAACGGGGAAAATGGTGTAAATATAGCATGCTCTTTTATACTGTCGTCAAAATTCTCTTGGAACATCGTGCATAGTATAAAATGCCACGAGTTTATGGCTGATTAAGATTAGGTATTTTATGTAGAATTTAGTATAAGCCCTCAGAAAAATTCATACTACAGAAAAAGCAGTCTGGCTTCTAAGCTTTAGACTATCTAAATCGGGCGAACGATGAAAATAAACCATTACCAACCAAACAAAAACAAGTTGTCAAAGTCACGAGTTTATCAGCTGAATGCGCGGAAAAATGTAAACAATCCAAAAATGTAAGTCATTTAAAAATAAACCAAATTCAAATAAAAAATACAAGATTCAATTTAGAGGGTTATTTTAACTGGTAAAAATTAATTGTTCTAGTTACATTCTCAAAATTATGTAAGCTGAAGTTAATCAGAAAGTGAAGAATCAAGATAATATGGATTTAAACTGCCTTCCACTTGAAACTTTTGTTGAAATATTATTAAAACTTGATGGTTTTACCCTGGGTAGATGCCGAAGGGTGTGTAAAAGATGGAAAGACATCATAGACGAATTAGATTACTTATGGGAAGGAATGTGCAAAAAAGAGTTTCGTAACGCGTCCTGGATTGCCAGACGGAAATCTGGTGATGACTGCGGATGGTTTCATATCTATAAGAATCTAATAATGTGGAGTAAAGTCACGTCGTATGAAAGAAATATTCGCGAATTCTATAAATTTACCTTGCATGACAAAGCTCATGCTTTAAGTATTAATTATGGTGTTTTACCTTTGAAAGATACTCGGGGAATTGTCCTTTACGACATGAATACTATGAAGTATATACCAGTAGTTGTTCCTGAGAAGAATTGTTTGAAAATTTCCAACAACAATTGTGCTACAGTTATTCTTCTAAAATCGGGAATATTACTTCAAAGAACTACAGAAAATTTGAATCACATGACAGAAGCGTTCTTCAAGGCGGATAATTTTTGTTTAAATGGGGATGACCTGTATTTTTTTAACAATAGAGATATTTACAAGTGTGATTTAACTTTGCCAAATTTAGAGTCAAAACTGATTATGCATTGTGATTATGATATAAAAGAAATTCAATACAACTCTGGTCTATTATGTATATTCACAGACTGCGGCAAAATAGTCACCGTTGACAAGGATAGACTTGTTTTAGTCAAGTCTAATAATTGTCCCCCAGAATGGGTACGACAGATTAAACACATAAGTGTAATAAACGATAAGAATTATGTTTGTTACTCTCGTAATTTATTTCAGATAGACATTTATATTTAGATTTTCTACCTGTGACAGCCTTATTTTTCTACAGTGATATTATTTTAATTGGTACAAAAACTGGTGAGATTTTGTTGTACAGATTGTCCAGTCAGATCTTTAAGTCTAAGCCGATTTTTGAAAAGATTGCAGAGTTGCCGGATGGAAAATATGCCATTTATTTAGATGTATGTGAAAGGAAATCTGGTCCTGTAATAATAATGGCAACATTCTTTGAGATCATGGTCATAGAGATTGACTTTTTTCCTCATGTAAGTATTCTAGCTCACAAAAGTTTAATGTTTACTTTTTTGATAAATTTATCACTTCTGCTTTTACAGGAAAAAATCATAAAGACCAGTTTCCAAACCAACAAGTTATTTATGTACAAGAGGCTGATGGTTCTTCGTGATAGACTACGGCTTGGTGTACCTTCGTTGAAGGCTATAGCATAGATAAAAAAAATATAATTTCGTAACTGAGATGTGCTTTGAATGGTTCTGTGATTGACTTAATATCACTAAAACCTAATAGAATATAAAAATAATGCATATTAAAAATAATATTTATTTATTTATTCAAAATGTTTACTTATATTGTTTAAATTTTATGTTAATATAATTGAAGTAAGGATGTTATCTTTGTTTTTTATTTCTATATAATTACATGCTTGTCATGTTTGGAGTGTAGTTCTGAATTGTGATTTGCTAGGATTGACTGAGCAACTATACTGGCAATAACATGGATTATGGTACAATGAGAAATAACACAACATTCCTTTGTTAATCTGGAAGTATATTATAAACTAATTATGTTCCAGTTAAACATTACAGCATTAATTTTCATCCAATTAATTATCTTATATAGATTGTGCATATAATATATATGATCCTGGCCCTTTACAACATGCAATTTATACTAATGTTTTCGAAGATATTGCAGTATTAACATAGCGGGACAGCAGTTAAAATTTACTCATTTATTACTTTTGATGCGGAACAAAGTTCGCCGGGTCAGCTAGTGTGAGATAAAATATCCCTGTGGTAAAAGTGAACCTTTATTTTAAGTTAGAATTTTCAGCTATACCTACACCAACCAAAAAGTTTTTCTTCAACATTTCCAATTGTTTATTGTAAGTACAATTTATGTGCTCGAAGAAAAGAAACTAGAAATATAAATAGGTATACCGTTTTATAACATAACATAACTTCACGCATTTTTCTACCAGAAGGTGTAGGCAACGGCTGTTAAGACTCGACTCGCCGTTATGTTTACGTCCTAAATGGAATAGGGGCGAACCTATTGCCATACACCGGGCATAAAGTTTTGAGCCATCGATATTTATCACCACTTTATAAGGAATATACAATTTCTGTTTTTCATACAAATTTTATATGCGTATATCAGTTTATCTCCCATTATCATGTAAACAGGGCAAATAAATTCCGTTAAATAAATTTTAATTTCACCGCCTAGTTGATATTCCCTATAATATCGGAATATCTTAATCAAAACAATTCGGTTGGAACATTCTCTCATGAATCATAATAGTATGATAATGTGCTGTAAAGTTGCTATCTACTAGGTACACATTCCATCACTAAGTTTGCGCTACTTAGGGTAAAGTACATACTCCCAGTTTTAGTGTTAACGTTATTTGTTTAAAGTTGTCGCATAATTCTAGACCGGTAAACCTTCTATAGGTACCTAAAATTTGTAATGATCAATCATAGTTAGCGTAATTTAGGTATTTCCTTGTGATATAACTTAGTGATAAAAGAATAGCTATGTAAGTACTCTGGCAATAGACTCCTACCAATGACAAGACAATTTTTCAGCTCAAACCTGTAATACTTGATTTTTTTAATCATAAGTTGTGATGGCGTAATCTATTGTTACGGATGCGATGTCAGCCACCAAGCATTTCGGTAAGCCTGTCGCATAAAGCCTCTTTGCCAACAGCCAGAGACAAAAGAGGGGATGTCAATTTAAGCCATTCTTATGTTTTTTCTGGTCGCATTAAATAATGACTAACTATTTTGCTGCATATTTTAAGTTTATCGTATCGAGTATTTTATTATTGTCATACATTGGGCGCAATTACTTTAGCTACCAATACAAATTATATCATACATACCTACTTGTAACATCCAAAAAGTCATCTGATTCTAGCTGAAAATTAGAAGGCTCCTCCTTCATTTTTCTAATTATAGGTACTGTAACGACTTCGTTCTCTCGGCTTCCCAATCTTTATAATATTGGTAGAACCAACGTGAGAACCACTATATGAAATGTCTCAGCTCAGTTATTTATTCCTAGGGTATTTAGGAGCTCAGTGCATGTGTATCAAATAACAATACCAACAGATTAAATCATAGTATATATTAGATAATTATGTGTACATGACCTTTTTATTGGTAGCGCTGTCCATTGCACCACATCAGACTTCTGTTCATATTTCAATTCTCAATGATACGCTTGATAATTTCGCTATTCTCTTTTGGTATTTTACACAACCTGTCGATCTTAAGATCAAATTCTAAGTCCTCTTTTTTATTTATTGACATTCGAATCTTTTTTTAATCAGAATGTTTTTAAAAATTCAAATACATATTTCGAAACACACGTATTCAAAATATCAAAGAGTTTATATCTAAAAATACCAAAGAGTTTACAGTACCTACAAAGTTTGCAGAATATATTATTTTACTATGAGTAAATATCAGTCTGATGGTGTCTTGTAAATTGTGCAGAACTCAAAACTACCACGAATTGTATGGGACTGTTATTGTAAATCATGTTGCTGAAAATTAAGGTTATTGGTGGCTGTGATGAAATGTATACACAAAAATTAACGAACCGAATTATGAAATTAATAGAATACTCTTAACAAAACGTAAACGTGTTCGTAAAGATCAAACAATTAATCTGTAGCCCCCAATAATTTAATTACAAGGTATGAAATATGAAGTTACAAGACGTTGAGAATATTTCAGTGGAATTTTCTCAAAGTGGCTGGTAAAATTTTACTCGTAGTAATAATTTTAAATATCTTTTCCGTACTTAGATACGTCATACAGTAGGACAGTGGTAGAGCCATGCAGTTCGCTGCATACACGGGCCGGTTCCATCGGTGAAATACCACGATCTCTCAGAATATCCACGTAAAGTAGCTCATGCCGCGTTTCGCTCGGTGAGCGAGGTATCCGGAGGTCCCCTTCACCTCTCCTCTCCCCATCTCAGTCCCGACCCCTCCCCTATCCCATTTTAAAGGCCGGTAGCACTATCTGTGTTACCAGGTGATACGCCTGCTCGTTTGCCTCCCTATCCCATAAAAAAACAGTAGGGGGCAAGTGCAAATGTATGCTTATGATTCCAAAAGTCACGAGTTTGAATCAATGACTTTTTGGAAATCCTTCATTATTATTTCATGGATGTGGGACCAAAACAATCGGCATCTGGAGGTATAACAAGGGAAGAACAAAAAAGGGGGAAAGACTTTGGAATACAACTTTTATATAACAATAAGATAATAGGCGAAGACGATAATAGCCCATACCTAATAGACGAAGGTGTTGACCCATGGAGAGGAACATTCTTGGTTTGTTCCTTCAATAAATTAAAATGGACGATACTTTGAACTGTTTTGTAAATACCTATACCGGATATCGTGGTACCCATTTATACCGCATATCGTAGCGGATGATATGGTTTTTAAGAAACTCCCGAATAAATGTATTTATCTCTAAGATTTTCGCGAATCACGTTCATGACATTAAAACGAAAAAGAGTTCGAAACGTCGGGGAATTAATAAATAAACGCGATATAATCCTAAAGTTTGTTTTAATGTCATCCCGAATAAATGCATATAAATAACGGCAATTTTGTTGAGACCCTTTTTTCATTACAAAATAATTTGAATACTTGACCCAAGAGTTCTTTGTTCAGTAAATGAATTCAACCCGAGCAAATCTAGTCCAATGCCTATAAAATCAGTTCTCCCCAGCCTTGTAATATCAAAACCGACTATCGATATCTTGACGTATGGGTTCGCTTCAATAATTCAAGTTTAATACAACCCTTGTCAATATGTTAATACAACCGTTCTCTCAGTCAGTCGGGAGAGAAAGAAAAGCATATGGCTGACAAGCTCACACAGCACAATACCGAAGAATGGCAGGATAACCATTCCTAAATATGGGTGGACCTAATTGTTCATGGTAGGGGCGGGCAGCAGCGTCCCAGTCTAAAAAGGTTCACCCCTGCGGTCTCCAACCCGTTTGCCCAGCGTGGGGACTAAGGGCAAAAACCTCCCATGAAAGCACAAATGCAACGGCCCCCAGTTCCCGGTGGTCCCGCTATTCCCGGCCAAGGCAGCGGTCGTGGTAACGGTGGGACAGGGGGTGCGAAGAATCTCCGGGTTACGGCAGGCTGTCAACGTCAACTACGCGTGGCTACCTATAACGGACGCAGGCTTCGGCTGGACCAACACCTCACCGAACTCGAGGTAGAGCTGAGTTACTTGAACTGGCATATTCTGATGCTATCTGAAGTCCGGCGAGAGGGGGAGGACACGATAACCCTACAGTCTGGTAACTTACTTTACTTTCGGGAAGGTGACCAGCTCTCCCAGGGGGGTGTTGGTTTCCTCGTTCACAAGGACCTCGTTAGCAGCGTTGTTGAGATCAGTAGTGTGTCGACCAGGGTAGCTTACCTTATATTGAAGCTTACCAACAGATACACCCTGAAGGTAATACAGGTATATGCGCCGACCTCGACATACTCTGACGAGATTGCCGAGGCGATGTACGAAGATATTGCAAAAGCAATACATGGTACCGCCAAGGCAAATTACAACGTTGTTATGGGGGACTTCAATGTCAAAGTGGGAGTACAAGAACGCGGCGAAACGAAAATCGGTCCTTATGGCTTGGGGTGCCGAAATCACAGGGGCCAGATGCTGGTCAACTTTCTGGAGTCTGAAGGGCTCTTCTTGATGAACTCATTCTTCAAGAAGGGTCTCCACAGGTGGACCTGGCGAAGTCCCGATTCTGTGACAAGGAACGAGATAGATTTTATCATTACGGATAGTAAGCACATATTTAGAGATGTCTCTGTGATCAACAGGTTCAATACTGGAAGCGATCACCGACTTCTTCGGGGCTCTCTAAATACTAACTTGAAAGCTGAAAGGACCCGGAAGATAAGGTCTATTCTCCGACCTACGCCGCTCCAAATAGCCGAAACCGAAAAGTTCCAAATAGAACTTAAAAATCGATTCGACCTGCTGGAAACCACAGGCGATGTGGACGAAAAGATCAGCATTGTGGTCAACACGCTTAGGAAAGTGTCTCAAAGGTTGTTCCCGAGACCGCAGAAAAAGGAGTCCAAACTCTCTGCCGAGACGCTCGAGCTGATGAGGCAAAGGCGAGAAACTCCATCCGACCAGCTGTCTTCGTCAGAATGGAGAAGCCTAAACCAGCATATTAGAAAGCTGATGCGGCGCGACCTTCGTCGAGCGAACACTCGTGTAATCGAGAACGCGATCGACCGCAACAAAGGGTCGAAAGTGTTTGGTCAGCAGCTTGGAAGGCCCCATCTGACGAAGCTGAAAACTGCGGATGGACGTGTCGTCCCCTCTAAGCCAGAGATTCTCGCAGAGATCGAATCTTTTTATGGGCTCCTTTATTCAACACGGATGACCAAACCGACGGGACACAGCGATGATGACCATAGAGCCCCGCTAACGCGTCACTATAGTGAGGACATCCCCGAAATTGCAGAAAGCGAGATTAGGGCGGCTCTCGGGCAACTTCAGAACAACAAGGCACCCGGTGATGACGGAATTACTACAGAACTTCTAAAATCCGACGGAACTCCGGTACTAAAGGAATTAGCAAGTCTTTTTAATTCCGTCATACACCAGGGCATAACACCACAGGCTTGGAGCAGGAGTGCGGTGGTGCTGTTCTTCAAAAAAGGTGATAAGACCTTACTGAAGCATTACAGACCCATCTCACTCCTGAGCCATATCTACAAGTTGTTCTCGAGGGTCGTCACGAATCGTCTCGCTGCAAGACTCGACGAGTTTCAGCCTCCGGAGCAGGCCGGGTTTCGAAAAGGCTTTAGCACCGTGGACCACATCCATACTGTTCGGCAGATTGTACAGAAAACCGACGAGTACAATCAGCCGCTGTGTATGGCGTTCGTGGACTACAAAAAAGCCTTCGACTCCATCGAAACTTGGGCAGTTCTGGATGCATTGCAGCGATGTCGGATCGACTGGCGCTATATCGAGGTGTTGAGATGCTTGTATGACACCGCCACTATGGCTGTCCAGATACAGGACCAGGTGACGAACTCCATCAAGCTTAATCGAGGTGTAAGACAGGGAGATGTCATATCTCCTAAGCTCTTCACCAACGCTCTGGAGGACGTTTTCAAGACCCTGGATTGGACTGGACAGGGTATCAACGTGAATGGTGAGTACATCTCACATCTCTCAATTCTCACACTCTCACACTCTCAATTCCGTCTGGTGCGCGCTCTGAGAGTAGACGTATTAAACGAGCCCTGTTGCACGCTGTAAATTATTCCTACAATGGTGCAGTGTAAAAAGTGTAAATTATTTTTGTCAACATCAAAAGACGATGTTGTGAAATGCAAAGAATGTGAAAATGTATATCATAAAAAATGCGTTAAGAAGCATTTCCTGCAGACTGAGATGTGCGGTGACTGCCAAAAGTCTAGTCCCATACAAAAGCCTCAGAAGCCTATTCTAGATATCGATCCACATAAGATCACGGTCGAAACGCTGCTCGTGGAAATGAATAAGAAGCTGGAAATAATCTTCAAACTGGAACAAAAGCTGGATGACCTCACTGAGACGGTAGATTTTTATGCTGAAAAATATCAAGAAATGATTGATTTTAAGAAAAGTGCCGAAAATAAGATAAAAATAATAGAACAAAGAAATATCTACCTTGAAAAGTGCAACATTGCCCTAGAAGAGAGGGTAGTACGACTAGAAAAAAAAGAAAAAGAAAAAAATATCGAAATTGCGTGCCTACAGAAAATAACTGAAAACGAGGATATAAAAGTAGTCGTAAACAAGCTTGCATTGAAGCTTAAACTAAACCCTGCAGATATAGAAAGTGTAGAAAGAGTAGGAACACAATTACCGGTAGCAGACAGACCGCGTCCTATCGTAGTCCAACTGCGATCTAAGTATGCCCGGGACCAATGGTTACAAAAACGTAAAATTCACCTAACAAATGGTGAAATATACGGAACAGAAAATAAAATGCCCGTGTACATAAACGAGGACTTAACCAAAGCGACTAAACAACTTTTCTATGAAACTAAAACTCAATTAAAGAATATTTACAAATATATCTGGATACAAAATTCTAGCATTTTGGTAAAAAAGGGTGAAAATGAGAAGATTACACGCATCAAAACTCAAAATGATATCAAGTTGCTATACAATAATGTCATTACAAATATGTAGTCACGTCCGTACAATCTTAGATACCACACTATGTGATTAACAAACCACAATAAAATTCCATAACATAAACAATATTTTCGACAACAACGATATGGACTACATTATATTTCAAGAAATTGAACTACTACTTATTACTACTGCCTTCAACATTCAATACCTGAACTTAAAATCCCTCCGAAAACAATTCATTCAATTACTGGCATTGATATACCACAGTATGGACAAAAGGATAAATATTATATTAAGAATTATATTTTATGAATATTTTATTTTTATAGGTGGTACCAATATCAACCCATCCAAGGAAATAGACTCGAGCTTATCCATTTACAAATTCATGTTGTGTGAACGCGGGGTGCAAAGTGCGATACCAAAAACAGCTGTGTTCTGTGAGACGATCGTGGTCGCTCGGCGTACTTCGTTAAACATCGGCCAAGTGTGCGCCAGGGCTGAACAACAGGTTTTTTCACCTATGTACATCAATCGCCTACTCTTGATTTATTTATACAAATACCCTCATACCACTTCTTCATCTTTTATTCTTCTAACGGATCTTTGTAATAGTTATACAAATAACATTATATATTGTGAGCGAGGCTTTGTGTACAACTACCCCATTTCTATATTTAATTTTGTTTGTTTGTGCATTTATACTCCATACACATTCTCATACAAAGATTATCAACAAAAATATACAGATATATCACTTAAGGTTCTAAAATATATGTATCATATATATTTACCCTTGGGATATAAGACTTACTATTACAGTTATTCTATTTCTATCAAAATATTAGCGAAAAGTATATCTAATTCAGTATATATAGGGTATGCATGGTTGTCGATAATTATACACATACGACATTATAATGATTATTTTATTCTTTGTCATCTTCGATCATATTTCAAATAATATATTAAATCACGAATTGGACGAATTAACTGTTGCGGAAACTGCTACTTGTGATATTGAAACTTGTCCTAAATTAATTAATAATGATAGTTCATCCATAAACATGATTATTCAGAATATCCGAAGTATAAAACGTAATTTAACGGGATTGCTCACTCTGCTGCATCGATCCGGTATCGACTGGGACTTGATAATCTTGAACGAATGCTGGTTATATACTAACCCTATTATACCTCCCATCAGTGGATACTTATCGGTCCACACAAATTATGTCCGAAGCCAAAATGAGGGTGTAATTGTTTACTACAGGTCGCATCTCGCATGTAAAATATCAGAATTCCCTCTAACTGACGCTAACTGTTTGGTGATCGAACTAAACCCTAACTCGGTTGTGATAGCAGTGTATCGCCCACCAAGTGAAAGGCAAATTACCAATTTTCTCGAGTCTTTAAATAGTCTACTAACTTCCCTTTCCTGTTACAAAAATGTATTCTTAACTGGCGATCTAAATATTGATATATCTACATCTTCGGCCGATAACCGAGTAGAACCTTACCTTAATCTCTTAGCATCTCATGGCATGCTACCTGCATTCTATACACCAACACATACTCAAACTTGTCTTGATCATGTCATTATCAAATCCAGACTTCCCGTAATAAGCCTGGTAGCCCATACTACACTAACGGACCACCATTCTATTATCATAAACGTCACCCTAAACTGTTCACCTTATAAACCAAAAACTATCACTAAAGTACTCCACTACCATGCGTTTGATGATAAAATTAAAAATATTTGCATGAATTCAATATATTCCATTAGCGATCCAAATGATGCGACCGCCCTTTTACAGACAACCATAACCGAAAATATAGAAAAATGCACCAGGATATACATTACATCGAGACGTAAACGACTACTAAAACCATGGATTACACCAGGGCTACTAAGATGTATGCGTAATAGGGATAAGTTACATCTCAAATGTAAAAAGAACCCAGAAGACACTACAGTAAAATTAATTTACACTCGCTATCGGAATTTTTGTAATAAATTACTCAAAAACATAAAACGTGAATATGACAAAGCCGAATTAGCCAGCTGTGGAACCAATGCAAAAAAGTTATGGACCACTATTAAAAATATCACGTACTCTACTAAGAAACGTACACCGGCGACTGAACTGATAGATTCTCAAAACCCGCAACATTCAGTAAATACCATAAATTTATATTTTAGTAATGTTGGTAGGTTACTGGCTCAATCCATCCCTAGAACCCATTCTCCCGTTCATTTAAATGTACCATCACACTCAAGTCTACGCTCATTTGTCTTATTACCCACTGATACCAATGAGATACGAACATTGATTGCTAACCTTAGAACCAGCCACACATCTGGATACGACAATATTTCTAGTACTCTCATTAAAAGATACGCCAGTTTATTAATAGGCCCTATTACCCATATTTGTAACACCTCCTTTGCCACAGGTATATTTCCCGACGATTACAAAAAGTCCATCATCCACCCCATTTATCTTATATCTTTAAACGAGCAATTCTTGTATATATATATATATGTATATATATATGTATATTAATTGGAACTCGGAATCGGCTCCAACGATTTTCATGAAATTTAGTATATAGGGGGTTTCGGGGGCGATAAATCGATCTAGCTAGGAATCATTTTTAGAAAATTTCATTTTATCGTGTTTTATCGATAATCAACTTAAACATCAACTTACTTTTTGGAATTCCTGACATCTATTGGCGAATGCTATAATTATTTTAAATTGTGAGCAACTAACTTGCTTTAACGACAACAACACTAAAGCTATTCCAGCAGATGGCGTTGTTTATAAAAAAAAAGAAAATACCGAGCAAAGCTCGGTCATCCAGATATTAAAAGTGGTATCAGAAATCAAATCGGAAACTATCGTCCCATATCGATTTTACCCACAATCTCCAAAATCATAGAGAAAGTGATTAATACCCAGCTAATAAAATATTTAGAATCCAATAATCTCTTGTCTAACAATCAATATGGATTTAGGCATGAACGATCTACCCGCGATGCTGTTCTAGAACTTACTAATAATATAGTTGGCAAACTCGAAGGAAATAAAAAAATATTAACAATTTTCATCGATTTGGCCAAGGCGTTCGACACTATATCCCCTTCTCTATTATTAAAAAAACTAGAACTAATGGGAATACGTGGCACTCAATTAACTTTGTTTAAGAGCTACTTGAGCAATCGTACCCAACGGGTGGTCGTCGATAACTGGGTTAGCGATGAATCTATTGCTAATATTGGATTACCACAGGGCAGTATACTAGGTCCGACGTTATTCTTAGTCTTTATCAACGATCTTTGTCAGCTGCCTTTAACTAACGGGAAAATAATTTCTTTTGCCGATGATACAGCGCTATTTTTCTATGGGGATTCGTGGGAGGATGTTTACCATCATGCCCAGATTGGATTCTCTAGGGTAGCGATGTGGTTGAAAGACAATTCATTATCATTAAATACGGATAAAACTAAATACATAACTTTTACTTTATCAAACTCACTCCAACCATGCAACCCAAATCATGTTATTACAGCCCATTCATGCTCTAATTATCCAGCTACTTCATGTGTATGTCCCACAATTCAAAAAGTTCAGGACATTAAATACCTAGGAGTAGTCCTCGATAGTCATCTCAGATACGATAAACATATTGATCTTGTATCCAAGCGTCTAAGAAAAATCATTTACATTTTCAAAAACCTCCGAAATGTGGCGAACTGGGAGATACTGAAACCCATCTATTTTGCACTCTGCCAGTCTTTGCTCAGTTATTGTTTATTGGTTTGGGGAGGTGCTGCGAAAACTCATCTTTTGAAACTTGAACGAGCTCAAAGACTTGTTTTGAAAGTTTCAAACAATCTTCCATTCCTACATCCTACCACAGACCTATACTCTACTTGCAATGTCCTTACCGTTCGTCAACTCTTTATTTCACAAATCATTTTGCACAAACATTCGCTGTTACCCTATGATCTAAATGTACGCTCCCAAGATCGCATTAAAACTAAAGTTTGCCCAATAATATCACATAGATACAGTCTAGCCCATCGATCCTATTCTTTCCTTAGTAATTCTTTTTCTTCTTCGCCCAACTGTCATATAAGTGAGACCGTTTTCTAATTGCTCCGATAAAATAAATCTAATAACTTGTTTAGAACATTTATTATCTACAAAAAAGTGAAAAACATAAACATTAATCTTAAACTAACTTAATTAACGAATAAATTAAACAAAAAGTGTGTGAAGTGAAGTTAAATTGTTAAATTAGTATCTGGTCAAATCTACTCCGAAAACAGCGAAGAGTGATAAACATTGAAGTTACCCTCATTGTTCTGAAAAATCGTTGCGCCTTGCAATTTTACAATAGCAACTCGTAGTTAGAAGTTACTTTAAGCGCCACCAGCAATACGCATAACAATACGCTGCTGAGGGAAATAGAAGGGACATAGTAAGCACATATTTTTAAGCTTCTCCCATATTGTACTATGATGAAGCGTACACCACCCAAGAGCGGTAATGATGCAGGGTCCCACTACAACTCGGACCCAAATTTAACTGCTACAGACACTGAGCGAGTAACAGACAGAGCGGCACAACGGCAGAAGCGTAAACATGGCCATGATCAAACTGGTGACTTTAAATCTTTTCACAGTGAGCTCATGGCTTCTATTGCTATCCTGAGAAATGAACAAAGTGAAAAATTTGGTGCACTGCAAAAGAATTTGGAGTTGATAAAGGCGCAAAATTTGGAACTTCAAAATACTGTGGAGTTTTTGAGCAATAAGTACGATGATGTCATGGGTAAGCTTGTTCAATTGGAGAGTGACAAAAAGAGTACACTGGGATATATAAGATCGCTAGAAGAAAGAGTGGAGGACCTAGAGAGAATGGAGAGGTCATCTAGCCTTGAAATCCGTAATGTGCCCGCGAAACCTGGTGAGACTAAGGAGGATCTGGTGAATTTAATTAAGGCCATTGGTGTATGTGTTGAAAAAGAGATACGAGTTGATGAGCTGAAAGACGTCTATCGTATAAACAGCAACAGACTTCCACGCAATACTGGCCCCATAACTGTTGAATTCACGTCTACTATCACTAGAAACGGATTTCTCACTAATGTCAAAAAATTCAACCGGGAGCATAAGACGAATCGCCTGAATAGTTCACACCTTGAAATGGATGGCAATACTTCTATTTTCGTGTCGGAAAGTCTTACCAAGAAGGCAAAAAAGCTGTACCATCTAGCTCGCGAGTTTGCCAAAACTAACAATTATGCCTACCACTGGACTTCGCATGGCAGAATCTACTTGAGGAAGAAAGAAGGGTCCCCTGCTAAGAAAATAATGACTGAATCCGATCTCGAGGGTCTCCTGACTGAGGTTGTATGACTGTTTCTAGCCGATTATAACTTCGTTACCGGCTCACTCTTAATCTTAGGACTTATTGTTGCCTATATCTCTGATCCTAACTACTCTTACTTACTATTCCTGCACTATGACTACAACTATACTATATTTTATGTAACTAGCAGTATCATATTTACATTTAACATAAGCACTTCCTTGTTCTTCAATGTACTATATGTAACACAAATACCAAATATATGCAACTCTGAATACTATAATTATGTACACCACATTATTATAACATATGTATTGCATATTTGCAACACTAACACTGGTTATGCACATATATCAATACAAGACTACAGCCATAAAAGAAACACTTTAATATCTATGTACAGCTACCAAGGATTTGCCACTAAGCTTATCCTTAAAAATAAATTAAACAGACTTAGAAGTGAAACTACACACCTTGTAAGCGGTGATGAATTTTATATGTTGATAAATATCACAAACAAATTTTGTGCTCTGTACTGTTGCATAGGTTTTGTTCAGCAGTACTACCGCAATAAAATTACCTGTTTCCTAACTTGCTTAGCACTTCACAAACTGGTGCATTCAATACGTAAAACTCTTACTATTAAAGTTCGATCTGTGTAGTGATTTTTTACTATCAGAGGTTGATGAATCGGACAGGGTGCAGTGCCTGACAATCAGTGACATCAAATTGTTTCCGCAGGCTATTGATCTTGGCAACCATCATGACCGGTCATTGTCTGTTCTGACCCTTAACATTAGAAGTATACACCGTAACTTTGATAATTTTATAGTTTTTCTGCAGGACCTAAATATTTCAGTGGATATTTTGGTCCTCGTTGAATGCTGGACAAATCATAATAATCCCCCTCCGGTTCTGAATAACTATGACATGTTTTGGTCAAAAAATAGTATAAATCAAAATGACGGTATTGTGGTCTATACTCGGAAGGAAATTGGTGCCACTTCATATGAGCCGGATTGTATAGAGGGTAACTGTGTTGTTGTTAGAATTAATACAGATTTTACATTGGTTTGTTCCTATCGACCACCCTGCTTTAGGAATACCACCAACTACTTAAATTCTCTGGAACAGATACTGTGCACTGTGCATACAAAAAATATTATTTTCACAGGGGACATTAACATTAACACACTGGATAATATGTCAAGCACAACAGCAGATTATCTTAATCTGATGGCAATGTATAGTCTTCAACAGGGTGTTACCCGCCCTACTAGGTATAACAACTGCCTTGATCATTTTATGGTAAAGTGTCATAGTATCTGGAAAACAGCTGTTTTCAACGATGAGATTACTGATCATTCGCCCATCTTCTTGTATATCGAAAACACCAATATTAGTAAAAAAAATATAATTAATAAAAGAACTAGAGTAGATTATGAAAATATTAAACAAATACTTAAACAGGAAACATGGTGTAATTTTTACAAAACAAGAAATGTGAATATAGCTGCTGAAATACTTTCAGACAAACTTCAATATATTGTAAGTAGTAATACCAATACAATCACAATGAAAAAGCGTCTTCAACCATTAAAACCTTGGATTACGCCAGGTATTGTAAAATCTATTAGGAAACGAGATAAACTGCACAAGAGCTCAAATAAAAGGCCCTATGATATAAAACTTAAACTAAAATATTTACAATACAGAAACTTATGTAATAAAATAATTCGAAACTTAAAAATACAGTACTATCAACAAAAACTATCCCAAAATAAAAAAGATTCTAAAAACACATGGAAAATAATTAAGGAATTGTGCAATATTAATAATAACAAAGATCCACCCTTGGACTTACTTAAAATCTGTAGTGATCCCTTACTGTCGTTAAATTCGGTCAACAGGTATTTTACATCAATTGGAGATACATTAGCTAGGCAAACATTGTATAAAATGGGCACAAATGAGGATGAACTAGCAAAACAAGCCAAATCATCCAGTGCTCCAATGAGATCCATGTCTCTCATTCCAACAGATCCAACTGAGGTTGCAAAAATTGTTATGGAACTAAAGTCAGGCACTGCACCGGGTTGGGATAAAATTAGCACTGAGGTTCTTAAACAAAATATAAAGTCACTCGCGCAACCTATCTCCCATTTATGTATGCGATAGTGTGTCCTATCTACAAAAATGGAGATAAAAATGATCCCAGTAACTATAGGCCTATCTCATTATTATCATCGTTAGCCAAAATACTAGAGAAACTCATCAATAAAAGACTCGTATCATATCTTGAGGAGAAAGGAATTTTTAGTCAAAATCAATTTGGGTTCCGCAAAAATACCTCAACTGAAGATGCAGCTCTTAAATTAATTAATAGTGTGATTGTACATATGGATAGGGGGCATAAGTGTTTGGGTGTTTTTTTAGATTTACAAAAGGCATTTGATACAGTATCTATAAAAATTTTACTAACAAGGCTGCATAACATTGGAATTAGAGGGATTGTACACAATTGGTTTAAGGACTACCTCTCTGAGAGAATTCAAAATGTTAGGGTTAATGAATATGATAGTGACAGTGCTGCTTGCAATTTCGGTGTGCCTCAAGGTAGCACACTAGGACCAACTCTATTCCTTATCTACATCAATGACCTAGCCAATATATTTGTGCCCGATATGGATGTCACTATGTTTGCAGATGATACTGTCCTCCTCTTTCATGGTGCCTCCTGGGACAAGGTGCACGAAACTGCTCAATTAGGCCTTTCTAAAGTTACAGTGTGGCTAGAGGATAGCCTCCTCTCCCTTAATGCGTCCAAAACCAAATATATATGTTTTTACAAATCACATCACAGCTGCCCGCATAATTCTAGTCTTTTAATACACACCTATCCTTGCAATAGGAGTAATGGTGCTACGAATTGTAGTTGTAATAAACTGTCTCGTGTTTCCTCTGTAAAGTACCTTGGTATACAAATTGATGACAAACTAAATTGGTCAGAGCAGATTTCTATTCTGGCGTCTAGGATTAGAAAACTTATATATATTTTTAAGCAGTTACGTGATGTGGCCGATTTCAAGACACTAATAGGGACCTACCAAGCTCTGTGCCAGTGTTTGATCAGATACTGTATCTGTGTGTGGGGGAGTGCTACCAAATGTCACCTCATTCTTGCTGAGAGAGCGCAAAGAGCTATACTAAAGGTGCTTTTGAGATTGCCATTTAAGCACCCCACTATTGATGTGTACCAGCGAGCTGGTGCCCTAACAATAAGGCAATGCTACATTTTTGAAATTCTTAAAAAATTTCACAGAACTATAGTACCCTCCCTGCTACCTACTCTAAAACGCAATTTGCGCTGTCCCACCCCTTGGGTGAGAACAGCATTTGCACAAAGACAGTGGTCGGTTTTGGCTCCACACATTTATAACAGATTGGACAGGGAGTGTAAAGTCAGAGATATAAACAATAATGCATTCAAAAAAATTGTTTTTCATTGGCTGCACAACTTTGACTACAAAGTGACTGAGGATTTGCTGCTTTTTAAGACATAACTATGGGACATGGCTATACATATACACTTTCTGTACACTATCTCTCACTTGCAAGCAAACACTGAAACTTGTGCACACTTACTCTTCTGCACACTTGAATTCTCCATTTGTCTGCATAGTAACCTCAATTCTACAATATAGCTTTTATAGAGGTTCCACCTGGGTAGACAGTCTCTTATTTTTACAGTCTCATAATTTTAATTTCTGATCTGAAAATGCAAAACAGAAACAACCTCAGTCAGCTTTAAGAAATATGTTGGGCATTGATGTGGATTGGAAATATCCTTGATGGGGTATTTCAGCATGTTTCTGTGTGTATATATATATATATATGTTTGTATGGATGTATGTACTTCTATTGCATGTGCTTAAAGTTGGATTGTAGTAAATTTTCATATTAAGTTTAATTAATTAAACAACATAAGTCTGTACTTCCAAAATTGTTGCTGCTGCCTTCTTGGACTAGAATTGTTTTTCCTTAGACTATGTATAAATAGTATTATATAAAAGTATTATAAGTGTATTATATATAAGGTATAGGTTTTAGATTAAACTTCATTGTACTGTGTCATCTGTGGAGAAGAAACTGTCAGCTGAAACACAGCCACGGCTAGCTCAGCTGACAGGGATTCTAACACTCTGTGTCTATTTTATTTTTTTAATCAAATAAATATTTTTTCATTTTTTGGAGTTTACTCCTTAAGAATCGATTTACATATATAGGCCCGGGGTATGAAAATTATGGGGACCAAAATCGTACTAGTCACGTGACTGTCACACGAAATGCGTTATGCAGTCACAGAGCATATAAATAAGAGTCGGCACTCCATACAATGTCCTGAGCTCTTTATAGTCACAGAATCGCGCTAATCTCAGAAACCACCAGTCCGATTTTAAAAATTCTTTCAGTGGTATATAGTCCATTTATCGAGGAAGGCTTTAGGCTATATTATATTTTCAAATCAATTAGGGATCCTTACTATAAGTCCAATAATGTAACCCAAGGTGTAAGAAAATGACTCGAAAATAATTCTTACATCGTGAACGCTGCGAAAACTATTGATTCTAGAATAAAACAATGTACTACACTTTTACAGAACATAAATTTGTCTATAAAAAAGTCCGCGATGGCATATGTCTAACTATTGTAGTTATCTCACAATAAGTGTTTTTTTAAATTTTTAAAATAATTAAATTGATGTCGTTATAAAAATGCTTTATTTTGTACCTTGAATTTAACTTTCCTGAAAATAAATTACTTCAATAAAAAGACAGATTCAACACCTTTCTAGAACTGTTTGAATAATTCAATTCGGACATTTAATTCCAAAGATATCGCAAAATACAAAATGTAAGAATTCATTTCATAGGGAAATAATTAGTTACACTGATGATGTATCCGACTCGGACAGCTCGGACCGCGACAGCTAGCAGGTAGATTTTTTTACGTTTGTTTGTTGCTAAAAGGTACCGGTGGTCCAGATGTCGAGAACCCCACTTCTGTATAAAGTAGTCGCAGGTTCGAGTTCTGGCTCACAGCAATGACTTTTTGAAATTGTTTGCTGAAGTTATGTGTATTTAGATATCGATGACTATAAACTTTGTGCCTGGTATGGCAGTAAGTTCGCCACCTATTCCATTTGGGATGAATACATAGTGGCGAAACGAGGTTTAACAGCCGCTGCCTACACCTTCGAGTAGAAAAGGCGTGAAGTTATGTTTTGTTGTTGTTTCACTCTTTGTCATCATATCGCTCAATACTTTAATCAGAATTTAAAATTTAAAAAAGTCTCGGTGGCGCAGTCGGCGAGCGCACGGCCTCTGATCCAGAGGTCCGGGGTTCGATTCCAGACACTGGCTCACACCAATGACTTTTCGAAATTGTTTTCGGAAGTTATGTGTGATAAATATCGATGACTGACAAACTTTGTGCCCGGTATGGCAATAGGATCGCCACCTATTCCATTTGGGACGAAACATAACGGCGAGACGAGGCTTAACAGCCGCTGGCTACACCTTCGGGTAACAAAAGGCGTGAAGTTATGTTATGTTTAAAATTTGTAGTATTTAATAGTATTTTGTGGTATTTTTATTTATAAAAGTTACTAGCTTTTACCCGCGGCTTCGCTCGCATTAAATCCATTAAATAGATATCAAAGATCATTACTATAGAAGTTAACCAATATGATAACTCTGTTTTATTGCTTGGCTGGAATTATTAGGTTTTAAAATTACTACTTACAATGACGTTTAAAAAACTAACAACATTTTTTAAGGTAAAATATATTTCTCTGTAACAAAAATAAATAATTTTGGACTGTAACAATTTTATAAGAGTACTAGCTTTTACCCGCGGCTTCGCTCGCATTGAAGCCAATAAATAAGTATCAAAATCATTACCATAGAATTGAATCAATATAATAACTCTATTTTCTTACTTAGCTGGGATTATCAATTTTCAAAATTACAACATTAGGTATGACGTTTAAAAATCTCACAATATGCTTTATTAAAATGCAACAACAAACGGTAAAATATATTTCTCTGTAACAAAAATAAATATTTTTGGACTTTAACAATTTTATATAATATAAATGCAGAGTATTAATGTAGGATATTTTTGTAGACTATATTATAAGTTTCTCCTTAGGGTGCAAATATATGTTAATTAAAGAGAGAAAAAAGAAAGTATCCTTTATTACTTCTAATACCCCCAAGAATATATGTACAAAGATTCATGATGATCTGTTGAGTAGTTATCCCGTGAAAGCGTAACAAACAAACTTACATTCGCATTTATAATATTAGTATGATATGAAGTATGATAAGTAATAAGTATAAGTAAAGTTAAGTATAAGTATAAGTATCAACCCTGAATACCGTCCCTCGCGAGGCATAACAGCCGCTGCCTACACCTTCGGATAGAAAAAGGTGTGAAGTTACGTTATGTTATCTAATTTACGAATACTGTAAAACTTCATTACTGAAGTAGCTAAATTTGACGATTTTTTGACAAACAATTGTTTTATCTTTCGTAATTTTTTTTAATTTTTTTTAATATAAAGTACCCTATGTTACTTCTAATACCTTCAAGAGTATATGTACAAAGTTTCATGATGATCGGTTCAGTAGTTTTTGCGTGAAAGCGTAACAAACAAACTTACATTCGCATTTATAATATTAGTATAAGTATATTAGTATAAAAGTATAAATATAAAATGTAGGATATTGTTGTAGACTATTTTATAAGTTTTTCCTTCGGGTTCAAAAATATGTAAATTACTTTAAAGAATATGTGTACAAAGTTTCATGATGATCGATTGAGTAGTTATCGCGTGAAAGCACGCAAACAAACTTACATTCACATTTATATATTACTAGCTGACCCGGCAAACGTTGTCTTGCCAAAAAATTAAATTTAAAAAATAGGGGTTGATCGTAGGGGGTTGAAAATTCTCAGACTTACCCGATATGAATACAAAATTTAATGAGTCGGTCAAGCCGTTTCGAAGGAGTGTGGGAAAATTGTGACACGAGAAGTTTATATATTAGAAGTAGGATAGGATAGGAATTAGGTTACATTTTTATTGTATAAGGGGCAAACGAGCAGGCTTATGATAGTTACAAACGCCGCCCATGGCCACCTCACCACATGCAGTGTTACAGTTGCGTTGCCGGCGCTTACAATGGGATATGGGTGGGGTCGGGAGTGGGTTTCGGTAGGGGAGGGGAAAAGGGATTGGGCCTCCGAACACCTCTCTCAGCGAGTGAAACGCGGCTAAGGCCACTTTTCAGCGATAATCTGAGAGGTCGTGGTATTCCACGGGTCGAGCCGGCCCATTCATGCAGCGAACACTGCGTGACTTTACCACTGACAAGGTGTGACTGATGTGACTGATTTATAATACATTCTAGATATATGTAATAAACTTTACATTTTTAAGATCGTGATATCTTTTAAAATGTAGTAAATTTATTTCGATAAGCGTAATCGCTAGACTGACATCATTTGACTTATAAAAAAAAAACACTCACTGTGAGTTAGCTACCCTGGTTTGAACATATGGTGGCCCGTTTTTTTCGTTGAAGTCAACAATAGTGACCATATAAAAAAAAATTGTTTATGTTGTATTAAAAAAAACTAAAGGTTGAGCAAAAACTTGGGACAAGTTCATTGCTATATTCATTGTTCATAAGTGGCATTGCTAATAAAGCTTTCTTTGAAGTTGTAAATAATATCAATGTCTTGGTTGTCAGTACGCTAATACATACTAGCTAAGCGAGTGACACGTGTAATAATCGTGCCTTATGGCACTTTGTTCTCTCTGCCTACCCCGCAAGGGATCTGGCCTGAAGTTATGTATGTATCAAGAACTTGAATTTAAATAAATATTAGTGTTAGATAGTCCATTTATGATGAAAGCTTTGGGGTATTAATATGATTGCGGCAATAATCTTTTGAGTGGAAAATGTATAAAATATGGCGGTACGAAGTTCGCGCGGTCTGCTAGTATATAATAATAAGAGTCGGCACTCCATACAATGTCCTGAGCTCTTTATAGTCACAGAGCATATAAATAAGAGTCGGCACTCCATACAATGTCCTGAGCTCTTTATAGTCACAGAGCATATAAATAAGAGTCGGCACTCCATACAATGTCCTGAGCTCTTTATAGAAACACTCTTTATAGCGATACGCCATTCTCTATTACGAAGAAATGTGTTCATATTTGTAGACAGTAAATATTTATTTTTGTAAATAAATACCGTAAAAACATGTAGAAAAAAACACCCCCAGACGAGGGATCGAACCCGCCCCGACCTTGTGTTATCGGTAGTGCGGTTTACCGATGCACCACGAGGGCCGTATGTATAATCGTCTAATTACCGTCCTCTTTACCAATTTCGACACATTTTCTAGGATCGGGTTTGTTTGTTTGTTTGTTTTTTACATACATACATATACGTAAGTACGTATTGCAGGCGGAGAAAAAAAAAATTATATTATTTATAAATTGTGTTTTTATAAATTGTGTTTTTTGAAAATTATATTTAAGTACGAATTACATACTAATAAAATAATGAAATATCAATAATATTTTTCGATCTTTGGTAATGAAACGAGGGGCGCCACAGTAGCATCGCCAACATCGTACTCCTAATAAAAAGTGTGTGAATCTCGGAATCGGCTCCAACGATTTTCATGAAATTTAGTATATGTATAGGGGGTTTCGGGGGCTATAAATCGATCTAGCTAGGAATCATTTTTAGAAAATTTCATTTTATCGTGTTTTATCGATAATTAACTTAAACATCAACTTACTTTTTTATTGGAATTCCTGACATCTATTGGCGAATGTGAATTATTTTAAATTGTGAGCACTTAACTTGCTTTAACGACAACAACACTAAAGCTATTCCAGCAGATGGCGTTGTTAACTAATTACTATTTGTTTCTAATATAATATGTTAGTACATAGTATATATTAGTATATATTTATTATTGGAGTTTACTCCTTAAGAATCGATTTACAATATATAATAATAAGAGTCGGCACTCCATACAATGTCCTGAGCTCTTTATAGTCACAGAGCATATAAATAAGAGTCGGCACTCCATACAATGTCCTGAGCTCTTTATAGTCACAGAGCATATAAATAAGAGTCGGCACTCCATACAATGTCCTGAGCTCTTTATAGAAACACTCTTTATAGCGATACGCCATTCTCTATTACGAAGAAATGTGTTCATATTTGTAGACAGTAAATATTTATTATTTTATTTTATAATCGTTCTTGAGGAGTAAACTCCAGTCGTGCGTCGGAGCGGACACACACTTTTACTTTTTTTTTTTTCATTTTTTCAATTACCTATATAATAAGATAAATATGCTACTGAATATATACCCCTTAACTAAATCACAATGTAAAAGAGGACTCCATGTATATTTACAGAAATTAGATTATGACAGCACTGAGCAATTAATAACTGTGGCGTCTTGATAGTTGGAAATAGTACGTATCTAAATAATTTACTTATTTATCTTTATATATATATGTAGTAGCATTGTATATTTATATATTCCCACAAACACACAGATATACACACACACACACAAATACAAACCAACACTACTCACACGCAAACATATATATGTACTTATAAAGTGACATAATGTACTTTTAATAACATGTCTTATTTTTCTCAAAAACTCCAAAAGAGGACTGGTAATCTGCGTGACAGGGCAACCTAGTGCAGATACCATCACCTCACAAGGGGTTAAATGTTGTAGCTATATATAATATGTTAACTATACTATGTAAACTATGTAATATGTTATATTGTATGGATAAATAAATAAATAAATAAAAAAAAAAAAAAAAAAAATCTTCGGTTCGCCGACGAAATCGTTGTAATGGCAGAGTCGCTGGAACAGTTAAGCGGAATGCTACGCAGCCTAGACGAATCCTCCCGGCGTGTCGGTTTGGGCATGAACTTGGACAAGACGAAGGTCATGTTCAATGAACATGTCGTGCCCAGACCGATAAATGTCGGAGGGTCGGTTCTCGAAGTTGTAAACAAATACGTCTACCTGGGCCAAACTATCCAGTTAGGTAGACGAAACTTCGAGAAGGAAGCCGACAGGAGGATTCAGCTGGGTTGGGCCGCATTTGTAAAACTGCGTCGAGTTTTCGGCTCGCCTATACCGCAATGCCTGAAGACCAAAGTCTTCAACCAGTGCGTCTTACCAGTTATGACCTACGGTGCCGAAACGTGGACACTTACGGTGGGGCTAGTCCACAAATTTAAAGTCGCTCAACGAGCTATGGAGCGAGCTATGCTCGGGGTATCTCTGAAGGATAAACTCAGAAATGAGTATATCCGACAGAGAACTCGAGTAACCGACATAGCTCGTAGAATCAGCTCGCTGAAGTGGCAATGGGCTGGTCACATCTGCCGAAGGACCGATGGTAGATGGAGCAAGAAGGTCATTGAGTGGAGACCGCGACTTGGTAAGCGTAGTGTAGGACGCCCACCAGCCCGATGGTCAGACGACCTCAGAAAGGCTGCTGGAAAAGACTGGATGCGGAAGGCAGAGACTCGGATGTTGTGGCGCAAATTGGGAGAGGCCTATGTCCAGCAGTGGACTGCAATAGGCTAATGATGATCCTAGTACCTGCAGGAGAGACGGGTGGACTATGTCGACCGGAACGGGACGGAGCAGAGGAAGGAAGTAACATGCGGGGTTCCGCAGGGGTCCGTGCTCGGGCCCCTGCTGTGGAACCTCGCATACGATCCGGTCCTCCGCACCAGTCTGCCCCGTGGCGTGAGTGTCGTTTGCTACGCAGACGACACTCTGGTGGTCGCCACGGGGCCCGACTTCGAGCGGACGCTCAGGTTCGCCGAGCTGGGGGTGGCGATCGTCGTCAGACGGATCCGCGGGCTGGGCCTGGAGGTGGCGCCTCACAAAAGTGAGGCGCTATGGTTCCACCGCCTCACCAGAGGCAGGGAACCCCCGGCCTCGCGGATCCAGGTGGGTGACACGGCTGTCCCGGTGGGGCGGTACATGAAGTACCTCGGCCTCACCCTGGACAGCCGCTGGAGCTTCGAGGAGCACTTCGTACGGATGGTCCCCCGAGCGCGACGGGTGGCGGGCGCTTTACACCGCCTGCTGCCCAACCTCGGGGGACCGGGGGAGGGAGTTCGCCGCCTCTACGGTGGCGTCGTGCGGTCCGTGGCCCTGTACGGGGCCCCCGTTTGGTCGCGAGACCTCGCGGGGGCCTCCCGCTCCAGGGCTCTGCTGAGGAGCCTGGCGGATCGTGGCCATACGGATCGTGCGGGGCTACCGTACAATCTCATACGAGGCGGCGACGGTCCTCGAGAGTTATCCCCCCTTCATCATCCTGGCCGAGATGTACGCATCCGCGTACGATCTCGGCCGGGGAGGGGGGGGACGCGCGGGGACACGAAGTGCGGAGGCGAGAGGCCTTCCGGCGGGTCCTGGGGGACTGGCGCGACGCGCTGGTCCTCCAGGGCGGTACGTGTTCGCGCGCCGTCGGGGCCGTCCTGCCCCACCTCGAGGCCTGGGTGCTCCGTAAATGGGGCACTGTCACCTACAGGTTGACTCAGATGCTCACCGGGCATGGGTGCTTCGGTGAGTATCTGAGTCGAATAAAACGTGAAGAGACGGCGAGATGCCACCATTGCGCATCCGACCTGGACTCGGCCCAGCACACGCTGGAGGTCTGCCCGGCCTGGGCGGCCGAGCGCCGAGTCCTGGTCGACGGGATCGGGCGAGACTTGTCCCCGCCGGCGTTGGTCGCGGCAATGCTGGCGGGCGAGGAGGAGTGGAGGGCTGTGGTCTCCTTCTGCGAAGCAGTCATGCTCCAGAAAGAGGCCGCCGAGCGGGGTCGGGAGAGAGCCGATCCCGCTCGAAGGCGGCGGCGGCGAGCTCAGTGATCGCCGCCGCCGACGGGCCGCGAGGGCGCACACCCTGCGGGTGCGCCCGGGTCGCGGCCCGGGAAGGATGACTCCCCGGTGCGGCCGAGGAGGGTCGTCCGGGGCGCCGCCGACCGCGCGCCTCTTTACAGCGCGCGGCCGGAGCCGCCCCGCCCGGGGGAGGCTCGCCGAGGCTCCCCGAAGATGAGCACCCCCTCGTGACAGAGGGGCGGCGACGGCGGGGTGGACCAGAGGGGTTTAACCGAATCCTGGACCACCCCAACGCCGGAGGAAGGCCGCCGCGAGGTTTTAGTGGGTAACCCTAGGATCGGATTTCAGTTTACTGTTTTGGGAGTCCCACACTACCTCCCGCCGTCCCCAGGCGGGGGGTGTGCATAAAGCATTTCCTCGCGTAAAAAAAAAAAAAAAAAAGGTTCGCCACCTATTGGATACGTTACATAGCGATTCGGCGAGACGAGGCATAAGAGCCCCTGTTTAAAGGTTCGGGTAGAAAAAGGCGTGAAGTTATGTTACATTAAGTTAATAATAATATCTATTTACTTTGGTATGTCAATGGCCTAGTCATTGAGCATGGGTACTTTTGTATAGAAGCACACGCGTTCGCATTCTAGTAGGCACCTTTGGACTCCATATGTGTTAATTTTCTAATGTATAGAAATAGTCCAATTATATGGGACTATAGCCCGAATACTGAACCGCCACTCAAATATATAAGAGCTACTTAAGCGTTTAAGTAGCTGTCACATTAGACAGAATACATGAAATTTGAGCAGTAAGTAGCACTTTATTGATTGTCAGATTTGAGTGGCGGTTCAGTATTCGTGCAAATTTATGTTTCATTCGGTGATACTGAACATTGAAACATATTTATTATTTCCCGACGTTTCGAAGTCTTTACATAGATCATATTCACGAGTAAAGAGTTAGAAACGTCGGGAAATAAATAGAAAATATGTTCTAAATAAACGCGATATAATCCATAGAAAGTTGTTTCAATGTTATGAATGTGATTCGCGAAAATCTAACAAATAAATAGGATACATCCTGCCTACAATCATACATATTAAAGGTGAAAAGATATAAAATAAACTAATTAAATATTTAATTTATTTTATATCTTTTAACCTTACCAATACAAATATAAATTCGCCATCATTAGAATAAATGATGGCAAATTTATATTGTTACCGCTTCTGACGCTTCATGCCTCCGTGATCAAAGATGTTGACAGTTGAGCTGAGACGTTTGCTCTTCAAAAGTAAGTATTTATAAAGAGGATAAATACAGAAATAAGGAATCATTAATAAGAAAGGATTTTCAATTAAATAATTCTTAGGATAACAAATTTTCAGAATTTGAAACCGTGACATCTGCTTCTCCGAGCTATATTAATTTATACACCATAAATATCAACAAAAACTTGGGGTTTTAATATAAAATAAAACAGTTTTTAAATGATCCTACATACATTTAAACTTAACATAACAAAGCGATTTGATAATATTTCATAACTGCTTAAAAACATTGATTGATTGATTGATAATTTTTTTGTTTTTCTTGCATGTTTGATTTAGTGGATTTTTTTTTATCTATAGGTTTTTGTGTACACCAATCTAATCATACTTAGTAATTATTTTTATTACGCTTCTCACTTAATCAAATAGTTTTGTTTTATAAACGGATTAGCCAGTCTGATTATTGTGACCGATAATTAATACTGTCTAATATTAGTGTCAATTTAAAATAACAGATGGCGCTAGTATGAAAATTTACTTGCGCTATCATTGTGTAACGGCATCTTAGTATAATTTATGGAACATTATAATATAATGTTCCATAAATTATACTAATCATATTATGATTCAAGATTCGAAACCTTTTCGGAAGTTTCATTTCAAACAACCCTGAGGATAGTAAACAAGAGTAAGTACTAAATTGTTCAAATACATATTACATGAATATAGTTAAATTCCTTTTATATGTAACTAGACATGGGATAGGGATGATCGATATTAGGAAAACATCGAAGCTACCATCGAATCAAAAGTATCGATTTACAATAAATATCAGTTGAAAGACATCGATGTTTTTGGAAACAAATAAAACTGGCGACAATATTTATGGAAAAGTTTAAATTATTCGATAAACGCTCTAGAAATAACAAAAATGTTAAAAAAATAACATTAATGAATAAATAATAATATCTTGGACACAATACACACATGTTACATATCTATAACACACGGAATGTGCTGACCGGCGTTTACACAATCGTTGCCAACCATGGACATGAAGTGCTGAGACAGCGGAACGTGCGTCATTACCACGGCTACTTGAAACCTTCGATCGGTTTCGCAAGAACACTTTTCAACTGAGCATCGTGCTATAAAGTTGTTAGCATTAAGTTACAATTGTAGTTATTATTTCGTTAATAAATTAGTTCCCTAAGTAAATTTGCATTTTTTTGGGAACCTCTCGGCTCGCAAGCTTAATTGGCGCAGTCGGTAGGATACTCGCGGGTTGTTTCGTTAATATGTATATCTCCAAAATCGAGAATCGCGAACTACCCGGGTAGCTATCAAGTACCGGACGAGTATCCAGAATCTACGAGCAAGCGGCCAGGAGGGATCAAGAAATCGATCACAACCAACTAAGATGGAAATGTGAGTGCTTTAGTTTCTATCTAGAGTTGCTTCCTTTTTATCCTATAAGTTTTCCACAATTTCCAAAAATTTTCCATTCAAGGCAAATTCGGAATCTTAGGTTAGTTAGTAATAGGAATAACTTTCAAGACGCCCACAGGAATTTGTGCGACGTGGATTTAGATAATAGTTTATTAGATATTAGTAACGATAGTTTAATACTACCAAACGAGATGGCAGACGCACATATGGCTTCTATACTTAAGGCCTTGCGTTTGTTACCAGACTTTGATGGTAACGCTAATGTGTTAACGCGTTTTATTCGCCTGTGTGACCAACTCGTTTTGCAGTATGCCTCCAGTGACGAGAACTACGCGTTATCGAATTTAGCTTTACTCAATGGAATTTTAAATAAAATCACTGGGCCCGCCGCGCGATCTAATAATTCAAACGGTATCCCAGATACATGGAGTGGCATTAGGCTAGCTCTCATTAACAACTTTGCTGACCAGCGGGATGAAACATCATTATATAACGATCTCGCGGTACTGAGCCAGGGCTCTTTAGGCCCTCAAGAATTCTATGAAACTTGCCAAAATCTTTTCTCCACTTTAATAACATATATCAGTCTGCATGAGACAGTCGGTACGACCATAGAATCAAAAAGGGCACTTTATAAAAAGCTTACTCTTAAAGCCTTTTTAAGAGGTCTTAACGACCCCCTTGGTTCTCGTATACGTTGCATGCGGCCTGATACTATGGAAAAAGCATTAGAGTGTGTTCATGAAGAAATGAACACCATGTACATGCAGCAGCGCAACACACATCTTCCTGAAAGGAAGGTGGCTCCGCAGCACCAGGTTAGTGATAGAAATAAATTTAATTTTGTGTATTCGCCGCCGGGACCGACCGGATTGCAACCGCGAACGTTTAGCTCGCAACCGCCGCGACCATTCGCTATGCCGCCGTCGCGACCATTTAATATGTCAGGACCGCCGCGACTACCCGTAGTACCGTATCAGAAACCCATTCCGTCATGGAAGCCTCAGAACCCTCAGTTCAGAGGACCAACTCGGACACAACAAATGTTTGCTGCACCGCCGCCGAATTATAGACCCCAAAGTAACGTTTTCAATTTAGGACCACGTAATACTTCTAATGGCCATCAGCCAATGAGTGGAGTTAGCCACTATACTCCTAAACCTTTTCAATCACGTCAACATCATGACTGGAGTAGAGCTGGTAACCCTCCACCATCCAATTATTTCAAGAGTAGGGAAATGAATTTTAACGAGCTTTACGACCAGCAACAGTACGACGATCACCAATTTGACAATTCGTACTATGACCAGACCGACTATTACAACCCCTACGAAAATTATGAATACCCTGATTATTATTATTATTACACCGAGCAACAGGAACCGTATTACTCAGATAGTTACGTTGACGAAGTTAAAGATAACGAGGCTGACACCGTTTCTCGAAACGAGGATTTTCGGAAACCGAGCCAGTCAGACAAGCCAAAATAGAAATTAATGTTCACACTCAAAGACAACTACCATTTTTACAAATTTCAAATCCACCACTTAAATTACTTATCGATACGGGTGCAAACCAATCATTCATTAGCCCCGAAATCGTAGATTATTTTTACCCGGACATACCTTGTCAGTATGACCCGTTCAAAGTTACTTACATTCACGCGACCACGCGTAATGATTATTCCATTACCGTTCCATGTTTTAAGGAAATTAATGAAACAGATGACATAACATTTTTTATCTATAAATTCCACGACTACTTTGACGGACTAATTGGACTAGATCTATTAGAAAAATGGGAGTCGAATATAAATTTAAAAGATAAGACCTTAGTAACTAGACATTCGACCAACCCGTTACAGATGTACGACTCACGAAACTGTAACCTCTACGAGGAAATTATACCTGCAAATAACTCTAAATTAATTAAATTACCGATAAATTTTCATAACGGTGAAGCGTTTATTCCTGAACAAAATATCTCTAACTGTATAATAGGAGATTGTGTGACTAACATAAGCCAGAATCGTGGGATAGTAGAAGTGACTAATCATTCTCGGCACGACGTAGTGTTCTCAGTAGATCGACCGATTTGTGCACAGTCATTCAATATCCAGTGCAAACGTACTAAACATGACACTACTCGTAGCGACGAAGTGTTATCGCGCTTACGAATGGATCATTTGAACCCAGAGGAGCGCGCTAACTTAGAAGCGCTATGTTCGCGTTATGCCGACGTTTTCTATATTGATGGTGAACCCCTTACATTCACCAACAAAATTAAACATCATATTCGAACAACCGACGAGGTACCAGTATACACGAAAAGTTATAGGTATCCATTTATCCATAGGCAAGAGGTTCAAGACCAGGTAACCAAAATGTTAGAACAGGGTATTATTCGTCCTTCACGATCAGCATGGAACTCTCCTATTTGGGTAGTACCAAAGAAGGTTGACGCCTCGGGAAAAACCAAATGGAGATTAGTCGTAGACTTTAGGAAGTTGAACGATAAGACCATCGATGATAAGTACCCTATTCCCAATATTACTGACGTACTTGACAAGTTAGGAAACTGTCACTACTTCACCACCCTAGACCTTGCCAGCGGCTTCTACCAGGTAGAAATGAACCCTGACGACATTCCGAAAACAGCTTTTAACGTCGAGAACGGTCATTTTGAATACTTACGCATGCCGATGGGATTGAAAAATTCCCCTTCAACTTTCCAACGCGTTATGGACAATGTCCTTGAAGGTCTCCAAAACGTGGTATGCCTAGTATATCTCGATGACATCATCGTATTTAGTGTATCCTTACAGGAGCACATGGTAAATTTAGAAAAAGTATTCAAAAGACTCCGTGACTCCAACTTTAAAATCCAAATGGATAAGTCCAAATTTCTCAAACTAGAAACATATAATCAGCAAAGACGGCATTAAACCTAATCCGGACAAAATCAAGGCTATAAAAAATTTCCCAATACCCAAAACCGCCACCGAAATCAAACGGTTTCTTGGACTGTTAGGGTATTATCGAAAATTTATACCTGATTTCGCCCGTATTACTAAACCAATGACGACGTGTCTTAAGAAGGACTCTAAAATTACCCCTACTAACCCCGAATATATTAACTGTTTCGAAAAATGTAAAACGCTTCTGACTAATGACCCGATCTTACAATATCCTGATTTCACGAAGGACTTTATACTGACCACCGACGCTTCAAATTATGCGATAGGAGCAGTTCTATCTCAGGGACCCATAGGTAGTGATAGGCCTATAGCTTACGCGTCGAGAACTTTGAATACTAGTGAGATAAACTATAGCACGATCGAAAAAGAGCTTCTTGCTATAGTTTGGGGAACAAAGTACTTTCGCCCCTACCTCTTTGGTAGAAAATTCAAAGTTATAACAGATCACAAACCCCTACAGTGGGTAATGAATGTTAAAGATCCTAACTCACGTCTTACACGATGGAGACTAAAACTGAGCGAATTCGACTTCACTCCCGTCTATAAAAAGAGGATAAACTCAACACTAATGCTGATGCCTTATCTAGAATCGAAATTAACCACGAAGACGCTAATTCTGTGGCAGTCAATCCACCTGAAAGTGAAAGACCAGCTTCAGCCCATGGATCGAGCACCTTGACAGCTCACGGATCAAGTACCTTGACAGCCCACACTAGCGACGAAAACCCGATCTTAGATATACCCATAACCGATTATCCCCTTAACAAATATAGCAAGCAGTTAAGTTTAATTGTTGTAGGCGACATTAAAAAACGACCGACAGTTACAAGACCCTTTGAGACTCATACGAAAACGACTATCCAATTATCTGAATCAAACTTAGAAGAAGACCTTATAAACGCCATAAAAGAATACGTTAACCCAAAGGTAAAGACAGGAATAATTATTAGTCCTCCGTTAGCAATGTACAAAATTGTACCCATCTTACAGAATAAATTCAAAAGTTCGGCTATGAACCTCGTCCTTACTAAAACCGAGGTTGAAAATGTTAAAAATTACCTTCAACAGCAGGAGATAATTAAGTAGTACCACGAAGGAAAAACCAACCATCGCGGTATTACTGAATGTTTCCTAGTTCTCTTTTCAAAGTATTATTGGCCTAAATTAAAAGAAACTATAACTAAGTATATTAACGAATGCACCATCTGCGGTCAAGCCAAGTACGACCGGCACCCCATTAAACAAAAACTACACATCGTACCACCACCTACTAAGCCGTTCGAAATATTACATTTAGATCTTTTCACAGCTCAGAACGAGAAATTCCTTACATTCGTAGATGCATTTTCTAAATACGCCCAAGCATATCATCTCCGAGACGGTACAGCTCTAAGTGTTATTCAGGCCCTTCTAACTTTTTCCACCCATCATGGTATCCCATTGACAATTGTGACTGACCAAGGACCGGAATTCACTAACGCACTATTCTTAGAATTCACACGATTACATAAAATACAACATCACAAAGTCTTAGCCCATAGTCCGAATGATAACGGAATAGTTGAACGTTTTCACTCGACTATCCTTGAACATTTAAGAATCCTGAAACTCGAACAGAAAAGTGAACCTGTTATTAATCTCATGCCATACGCGATATCAGCATATAATAGTTCCATTCACAGCTTTACTAAATGCCGACCTATCGACTTAATCACAGGACATTTTGACCCACGTGACCCGATAGACATACAACTGACAGAACATTTATTACAGCAGTATATACAGGAACATAGAAACCGAATGACTCACGTATACGATTTAATTAACGAGACTTCTCTTCACGAAAGGACTAAGTTAACAGAAACTCGAAACAAAGACCGTGAAGTAGAAAAAGATTATAGCCCGGACCAGCAAGTTTTCATTAAAAACCCCATGGCATCTCGACAAAAACTGGCCCCGCGTTATACGCAGGATACGGTTCTCGCTGACTTGCCAATACATATCTTTACAAAAAAGAGACGTGGTCCCGTGGCTAAATCTCGATTAAAACGTAGTCCTAAGGCCCCTGTGTTGTTGCAGGATACTACTTTTGCCCCTGACACTACTATGGCGACTGACGACCGGACAAGACATAACGATTGACCCACTACAAGATGGACCTGGACTACTCCCCTTTAAACTTGGACCAGCAAAGATCATTTCTCACTATCACTCTATTTTATCTAATGTTAATCTGACCGAAATCCACGTAAAACTCGAAAAAGTTCAACTTCAAATGTTAAACTTAAAATCTAATTTAAATAATAAAACCGTGTCCCTTTTCGAACCCCATATACAATATCTCGATTCAAAATTAACTCAATTGCTTAAGGAACTCCAAACCTTCGAACCATACCGGACTAAACGAGCGCTCTTTGATAGTCTTGGCTCAGTTATAAAAAGCATCTCAGGTAATTTAGACTATACAGACGCTATTAAATATAATAATGCCATAAAAGTATTACGCGATAACGAGAGTAAATTAGAGACTCAAATTAACATGCACGTTAGTTTAGATAAAGAGTGGATAGCGCGAAATTCAGAATTACTAAATAATATAACAATAAACCAGAATAGAATAACCAAAACTTTAAATTCAATATCAGATAGTGAGCATTTAAGGAGTAACGAATTAATGACGTATGCGTATATCACACAACATCTCATCATATTAGGAGATAACATAGACCAACTAACTGAAAAGATACGCAACTTAGAAACTAGTTTAGCCTTTATTAGAATATCGGGAACTCCCCACTCTATTTTAAGTACATTAGATATAAGCGAAATCTTAATAAAGTTGAGAGCATTATACTCGAATGATGCGATCCTAGATATAGATGTTAGATATTTTTATGAGACGATACAGTTAGGCTACTTTTATGTAGATAACATAATCGTTATAGTTTATAAGAAACCGATTGCCTATTCCGCTGCCTATGACCTTTATAAACTCTCTATAATTCCCAATAAACACCACCAAATTCTATTACCTACCCAACCTTTCATAGCAATATCTGGAGAAGAATCTGAGTACATAGAGGCTGAATGCCCGAAGTTAAACAATTGGTATCTCTGTGAACGCCCATCAAACTTCAAGATTCATACTAATCCTAACTGCATACAACACCTCATAACCAAGCAAGAGATTTCATCATCATGTAAACTTATGTCGGTCTCCCTGATGAGTGAGGCTATGGAACAATTAGATGAAAAACACTATACCTTAAGCTTTCCGAATTTTACAAGGATAAAGACGTCCTGCAAACAGGAGCAGTATTTAACCCTCAGAGGCAGTTATTTGGTTACAATTCCTCCGAATTGTTATCTTAAAACTCCTACTTTCACGTTATCTAATTCTAATGACCGCATTAGAGGACACCCGCTGAAGATACTGGAATTACCAAATCAAGAAGGACATGAGTATTTTACACATCAACCGCCTGTAACAATAAACCCTATCAACTTGGAAAATCTTCATGCGATACGTGAGAAAATCTCCATGCAGACTCCAGCATCTTTAAGCGACTCATCCGATCAAGCACTATACCACACTACAATTCCATTTTATACAATCACACTGGGTACTGCCTCAATTATAATTGGCATAATTATTTATAAACTATGCCAAAGCAGTGGCAATCAAACCACGAACAGTAAAACCGAAGATAAAATCATCGTGTCACCTGTCGAAATTTACTCCGAAATATCAGAAGAAACATCTCAGCGACTCTTTCGAAGAAAACTTCAACATAATCGCTGAAGTAAGGGGGGAGGTGTTACATATCTATAACACACGGAATGTGCTGACCGGCGTTTACACAATCGTTGCCAACCATGGACATGCAGTGCTGAGACAGCGGAACGTGCGTCATTACCACGGCTACTTGAAACCTTCGATCGGTTTAGCAAGAACACTTTTCAACTGAGCATCGTGCTATAAAGTTGTTAGCATTAAGTTACAATTGTAGTTATTATTTCGTTAATAAATTAGTTACCTAAGTAAATTTGCATTTTTTTTGGGAACCTCTCGGCTCGCAAGCTTAATTCACAGCGCCCTCTAGTTCCAAGCTAAGCAACTAAATGCTTGTGTTATGGATATTAGATAACGGATATTAATACACTTATACTTTTCTTTTGTAAATACATACTTATAATACATAGAACAGTGGTTCTCAAACTTTTTAAATGACGGAACCCTTTTGGGAAGCAAAATACTTGATGGAACCCTACAATAAAACAATTATTTTTATAAGTGTATTCTTTATTAATCAGCATAATAAAAGTACAATGTATCAGTTACTAATTATTGTTTACTTCACCACTTGGTAAGGACAATAATAGAAAACATTAAAAAAGAAAAAATCTAACTAGTGGGAGGTATGAAACTGTTTTTTATTTTTCATCAATTGCTTGATATCAGGTTTGATGGAAGAAAGTTGGAGTCTCATATCAGCTTCGGCGTCCAGTCTATTGCGATATTTTGTTTTCGTGGCTGCGTAGGTAGAGAATCCTGTTTCGCACAAATATGTAGTTGGGAACGGGAGAAGAATATCCAGAGCCATTTGGCCAAGCATTGCATATTCATCTTGGATTCTGCACCAAAAATCATTAAGAGGCGTCGTTTTGAACAATGACTCCATACTTGTGTCTGATGACATTTCTAAAAGTGATTCATATATCTCATTTGACATGTTTTCAGGCTTTTCCAAGTTGGGTAAAAAAGGATTATGAATCCAGGAGTTCACTTTAATTTTTGTATTGTGTTCTTCGGGAAAATACTTTTCAAAAGATGCGCGCATCGAACTGAGATATTGGACCAATTCTTCAAACACATTATCTTCAAACATTTCTGAGTCGTTTTCGCTAACAAACTCACTGAGTAACGTAAAACTTTCTATTTCTTTCTTACCAATGCAAGTGATCCAAAAATCTAATTTTCTTTTAAAAGCAGTTATTTTATTATAGGCCTGAAACACTGTTGTCTGTTTACCTTGCCACGATAAATTTAATTCGTTAAGTTTTTGAAAGATATCCGCCATAAAAGACAATCGGAACAACCAAGTTTTATCAAACGGTCCTTCAAATTAAAAGAAGTATCTGCTGAAAAAAACATTTGTAACTCGGCTTTAAGTTCAAATAGCCTTGTTAAAGTTTTTCCCCGAGACAGCCATCGCACTTCTGTATGGAGCAGCAGTGTTTTATGTTTGCTGCCATAATCTTCACACAATAATGAGAACAATCGGGATTGTAGTGGTCGTGATTTGATAAAATTAATTATTTTTACCGCTTCATCCATAACTAATTTTAGATTAGACGGCATTTGCTTCATCGCAAGTGCTTGTCTATGCAGAATACAATGACTGGAACTACAATTAGGCGCTTTATTTTTCATTCGTGACACTGCTCCTGCTGTTTTACCTGTCATCGCCTTGGCCCCATCTGTACAAATGTCAATGCAATTGTTCCAACTGAGATTATGTTCTTCAAAAAATATATTTATTTTATTAAAAATTTCTTCCCCGGTAGTGTTTGTAAGCAGCGATGAACACATAAGCATGTCTTCTTCAAAAGAACTTTTATATGGATATCTCACAATAACCAGCAGGATAGCCAAACCAGCGACATCAGTCGACTCGTCCATTTGCAAAGCGAATCGTGTATTTTGTAGACGTGTAACTAGTTCTTGTTTGACGTAGCTTGCCAGATCATGGATTCGTCGTGAAACAGTATCGTTTGATAGCGGAACAGTAGAAAGATGCTTTGCAGATTTTTCATCAAGCATACATTTTGTTATGTCTAATACACATGGTTTTATTAATTTCTCAGCGATAGTGTGCGCTTCACCTGCTTGTGCAATGCGATAGCTAACTAAATATGATGCCTCCGTGGCCTTTTCGTTGGTAGTTTGTGTTACATGCATCATATTTTTTTGACTTTCTAATAACTGATCTTTTTTGCGAACAAAAAATTCTTTATTCTTGTCTTTAGTCTCGGGGTGTACGGTTTCTAAATGTCGACGCAATTTGGCAGGTGCCATGGAACTATTAGGAAGCAGTTTACTACAGAGCATGCAGAGAGGTGAGCCGTTGGAATCAACAAATCCGAAACTGATATAAGATTCATCATACTTCCTTTTTTTCGTCTTTGAAACCGTCGAGCTTGACGTCGTGGCACTCGTGGCATCATCTTCTGGATCGGTGATTGCTAAATTCTCCGCGCGCATTGCTTTTGAACATTCAGCGTCATTAGAAGATGTTGTTGGAACACGTTTAACACCTTTAAGCCAACGTTCCATTCTTCTTTATTTATAATGTTACAAGTCAGGATAGTGGGGTTTAAATAATGCACAATCGTTACTGCGTATAAGAGACTAAATTGGTTCTAAATTTAGTCTCTACAGGGAAGAAATGTATAAAACTGAGACAACAGAATACAGCAGGCAGTAAAACAATGGACACTAGTTTCTCGCTAGCGAGCTTGTAAGTAGGTAGTAACTTATCGCTCCGAACGCTAATCATCAACTGACGACGCCAACGCGCGATCGCCGCTTTTATACTTAGTCCTAGACTCGATCTCAAATATTCTCGAAAATAATACTCGAGTCGGCACCTTTCATAAACAAAAATCAAAATTAAAAACAGAAATTTAAAAATAGCGTTGTAAACAATATCGACTTTATCCTTTGAAGTTAGAGACGAAAGTCGCTTGTTGACAACTATAGCGTCTAATTCAGAGGCGGCTTTTATCAAAGAGACTGAGCGCTTACAAGTATACTACCCGCTCGTTTTAAGTTTGCCGCTGGCGATAGGTATGAGTGTATGACGTTCGAAATTTTTTATTTAATTGTAACAATAAAAATTGTGTACGTTAGATATTTGGGTAAAACTATGACACATTATAAGTTTTGTTGTCACGTGGGGGAGGGTACGCGCATTCCACAGACCGGCAAACTCAGAGCGAACGCGTTGTACAAGTATAAAATTGTTGAGACCAAACTTATGAGATACTAGCAGACCGCGCGAACTTCGTATCGCCTAAAAAAGGTAAAAAAAATCCACTCATGACCCCGCGCAACATATTTGTCTTAGAAATTGAATACTTAAATTTTGTACACGGTGAATATCTTTTGAATTAAATGTCCAAATGTGATCATTCAAAAAGTTCTAGAAAGGCCTTAAATTTATCTTTTTAATGAAGCAAATTATTTTGTGGAGAGTTAATACCAAGGTACAAAAAAAGAATTTGAAAAACGACATCATTTTATTTAATTTTAAAAAATCAAAAAACCCTTATTGTGCGATAACTATAATAGTTAGATATATGCTCTCGCGACCTTTTTCGTAGACAATTATACGCTCTATAAAAGTGTAGTACATTGTTTTGTTCTGTACTCAATAGTTTTCGCAGCGTTCGCAATGTAAGGGTCACGTACTTACACCTTGAGTTACATTATTGGTTTTATAGTAGGGATCCCTAATTTATTTGAAAATATAATATAGCCTAAAACCTTCCTCGATAAATGGACTATACGCCATAAAAAGAATTTTTGAAATCGGACTGGTGGCTTCTGAGATTACCTCGTTCAAACAAACAAACAAACAAACAAACTTTTCCGCTTTATAATATAAGTATAGATTGTACCAGCTAATGTAACACAAGCTTAAACAAATACAAATAAATAATTAAATAACATTCATAGCGTTTTGTCTCCGCGCGGCCGCGGAGACGGCACAGCCGCGGAGCGACCAGAGAGAGGTGTTTTGATTTTTTTATTTCTAAATTCTTGCGGAACCCCGACAGAGGTATCACGGAACCCTAGGGTTCCGCGGAACACACTTAGAGTATAGCTGACATAGAAAAACACCCAGACGCCACACAAATATTTATGGTAAGGTGGTGAATGTGTGGGTAGTTAAATAACACTCACGGTTTCTTGGTGGCGTATAATTCGTCCTTACACAAAAAATCCTTACACAAAATTAGAAGGCACAAAGGTATAAGCACAAACACTAGCAATATGCACAGAGTACAGTTTACAGAGTTTATAGCACAGAGTCAGTAGTTAACAGTACGAAGTTAATAGACGGAAATGAAGTTACATGCAACATATAACATGAAAGAAGTATCGAATTATGGACAATAGCAATATATGGCGAGAACAAAAATAAGCGAGTGAGAAGCGTGCGCTCCGCATGATAGTTGTGTCTCGACTAGTTCCATGATTCCATCTTCACAATGTGCTCGCGCCGGTCTTCTATAGCTATAGTGTAAGAACATTAGTCGTTAGGGATGCGGGTCGAGCCGATAAATGAGTAAATATCGACTATCGAGTATCGACAATACCGGCTGGCGACTAAATGTATGGTAAGTATGAAATGTTTATAAAATACTATATTATACTTGTGTGTACGTATATATATAATTAAAAATATATATTTATTTAATGTTTATAGTAATTTAAGTTTTAATATATTATATAAATATTTGTGTATTTATTATGATATTATTAATATGTATATGTAAATATTTAATGAGTAGGAAAGTAGCCTACATATTCATGTTTGTCACAAATATTTGTGCTCGGGTGGGAATTGAACCCCCGACCTCAATGCTGCAGCCAATGCGCAACGAGGCCCGTCAATTCCCAGTATTTTTTAGGGATAATTATGCAATATTTCTACTTGAAGGTAGTACACCTACTGCACGCTAGACCGCGCCCAAGAGAATAATTGACGTTTCGATATTTTATGCAGGTAACATCGATGTTTTGATGATATCGAAGTCAACCAATTGATGTTAAAACATCGATGTTTTATAGTTAAACATCGATGTTTATCCAACATCGATGAATATCGATCATTCCTAACATGGGATCAATGTATCAGTGTAAAGAAAAGGTGCATATGAATCTTTTGATCACTGCGATATGCATCACTCTTTTCTATCAATATATAGAAGAATATATGGCCCAAATTACAGAATGCATCGATTACCTGAAGCAGAAGGTCTGTGCGTGGGCAAACCGTATACTTAGATATAAAAAACGATATGAACGATATGCTGTGAATCGCATGTTCCAAAGAGATCAAAAGCTAGTATATAGAGACTGGGAACGTCCTCTTCAAGCTACAGATGTTGGACCATTACCAGATGCAATAACCACAAAAAACTTTTGGAGTAGCATCTGGTCAGCACCAGTAGTTCACTCTGAGGGTGCCTGGATATGTGATGTTGAGCGGGCATGTGAAAATATTACTTGTATGCCATCCATTAAAATTGAAGAAAAAGATGTCACATGTGCGGTCCGTTCGTTATCCAATTGGAAATCTCCTGGACCGGACGGACTGCACAATTTTTGGTTAAAATAGCTACGAAGTTCACATGCCCGTTTAGCTACACAGTTCCAAGAGGCCATAGAGAGGGGGACGTTGCCAGAGTTCTTGACGACTGGCAATACATATTTGCTCCATAAAACAGGTAGTACTACGGACCCCAGTAATTATAGACCGATACCATGTTTATCATCAATATATAAGCTTCTTACATCCATTCTGCGATCAAAAATTACTCAACACATTGAAATGAATTCGGTTATATCTACTTCGCAGAATGGTTGTAGAAAAGGAGGCCGTGGTACTAAAGAGCTTCTCCTCATTGATATGACCATTAACCAACAGTCGTGGAGATCTGGCGACAGCCTGGATAGATTACAAGAAGGCGTTCGATTCTGTGCTTCATACATGGCTGATGAGGGTGCTCGAGCTGTATAAGGTAGATAGAACATTGTGCACCTTCTTAGGGACATGTATGCAATGGAAAACAGTGCTTTCATATCCGGGATGTCGGCAGAGCCGGGACAGCGGCGTGCCTTTGAAGATCCAACGGGGTATATTCCAGGGAGACAGCCTGAGTCCGTTATGGTTTTGCCTGGCACTGAATCCTCTTAGTACTTTGCTGGAGAATTCAGGTCTAGGCTATCGGTTGCGGAGAGGGAGTCGGTGTCTGTCGCACCTGCTTTATATGGATGACTTAAAGTTGTTTGCCTCGAACAGATCCCAATTAATGGAGTTATTACGGGTAACTCAAACTTTTAGTAGCTCTATTGCTATGGGGTTTGGGGTAGACAAATGTGCGGTCATGCATGTAAAGCGAGGTGTGATCGTGGAATCTGAAGGCATATCACTTTCAGATTCCACACGATTTCGGTCTCTCTCTGTAACCGAAACCAATAAGTATTTGGGTATATCGCAAGCTTTATACATCAATGAGGTGAGCATGAAACAACTAATGCGAGAACGTTTCTTTGGCCGTCTAAAGAAAGTTATAAATAGCTTACTATCTGGCGGTAACAAAGTTCGTGCATTTAATAGTTGGGTTATGCCTGTCTTAATGTATTCTTTCGGTATACTCAAATGGACTCAGACTGAATTAGATGCCCTGGATAGAAAGGTTCGTACACTTTTGACTGCATCTCGGATGCATCATCCACGTTCTTCTGTGATGAGGTTGTATATTCCGCGGAGGTGTGGAGGTAGAGGTTTTTTAAACATCAAATCTCTTCACAGCCGCGAGGTGTGCAGCCTCAGACAGTTCCTGCTTCATGCTGATGTGGATGTGATCCGGGATGTGGTCAAGGTTGATGACGGATTTACTCCGCTTGCGTTGGCTAAAGAGAACTGGCGCAAACCTGTAGTTTTGAACACCACTGATCGCTTGGAAATATGGAGGAGTAAAGAGTTACATGGACGTTTTTATCGGGCCTTACATGGACCCGATGTGGATACATTAACATCTGTATCCTGGTTACGTTTCGGTGATCTTTTTGGAGAAACCGAAGGTTTTGTATTTGCAATTATGGACGAAGTTATGATGACCAACAACTATCGGAGATATATTCTGAAAGATGGCACAGTTGACATTTGAAGGGCATGTCACTGTCCCGGTGAATCGATCAGGCATATTGTCTCCGGTTGCAGTCGTCTAGCTAACGGCGAGTATTTGCATAGGCACAACCAAGTAGCCAGGATAATCCATCAACAAATTGCTCTAAAATATAACCTCGTGGAAAGGGGGGTTCCGTACTATAGGTATATGCCCGACCCAGTTCTCGAAAATGGTCATATTACGTTATACTGGGATCGTTCTATTGTTACTGACAGGACTGTTGTTGCCAACAGGCCTGATATAGTGATAGTAGACCGATTAGAGCGCCGAGCAGTGATCGTTGATGTCACCATCCCCCATGACGATAATCTCGTGAAAGCTGAAAAAGATAAGCAATTGAAATATTTGGACCTTGCTCACGAGATTTCTGACATGTGGGATGTTGATTCAACGATTATGGTTCCGATAGTCATTTCAGTAAATGGACTTATTGCCAAGAGCCTCGACCAACATCTAGAGAGGCTCTCGTTAGGCAGCTGGATCAAGAGCTTGATGCAGAAAGCGGTACTACTAGGCACGGCACGTATCGTGAGGAAGTTCCTCTCTTTGGGGCCCTGACCACTGGTAGCTTGGTCCCTGTATCCGATGCCAGTGGGTTTCACTTATTTTTATATTTTTAAATGTATTTTTTATATTTATATTTAAAAATGTATTTATAACGTGTGAATAATAAATAAAGAATATAATAATAACTATACTATAAATATACAGTGGTAGAGTTTTGCAGTTCGCTGCATGAACGGGCTGGCTCGACCGGTGAAATACTGAGAGGTCGTGGTATTTCACCGGTCGAGCCAGTCATTCTGCAGCGAACTGCTTGGCTCTACAACTTTTTGTGCATATTATTATTTAAATAAAATTAAGCCTGTTAAAACATTAAGTTCGTTAAGTAATTAAAACTGTTTTTTGTTTAATAATATTGTATTGATAGAATTAAATTACTCGTACTAAACTAAATATTGTAATTTTGTAAAAATATAATAACGCATCATATATCAGAATCATGGCATACCATAATTCAAACAAAACGCGTGGTTCGTTCTACGAAACGAACATATATTGATGTAATCACTCATCGCCGTTATACATCCGTTGCGATCACTCCTAGTCAGTAATCGCTATGATCGCGATTCAAAAGATTGAAAAGATACACTGATAGATTCATAAACGAAGTGATAGATAGAGTGATGGATAGAAACAGACAGATATATCTATCTTTCCTGAGTTACTCACCTCTTTAAGTAACTTTTAATATTGTTGTGTAACTTTAGGCCCGAAATTGAGCGCAGCAGTTATTATGCCCCCCTGCCGATTTTGCGGTTTTATAATTTTTTTGGTGTAACATGACTTTTGGGTAGTTATAACTGTTATAAGTGTAAAACCAGCTTGCCATAAGACTGAAGGTAAAGAGAAAAACTGTATTTGAATAATAAACGTTAAAATATTATCTACTATAAACAACAAATGCGTTTGTAATCGCCATACTCGACAGGTTTTAGTTTTTTCAGATGAGAATAACAATATGATTACGATGTAACTACGTCATCCAATTCATGGTACGCTAAGCGTGTAGCGTGGCGTGGGTGTGTACCGCCGCGCCTCCAACACTGTCCATTCAACAGTGCGATTACCACAGAAATATATCAAGATAGAACGGCGAATAGGCGTGGCAAGCGTGCCAAAACCATGCACTATATTGCATGCTTTTCGAAACTCGCTCTCATTACGCAACGAGCGTTCCTACCCTGCGTTCAGGACGTAACAAAATACATAAAACTTCACAAATATGCCTTATTGTGCTGTGGCAAATTGTAAAAACAAAAGTAGTGAAGCAAATATGAATAAAGGAAATATTTCATATCATCAGTAAGTATTGAAATTCAGTAGAAAGTATTTTTTTGAGATTCTAAATAATTGTTTTACTTTTACCATGTTAATTAATTAAGATAATAAGTTGTATATTTTTTCATTATGATAAATATCCATTGCTGTCCACATTCAACGCTTGTATACAAAAACATTGCGCGCATATATTGTACGCGCAATGTACACAATACACTGCACCAGTAACAACTTAGAGGTCATATGTCATTGAATCGCTGTGATTGGTCTTTGTGCTTGCAACGAGAGATTTAGAGATGCGACGCTCCGTGTATCGTTGAGTCTTGTCGATGAATTAATTCAATATTAATTCGAGTATCAGCTCATGTCTTGATTTGTTCCTACCTTTATTCCAACAACATTAATAAGCGTGTTGCGTAAAGTATATATATATATATAAGTGAATTGTCAATCAGTCAATTTGTTATTGTACCAAAATTAATTAAGAAAATAAGATAAATAACTAATAATTAACAATAACAACTGTTACCTATTAAATCATACAACAAAGGATCTTTACAAACAAAAATTTTCCTTTAGGAAATATATCTTATAAATAAATATTATTTTTTTTTGTTTCATGGTCTTATATGGGTTACCAATAGCAAAAATCATATTGTTAACATCAACTTTTTGATTTTTATTTCCAAAAAGTGGGTACTCTCTGTATCAATGAAAATAGCTTTTGAACGACTACCATCGTTTTGTTCATCACTCGTGAAAATGATCTCCGTAAAGAGTTCGTAACGTCGGGAAATTAATAAAATTGGTAATAAATAAACGCGATAAAATCCTAAAGTTTGTTTTAATGTCATGAACGTGATTCGCGAAAGTCTTAGAGATAAAAATATGTATTGTTTCAAGGACAATAAAATATTTATTAATAAAGTTTATTAAAATATTTATTAATATACTCAGCTTGAATTTTGAATTGTGAATGACATACTTATGTGATATTAAAGATGTCTGACTAAAGTATTTAACATGTTTTATTTTCTATGATTATCGTTACACAAAATCAATAAAGTTTAACACATGTTTCAGATATCGATATCGATAATCTAATGAGTGTGTCTTCTCACTAGTCGCCACGCTCACAATGAAAATGACGTCACGCTGTGGGCGTGGTTTTTCAAAAAAGTGACACGCTCGAAATGTATGAAAATATGACATCGCGGCCGTTCTATCTTGATCTATTTCTGTGGCGATTACTGTGCGAATGCGGATTTGCGCGGGAATACTCGTTTTATTCGTGTGTCGCGTTCTTATTATAAATATCTTTTAAGGCCTGGACACACCTGTCATACAGCCTTCCGATCCGACTACGGTCATACAGCGGGACGACTGTATGATATGGGAATAAACAATGGTTTGGAATGCAGTAGGTCTCACCTGTCCGACACGCGACCCGTCCTACTCCCACCCGTCTCCGATTCCGGTATCCCGTCATGCTCCGACATTGCAGACCATTCGTTTACTTGATGCAAGACCAATATAGAAACTCGGAGTACAAGGACTCTATGTGGAAAAAAGTTGCGAAGAAACTAAATGTAGAAGGTAAAAACATTTGTATATTTATTGTTAAGTTGTTGTGTTTTAAACTAAGTGTTGTATATGAGGGTATATCCAAATTATGTACAGCGCCCCGTCGCGCATCTCTTACAATAAAGCAGTGCTTAACTAACTACAAGGCCTTTCACTTGTCCGCACATCGAATACTTATCAGTGGCGACGAGTACCCTACATCAAGAAAAAAAAAATTTGAAAATGATGAACTCAATTCAATTTGGTATCCTAAATACGTTCGACCACAATTCTCAGACGTGGAAAACGTATAAAGGTCGGTTATCGCAGTTTTTTATTGCAAACAACATTACCAATGAAACGGATGTTGCGGGTGGAAGAAGGAAGGCAATTCTCCTCAGCGCACTCACTGAGGGCACCTATAAGCTGGCAACGGATTTGGCTCTGCCTAAGGACGTTACAGATGTACCATATGAAGACCTACTCACACTGCTGGATAATCATTTCACCCCGAAGAGTGTCGGATTTAGTGACCGTCACAAATTCTACTCAGCCGTGCAACAAGTCGGTGAAAATCACTCTGAGTGGGCAGCTAGACTGCGCGGTTTGTCCGAAAAATGTGGCTTCCAAAATGTAGAGGAGGCGCTTCGTGACAAATTCATCATGGGAATGATGCCGGGACGAGAGAAGGAGAAATTGTATACGAAAGACGTGACGGAACTCACGCTGTCGAAGGTTGTGGAGATAGCCGTTAACGTGAACGTCGCGAGCGCTGCAGTCGCTGCCAGCGCAGGGCCACAGGCTCAGGCTAGCCAGCCTGAACAGCAGATTTTCAAGATCTCCAATAAACGTAATAGCGTTAAAACTAAGTGTAATGTGTGCGGCTATACAAATCATAGATCTGTGGAATGTAAATTCGCAAATTATAAATGTAGGAAGTGTCACGAAAAAGGCCACTTACGTAAAATGTGTCCAAAAGTGAATTACGTGGAGATGGATGGCGATGACACGGTTGACGACGACGGTAAGGTTTACTATATTCGCTCGTTAAGGGGGGAACCCATGGTTGAAACCGTTACTGTTAATAATATTCCTCATAGATTTGAAATTGACAGCGGTTCTGCAGTATCTGTGATTTCAGAGAGATTTTATAAGACGCATTACAAAAGGGTGCCATTATCACATACGAGTAAACAGCTGATGACGTACAATGGCGGCAAAATAGTATGTGTAGGTACATTGAGTGTTCCGATACGTTATGCCGGCCGAGAGCGTAATATCGTATTGTATGTAGTTCGTGACGGCGGCCCGCCGCTGTTAGGTAGGGATTTTATAACTTTATTTGAGTTACAATTGATGCCTATAAATTATTGTGAAGATTCAGAAAATAATATAAAACAACTTCAATTAAAATTTTCGAATCTGTTTTCCGACAAATTAGGAAAGTTTAACAAGTATAAAATAAAATTATCTTTAAAGGACAACACAAAACCGGTGTTCTGTAAGGCGCGTCCCGTACCATTTGCATTACGCGAGAAAATTGATAAGGAGATAGATCGATTAATTAAATTAGGTATCATAGAACCCGTCGAGTTTTCAGAATACTCGTCTCCAATAGTGCCGGTGTTAAAGCGGGATGGAACAGTCCGATTATGTGCAGACTATTCCATTAGTTTAAATAAACAGTTATTAGTAGAACAGTATCCCCTTCCTACAACTAACGAGTTATTTTCAAAGATACATGGCGGTCAGCTGTTCAGTAAGCTCGATTTATCTATGGCTTATAATCAATTTTGTTTGGAGGAGGAGTCGAAAAACCTAACATGTATCAACACACATCGCGGTTTATTCAGGTTTACGCGTTTAGTGTTTGGATTATCGAGCGCACCCTCCATATTTCAACGTGCTATGGAGAATGTGCTATCAGGATTGGACGGAGTCCTGTGTCTGTTGGATGACATATTGATTAGTTCCAAAGGTGGGATCCGGGAGCACGTGGAAAAGCTTAACGCTGTCCTCGAGCGCCTACAAAATGCAGGGCTCACCTTACAAAAAGAAAAATGTTGTTTCTTTCAAGGGGAAGTTAGTTACTTGGGGTATATTATAACTAGAGATGGATTAAAAAAGGCGCCAGAAAAAGTAAAGGCTATGCTGGAAGCACCCGTTCCCACCAATGTTAATCAACTGCAGTCATTTTTAGGGTTAATTAATTATTACAGGAATTTTATACCTAATGCTTCTAGTATTTTAAGTCCCTTGTATGAATTACTAAAAAAGGGTAGTAAATGGAATTGGGGTCAGACACATAATGTAGCTTTTACAAATATTAAAAAGTTAATGACGTCAGACAAGGTTTTGGCACATTTTGACCCCAACGCTAAGATAATATTAACAGTGGACGCTTCTCCAAACGGATTGGGGGCCATACTGTCACAAGTAGGTGAAGACGGCGCGGAGAGACCTGTCTCGTTTGTGTCACGCACTCTCAACTCCGCGGAAAAACGATACTCTCAAATACAACGCGAGGCAACCGCTATTATATACGGGGTGCGGCGTTTTCACCAATATTTATATGGTAGGAGTACACCATTTATATTAAGGACAGATCACAAACCGTTGTTGTCTATTTTTGGGCCCTACAAGGGAGTTCCCGATATGACAGCAAATAGATTGCAGCGGTATGCTCTGTATTTAAGTAGTTATAATTATAAAATAGAATACGTGCGCAGCAACAACAACAGTGCAGATTATCTGTCGCGCGCGAGCCTGCCCCGCACTGTGCACGAGTGCGCGTGCACTGAACAATGCAAGTGTTGCGATTGCGAAGTATCGTACGACCGGGCTACATATGTTTGTTTCGTTGTAGACGGTAGCATGCCGGTCACTAGTGAGAAAATAAAATACGAGACTAGTTGTGACGCTATACTAAGACGAGTGATTAATTTTAATTTACATGGGTGGCCACCTAAAGTGGATGATCTACGCTTATAGCCGTACCACTTATGTAGGTCACAGTTAGCATTCGAGAATGGATGCGTTATGAGGGGTCATAAAGTAGTTATACCCCAGAAATTATGTTCAATTCTCTTAAATGAGTTACATTCGTCCCATTTAGGCATCGTAAAAACTAAAGCAGAGGCTCGTTCACGATTTTGGTTTCCGGGCATCGATCAAGCAATAGAGAGAATGATATCGTCTTGCGATATTTGTATACAACTGCGCCCCTCTCCACCGCGCGCTCCGCCGGCTCCCTGGACATTTCCACTCAATCCTTTTAGGCGAATTCATATAGACTTTCTTGGTCCGATCAAAGGTTGTTCCTATTTAGTAGTGGTAGATGCGTATACGAAATGGGTGGAGGTGTACAATATGCATTCCACAACAAGTTCAGCTGCGGTAATCGGGAAATTATGCGATTTTATGTCAAGATTCGGAGTCCCTACAGCTGTAGTGAGTGATAATGGCACGGCCTTTTGTTCGAAAGAATTTCAATTATTTTGTGCATCTAACGGTATCGGTCACTTAACATCTCCCGTGTACCACCCACCTAGTAACGGACAAGCTGAAAGTTTTGTTAAAGTCATTAAAAAGGGTATAAAATCATGTTTGCTATCGGGGGGGACCACAAGGGACATGTCGATTAAATTGTTAAAATATTTAATGGATTATCGGAACTCCGTTCATACAACCACTGGGATATCCCCGGCCGAATCGGTATTTGGACGGAAACTGAGGTCCCGCCTGGATCTTATCGCACCAAAGTCGTCGGCAACCGTGTCCCCGCCTAATAATAACCACAACCAAAACAAAAAGTGTTTGTTAGCTAAAAGCAAAGGATATGAAGTAAAAAAAGAGATAAATGTAAATGATATTGTACTTTATAAAAAGTTTACAAACACTGTTTCCTGGGCTAAGGGAGTAATAGTTAAAAAGATAGGAAAAGTTGTGTACATAGTAAAAGATTTAGTGACATCAGAGACTGTTAAAAGGCATATAAACCAATTAATGTTGTACAGAGGGATAAGTGACGATTCGGAAGATGAGGACATGTCACCCGATAACACGCAGACACCTCGCACAACATCACCGCAGACGTTGTTATCATCGCCGTCTCCGACACCGCTGCATCTCCCGCTTGCTTCACCGCCGACAGGTTCCGACTCAGACAGTGGTCCGTCGGGGGTCTCAGAGGCCCGTCGTTCCTCGGAGATGACGTCAGGCAATTCAGCGAGAAGGAGGATGGAGTTTTATCACCCAACCACGTCTTCATCCTAACATTATCTATTGTAATAGGGGGAGGGATTGTTGTATATGAGGGTATATCCAAATTATGTACAGCGCCCCGTCGCGCATCTCTTACAATAAAGCAGTGCTTAACTAACTACAAGGCCTTTCACTTGTCCGCACATCGAATACTTATCACTAAGCTATTAAAATCTTGTCATAATAACAATATTTAAATCCACTTCCACTTCTAGGGAAGGGGTTTCCTGTTGGAATTGTGAATTAAAATAAATAAATAAATTAATTCCGAAAATATTCAAGGGATTTATTCGTTAGGAATATACCGGGTGTTTCAAAAGTCAGTTTACCGAGTTAAAACATAAAAATGTTAACAATGACCTTCACAGTTGATTTTATCATTGCTCAAAAACAGGTTGTGCAACATTAGTTACGAAAGCATTGTGTTTAATAAATCAGTTTACCTCAATTAGTTTGGTAAACTGACCTTTGAAACACCCGGTATTTATTCTTATCTATAGTAATTGACGAACGTAAGTGAGTCTATGATTAGAGAGTAGACTCGATCTGCATTTGGATTTTCTGTCTGTCTGTCTGTCTGTCCGTATGTCTGTCACGCGATACCGGCCGCAATTTTGAAGATATCGGCTTGAAATTTGGCAAATTTTTGCTATCTTTTGTACTTGTATTATTTCAATTTGTTTTGCTATTTTGCATTATAATTAATTCAACACATTGATTTTGTGCAAGTAAGTTTCAAACATATTCTTTATTGTACACAGGTTCTCACAAATTTTCAAATTTTTTAAAATATAAAACCATAATGTTTAGTTGTAAGTAACACAAGAAGAGCTATAAAATACTCATAGTTTCGAACAGTTCCAAGGAAGAAAAACTAACTTATTAACCTATGGAAGCCCGGCGTTCTTGCCACTCCACACGGGTAGTGTGGAGTGGCAAGAACGCCGTTCTTCAGAGTTGAAGAATTGCTTAAACTGCTCTCTTACATTGAATGCTTCACGATTTTCCCCTCCTCGGCGACGAGGAAAATCCTGAAGACGAGATTTCTCCACTGGAGTTGTGTCAGTATTGTCACTTACTTCTGGCACTTTGTAGTCTTCGTTAATTCTAATGAAGTTATGTATGATACATGCTGCAAGAACTACCCTTGTTATGTTGTCAGGATTTCCTTGGAGAGGCCTCATGAACATTCGAAATTTTTGCACCATAATGCCAAAGACATTTTCTGACATTCTTCGAGCTCTGCTCAATCTGTAGTTGAAAATTCTTTGCTCGTTAGACAAGTTCTTTCCAGGAAATGGCCTCATGATATTTTTTGTGAGGGGGAAAGCTTCATCGGCAACTATAACCATGGGAAGTTCCATGTTTGTTCCTGGGAGGCCTTTTTTGTCTGGGATGTTAAGTTGGTTTCGAGATAGTTTTCTACCTAAATTGGAATTCGCCAAAACACCACCATCAGAGTTTCTTCCGTAGCTTCCCACGTCTACAAAAATAAAATTGTAACGAGCATCAACTAGCGCTAAAAGAACAATGGAGTATGTTTTCTTGTAGTTCCAATAGAGGCTTCCTGATGCTTTTGGAGCTTGTATTGTCACATGTTTTCCATCCAAAGCACCAATGCAATTGGGAAACTGCCACCTTTCCCAAAATTCGATTGCTATTTCATTCCACCTGTCCTCTGTCGGAGCTGGCATTACTTCGTTTAAAAGTACTTCAATTACAACTCTGCTTGTACGATGAACAATGGAACCAACTGTACTTCTTCCCATTCTGTTAGTGAATGAGATGGTCTTGAAAGAATCTCCAGTAGCAAGAAACCTGTAACAAACAACTTATACTAATACACATACAAACTATATTTAATCAATAATTATTAATAATTTAATAAGGTTTTTTATTTTCCTGCTATGATGCTATCTAATTATAATAGTTTTAATTATACATTTTTGATTCTTTAGGTCAAGAGGAGGAATGTAAAAAGAAGTGGAACGGAATTCGTGACAGTCTGCGAAGAGCGAGACAAAAACGGAAAACCAAATCTGGACAGGCGGCTATATCTTCAAATAAATACAAATTTGAGACCATTCTTGAATTTCTGATTCCTCACCTCGCCGAGCGGAAAGGTATAGGTAACGTTCCTGATGAAGCGGAAGAAAATAATGAAACCCAACCCACTGATGACCCCCAAATGCAGAACCTAAACAATGATATAAATGCAGATATAAATGAGTATGTTTCTGATGGGACTGCAGAATCCGAGTCGTTGCTACCACCTAGAACTCCATCAGCTAGTCGAGTTTCTATCGACAACAGGACTCCATCTGCAAAACGCAAAAGAAAGCTCCCACATACCGAAATGAAACCTGGAGAATCTGCATCATCTCAGCTAATGGCATATTTATTGGCTGAGAAAGAAGCTGAGAAGAAAAAAAAACCTAGTGACAATGACGAACAGCATCCCGTTGATGTATTTTTGTCTGGAATTGCTGCATCTCTGAAATCACTGGATCCTCTGCGCTTACATTCTGCCAAAGGGAAGATCTTTAATATTGTTCAAGAGTATGAACTAGAGCAGCTTCGTGAAAATAACAACCGACAAACTGCTATGGTTGTTACAAGGAATGTGTCCTCTGACACAACATCTTTCACACTGTCAGAAGAAGAAGGATCGTGTTTAGATGGACATCTTTCGAGTGGTGTACCACAAACATCATCATCTCCTGCTGTCAATGCTGACACGTACACCAACGTAACATTTTTTCAACTTTAATAAATCTATGTTTTGATGTAACTATGTAATTACATATTAATAAATTCTCTTTTGAAAAATTCCTTGTGTCTACTATGCTCTAATTCCAGTAAAAAGCAGTAATGTATTGTCCCTGTACCAATGATTCTTGCTTTGCCGCAATATAGTTCTTTGTTGATTTAAAGGAAAAAGCACTTTCAAAAAAGTAAAATACACTTAGGTGTGAAGGGGATTAGCAAGCATTTTACATCCCTATAGTTTATAGTTTGTTACGGCTGAACAATTTTTTATGAAGATTTACTCACACACTATGATTGTAATTAATTATATTTTATGACAATATCTTGATGTAAAATGGCCACTATCTTAAAAAGGCTTGAATAATTTTAATAAAAATTTATTATAACTACGTTTAATATTTTACCTAATTTTTAAGTGTCATGTCAATATCTTAAACAGAGTCAGAGATAGGCTTGTTAACAGATTTTAAGTGACCGGCATTTATAAACGGATGATTCGACAACTATGTAAATTACAAAGTATCTTACCTTAAAAATGTAGCCAAACGGTGTCTAGGAGTGATAGTTTTTCTAAAATACGTGTCTTGCATGGCTAATCTTTCTTGGAGTTTAAGTTCCAACCGATTGAATGTATCCATCGGCATTCTAAAATAATGATAAAATTTTGTTTCGTCGTCCAACAGGTGAGGTAAAAGTGTGACAAACTCTCCTTCTTTGTCTCGTGTTTTCCACGCATCATGAACCCAATATTTACGTTTTCCACTACTCTTCATCGAAGACTTCGCATTAAGTCGATCTTCTTCATCTAAACAGATAGCCACAATAGCTAAATCACGATTGCTAAAATGTTTCAACATTCGCGCAATATATTCGCAACCGTTTCAACTGGCGATTTCGAGTAGACTGAGTGTCAAATCTGAAAAGAGCAGGAAGTGGGCATGACATGTGTGCTCACCCCTTTCCGATCCCGCACCGATCAGATTCTTTAAGCAATATCGGACCGGAGTCGGATCGGAAGGCTGCATGACAGGTGTGTCCAGGCCTTTATACGTATTATCTCGTGTCTTAGTCTTAGTGATCTTTTTTGTTTTTTTTTTTAGTTTCTTTTTTATGAAACGGATATAGGTAAATGGATTTTACACAGAAATAGATCAAGATAGAACGGCCGCGATGGCATATTTCCATACATTTCGAGCGTGTCACTTTTTTGAAAAACCACGCCCTCAGCTTGACGTCATTTTCATTGTGAGCGGGGCGACTAGTTAGGAGACATTCACATTAGATTGTCGATGTTAATATCGGCAACGTGTGTTAATTTTATTATTTTTATATTTTACTAACTTTATTGATTTTCTGTAACGATAATCATAGAAAGTAAAACATGTTAAATACTTCAATCCGACATATTAAAACCTAAAACATATTTTTCTAGCAGTATATAAAATTTAATTATAAATATTTTACTGTCCTTGAAACTATACATATTTATTAAATAAAAATCTAAGTTTTTTATAAAAATATCTTTTTTTGCCATTAAAAGTGATAAATTTGTTGTTTTTCTTGCATGTTTGATTTAGTGCATTTTTTTTTATTTAAAGTTTTTTTGTACACCAAACTATTCATAGAAATTATTTTTATTACGCTTCTCACATAATCGAATAGTTTTGTTTTATAAACGGATTAGCCAGTCTGATTATTGTAACCGATAAATACTGTCTAATATTAGTGTCAATTTAAAATAACAGATGGCGCTAGTATGAAAATTGACTCGCGCTATCATTGTGTAACGGCATCTTAGTATAGTTTAAGGAACATTGGAACAATATATTCCTAAAGTTGAGAGCCCTCAGCGCTAGGGACACGGTATCGAATGGAAAGTACCGATACTGTACTCATGAGTAGTATCGAAAGAAAAGTATCATACTTATAAAAGTATCGAACGAAAAGTATCGATACTTCAAAGTATCGAGTACTTTTCTCAAGGTCAGTCAAGGTCTAATGAGGATTTTGGGTAGGGACACGGTATCAAATAAAAAGTATCGATACTGTACACGTGATTAGTATCGAAAGAAAAGTATCGACACGTCAAAGTATCAAGTACTTTTCTCAAGGTCAGTCAAGGTCTAATGAGGATTTCGGAATCTAACAGAAAGTATCAATACTGTATTCATAAGTAGTATCGATGATAAAACATAGTACTCGAATAAGAATTGATAACTCAAACTATCGAGTACTTTTTAAGTTTTTCTCAGGCAGGGCCTCGCAGGACCTATACGGCGTAGGCCCTGTGAAAGTATCGATGCTTAAAAGTTTCGAGTACTTTTCTCACGGTCAGTCAAGATCTAATGAGGTTTTCGGTATCGAATAGAAAGTATCGATACTGTACTCACAGATAGTATCGATAAAAACATAGTACTCGTATAAGAATCGATAATTCATAGTATCGGGTAGTTTTTCTCAGGCAGGGTTCCGCAGGGCCTACACGGCGTAAGCTCTGCCAAAGTACCGAGTACTTTTCTCAAAGTCAGTCAAGATCTAATGACGATTTCGGTATCGAATAGAAAGTATTGATACAGTATTCATAAGTAATATGGATGATAAAACATAGTACTCGTAAAGGAATTGATAACTCAAACTATCGAGTACTTTTTAAGTTTTCCTCATGCAGGGCCCCGCAGGGCCTACACGGCGTATGCCATGTGAAAGTATTGATACTTCAAAGTAACGAGTACTTTTCTCAAATTCAGTTAAGATCTAATGAGGATTTTGATATCGAATAGAAAGTATTGAAACAGTACTCAAGAGTAGAATCGAAAGAAAAGTCACGATACTTCTTTATAAAAGTCTAATTAGGGACTCGGAATTGAATACAAAGTATCACTACTCATGAGTAGTATCGATAAAAAAGTATCGAGCTTGTTAAAGTCAAAGTATCGAGTATTCGTATAAAGTCAAAGTATTTTACTGAGCTCTTCTCAGGCAGGACCTCGCTGGACCAACGCAGCATAGGTCCTGCGCTGTTTTCGATACTACTCATGAGTACAGTATCAATACTTTTTATTCGGTACCGTGTCCTTAGATACGCAACACGATAGTTTGCCAATGTTAGTCAGACCACTCAAACCTAGAAACACGATATCGCATCAAAAGTATGGATACAGTACTCAGGAGTAGAATCGAAAGAAAAGAAACGATACTTCAAAGTATCGAGTTTTTTCTCAAGGTCAGTCAAGATCTAATGAGGATTTCGGTATCGAATAGAAAGTTGCGATACTGTACTCATAAGTAGTGTGAATGATAAAACATAGTACTTGTAAAAGAATCGATAGCTCAAACTATTGAGTACTTTTTGAGTTTTTCTCAGGCAGGGCCTACATGGCGTAAGCTCTGCGAAAGTATCAATACTTCAAAGTATCGAGTACTTTTCTCAAGGTCAGTCACGATCTAATGAGAGTTTCGGTATCAAATAGAAGGTATCAAATCGATACTCTACTCGTAAGTAGTATTGATAAAAACCATAGTACTTGTAAAATAATCTATAATTTAAAGAATCAAGTCATTTATGAGTTTTTCTCAGGCAGGATCCGCAGGGCCTACGCGGCGTAGGTATTTTATTGTATCGAAAGAAAAGTATCGTACTCATAAAAATATTGAAAGAAAAGTATCTATACTTCAAATATCGAGAACCTTTAAAAAAAGTCTAATGAGGCACACGTAATTGAATAGAAAGTATCGATTCTGTACTAATGATTTTACCTCACCTTTTATGGACTCTTTTTTTCAAAGTATCGAAAATTTCAATTAATGAATCATTTTGTTTTGAAAAATAAATAGATATAGTTAGATAGTTTAAATTACTCCAAAAAATAAAACACCCTTATAATAACCTCCATTTCACTTATTTGTTTCTAAGATTTTCGCGAATCTCACTCATTGATTAAAACAACTTTTAGGATTATATCGCGTTTATTTATTATTTACTTATATTTATTTCCCGACGTTTCGAACTCTTTACAGAGATCATTCTCACGAGTATGAACAAAAAAGATTTTTTGTTCATACTCGTGAGAATTTTAATCCATTTCACTTTTTTACTCTTAAATTTGGAGACAATTTCTGAGATTTATTAGATACGATACTTAATGAAAAGTACTCATTGAGTAAAAGTATCGAATGCAAAGTATCGAGTACAAAAGTATCGGTATCGAAAGAAATAGTACTCGATACCATAAAGTATCGATACTTTTTTCGTGTCCCTACTCAGCGCTCACCAAACGTCCGCGTAAAATTGTAACAGCCGTAAGGCTAACAATTAGAAGTCATTCATAAAAAAAAAAAAAAAAAAAAAACAATATATGATTCAAGAAGATTCGAAACCACTTCGGACGTTTCATTTCAAACAACCTTGAGGATAGTAAACAAAAGTACTTAGTTCATTAGTTGTTCAAATACATTTCTTACTCATATAATATAGGCAAATTCCTTTTCTATGTAACTTTTAATATTGTTGTGTAACATTAGGCCCGAAGTAGGGATGTGAAATTTAACATAGAAAATCGCTTTTTAATTAATCTATTAATTAAAAAGCGATTTTCTATGTTAAATTTATTATTTAGTTACTACAATTGGCATTGCCAGATTTATTGTCAACATGGAAATATTGACGCCATCTACTTGTCGTCCTTTTAGTCGTAGACATTGTTCAAAAACAAAACCAAAAAAGACAACTTTAACAAAACTTTTAGTCTCGAAAAACTTCGTTTGAAAAATGAAGTTTTACCAACGAATAATTAATTACATATAGTCATTAATTATTCGTGAATTGATAATCGTTAATTTCAGCAGGCAGACATAATTAATGTCTGCCTGCCGAAATTATCGAAATTCGTGACACTAAGAAAAATTGTAAAATAGTCTTAAGGAACTTATGTCTGCAACCGTCCTAGTCATCACATAATTGTTGTTGGCTTTTGGTGGGATGGATGATATACCACTGATAAACCCCAGATGGTTTTTGTGGTATGTGACTAGAAAGGTCTCCATGTAATATTTAGTAATGTGGAAACAAAAAAATAAACAATACAAGAAAACATATAAACCAAAATCGATTTTTTTACTTTAAAAATCCATTATTTTTTCATATCCCTAATTAATACTGGTCTACCCTAAGCAAGTTGCTATTGGCTGAGCAGAATTGATCACTTGTTCAGAACGGCTAGTGCAATATTTGTTCCGCGATTCATTTTAACTGATCGTAATTTAGTAGCGATTTTCCTGTGTGCCAAAGAGGTAGTTATAAGCAGGTAATAAGGCTTGGATCTTTTTAACAATTTAAATTCAATTACGTTAGTGCTAAAGCAATTTGAACTCGCGCATCTTCCAATTGAGATCTATTGGAAAGTAATTTATTTTGCGATGTACGCGAGCAATGATTAAAAGTGATAATTTTTTTGATTTTCTTGCATGTTTGATTTAGTGGATTTTTTTTTATCTATAGGTTTTTTTGTACACCAATCTAATCATAGTAATTATTTTTATTACGCTTCTCACTTAATCGAATAGTTTTGTTTTATAAACGGATTAGCCAGTCTGATTATTGTGACCGATAAATACTGTCTAATATTAGTGTCAATTTAAAATAACAGATGGCGCTAGTATGAAAATTGACTCGCGCTATCATTGTGTATCGGCATCTTAGTATAGTTTAATGAACATTGGAACGATATGTGATTCAAGAAGATTCGAAACCACTGCGGACTAGGGATGTGACATTTAACATAAAAAATCGATTTTTAATTAATCGATTAATTTATTACTATGAAAAAATCGATTAATTAATAATCGATTTTATTTAAGAAAATAATCGATTTATTTAAATTATTCGATTTTTAAATTTTTGGGCAATATGTACAATTGGCATTGCCAGATTTATTGTCAACATGGAAATATTGACGCCATCTACTTGTCGTCTTTTTAGTCGTAGACATTGTTCAAAAACAAAAAAGACTATAAACTTCAACAAAACTTTTAGTCACGTAAAACTTCGTTTGAAAAATGAAGTTTTACCAATGAATAATTAATGACATTATTATATTTTAATAATGTCATTAATTATACGTTAATTGATAATCGTTAATTTCAGCAGGCAGACATAATTAATGCCGAAATTAACGAAATTCGTGACACACTACCTAAGAAAAATTGTAAAATAGTCTTAAGGATTATGTCTGCAACCGACCTAGTCATCACATAATTGTTGTTGGCTTTTGGTGGGTTGGATGATATACCACTGATAAACCCCAGATGATTTTTGTGGTATGTGACTAGAAAGGTCTCCATGTAATATTTAGTAATTTGGAAACAAAAAAAATAAACAATACAAGAAAACATATCAACTAAAATCGATTATTTTTTCACATCCCTAATTAATACTGGTCTACCCTAAGCAAGTTGCTATTGGCTGAGGAGAATTGATCACCTGTTCAGAACGGCTAGTGCAATATTTGTTCCGCGATTCATTGTATCTGATCGTAATTTAGTAGCGATTTCCCTTTGTGCCAAAGAGGTAGTTATAAGCAGGTAATAAGGCTTTTTAAAAGCTTTTATTTAGCTTGCACTGTATGTATGTATGTAAGTATGCATGTTCGGTGGAATCTTGAAACTCAATTTTGAAGTAGATATCTTCAACCGATTGAGCTGAAATTTTGTATACACGTTTACTTTGGATGACAATGCATGATATGTTGTGTGACATTATTCTATATCCAATATGGCGGACCACCCAAGATGGAGGAATGGATATTTTGAATGCATTTCTGCAATATGTGTATCAAATGAAAGGACTTATTGAGTGTAACTCAAAAAATAATATGACGTCATTCTAAATCCAATATGGTGGAATATCCAAGATGGAGGAAAACATAGTTTATGCTTCTATACAATATGGATATCAAATGAAAGGGCTAGATTGAGAGTAACTGAAAAAAATAATGTGACGTCATTCTAAATGCAATATGGCGGATTATCCAAGATAGAAGAACTGTTTTTTTAATATGGGTATCAAATGGAAGGGCTTGTTAATAGTAACTCGAAAAAAAAATATGACGTCACTCCAAATACAATACGGTGGACCATCCAAGATGACGGCATACATATTTTTGATGCATTTCTACAATATGGCTATGAATTAAAAATCATCATTGCGATTTAATGGAAAAGAAAGCTCTAAGCTGAAATTGAATAAGATGATCGCCTTATTGAAGAGCTGGACTGTTTGAAATTAAGCGGTAAACTAACTTGCAATAATGATGCGTTGAATGAAATGACACTAACCTAGCCAGCTATAACTAAAAATAAGAAAATAAATTAAAAGCAAAAATCCTTTTTAAAGAAGCTTTTACTTAAGCGCTCTAAAAATAAGAAAATAATATTTCCTTAAAAATTTCAAGTATCAACATAAGAGCCTCAGTATGTACAATTTATTTAATAATAAAAGCTTGTCGCGAGGTTTGGCGAGTTTAGGGACTATCAGTAGGTAATTAAATTGCAATAGATAATATAGTAAAGTTAGTAGATTAATTTACATGAGTGTTTTGCCCATTTCTTTTCATGACAACCTTACACTCAGAATCGTCCGTGCGTTTTTGTTCCAATGAGGCAATTTTCTCAAGCGCTCGTGTTTTAATATGTTATGCTTTAAATTTAATAATAAGTTAAATATCTGTATTTACGGACTATATTTAACTGTGTGTGAAGACCCAAGAAAATAAAGCTATTTTGATATGATTTGAAATTATAAAATTAGTACAGTTTATTTACAACTCGCGCGACAAGCTTTTATTATTATATAAATTGTACATACTGAGGCTCTAAGTTGATACTTGAAATTTTTAAGGAAATATTATTTTCTTATTGTTCGTTCTTAGTGTTCGTTATCCTTTTCGGAATCTTGATCTTGGCTCGTAGTCTCCTTGTCTGGACATCGCGTCCGAAATTAGATGCAGATAGTAGTGGATTCAGCTACGGGTATACGTATAGCGTAGCATCTCGAGTAGAATATTTGACTGCATCAAGCTCGAAACTGTCATGACTTCACACAAAGTGCGATATTACCCATAATTTACCTTTCTATCCCCTCGATTATTTCATATTTCTCCCCTCGATAGACAAGTGACAAAATTGTGATTATAGTACGGCAATAAATTATACGATGCTTTGCGGTATATTTGACGTGTTTATTTTCAAAACTTTCTTTTTTTCGAAAATTATCGTAATATACATATAACTACATATTATTATTTTTTGAAACCACTTAAATATTTTAACTTAAATACTTTTTTATACGGTTGAGTTTATAATTAATGCTTACTAGTTAAAATTTTATTTCATTATTATTTTTTATTTTAATTACGTGAATACTTACACCGAGTTGGAATTTTAAAGAAGGCTGCAAACATTTCTGAGTATTTTCGATTTTATTATTAGGTACTAAATAAAATCGGATGAAATAGATAATTGAGAAACCAAGGGAAGCCTTACCAAAAACATCTATAGCAGAGCCATTTACCCCTAAATGGCTCTCTAAATGGCCTTGTATTTGGACTTATATTAAGTACATATAGTTATATTATATTTGCTACTAGAGCTGAGTTTGGAAACCCGTGGACTTTTTTACCGACTTCAAAATAGGAGGTTCTCGCCGGCTATAATATTGCCGTTGAAAAATAAAATAATTTCTTTACTAGGATTCACTTTAAATTTAAAGGTTATACATAGTTTGTTATTCATCAATATTTAATTTTATCACACATAAATTCGGAAATGTCATTGGTGATTCTGAAGCTCGACCTTCAACCATTAGAATTTAGACCACTGAGTCGACTGAAGTAAATTTGAGATCTAATAGGTATATAAAAAACATTTTTTTTCCAATTGTTCCAATCGTCCAAATCGTTGTGGTTAAATAATTTACACGCAGTAACATAACTAAATACAAATATGAACTTTGGTTGTGATTTTTAACAAAAACAGACCACTTCGAATACTGTTTTTTTTGTGTAAATGTTAAACAAAGATTTGGCTAAAAGATATTCATCATAGTTATACATCTATATAAACTTTTTTTTGAAATCGTCTCGGTGGTTTAGCAGTCGAATTAAGAAGTCGTGGGATCGACTCCTGGTCTGAAGTCTGGTATTGTCGTTCACCAATACCAGACTTCTCGAAATTCTTTTCTGTAGTTGTGTGATAAAAATTTTTTTTATGCTCGCTACAGGAATTTTTGAAATTCTCTACTTAATAAGGTAAAATTAAGTTACGAAAAAAATCAAGTATTGGATGCACAGAATGATAACAAGAAGTTGTGGAAAGTAATTAAGAATATGACTAACACTGAGTTTTTCCTCGAATAATTATAATTTGCGTAGTTTCCTTATTTATGTTTCTTAATAGATAGTTCTATACATAATATATATTTATAGTATATATTATGTATTTAACTATAGTTATATACATACATACATAACTTTACGCCAAATCCCTTGCGGGGTAGGCAGAGATATATATGTATATAAATAAAGATTATCTATCTATACATAGATTGCTTCGGGGGAAAAACATAAATGTAATTGTTTCCAGACATTTTTAATGTATTGAAGTTATTTGATCGCGATAAAATTGTCTAGAATGATAACAAGAAGTTGTGGAAAGTAATTAAGAATATGACTAACACTGAGTTTTTACTCGAATGATTGACATGATTCTTTGCGCCTCCGGTAATGTTTGTTGGTTCCCGGCGACATTCAGCACGCACTTGCGGCCCCTTTTTTTTCAAATATGTATATTTTTTCAATATTTTGAATATCAGTGAGTAATCGACGCTTGAAGGTCACGCATTGTTTTTTGATTTGCATTGTACATAATAATATGTACTGCTAAAAGATGTTCACTAGTAAACGCTTTGTATGACGTTCGCTTATAATGACGTCTTTGTCTGTTCCCTTCGATGTCACTATAAACGGATTCAACTGTATACAGGGTGTTTCTTGGACCCTATTCTAACCACTTATATCTAGAATCTAGACACGCTTTGAAATCTAGATATCCTATAGAAAGTAAAAAAGGCAAAAAAAATTTTTTTTTACTTTTTTTACATAAATTATCCCTCAGAAATCTGAACCATGATCACCCTACTTATGACCTACGACAACTGAGTTCATTGTGACTTCTCGCCTAAAGTATTTCATTCATTTTTCCATTTCGATCATCAATAGGGTTGTCATCTCTAATTTTTAATAATTATGTGAAGTTACAAAAAAAATGTAAGCTGACTACATTCTGATCTTCTTTCTGATCATTCTTTAAGAAACCACATGGAATTACCATGAAACATAATCAGTAAATAGTTTTCGCTGCCTACACACTCTCATGTATTTGAGGCGTGAAGTTACACAAAAAAAGCTATCTGTATTCGGTTCGCAATAAGAAATCATATAAAATTACCATGAAACATAATCAATAAGTAATTTTCGCACATTGATGGAAGAGAGCTGGAGAATCAGCGATGACTTCCTTCTTATGCATGCTTCAGGAGGCTGGTCAACCGTTTGCACTCAAACGGTTCTTTTCACAGTCCCAACTCTGAAGGACGATCGAGTGACCGTGCGGATGTCCGTGTGGAACAGAATATTTTGGATCACTTTGCTGAAGATCCAACTAGAAGTACCAGAAAAGCCTCTGTCGTATTAGGTGTGTCTAAAATGAAAGTATGGAGAACTTTAAAAAAAGATAGTCAGCATCCTTACCATTACCAGCGCACACAAGAGCTGACAGAAACAGATTTTTTATTGAGAGTACGATTCTGTGAGTGGTATCGTAGTCAGGTTACTGCTGACCATATGTTTGCGTCTCGGGTTTTATGGTCTGATGAGGCTACCTTTACTCAATTTAAATTCAATTACGTTAGTGCTAAGTCAATTTGAACTCGCGCATCTTCCAATTGTGATCTATTGGAAAATAATTTATTTTGCGATGTACGCGAGCGATGATTAAAAGTGATAATTTTTTTGTTTTTCTTGCATGTTTGATTTAGTGGGTTTTTTTTTTATCTATAGGTTTTTTTTGTACACCAATCTAATCATAGTAATTATTTTTATTACGCTTCTCACTTAATCGAATAGTTTTGTTTTATAAACGGATTAGCCAGTCTGATTATTGTGACCGATAAATACTGTCTAATATTAGTGTCAATTTAAAATAACAGATGGCGCTAGTATGAAAATTGACTCGCGCTATCATTGTGTAACGGCATCTTAGTATAGTCTAAGGAACATTGGAACAATATAATATATTGTGATTCAAGAAGATTCGAAACCACTTCGGACGTTTCATTTTAAACTTTCCTGAGGATAGTAAACATGAGTAAGTACTAAGTAGTTCAAATACATTACCTACTCATATAATATGGGTAAATTCTAGGGATGTGACATTCAACATAAAAAATCGATTTTTAGTTAATCGATTAATTTGTTACTATGAAAAAATCGATTAATTAATAATCGATTTTATTTAAAAAAATAATCGATTTATTTAAATTAATCGATTTTTAAATTTTTGGGTAATATGTACAATTGGCATTGCCAGATTTATTGTCATCATGGAAATATTGACGCCATCTACTTGTTGTCCTTTTAGTCGTAGACATTGTTTAAAAACAAAACCAAAAAAGACTTCTATAAACTTCAACAAAACTTTTAGTCACGAATTAATGACATTATTATATTATAATAATGTCATTATCATCATCATCATCAGCCTTTAGAAGTCCACTGCTGGACGTAGGCCTCCCCCATAGAGCGCCACATCTGCCGGTCCTGTGCAACCTGCATCCATAGGCCTCCCGCGGATTTCACAAGGTCGTCTGTCCACCTGGTAGGGGGACGGCCTACTCCGCGTCGACCAGTTCGTGGTCGCCACTCGAGAACCTTTCTACCCTAGCGGTGATCGGTTCGTCGAGCGATGTGGCCAGCCCATCTCCACTTCATATGTCATCTACCAGTGATGACATATGGAGCTGAGACGTGGTCTCTAAATGTTGGTCTCATAACGAAGCTCAAGGCAAATCGAAGGTGAGTGATGTATTCGCCATTGATGTTGATGCCTAGTCCAGACCAATCCAAGAGCTTGAATATGTCCTCCAATGCAGCGGTGAACAGCTTCGGGGAAATTACGTCCCCTTGTCCGACACCTTTCTGCAATGGAATGGGATTCGTACTCCCAGTCCCAATCCGGACTGACATAGTGGCGTTTCTATACAAACACTGCAGCACTTCGATATACCGATAGTCAATTTGGCATCTCTGGAGGGACTGCAGCACTGCCCAAGTTTCGACGGAATCAAAGGCTTTCTCATAGTCCACAAATGCCAGGCACAAAGGCTGATTATACTCCTCGGTCTTTTGTATAATTTGGCGTAGTGTGTGTATGTGGTCTATGGTACTATAGCTTTTACGGAAACCGGCTTGTTCGGGAGGCTGGAAGTCGTCAAGCCTGCGCGAGAGTCGATTTGTAATGACCCTCGTGAACAGCTTATAGACATGGGTCAGAAGCGAGATGGGTCTATAATTTTTCAAGCGGGTTGTATCACCCTTTTTGAAATATAACACCACGACGCTCCTGGTCCACGCCTCTGGAACGTCGCCCCCGAGCATGACAGAATTAAAAAGTTTCTGAAGGGCCTAAAGGATCGGTGTACCACCCGCCTTCAGAAGTTCGGTAGTAATTCCATCGTCACCCGGTGCCTTTCCGTTCTTTAGCTGCTTGAGAGCCATTCTGATCTCGTACAGATTGACATCCGGGATGTCTTCGCTGTAGTGCCGAATTAGCTTGGATCTGGGATCTCGAGCCAAGCCGACAGCAGGAGTTTGTGTAGACTCATACAACTGTCTATAAAACTTGTGAACCTCTCCCAGAATCTCATCTTTGGAAGAAACAACGACGCCGTTATCCTTCTTCAATTTAGTCAATTGACTCTGCCCATTAGTCAGATCTTTTGCGAATACTTTAGAGCCTTGGTTTCGCTCTATAGCTTCTCGTATCCGCTGGGTGTTATATTTGCGAAAATCGCGTCGTACATTTTTCGAGATCTGCCTATTTAGCTGCCTGAGTTTGGACCAATCGGCCGAAGACTGCGTCGAAATTTTTGTCTCTCCTGCATGATCCTGAGATTGTGTCATTAATTATTCGTTAATTGGTAATCGTAAATTTCAGCAGGCAGACATAATTAATGCCGAAATTGACGAAATTCGTGACACACGTAAGAAAAATTGTAAAATAGTCTTAAGGAACTTATGTCTGTAACCGACCTAGTCATCACATAATTATTGTTGCCTTTGGGGGGGATGGATGATATACCACTGATAAACCCCAGATGGTTTTTGTGGTATGTGACTAGAAAAGTCTCCATGTAATCTTTAGTAATTTGGAAATAAACAATAAAAGAAAACATATCAACCAAATGTCGGCTAATAAAATAGTATTATTCATTGACTTAATGAATAACAAACTGTTTCAAAGGTATAGAAGGAATGCGGTCATAGATGGCGTTAAAAATAACATTATGGAGAAAGTATTCTTTAGTAGTTTTCGTTACGGGCCAGAAGACCAAACCTAATAACGGGGAGTTGCAGATGAAAAAAAATCGATAATATGTAATTGAATGATTAATAAAATAATCGATTATTAATCGATTAGTCATATAAAAATATTCGCAAATTAAAATCGATTTTTTTACTTTAAAAAAAAAGAACTTACTTTTAAAATTTTTAATCGATTATTTCAAAGTAAATTCCTTTTCTATGTAACTTAATATTGTTGTGTAACTTTAGGCCCGAAGTCGAGCGCAGCAGTTATTATGCCCTGTCGATTTTGCGGTTTTATAATTTTTTTGGTGTAACATGACTTGGGTAGTTATAAGTGTAAAACCAATGCAATTACGTAAAATTATTTCACAATAGTTTAACAGAATTTTTAAAGAATGTCTTGTAGTAGACACACACATACACTGACAATTTAGTATTATCAATTTTGATGCATTGTACTTTTATAGATTAAAATAAATAATTTATTTTTGCGTAGTTACAATTGTTTGGCGCGCTCGTCATTAATTATGTAGAATGTTCTATTAATACTAGGGATGTGAAATTTTACATAAAAAATCGATTATTAATTAATCGATTAATTTATTACTATGAAAAAATTGATTAATTAATAATCGATTTTATTTAAGAAAATAATCGATTTATTTAAATTAATCGATTTTTAAATTTTTGGGCAATATGTACAATACTACAATTGGCATTGCCAGATTTATTGTCAACATGGAAATATTGACGCCATCTACTTGTCGTCCTTTTAGTCGTAGACATTGTTCAAAAACAAAACCAATTAACAAAACTCTTAGCCACGAAAAACTTCGTTTGAAAAGTGAAGTTTTACCAAGGAATAATTAATTAAATATAGTCATTAATTATTCGTGAATTGATAATCGTTAATTTCAGCAGGCAGACATAATTAATGTCTGCCTGCCGAAATTATCGAAATTCGTGACACACTAACTAAGAAAAATTGTAAAATAGTCTTAAGGAACTTATGTCTGCAACCGATCTAGTCATCACATAATTGTTGTTGGCTTTTGGTGGGATGGATGATATACCACTGATAAACCCCAGATGGTTTTTGTGGTATGTGACTAGAAAGGTCTCCATGTAATATTTAGTAATTTCGAAACAAAAAAAAATAAACAATACAAGAAAACATATCAACCAAAATCGATTTTTTTACTTTAAAAAATCGATTTTTTTTTCATATCCCTAATTAATACTGGTCTACCCTAAGCAAGTTGCTATTGGCTAAGGAGAATTGATCACTTGTTCAGAACGGCTAGTGCAATATTTGTTCCGCGATTCATTGTATCTGATCTTAATTTAGTAGCGATTTCCCTGTGTGCCAAAGAGGTAGTATAAGCAGGTAATAAGGCTTGGATCTTTTTAACAATTTAAATTCAATTACGTTAGTGCTAAGTCAATTTGAACTCGCGCATCTTCCAATTGTGATCTATTGGAAAATAATTTATTTTGCGATGTACGCGAGCGATGATTAAAAGTGATAATTTTTTTGTTTTTCTTGCATGTTTGATTTAGTGGGTTTTTTTTATCTATAGGTTTTTTTTTGTACACCAATCTAATCATAGTAATTATTTTTATTACGCTTCTCACTTAATCGAATAGTTTTGTTTTATAAACGGATTAGCCAGTCTGATTATTGTGACCGATAAATACTGTCTAATATTAGTGTCAATTTAAAATAACAGATGGCGCTAGTATGAGAATTGACTCGCGCTATCATTGTGTAACGGCATCTTAGTATAGTCTAAGGAACATTGGAACAATATAATATATTGTGATTCAAGAAGATTCGAAACCACTTCGGACGTTTCATTTTAAACTTTCCTGAGGATAGTAAACATGAGTAAGTACTAAGTAGTTCAAATACATTACCTACTCATATAATATGGGTAAATTCCTTTTCTATGTAACTTAATATTGTTGTGTAACTTTAGGCCCGAAGTCGAGCGCAGCAGTTATTATGCCCTGTCGATTTTGCGGTTTTATAATTTTTTTGGTGTAACATGACTTTTGGGTAGTTATAAGTGTAAAACCAATGCAATTACGTAAAATTATTTCACAATAGTTTAACAGAATTTTTAAAGAATGTCTTGTAGTAGACACACACATACACTGACAATTTAGTATTATCAATTTTGATACATTGTACTTTTATAGATTAAAATAAATAATTTATTATTGCGTAGTTACAATTGTTTGGCGCGCTCGTCATTAATTAGGTAGAATGTTCTATTAATACTAGGGATGTGAAATTTTACATAAAAAATCGATTATTAATTAATCAATTAATTTATTATTATGAAAAAATCGATTAATTAATAATCGATTTTATTTAAGAAAATAATCGATTTATTTAAATTAATCGATTTTTAAATTTTTGGGCAATATGTACAATACTACAATTGGCATTGCCAGATTTATTGTCAACATGGAAATATTGACGCCATCTACTTGTCGTCCTTTTAGTCGTAGACATTGTTCAAAAACAAAACCAATTAACAAAACTTTTAGCCACGAAAAACTTCGTTTGAAAAGTGAAGTTTTACCAAGGAATAATTAATTACATATAGTCATTAATTATTCGTGAATTGATAATCGTTAATTTCAGCAGGCAGACATAATTAATGTCTGCCTGCCGAAATTATCGAAATTCGTGACACACTAACTAAGAAAAATTGTAAAATAGTCTTAAGGAACTTATGTCTGCAACCGATCTAGTCATCACATAATTGTTGTTGGCTTTTGGTGGGATGGATGATATACCACTGATAAACCCCAGATGGTTTTTGTGGTATGTGACTAGAAAGGTCTCCATGTAATATTTAGTAATTTCGAAACAAAAAAAAATAAACAATACAAGAAAACATATCAACCAAAATCGATTTTTTTACTTTAAAAAATCGATTTTTTTTTCATATCCCTAATTAATACTGGTCTACCCTAAGCAAGTTGCTATTGGCTGAGGAGAATTGATATCACTTGTTCAGAACGGCTAGTGCAATATTTGTTCCGCGATTCATTGTATCTGATCTTAATTTAGTAGCGATTTCCCTGTGTGCCAAAGAGGTAGTATAAGCAGGTAATAAGGCTTGGATCTTTTTAACAATTTAAATTCATATACGTTAGTGCTAAGTCAATTTGAACTCGCGCATCTTCCAATTGTGATCTATTGGAAAATAATTTATTTTGCGATGTACGCGAGCGATGATTAAAAGTGATAATTTTTTTGTTTTTCTTGCATGTTTGATTTAGTGGTTTTTTTTTATCTATAGGTTTTTTTTTGTACACCAATCTAATCATAGTAATTATTTTTATTACGCTTCTCACTTAATCGAATAGTTTTGTTTTATAAACGGATTAGCCAGTCTGATTATTGTGACCGATAAATACTGTCTAATATTAGTGTCAATTTAAAATAACAGATGGCGCTAGTATGAGAATTGACTCGCGCTATCATTGTGTAACGGCATCTTAGTATAGTTTAAGGAACATTGGAACGATATGTGATTCAAGAAGATTGGAAACCACTGCGGACGTTTCATTTCAAACAACCTTGAGGATAGTAAACAAGAGTAAGTACTAAGTTGTTCAAATACATTACCTACTCATATAATATGGGTAAATTCCTTTTCTATGTAACTTAATATTGTTGTGTAACTTTAGGCCAGTGCTGCCAACTCTACCAACTTTTCGGTAGATCTACCAACTTTTAGTGTCGTAGTCAAACCTACCACCTTGTACCAAAAATCTACCAACTTTTAAAGTTTTCAAAAATCCCAAATCAAACCTCCATGAAAATAATATTGAAACTATAATTTTTTTTTCATTTTTCGTAATCTTTCTCTTGCTTTTTTACCCTTTGATGGATCCATCGAATTTACTCGAAAATAGAGGGCGTTACAGGTTGATGTACAGGTCATATCATGGCGGCTTAATAAAAAAAAAAACAAAACAAACATCATGGCGGCGTTAGATGATCTAACGCCGCCAAGAATCAAAGTTATTGAATATTATTATTTAATCATTTCTGTGATCTGAAAAGATCTATTTTCTATTTTGAGATTAATTTTATTGGATGTTGTCAATGTTTAATTAAACCTAGTTTTACAACATTAATATTAGTTACTACTATCTGTAAGTGACTTATAAACTATGCTTTGGTTGAAGTCATAGACTCATAATTATTCGTTTTTCAATTATGACTATTTTCTATTGATATTTTGAATATTAGCGGTCTGTAATTCTGTTTTATCATTAGATTTCTAATAAAAATAGTTCAAATATGTCTCATCCAATCGAAAAGTAAATTAAGGATGCCAGATTCTTATTGGAGGGTCTCTAAAAGACTTGAAAAGTATGGGTGGTAGATCTACCAACTTTTCATAGTAGGGTTTGTTGGAAACTACCAACTTGTAGAACCCTATCTCCCACCTTGACGAATTTCGAGTTGGTAACGCTGCTTTAGGCCCGAAGTCGAGCGCAGCAGTTATTATGACATGGGTCGTATCGCCTTTTTGGAGTACCGTATCTATAATAGATTTAGATTTTCAATATCCGATATTCCGATATCGGAACTATATATTAAAATACATAGATATTCAAATATCTAGGAGATATTAAAAAATCTGAATCTAAGAATACCAGCATTTTGATTCTGTTAGTCAAATACCCATATTGCCTTTCCGCTAGGGATGTGACATTTAACATAAAAAATCGATTTTTAATTAATCGATTAATTTATTACTATGATAAAATCGATTAATTAATAATCGATTTTATATAAGAAAATAATCGATTTATTTAAATTATTCGATTTTTAAATTTTTGGGCAATATGTACAATTGGCATTGCCAGATTTATTGTCAACATGGAAATATTGACGCCATCTACTTGTCGTCTTTTTAGTCGTAGACATTGTTCAAAAACAAAAAAGACTATAAACTTCAACAAAACTTTTAGTCACGTAAAACTTCGTTTGAAAAATGAAGTTTTACCAATGAATAATAAATGACATTAATTATACGTTAATTGATAATCGTTAATTTCAGCAGGCAGACATAATTAATGCCGATATTAACGAAATTCGTGACACACTACCTAAGAAAAATTGTAAAATAGTCTTAAGGATTATGTCTGCAACCGACCTAGTCATCACATAATTGTTGTTGGCTTTTGGTGGGTTGGATGATATACCACTGATAAACCCCAGATGGTTTTTGTGGTATGTGACTAGAAAGGTCTCCATGTAATATTTAGTAATTTGGAAACAAAAAAAAATAAACAATACAAGAAAACATATCAACCAAAATCGATTATTTTTTCACATCCCTAATTAATACTGGTCTACCCTAAGCAAGTTGCTATTGGCTGAGGAGAATTGATCACCTGTTCAGAACGGCTAGTGCAATATTTGTTCCGCGATTCATTGTATCTGATCGTAATTTAGTAGCGATTTCCCTTTGTGCCAAAGAGGTAGTTACTCGTATAAGCAGGTAATAAGGCTTGGATCTTTTTAAAAGCTTTTATTTAGCTTGCACTGTATGTATGTATGCATGTTCGGTGGAATCTTGAAACTCAATTTTGAAGTAGATATCTTCAACCGATTGAGCTGAAATTTTGTATACACGTTTACTTTGGATGACAATGCATGATATGTTGTGTGACATTATTCTATATCTAATATGGCGGACCACCCAAGATGGAGGAATGGATATTTTGAATGCATTTCTGCAATATGTGTATCAAATGAAAGGACTTATTGAGTGTAACTCAAAAAATAATATGACGTCATTCTAAATCCAATATGGTGGAATATCCAAGATGGAGGAAAACATAGTTTATGCTTCTATACAATATGGATATCAAATGAAAGGGCTAGATTGAGAGTAACTGAAAAAAATAATGTGACGTCATTCTAAATGCAATATGGCGGATTATCCAAGATAGAAGAACTGTTTTTTTAATATGGGTATCAAATGGAAGGGCTTGTTAATAGTAACTCGAAAAAAAAATATGACGTCACTCCAAATACAATACGGTGGACCATCCAAGATGACGGCATACATATTTTTGATGCATTTCTACAATATGGCTATGAATTAAAAATCATCATTGCGATTTAATGGAAAAGAAAGCTCTAAGCTGAAATTGAATAAGATGATCGCCTTATTGAAGAGCTGGACTGTTTGAAATTAAGCGGTAAACTAACTTGCAATAATGATGCGTTGAATGAAATGACACTAACCTAGCCAGCTATAACTAAAAATAAGAAAATAAATTAAAAGCAAAAATCCTTTTTAAAGAAGCTTTTACTTAAGCGCTCTAAAAATAAGAAAATAATATTTCCTTAAAAATTTCAAGTATCAACATAAGAGCCTCAGTATGTACAATTTATATAATAATAAAAGCTTGTCGCGAGGTTTGGCGAGTTTAGGGACTATCAGTAGGTAATTAAATTGCAATAGATAATATAGTAAAGTTAGTAGATTAATTTACATGAGTGTTTTGCCCATTTCTTTTCATGACAACCTTACACTCAGAATCGTCCGTGCGTTTTTGTTCCAATGAGGCAATTTTCTCAAGCGCTCGTGTTTTAATATGTTATGCTTTAAATTTAATAATAAGTTAAATATCTGTATTTACGGACTATATTTAACTGTGTGTGAAGACCCAAGAAAATAAAGCTATTTTGATATGATTTGAAATTATAAAATTAGTACAGTTTATTTACAACTCGCGCGACAAGCTTTTATTATTATATAAATTGTACATACTGAGGCTCTAAGTTGATACTTGAAATTTTTAAGGAAATATTATTTTCTTATTGTTCGTTCTTAGTGTTCGTTATCCTTTTCGGAATCTTGATCTTGGCTCGTAGTCTCCTTGTCTGGACATCGCGTCCGAAATTAGATGCAGATAGTAGTGGATTCAGCTACGGGTATACGTATAGCGTAGCATCTCGAGTAGAATATTTGACTGCATCAAGCTCGAAACTGTCATGACTTCACACAAAGTGCGATATTACCCATAATTTACCTTTCTATCCCCTCGATTATTTCATATTTCTCCCCTCGATAGACAAGTGACAAAATTGTGATTATAGTACGGCAATAAATTATACGATGCTTTGCGGTATATTTGACGTGTTTATTTTCAAAACTTTCTTTTTTTCGAAAATTATCGTAATATATAACTACATATTATTATTTTTTGAAACCACTTAAATATTTTAACTTAAATACTTTTTTATACGGTTGAGTTTATAATTAATGCTTACTAGTTAAAATTTTATTTCATTATTATTTTTTATTTTAATTACGTGAATACTTACACCGAGTTGGAATTTTAAAGAAGGCTGCAAACATTTCTGAGTATTTTCGATTTTATTATTAGGTACTAAATAAAATCGGATGAAATAGATATTTGAGAAACCAAGGGAAGCCTTACCAAAAACATCTATAGCAGAGCCAAAATGGCACCCCTAAATGGCTCAAAATAATTTCTTTACTAGGATTCACTTTAAATTTAAAGGTTATACATAGTTTGTTATTCATCAATATTTAATTTTATCACACATAAATTCGGAAATGTCATTGGTGATTCTGAAGCTCGACCTTCAACCATTAGAATTTAGACCACTGAGTCGACTGAAGTAAATTTGAGATCTAATAGGTATATAAAAAACATTTTTTTTTTAAATTGTTCGAATCGTTGTGGTTAGATAATTTACACGCAGTAACATAACTAAATACAAATATGAACTTTGGTTGTGATTTTTAACAAAAACAGACCACTTACAGAATACCGTTTTTTTGCGTAAATGTTAAACAAAGATTTGGCTAAAAGATATTCATCATAGTTATACATCTATATAAACTTTTTTTTGAAATCGTCTCGGTGGTTTAGCAGTCGAATTAAGAAGTCGTGGGATCGACTCCTGGTCTGAAGTCTGGTATTGTCGTTCACCAATACCAGACTTCTCGAAATTCTTTTCTGTAGTTGTGTGGTAAATATTTTTTTTTATACTCGCTACAGGAATTTTTGAAATTCTCTACTTAATAAGGTAAAATTAAGTTACGAAAAAAATCAAGTATTGGATGCACAGAATGATAACAAGAAGTTGTGGAAAGTAATTAAGAATATGACTAACACTGAGTTTTTCCTCGAATAATTATAATTTGCGTAGTTTCCTTATTTATGTTTCTTAATAGATAGTTCTATACATAATATATATTTATAGTATATATTATGTATTTAACTATAGTTATATACATACATACATAACTTTACGCCAAATCCCTTGCGGGGTAGGCAGAGATATATATGTATATAAATAAAGATTATCTACCTATACATAGATTGCTTCGGGGAAAAACATAAATGTAATTGTTTCCAGACATTTTTAATGTATTGAAGTTATTTGATCGCGATAAAATTGTCCAGCGCAAAACAAAGCATAGCTTTATAGACGATTTTTTATGAATATAAGGACGTCACACTTGATCAAATTAATTACTGTTCAGTTAGTATTGTAATCTGATACTAACGAAGTTAGTTCAAATTTAATGTAAAGTGTTGAAGAATGTAACCAACTCAACGTAACAAATATGTTCCTTATTTATTTATTTTCGCATGCCTTCTCTCATTTAAATCAATGTCAAGCCGTGACTAATATACTAACATCTGTTATGAAAACCCAACAACGCGATTCCCATAGCTCGAGGCGTTCAAGTTAACACAGAGCCCGACGCACGAGGTCGATATACTTACTCGCTACATTTTTTGCTGATTTAACGCGCAGCAAGTTTTAAATGTTTTACCAACCTTTTGTTTTTAAACGGTTTTATTTAGCTCACCCCGTTTGTTTTATTCTTGGGTCAAATTTACTAATTCAAATTTCACCCTCTTCCTGTCAACCGATTAATCTGAAATTTTGTATACACTTTGGATTTTGGTGACAATATAATTATGTTTATTCATTATCTTTTTCACATAATTAATATGAGAAATTTCATCGCACAGTTGTTATTTTTGAAAAACAATAATACAGGTAGTTATTTAAAAAATATATACAGTAGAATCCGTTTATTATGACTCTGCCTATATTGACCATCCGTTTATTATGACTTACTTACACTACGAAGTTTGGTTTTCATATAAAAATCTTTAAAAACCTTCGGATATAATGAATCCCCTTACAGTGTCATGTTGCTTATTATTACTTATATTTACTAAGTTATTACCGTTTAAAATGACCGACATGATTCTTTGCGCCTCCGGTAATGTTTGTTGGTTCCCGGCAACATTCAGCACGCACTTGCGGCCCCCTTTTTTTTTCAAATATGTATATTTTGAATATCAGTGAGTAATCGACGCTTGAAGGTCACGCATTGTTTTTTGATTTGCATTGTACATAATAATATGTACTGCTAAAAGATGTTCACTAGTAAACGCTTTGTATGACGTTCGCTTATAATGACGTCTTTGTCTGTTCCCTTCGATGTCACTATATACGGATTCAACTGTATATAAAATAAAATAAAAATATATAATTAATCCAGTGTGCATTAAAATGCTTAGTCTTTCTTGTAGTAACAAAATGTTGAAGTAAAGTTATGTGTGATAAATATTGATGACTGCCAACTTTGTGCCCGGTGTATGGCAATAGGTTTTCTACCCGAAGGTGTAGGTAGTGGCTGTTAAGCCTCGACTCGCCGTTCTATTGACGTCCCAAATGGAATAGGTGGCGCACCTATTGCCATACCGGGCATAAAGTTTTTAGTCATCGATATTTATCACGTGAGCCAGGATTCGAACCGAGGTGCTTATTCTGAAGAACCTAAAAATGTGCACACTGCCTATTCGTAGTGTGTGAAAGGATGATGCTGAATTATAACAGCTCATGAATTTAGTAAATTACGTAGTTTTACTTTATTAATTATACGAAGACCCTTCAGTTTTATTTATCAGTGGTAGAGCTAATGAAAATAGCACGATCTCTCTGAATATCGACATAGAGTGGCTGAAGTCGCGTTTTGCTCGGTGATAGAGATATCAGGAGGTCCAACCTGTTACCCTCTACCCTATCACCCTACCACACTTATGACCCCTTCCTTATCACAATTTAAAGACCGGCAATGCAACTGTAACACTGTGACTTACTTTTATATGCTATGAATTGATTATGCTTGTATGGAGCTTTACTGACCAACTGCCATTTCAGCTAGACCGGTCTGTGCAGTCCATTCTAGATTCCGGTAAAAAGCACTTGTTGTACCAGATCGTTAGTATATGTTATACTTAAATAGACAATATTAAATTAACAGTCTCAGTGGTCCACTGGACAAGCACCCCGCTTCTGAATCAAGAATTCGTCGGTTCGCATCCGGGCTCACACCAATGACTTATCGAATTGAGAAAATAATTACTGAATTGAAAACTAACTTCTATTTTCGAAGTCGGTCAATCAATATCAATGACTCAAAACTTTGTGCCCGGTGTATGGCAATAGTTCGCCACCCATTCATATATACCAACCAATCAAGAGAGCTTCAGGCCAGAATAACAACAATCAGCCACGATTGTTGTTATTCTTTGAAATAACCATTCAACAGAGTTGACAGATAGAGACATATCTGATATCGAATGCAAACCGACCAAATGAGAATCTCGCGATTGCCCATGATAAGGGAATACAGGAATTGATGACGTCATCGTATCATAAAAAACCGCAATAAATCAGCTCACACGTCAGTGCCCAAGTACTTTGTTTCCTCCATCACAATCAATTGAGGCATTTTCCTTAACGTTCAGTCAAGGCTGATGTACCGCAAATGTTGCAGTGATGGCAGGAAGTGTCAAATTGCGTTAGAACAATTTAAAATTGCAATACGTAGTTCTGTAGGTAGTTTTCAGATCGACCTCACACCCGAGTAAATAACTAACTAGCTTGAATGAATATTCAAATTTTCACGTAAATAAATATAAAAATCATTCGGTAGTATCGACTTTGGATATAGGTATATAGATATAATTTCGAGAGCGTCTTGTTTTTAATAACCATTTATGACAGATGTCCAGAAATACAATCAAATAGAAATAACCCGCAACTAGATGTCTATGTACAGTTTTTAATCGCGGTATGCAAATTTTCTTTTCTTCGTTGGTTTATATAAACCGGTTTATTTATATTCTGGTGTTATATATTACTTACTATACCCGCGAGGGTGCGTTTAACGCGTTAAACGCTTTTGCAAGAGACATTAGAAGTTCCAATTAAAAAAATACCACCGTTCAAGTCCGTGTTCAAAAGCAATGTTTTTAAGTATTATTGCTTAACAGATTTGGCCCGGTGTATGGATGTGTGTGGGTTCTCCAGTTCCTAGGGCAATAATTGCCACCTATTCGAATGCAATGAGATATTTCATTCAGCAGGACGGAGTAGCACTATGTGCCTGTTTACTACACCTTCGCGTATTATATTTATAGTTGTTAATGAGCAGATATAATGCCTACATCAATCACATACATATAATCTCGATAGTATTATTATCATCACTTTAACCATAGTTTTATCGTAATCGGAATCGATAATACAAAAAAATGATAATGAATTTTTACTGATTGCCATTCAGTATCTAAAGACTTTTTGAAATTATTATTTAAGTTAGTTATATATTTAAGTCATATTATTGATAAATAATATATAAGTATATAGTACGTAATTAATATTATCGGTCATCTCCAATTGTCTGATTGAGGAAAAAATATGTTGTAACGTTTCGTTTTCAATATTTCAAAGCGATTAAGATCAAGTCTGGCCATAACTTCGGCTATTAAACGGGAGGAGGTAGATAAAACTGTTAACATAACATAATGCCTTTTTCTACCCGGAGGTGTAGGCAGCAGCTGTTAAACCTCGACTCGCCGAATCGTAACGTCCCAAATGCGAAGCGTGTAAGAAGCGCTCTCTTTGCCCACCCCTTAACGGATTTGGCGTGAAGTTATGCATGTATGTAGTATGTTATACCCGTTAATACCGATCTGCGTTGAAATCAGTATAAATAATAATATCTGGGACACAATACACACAGCGCCCTCTAGTTCCAAGCTAAGCAACTAAATGCTTGTGTTATGGAAATTAGATAACGGATATTAATACATAAATACTTTTCTTTTGTAAATACATACTTATAATACATAGAAAAATACCCAGACGCCACACAAATATTCGTGTTTGTAACAAATATTTGTGCTCGGGTGGGAATCGAACCCCCGACCTCATTGCTGCAGCCGGTAGTGTTACCAATGCGCCACGAGGCCCAAATAAATAATAATAATATCGTAAATAAATTGCGTACGTATGGAAGTAGCTACTTACCACCACCCTTTGTGACATTGGACGATTGTTACATCATTAGTATTAAAATTGTACTTAGCAACTTGTTTTACATAAAAATCCTTGATTTGATTTGTAGTCGCTAGATTATATTTTTTAATCCTTCAACTATCAGTTTCTTTACATTTCCCGAATATCCATTTTCGATAAAATATTTCTGCTACCAATTTAATCATAGTTATTATTGTTTACAGGCAGCGAGATGCCGGTGAAGGATGGCGTCAAGCGGCCCCTGGTCGGCGTCATAGACGATGGAACAAAGACTGTCAGATTTGTGGTAAGTTGCACAGTAGTATCATCCCTTAACCGACTATTTAATAATGATGTAAGGGCGTGGAAAGGGCGGTAAACTCACCACATTTTTACATAAATAGAAATTCCCTGCTGCCGTATCCTTATTCCATTTTACACATAATAAACGTTGATAAAGCAACAGCATAACACAAGCAGGTTCTGGAGGAAGGTGATGTTAGGAGCCTCAAAAATCGACGCGCGTGCATGAAAAGAGTTATGAAAGTCAACGAAGTGAGTGAGGTGTGTAAGAATAGTGCCTTATGGCGCTCAGTTCTCTCTGCCTACCCCGCAAGGGATTTGGCGTGAAGTTATGTATGTATGTATGTAGATGACTCACTCACTTGAGTAGGAAGAGGTACCAATAACACGTAAAATCCTGTTTGTAACCCGTTTTCAACCGTGACTATGTCATTGGTAGGTACTATTTGTAGGGATTGAAGCTGTGACTAGATTTAAATTATTTAACTATCTATATTAAAATCGTTAAGAGTAATGATGACAGACATACATTGACGGGCCTCGTGTTGCATTGGTGAAACAACCGACTGGAGAATCGAGGTCGACGGGTTCGATTCCCACTCGAGTACAACAAATATTTACGATAACCATGAATGTTTGCATGGCGTCTTGGTGTTTTTTCTACGTATTATAAGTATGTTTAAATTGAAATATGTATGTATTAATATTCCCTCTCCATAACACAAGCATTTAGTTGCTTAGCTTGTAAAGCTAGAGGGCGCTGTGTGTACCTATTGTGTCCGAAAATATAAATGAAATATACCTATGTTTCTTATAGCAGTGTTAGTACATACATACGGCGGTAATTGCCGGATAAAAATAGCCTCAGTCGGTTATGGTATTTATTTACTGTATGAGCCTCACGAGACGCACTTTCTTTTCTGATCGTCACATGGCCGATGCCAAACTGAGGGCGGCAATTAATAACATGTTTGTTTGCTAATTATAATTTAAATTCACTATACGTTAATACGACTGTAACATATTATTAATTTAATATTGTAATATCAATAATTTATTAATAAGGGTAATCATCGAAACGGTCGGTTCCGTTTGTGACCGCGTTCACCTTTTTTTTTAAATTTCTCATTTGCTTATTTTATCCGGAACAGACAAATTTAATAAAAAAATAAAATACGATATTTTTTCATAGCGCTTGATATTTACTTAACAGTCAACTGTAATTTTCGTTATTGTAATATGGTAAAGAGACAATTTTAATTCGCGTGTATATATATACAGCGTGTCTATTTATTGTTCTAAAGCATTGACCTATATGATATAGACTTGTAGTAACCTTCTAAAAGTGTGACCACCGGCCATAAGTCTACAGGCTTATGCGAAGCTTATGTCAATTCAGTCATCTGTCAGACGCGAGCCGAATAACAATAGGTACAAAATGGGTAAATGCGTAGTAAAAGAGTGCGATTCAAGATCGGAAACCCATAAGAAATTAACCGGAATTACTTTCCACACGTAATATTAATGTTTACATTAATATTAAAATACAGTAAAATAGATAAAATGTTGAATTTTCATAATTAGCTTCAGTGATACCACTAAAAACTTAGTTTTAGTTTCCCACTTTTGTGGGAGAGTTATTAATTTATGGAAAAGGAGATTTTAAATATTTTTTGTTATAATAATAACGCTGCAGGGTGCCTAAAGATGCAGCACGCCACGGCGTGCTGCATCTTGTCACGACAAGTGGGTGAAAATTATCCGATTGCTGAGAAAAGAAACTGACTGGCTACCTACACCCGGGAGATCATTTATCGTCATTTCAAGTTGATCATTCGCTTATATTAATAAATGCCATAATTAATAAATACTTAAAAATAAGATTGTATCACGAAAGCAAATTATTCACTCAGACTTATAAAAAAGAGACTAAAAGGCAATTTTATACAAAACTTAGTAGTGTATAATCAATAATTGCAACACAATCCCCCTTGGTAAGTCTGGTTGTTAGACTTTCTGGCTTCTGACTACCCGTAACGACTACCAAAGATGTTCAAATGACAGCCGGGACCCACCAATTTAACGTGCCTTCCGAAACACGGAGGAACTCGTCATGATAAGATGGTCACCCATCTACGGACCGACCGCGCCAAGCGTTGCTTAACTTTAGGGACCGTACCCATACTACGTGACCCGTTTAGGGGGGGGGGGGAGCGGAGTCTTTAAAATACTACGGTTAGTCACAGGACCGGGGGTTGGCTCAGGTTTTTGTCACGTAGTCGATTTTAATGAGAGAAATCTCGTAATTTTTCGACCTAGATGAATATTAATGTGATTAAACAGAAAATAATTGTTGTGTTCGTAAATTAAGTTACTGTAAGTTACATACTGTACAGCAATATGTTTTCACAATTAAAGTTGTTCTTTTTCATAATACATAATTCACCAGTAATTTAAGTATGTATGCAGTCTTATCCAATAAAGAGCCAAATAATAAATTTTTTTCGATTTTTGCCTGTGAAATGAATAAAAATCATAATTATGAATTACTACGTGAAAGCTAAAGGGGGAGGGGGGGATCTTGGCATATACTACGAGTGGTCACCGATGGGAGGGAGGGGTCGAAAAATCTTAAAAAATAGGTCACGTAGTATGGGTATGTTCCCTTAAGATCGATCGACCCGTGCGGCTGTTAGGCCCTGTCCACGTTAAATACAATAATTCCCTTTCAATATAATGAATGTAAGTACATTATTTTACTACTCAAGCGTTTTCACTATTTTGTGTATCAGTACCTAATTACACACACTGTACACCTTACCTACAGCGGTTTAAATCGCTGCTCTAAGGCAGGTGTACACAATTAGGTACAGATGAGTGTGATCCAATTTTTTTCGGAACAGCCGATCTAGTACGGAGTACACAGAGATCGTTGATCCATTCATTATTTCAGTTATCTTGTAATACATCTGATAAGAAATTAATAAGTAATAGTAAAATATTGAATTTATATTTATTAAATATTTTTACGAGTACATGGCTTGAAAAAGTTGGGTAAAATTTCGCATGGGCTGACCACCCCACACCGCCATTGCAAATTTATATTGCCATCTTTGTCTAATCAAAGTGACGGCAATGTATTTGACATTTGTGTGACTGAGATAGATATATGTTTAATTTTAAATGTCTAGTGGTTTCAAAGCTACGTCATTGCATCTAAAAAGTGGACACACATTTTTTGACGCATTTGTATGAGGTTTGCTCCTCTTGTATATTTAACTCAGTGTTCTAAAGTCGATAGATAGCAATGCACATTTGGCACTAGTAGTTGTTTGTTTTTGTATGCATCTCTTCTAGTATCAATCTGTCAACATAATGTCTAATTCAAAACATTTATTTAGGTCATCTACGTATTACGTATCTATAAAATATATCTATCCGCCTATTAATGCTACGCTCCTATTGATCATAGCGTGATGATATATGCCCGAAAACCTTCTTCGATAAATCAATTATCCAACAGAAGACTATTTTTTTTAATTCGTACTAATAGTTTCTTAGATTAGCGCTTTCAAACACACAGGCTCTTTAGCTTTATAATATTAGTATGAAAATTTGTACCTCTTTTTAGGAAAAGAAGAAGAACAAGAAAAAGAGGTACAAATTTACGCCATTACAGTGTAAGTATTTACCTCAATATATATAAAATAGAAAATATATATATCTTTAGAAATATTAAAAATTAGCTGACCTGGCGAACGTAGTTTCGTCGCAGAAGCAATAAATTAAAACACAAAAACTGACAGACAAATATTACAAAAAATGTTATATTCGTGTATGTGTATGGTGAAAGCAGTTATTTCAATATCACAAACAGACACTTCAATTTTATTTGTATTTATAGATCGGATTATATTTTTTGCCTAATACAAAACACTTGAGGAGGTCGTAGTAAATCCTATAAGAACATAGTTCTTTTTCTTGCACCTATATCTATACATATAAAAATACTAATTACATAGACTCCAAGAATAAATACTACTTGGTATTATTAATATAATACCACGAGCCCGGTGTGATGCTGAACATCTTTATCAAGTAGACTTTGTCTTTTGGTACTAAGGCAGTGAATTTATACCAATTATAAAATTAATTAATTTTTCCTGTTGATTGTGGCTATGTATCTGAAGCAAATTACAGCCACATTTATACTGATAAAACGTTGCAATGTACTCTTTGACCTGTGATTAAAATAGGTATATTGATAATTGGATGATATGACTTAGTTCGCTAGCTGTGGCTCGCGATATCGTTCGATTGGTGAATGGATACTACCCGACCCGAGTTCAAAATCCTGGCTCACTCCGGGGTGACTTATCACTTCCTTTCTATCTGTTTGTTATAAGCATAAATGACCGATAGGGTTGTATGTACATAGGTGTACCGGTAGGAAATGAGCGTTTATTTGTGAAAATAAAATATTAATTTTGATTAGATAAAAAAAAAAATATTCAAAATATTGTCCATCACTTTCTACACATTTTGTCCACCTTTTTGGTAATTTGTGGATACCATGCCAATAGAAATGTTCTTCTTTTGAAGCAAACCAATCAGACAGCCAATTTTCCACTTCCGCGTAGGAATCGAACCGCTGCTCAGCCAATGCGTGTCCCATCGATGAAAATAAATGGTAATCGGAAGGAGCCAAGTCTGGTGAATACGGCGGGTGGGGTAGCAACTCCCAGCCAAGTACTTTGATTGTATCCTCAACCGATTTTGCTTTGTGTGCAGGTGCATTGTCGTGTAAAAAAATTACTTTGCCGTGTCTTCTGGCCCATTCTGGTCGTTTTTCGATCAATGCGTTGTTCAAGTCGATCATTTGTTGTTTGTAGCGACTAGTATTAACAGTTTCACCAGGTTTTAGGAGTTCATAATACACCACACCCTTCTGATCCCACCAAACACAGAGCATTGCCTTCTTCCCGAAACGATCTGGTTTTGCAGTCGATGCTGATGGTTGTCCCGGATTAACCCATGATTTTCTCCGTTTAGGATTCTTAAAATAAATCTATTTTTCATCGCCAGTGACAATTCGATGCAAAACTGATTTTCTTTCGTATCTTTGAAGCACAATTTCACAAGTTTTTGGAGTTTACTCCTTAAGAATCGATTTACATATATAGGCCCGGGGTATGAAAATTATGGGGACCAAAATCGTACTAGTCACGTGACTGTCACACGAAATGCGTTATGCAGTCACAGAGCATATAAATAAGAGTCGGCACTCCATACAATGTCCTGAGCTCTTTATAGTCACAGAATCGCGCTAATCTCAGAAACCACCAGTCCGATTTTAAAAATTCTTTCAGTGGTATATAGTCCATTTATCGAGGAAGGCTTTAGGCTATATTATATTTTCAAATCAATTAGGGATCCTTACTATAAGTCCAATAATGTAACCCAAGGTGTAAGAAAATGACTCGAAAATAATTCTTACATCGTGAACGCTGCGAAAACTATTGATTCTAGAATAAAACAATGTACTACACTTTTACAGAACATAAATTTGTCTATAAAAAAGTCCGCGATGGCATATGTCTAACTATTGTAGTTATCTCACAATAAGTGTTTTTTTAAATTTTTAAAATAATTAAATTGATGTCGTTATAAAAATGCTTTATTTTGTACCTTGAATTTAACTTTCCTGAAAATAAATTACTTCAATAAAAAGACAGATTCAACACCTTTCTAGAACTGTTTGAATAATTCAATTCGGACATTTAATTCCAAAGATATCGCAAAATACAAAATGTAAGAATTCATTTCATAGGGAAATAATTAGTTACACTGATGATGTATCCGACTCGGACAGCTCGGACCGCGACAGCTAGCAGGTAGATTTTTTTACGTTTGTTTGTTGCTAAAAGGTACCGGTGGTCCAGATGTCGAGAACCCCACTTCTGTATAAAGTAGTCGCAGGTTCGAGTTCTGGCTCACAGCAATGACTTTTTGAAATTGTTTGCTGAAGTTATGTGTATTTAGATATCGATGACTATAAACTTTGTGCCTGGTATGGCAGTAAGTTCGCCACCTATTCCATTTGGGATGAATACATAGTGGCGAAACGAGGTTTAACAGCCGCTGCCTACACCTTCGAGTAGAAAAGGCGTGAAGTTATGTTTTGTTGTTGTTTCACTCTTTGTCATCATATCGCTCAATACTTTAATCAGAATTTAAAATTTAAAAAAGTCTCGGTGGCGCAGTCGGCGAGCGCACGGCCTCTGATCCAGAGGTCCGGGGTTCGATTCCAGACACTGGCTCACACCAATGACTTTTCGAAATTGTTTTCGGAAGTTATGTGTGATAAATATCGATGACTGACAAACTTTGTGCCCGGTATGGCAATAGGATCGCCACCTATTCCATTTGGGACGAAACATAACGGCGAGACGAGGCTTAACAGCCGCTGGCTACACCTTCGGGTAACAAAAGGCGTGAAGTTATGTTATGTTTAAAATTTGTAGTATTTAATAGTATTTTGTGGTATTTTTATTTATAAAAGTTACTAGCTTTTACCCGCGGCTTCGCTCGCATTAAATCCATTAAATAGATATCAAAGATCATTACTATAGAAGTTAACCAATATGATAACTCTGTTTTATTGCTTGGCTGGAATTATTAGGTTTTAAAATTACTACTTACAATGACGTTTAAAAAACTAACAACATTTTTTAAGGTAAAATATATTTCTCTGTAACAAAAATAAATAATTTTGGACTGTAACAATTTTATAAGAGTACTAGCTTTTACCCGCGGCTTCGCTCGCATTGAAGCCAATAAATAAGTATCAAAATCATTACCATAGAATTGAATCAATATAATAACTCTATTTTCTTACTTAGCTGGGATTATCAATTTTCAAAATTACAACATTAGGTATGACGTTTAAAAATCTCACAATATGCTTTATTAAAATGCAACAACAAACGGTAAAATATATTTCTCTGTAACAAAAATAAATATTTTTGGACTTTAACAATTTTATATAATATAAATGCAGAGTATTAATGTAGGATATTTTTGTAGACTATATTATAAGTTTCTCCTTAGGGTGCAAATATATGTTAATTAAAGAGAGAAAAAAGAAAGTATCCTTTATTACTTCTAATACCCCCAAGAATATATGTACAAAGATTCATGATGATCTGTTGAGTAGTTATCCCGTGAAAGCGTAACAAACAAACTTACATTCGCATTTATAATATTAGTATGATATGAAGTATGATAAGTAATAAGTATAAGTAAAGTTAAGTATAAGTATAAGTATCAACCCTGAATACTGTAATACCGTCCCTCGCGAGGCATAACAGCCGCTGCCTACACCTTCGGATAGAAAAAGGTGTGAAGTTACGTTATGTTATCTAATTTACGAATACTGTAAAACTTCATTACTGAAGTAGCTAAATTTGACGATTTTTTGACAAACAATTGTTTTATCTTTCGTAATTTTTTTAAATTTTTTTTAATATAAAGTACCCTATGTTACTTCTAATACCTTCAAGAGTATATGTACAAAGTTTCATGATGATCGGTTCAGTAGTTTTTGCGTGAAAGCGTAACAAACAAACTTACATTCGCATTTATAATATTAGTATAAGTATATTAGTATAAAAGTATAAATATAAAATGTAGGATATTGTTGTAGACTATTTTATAAGTTTTTCCTTCGGGTTCAAAAATATGTAAATTACTTTAAAGAATATGTGTACAAAGTTTCATGATGATCGATTGAGTAGTTATCGCGTGAAAGCACGCAAACAAACTTACATTCACATTTATATATTACTAGCTGACCCGGCAAACGTTGTCTTGCCAAAAAATTAAATTTAAAAAATAGGGGTTGATCGTAGGGGGTTGAAAATTCTCAGACTTACCCGATATGAATACAAAATTTAATGAGTCGGTCAAGCCGTTTCGAAGGAGTGTGGGAAAATTGTGACACGAGAAGTTTATATATTAGAAGTAGGATAGGATAGGAATTAGGTTACATTTTTATTGTATAAGGGGCAAACGAGCAGGCTTATGATAGTTACAAACGCCGCCCATGGCCACCTCACCACATGCAGTGTTACAGTTGCGTTGCCGGCGCTTACAATGGGATATGGGTGGGGTCGGGAGTGGGTTTCGGTAGGGGAGGGGAAAAGGGATTGGGCCTCCGAACACCTCTCTCAGCGAGTGAAACGCGGCTAAGGCCACTTTTCAGCGATAATCTGAGAGGTCGTGGTATTCCACGGGTCGAGCCGGCCCATTCATGCAGCGAACACTGCGTGACTTTACCACTGACAAGGTGTGACTGATGTGACTGATTTATAATACATTCTAGATATATGTAATAAACTTTACATTTTTAAGATCGTGATATCTTTTAAAATGTAGTAAATTTATTTCGATAAGCGTAATCGCTAGACTGACATCATTTGACTTATAAAAAAAAAACACTCACTGTGAGTTAGCTACCCTGGTTTGAACATATGGTGGCCCGTTTTTTTCGTTGAAGTCAACAATAGTGACCATATAAAAAAAAATTGTTTATGTTGTATTAAAAAAAACTAAAGGTTGAGCAAAAACTTGGGACAAGTTCATTGCTATATTCATTGTTCATAAGTGGCATTGCTAATAAAGCTTTCTTTGAAGTTGTAAATAATATCAATGTCTTGGTTGTCAGTACGCTAATACATACTAGCTAAGCGAGTGACACGTGTAATAATCGTGCCTTATGGCACTTTGTTCTCTCTGCCTACCCCGCAAGGGATCTGGCCTGAAGTTATGTATGTATCAAGAACTTGAATTTAAATAAATATTAGTGTTAGATAGTCCATTTATGATGAAAGCTTTGGGGTATTAATATGATTGCGGCAATAATCTTTTGAGTGGAAAATGTATAAAATATGGCGGTACGAAGTTCGCGCGGTCTGCTAGTATATAATAATAAGAGTCGGCACTCCATACAATGTCCTGAGCTCTTTATAGTCACAGAGCATATAAATAAGAGTCGGCACTCCATACAATGTCCTGAGCTCTTTATAGTCACAGAGCATATAAATAAGAGTCGGCACTCCATACAATGTCCTGAGCTCTTTATAGAAACACTCTTTATAGCGATACGCCATTCTCTATTACGAAGAAATGTGTTCATATTTGTAGACAGTAAATATTTATTTTTGTAAATAAATACCGTAAAAACATGTAGAAAAAAACACCCCCAGACGAGGGATCGAACCCGCCCCGACCTTGTGTTATCGGTAGTGCGGTTTACCGATGCACCACGAGGGCCGTATGTATAATCGTCTAATTACCGTCCTCTTTACCAATTTCGACACATTTTCTAGGATCGGGTTTGTTTGTTTGTTTGTTTTTTACATACATACATATACGTAAGTACGTATTGCAGGCGGAGAAAAAAAAAATTATATTATTTATAAATTGTGTTTTTATAAATTGTGTTTTTTGAAAATTATATTTAAGTACGAATTACATACTAATAAAATAATGAAATATCAATAATATTTTTCGATCTTTGGTAATGAAACGAGGGGCGCCACAGTAGCATCGCCAACATCGTACTCCTAATAAAAAGTGTGTGAATCTCGGAATCGGCTCCAACGATTTTCATGAAATTTAGTATATGTATAGGGGGTTTCGGGGGCTATAAATCGATCTAGCTAGGAATCATTTTTAGAAAATTTCATTTTATCGTGTTTTATCGATAATTAACTTAAACATCAACTTACTTTTTTATTGGAATTCCTGACATCTATTGGCGAATGTGAATTATTTTAAATTGTGAGCACTTAACTTGCTTTAACGACAACAACACTAAAGCTATTCCAGCAGATGGCGTTGTTAACTAATTCCAGCAGATGGCGTTGTTAACTAATTACTATTTGTTTCTAATATAATATGTTAGTACATAGTATATATTAGTATATATTTATTATTGGAGTTTACTCCTTAAGAATCGATTTACAATATATAATAATAAGAGTCGGCACTCCATACAATGTCCTGAGCTCTTTATAGTCACAGAGCATATAAATAAGAGTCGGCACTCCATACAATGTCCTGAGCTCTTTATAGTCACAGAGCATATAAATAAGAGTCGGCACTCCATACAATGTCCTGAGCTCTTTATAGAAACACTCTTTATAGCGATACGCCATTCTCTATTACGAAGAAATGTGTTCATATTTGTAGACAGTAAATATTTATTATTTTATTTTATAATCGTTCTTGAGGAGTAAACTCCAGTCGTGCGTCGGAGCGGACACACACTTTTTTTTCCGGTTTTCCATTTGTCTTACATTCAATTCATGTGGCACCTATTTTCCACACTTTTGAATTTTTCCCATAGCTTTCAAACGGTCTGAAATTGTTTGGTGTGCAACATTTAACATAGCTGCTATTTGCTTCTGACTCAAAGTATCATCTTCATTCAATATGGCTTGCAGTTTGGCGTCTTCGAATTTTTTTGGTGGTCTTCCACGTTCTTCATTTCTCACATCAAAATCATTACATTTGAATTGTTGAAACAAAGGCACTAAATTTGTCATTTTTAACACAATAAAAAAATATGATGTTGTTTACTAACTGTTAGGTTAATTGAATGTTTGACAGTTGTCATGGCAACCAAACAGAAAAAAAATTAAGGCTTATTCGCAACAAATAACCCCTACCAACACATTTGTATCTTAACGCTCATTTCATACCGGTACACCTGGTATGATTAATATGAATTATCGACTCATAATTGAACTTTTGCTATTGAAGGTGTGAAGTTACAGCAAGTACAGTTAATATATTATTACAGATATTCGAAGCGGAAAGATCAGAGGAGCTGGTGTCGTATCAACTGGACAAAACTGAAGTGCAGCCACAAGAAGGCTGGTCGGAGCAGGACCCCTTAGAAATTATACACCACATCAGAATATGTGCCGAAAATGCAATTGATCAACTATCAGAACTCGGTGAGTAGAAAATGTATGACTAATTTGTTACTAAGTATATCAAAATGTGGGTTCTCTCTCTCTCTCTCTCTCTCTTCCTCTTAAAAAACTGGTAAAATATTGCCCCGTAATAACTTTATTATAAGTATTATATATTTAACCTATACCTAAAGAGAATCGCTTCAGAAATAATCTTATGTTAATATATAAAATGATGTCATAGTCAGTTATCAAATTCGGCTCGGTATCATAACACCCTGCAGGTAGCCATATTTATTTTACACGTCTGTAATAAATGATATATTTATAACGGCCATAAGTCTACCATATACTGGATTTTTAATATGGTGTCGTAAATAAAGATAGTTAGATAGTGTAGTTATTTATATATTTTTTCGGATATTTTCCATACTCTAGAAACTCTTTGAATAAACTTGTATCATCAATCATATCTCCCTCTCAACTTCCATTCGCCTCGCCTGATCACTCTTTTCGTAACGCATTCACTCCTAGAGTTTGCGTAAAGAAATTATTACTTCAAAATACTTGTTTTAAGCTGTTTTATAGTCATTTTAAATATAAATTTAAGACATTGTTTTGTTACATTACTAAAAGTAACAAAATTAAAAAAATAGTGACAACCTTGAAGAAAAATATGAGCTGCAATCATCAATCACGAGTCTTTATTTACACGTGAGGCCATAATTAACGCTTCGCTTTAGGTATTGACGAAAATTATTCAATAAATTTTATTAATATCTATCGCTTCTTCCAGGTTATTCAAAGGAAGATATCGTCACCCTGGGCATCACAAATCAGAGGGAGACAACTATAGCGTGGGACAAATACACTGGCCAACCGTTGCATCCAGCAATAGGTATTTTCTATAACTTGCAGATTTTTAGATGTATGTACCTTGATTACGAAACATTAACTACGAATTATTTCTTGCAAAAAAAGATGATGTGGTCTTCTTAAGTGCGAATAAGGTACTAAAACTTTCGTGAGGATTCACTAAGTTGAAAACGGAGCACCAAGAAAGGGACAAAGGCGACAGGGACCCTTTCGTTTTTGACAAAGTGCATCCTCTCAAAAATCTACACTCAACCCAAATCAAAAGAGTTGTGTGTCTTTTTGCCAGTTGTGAATAAAACATCCAGTCACAGTGCCAATTCGTACTTGACAAATTTATAACACATACATAACTTCACGCCTTTTTCTACTCGAAGGTGTAGGCAGCGGCTGTTAAGCCTTTTCTCGCCATTATGGAACCTCCCATATGGAATCGGTGGCGAATCTAATACCATAGTAGGCACAAAGTTTTCAGTCATCGATGTTTATCACACATAACTTTCGAAAATAATTTCAAAATGTCAGTGGTGTGAGCCAGGATACGAAACCGCGACCTTTCGATTCCTGGATTCCTGGACCACCGAAACCTCTAATACAAATTTATATAAATTTTTTAATGCAGCATGGAACGACATACGTACAGACAGCACGGTGGACGCGATTCTAGCTAAAATCCCAGACAGAAACAAGAACTATTTGAAGAGCATATGCGGTCTGCCAATTTCCCCATACTTTAGTGCTCTGAAAATGCGATGGTTGAAAGACCATATAAAAGCAGTGAGACAAGCGAGCAGAGATAAGAGGTTGCTCTTCGGTACCGTGGACTCCTGGATTATTTGGGTATGTGTTTTCATTAAGCATCAGTATTTGTATGTTGGTATTAAATAGCAGTGTTTTGACATAGTCAAAATAAGTTTTATTTTCATAGGTCTTCACAGACACTTAATAATAGTCAACAAGTACAATTTAACTTATTTTGAACTACTTAACACGAGCGCTTGAGGAAAGTGCGTCCGCGGAACAAGAAAACACGGACGCAATCGTCACGAGTCACGAGCGGCCCGATACATTACTTCACTACATACATTACTTCACGCCTTTTTCTACCCGAAGGTGTAGGCAGCGGCTGTTAAGCCTCGACTCGCCGTTATGTTTACGACCCAAATGGAATAGGTGGCGAACCTATTGCAATACCGGGCTCAATGTTTTCAGTCATGGATATCTATCACACATAGCTTTCGAAAAGAATTTCGAAAAGTCATTGGTGTGAGCCGGGATTCGAACACTGGACCACCGAGACTATTAAATAGCAGTGTTTTAAGCAGATATTAAATAGCAGTATATTTGCCTGCATTTCAGATGCGATGATCTCATCGCTCTATGTGTTCAGTTGTTCAAATCTTTATACAAAAACTATTTTACTGGAAAATATGTAAAAGTATACATTGGAATATTTAAAACACTTAGATATTATATCCTTGACATAGATTATTTGTACAGCGATGTAGATTCGCGTTTCGCGAATTCATTAAATGAGTTATTTAGTTGAATCCATACGCAAATGCTTTACTTGGCTGGGCATTTCAGTCCACCAGTCAATACCACCAACCAATGCGTTAAAAATAATAATACTTATATAGTCTAAACTTGAGATTTCTTAAATATATAACATGAATGTGCAAATATCGATACAGTTCTCGTTTCTGTCTAGATTGTGTACCATCGATTTCTTCATCATCCCCTATCCAATACATCACTATTATTAAAAAGTCAAGGTGATTGGATGCCTTTAAACTTGTAACACAACGTCACACGATGATAAATCTGGATTAAATTTTTTTCAGAACTTGACTGGTGGAGTTCACACTGGACTACACATTACAGACGTCACGAACGCATCCAGAACAATGCTCATGAACTTGGAAACGTTGAACTGGGACCCCATGTTGTGCAGGTGAGCTAGCAACAGATTTTTAATGAAATTGGGGGGTAAGCGTGTCGCCTGATGGTAAGGAACTAACGCCGCCCATGGGCACTTGCAACAAACATCTTTAAAATGGAATTGGGAAGAGGTTTGAAATGGGACGGGGAGGAGAGACGAGAAGAGGTTTGGCATCCGGATACGTCTCTCACCGAGCGAAACATGAGCCACTTGACGTTGATATTGTTAGAGATCATGGTAATACATTGGTGGGTCGTCCCATTCAGGCGGTGGCTCTACCACTGTTAAACGACAGCGGTACTTTAACTTTCAAAGAAATAAATAAATTAAGGCTATAAATTATGTTACTAGCAATAAAACAGCTTATTGAGTATAATCTAAAAAATCTATTGTAAATATTGGATTCTTTTAGTGTACAATATTTTAGAATATAAATAATCTCATTTATTTAATGGAAGTAAAGAAAAGAAGTAATAAGTAACGCTCTGTATGTGTGTATATGGTATGGTGTATGCAATACTTTTTATAATATTTAACAATGACTTATAACAATAAAAGTTGAGACGTTTATGTCTTTATGACACGACAATAAAAGTGAGCAGAAAAGCCTTCATTTGCCGAGATTCAACGAAAGTACAACTTTTGTGCACAATATTAATCTTATTTTATATTTATTTGTAGATTATTCGGCGTACACCGGGATTCATTGCCACAAATAAGGAGTAGCGCTGAAATATATGGTACAGTGAAAAATGATTCCATACTGGACGGTATTAGGATATCAGGGGTGAGTGGAATTAGTCCAAATCTTTTTTATACCCCAAAATGTATTCCATTTTAAATTTGTTCATGTAATTAAGCCCTGATCTAAGAGTTTTGATACGCTGTTGAGGATCACTTACTATTTAGATATTTAAATATAATATTTATTTATTTCTTCTTATCATATTCTTTTATCATCTTATAAATAAACTAACTGACCCGGCGAACTTTATTCCGCATCAAAAGTATTATTTGAGTAATTTTGGAATTTATCATTTTAATTTACTATATCATGCATGAATTATAGACACAAACCACCCCGTTGACACCCTCTGTCTATTAAAAAAAGCCGCAACAAAATCGCGTTGCGCAGTTTCAAAGATATAAGCATTTAAGGGGACAGACAGTGATAAATGACTTTGCTTTATACTATGTAATAATAATAATGATTAGTACGAAAATTTGGATGACAAGAGAATAACTTTTAATTATTTTTATCTGTCTGTACTGCAGAATGTCATCTAACTCACTGGAACTAGTAGATTTCTTCCTATCTTTTATTGATTGAATGACCCAATGAAGGGTTGGTTTTATTAACATGTCTTTAAAAGTAAATACTGTCATTATAAACAACATATGTTGCGGTTGAGGGCAACTAATTCATATACAATTAAGTACCATTAATGTATTTAATATATGTATGAATTTAATATACATATATATATCAATATTTACTTTCACAATATGTAATTTAAATGAATACTTTTGAAGATATTACCAGTTTTAAACTTCAAGCACAGCGGTTGCGTCGCGCAATCGAACGCATGCTGATAAACTTGATAAAATCCAAAATTTACTTATTTATTGCTTCCGAGGCGAAATCAAATTCGTCGGGTCAGTATATTTTATGTAAATGAATGCGTATATGTAAGTGTTTGTAAATGAATAGTAATTCTTGAACAGATACTAGGCAATCAACAATCTGCGCTGGTAGGTCAGAACTGTCTCCAGGCGGGCCAGGCGAAGAACACGTATCGCAGCGGATGTTTCTTGCTCTACAACACCGGAACGAGACGCGTGCAGTCCACACACGGTCTTGTCACAACTGTGGCCTACAAGCTGGGACCTGAAGCTCCTCCTGTGTATGCCTTAGAAGGTATATCCAATAGTATTTAACTATATCTTTTGCTTAGTCCCAGTGATCATGAATTTTGTATGAAATGACATATAGCACCGTCTTAAAAAACAGTGCCACCCAGTCCCACCCCAGTTAGTATGCACACTCCTCGCCTGGGTACGGCAGAGGGTTGTGTGGGACTCCCAAAGCAGCACGCTGCAATTCGAACCGAGGGCTTCCCACTAAAACCACGCGGCCTTCCTTTGGCGTTAGGGTGGTCCAGGATACGGTTAAACCCTCTGGACCACGACCTCTGTTACGAGGGGGGCTCATCATCGGGGAGCCTCGGCGTGAGGCTTTCCAGGGCGGGGCGGCTCCAACTGCGCCCTGTTGTCCTTTTTTACCTAATAGTACAGAGATTCCATTTCAAATTCGGAGGTCTATAGGAAGTTATCACATTTGGAATCGGAAAATGAACCCTGTTTATCCAGACTCAATTGCTGCTGCCTACACTTTTAGATTTTAAAGGTATGAAGTGGTGTGTCAGGTTCAGTCGCGGTGGCCGGCGGCGCCATGAAGTTCCTGCGCGACAACCTGCGGCTGATCTCGGACGTGGCGCGCGACACGGAGCACATCGCGGGCCAGGTGTTCTCCACGGGCGACGTGTACTTCGTGCCGGCCTTCAGCGGCCTCTACGCGCCCTACTGGAGGAAGGACGCCCGGGGGTGAGACGACATATAGAATTATAACTAACGCAAATATTTTAACAGTGGTAGAGCCAAGCAGTCCACTGCATGAATGGGCCGGCTCGACCGGTGAAATACCACGACCTCGCCCACGGCCCACCTCCCTTCCACATCCTTTGCCATCCTACTCCCATAAATGTCGGCAACGCTACTGTAACACTATATATGTTGCAGGTGTCCATGGGTGCCGCTGGTCACTTACCATCAAGTGACACCTCCCTATCCCTCCCTCCTATCCCATAAAAAAAATAAAAGTAAAATAAACTTGGGTTCGAAAACCCTTAATTTTCGGTGATTTTTTTAGAAAAACTAATTGTGCTGCCCTATTTAAAATTGGTCCCTAAACATTATAAGCGTCGCGACGAGCAGACGCGGCCCACTCTCGTGGGCGATAAATATTTTGAATGAAAATTTTTGTCACAGGATCATTTGCGGGTTGACAGCGTTCACAACAAAGAACCACATCATTAGAGCAGCTCTGGAGGCGGTCTGTTTCCAAACCAGGTGAGCCTTGTATCGACTTACATATTTTACTAACTTTATATAATAAACATAAACAGTCTCGGTGGTCCAGTGGTCGAGCACACGGCTTCTGATCCAGAGGTCCGGGTTCGAATCCTGACACTGGCTCACACCAATGACTTTTCGAAATTGTTATCGGAAGTAATAAGTGTGATAAATATCGATGACTGAAAACTTTTCCACCGCCACCTATTCCATTTGGGACGTAATCATAACGGCGAGACGAGGCTTAACAGCCGCTGCCTACACCTTTGGGTAACAAAGGCGCGAAGTTATATTATGTTATACAATACTTAGAATTATAATTCTGGCTGTATACTATTCAAGTACTTACTCAAACCACATAAAAGATGCAACCTGTACCAGCCACAGTCACAGGCAAATTTTTTAGTCTCTTTATTAGTCAGGTTGTAGCCAGTATGCTTGTATGTGTATCAAGCAAAAGCATCATTTTGATTGCAGTTGTTACCAATGTGTTGGTCGAGATTTGATTAAAATTTCATGTCAATACAGTTGGATATTATGGTTATGGTCGTCTACGACGAACGTAGTCGTTAGAAAGTTAGTACGTTACTATTTTTAAAATATAATTATACTATTATAATAGGTTTACCGCCTATTCCTCCGTGAAAAAGGCGTGAAGTTATGTTATATTAATAGTATGTACGATGTATTTATAGGAATAGTATTTAGCATATTTCTTAATAACACGCAGGGATATATTGGAGGCAATGAACAAAGATTGCGGAATGCCACTGTCCAAGTTGCATGTGGACGGAAAGATGACGTCCAATGATCTGCTGATGCAGTTGCAAGCCGATCTGACCGGTATACCTGTGTGTAAGTATACATTGTACTTACCTACAGGCTGTTTCAAAATAGGTTTCCATAGATTGCTATAATAATACACTTGCTCAGTAGCTACTTAAAGTTGGGTCAATTTAATTGGCAACATTTGACATCTGTCAATTTTTTTTCTTTGGTGAGATGATCTGCACAAAAACATCGATTAAAGTGGAAGGTTAATGTTTAGACGACACAACATGGTGACGACGTTCAATTTGTTAAATCAAAAATTATTTGCTATGTTTAGAATTGTTTTAACGTGAAAGCAAATAGTGAAATTTCTTGTATAGGTCATTGACCGTCATTGTAATTTGAAAAAATCATTGAAAAATAAATCAAGTAAGGCAAATTGTGCAGTCCTAACAAAACGAAAAAATATATTATTTCATGCCCGCCGTTACAAGTTTACGTTGTTGAATTTTGATGAACTGATGACTGATGTTGGCTATTAAAATGACCCGACTATAGTCTCTAAATGATAATATTTCAGTCATTAGTACTCAGCCTGGCGTCTAATATTTTTGGAGCCCAGAGACGACATAATAGAATTATAGGTAGACGAGATGTCTTTTTAAAAGCTTTTATTTAACTTTCACTTTGTTCTTCTTATTATTCTTATTAATTTTTCTTTTATTTTTCTTTTCTAACATATATTTGATAATTTTAAATGTACTGTTGTATTTATTTTTATTATGAATATACACGAATTTTCAGCATTTGTGAGCATGGCTTGTTGTTCCAGTGCGCGCCCACAGCTGGGACATGTCGGCGCTGGGCGTGGGCGTGGTGGCGGGCGGCGCGGCCGGCGTGTGGCCGCTGCACGCCTTCCGCACGCACGCCACGCACGCCGACACCTTCCTGCCCACCACCACGGACGACGGTCACTACACTACTTGTTTTTATTATATATTTAATACCATTGACGGGCCTCGTGGCGCATTGGTAAAACTACCGGCTGCAACAATGAGCTCGGGGGTTCGATTCCCACCGGAGCACAAATATTAGTGACAAACATGAATATTTGTGTGGCATCTGAGTTGTGTATGTATTTACAAAAGAAAAGTATGTATGTATTAATATCGGTTATCTAGTATCCATAACACAAGCCTTTAGTTGCTTAACTTGGAACTAGAGGGCGCTGTGTGTATTGTGTCCAAGATATTGCTATTATATTTCTCCCTAGTTGTTTCAATTTATATATTTCATTTACGTTACAATGTTTAAAGTGTAACCATTATATTGTAGTGTATACCATTTTGTTAAAAAATCTTGAATTTTGCATAGCCAAATGGACCTAAATAGATGTTTCCTCCCTTCCTTACAGATCGCGACGCGAGATACACCAAATGGAAGATGGCAGTTCAAAGATCGCTGGGATGGGCGACAACTAAAAAATCAATCACAATGACAGGTCAGGCAAAAAGAAAGAGTAGCACGGTAACCCAACAAACTATCGACGGGAACTCCCCACCGGACAGTAGGAAAAACTCGCTTTTCGACACTCCCATTCTAGACATAAAAGTAGACAAACATAATGACGAAGGGGTCAATTATTACGTTGATGAGCTTTTAAAATATTCCGCGCGGAAATTTTCCATTTTCGTACCTGTCAAAACGCGTAAAACGGAACACACTATACTCGATGACGCTGAGTATTTTATGAGTAAAAAGGAATGCGACTACGGTATGTGTGAGTGTTGCCCTGTAGAGAAAAAAATGCATACCAATTGGATGTCGATAGAGGAGATTATCGAAAACGATCCCGAAATAATTTTCGATAGTGATCACAACCCTATTATGGTTGAGCCGGTAAGAGTTCCTGAGCCGATTTTCAATTCGCTTAGCATGGGCGCCGTGTCGATTGGCAAAAAGATGAATTTAGACAAATTGCCTGGTCTTTTTAAGACGATCTATAATAAAATTTCTAATAAAATCCCGTCATAAATAAGCTTTGTTTAGGTGAGAAGAAATTCCTCATAATTGTATTAGATTAGACTGAGCTTAGAAATTATTACTTAAAACTTGTCTATGAAGTCTGTTATATAAAAAAAATAGCCAAAGGTTACTACTATCATTATGAATCTGTAAAAAAAACATCATGCAGCTCATAAATTAGCAAATAGGTAGAAAATTATAGAAATAATTGGCAACACTGTTTTAGTAGGAGGTAAATAAAATGCTTATATTGTGTTGTTATTTAGGAGTCGTATTTCGTTCTTAATTTTTTAAAAAAGCTATTAAAATGTGGTATTGTGATATTTGTTATCCCGGTTCGTCTACAATTAATTTATCATTGTTTAGGATTTCCATGTACTTCAAATACTGCATTAAATGCAGTGTATATCAATTATTAGTCATGTTTTTTGGAGTTATACTTCTTCTTCATATTTTTTTTTCTATTTTTATAAGACATTTAGTGTTATAGTATTCATTTAGTATTATTATGTATGATCAAATGTTCCAAAACGTTAATTATATTTAGATCTAAATGGGTCACGGACCCCTAAAAGGTAATATTTGATCTCGAAAATTAATTTATAAAAATCCAAAAAAGGACTAAATTAAAATTGATGTTTTGTCTCTTTAAAAAGTAAATATGCCGCACTGTTGTTCCTCCTTGATGGGGTATGGTTACAGAAAAAAAAACACGAAATATCAAAAGGATTATTATACAATAATATTATGTTCTTTTTTATGTCAATGGTCACGGTAGTCCAGTGGTCGAGCACCCCGCTTCTCAATCAAGAAGTCGCGGGTTCGAATCCTGGCCTGGCTGGCTGGCTGGAATCCTGGCTTTTCGAAAAATTATTTTTGGAAGTTATGTGTGATAGATATCAATGACTGAAAACTTTATGCCCCTTATGGCAATAGGTTCGCCATAATATCTATTCCACTTGGGACGTAAACATAACGGCGGGCCAAGGCTTAACAGCCGCTGCCTACACCTTCGGGTAGAAAAATGCGTGAAGTTATCTGCGCCGCAAACCCTAGCTCACCTTTGCCGGCGCTCAACATAAAGCTTATAACATAATTAAATAAAATAAAAAATAATTTGGACATAATCGTGATCAATTTTCATTCTAAAATTGATAAAATAAATAAATAAAATATCAATATCTATTACATATACTATAAATAATCTATTACAAATTGTATTTTCGAATTCCTGTTTTATTGAGCCTAATTTAAGATTTAACTATTATTATATGGTTTTATATATATATTAATAAAAAATGGTGCTTTATTCGACGGGCCTCGTGGCGCATTGGTAATACTACCGGTTGCAGCAATGAGGTCGGGGGTTCGATTCCCACCCGAGCACAAATATTTCTGACAAACATGAATATTTGTGTGGTGTCTGGGTGTTTTTCTATCTATTATAAGTATATATTTACAAAAGAAAAGTATATATGTATTAATATCCGTTATCTAGTATCCATAACACAAGCATTTAGTTGCTTGGCTTGGAACTAGAGGGCGCTGTGTGTATTGTGTCCAAGATATTATTATTATTTTTCACCGCTCGATAATGTTGAATTGTTCTACTAACATTAAAATAAGACTGCTATTAACTTGAATGTTCAATAAATATATTTTATTTATCCTTTTGAGTCTTTAATTTATTAGACGTTACTCCTTACTTTTATGAGATGTTTTTAAGTCACATAAGAAATAGATAGCTGTATCGTTAAGAGATTAAACTCACATTTTTTTATTTTGCAAAATCAACTCACAATAAAGTTTATATTAGCTTTTTATTTTACTTTGATAAAAATACCTTATTAATTTATTGGAGCGCCGCACAGTGGTCCGAAAATCGAGGTCCCCTTTCATAGAAAGTCGATGTCAGATATTCATAAAAATAAAAAATGGAACGTGTCAGGTATACATTCCTTTAATGCTTATTCTAGTATGAATGATTTTAGTTACTCCGCGCATGAGAAAAAAAATATTAAGTTTTTTTTTGTATGGGAGAAATTACATAAAGTACATTTTCTATACTAGGGTATATATAGACGTATTTTGAAGAATGTACATACTAACCAAATGATTTTTTTTATTAAACTGCTGTTTTGATCACTTTTTTACAATTGGTTGTACAGTTTTTAATTCTATTTTTTAAATATATTTTATTATAATAATAATATAATATTTATTTTTCTCTCTCATAGTAAAGTAATTAGTAATTCCGGCAATTGATAATGATAACGGACCTTTGTATATATATTAGTATTCGTAAAAAAACTAATTTCTAAAGTTAACTTATTTTCTGAATAATGAAATTATTTTAAATTAGGCGTGTGTTTGCGATTTATTATGAATATATTATTCCAGTTTCCTTACAAACTTAATTGAAATGCGTCACATACTTAAAAAAATCAATGTCGAAAATTCGAAATTTAAAAAAATTCCTACGTGAGAAGCGGCACCTAAAGGTACCCGAGTGCTATATCAAACTAATCGCCATAAGAGCGGCAATAGCTCGTATGAGTGCCAGCTTGTCAGTTTCAGTCAGTCGCGAGAAAATGTACTTTATTTAATTCCTCCCATACAAAAAAAAACTTAATATTTTTTTTCTCATGCGCGGAGTAACTAAAATCATTCATACTAGAATATGCATTAAAGGAATGTATACCTGACACGTTCCATTTTTTATTTTTATGAATATCCGACATCGACTTTCTATGAAAGGGGACCTCGATTTTCGGACCACTGTGCGCCGCCTTTTTTGAGAGATAAGTGTAATAACATGTAATAAAGTATATTAAACAAAGATATGGTTTAGTATTAGTAGTAATTTATGTTTATGATCTAAATCATAAATTGTGATAAGTGACGGATTAATTCATTAAATTAATTTTAAAAAAATCTCAACTGCTTAAGGATTAAGTATAAACGAGCATATAAGTAAATTATAAAAGTTAATTATGTTATAAAACCATGTTTTATAATAAAACAATAAATTTGTAAAACTTTCTCTATCTAAATATCGGGAGGTATAAGCAGTGGTAATTATACTTCTAAGAATTGCATCATAATTAAATGTTTAAGAACATTACTGGAACTTAAATGAGACTGCCTTTATTGTTTTTGTTGAGTAGTTCAAATCATATTTTATGTCATTTAGGTCTTGCTGAATTTCTTGCTCAACAAAGTAAGGTCTCAACTTTACTAAAAAATGTGAATGTGGTTATTTATGGATTCATCATTATTTTTAAACAAAAATAGGAGTTAATAAAATTTAAGGGGCTTTCAAACCGTTTTAAATTTGGAATATACGTTATCACGGAATAGTTGATCCTAGTTATTTTTTAAATAATTTAAAAGTGGAATACGGATGGTATCAATAACTGCCAACATAATCGTACAAAAAAGAATTTCTTCGTGGAATTTCGTGATTTCAAACGATAAGTACATTTTTTTATTAAGCTAAAAGTGTTTATTTTAAGCACATATATGAACATATTTTTGCTTTTACAAACATTCAGCTCAGTTCAGCTTTCAATTCAATACAAGTTTAAAAACACGAAATTCCATTATGTGTACAATGTGACTAACTCTCATTTTTAAAAGTATTGTTATTTTTTTTTCAGAGGAGAGATACAAGTTATTGGCGTCGATTCCAGGCACTCTATACTTTTTTGGCAGCTTTACAATGCTAGTCGTATCCCATATGCTCAAAAATAATAGCACGTAAGATCATTTTTATTTGATTTGCTCTAGAATAAGGGATAATTTTGTAATGTTTTAAATAATTATTTTTATTAGATAATCCTTTTTAACCTCATTTTATAAGTTTTATGTAAATACGTGACCAGGCATGTATATTGTGCAAATCATATGTATATTGTGCAAATCATATGTTGTGTATCATGTGTAGCTGTATATTGTGCCATCAAAGTATCCTTAAGAAATTGCGGTTGGATAAACGTAGTTATGTAAATTTTGTATTAAAATTCTTATTGGTTACTTATTAGGATGTTAGATGTAATCATGCCAATTTTGGAATTATGGGGAAATATTCATTACAATATTTAATTATATATTTTTTTTATTTATTTATAAATAATTTTTACATTATTCTCATTATAATGCTATAATTTTATAATCTTCCAAAAAATTTAGTTTAGTTGTTTATTCTATTCACAGAATATTTACTTTGAAAGAATGTCAAAATGACTATCAAAATATTCGCAAAATCGCTCTCGAGATGCACTGCTTTTATCCAATAATATCAAAGTCACATTGATATAATTCAGTTGTGATATTTGTAATAACGTAAGATATTGATTTTGTGATTATATGTAGATAATTTCTGGGCAGTAATTAACTAAGCTTGTGTTATGTAGTTAGTCACTTTCACAATATAAAATTTTCATTATTTGTTCAATATATAAATAAGTTAATAGTTTATTATAATAATAATTTAATATAATGACACATATATTATTATATATTTATTTTATATATATATTTAATATAATTATTTATTTATTATGATGACCAATAATTATCGGAAATATATTCTGAAAGATGGCACAGTTGACATTTGTCGGGCATGTCACTGTCCCGGTGAATCAATTAGACATATTGTTTTCGGTTGCAGTCGTCTAGCTAACGGCGAGTATTTGCACAGGCACAACCAAGTAGCCAGGATAATCCATCACCAAATTGCTCTAAAATATAACCTTGTGAAAAGGGGGGTTCCGTACTATAGGTATATGCCTGACCCAGTTCTCGAAAATGGTCATATTACGTTATACTGGGATCCGTCTATTATTACTGACAGGACTGTTGTTGCCAACAGGCCTGATATAGTGATAGTAGACCGATTAGAGCGCCGAGCAATGATCGTTGATGTCACCGTCCCCCATGACGATAATCTCGTGAAAGCTGAAAAAGATAAACAATTGAAATATTTGGACCTCGCTCACGAGATTTCTCACATGTGGGATGTTGATTCAACGATTATTGTTCCGATAGTCAATTCAGTAAATGGACTTATTGCCAAGAGCCTCGACCAACATCTAGAGAGGCTCTCGTTAGGCAGCTGGATCCAAGGGCTTGATGCAGAAAGCGGTACTTCTAGGCACGGCACGTATCGTGAGGAAGTTCCTCTCTTTAGGGCCCTGACCACTGGTAGCTTGGTCCCTGTACCCGATGCTAGTGGGTTTCACTTATTTTAATATTTTTAAATGTATTTTTTGTATTTATATTTAAAAATGTATTTATAAAGTGTGAATAATAAATAAAGAAGATAATATAATAATAATTGAATGAATTTATTATTAACAATCGAAAAGTAATGAGTAGTTTGTACTGAGAATTTATGTTAAAAAACCATTTTTAAGGCATTATTAAGGCATTTTTAACGTGACTATTGTTGTTGTTTTTATTTAAGGGATTTTTGGTGATTTTTTTTTGTTATTTTTGATGTATTTTTCTTTACTTGTTGACAACTTTTAGAAAACAATATTGAATTAAAACTATGTAATTTTTATGAATATGATTCCCAAGTTTATTGCTCAATAGACTCCAGAACTGCATATGGGCCGGATTAAACCAATATATTTATTGAAAGCTTAATTGAATTATAAATTACTCTCTGCATATATACTTCAGCTTACCGCGCCAAATTCTTCTATCTACTGATGATTTAATAACCAATAAATAAATTTCAAAATAATTAACAATTTGGAAATGTTCACATCACCGCTGCAGTCATTTTTTTAAAATATTGATATTTAAATTTAGTAAAAAAATTTGGTTGCTACATTTTTATTTAATTAGTGTGGGAATTAATTACTTTTATATTTCCTTAAAAATATTTTTCTTATGGTTGTGAATATTGTTTACTAAAATCAAGTAAAGAAATGAAAAGATTTTGTTGCTATGTTATTTTTAAGATTTACTATTGTTGCAAACGGTTTTTATTTATATCTCTGTCAATCATAAAATTTAAATAATGCATTTATGAAAATATATGAAGTGTATGGATATAATGTGTAATTAAATAGTGTTAAATATTTATTGGAAGATAATAATTTAAATTTAGCAAATATTTTCAAATGTCTTGATTCGTTTTACAAAACATATTTAATACTTAAATTGAGAAAAGGTTTTCGAGGCTGACCAGAAATAAATTGATATTTTTTACGAAGTGAATATTAATATTTATTCTACAGAAATTCAAGTACTTAATATTGAGATGAGTTGCACTAATATAATACATCACACACACACACACACACACACACACACATACTTCACTCCAAATCCCTTGCGGGGTAGGCAGAGAGAACAGATATATAGATGGAAGTGTGATATGAATTCGTTCTGATCAAATATCTCATTATTACTATATCTATTGTATATTACAAAATTATATTCTTTATTTACGGTTTTACTATGGTTGAACAAAAAATACAAATATAAATCAGTACTAAATTTTGGTCAAAGACTAAAGTAACCTACCTAAACGTATATTTGTAAAGTAGTTTCGAGCTTTCTTATTTATTTATCTGGTCAACTTACAATTTTAAAAAATTGTTGTGTACTTATAGAAATCATGATTAAATAATTTCGGACTTGTGACATTATGTAAACATTGGACCATGTCAAAATAAATGTGATGACAAAGTTTAAGAATCTTGTTTATCTTCCTCTTTCCCTTATACAACACAATTTTAAAACACACATAAAAGAATTATGAAAATGGACACTTTCTTAGAAAAATTAATTTAGAATCCGAGGTGGTTACGAAATTGGGGGGCACAGCGTGGTTTTTCCAAGTTATATTTGATAAAGTTTAATTCGGCACCAACAAAAAAGTGCTACATGGGACTAAAAAATATTCGCACTTCTAGGGAAGATTTGCTGCTCTCAGGCAGGTAGAGCTTGAAGTTATAGTAAATAAGTTTCGCATTTTATATAATGTAATATTTTTAATGAAATTTTCCATTTGTTTAAAATATGAATCTGTAACGATAGATGTGTAAAAAACGAAACAAAACCACTCGCTGGACTAAGAAGATTCCTAGAAGATATTGTAGCAAGTATATAGGTCTCGGTGGCGCAGTGGTCGAGCGCACGGCTTCTGATCCAGAGGTCCGGGTTCGATTCCAGACACTGGCTCACACCAATGACTTTTCGAAATTGTTTTCGGAAGTTATGTGAGATAAATATCGATGACTGACAAACTTTGTGCCCGGTATGGCAATAGGTTCGCCACCTATTCCATTTGGGACGTAAACATAACGGCGAGACGAAGCTTAACAGCCGCTGGCTACACCTTCGGGTAACAAAAGGCGTGAAGTTATGTTATGTTATTTAAGTACTTCGGTTATGGTGGCAAAAAGTTGGAGTAATTTATGAGCCGTTAGCAATTTAGATATTGCTTAGGACTTTTTTATTTTACTTTGCTATAAGTGATGCTGGTTGAAACTTATAACTCAGCAGTGCTGTATCCTGTTTTACAAAAACTGAAAAATATTCAAACAATCTAAATTTATTAAAGGTAAATTATTTAAAGTCTATCATAATTTTAATGGTACTAACGAAGTTTTTGGCGGTACTGTAAAAGAGTGTTATGTCTGTCCTTTGCATTATTTTGTAAAGTTTTTGTTTCAATGGATAGTGTTGAATAAAATTCGTGGCGTTTTATTTAATAAGTATTCCTATATGTGTGCAAACGGGGAAAATGGTGTAAATATAGCATGCTCTTTTATACTGTCGTCAAAATTCTCTTGGAACATCGTGCATAGTATAAAATGCCACGAGTTTATGGCTGATTAAGATTAGGTATTTTATGTAGAATTTAGTATAAGCCCTCAGAAAAATTCATACTACAGAAAAAGCAGTCTGGCTTCTAAGCTTTAGACTATCTAAATCGGGCGAACGATGAAAATAAACCATTACCAACCAAACAAAAACAAGTTGTCAAAGTCACGAGTTTATCAGCTGAATGCGCGGAAAAATGTAAACAATCCAAAAATGTAAGTCATTTAAAAATAAACCAAATTCAAATAAAAAATACAAGATTCAATTTAGAGGGTTATTTTAACTGGTAAAAATTAATTGTTCTAGTTACATTCTCAAAATTATGTAAGCTGAAGTTAATCAGAAAGTGAAGAATCAAGATAATATGGATTTAAACTGCCTTCCACTTGAAACTTTTGTTGAAATATTATTAAAACTTGATGGTTTTACCCTGGGTAGATGCCGAAGGGTGTGTAAAAGATGGAAAGACATCATAGACGAATTAGATTACTTATGGGAAGGAATGTGCAAAAAAGAGTTTCGTAACGCGTCCTGGATTGCCAGACGGAAATCTGGTGATGACTGCGGATGGTTTCATATCTATAAGAATCTAATAATGTGGAGTAAAGTCACGTCGTATGAAAGAAATATTCGCGAATTCTATAAATTTACCTTGCATGACAAAGCTCATGCTTTAAGTATTAATTATGGTGTTTTACCTTTGAAAGATACTCGGGGAATTGTCCTTTACGACATGAATACTATGAAGTATATACCAGTAGTTGTTCCTGAGAAGAATTGTTTGAAAATTTCCAACAACAATTGTGCTACAGTTATTCTTCTAAAATCGGGAATATTACTTCAAAGAACTACAGAAAATTTGAATCACATGACAGAAGCGTTCTTCAAGGCGGATAATTTTTGTTTAAATGGGGATGACCTGTATTTTTTTAACAATAGAGATATTTACAAGTGTGATTTAACTTTGCCAAATTTAGAGTCAAAACTGATTATGCATTGTGATTATGATATAAAAGAAATTCAATACAACTCTGGTCTATTATGTATATTCACAGACTGCGGCAAAATAGTCACCGTTGACAAGGATAGACTTGTTTTAGTCAAGTCTAATAATTGTCCCCCAGAATGGGTACGACAGATTAAACACATAAGTGTAATAAACGATAAGAATTATGTTTGTTACTCTCGTAATTTATTTCAGATAGAAACAGATAAGTATAGACATTTATATTTAGATTTTCTACCTGTGACAGCCTTATTTTTCTACAGTGATATTATTTTAATTGGTACAAAAACTGGTGAGATTTTGTTGTACAGATTGTCCAGTCAGATCTTTAAGTCTAAGCCGATTTTTGAAAAGATTGCAGAGTTGCCGGATGGAAAATATGCCATTTATTTAGATGTATGTGAAAGGAAATCTGGTCCTGTAATAATAATGGCAACATTCTTTGAGATCATGGTCATAGAGATTGACTTTTTTCCTCATGTAAGTATTCTAGCTCACAAAAGTTTAATGTTTACTTTTTTGATAAATTTATCACTTCTGCTTTTACAGGAAAAAATCATAAAGACCAGTTTCCAAACCAACAAGTTATTTATGTACAAGAGGCTGATGGTTCTTCGTGATAGACTACGGCTTGGTGTACCTTCGTTGAAGGCTATAGCATAGATAAAAAAAATATAATTTCGTAACTGAGATGTGCTTTGAATGGTTCTGTGATTGACTTAATATCACTAAAACCTAATAGAATATAAAAATAATGCATATTAAAAATAATATTTATTTATTTATTCAAAATGTTTACTTATATTGTTTAAATTTTATGTTAATATAATTGAAGTAAGGATGTTATCTTTGTTTTTTATTTCTATATAATTACATGCTTGTCATGTTTGGAGTGTAGTTCTGAATTGTGATTTGCTAGGATTGACTGAGCAACTATACTGGCAATAACATGGATTATGGTACAATGAGAAATAACACAACATTCCTTTGTTAATCTGGAAGTATATTATAAACTAATTATGTTCCAGTTAAACATTACAGCATTAATTTTCATCCAATTAATTATCTTATATAGATTGTGCATATAATAAATATGATCCTGGCCCTTTACAACATGCAATTTATACTAATGTTTTCGAAGATATTGCAGTATTAACATAGCGGGACAGCAGTTAAAATTTACTCATTTATTACTTTTGATGCGGAACAAAGTTCGCCGGGTCAGCTAGTGTGAGATAAAATATCCCTGTGGTAAAAGTGAACCTTTATTTTAAGTTAGAATTTTCAGCTATACCTACACCAACCAAAAAGTTTTTCTTCAACATTTCCAATTGTTTATTGTAAGTACAATTTATATGCTCGAAGAAAAGAAACTAGAAATATAAATAGGTGAAACTAGAAATATAAATAGGTATACCGTTTTATAACATAACATAACTTCACGCATTTTTCTACCAGAAGGTGTAGGCAACGGCTGTTAAGACTCGACTCGCCGTTATGTTTACGTCCTAAATGGAATAGGGGCGAACCTATTGCCATACACCGGGCATAAAGTTTTGAGCCATCGATATTTATCACCACTTTATAAGCAATATACAATTTATGTTTTTCATACAAATTTTATATGCGTATATCAGTTTATCTCCCATTATCATGTAAACAGGGCAAATAAATTCCGTTAAATAAATTTTAATTTCACCGCCTAGTTGATATTCCCTATAATATCGGAATATCTTAACCCTACAATTCATTCTGTACCATATTTGGTACAATCAACATAATTACATGTACCGTTCATTTGAAGATAACTAGCATCGTCTGTCGGGCAAAGCAAGAATCTCTACATACCTAGCAACGATTTAGTAATGGCTATTGTCACTAGATAGTGCTAGCTATCAATTGATATTCTTATTCCTGTACACTTTGATAGAACATCGAGTGCTCGTGGTTAAGGTAAATTGAAAATTATTAAAAAAATAGTTTTTTTAATATTTGGAGGCGAAAAAAAAATAATTTACATTGGAAATAGCCTATATTATATGAAGGTAAGTTCTTTTTTTGAAATATTACTGTTTTATGTACTAATAAATCAACTTATTCAAATGTTCCAGATATGTTACACTATGCATTAGTTCATATCCAATATTTTATTTCGGTGGGATTTTATTACAGATTATGGCAAAGAAGATTTTATCTAACCAGCTAATTAAGCAGTATTTAAATATACTATCAGGGTGTTAACGATGGTGAAGACATTTCGTGTGCTGTAAGTGAAGATGACATGGTGAGAATCAGAGAAAACTTGCAGCAAATGGATGATGATAGTGACTCTGATGTGAAGCCTGCTAGTTATGCGCCATTATCCTCTGATATTTGTGGTACTATCTACGTTGAAGATGTAAATATACAATCAACAATTCCTCAATCCAGCCTTTCAGGGCCTAGTACGTCATTACGCCAAAGTAGACGTACGTACGACTTTCACTGTACCAGTTAGAAGAAATTATTTTTCGAATAATGTAAGTGCATAAAAAAGGAAGAAAAGAAATTTAATTTGGAAAAAGAAATCTTTACCGGCCTTGACCTACCCCCATTTTCTGGGAATACATCTTTAGGCCTACCAGTCATTAGTTTGCATACTCTATTGCAATATTTTTTACATTTTTTTGAAGATGTCCTACTAAGCCACATAGTTGAGGAAATGCATAAATTCAGTGTTAAAAAGACCCATATAATCCATTCCATATCACCACATATGAATTAAAAAAGTTTTTAGGTACATATATGTATGCTGGTGAGCATTGCTCTATTACCTAATATGATGTACTGGGAATCGGAGTTAGGTATACATATATAGTAAGAGAGACGATCATCGTGAACCATTTTGAGAAGATAAGACAATTTTTGCATTTTAACGACTCTTTTCAAGTACCCTTAGGTCATCCAGGACATGATCGCAGAACTCTAAAAAAGAAATATCAGAATATAACCTAAGTGGGAAACATTATCCGTGGACGTAATATCCACAGTGTAAAGGAAAAACCTCTAAATAACATTGAAACAACTTTTTATGGATTATATCGCGTTTATTAAGAACTTATTTTCTATTTATTTCCCGACCTTTCCAACTCTTTACAGAGATCATTTTCACGAGTAATGAACAAAAAGACGGTGGTTGTAAATAAACGCGATATAATCCATAAAAGTTGTTTCAATGTTATGAATGTGATTTGCGAAAATCTAAGAAGTAAACCTATATATGTTGCGAAAAGAGTCAAACTGAGCTATGTTTGAACAAAGACAACAATTGCTGTTATAAATTTCATTTGTAAAATATGTATAGGATTCCTTCATTGTTTCTAATTTTAAGTCTAATATTAGTGTATGTAATTGCATACTGTACCATATATGGAACAGAATTGAAAAAATAAATATCTACAAAATTAATGAATTTTATTTGATCTTAATAACATATATTATGTCTAGACACTATATAGAATCACATATATTTTTTTGACACGGTTTAAAAAAATCATGCATTGTAGGGTTAATCAAAACACAATTCGGTTGGAACATTCTCTCATGAATCATAATAGTATGTTAATGTGCTGTAAAGTTGCTATCTACTAGGTACACATTCCATCACTAAGTTTGCGCTACTTAGGGTAAAGTACATACTCCCAGTTTTAGTGTTAACGTTATTTGTTTAAAGTTGTCGCATAATTCTAGACCGGTAAACCTTCTATAGGTACCTAAAATTTGTAATGATCAATCATAGTTAGCGTAATTTAGGTATTTCCTTGTGATATAACTTGGTGATAAAAGAATAGGTAAGTACTCTGGCAATAGACTCCTACCAATGACAAGACAATTTTTCAGCTCAAACCTGTAATACTTGATTTTTTTAATCTTATGTTGTGATGGCGTAATCTATTGTTACGGATGCGATGTCAGCCACCAAGCATTTCGGTAAGCCTGTCGCATAAAGCCTCTTTGCCAACAGCCAGAGACAAAAGAGGGGATGTCAATTTAAGCCATTCTTATGTTTTTTCTGGTCGCATTAAATAATGATTAACTATTTTGCTGCATATTTTAAGTTTATCGTATCGAGTATTTTATTATTGTCATACATTGGGCGCAATTACTTTAGCTACCAATACAAATTATATCATACATACCTACTCGTAACATCCAAAAAGTCATCTGATTCTAGCTGAAAATTAGAAGGCTCCTCCTTCATTTTTCTAATTATAGGTACTGTAACGACTTTGTTCTCTCGGCTTCCCAATCTTTATAATATTGGTAGAACCAACGTGAGAACCACTATATATAATGACTCAGCTCAGTTATTCATTCCTAGGGTATTTAGGAGCTCAGTGCATGTGTATCAAATAACAATGCCAACAAATTAAATCATAGTATATGTATATTAGATAATTATGTTTACATGACCTTTTTGGTTTGTAGCGTTGTCCATTGCACCACATCAGACTTCTTTTAATTGGTAGTTTTATCCATTGCACCACATCAGACTTCTGTTCATGTTTCAATTCTCAATGATACGCTTGATAATCTCGCTATTCTCCTTTGGTAATTTACACAACCTCTCGATCTTAAGATCAACTTCTAAGTCCTCTTTTTTATTTATTGACATTCGAATCTTTTTTTAATCAGAATGTTTTTAAAAATTCAAATACAAATTTCGAAACACACGTATTAAAAATATCAAAGAGTTTATATCTAAAAATACCACAGTACCTACGCAGTTTACAGAATATCGGAAATAAACATTCAGATATATTATTTTACTATGAGTAAATATCAGTCTGATGGTGTCTTGTAAATTGTGCAGAACTCAAAACTACCACGAATTGTATGGGACTGTTATTGTAAATCATGTTGCTGAAAATTAAGGTTATTGGTGGCTGTGATGAAATGTAAACACAAAAATTAACGAACCGAATTATAAAATTAATAGGATACTCTTAACAAAACGTAAACGTGTTCGTAAAGATCAAACAATTAATCTGTAGCCCCCAATAATTTAATTACAAGGTATGAAATATGAAGTTACAAGACGTTGAGAATATTTCTGTGGAATTTTCTCAAAGTGGCTAGTAAAATTTTACTCGTAGTAATAATTTTAAATATCTTTTTCATACTTAGATACGTCATACAGTAGAACAGTGGTAGAGCCATGCAGTTCGCTGCATAAACGGGCCGGTTCCATCGGTGAAATACCACGATCTCTCAGAATATCCTCGTAAAGTAGCTCATGCCGCGTTTCGCTCGGTGAGCGAGGTATCCGGAGGTCCCCTTTACCTCTCCTCTCCCCATCTCAGTCCCGGCCCCTCCCCTATCCCATTTTAAAGGCCGGTAGCACTATCTGTGTTACCAGGTGATACGCCTGCTCGTTTGCCTCCCTATCCCATAAAAAAAAACAGTAGGGGGCAAGTGCAAATGTATGCTTATGATTCCAAAAGTCACGAGTTTGAATCAATGACTTTTTGGAAATCCTTCATTATTATTTCATGGATGTGGGACCAAAACAATCGGCATCTGGAGGTATAACAAGGGAAGAACAAAAAAGGGGGAAAGACTTTGGAATACAACTTTTATATAACAATAAGATAATAGGCGAAGACGATAATAGCCCATACCTAATAGACGAAGGTGTTGACCCATGGAGAGGAACATTCTTGGTTTGTTCCTTCAATAAATTAAAATGGACGATACTTTGAACTGTTTTGTAAATACCTATACCGGATATCGTAGTACCCATTTATACCGCATATCGTAGCGGATGATATGGTTTTTAAGAAACTCCCGAATAAATGCATATAAATAACGGCAATTTTGTTGAGACCCTTTTTTCATTACAAAATAATTTGAATACTTGACCCAAGAGTTCTTTGTTCAGTAAATGAATTCAACCCGAGCAAATCTAGTCCAATGCCTATAAAATCAGTTCTCCCCAGCCTTGTAATATCAAAACCGACTATCGAAATCCGTACTATCGATATCTTGACGTATGGGTTCGCTTCAATAATTCAAGTTTAATACAACCCTTGTCAATATGAGTGACGTGAGATCATATCTTGAAGCAAAAATATACATGAGACGGTGTCCACAACGATCATTGTCGGGCATCGAGTTGAATTGTTAATACCGATTTATCGTCATGTCTAATATTATTAGAATACCTATGATCAAATCGTTTAAAATTATAATGCCGAATACCAACTCTAGGCTGATTAAAAACTAAGGATTGGCGCTCTTTTTATGACAGGAGTGCCACATAGGAACCAGAATCTAGGTTCGAATGCCAATAAAAAAATTTGGTTAAAGGCGTTACTTGGACATGTACCTATAATCAAACATTTTACACACGTAGGTAGAAATTTGTCCTTTTGTCTTAATAGTCTAGCGCGCTAAACTTTCCGACATCTGTTTGAACGATGTCGAGTTCGAATCCTGGTATACACCAGTATTTTATATCAATGTTGCCATAAACCTTAAAAAGGACATCCTAACAGTAGAGAGGAGAGTTTACGTGCCAGAATTAGATTTGCTATTCTAAATTATAAAATTCTATATTACAAAAGCAAAATAGAGTAATCATTTATAATTTCAAATATAAAATATGAAACGAGCTTCTGAACGACTACCATCTTTTTGTTCATTCTCTGTAAAGAGTTCGAAACGTCGGGAAATAAATAGAAAATAAGTTCTGAATAAACGCGATACAATCCCTAAAAGGTTGTTTTAATGTTATATGAAAGGAGTTTAGATATAAATAAACTGTGGAGGACTTGTTATATCAAATCATCGCAGAATCTCATAAATATTCCGTTAAATTAACACAAAGTTCAAAATCGTTGGCGCGCACAAAGCCCTTTCGGCTCACGTGATTATAGGTACATCCGGCCCGAATATTAAGGATTATTTATTATATTTTTGTACGATTCGTTAAAACCCTAATGAATGTATATTGCGAACATGACATTTGTTTTGATGTCGGCTACTAATATACTGTCATCTATTAATCTATATATATATATATATATAAGAGATTTCCACCTATATATTGACTCATCACGATATCTCTGGAACCATAAGGCGTAGCGACTTGAAATTTGGTAGGATTATTCCTTTCGCCGAGTAGAGGTCAGCTAAGAACGGATTTTACGAAATTCATTTTTTTTTTTTTTTCAAATTTCAAATTCAAGGGGGTTTGCGGGGGTGTTAACAATGGAAAATTCCCATTTTTAACCTATAGCTGCTATCGACTTCAAATTTGTCGAAGATATTGCAGTATTAACATAGCGGGGCAGCAGTTATTACTTTTGATGCGAAACAGAGTTCGCCGGGTCAGCTAGTATATTATAATATACGGTACATATACACCAAAATATTTTTTTTACATTTTTTTTTGTTTGTCGGATTTTGACAGGACGGGACTATTTACTTAGGTTACTTTTTTAAATCTTTTATTTATTGCTTCTTAAGCGAAACAAAGTTCGCCGGGTCAGCTAGTAATAATATAAAAGATATTATTAGTCTCGGTCGGTCCAGTGGTCGAGTTTCTGATTCAGAATTCGTGGGTTTAATTCTGGACCCGAACCAATTCTTTTACGTTATGTGTGATAAGTACCGATGACTGACAACTTTGTGCCCGGTGTACCGCAATAGGTTCGCCACCCATTGGATACGTTACATAGCGATTCGGCGAGACGAGGCATAAGAGCCCCTGTTTAAAGGTTCGGGTAGAAAAAGGCGTGAAGTTATGTTACATTAAGTTAATAATAATATCTATTTACTTTGGTATGTCAATGGCCTAGTCATTGAGTATGGGTACTTTTGTATAGAAGCACACGCGTTCGCATTCGAGTAGACACCTTTGGACTCCATATGTGTTAATTTTCTAATGTATAGAAATAGTCCAATTACATGGGACTATAGCCCGAATACTGAACCGCCACTCAAATATATAAGCGCTACTTAAGCGTTTAAGTAGCTGTCACATTAGACAGAATACATGAAATATGAGCAGTAAGTAGCACTTTATTGATTGTCAGATTTGAGTGGCGGTTCAGTATTCGTGCATATTTATGTTTCATTCGGTGATACTGAACATTGAAACATATTTATTATTTCCCGACGTTTCGAACTCTTTACATAGATCATATTCACGAATAAAGAGTTTGAAACGTCGGGAAATAAATAGAAAATATGTTCTAAATAAACGCGATATAATCCATAGAAAGTTGTTTCAATGTTATCCATCATTAGAATAAATGATGGCAAATTTATATTGTTACCGCTTCTGACGCTTCATGCCTCCGTGATCAAAGATGTTGACAGTTGAGCTGAGACGTTTGCTCTTCAAAAGTAAGTATTTATAAAGAGGATAAATACAGAAATAAGGAATCATTAATAAGAAAGGATTTTCAATTAAATAATTCTTAGGTTAACAAATTTTCAGAATTTGCAACCGTGACATCTGCTTCTCCGAGCTATATTAATTTATACACCATAAATATCAACAAAAACTTGGGGTTTTAATATTAAATAAAACAGTTTTTAAATGATCCTACATACATTTAAACTTAACATAACAAAGCCATTTGATAATATTTCATAACTGCTTAAAAACATTTATATCTGTAACGCCTGTGTGAAAAGAAAAAAACTTAATAAAACAACTTAATGCCTCTGTGATAAAAAATAAATAAAACAACGGTAGATATTTGTTAAAGCTGAAAATGAATGAGATAATGCAGTTTCATAATTATCTAACAAACACATAGAGGAGTGTGAGGTCTGTTAATGAAAACTTCATGTGGCTTAACTATTCTGTGTACACATATACGAACTAACTGCAAGAAGTACATTACCTGTGCGTCAAGAGTCCTGAAAAGTTCATGCACACCACTCCCCATAGTCTGCTGGGAGTAAGGTGGTGCCGCAAACTGCGAGAGAAGGAGTATCATTATATATTTTGGATTTTTTTTTGGCATACAAGCAAACGGATCACCTGGTGGTAAGCTTTGGAAAAGATTTGTGGACGATATCTTCAGTGTCGTCAAAGGCAGCAAAGAAGAGGTGGATCTTAATTCAGTTCACCCCAAAATAAAGTTTACTTATGAGATAGAGATGAACCGGTTGTTGTTCCTCCTGGACAGTGGTTAAGTGTGAAATCTGATGGATCCTTATCTCTTTGTGCATATCGTAAATCCACACACTGAAAGGTACCTACGTGCCTCGTCACACAATCACCCTAGACACTTGCAATCAGACAACGATATCCAGTATAGTTATTTAAAAAACAATTCAAAGTAGCCTCAATTTTAATTTGTTGAAGGAACAAAGAAGGAATAAACCAAGTGGGGTCACCAGTATTGCGGCTTGTTGCTTCGAAATATTAATTATTTGCGTTGAATATAGGACACGTGTGGAGGATGTGGTGCACGTTGTCAGTAAGACACGTGTTGATTCTTGACGATTCTGTTTATTAACTATCTCGTGTGTACGCGATGGTTGCTAATGGCAGACTGACGAAGGGAGGCGTGCGCGCAGCGGCCAGGCCAATGTACCGTTGTTTCGGGAACATCGTAGCGCGCGCAGCGGTGACAAGTGGGTCCCGTTATTCTTGGACCTTCCAAGAATAACGGGACCCGCTAACGGACGTGTGAAAGCCGTGTTAGCGTAAGTCTTTAGAGGCGGGATGCCTCAGTACTCCCCCTCGCCCAGAGAAAAAAAACAAAAAGGGTACTAGATGAGAAAGTGGTTTGCTAGCGTGCTCAGAGGTTCAATCTTATAGGAAATCTAACTGATCTACCTGATCTTGTGGTGGTCGTATTTTGTTTTACAGGTGCAGGAGATGTTAATGGTGGTAATGAGAGTGTGGGTTGTAGTTGAGGTGTTAAAGTTACTGGAACCGGGACTGCGGGCACATTCGACGAGGTAGTATCATCACCCGAGTCTGTGAAGGCTGGCTTGACGTTGTTGATGCTGACAACACGCGGTGAGCCGTTGACAATAATGGTGAGGGACTTGTCTTGCCTGTCAGTGACTCGATAGGGTCCTTCGTAAGGGTTTTGCATGCTTTTCTTATTGAATCTTCTGACGAAGACATGTGTTGCTGAAGCTAATTCTTTATGGACGAAAATTGTTGGTTTCGAATGTGAAGATGTGTTGACTGGAGTGAGACGATTGAAAGCGGCTTTGAGTATGGATGCGAATGTTGACTGAGGTTGCACTGCGGAAGGTTGAGGTGACATAAATTCTCCGGGAAGTCGAATATTCTGACCGAAAACCATTTCGGCCGGTGTGGCATCTATGTCTTCCTTGTACGCAGCTCGGAGACCCATCATAACAACCGGTAGATCATCAGACCACGATGGATTGTTATGGCATTTTAGGGCTGCTTTCAACCGGCGATGAAGGCGTTCAACAAGACCATTTGCGGCTGGATGGTATGGCGTGGTGTGAATGTGTTGGAATCCGCATAGTCGAGATAGTGATGAGAAGAGTTCTGATTGGAATTGTCTGCCTTGATCGGTGGTTATTCTGAGTGGTATACCGTAACGGCATATCCAACCAGAGAATAGTTTTTGTGCGACAGTTTCGGCTTCTATATTCTTTAGCAAGTACGCTTCGGGAAGTCTGGAGAATCGATCTACTACTGTGAGCAGGTAACGATTTTCTCGGGATGGTGGCAAAGGTCCGACAAGGTCTACGTGTATATGCTCGAATCTGGTGTTTGGTGGCGCGAAATTTCCAGGTGCGGCTTTAATGTGGCGGGTTGTCTTAGCAGCTTGGCATGCTAGGCAGGAACGTGACCAAGTCGCACAATCTTTTTTGATGCCGGGCCACATGTATCTGTCGGTGAGCAGTTTGGTAGATACTTTAGCACCAGGGTGCGCTAGGTCGTGGAGTGAGTGGAATATTTCACGGCGTAGTGATGATGGTATGTACGGTCTTGCTGTTGGTGTTGAAATGTCGCAATAAATTAACGTATTTGTGTCGGGGAATGCGATTTTCTTTATCTGGAGACTGGTTTGGCTGCTATCGTTCAGGAGTCGTTGGAGTTCATCGTCTGATTGTTGAGCTGCGGCTAGTTCTCGTGGGGTGACAGGTGTGCTAATTGCCTCTACTCGTGATAGCGCATCGGCAACTATGTTGTCACTCCCGCTGATGTGTTTGATGTCTGTAGAGAATTGGCTGATGAACTCGAGGTGACGAAATTGACGAGGACTGCACTTCTCTGGTTTTTGGTGAAAGGCGAAGGTGAGAGGACGATGGTCCGTAAATATGGTGAACGTTCTTCCCTCTAGCCAGTGCCTAAAATGGGGAATGGCTTGGTAGACAGCGAGGAGTTCCTTATCGTAGGCACTGTATTTTGATTGCGCGGTGGAGAGCTTTTTGGAGAAAAAAGCGATGGGTTCCCAGTCGGTATTGTTGTCAGCTTGTTGATGTAGCGCTGCTCCCACGGAAGTGTCGGAAGCATCTGTGAAGAGGGCTAGTTCGCCGTTGTGTTTAGGATGTACCAGCTTGGTGGCGTTAGCGAGGCTTTGTCGGCACATCTCAAAAGCAGCATCGGCTTCCGGGGACCATTCGACTGGATCGTTTCCTTTTACACCGTCTTTTAGTAGATTGTTCAAAGGTGCCTGCATTTCAGCGGCATTTTTGATGAAACGCCGGTAGAAGTTTAGCATACCTAAGAATCTGCGCAGTGACTTGACGGAGGTGGGTCTGCTGTACTGCAGGATGGAGTCGACTGCTGATGATGGAGGTTCAATGCCCGTGGAAGAGACTTTGTATCCCAAAAATTCGAGTTCCGGCTAACCAAATAAACATTTTTCCTGGTTTATAATGACGCCGTAGGATTCGAGTCTTTGGAACAGACTGCTGAGGTGCTCCAGATGTTGGGATTCATCTGCAGAGGCCACCAGAATGTCATCGAGATAGGGAAACGTGAAGGGAAGATCTCTGGTGACTTCATCAACAAAACGCTGGAAGGTTTGAGCTGCGTTGCGGAGCCCGAACGGCATTTTCACAAACTCAAAGAGCCCGAAAGGTGTGATGACTGCAGTCTTCTGTATGTCTTCTTTTTGTACAGGAAGCTGATAGAAAGCATTGATGAGGTCGACTTTGCTGAAGATGGTAGCACCTTGGAGGGACATGCTGAAGTCTTCGATGTGGCGGAGGGGGTAGCGGTCGGGCACCGTGCGCGCGTTGAGTGCTCTATAGTCACCGCAAGGTCGCCACTCTCCGGACTTCTTTGGGACCATATGCAGTGGTGAGGCCCAAGGGCTATCGCTAGGGCGTATGATTCCTTCATGGAGTAGCTCATCAAATTTTTTCTTGGCGATTTTCAATTTTTCAGGTGGCAGGCGACGCGCTCGACAGGCAACAGGGGGGCCTGGAGTGGTGCGTATGTGGTGAGTCGTGTTGTGTTTGGAGTTGTTGATATTACAAGTTGGCTTGATGATAGACGGGAATTTTGCGAGGAGTTGATGGTAGACCGTTGTTCCTACGATGACTTTCACGGACGGCGTATCTTCGGTTCCATCTGGTCGCGCTGAAGTGCTTATGCCGGTTAACGGGTCGATTAAACGACGATTTTTGAGGTCGACGAGAAGGCCAAAGTGCGTCAGAAGGTCGGCTCCGATGATGGGCTTACTTACGTTGGCTATAATAAAGGACCAAGTGAAGTTGCGGCGGAGTCCAATGTGAAGATTTATGCTCATTTGACCGTATGTCTTGATGGGTGTACCATTTGCAGCGTAGAGCATGTACGGCATGGGTTTACGTCGCCTAGGTAGATATGCGTATGGCAGTACACAAACGTCAGAGCCGGTATCAATGAGAAATTCTTTCTTGGTTTTGTGGTCCGTGACGAAGAGGCGGTATGCTTTTGGTTCAGGGTTGTTTACCGCCTGCAACAACCCTACTGCTCGTTTCCCTTTAAAAAACTGCAGGGTTTTTCACATTTGCGTGCATTATCGCCGAAGCGCTGGTGGTAGAAACAATAGTTGCTATTCCCATTAGGTGTTTTGTTAAATGCATCATGTGGGCGGGAACGGGATCGGCTTCGGTTACGTGGCGTTTGCTGAGATTGACTAGTAAGTGTCGATATTATTCTGGTTAGCTCATTTAGTTTATGATGGATTTCGTCTAACTGGAAGTTGTTTGGGTGGTCATTATTCCAATAAGAAGTCCCCGTGTGTGTAGTTAAGGGTACCGAATTCTTATTGGAAGCTCGATCTATATGCGAATGCGGCGTCCAATTAGATGTTCCTATGTGAGTAGTTAAGGTGGGCGCCAAATTCTTATTGGGAACTCGGACTGTATGCGGATGCGGCGGGATGTACGGCCGTGGCGGAACGTGTTGCGCTGCGACTGCTGATGTATGTAGTTGAAGTGAGGTGTCGTACATCCTGTCGGTAACCGCGGCTGTGTGTGTTCGGGGTGTGTCTTCGTACACCCTGTTAGCGATTGCGGCGGTGTATACTTGAGGCGTAACATCGTATATTCTGTCGGCGATCTCGCCTAGGTCATCGAGTGGCATAGTGTTCGGCTGAGCTATTAAAATTGGTTGCATAGATACCGGTAATCTGTTAATCCATATTGTTTTAACGAGTCGATCGGATGCGGCACCTTTGGCGAGAGCTTTTAAGTGCCGTAAAAACATTGAGGGCCTTCTATCACCAATTTCCTCTTTTTCTAGGAGGCGGCTTACTCTCTCTTCACAAGTGTCGGAGAATCTTGCTATTAACGCCGTTTTTAATTTTGTATATGGGATGTCAGCTGGTGGCGAGATAATTAGTTCTTCTACCTCGGACGCGTATTTAGTTTCGAGTTGCGAGATAGTATAGTAAAATTTTGTCTGTTCTCGAGTTATATTATTTAAATGAAATTGAGCCTCCATGCTAGCAAACCAGAGGGCGGGGCGATCGGGCCAGAAGGGCGGGACTTTAGTGCCAACACGGCTTACCTCATGTCCTGCTACGGGCGCGGAAGTTGGCGACACGTGGATGTCAGCGGCGGCGGCAGTGGTGTCGAGCCCGAGGACGGTGGCATTGGCGGCAGCTGTCCCAGGAAATGTGGCAGGAGGGTGGCCAGCGGCGCTGGTCGCGGCGGCGGTGTTGGCTTCCATGGCAGTGATATGATGCAAGCGTCGGCAGTAATTGCAGCGTGGTCGTGCTGCTCACGTCGAAACGGCGGCGTATGTAGATTTCGCGGCGTCGTGTTGATCACGTCGGAGCAGCGGCGTATTTATTTTTGGCGGCGTCGTGTTGATCACGTCGGAGCAGCGGCGTATTTATTTTTGGCGGCGTCGTGTTGATCACGTCGGAGCAGCGGCGTATTTATTTTTGGCGGCGTCGTGTTGATCACGTCGGGGTCACCAATGTGGAGGTTTTGTTGGGGTCACCAGTATTGCGGCTTGTTGCTTCGAAATATTAATTATTTGCGTTGAATATAGGACACGTGTGGAGGATGTGGTGCACGTTGTGAGTAAGACACGTGTTGATTCTTGACGATTCTGTTTATTAACTATCTCGTGTGTACGCGATGGTTGCTAATGGCAGACTGACGAAGGGAGGCGTGCGCGCAGCGGCCAGGCCAATGTACCGTTGTTTCGGGAACATCGTAGCGCGCGCAGCGGTGACAAGTGGGTCCCGTTATTCTTGGACCTTCCAAGAATAACGGGACCCGCTAACGGACGTGTGAAAGCCGTGTTAGCGTAAGTCTTTAGAGGCGGGATGCCTCACAAGAATGGTTTTCTCGATGACCTTCGGCGAATAAAGACATTAAAATATACAAAAGCTTTTCTTTCCTTTTTCTGCCTCCAGATGCCGATGCTTTTGGTCCCATATTATAATCGGTGAAGCTTACGAAGTCATCGATATTTAGCACACATAGCTTGATGAAATATTTCCAAACAGTCATTGATTTAAAATCGAGATTTTCGGAATCATAAGCATACATTTTCACTTGCCTCCTACTGTTTTTTATGGGATAGGGAGGCAAACGAGCAGGTGTTTCACCGGGTGGTAAGTGACTAACGCCGCCCATGGGCACCTGCTACATAGATCGTTTTACAGTTGGGTTGCCGTCCTTTTAGGTGTAATGAAAGGAAAGGAGAAGAATTCATGCAGTGAACAATTTATGCATTCTTGTTGTTATATATGCTCTGCCATTTTACTCTACTCTCCACCACATTAATGCTTGCACAGCTTAGTTTGTTTAACACGCCAAGCTTCTAGAAAGTATTTATCGGATGTGAATAATCTTTAATTTTGATAGCAAGTTTATTAGAAAAAATAGGGCGTAGAGTCCCTCCTCGCTAAACTTTGTAACATACATACATTTATAGCATACTGAATGTAAAAAGAGCACTGATGATCTTATTTACATTACATACATCTTACTTGCCATGGTAAAGCTACCGACTGTGGAATCGAGATTAGTGGGTTCGATCCCCAACCGAGTATAAATATTTATCTGGGTCTAGTTAGATCTGGTAGAATAACTAGAACTCTTTTTGGATAATCTGCCACATTCGAACGTCGCATTATTCTTCGATTTACTCCCAGATAGCCCTTTCATTTGATATTCATATTTTAGAAATGCATTAAAAATATTTATGCCGTCATTTTAGTTTTAGAATAACGTCACATTATGACATTAAAACAAACTTTAGGATTATATCGCGTTTATTTATTACCAATTTTATTAATTTCCCGACGTTTCGAACTCTTTACCGAGATCATTTTCACGAGTGATGAACAAAAAGATGGTATTTGTTCAAAAGCTATTTTCATTGATACAGAGAGCACCCACTTTTTGGAAATAAAAATCAAAAAGTTGATGTTAAAAATATGATTTTTACTATTGGTAACCCACATCAGACCATGAAACAAAAATTAAATATTTAATAACAAGATATATTTAATAAAGAAAAAGTTTGGTTTGTACAGATCCTTTGTTGTATGATTTAATAGGTAACAGTTGTTATTTTTAATTATTAGCTAATTATCTTATTTCTTTTAAGTTAGTTGAGATCAGAGTATAACTATTATGAAATATTTATTGATTTTAAATTTAAAGGTAAGTATTTGTTAAAAAATCTACCACTGGGTCGCAAACGCGGCCAGTCCTGAGAAAGACCCAGCAAGAAAACTCAGCGGCTGTTCTTCAAAACTGATTATTATTTCATTTTGGACGGGCTATTGATAGTACTATTATTTGTGAAATTGAGAAAAGAAACTTGGTTACCAAGTTAATAAAAAATATTTTTATTGTATGCTGTACTGTTCAAAATTCTACATTATTTTGGTTTCTGATGTGGGTCTGACCTGCAAACTATACTAATGGTATCCCGCTGTCTTGAGCTGTTTGATTGTGGGCTAGGTTTGATGAGGCTTATGACTGGGTTCCAGTTAGGTGATAGTTTCCAGCCATCTTCTTTCTCTATTGAAATTTTTTGGATGTTTTTTGATTTCAATAGCCTCGCGTATCATCCTGGGACGATAATGTTGTTCTTTGGCGAGGATTTGTGGTTTGTCAAACCTGATGTAGTGTTTTGGGCCCGTCCTACAGTGTTCACAAACAGCAGACTTATTATAGCGGTTGTGTTTCACATCCGCTATGTGTTCTTTGATTCTGGTTTTAATGGACCTCTTTGTTTGTCCGATATAAGAGAATCCACAGTCACAGTCCACCTTATATACTCCTGGGTCTTGCAAGGGGATGTGGCACTTGACAGATGGTAGAAATTGGCTAACTTTCTTGGGTGGCTTAAAGTATGTTTTAATCGAAGCACGTTTTAAAATATAGCCAATTTTGTCAGTGATTCCCTTTATGTACGGCAAGATGGCAGGTTGGCGCTCAACTGTGGCTCGCTTCACTCGGTTTTTGTGATGATTTCTGGGAACTTTAAGCTGATTGGCATGTAAGACTTTTTTCACATGCTGAATCTCCTCTGCTATGTGTTCCTGGTCACAAATTATTTTTGGAGTTACTATCTAAAAGCCCTTTCGTTGGATACCTATATTGTAGAAAAGCGTTAGCTGTGTGGCTCTACCACGATTAATATTATCATCCAAATTTATGAGTGTATACAAAATTTCAGCTCAATCGGTTGAAGATATCTACTACAAAATGAAGTTAAAGATCCTCCCGAACATACAGACCTATACGCAAAATAAAAATAAACTAAAAATGCAATGTTAAACGCGACCTGCATGGTCACGTTTAACATTGTACCACCAACATTTTTACACAATCTCCATGTAGACGGCGTCAGGTAGGGCGCGTACAGTGACAAACACTCTGACGCGCTTCAAGTGTGTTTTTATGTGTTCTCTACTTTTGGTTTTTATGACATTTTTCATTTGGGGGATATTGCGACAATATGGACTATAGTTTTTATGGCAATTTGTTGGCAATTTCTATAAAGAACAAAACGCGGAGTATAGTGGACGAGTTATGCTTTTAAATTAGTAACAGCATAACACGTCCACTACACGACTTCACAAAACTTTCGCAATATTCTCTTATGTATATTATTCTTTAAAGTAAACAATGTTAAATTAGTTTGACAGCGAAATGATAATGAAAATGAATAGGTACAGCGCTGTTTCCAATATGGCATGCATAACAAAAAAAATAATTTCACATTTTATTGATGTTATGAATAGCCATTAAATAATTATTACTTACAAATGACAAACCCACTGCTAGAGGAGCAGGTTTTTAAATACCCAAAATATATAATATTATAATATGATTATAATACATGCAGCCTTTGATTTAAATAAAGAAATACTCAATAAGACGGATTACATCCAGCCTAGTAATGTCAGATGACCTGAATTATAAATAAGCTCTTCTACCGTTAAGATTACCCTTAAAAGGGTCTCATTAGTTTATGTAGGTACGACTCAAAACAGTTTGGGTAGCAAATATTAATAATAATTGGGTTTTGGTGTCGGGAATAATGAAATCAGTCTATTAATAATCTTAAAAGAAAACCGCCTTTTTATTGTGATTTTAAATTGTAATCTAAACCTTTTCCGACAGTCGGCTTAGTGGCTAATAAATAGTTTAGATATTTATATAATTAATGTTTTGGAAAATCAATATTCAGGCGAGTTGTTAGAATACAGGTACAAGTAATTGGCATCACCACTGAGTAAAAATATTAGTCTATATTTATTATCTCAAAACACTAATAAGCAGGTGTCTGGCAATCCATTCCAGTCTGGAACCTGACTGACTGTAATTAACAAAGTCTTCCCGATGTTTCAGATTCAGAATTTTTAAAACTACCTACAAAAACATTCTCAAGGAGGCTTGACGTCAGAGAGACGGCCTTTCATAAAACCACAGCCAAAACTTTTGACAACATGGATTAGTTCGAAAGGATTACATGTTGTACCGACCCCAATGAGAGTGGGATAAAGGCGGGAAAATGATGTATGATATTCAGAATCAAATTTTTTATTCGGTGATTGCATCGAAATGTTGCGTACACTTTCAGATATCAAAAGTAAGCAGGCAAATTAGATACATATTTGAATTCAGTCTATATTTACCCACGAGACTTAATAATGAATCAACTACTGCCTGCATTTTGGTCTGAGATGAAATTAAATCAACTCCTATTTGGAATATCTGTGAGACATATACTACAACTGCGATTTTTATACTGTACGTGGTAGCTAATGTAAAAGAGTATTAGAATCGATGTGTCACTTCTAAAGTTTATCGATTACAAGGAAATAAATCTTTCCATTTTTACTTCATTAAAATATATTTAAGTATAGATATTAGTCTCGATGATCCAGTGGTCGAGCTTCCCGCTTCTGAATTAATAATTTGTAGGATTGATTCCGGCCTCACCCCAATGACTTCTCGGGATGCATTTCATAAGTTATGTCTGATTAATATCGATGACTGAGAGCATTGTTCCCGTTCTACCTTCGAGTAGAAAAAGGCCTGTAAAAGGGTTGGAAAAAATAGAGATAGGTTCAAAAAATAATACTCGGGCAATGAACTATTAAGGTTTTCATTGAAACTTAGTTTCAATGAAAACCTTCGTTGTTGTCGCAGGCTGTATTCAAACTGTAAGCAAGGGTGCAGTACGTTAACGAACAACACCGCTTGGCGCGAACAACCATTGTGCTACCTACTCTGTGTACGTAGTGCAGAGTAGGTAGTGAGCGCAACGACATAAACTCAATGGACCTGGTATATTTCTGAAGACAATTAATACTACAGAAAAGGTAGTATGGCTTTAGCCTGTCCAAATTGGGCGAATAAAAAAGTGGATCGTTTATAATAACACTAATATTTTGGACACAAAATTCATAGCGCCCTATCGTTTCCCAAGCTAAGTAACTTGTGCTATACAAACTAGATAACGAATAATACTAATATTATTAAATCATATTATACATTGCTCATCACAAATATTTGTGATGAGCAATAACTCGGGTAGAGATCGAACCCGCTGCTACTCCACTGTCGGTTGTCTAATCAATGGCCTGTCAATTAGTATTACAACAGTCTTCATTCCATCAGAAAACGACAGCACAGCATACATTAAATAGGTATTAATGTTATTTATTATTATAAATACATACTATCTTTGTGTTATTAGTTACTAGTGTTACTCGCGTACAAACAAAATGGTGATGATTAAATATAGCCTATGTTACTCTGGATGAATGCAGCTTTAAAAGGCTGAAAGAATTTTTGACTACATATTAGTATAGATTTATAATAATTAAATTGATATTTTAAAATTGTTGGTTTTTCGAAGATGTCATATTAACTGTAAAATAATAAGACAAGGTAAAAAAACGTCTTTTCGCGATGGTCCAATTGTTTTGCATGAGTTTTCTGTTTCACATATATAAATCCACCATCATGGAGATTACGTATGGTATGGCAATCAGAACGAACTAGGGACGCAAAATAATAAAAAAAAAACTTGTTCATTGTTCATTTCTAGTTTCTCTGTAGCAAGAACTATCTTAGAAGTAAGTATAGTCCGTGTGCTTAGTTATGTGGCATTGTGAAGAGCTCCTCGCTCACTACAATGTTTCTTCATATCAACAGCTAAGCTTTGCACTTCTGTCTGTACTGTTCCAACTTGTCCTCCACTGATTGTAGATAGATATATGTTTTGTACATATTTCAGAAAAAAATGTCAAATCTATGAGTAAAGGTCTAATATAATTATTTTGGTGTTTTCGGTCTGTCTGTTTTTACCAAAATGGTTGAATAACTTGACCAAATTTTTTCAAGAATTCCTCACAAAAATACAGGGTTATTCTAAATGATGGACCCATTTTCAAAAGTAAAAATTTTATTAAAGTAAAAATGCAAAATGAACAACCTTTATACCAATGAAAAGAGAACGTTTCAAAGTTTTTTTTAATACGTTACAAGTGTTCAATGTGGCCTCCGGCTGCTGCACGGCAAACATCAACACGGTAGCCAAACTCATCCCACACGCGAGAAAGCGTATCTGGTGTTATTGAGTGCACGGCAGCAGTGATACGGTTCCGCAGATCGTCAATAGTTGTTGGTAGAGGCGGGACGTAAACAGCTTCCTTAACATAGCCCAATAAGAAATAGTCGCATGGGGCTCACCCCATGCGACTATTTCTTATGACCTCAGTCAGGAGATCTCGGTGGCCAGAAGTGTAAAGCTAGGTCCTCGTTTCCCCTGCGACCTATCCAGCGATGAGGAAGGGATTCATTTAAAAAGCCTCGTACAGCTAAGTGCCAATGGGGCGGAGCACCATCCTGTTGGAAAATGAAGTTTTGCGCGTCTTCCGAAGGTTGAGGAAACAGCCATTGTTCTAACATGCCCAGATAAATTATTCCATTTACAGTTGTTTCCGCAAAGAAAAATGGCCCGTAAACCTTTGTACAGGATAAGGCACAGAACACGTTTATCTTAGGCGAGTCTCTTTCGTGTTCCAATGTTGCATGTGGATTTTGCAAACCCCATATGCGAACATTGTGCCTATTGACTTTTCCACTAAGGTGGAAAGTCGCTTCATCGCTAAAAATTACACTCTGTAGAAACGTGTGGTCCTCCATCATTTGTAGCACATAACCACAAAACTCGAGACGCTTCTCTTTGTCATCAGGTTTGAGAGCCTGGACAAGTTGTAATCGGTAGGGCTTTTACAACAAACGCCGTCTCAAAACTTTCCATACAGTTGTTTGGGGTATTCCAAGCTCTCTACTAGCTCTACTTGTTGACTTAGCAGGACTACGAAGAAAACTTTCTTCAATCCGTCTGACATCATCATCTGACACACGTGGTCGGCCTGTGCTTTTTCCTTTCAACACACTTCCAATCTGTTGAAATTACTTAAACCAACGGCTACTGCTTTTTCTAGTTGGAGGTTCAATCCCGAATTTGGTACGAAATGCCCGCTGCACTACAATTTGAGACTCACTTTTTGCAAACTCAATAACGCAAAAAACCTTGTGCTCAACAGTCGCCATCTCACTCACAACTGAACAGATACACGAAATGGCGGCCTATTGTCGCGCGAGAACTCTACCGGCCGGTTATGGAACCATCACCACCAGCCACAAACTTTGAAACTTTCTCTTTTCATTGGTATAAAGGTTGTTCATTTTGCATTTTTACTTTAATAAAATTTTTACTTTTGAAAATGGGTCCATCATTTAGAATAACCCTGTATAACAGTGACAGTTATCGATGTTTATCACAAATAACTTCTGAAAAGTTGTTGGCCAGGATTCGAGTCTGAGACTTGGTTTCGAAGTGTGTAGCTGAATCTGCAATTCACCAAGACGATAAAATTAGGGGCCGTCCATTAATCACGTGAGGTCAGAAAGGGGGGGGGGAGGGGTCTGGCAAAAATCACGAATTATCTCGAGGGGGTAGGGGGGGGGGGGGTAGTAAGATATCACGTGTATTTTTTTTGTATGTAGTTTTAAATATCACAACGTATCACCAAGGGGGGGGGGGGGGTCAAAAATGATGAAAAAAACATCACGTGATTAATGGACGGCCCCTTAACGTAATATTACATCATAACATAACTTCACGCCTTTGATACCAGAAGGTGTACGCAGCGGCTGTTAAGCCTCGTCTCGCCGTTATGTTTACGTCCCAAATAGAATAAGTGGCGAACCTATTGCCATACCGGCCCAAACTTTTCAGTCATCGATATTTATCACACTTACTTCCGAAAACAATTTCGAAAAGCCATTGGTGTTGTCAGGATTCGAACCCGGACCTCTGGATCAGAAGCCGTGTGCTCGACCACTGGACCACCGAGACTAAAATTAGGTGAAAATTATCATAACAACTTGTACCATTGCAATGCAAATATAATTAATGGTAGACATTTATCCGCGAATTTCGTCATCAATATTTACCAAGATATTACTTATTCATGCTCATATTATCATGGGGAAAGATTTGTATTTTTGTATGTAAAGAATAAATACAAAAACTACTGAACCGATTTAAAAAAATCCTCTCACCATTGGAAAGCTGCACTCACTAATAATAACATTATTACATACCTAATATAAAACAAAAGTCACTTTCCGCTGTCTGTCCCCTTATATGCTTATATCTTTAAAATTACGCAACGGATTATGATGCTGTTTTTTTATAGTTGGAGGGTGTCAACAGGGTGGTTTTGATCTATAATTCATATATGATGTTGTAAAGAAAAAATGATAATTTTCGAGATTTAGCACTTTAATTGCAAACCCTGGCTGAACCCTAAGAGACAGATCAAAACAATGTTCTACATTATTAAACACCTTCAGAAGGTCTACAAAAATGTGACTGGCGTGGCAATGGTTTTTTTATTTTTTTACTTTTTACGAGAAATAATGGCTTGGTTTGGCTGGCATGGCTTTAAAATCGCTTCGTAAAAGCGTATTTAAACATTACAGCATTAATTTTTACACAACTAAGTGTCTTAATTGATTGTGCATGTAATATAGATGATCCTGGCCCTTTACAGCATGCAATTTAAATACAATACAATGCAAATAATCTTTATTCTACACAGAATCACAAATTTACAACAAACTTTATACAAATTCGCAAATGTACAATCGGCGGCCTTATCGCTACAAGCGATCTCTTCCAGGCAACCTTAATGGAGACTTGGCAAGTATAATATCTAGGGTAGTGTGTACAATGTACATAGACAGTTTTCATACATAAATACAAAAATACATATATATATATATATATCATCATCATCATCATCATCATTAGCCTGTTGCAGTCCACTGCTGGACATAAGCCTCTCCCAATGTGCGCCCCAACATCCGATTCTCTGCCTTCCGCATCCAGACTTTTCCAGCAGCCCTTCTGAGGTCGTCTGACCATCGGGCTGGTGGGCGTCCTACAGTACGCTTACCAAGTCGCGGTCTCCACTCAATGACCTTCTTGCTCCATCTACCATCGGTCCTTCGACAGATGTGACCAGCCCATTGCCACTTCAGCGAGCTTATCTACGAGCTATGTCGGTTACTCCGGTTCTCTGTCGGATATACTCATTCCTGAGTCTATCTTTCAGAGATACTCCGAGCATAGCTCGCTCCATAGCTCGCTGAGCGACTTTAAATTTATGGACTAGCCCCACCGTAAGTGTCCACGTTTCGGCACCGTAGGTCATTACTGGTAGGACGCACTGGTCAAAGACTTTGGTCTTCAGGCATTGCGGTATAGGCGAGCCGAAAACTCGACGCAGTTTGCCGAATGCGGCCCAACCCAGCTGAATCCTCCTGTCGGCTTCCTTCTCGAAGTTTCGTCTACCTAACTGGATAGTTTGGCCTAGGTAGACTTCGAGAATTGACCCATCGACATTTATCGGTCCGGGCACGACATGTTCGTTGAACATGACCTTGGTCTTGTCCAAGTTCATGCCCAGACCGACACGTCGAGAGGATTCGTCTAGGCTGCGCAGCATTCCGCTTAACTGTTCCAGCGACTCTGCCATTACAACGATGTCGTCGGCTAACCGAAGATGCGAGATGTACTCACCATTCACGTTGATACCCTGTCCAGCCCAATCCAGGGTCTTGAAGACGTCCTAAAGAGCGTTGGTGAAGAGTTTGGGAGATATGACATCTCCCTGTCTTACACCTCGATTTAGCTCAATGGAGTTCGTCACCTGGTCCTGTATCTGGACAGTCATCGTGGCGGTGTCATACAAGCATCTCAACACCTCGATATAACGCCAGTCAATCCGACATCGTTGCAATGCATCAAGAACTGCCCAAGTTTCGATGGAGTCGAAGGCTTTTTCGTAATCCACGAATGCCATACACAGCGGCTGATTGTACTCTTCGGTCTTCTGTACAATCTGCCGAACAGTATGGATGTGGTCCACGGTACTAAAGCCTTTTCGAAACCCGGCCTGCTCCGGAGGCTGGAATTCGTCGAGTCTTGCAGCGAGACGATTCGTGACGACCCTCGAGAACAACTTGTAGATATGGTTCAGGAGTGAGGTGGCTCTGTAATTCTTCAGTAAGGTCTTATCGCCTTTTTGAAGAACAGCACCACCGCACTCCTGCTCCAAACCTGTGGTGTTATACCCTGTTGTATGACGGAATCAAAAAGACTTGCTAATTCCTTTAGGACAGGAGTCCCGCCGGCCTTTAGAAGTTCTGTTGTGATTCCGTCATCACCGGTGCCTTGTTGTTCTAGAGTTGCTCGAGAGCCGCACTAATCTCGCTTTCTGCAAAGTCGGGGATGTCCTCACTATAGTGACGCGTTAGCGGGGCTCTGTGGTCATCATCGCTGTGTCCCGTCGGCTTGGTCATCCGGGTGGAATAAAGGAGCCCATAAAAAGATTCGATCTCTGCGAGAATCTCGGGCTTAGAGGTGACGACAAGTCCATCCGCAGCTTTCAGCCTCGTCAGATGGGATATATATATATATATATATCATATTCACATCATATTTATGTATAATACAAGATATAAGACCATAACAGCAGACCATATTTATTATCACTGTGACAGATAATATTCCCTCATCAAAGATTTAAATTTATCTAAGGACCTTACACTTCTTACACTTAGCGGCAAAGCATTCCACAAACGAATTGCTTGAACTGTAAATGATCTGCCAAAATAGTCCGTGGAGTGTGCAGGCATCTTCAGCAGTAACTTCCTGGATGTTCTCAGAAACCCCGTATGCGTGTCAGAAAATTGGAAGCGTTTTTTAAGATACAAGGGAGTTTGGGTATTGAACAGGATACTGTAAAGTAGAGAAAGAATGTGAGCGTTCCGGCGAAAGCGAATTGGTAACCACTTGAGTTTAGTTCGAAATACATGAAGTACATGATCATATTTGCGTATACCAAATATGAACCTAATACAGAAATTCTGAAGTCGCTCAAGTTTGTTTAGTTGGTCCTCCGTAAGATTTGTGTAGCTGGCATCTGCGTAGTCAAGTATAGGTAGAAGGATAGAATGAGCAAGCGCAATTTTAGTAGTAGTTGGAAGGAGATTTTGTAGTCTTCTCAAGGACCCCATTGATGCGAATATCTTCCTACTCATCTCCTGTAACTGGAGATTCCATGACAGTGTATCATCAAAAATAATACCTAATTTTTTTACTTTTTTGCTAAATGGTATTGCTGTACCGTTTAAAACTATTTGTGGCAGATTTGACCAATCAATTCTGGAAATAAAATTAGAGCTACCTATTATAATTAGCTGAGTTTTTATGGGATTTAGAGATAGTCCATATTCAGCACTCCATTCAGCTATACTATGTAAATCCCTGTTAATGTTATTTATAGCCTCCGAAAACTCGCCTAAAGGAGCTTGGGAATAAATTTGTAAATCATCTGCATACAGGTGGTAGGATGACAGAAGTTTAGAGGAGACTGTATTTATAAAAATAGTAAAAAGTAAAGGTGATAATACGCCACCCTGCGGTACACCTGCGGCAGTAATACACCAAGATAATGTTGTATCATCAATTTTTAAACGCTGCCGGCGACCAGACAGGTAAGTGTGAAACTATGCAATCACGACCGGAGATATATTAATAGAGCGCATCATCGCTAATAGAACAGCGAAATCTACTGTGTTAAAGGCGTTGCTAAAGTCTAGGAGAGAAACTACAGTAAGATTTCCACATTCCATACCCAACCGAATGTTCTCTGTGATGTTCACCAGGGCTGTGGTTGTGCTGTGCCCAGGACGAAAGCCAGATTGGAAAGGATTTAAAAGGCTATTTTTGGAGAGAAACGCAGTTATCTGATTATTTACCAGACGTTCCAGGACTTTGGAGAGGAACGGGAGTATAGATATGGGACGGAATTCAGAAAAGGAGGTATTAGGTTTTTTGGGTAAAGGAATGACATCAGCATCCTTCCAACAAGATGGAAAAATACCAGAGCTTAAGGAAAAGTTAAGGAGGTGAGAAAGAACTGGGAGTATGACATCTAGGATAGGAAGGATCATCATTTAAACGAATATTTTCGAAAAGATTGCAGTATTAACATAGCGGGACTGCAGTTAAAGCCGTTAAATAGCACAAATTGAACCTCATGAAATCCAAAATTTACTCATTTATTACCCTTTGATGCGACAAAGTTCGCCGGGTTAGCTAGTAAGTTATATTTTGCAAGCGCTATTTGGTTTGTTCGCGAGTAACACCGCGAGGCGAATTATATATATTTTTTAAACTGATTATTAGATTTTTACTAAAAATAAATTTGCAATAATCAATTTTATGTTATACGTTTATTTGAATCAAATACGTCACGCTATAATCTCTTTTCAAAGGCAAGAAAAAATAACATCTTTTCTATAAAAAAACCGAATGAATTTTCCCGAATATTAAATAAACTGGTGGCAATTCGATTCGGATTTCTCGACTTCCTTTATTTATTAAAACGTACAAATTTTATTACGTTAACGAAAATCAACATGCGAAATAGGCATAAAATCAAGCTTTTTTCAGGAAGGAAGCAAACACACTTAGTCGAAATTATTGTGGCCCATGGTCACGATTAAGCGATAACAAGAATACGAGATTGGGGGGAGTTTATTGGGGAAAGGTAAAATAGTCCCAAAATAATTTTAGCTATTCATTCAGTTCATCTTCGTGGTGTAGTGATTTAGAAATTCGACTTCTGTTTGAGAGGGTCTTAATCATGAGTTTTGATTGGACAGTTTTTTTTTATTTAGTAGAATTTCCTGGATCGAATTCGAATGCACGTCAATTATTTCCTGAAAAAGAGGAAGTTACGTGTTGATTAATATTAATGATTGAGAAAATTGTGTTTAATGTGGCAATAGACAAAATGTTTCATGCGATGAGTACAGGAAATTACTGTCAAAAATTTGGTATAAATGTTTTAAAGGCGAAAAATTCCTCGAAGAATATTATTTTGTATGCACAAGAAGAACATAATCTAATATTATTTTAGATTATACCGGTTGCATTTTGGTTTTATTTTGACTATGAAATTTATTAGGAATACAATAATACTACATTTCAGTACAAACCTAAGTATCAAAGCCTAATATTATTGAGTTTCATCTAATCCATCATTTTGCTTTTTATGAAGGCATACAATTTTCAATAGTAATGTTCGGGTTGATTTTCGAGAAATTGGTAAATTAAATGGAAATAAAATAAATAATTTCTTTAGCTTTTGTTCTGTTCATGTTTTCCTAGTATATAGATTTTTTTTATCTGCATGATCTATCAATAAATTGAGACCTAAAATGAAATTTATTTTTGCTATTTTATGCATAAATCCAAATTAAAGTGGTTTGATAATTTAAATACCGAAGTAAAAGAATTCTTTGTAAATCTTATTTACTAAATAAATATGTTTTTATTACATACCTCAGGCAATAGTAAGATTAACGCTTTTTTTATATTTGATCAAATAATTAATTAACCTCTACACAACGACAAAATCAAATGAAAGACATTAAAAATAATATAAAATTTGTTTTGTTGCCAAATATTCTTTTCAATTATAACTGTAATAGAACCTTACACCCTGATTGATCCCGGAAGCGAATACGCATAATTTAATTTAATTGAATATTTGAACGTGATCTTATATTACGACTCCACTTTTACCTGTTTACATTAAATAACATCAATATATTTCAGTTTTTGTAAACGTTGAAATTAATTGTATTTAAATTTAAATTATTTTATGAAATAATCTTAAATTAAAGAGTCCTGGAAGCAAGCTAGTGCTTCCAATGAATTTTTAAATCTTTGCCCCCAAAAATATCTCACATTCTAATACAAGAATAATTTATAATGAACTATTATATTAAATATATGCAATAGCTATTATTATTTAGAAGTCTGGGTGGCCTAGTGGTCGAGCACAGGGCTTCTGATCCAGAGGTGCGGGTTCGATTCCTGACACTGGCTCACACCAATGACTTTTCGAAATTGTTTTCGGAAGTTATGTGTGATAAATATCGATGTCTGAAAACTTTGTGCCTAGTATGGCTATAGGTTCGCCACCTATTCCATTTGGGACGTAAACATAACGGCGAGACGAGGCTTAACAGCCGCTGCCTACACCTTCGGGTAACAAAAGGCGTAAAGTTATGTTGTGTTATGTTAACTATTATTAATAAATAGTTATTAATATATGGTTATATAGCTTATGGATTTGATCCTCATTTGTGGCTGGCAAAATGCACAAAGGTCTTAACACCTCCTTTGTATCTTGACACAATGTACAACCAAATACCCTAAAATTAAACGAATGATAAGTGATTGAGGTCTTAACCGTTAAGCTCTCAGACGTCTTGAGGAGGCAATATGCACTTTGCATCACATTCAAGATAATAGTGGCTTGTATTTGGATACACACGGTAAAGTAGAATGATGTTTAGGATATTTCTATGATAGGTTTTTTTGAAGAGTGCAAAAGATATTCTAAAAAGATATTAAGGTTTCCGAAATTCGGGATGCAAAACTGACTAAGCAGATATACGTCCACAAATCCCACGTCCCATCGATCCCGGTCGGGTTCGATCCCCACCCGAATACAAATATTTGTGACAAGCATGAATGCTTGTATGGCGTCTGTTTTTTTTTGTATTTTAAGAATGTATTTACAAAAAGTAGTAATATGTGAATATGTATTCATATTCGTTATCTAGTATCTAAACATTTAGTTGCTTAGTTTGTAACTAGAGGGCGCTGTGTGTAATGTGTCCAAGATATTATTATTATTATCTCTCATGCCATAAGTGTTTAGTGGTTTAGCACTCCATCTCGAGGAGGACTAGACCCCGTCACATCCTCACCGAGCAGAATGACGCCACCACCCTCGCGCAAATCGCGGCTCAAAAGGCTCGCGAAGCCATCTCGTCACATGGTAGGCCGCGGTTTCGTCCTCGCCGCCAAGGGCGCAAACTCGCTCGCGTAAAAGTCAGAAACGTGGTACAAACCACATTGCCAACAACCGTCCAAGCCGAGGTTCGTACCCCACAGGGGGTGCCCTTGGACCAGGTTGTTTAAATTCACCAAGGTTGAGAGCCCTCTGCGCTCACCAAAAGTCCGCGTAAAATTGTAACAGCCGTCAGGCTAACAATTAGAAGTCACTCACAAAAACAAAAAAAAAAGCACTCCATCACCTAGGGCAGAGGTTCCTAGTGCTAATCCTGAAGCATCAATGATTTTGCGGAATTTATGCGTAATAAATATTGTTGAGTAACCAAATATCCTATTAAATTTCGAGATAGAAAGTTAATGTATCCGTGTCAATACTTAATTGCATTTGTCCTATCTAATCTCCTCTACGTGCGTGAAGCTTGAGTAAAAAAAATACAAAGATAAATATAATCAAAGATTCTTTGTTTATTTTCTTTTTATTTTAAAACAAAACTGTGGCAAATAATGCAACTGAAAATAATGAAAATATAATCGCCACCAATTATTTATTAAAGAAGTATCCAAATCAAACTTGTCATCGGACTGAAGAGTTTCCTGTTCAATAATTAATTTTGTTTCGCGAACCAAGACTTTATCCCGTGAAACAAAACATTTTGAAACAATATGTAAATGTATATATAAATAAACACCCGCTGGTGTAAATGGAGCCATCTCGTATCGAGCTGAAATAGCTGGCAATGAAAAAAAAAAGGAAATTCGCTCTCACATCGATGTATGAATATTTGTAATCACAGTGGTTAGCCAATCAGCTTCGAGTATTACGAGTGTATTATAACAAAATAAAATATTACAGGTAAACAAGAGAATAACAAAAACATAAAAATTACAAGAATTTATGATGCTGAAAACATAAAACTTTAAAATTACCTATACAAAACAAAATCGCGGTGAGACGTTTGTTGAAGTTTACACCCAAACTCCTAAACTGCGCATCTTCGTAAATGGTTCCGCACATTATATTTTCTTTGTATATACCTATCTAATTTCGTTTGTTAGATTTAGTATAGGGTAGCCTATGCTTTGAACTATCGTTTGGGCAAATAGTAAGAACTCTAGATGAAAGAAAGACTAATAAGAGATGCAATGAAAAAATGAAAAAGGCAGTAGCAGAAGTTGAGAAATATCTCGCAGCAATCACGAAAAATAGATTAATCTTTAAATTATTATTTTTAAACTAAATATAGAAGGTAACCCCTATTAAATAGGGATCTCCTTTAACAGTTCAGGTGAATCGACACCAAAATATGTAAACAGTGAATTAAGAAAATTCAAAGCGAGGCCTATTGTTTCAAAATGTTTTGTTTCACGGGATAAAGTCTTGGTTCGCGAAACAAAATTAATTATTGAACAGGAAACTCTTCAGTCCGATGACAAGTTTGATTTGGATACTTCTTTAATAAATAATTGGTGGCGATTATATTTTCATTATTTTCAGTTGCATTATTTGCCACAGTTTTGTTTTAAAATAAAAAGAAAATAAACAAAGAATCTTTGATTATATTTATCTTTGTATTTTTTTTACTCAAGCTTCACGCACGTAGAGGAGATTAGATAGGACAAATGCAATTAAGTATTGACACGGATACATTAACTTTCTATCTCGAAATTTAATAGGATATTTGGTTACTCAACAATATTTATTACGCATAAATTCCGCAAAATCATTGATGCTTCAGGATTAGCACTAGGAACCTCTGCCCTAGGTGATGGAGTGCTTTTTTTTTGTTTTTGTGAGTGACTTCTAATTGTTAGCCTGACGGCTGTTACAATTTTACGCGGACTTTTGGTGAGCGCAGAGGGCTCTCAACCTTGGTGAATTTAAACAACCTGGTCCAAGGGCACCCCCTGTGGGGTACGAACCTCGGCTTGGACGGTTGTTGGCAATGTGGTTTGTACCACGTTTCTGACTTTTACGCGAGCGAGTTTGCGCCCTCGGCGGCGAGGACGAAACCGCGGCCTACCATGTGACGAGATGGCTTCGCGAGCCTTTTGAGCCGCGATTTGCGCGAGGGTGGTGGCGTCATTCTGCTCGGTGAGGATGTGACGGGGTCTAGTCCTCCTCGAGATGGAGTGCTAAACCACTAAACACTTATGGCATGAGAGATAATAATAATAATATCTTGGACACATTACACACAGCGCCCTCTAGTTACAAACTAAGCAACTAAATGTTTAGATACTAGATAACGAATATGAATACATATTCACATATTACTACTTTTTGTAAATACATTCTTAAAATACAAAAAAAAAACACAGACGCCATACAAGCATTCATGCTTGTCACAAATATTTGTATTCGGGTGGGGATCGAACCAGCCAACTTCGATTCTGCAGTTGGTAATTTTACCAATGCATCATGAGACTCGTTAAGGGATGGTTTCCATTAGGTCATATTGGTTAATTATTTCTCACGAAGCTCACAGGATGAGAATAGGTGACGATATTCTCTAGAACTGAAATACTCCTACGATTCCTGATTAAACAGTGTAGAGATTAATAGTTTCGGTAGAGTCTATACTAAAATGATTTGCAGCAGGTGGCAAACTGAAGTGTTAGAAGCTTGGTTCTATATAAGTTCGTGTCGAGCACCCTGTTTCTGAATCAAAAAGTCGTGGCTTCAAATCCGGGCTAATGTCAATGACGTTTCGAAATTCTTTTCGGAAGTTATGTGATAAATATCGATGACTGATAACTTTGTGCCCGGTGTACGGCAATTGGTTCGCAACCTATTCCATTTGGGATGTAAACATAACGGCGAGTCGGGTGGGAAAAGGCGTGAAGTTATATTATGTTATATCTTTTTAAAAGAACGAGTCAAACTGTCTTCCAAATTAAATAATTATATAAAATTCTTGTATTATGGTGTGCATTATTGAACACCTCCGAAAGGGCTTGACCAATTCTCATAAAATTTTATAAGCATATCGGGTAGTTCTGAAAATGAGAATGTTACGGGTACACTCCAATCATTAATTTTTAGTTTTAGGTTTTTGAAGTGTAACTTCTAATGGCTCGTGCAACCTAGGCGTGAGCGTTATTTATCGTAAGCGGTTTCAGTAACCTATTACGCGGCTTATAACCGTATACGTAGTTTCGTAGACACGAATGTAACGCTTATTTTATATACGCGGTTCCACTCACACAGTACACACAACGGCTGGTGCACGCGTAAGCGCTTACTATGTAACGCTTATTTTATATACGCAGTTCCATTTAGACATGGGTCGTATCGCCTTTTTGGAGTACCGTATCTATAATAGATTTAGATTTTCAATATCCGATATCGGAACTATGTATTAAAATACATAGATATTCAAATATCTAGGAGATATTAAAAAATCTGAATCTAAGAATACCAGCATTTTGATTCTGTTAGTCAAATACCCAATATTCCCTTTCCACTCTAACCAACTATATATTTCAATGATCCCAATTTTCAGAAATCATCTTCATTTCTATGCTTATAAGATTCAATTTACAATATTAAATAGGTTAAACCGTCTATATACTGCTATTTCACTCCAACCAACCTTTTACTTTCAACATAAAAAATCTAAAATAAGCTTTACACATGTAGCAATAAGGTTCAAATCTGTCTGATACAGGTATCGTGCATATATTGCTGTACCACTCTAATATATATAGCTCGCGCTCACTTGCTCAACTATATATTGGATTCAGCACGGTACTGACGGTACGGTAAAAATCTTAGATATTGTAAGTAACAGATTTTTGTAATATATAGATTTCGTGCGAGCCAGTAACAGATTTTTAGATATTGCTACGAAATCGGATTTCGTATCTATGTACGATTTGTATCACCCATATCTAGTTCCATTCGCACTGTACACACAACGGCCGGTGCACGCGTAAGCGCTTACTACTGTAACTACGTACTCTGTGGTAACTACAGTAACTTGTAAGCGTTTCGTGTGTGTTTCGTTCAACCAAGATTATTATTATACTATTATTAGTTATTCTTAGACGACTCGCGTAACGTTAATGTGATAATTGTTATGTCTGTTTTAATTTCTAATGCCCATGTAAATTTGTAAGCAATTGGAAAGAGAATAATTTCAAAAAGGGTTAAGATGTTTTTTGATTTTATAAATATAAATAGAATTTAATACAATAAATTTAATATATATTCAAAGTGTAAATATTTTAACAAAACTGCATAAATATTTGTATTTTTTTATGGGATAGGAGGGCAAACGAGCAGGCGTGTCACCTGACGGTAAGCAACCAACGCCACCCATAGACACTAGCAACACATAATATGTATCCCCTATATGGGAAGGGGGTGAGCCTTCGGGTACCTCTCTCACCGAACAAAACGTGGCATGAGCCACTTTACGTCGATCTTCTGAGATGTCGTAGTATTTCACCGGTCGAGCCGGCCCATTCATGCAGCGAACTGCTTAGCTCTACCACTGTCTAACAGAAATTGTATATAAAATCAAATGAACTTTTAAATACGCCTGCTTTCTGTCTTGCAGAAAAACATGCCTGGAAATAGGTACTCAAACAAAATAACAATGAATACACATTGCAATATATTTAAACTATTGCATATTCGTAATCATAACCAAATACAAAGTAACACATAACCACATAACCTACTGTCAGTATACAAAAATAACCTGATACAAAAATAATCGGTTTTGAAACTAGTTATTCATATATACGAAACTGCGTATAACGATTACGCGCAAAAGACGTTACGACCCACGACTAGTGCAACCATTTAACGCTTTTAACGCCCCCTTGCGGCCGCTAAATATATTATATATGTGTATAAAAGGCGAAACTGAACCGGTCTATATATAAATCCACGAAGCAAATTGCTTAAGCGTGATTATTCGCAGTATATAGACATCTAGTAGCGCATAGTGGTACTATTAGCGCATAATTGATAGGTATAAATTATTAGTGGAATAGTACCACCATCCGCTGCTAGATGCTGCCACAGCCGCAGCTCCAACCACTAAGATGATAAAAGTTATTATATTATGAAAATATTTATGATTACATTATAGCTAAAGTCATTAAAAATCAAAAAATCCTTTCGACTTTAAACCGGCGAATAGTTTATATTCGCCGAATTAAGAACGAACATTATTTTGTACAATAATAGACATGTAGTAGCGGGTGGTGTTAATTATATTGCAAATATAATTAACTCAGTTATGTTTGATCCTAGTAACTCACGGGATTCGTACAGTTGCCTTATTGTAGGTACTATCCGTTTCCATAGTAATATTAAAGATAAAAGGTAATTTAAAATGTGCTAAAATATAATAATATCTGTTTTCAAAGACATCGTTCAAACATACCTTGCAATCAGAAAAGCGTACGTAGTCAATATTTTTTATATTGTGATGTTTCTAGAAGCTACATGTTGCCACGCCCGCTGCTACCACGATTAAGATAAAGTAAAAGTTATTATATTGTGAAAATATATATGATGACATTATACATCATATTGCAAAAGTCACCGAAATTAAACTCAGCAGTTTTATCTAATAAAGTTTCAAATATTGACGCTGGGCGCTATCTAGTGGCAACTGTAGTCAACTATAGCCGTTTATCATTTTAGGTAATTGATTTATTATACATAATTACATGTTGATATTTATGTGAATATATTACTAAAATCTAATATGAACATCGGTGAAATACACTACATTTATAATTATGAGGTTAAAGTAATTTTCAAGTTTTATAGTCACTGTTTTGATGATACTTCACTCGGTTCGATGTAGTACCACTGGTTTCCAGTAGATGTCCTTGCTATTAATACTTTTTATCTAATTTTCTTTTCTAAAAATATACTTAAAACACATAAAAAAGGACCTAGACACCATACAAACAATAATGATTATCATAAATATTTGTTTGATAGAACCGACCTCAATTTCGCAGACGGTTTTTTTAGTGAATGCACTCCTATGCGCGTCGTAATGTAAGTCAGATATATTCTTTTTAAATGGTTATTAAAAAAAATGAGTTTAATGTACATTTATTGGTGGAGATTGTAAAAAAATAATAAAAAATATAGGCACATATGCATTTTTGCCTGTTTCCAAATATGTATGTAATTCAATATGTAAAAAAAATGTTAATTGTTTCTTTTGACATTACAAAACGAGAGGAAAAGAGAAAGAATGATAAAGGTTAGGGAAGAGGAAAGAGAGAGAGTGAGTCAATATCACTCAAAAAATATTGTTCACATTGTTATAAACTTCCAATCTCAGTTCAGCTTACTCACTGCTCAAATAGACAACATTGAGACTCACGCCCGACGTAAGATGCTCCTCTTACATGGTGTCAAGGAGCTCCAGGATGAGAATGTGGCTGAGGTTGTTAAGAACACAATTAAAACCAAGATGGACTCATTTGATGTCAGTGAGATTCAAAGATGTCACAGGATGGGTCGTCACCAATCGCCTGAGAAGCCCAGACCAATACTGGCTAAATTCCAAACTGTTCAGCTGAGGGCCAATATCTGGTCAACTAAATCTAGGCTAAAGGGCACCGGAGTCACAGTTTCCGAATTCTTGATACGATCAAGACATTCAACCTTTATGGCGGCACGTGAGAAGTATGGGGTCTCAAAATGCTGGACTCGGGACGGATTTGTGTTCGTCATGTCTGCTTCCGGCTCACGGCATCGAATTCAAACAATTGAAGACCTAAATAATATTGCTAGCGTCAATCCTGATAAGCGTATTGCTAAAACTACCGTGCCTCCGAGGCCGAAAAGAGCTGCCGTCGCCAAGAAATAGCTTATTTGTTACAGTTTCAAGATTTCAATACTGTATGTATGTATGTTTACGTGTTCATACTAATATATCCACTTCATTTTTTTTGTTTTATCGTGACTTACCTTTGTTAATACACTTTACCATACCACTACATGTTTTAACATAAATTTATGCCTATATATAACTGTTTTAATCACAGCGTTAATTGAAGCAATAAAATATAAATACAATACATAAATTGTTAGAGTAATGTCAGTCTGTGATAGCGAAAAACGTCACAGCGTATGCTGTCATTTTCATACTGCTATGGCGAATACAATTCAAATCTGCCAATGTCAAGTCACTATCACTAATGATAATTTTTAGAAATTATGTATTTTTTGTGGTATGTAACTGTTCCATAATCGCTTATTTTTATTCAATTTTTTATAATTATGAAGTTATTTTTTTGTTTTTATCCACATTGATGCACAACTAGCGGGCACATAAAACATTTGTTGTTTTTGTTTATTAGCCATTTTGTTAATTTTTGTTTTTACTCATTTGATATTATTTACCTGTTTTTAATACCTATATATTATTTATTTATATATTGTATTTATTTATTATATGACCTATACAAATAGTAGTGATGATGATACTTTTCTGTCTGCGTGTAGTGATGATAGTTTTGTAAGTTTACCTTCTATTGATAGCACTCTAAAGACTCATTTTTCTGACGCACCGAAACACTTCAATGTAGTCCATATTAATGCCCAGAGTATTCCTGCTCATTTCCCTGATATGCTGACCAACTTTGACTGTCCGAATTTACACGCTATTCTTATTTCTGAGTCGTGGTTAAAACCTAGCCTTTCCTCAATTTCCTTTTCTCTTCCTGGCTTCAAATTAATTAGAAATGATCGTACGGGTTCTGGTGGTGGAGGAGTCGCTATCTATTTACGCAACCATATATCTTACTCCATTGTTAGCGCGTCGACTCAGCCTCCACCTCGGAACGCCGGGGAACATCTTTTTATAGAAGTGGAACTCCTTCATTCTAAACTTCTTCTTGGCGTATATTACTGTCCTTCTTCTCGCATTGACTTCTTCTCTTCATTCGAACAAATCCTTGAAAATCTTACTCCATCTTACAATCACACAATTATTATGGGTGACTTTAACACATGTTTAATAAAAAACGACTCTCGTGCTTTATCGCTTCGGTCGGTCGTTGAATCTACCAATTTAACGATTCTTCCCCTTATTGCAACTCATCACTTTCCTAATTGTATCCCTTCTCTTCTTGATCTAATTTTCGTTTCTTCGACTGAACATGCCATCACCTATGGGCAATGTCCAGCTGATTCTTTTTCGTATCATGACTTAATCTATCTTTCTTACAAAATACGTCCTCCCAAGGCAAATCGCAAAATTCTGATGCAACGTTGTTGTGGTGGTATGGACCGTGATAAACTTCGTGAGGATGCTGGCAACATTAACTGGAACTCTTTGCTTGAATCGAATAATATTGACGAAAAAGTTAATCTTTTTAATGAAGCCATAATAAAACTTTATGATATCCATGCGCCTATCAAAACTATGAAAGTTAAGAATTTGCCCTCTCCTTGGCTTACGGACGATATTAGACGCATTATAAAACTAAAGGCAGCAGCCAAAACTAAATACAAAATTCGGCCAACACCTTATAACTTGGACAAATACATTGCTGTTCGAAATCACTGCAATAAGGTGTGTAGAAACGCACAACGCCAACACATCCACGCATCTGTTGAAAACGGAGATCCAGACAGGGTCTGGAAATTTCTCAAAACTTTAGGAGTTGGAAGGATACGTAACGATGCAACTCCCAATAATCTAAATATTGATACGCTTAATCAGCATTTCTCTGCTTCGTCCAATTTTGATGGGACCACTAAAATGAAAACTTTACAATGTCTTTCATCCCTTCCAACACCTACCTATTCACCATTTTTGTTTAAGCAATTTGCAGCTTGTGATGTTAAGGAGTGCATACTTTCGATATCATCTAATGCGATAGGTACGGACTGTCTCAGCCGAAAAATGATTATCCCTATCATTGACGAGATCCTTCCCACCATATGCCATATCCTTAACTATTCTATTACCTACGGCGTTTTTCCAACTCTATGGAAAGAAGCCGAAATAATTCCGCTTCCCAAAAAATCTCGTCCTTTATCTGACTACCGTCCCATTTCCATCCTCCCCTTTTTGTCCAAAGCCCTCGAGCGCTTAACGCATCGCCAATTAAATTCCTTCCTAAAAGAAAACCATATCCATAATCCTTTCCAATCAGGTTTTCGTGCTGGACATAGTACAGTATCCGCATTGGTGCATATTACAGATGACATTCGTCTGGGCATGGACAATGGAAAGTTGACACTGCTATCCTTACTTGACTTTAGTAATGCATTTAATTCGGTAGATTTTCATGTCCTGCTCGGTATACTTCGCTCTCTTAACATATCTCCAACTGCTTGATTTCACAATTACCTGTTCGGACGCCGGCAACGCGTGCACGTTGGTGATAGATATTCTTCCTGGACTAGCACTACAGCCGGTGTGCCGCAGGGTGGCGTTCTTTCTCCTCTTCTTTTCGCAATTTTTATCAATTCAATCTCTAAAAATATTACTTCCACCTACCACCTTTACGCAGATGATCTTCAAATATATACGCAAGCTCCACTTGAAACATTATGGCAGGCTTTCACGTCTTTAAACATTGACCTAGAGCGAATCTGCGAATGGAGCATCAACTATGGTCTCAATGTCAATCCGATGAAAACTCAGGTCATTGTTGTCGGCAGCTCCAGGATGATAGCTAAATTGGACTATTCACTTTTACCGCAAGTTCTTTTTAACGGTGTTAATTTACCAATTAGTATGAAAGTTAAGAATCTAGGCCTTTATATTGATAGCACTTTATCCTGGGGTCCTCAATTGCAGGATGTAAGCCGCAAACTGTTTGTATCGGCGGGGTCTTTACGAAGATTAAAAAATTTTTTGCCCAGTACCACCAAAATTGCACTTGCTCAATCTCTTCTTCTTCCTATACTCGATTATGCCGATGTCAGCTATCTAAATCTCACTGAAGCACAACTGGATAAACTTGAGCGACTTCAAAATGTATGTATACGGTTCATATTTGGTATTCGCAAATATGATCATATCTCCGAGTTTCGTAAAAAACTCAAGTGGCTTCCTATTCGCTTTCGCCGGAATACTCATATCCTTGTTTTATTATACAACATTCTATTTAGTCCAAAAACACCTAACTATCTCAAAGAACGTTTCGTGTTCTTAAATGAAACACATTCGAAGTGCCTGAGGTCTTCTGAAAATTTGAGCTTATCCATTCCAAGGCATTCCACAAACTTTTATGGTGAATCATTTACAGTTCAAGCTGTACTGTTGTGGAATCAATTACCCGTAGAAATCAGAAAAGCGCAATCAGTTACCATTTTTAAATCACGGCTCACACAGCATTATTTAGCCCTACAGTAGCATTGTTAGCCCTACTATATTTGTATATATTTTTTATGTATTTATTATATATATATATATATCTATATGTGTGTTTTTATTTTATTATTTTTATTTCTTGTATCAATACGTATGTTAATGTCGTATCGTACACATGTAGTTTAAGAATGTATTTATGTAAGTCTATGTATGTGTATTTAATTTAAATATGTATTAAGGATATGTTTATTGTTGTTATATATATTTTTGTTTAATTCGCCGACAACCATTTATCTACTTTCTTTCTTTCCATGAAATGGTTGTCCGGAAGAAATTGCCTTGAGCGATAGGACCGCCAATTGTATAAATCTGTGTTGTTTATAATTCGATTGTTAATATCTCTATTTTAAGTACAATAAAGAGTATTCTATTCTATTGTTTTTTGTGATTTTTCGCGAAGCGAAGTTAGCAGTGTGTAATTAGTTTGTTTACGTATTTATATTAATAATATTTATATCATCGCATAATTAATTTTTTAAAATTTAATTTAATAGTGCTGGGATTTTATTTTCGAATTTAGTGGATAAGATTTATAAATAATGATTGATAACAATCCAAGCGATAATGCGACGGATATAAAGTTACAATGCCAAGGTACGTGACTTGAAGATTTATTTGATTGTTTTTTAATTAGAAAATATATATTGACGCATTTACATACATCTACAATGTACAAATAAGCAGAGATGTGACTTATTTGAAATACTTCTATTTAAAATACAAATACAATACATACAATACATTTGAAATACCTCTCGAGAGGTATTTTGTATTTTGAATAGTCATTTCAAAATACAAAATACTTTGTGATTAATTTTAGCCAAATTCATTCATAAGATGCCATTTCTTTTTGTAAGTACAATTTTAGTATAGTTTGTTATTTATCGTATGTATTAAAATTTTAAAGTAATTATAGGTTATTATAATTTTATAGGTAAAATTTAATAGGTGGTCCAGTGGTCGAGCACCCCGCTTTTGAATCAAGAAGTTGTTGTGGGTTCAAATCCTGGCTCACACTAATGACTTTTCGAAATGATTTTTGAAAGTTATACATACATACATAACCTCATGCCAAATCGATTGCGAAGTAGGCAGAGAGAACAGAGCACATAAGGCACGACTCTTGCACGCCTCACTCGCTTTTTTGATCTTAATTGTTTTTTTTAATGATATAAGAAACAAAGGAGCTTGCGGGTCACCTGATGGAAAGCGACGACCTACTAGCGACTACTACTACGCTCATGGACATCTGCAACACCAGGGTTATCACATCAGCGTTGCCGGCCTTTAAGGTGGGAATAGGCTCGTTTCTTGGAGGTGCCTAGGTCGTAGCGGTCCGGAAATACCGTTGCCGGCAACTCGTTCCACAACGGAACAGTGCGTGGCGAGAAGTGCCAAGGGGCTAAGCCGATCTGACAGAGTTTGGTTGACGGCAAGCCGAACCGCGCGTCGTTGGATGCGTTAAAATGAGGTAAGCTGGTACTCATCTTTTGGCAAAGGCACCCCGCCCAAAGATGAGAACAGTATTCCATGTGAGGTCGGAAATGCGCTTTATATAGCTGCAAGCGATTACCTGGCGTGAAATACCGTCCTTTTTCTAAGCCAATTTCGCTTTGCCCTCCAGATAACCGCGAAACTGAGCAAGTCGACCTCAAGAATTCCGATATCGGTTAAGGCGGGTAACCGAGTGCCCTCAAAAAAGGGAGGGAACAAAATGTGCCTTTTCAGCGGGAAACGCGCAAACCCGTGTGTTCTTAGGGTGGAATTAGCTAAGTTGAGTCGGCCTTAGTCCGAAATCTGACTAGCCAGAGTTTCGATTGTAGACACAGTTTATTCCGGTACGAAACGACGTTTTCCCGAGAAATCCGCGGGTGGCCAGTATATATGGCATCCGCCGTACTGCATAGCCCCGTACCGTATCCGCATAACAATGAAGATTGCTGTAATGCAGCATGTCATTGATATGCAGAAGAAACAGCGTAGGGGATAGCACTCAGCCCTGGGGGACTCCAGCACTCACGGATTTTAAGTCGGAGAATGACCCGTGGACAACGACCTTAATGCGCCGAGCCGCATGAAAACTGGAGACCCAATCGCATGATTTCGAATCCGCTTCTCGATCTACTGGCAGAGTGGCCAGAAGACCGACCGCATTGCCACGTCAAATGGCAATGCCAATCCCCTGTGCGAAGAATGGACCAGCCCCCTGGTCGAGAGAGCCCTCGATCAGTTTCTTTGCAAGATCTTTATAGAGTGTACTCGGACCCCATGTTCCTAGATTCTCAACCGCAAACGCTCAACCACTGGACCACTTAGACTCATTGAAGATTTTGTCAAAAAGTATTATATTTTGAAAAAAGTACACAATAATATTATGTCAAACAATAAAATTATTGTAATCCTACAATAATTTTATTGTGTTATTTCTTTTCTAATATGCAGTTCTCGAATTGTAGAATAAGTATTAAAAAAGAAAGAATATACTTTTAGTGGATACGAAGATCCCAGGGTCAGCTAGTTATTAAGATAAATACATTTTTAAGGGCGAGACGATGAGGCAAGCATTTCCACTGGTTTAAGAGGTCCCAGGAGTAAATGCAAATTTTTTCTACAATACGAAGTTACACTTCTTTTTCTCGCGGAGGGACTCCACGCACGTTTTTTTTTTTTATTAAACTTCATACAACTCTAAATTTTTACCTCTCTACGACTAACCCCTACTTTTTATTTGTTTTTGTTTTTTTATGATAGAAGGCAGCAAACGTGAAACAAGCTTGCGGGTCACCTGGTGTAAAACGACTACCGCCGCCCATGGACATCTGCATCACCAGGGGCATCACATCGGCGTTGCCGGCCTTGAATACCAATGTTTATCAAAATCTTTATTTTTTTTGGCAAGACAGCTTAGCTCAGTATGCTAGTATTTTATATGATTTCTTTGTTGTTGAAATTTCACCCTTTTTGTGAATTGTTAAAACAACATTTTTATACACTCTATTTCAAGAAGTATAATAAAAAATATGTACCTAAACGGAAGGCTGCCTTTCGGAAAGTAAATTGCAATAAACGTCAAACCGATGTTCTTATGTGTAGCGTAATAAAATAGAAGTAAAATAAATGTAACATATCTCACGAATGGGTTTAGGTTCTAATCAGCACGCCCCGGCTGTCCCGGGCACCCTTTTCATCTTCCACACGATACGCCAGGACGGCCCTTAACGTTTGCCTTTTTAAGTAAATAGAATTGGTTACAACTAATTTGTGGAGAAATTCTAGAATTATCGTTAATATACTCTCGTAAAGTAATATTAGTAAAAAGTCATCGTGGTCCGGAAGTCGGGTTCGATTTCTGGCATAGTTATATGACTTTTCGAAATTATTTTCGCAAGTTATGTTTGCTAAATACTCTCAACATTATACTAATAGTTTTGGCCGCCTATTTCATTTGGGACGTAAACATTTAGTACCTAAGACCACGCGTAACAGTCGCTGCCTACACTCTCATGTACATAAAGATAAAAAAAATGGTTCGACATTAAATGTATGTTGCACTTGATTTAGTAATACCTATTTGTAAATATCGCTCTAATTATTAAATGAACTTCAAATATAATAGGTGTGTAAAAGGAAAGAGGGATCTTTTAAACAAAAGTTCTCGTGTTAAATATTAAATTCAACAAACCAAATGATTCAATTCAAGGCAGAGATAATAATTTAAGACGTACGAACAGTGAAATTAGCATAAAATTATTAATTAATAAACGTACAACATAATAAAAATTATTTCGATTTTTTTTATAGGATAGGAAGGCAAACGAGCAGGCGTGTCACCTGATGGTAAGTGACCAGCGCCGCCCATGGACACCTGCAACACATATAGTGTTACAGTTGGGTTGCCGAAATAAAGGGAGTGGGATGGGGTAGGATGGAGGAAGGGATGGGGAAGCGGGTGTGGGCCTCCGCGTACCTCTCTCACCGAACGAAACGCAGCATGAGCCACTTTACGTCGATCTTCTGGGAGGTCGTGGTATTTCACCGGTCGAGCCGGCCCATTCATGCAGCGAACTGCTTGGCTCTAACGATATGATAAAAATAATTATATCTTGGACACAATGCACACAGCGCCCTCTAGTTCCAAGTTAGGCAACTAAACGCTTCTGCTATGGAAACTAGATGACTATTTTTTTTTGTAAGTTCATAATTATAATACATAGAAAAACACTCAGACGCCAGACAAACATTCATGTTTGTCATAAATATATGTGCTCGGGTGAACATCTAACACCCCGAACAGGATTCCGCTGTTGCTTGTTTTACCAATGCACCACGAGGCATTATTCATTAACTAACAAAATGGTGTCCTATGTATCGCCCCTTTTTGTGATTACAAAACTATTTTGCCATTGTTTTCACTGTCCGCACCTTTATATATTGAGGCCGTGAAGTAAACTAAATATAGTATATGTTTAGTTTATAAATAGAGACATTAAATCCCCAAATATAAGCTAACCCACCCGCAAGTTTATCTCCGTAGAACGTGACACTTAACTGTCATACGATTATGACTCTATATTCAAACTAATTATGCTACAGCACGTAATTTTAACCCTCTTATGAACTAATAATTAAGTATAGGGTTGTATGTCTCGCCTTACCTACGTGCAACGTGAAAACATCACAATATTGTATTGCAAAACAAAAAGTATTATGAAAAAACAAGAACATGTTACGTGTGATAAATATTGATGACTTTGTGCCCGGTATAACAATAGGTTCGCCACCTATTCCATTTGGGACGGAAACATAATGGCAAGACGAGGCTTAACAGCCGCTGCCTACATCTTCGGGTAGAAAAAGGCGTGATGTTATGTTATGTTGTAATGTATAAAAATATGCCTAAAGATAATTTGCTACTAAAGAAGAAAGAATAAAAATCTTTATTACAAGGGACCTAAACTTAATTCCACAAATAGTTTCGGCGGTCCAGTGGTCGAGGTCACCGCTTCTGACACCGAAGTCGTGGGTTTAAACCCTTACTCACACCAATGATTTCTCGGAATTCTTTTCGTAAGTTATGTGTGATAAATATCGAAATAATAACGGCCTTTGAAGGGGTGGGAAGCCTCCAGATAACTCTCTCACTGAACGAAACCCGGCATGAACGCCTTAATCTCGATATTGTAATAGGTGGTATTTCGTCAGCAGCGAATTGTATTTTACGGAGCATCTCCCCAAAGATAATAAATCTAAAATTTAATATTCGTAATATGTGTGCATATTATAATGAACGTAATATGTGTGCATATTATAATGTATACATGAGTGAGTTTGATATTAAACGCGATGATAATAATATATTCGTCAGTTTTCAGGAAGGTGGCATAAGAGGTGGCCCTCTAGTGGCGTGAGATTCAGCCACATTAATCTCTATTTGTTGGTGACGACAAACAAAGAGACGCATTATCTGTAGGTACTGGTATATTCGCTGTAAATCATCATAAAATCAGAATTGTTTGTTCGCGGGACAGTAATTGAGGAGCAGGAAGAAATTGGAGTGTCTTTTCGCGAAGATTATTCTTTGTTCTTTTTTTCTTGTTCCCTACAATTTCATGTTTACTTTACAATCTCGAATTTAGTTGTCCACGAATTGCGAATAGCGTTCGGTAAACTTATTAATTGGATGACAGATTTTTTTTTACCAAAATTTTTTGAATCAGGCTTTTTTTCGGATTCGTCGATTTCGGGTTATTTTTTGTAAATTTATTTAAAGTATGATCATTAACATTTTCTGATTTAATAAGTAAATTTTATTGTAGTAACTACGCCGGAATGCATAACAATCAGGTACAATTTAGAAGAATGATGAATAATAATGTACAATAATAACTTCAATAATAGGTAATAATATATATTTTCAAATGGAAAGATTGATTTTATTGGATGGATCTCTATGAGAACATCATGTTTTATAGCTTTAAAAACTGGCAGCTTGTAGGTATGCTAAACTGAGGGACGACATCTGCCTATGCTCCTATTGACATAACTTGTACATAAGGGGTATCATAACAAAACCATACAAAAGTATATAACCAAAGGACAAAAATTATTAATAAGAAAAATATAAAAAAGAAAAATATTAATAAATAAATATGTGTCATTTTCGTGAAATAATTCTTGACCAACTGACAGATTAACATTCTCATGAACGTTGTAGCCTATTGAATTCTTGAAGTGAATAAGACTGAAATAGTCTGAAAATACGAAATTCTACGAATTTCTTTTAAGCTAATTGAAATTACGCGTGGACAGAGAATAAAAACTTAATGTGGATAATATTTTCCTGTACTTTAAAGCGAAACTATAGATATTTTTTCATAGATTAATGATAATATTAATGGTTTTAAACGATTATGGCAACCGAAATAGGTGACGCGAGCCATTCCCTTAAGAACTTATAAATAGTTGCGGCGTAACTGCCGCTTGCCTTCGGGTAAAAAAGGTGTGAAGTTACAGAAAAGGCATTGGCAACTATATCTCGACTCACTAATTGTTTAACAATTCCATACTGTTATACGTCGGACACAATTTTCCCATACATAATAGTAACATCTTGAACATAATACACACAGCGCCCTCTAGTTTCAAGCTAAGCAACTAAATGCTTGTGTTATGGAAAGTAGATAACGGATATTAATACATATATATACTATACTTTTGTAAATACATACTAATAATACATAGAAACACACCCAGACGCCATACAAACATTCATGCTCATCACAAATATTTGTGCTCGGGTGGGAATCGAGCCCCTGAATAGTATTCATGATTTCTCAGCCTTTTCAATTTCTCGGATCTCGAGAATTCTCGAGACCAATTTCTCGGGTCTTCTCGAATTGTCGAGAAATTTACATTTACAAACGATTTCTTATATTATTTAGTTCTAACAACGTCAACAATTGAGTGGTTTTCGTCTTAAATAAAAGTATCAAAACTTAGCATAATAAAACTTCACCCTTTTTTCTGCCCGAAGGTGTAGATAGCGGCTTAAGCCTCAACTGGCCGTTTTGCTAACGTCCTAAATGGATCAGGTGGCAAACCTATTGCCATAACCCGGGTAGAAATTTTTCAGTCATACATAACTTTCTAAAAGTCAGTGGGGTGCTCGAGCACTGGACCACCGAGACCAACTTAATAAGTTCTTTTACCATTTTAATTAATCTAAACATAAAAATAAAATTATAGTGACTCTTTGTAATATTGAAATAACTACTTTCTGCTACATTCATATTCATTCACACACCAAAATAACATTTTTAACTTTTTTAGTATGTCTGTTTGTTCCGGGTAATCTCAGAAATTGCTGGACCAATTTTGACGGGAATTTTACTGGCAGGCAGCTGCTATAATAAGGAATCACTAAAGCTACTTTATTTTAAAAAAATCTTTTATTTATTGATTTATTGCTACCGAAGCCAAAACTTCGCCGGGTCTGCTGGTATTGACTTAACTTCAGACTCACAATTATAATGACAGCACCATTTTTCGCCGGTTATTTAGAACTTATAAACATAAGTAATTTCTTTTAGTCTAAACAATAAATCAACATGAACGAAAAGGTTAATATCTTAATATAACTAAATACAATCACAGCAACAAATTTTGGTTGGTTATTTAGAAAGAAATCAACTTAAAACTTGTAAACAAAATAGTTTCTAATAAACCAAAAAACATAAAGTGAAATAAAACTTTAATAGCTCTAAATTCCGGTATTTATTGAAAAATATTAACTTGAGTAATATCATTATAATTTCTCGAGTTCTCGACTTTTCTCGAGCTAGATTTCCCGGGAACAAAGTCCAACGATTTCAATGGAATAGATGAATTAATTGGATGGAATGAACCCTACCCCTGACCTCGTTGTTGCAGTCGGTAGTTTTACCAATGCACCACGAGGCCCGTCAAACGACATAGATATTTATCACATATATTGATAAGGGAACAATCCAAAAAGTTATTGGTGTGAGCCAGGAATATCCAGATCAATGGGATCATGTACAATCTGATATCGCGGGAACATGTTTGTTTGATAGACAGTGGTAGAGCCAGACAGTACGCTGCATGAATGGCCGGTAAAATACGATGACCTCTCAGAATATCGCCGTAAAGTAGCTGATACCGCGTTTAATTATGTGAGAGAGGTATCCGGACGCCTAACCCCTTCCCCTCTCCCCTTCCCATCCCACCTCCAACAGCACCAAATCCCATTTTTGGCGGGCAACTCAACGGTAAATATTCAGGTGTCAGACAGCGTTGGTGGCTTGCTATCGGGCCACACGCCTGCTCATTTGCACCTCTATTCCATTAAAAATTATTGGTAATCTTAAAATAGAAACGCGATTCCAGAATTATTTTAATAAATGAAAGAATGAATGAATTTTGTCTTAAGATGTGTCATTTGACACATCGGCCATTCAATAGATCCGCAAAAATAATGATTAGAAAAGCTATTAATATGATGGCTTTTCTTATCATAACTTGGCAGTTTCTCTTTTAAGATTACCAAACATCGACTTCTCAACAAAATACTCTATCGAAGTTATCATCAAAGATCTTGAAATGTATACTTCTAATTCCCGAACATATTCCACGTGCCCTTAAATAAATATGTGTTTCATCCTATTACTGGAAGACTCACTCAGCTAATAAATAAAAGGGTCAATGTTTATAAAACATAAATACATATAAATATCTTTAATATTCTCGATGGTCCAGTGGTCGAGCACACGGCTTCTGAATCCAGGGGTTTAGATCCTGGCGAACACCAATGACTTTTTGAAATTAATTTCGAAAGTAATGTGTGATAAATATCGATGACTGAAAAACTTTGTCGCGGTATGGCAATAGGTTCGCCACGTATTCCATTTAGTACGTAAATATAACGGCGAGTCGAGGCTTAATAGCCACTGCCTACACCTTCGGGTAGGAAAAGGCGTGAAGTTATGTTATGTGTTAAGTTACATATAAATATCTGTTTAACACATAACATAACTTCACGCCTTTTGTTACCCGAATATCTTTATATAATGTTAATATAATTTATATTTTATTGTGTCTCTCCCAGTGGAACACTTGGGCGAACAAAAAAGGTAGCTAATGCTTCGCTCAATCTCACGAGATGTACAAAACATTCACAATTGAAACATTTTAATTTGCAAAGTGACAAACTGACAAAGGTATAGAAAAAAAAGTACAAGTAGGCGATCTTTTAGGGGGCTGAACGGTTGTGTGGTGCGAGTTGATAAGATGTAACGATTAACGCATGTTTTTTAACTAGTCGAGTATTCTGTATCGGTTTTGCTGGATCTAAAAGTCTCGAAACCTGCCACACATCAATTTGACTTATAAACATAAACTGTGCCCTATGTATATAAATACGTTCCGACAGTAGTTTTCATTTGGGTAATAAATTCGCCAGGCATAATAGCCGCACGAAGCTACCAAATAGCTAGACAATATCAACTCGCTGTTTTTTAGACAAGTTTATAAGCGTTATGCAGCGTCCAAATTATAGCGGAGTGCTCGGAAAAAGTTCCTCTTGCGACTTCGAGAAAGTTCGAAGTGGCTCTCCACATTCTCGTACAACTTCCGAAAGTTTTCAGTCGCTCTAGGGTGCCCATCGCTTGCGCACGCATGTTATGGATGCTCAAGTAGCAGCTGCCGTAGTTCGCGTATTTTAATTACGTGAATATTAATCTTCTTATTAAAAATTTTATAGTAACTGATGGTTTCTTTAGTAATCTTAAGATAAATATTTAAATTATTTGAATAAATATTTGTCCTACAAATTAAATGGTCTGATCAAAGAGTCCCCCTTTTCCAACATGTATCGAATTAATTTTGCTCTTTTTTTAATAAATTAGTATTTATATAGTCTTCTGATACAGAAGCCGTGGGTTCGATTCCGGACTCATACCAATCATTTTTCGGACTTTTTTCGAAAATTATTAATATCGAGGACTGACAACTTTGTGTCCGGCGAGTCGAGGCTTTAACAGCCACTGCCTACACCTTCTGGTAGAAAAAGGCGTGAAGTTATGTTTTTTAGTATTATTATAACTTAACTTTCATATTATCAAATCAAGCGGTGCATTTGTGCATTCTTGTACAACTTCCGAAAGTTCTCAGTCGCTCTACGGTGCCCATCGCTTGCGCACGTATGTTATGGACGCTCAAGTAGCAGCTGCCGTTGTTCGCGTATTTTAATTACGTGAATATATATCACACTAAAGCCCGAATACTGAACTGCCACTCAAATATATAAGCGCTACCTAAACGTTTAAGTAGCTGTCAAATTAGACAGAATACGTCAAATTTGAGCATCTGATAAATTTAAATGCAACTCAAACTAACTGGCACATAAACACCACTCAGAACAAAATTCGTATACCGAAACGCTACTCAACTTTATTTATCTGTCAAATCATCTGTCAAATCATCTGTCAAACCTAAGTGAGCAGAACTTACATTTAAGAGTGGTTGTGCGGTCTCTTAAACTAAGTATACTTTCTTTAAATCGAAGAAAAACTAATAAATAATGTCTATGTGGCCATTAGATATCATTAATTTCTGATGGGAAAACAAGTGTGAGGCAGAAAAGCCCAGCTTGCAATCTACAATGCGGTACTGTACTGTACTGTACTGATCCCAACGCTAGCTTATGGAAGCGAGAGTTGGGTATTGCAGAGTGCGCATGAAAGTAAATATGAGGACACTGCGAAAAATCTGCGGAGTGACTCTCGCTGACCGCGTCGAAAACAAGGTTGTAAGGAAGGTAGTTGGATTGAAAGAGGGAGTCGGTGTAAAAGTAAGAAAAGATATGCTCCGATGGTTTGGACATGTAGAAAAAGTGGATGATGCATGATTGTGTATGCAAATATACCTACAATGCAAAATCGCATGGATGTAGGGGTTGTGGATGGCCAAGACCAAATAGAACGTGTTCTGGAGGAATGTGATGTTAGAAGCCTTAAAAATCGACGCGCATGGCTGAAAAGAGTTATGAAAGTCAAAGAAGCGAGTGAGGAGTGTAAGAATCGTGCCTTATGGCTCTTTGTTCTCTTTACCTACCCTGCAAGGGAATTAGTACAATGACGAATGACAAAGAGTTTGTCCAGTTGTTGTAGCATGTTCAGTTCTACATATTACTATGGATATTACTTGGCGCGTTTGGATGAGCTGGTGGAAGAGGATATTTCCTTACCTGAGGTTGAAGTAGAATTGATGATTCAGCAACCATAGGTTTTGATATAAATCAAAACTTTATTATAATGACCTATTTAATTAATACACATTTTTCTAATTATTTATCTTGTTTTATATTAGTATTACAATGAAGTTAGGTTTATGTAATCCTCCTCCATCCTTGCAATGAATTATTCGAAATGCTAATCCTCTTCCCAAAGAATAGACCAGTCCCCTTGGTCGCAAGAGGCCTCGATCAGTCTCTTTGCAAGATCTTTATAGAGTGCACGAGCACTCGGACCACATGATCCTAAAGTCTCAACCCCAAAGGGCTCAAAAACATAATCATCTACAAGGGACTCCCACAGCCAGCAAATAAGTACACTCAGCATCACCTACAGAACCACTAATAAGATGGCACAAAGCACCCGCTTTGAGCTATCTTCATCACCCACTGTTTATGGGATATTATTATTAATAACTTATTGAATTTAAACCTTATCTTATTCTTTCATATTTCTTTTTCATATCCCTGGTGATTTCATAATACTGAAGGTATTTAAAAACATTGCATTTATAAAAAAATAAAGAATAAAGTTTAAATTACAATAGAATCAAAGAAATAAAACAAAACTACATTTGCTTTGGCTATGTTTTTATTAGACTTCTGTTTGAGGTTTTCTTAAAAGTTTTTGCAGTCCTGGAGCCGCTCATAGTATCATCATCATCATCTAATCAAAATTTATTGCCTCCCTCTTCTTCAAAATATTACTGCCATTGTTTCTTTATTTTCAATAATAATTTGTTATCTGAAAATAAGAACATAAGTCTTAAAATCAGAGGTCATCTCTCGGTTTTTAATTTAAATATGCACACGACAAAAATCGGGTTACAAAGTACCTGGTACATGACATTGTTTACATAAACACTTACTTATTTATGAATTCCAAGCGCATATCTTTTTTACGGTTGTGTTACTGCATCCACATTTATTTGTGTAATAAAAATAAACATTATATTTAAAGTAATTCTTGTAATGAGAATCAAAGATTTTATTTTTAGGCGACACAAACGTCAACAAAAAGAATAATATCCATTACGATTATACGTCAAGCGTAACGTTCCATTCTATGATAACCTACCTACTAGTATATTTTGAAGTTTTCTTTTCTAATTATTCTGATTTTTAGATAAAAAAACATGGAAATAATTCTTCATTCAATCCTTAATACAACCAAACTCATGTGAGATCATTATATTTTATTTAAATAATAGGATTTGAACTTATTTACTAAAAAATCTGCGTAAAATGAATTTAAGAGGTACGCTAAATTATTTTGTAACTAAGAACATACCCATCGTATATATTTTGACATTGTGTTGCCAGGATACAAACATTTAATCGGTGCTTACTTGATCATGGTCGAATATAGGTTAAATGACGTTTGTGTATACCACTTAAATGTGAGCGATCTTAAAATTCTAAGTAGCTTTTTATTAATTGTCAGATTTGAGTGGAAGTTCAGTATTCGGGCGTAAGATGTGATTAATTTGATCTTTTTATTAAAAATTTTATAGTAACTGATGGTTCTCTAGTAATCTTAAGATAAATAATTAAATTATTTGAATAAATTATTGTCCTAAAAATTAAATGGTCTGATCAAAGAGTCCCCTTTTTCCAACATGTATCGAATTAATTTTGCTCTTTTTTTAATTGATTTATATAGTCTTTTCATATAGAAGCCGTGGGTTCGATTCCAGACTCATACCAATCATTTTTCGGACTTTTTTCGAAAATTATTAATATCGAGGACTGACAACTTTGTGTCCGGCGAGTCGAGGCTTTAACAGCCACTGCCTACACCTTCTGGTAGAAAAAGGCGTGAAGAAAATTCAGTTTATTAATTTTATATCTTTAGGTACTACTTCTGTCGAGCATAATGCACCGCTTGATTTGATAATATGAAAGTTAAGTTATAATAATACTAACTTTTTAAACGCCTTTTTCTACCAGAAGGTGTAGGCAGTGGCTGTTAAAGCCTCGACTCGCCGGACACAAAGTTGTCAGTCCTCGATATTAATAATTTTCGAAAAAAGTCCGAAAAATGATTGGTATGAGTCTGGAATCGAACCCACGGCTTCTGTATCAGAAGACTATATAAATACTAATTTATTAAAAAAAGAGCAAAATTAATTCGATACATGTTGGAAAAGGGGGACTCTTTGATCAGACCATTTAATTTGTAGGACAAATATTTATTCAAATAATTTAAATATTTATCTTAAGATTACTAAAGAAACCATCAGTTACTATAAAATTTTTAATAAGAAGATTAATATTCACGTAATTAAAATACGCGAACTACGGCAGCTGCTACTTGAGCATCCATAACATGCGTGCGCAAGCGATGGGCACCCTAGAGCGACTGAAAACTTTCGGAAGTTGTACGAGAATGTGGAGAGCCACTTCGAACTTTCTCGAAGTCGCACATTAGCTTCTTTCGATGAGACGCTCAAAAATTTCCTTTGCGAAAACTATCTATAGTCGTAGGTAATATGGGTAGCCGGAATAAAATATTGATTGATTAATTAAATTGATAATCCTCAAAAAACCATTACTATTTTTACCAGGTACTAGCTGACCCGGAGAAATAGTAATAATAATAATTCGCCTAAGTTACTCGTTGTTACACCAGCAAATAAAGGTTTCGTCCCCCATTTCAGAGATTACCCGGAACAAACAGGCGGACGGACAAAATTGAAAAAGACTATTCATATGAAAACATATGATATATACATACATTATGATACATAGGAATGTAGTAGAATGCAGTTATTTCAATATTACAAACACGCATTTAAATTTTATATAAATGTTTAGATTTGTGATGATAATAACTTGATAGTAATCAAGTGCAAAAATTGCCTTAAATATACCTACTATTATGTACCTATAATTAGAAGACAATAACTATACATTCATACCACATGTCAACTTATACAAATATCTGTCAAATTTCTTCGAATGATTTATTCGATTGATGAAATTTTACAGATCTGCATAACACAACGTGCTCAGACGACGTCTGATTTACTACTGAAGTGTAGTCATTTAGTTCGTGAACGCACTATGTGCAATAACTCTAAATAAATATACAAAAAACTATGTAGGTAAATTATGAATGAGACGACCAAAAGTTCCTTTACGAAAACTATCTCTAGTGGTAGGTAATATAGTAGCAGAAATAAAATATGTTGATTTGATAATTCTTTAAAAAATAATTGCTGTAACTTTATTAGGCAAAGGCTGAACCGGCTGAACTTTGTTTCGCCTCGGAAGTAATATATAAATATTTTTTCTCTAAAATAACTCGCAAATAAATGTTCCGTCAAAATAGGTCCAGCCATTTCAGAGATTACCCGAAACAATCAGACGGATACGTAAAAATTGAAAAAAAAAATTATTCATATTTATATGTATTACAGACACACACTTTAATAGTAATCAAGTGCAAAAATTGCCTTATAATTTATACTTACTAATAAGTACCTACAATTAGAAGACATTAACTATACATTCATACCACACATCGACTTATACAAATATCTGTCAAATTTCTTCAAATGGTTTATTCGATTAAAGAAATTTTACAGATCTGCATAACACAACGTGCTCAGACGACGTCTGATTTACTACTGAAGTGTAGTCATTCATTTCGTGAACGCACATGTGCAATAACTATATATAAATATACAAAAAACTATGTAGGTAATAGGTATCTATGCTCGGACCCTTTGACTCAGGCTAAAAAACCGACAACAAATGGAAGTTGTGCGAGGCGAGGCAAAGTTGGACGAGGTAGGGCGAAGTGCGTTCCCACACGACAAGCACTTCCACTCCGTACAACTTTTCCTAGCCGTGTGGACGGTCGGATCAACTTCCGAAAGTAGTCCGAGGCGAGGCAAAGTTGCACGAGGTAGGGCGAAGTGCCTTCCCACATGCTCGTGTTCGCCCAACTCCGTACAACTTTCCTAGCCATTTGGAGGCCCGGTTACATTATTTTTTAACTCAAATTTGCTGAACCGAATATGTAACGAAAGAAAAACCAAATGTTTACGATTCTTGTCCTTTGTTAATCATTAAATTGATGAACGAAGTAAATTATAATACTTTTAATGGTATACCTCTATCTCGACAAACAGGATAAGTAAAGATGAGTGATACTCCAGTGGTCGGGCACCACGCTTCTGAATCCACAAGTCGCAGATTCGAATCCTGGCTCTCACGCCAACGACTTTTCGAAATTGATTTCGATAGTTAATTGTGATAAATATCGATGACTGAACACTTTGTGCTCTTTATGGCGACAGGGTCGCCGCCTATTCCATCTGGGACGTAAACATAACAGCGAAACGAAGATATAAAAAGTATAATAAAACGCCACTATCTCGTGTGTTAAAAAACAAACAATAAAAAGAATTTGCTAATTAAAAGTTTTTAAGTCGTTTGTATAAAAACGATGGACATGGCCGTTTCTCTTTGCGATATTTCTTTGAGATTGTTCAACTGTGAAGATCAGTAAAATACCAGATATTCCCGTTCCCATAACTTGCTCCTTGGGAATATAAATGAAATTACGAATAAATTTAGCATTTTATTTGTAGGTTAATACCGATTTCTTATGCCATTACTATTAAGTAATAAAATAAGGGATTTTAAATGATTATTTAACTGTGATTGAATCAATAGCACAGTACAAGCTCGTAGTCAAGATAATATTAAAAATATCTCACATGGTTCTTAAACCAGACGCCCCTAGCAGATCTGTATAGAATTTAATATAGACTTATTTGGAAATAGAAGGTTTTAATGGATTTCTGGCGCCAGTTTCCAATAGGAAACAGTGATATAATATTATGTACATCACTGGGTGTTTTCCTATCTATTATAAGTATGTATTTACAAAAGAAAATTATATAAGTATATGTATTAATATCCATTATCTAGTATCCATAACACATGCATTTAGTTGCTTAGCTTGGAACTAGAGGGCGCTGTGTGTATTGTGTCCAAGATATTATTATGTAAGGGATACTACACCTCGTGGCACGTACATGTACGTGCCATCAATAGTATATAACCACTGTACGCACAGTATGCAGTAGTGGTCGGTGTGCAGCGACACACAGTTGTCGCTGACACGAATAAACATGACAAGATTCTAATTACGTCTTTCATTTACCGGCCGCTCAACCACCATCATGGAAGAAGCACCACTCACTATATACCACCATCCATTACACTGGTGACCCCCGACGTGATCTGAACACGCAACCTTCTGATGACGAACACCATCACCGAAGAACATCCGCCTCACGATGACATCAACCATAAGAACAGTCATCAGTAACAACCTACCGTTACATTGGTGACCCCGACGAACACGCAATAAAGAAACCCCGACGTGTGTACCCCGACGAACACGCAATCAAGAAACCCTGACGTGTGAACCCCGACGCTTCAAGAAAATCCGACTTCCAAGAAATTGTTACACCGTGAGTGCACTATTTTTTTGTGAAAAATTAATCCACAAACTCCATGCTTGAGCACAATGCCGTCGCCTACGCAAGGTCCATCGAAGAATGACTCGAAATCTGAAGCCTATAACGCGACAGCATTTCCTTCGATTCGCAATTTTCGAAATTTTTGACGGACTAGCCTCGCGTATGGTTTACAAGGGCAGAAGAAGTCAGACGAAGTCAAAAGTACTTACTCCACAAAAGCACAGCGACGAGAGACCAAGTTCTAAGGAAAAGAACCGATACGAAACAATAAGTAAGAAACTTTGAAGATGCGAGACGAGACGAGGAATCACAGAGGCGCCAAATACAGAAAAAATATTAAGGAAGCCGAGTTCCCATAACGAAGACACGGAACGAGCGCAACGCGGCCGGTCGCAACAGAAGGTTTAGCCACCGCCGCTCACGTTCCAACTCTCGCAGCCACACGCGTACACTCCAGAACTCCAAAAGCCAAGATTAGGTATGTCAGTGTCACGTAAGAAACATGCTTATAGATGTGTGCCACCCTGAGCCGGAAGAAGGCTGCAGGAAAACTAGGTGTGGCGGTATACATGTAGCAGAGCCGGATATCTCCGCACGCCAGACGTTCACCGCCCGATAAATTTATTTGTGTTAAAACAGAATTCGCTGCTATGTAGGAATTAGGGATACGTAGGCCGTCAAGAAGTCTATGATCTAGTTATCTACACGTTGTACCTTAAAATTTGGGAAATACGTCATTGTAGAGATTATAGACAATTAAACGCGGCTACTATACCGGATTGTATAATTGTTAAAAACACGTAATCATAAGATATTGTGCATGTTATAGTGACTGAGACAATGTCACGCAATTTCCGCAAAGCATGTTGACGACTAATCGTTGTTAAATCACGTCGTCACTATTTTGCAATGTAGGCATCATATTAACATTGACATTGAGAACTAGTTTTTCTAATTACCGATATATTGACAAATATTTATAGTAAAATCACGTTTTTGCCAATTAAGCATTATATGTTATTATTGTATTAATCTTGTTTATTAACATGAACATGTAAAGATATTATGTACTGTACTGTGTAACTATAGGATTTTTTTTTACTTTTGTGATCAATTTTAAGGATTTTTTTTCAACTAAGGGGGGAATGGTGTAAGGGATACTACACCTCGTGGCACGTACATGTACGTGCCATCAATAGTATATAACCACTGTACGCACAGTATGCAGTAGTGGTCGGTGTGCAGCGACACACAGTTGTCGCTGACACGAATAAACATGACAAGATTCTAATTACGTCTTACATTTACCGGCCGCTCAACCACCATCATGGAAGAAGCACCACTCACTATATACCACCATCCAGTGGAATAGTCACCTGTAACATCTTCCGTTACAATTATTATTATATTTCTTATCAATTTTGATAGTTCTCCTTTATTTAGGGTATTTAGACCAATCACGCGGGCCTTGACCAAGCGTGACCAGATATTTATGTGATTGTGTAGGCAGATTAAAATGATGACATTGTAAGGAACTTTCTTGTAAGTCGACACGTGTTCAAAATAACAGCCTTCTGCAGGAGGTGAAGTGCATGTTGAGGCATTTGCAAAATGTTGATGCTATGATGTAAACTTTTTGGTATTATTCCGGTTGCGGTTAATGTATTATATGGTTATTTTTTTGGTATTGAGAGCCAAACGAGCAGGCGTGTCACCTGATGTGGTGAGCAACAATCGCCACCTATGGACACCTGAACACAAATAGTGTTAAAGTTGCGTTGCCAGCTCTAACAATGGGATATGGAAGGGATCGGAAATGGGATAGGAAGGGGACGGGGAAAGGGATTGGGCCTCCGGATACCTCTCTCTCCGAGCGAAACGCGGCAAAAGCCACTTTACGTCGATATTCTAAGAGGTAATGTTATTTCACTGGCCGAACCGGTCCATCCATGCAGCGAACTACGTGGCTCCTACCCACAGAAATAGATCAAGATAGAACGGCGAATAGGCGTGGCAAGCGTGCCAAAACCATGCACTATATTGCATGCTTTTCGAACTCGCTCTCATTACGCATCGAGCGTCCCGATCCTGCGTTCAGGACGTAAAAAAATAGATAAAACTTCACATATATGCCATATTGTGCTGTGGCAAATTGTAAAAACAAAAGTAGTGAGGCAAATATGAAGAAAGGAAATATTTCGTATGATCAGTAAGTATAGAAAATCAGTAGAAAGTATTTTTTTGAGATTCTAAATAATTGTTTTACTTTTACCATGTTCAATAATTACGATCATAAGTTGTATATTTTTTCGTTATGATGAATATCCATTGCTGTCCACATTCAACGCTCTTATACAAAAACATTGCGCGCATAATTATATTATACGCGTAATGTACGTCGAATCGAACGAAATACACAATACACCTGCCAGTTGATCACTGTGTCTGTTAATCGCTGTGATTGGTCTTCGAAAGTTAGAGATGGACACTCCATGTATCATTGAGTCTTAGGACTTATCGATAAATTAATTCAATATTAATTCGACTGATACTCGAATTAATATTCTATTAGACCAATCACAGCGATTAACAGACACAGCGATCAACTGGCAGGTGTATTGTGTATTTCGTTCGATTCGACGTACATTACGCGTATAATATAATTATGCGCGCAATGTTTTTGTATTTTCTCATGTCTTGCTTTGTTCCTACCTTTATTCTAACACTACAAATTTCAACCAAAGTGCTTCGTAATTTTATTGGCAGCAGTTTATTTGACAGTATAAGTTTTCACCAATTTGACCAATCGCCGACGGAAAATCATCTCGTCCTTCTCATACGGGCAGTAACCGAAGTATAATGTCGACGTTCGGCTTCGTTATTTAACCAGGACTGTGAGGCCAACTCTTACAAAAAAGCAAATATTTAATAAATATGTATAGTTTCAAGGACAATAAAATATTTATAAATAAAGTTTGTATACTATTGGGAAAATATGTTATATTAATATGTCGGATTAAAGTATTTAACATTTTTTTTTATTTTCTATGATTATCGTTATACAAAATCAATAAAGTTGGTACCATATAAAAATAATAAATTTAACACACGTTGCAGATATTAATATCGATAATCTAATGAGTGTGTCTCCTCACTAGTCGCCCCGCTCACAATGAAAATGACGTCACGCTGTGGGCGTGGTTTTTCAAAAAAGTGACACGCTTGAAATGTATGGAAATATGACATCGCAGCCGTTCTATCTTCATCTATTTCTGTGCTCCTACCGCTGTAAACAATTAAAACTTAATATTGACAAACAAGAACATCAAACGTTTGCTGGCAATTTGTATTAAATAGAATGTTAATATTGTTTACAGAGAAAGTGTTTACTAACCAAGAATTGTCTTTGTCTGTCGTCTTGTAAAATAAGTCGCGGTCTCACTGCGAGCGAGTCTATTCCTTACATTTTCATTTTTCCATTATTGCTGTTTAAAACAGTGATCAGCTTCTCAGTTCAGAAAGCAGATTTCGCAGTCACTGGCGTGCGTACGAGACTTGAAAAGGATATTATGGAAACGCGCGCTATTTGATTTGACTAAAGAGCGCTCGCTGTAGCGGAATGATAGCTGTGGAATAGTGCCATTATATTTTATGATGGTTGGCCCTTTGGGAATATCAGCGTAAAGTGGCTCATGCCACGTTTCGCTCAGCCACTTCCGACCCCCTTCCCTATCCCATTTTAAAGGCCGGCTGCTGTAATACTATCTATGTTGCAGGTGTCCATAGGTTGCGTTAGTTGCTTACCATCAGTTCACACGCTTGCTCGTTTGCCCATATCCCATAAAAAAACTACAACTATTCTATTTTTTTTTGTAATTCACTCCTATTTCTCTCCAAAGATGCAGGTCTGTCTGTTAACGATAGCAAAATATAGTCTTTGTGTCGGCGTATATCCGTTTGGGACGGTAACATAACGATTTGGCGAGTAGAGGCTTAACAACCGCTGCCTACACTTTCGGGTATAAAAAGGCGTGAAGTTCTTTTTTGTTACAATATTATAATCGCCGAAAATAATACCGAAAAATCATTGATGACCAGTTTGATGACAAAACTACCAAACGACTGTTGATTTTTTTTTATGCGATAGGAGGACAAAGGAGCAGGCGTGTCACCTGATGGTAAGCAACCAACGCCGCCCATGGACACTAGCAACACACATAGTGTTACTTTTGCGTTGTTGACCTTTAAGGGATAGGGGATAGGAAGGGATAGGGACGGGGGGGTGGGCCTACGGTTACCTCTCTCACCGAACGAAACGCGCCATGAGCCACTTTACGTCAATCTTCTGAGCGGTCGTGGTATTTCACCGGTCGAGCCGGCCCATTTATGCAGCGAACTGCTTGGCTCTACCACTGGTATAATATATATGATTAATATCAATTAATCGCCTATAAGCTAAATTACGCGTATAAATGTTGTCCTACAAATAATTTAATTTATTACAAACATAAATGTAATTATTCGATAAATAAACATGAGTTGCGTCATGAAGTCGGTGTTCAATATGTTCTGGATATAAACCGTTAAAGGAAACTCAATTCCGCCTGTTCGAGAGCATCTAATGATAATAATGGTTGACATAAGATTTTGCGAGGCCAAGATAAGCTCGTGAATGGGGCGGCCTTAACGTCTGAACGCGAACGGGGTAATGATAACAATACTTATTTATTGCGACGCAGTCGGTTAAAGCGGGGAACAACGCTGGTAATTGTTTTTCTCTGTTATCTATTTTGCTTGATTGACATTGCGGTATCTTTATTTTCATCCCACTGCCCACACCAAATGAAAATATCTGTTTATTAATTTCTTAAATATGCGGCTAAACGTAATATTTTTGTTATAGATGTGTTAGTTAACTTAACTTAGTTACAAGTGGTAGAGACAACTAGTTAGTTATTTGAACGGGTCGGTTCAACCGGTGACGTTAAGTAGCCCATGCCGGTTTTCGTTCGGTGATAGAGGTATCCATAAGACCATTACCTTTCCCGTACTCAAAATACCTACTTTCTTACTTAATTTCACGTATGTAAGTCCCTTGTGGGGTAGTCAGAATAAATAAACCGCCATAAGCCACAATTCTTACACACTTCACACGCTTCTTTGACTGTCATAATTCTTGTCATACCGTTCATCGGTTTCTAAGGCTATATATATATATACAGCGTGTCCCACATTGGGTATATCAAGCCGCGATGGGTGGATACAGGATGGAATTGCCTATCGGATGGCTATATTTAAAATGTGATAAGTCGAAATTTTAGATCTGAAAAAAAAAAAATAATTCCTACTGAGTCCGCAAATAATAATATTTGACATGGTCACCCTACTATAAAGACTTTCATTGATATCACATACACACATACACAAGAAATCGTAACATATGGTACAATTTCTTGTGTACCTACAACACGGATATAAAAATTTAGACCTTATTCTGTAGTAGTAGAGCCGATATTGCTAAGTTATGGTGAGATATAAAATAAAAATTTTGTATTTCATTCTGATTAAATAAAATTCATTCATAGTTTAATACATATCTAACCAGATTTTTCGTTTAAGATTTATGGTGAACACTTACCATTTCTCAGTGTGACTACAAAAAAGGTTCAATGTGCTGTCCTCCTCTCGTAACACATAGGTTTACACGCCGCGATACAGATTGTGTGGCGCGGCTCAGATACTCCGGTGTTAGAGTACCACAAGCTTCCACAATTTTTTGACGCATATCATTCACAGTTTCACACTGCGTAGCATACACCACACTTTTCAAATATCCCCACAAAAAAAAGTCCATTGGCATTAAATCGGGCGACCGTGGTGGCCATGGAACAGTTCCAGAACGTCCAATCCACGCATGAAAGCGATCGTCCAGATATTCGCGTACAGAACGAGTGTAATGCGCTGGCGCGCCGTCTTGCTGGAAAATCATGTCGCGGTAAACTAACAAAGGAAGGCCTTCAAGTTCTTCCTCCAAGGTGGTCCTCAACATTTTCAAGTAGATTTCACCGTTCAACCGGTCCGGCAAAAATACAGGGCCTATCAATTTGTCACCGATGATACCGGCCCACACATTAATTTTCCACCTGTGCTGAAAATGGCTTTGACGAAAAGCATGTGGATTTTCATGGGACCAGTAGTGCTCGTTGTGGCTATTGGATAGTCCAAAACGAGTAAAGGTAGCCTCATCAGACCATAGAACCCGAGACGAAAACATAGGGTCAGCAGTAACCTGACTACGATACCACTCACAGAATCGCAGTCTCAATAAAAAATCTGCTTGTGTCAGCTGTTGTGTGCGCTGGTAATGGTAAGCATGCTGATTATCTTTTTTTAAAGTTCTCCATACTTTCATTCTAGACACACCTAATACGACAGAGGCTTTTCTAGTACTTCTAGTTGGATCTTCAGCAAAGTGATCCAAAATATTCTGTTCCACACGAGCATCCGCACGGTCACTCGATCGTCCTTCAGAGTTTGGACTGTGGAAAGAACCGTTTGAGTGCAAACGGTTGACCAGCCTCCTGAAGCATGCATAAGAAGGAAGTCTTCGCTGATTCTCCAGCTCTCTTCCATCAATGTGACGTTGTCGATAAAGTTCGCGCGCTGCAGTAAGGATTCCCTCCGATGCACCCACACACATAATCATATCATAGTACTCTGCATTTGAATACTCCGCCATTATAAAATTACGAAATAACGAAAGCACTTTCACTAACTTGACACCGATATATGATACTGACCGATAGAACAAGCGAACAATAATGAAGAGCGTCTAAAAAAATAATCACTAACGAACATTAGTAAGGATGTGAAAAAATAATTGATTATTGAAATAATCGATTAAAAATCAACATCTAAAAGTAAAAAAATCTATTAAATTTAGTAATTATTTTTATATGACTAATCGATTAATAACCGATTATTTTATTAATCATTCAATTACATATTACCGACTTTATTTCATCTGCAACGCCCCGATATTAAGTTTGGCCCGGAACGAAAACTACTAAAGAATACTTTTTCCATAATGTTATTTTTAACGCCATCAATGACCGCATTCCTTCTATACCTTTGAAACAGTTTAGTTATTTATTTATTCCAATATTCACTAGATGGAGTCGATGAATAATACAATTTTATCAGCCGACATTTGGTTGATATGTTCTCTTTTATTGTATATTTCCAAATTACTAAATATTACATGGATACTTTTTAAAAGTCTCGGTGGCGCAGTGGGCGAGCGCACGGCCTCTGATCCAGAGGTCCGGGGTTCGATTCCAGACACTGGCTCACACCAATGACTTTTCGAAATTGTTTTCGGAAGTTATGTGTGATAAATACCGATGACTGACAAACTTTGTGCCCGGTATGGCAATAGGTTCGCCACCTATTCCATTTGGGACGTAAACATAACGGCGAGACGAGGCTTAACAGCCGCTGCTTACACCTTCGGGTACAAAAGGCGTGAAGTTATGTTATGTTATGTTAAATGGATACTCACTCGCTTCGTTGACTTTCATAACTCTTTTTATGCACGCGCGTCGGTTTTTGAGGCTCCTAACATCACCTTCCTCCATAACACGTTCTATTTGGTCATGTAATGTGTGTCTTGGCCGTCCTCGACTCCTACATCCATCCGCTTTTGCATTGTATATCTGGTCAATCGTGTCAAATGCTCGGTCAGTCTTGCATCATCCATCCTTTCTACATGTCCGAACCATCGAACCAACCATGCCCTTTCTTACTTTTACACCGACACTCTCTTTCAAACCAACTTCCTTCCTTACAACCTTGTTTCCTACGCGGTCAGCGAGAGTCACTCCGCAGATTTTGCGCAGTGACCTCATTTCTACCGCGTTTATTCTACTTTCATGCACACTCTACCATACCCAGCTCTCGTTTCCATAAGTTAGCGTTGGGATCAGGACTGCATTGTGGATTGCTAGCTGGGCTTTCTGCTGACGTTTTTTGCGCCCAGGAATCTGGCCAACGCTCCATTTACGCTATTTCCTATCGCCACTCGTCTTTCTACATCCGTGGTGTACCTTCCATCCCTGCTAAAAGCGCATCCAAGATATACTATTTCATTCACCTGTTCCAGCACTACATCATCAACCATTATCCTTGCATCTGTTCTGGATTCCTCCCTTTCAAACACCATAACTTTCGTTTTCGTCGCATTCAACTGCAAGCCTTTAATCATGCAATCATCTTTCATAGTAGTGACTAGTATTTGCAGGTCCGACGGCAATTCGGCCAGAAGCACGGCGTCATCTGCGTAAAGCAGGCAGCTCACAACTAGGTCACCCATTTGCATCACTACATCCATCGATCTCACTCTCTGGAGACAACTGTCCAGGTATAGAATGAACAGTCGAGCGGACAGCACGCAACCCTGTTTGACGCCGATATTGACGTCAAACCAGGGGGACAAGCCGCCGTCAACACGCACACACGCTGTGCAGTCCTCGTAAGTGGACTGCACAGCGCGCAGCAGTGCTCCGCTCACCCCGTAGCCCGGGAGTATATCCCACAGATCCTTTCGTAACACTCTGTCAAACGCTTTTTCCAGATACACAAAACCGCAGAAAACCTTCCGGTTAACAGCCAGTTGTTTCTCCACGATGTCGCGGAGAGAAAAAATCTGATCCATGCACCCTCGTCCGCTTCTAAAACCACCCTGAGCCTCCCACAACACTCCATCAGATATCACCCTCATTCTCCTTTCAATAATTTTCCCATACACTTTTGCTGCTAAACTGATCAAACTGATGGCCCTGTAACTGGCGCACTGCATACGTGATCCCGGCACGTATGCAGTGCGCCTCCAGTCCGTGGGAACCTTACCTGACCTCCAGCACAGATTGCTCAAGGTCAGGAAAGAGTCCCGGGCACAGGTTCCACCGTATTTGATCATTAAGCAGACATCATATCAATTCCAGCTGCCTTGCCAGAAACATAGAAACATACCAGGAACATACTCGTACATTTCCCCAAAATACTCACTCCACCTGCCCAATACATCGCTTGGGTTTGCAAGAATGTCACCAGCCTTAGACATAATTTTGTCCATTCTGGATGTTGACGAAGAACCCCGAGACTTTTTAACTTCCCTCCAGAAGAGTTTGTTATTCGCCTCGAAGTTCTCCGTCAACCTCACTTCCTCATTCGCAACTAGTCTTTCACGCTTCGCTTTCACTAAGGCTTTGGTAACATTCCTGCAGCGGCGGTAGCTCTCATACTTTTTCTCTGTCATACTAACATTCTGATTCAAACTTGAGACATAATCTAACCATGCTTTTTTCTTTCTTTCGACGCTGGATTTCACATCCTCGTCCCACCAGGCATCACCTCTCAGAATCCTATGCCTATGCCTATGCCTCTTTGCACTACCACATACTTCTTTTGCAATATCCACTATACTTTCTTTCATTCTTTCTCAGCATTCTTCAACACCTAAGTCAGAAAGACTCGTCTCATTGAGTCTTTTACTGACTAGGTCTACATACATACTCCGTACACTTTCACCTTCTAATTTCTCACATTTTATCTTTTCAAGCTCTCCGAAATGGGTACGCACTCGCCAGTGTCTCCAGCATTACCAGCATCATTGACTCTCTTGTCACCATTCGGACCAAGTACAGCCTCCAGGCCATCTCTCTTGGTTCCGACCCATCCATTAAGATCACCACACAGAATTATCCTTTCATGTCCCTTACGGGAGCATAAGCTGCGACCAGGAAAACTCGCGTGATCCCCAGTTTTATTCGACCCCAAAGATGTCTTGGGCCTACCAACTCATAATCTTTCACTCCGGAAGCAAAGTGGGAGGAGAGAACGACTCCAACACCCCCACTAGGACGGACGTCCTGGTCCACTCCGGACCATAGGGCTACCATGCCACCGGGGAGGTCCTCGGTCTCACTCCCCCTCCGCTTTGTCTCCGTCAAACATAAGGCATCCAGGCATCTCTCATTTATTACATTCATCATCTCATTCATCTTTCTGATCATACTACCTCTAACATTCCACGTGCCTATACGGCACTCCCCTCTCCTCGTCCCACCAGGATTGGCGCTGCGTGAAGGGTGGCGTCCCCCTTCGCCGCATGCGCATGCAGCCGCACCGACGGGGGCTAATCGGTGCCCGTCGCTTCCGGGGCACGCCGGAGCAGCCCGTCCGGCTCAGTTTGCTTCGGTCAAGATTGCGTCCCACTGGGACGGCAGGGGTCGCGACGTGCACGCTCTTGACATGACCCCCTAAAACTAATTGTACATATTGCCCAAAAATTTAAAAATCCATTAATTTAAATAAATCGATTATTTTCTTAAATAAATACGATTATTAATTATCGATTTTTTCATTGTAATAAATTAATCGTTTAATCAAAAATCGTTTTCTTATGTTTAATGTCACATTCCTAAATACTAGTGTCTCTGCCATTTTTAATTTCTTAGGGTACCGTTATACCAAAATACGGAACCTTTATACGATAACTTATTTTTTTATAATAACTTTAAAAATACTAGTCGCTGTACTACAGAGTCTACTAGATATTTTAATTTCACTCAAATCTCATCCAAAGCAAATTGGAATAGTATTTTAGAAAATCTCTAAATTTTAAGTAATAATACGCACAATACCGAATACCGGATTTAACATAACATAACTTCACGCCTTACCCGAAGGTGTAGGCAGCGGCCGTTAAGCCCTGTCTCGCCCTTATGTTTACGTCCCAAATGGAATAGGTGGCGAACCTATTGCCATACCGGGCACAAAGTTTTCAGACATCGATATTTATCACACTTAACTTCCGCAAACGATTTTGAAAAGTCATTGGTGTGAGCCAGTGTCAGGATTCGAACCCGGACCTCTGGATCAGAAGCCTTGTGCTCTCCTATTGGACCACCGAGACTCCTAGGATTTACCTACGTAATACTTTTTAAGCTTTCACGTGTTATGCAACATAATGATAATAATAATATACTTTATTAATTTGCGTTGGTACATTAAAATTATACGGACCCATAATAAATAATATTAATATTTCAAAATATTTCACTGTAAATTTAGAAATGCCGACAAATTCTTTTTATAAATGCCGCCTGATGAGTTCAAGGTTAACTTGTGCGAGCCGAAAGGCAGGCGGCAATTCTCAAAGGAAGTTTCGGGCGCGTGTAACAGGTCACAGCACGTGTAAGAGGTGCACACATATACACAGCACATATACACATGACCTACAAATGAATCATTAAGTAGGGTTCACAGTTTTTTTGTGTAACTTCACGCCTCAAATACATGAGAGTGTAGGCAGCGAATACTATTTACTGATTATGTTTCATGATAATTTTATATGATTTCTTATTGCGAACCGAATACAGATAGCTTTTTTTGTGTAACTTCACGCCTCAAATACATGAGAGTGTAAGCAGTGAAAACTATTTACTGATTATGTTTCATGGTAATTCCATGTGGTTTCTTAAACAGATCAGAATGTAGTCAGCTTAATATTTTTTTGTAACTTCACGCCCCAAATACATGCGGGTGTAGGCAGCGAAAATTACATATTGATTATGTTTCATGGTAATTTTATATGATTTCTTATTGCGAACCGAATACAGATAGCTTTTTTTGTGTAACTTCACGCCTCAAATACATGAGAGTGTAAGCAGTGAAAACTATTTACTGATTATGTTTTATGGTAATTCCATGTGGTTTCTTAAACAGATCAGAATGTAGTCAGCTTAATATTTTTTTGTAACTTCACGCCCCAAATACATGCGGGTGTAGGCAGCGAAAATTACTTATTGATTATGTTTCATGGTAATTTTATATGATTTCTTATTGCGAACCGAATACAGATAGCTTTTTTGTGTAACTTCACGCCTCAAATACATGAGAGTGTAAGCAGTGAAAACTATTTACTGATTATGTTTCATGGTAATTCCACGTGGTTTCTTAAACAGATCAGAATGTAGTCAGCTTAATATTTTTTTGTAACTTCACGCCCCAAATACATGCGGGTGTAGGCAGCGAAAATTACTTATTGATTATGTTTCATGGTAATTTTATATGATTTCTTATTGCGAACCGAATACAGATAGCTTTTTTTGTGTAACTTCACGCCTCAAATACATGAGAGTGTAAGCGGTGAAAACTATTTACTGATTATGTTTCATGGTAATTCCATGTGGTTTCTTAAACAGATCAGAATGTAGTCAGCTTAATATTTTTTTGTAACTTCACGCCCCAAATACATGCGGGTGTAGGCAGCGAAAATTACTTATTGATTATGTTTCATGGTAATTTTATATGATTTCTTATTGCGAACCGAATACAGATAGCCTTTTTTTGTGTAACTTCACGCCTCAAATACATGAGAGTGTAGGCAGGGAAAACTATTTACTGATTATGTTTCATGGTAATTCCATATGATTTCTTAAACAGATCAGAATGTAGTCAGCTTAAATTTTTTTGTAACTTCACGCCCCAAATACATGCGGGTGTAGGCAGCGAAAATTACTTATTGATTATGTTTCATAGTAATTTTATAAGATTTCTTAATGCGAACCGAATACAGATAGCTTTTTTTGTGTAACTTCACGCCTCAAATACATGAGAGTGTAGACAGGGAAAACTATTTACTGATTATGTTTCATGGTAATTCCATGTGGTTTCTTAAAGAATGATTAGAAAGAAGATCAGAATGTAGTCAGCTTAAATTTTTTTTGTAACTTCACATAATTATTAAAAATTAGAGATGACAACCCTATTGATGATCGAAATGGAAAAATGAATGAAATACTTTAGGCGAGTAGTCACAATGAACTCAGTTGTCGTAGGTCATAAGTAGGGTGATCATGGTTCATATTTCTGAGGGATAATTTTTGTAAAAAAAGTAAAAAAAAATTTTTTTTGCCTTTTTTTACTTTCTATAGGATATCTAGATTTCAAAGCATGTCTGTATATATATACAGCGTGTCCCACATTGGGTATATCAAGCCGCGATGGGTGGATACAGGATGGAATTGCCTATCGGATGGCTATATTTAAAATGTGATAAGTCGAAATTTTAGATCTGAAAAAAAAAAAAAATTCCTACTGAGTCCGCAAATAATAATATTTGACATGGTCACCCTACTATAAAGACTTTCATTGATATCACATACACACATACACAAGAAATCGTAACATATGGTACAATTTCTTGTGTACCTACAACACGGATATAAAAATTTAGACCTTATTCTGTAGTAGTAGAGTCGATATTGCTAAGTTATGGTGAGATATAAAATAAAAATTTTGTATTTCATTCTGATTAAATAAAATTCATTCATAGTTTAATACATATCTAACCAGATTTTTCGTTTAAGATTTATGGTGAACACTTACCATTTCTCAGTGTGACTGCAAAAAAGGTTCAATGTGCTGTCCTCCTCTCGTAACACATAGGTTTACACGCCGCGATACAGATTGTGTGGCGCGGCTCAGATACTCCGGTGTTAGAGTACCACAAGCTTCCACAATTTTTTGACGCATATCATTCACAGTTTCACACTGAGTAGCATACACCACACTTTTCAAATATCCCCACAAAAAAAAGTCCATTGGCGTTAAATCGGGCGACCGTGGTGGCCATGGAACAGTTCCAGAACGTCCAATCCACGCATGAAAGCGATCGTCCAGATATTCGCGTACAGAACGAGTGTAATGCGCTGGCGCGCCGTCTTGCTGGAAAATCATGTCGCGGTAAACTAACAAAGGAAGGCCTTCAAGTTCTTCCTCCAAGGTGGTCCTCAACATTTCCAAGTAGATTTCACCGTTCAACCGGTCCGGCAAAAATACAGGGCCTATCAATTTGTCACCGATGATACCGGCCCACACATTAATTTTCCACCTGTGCTGAAAATGGCTTTGACGAAAAGCATGTGGATTTTCATGGGACCAGTAGTGCTCGTTGTGGCTATTGGATAGTCCAAAACGAGTAAAGGTAGCCTCATCAGACCATAGAACCCGAGACGAAAACATAGGGTCAGCAGTAACCTGACTACGATACCACTCACAGAATCGCAGTCTCAATAAAAAATCTGCTTGTGTCAGCTGTTGTGTGCGCTGGTAATGGTAAGCATGCTGATTATCTTTTTTTAAAGTTCTCCATACTTTCATTCTAGACACACCTAATACGACAGAGGCTTTTCTAGTACTTCTAGTTGGATCTTCAGCAAAGTGATCCAAAATATTCTGTTCCACACGAGCATCCGCACGGTCACTCGATCGTCCTTCAGAGTTTGGACTGTGGAAAGAACCGTTTGAGTGCAAACGGTTGACCAGCCTCCTGAAGCATGCATAAGAAGGAAGTCTTCGCTGATTCTCCAGCTCTCTTCCATCAATGTGACGTTGTCGATAAAGTTCGCGCGCTGCAGTAAGGATTCCCTCCGATGCACCCACACACATAATCATATCATAGTACTCTGCATTTGAATACTCCGCCATTATAAAATTACGAAATAACGAAAGCACTTTCACTAACTTGACACCGATATATGATACTGACCGATAGAACAAGCGAACAATAATGAAGAGCGTCTAAAAAAATAATCACTAACGAACATTAGTAAGGATGTGAAAAAATAATTGATTATTGAAATAATCGATTAAAAATCAACATCTAAAAGTAAAAAAATCTATTAAATTTAGTAATTATTTTTATATGACTAATCGATTAATAACCGATTATTTTATTAATCATTCAATTACATATTACCGACTTTATTTCATCTGCAACGCCCCGATATTAAGTTTGGCCCGGAACGAAAACTACTAAAGAATACTTTTTCCATAATGTTATATTTAACGCCATCAATGACCGCATTCCTTCTATACCTTTGAAACAGTTTAGTTATTTATTTATTCCAATATTCACTAGATGGAGTCGATGAATAATACAATTTTATCAGCCGACATTTGGTTGATATGTTCTCTTTTATTGTATATTTCCAAATTACTAAATATTACATGGATACTTTTTAAAAGTCTCGGTGGCGCAGTGGGCGAGCGCACAGCCTCTGATCCAGAGGTCCGGGGTTCGATTCCAGACACTGGCTCACACCAATGACTTTTCCAAATTGTTTTCGGAAGTTATGAGTGATAAATACCGATGACTGACAAACTTTGTGCCCGGTATGGCAATAGGTTCGCCACCTATTCCATTTGGGACGTAAACATAACGGTGAGACGAGGCTTAACAACCGCTGCTTACACCTTCGGGTACAAAAGGCGTGAAGTTATGTTATGTTATGTTACATGGATACTCACTCGCTTCGTTGACTTTCATAACTCTTTTTATGCACGCGCGGCGGTTTTTGAGGCTCCTAACATCACCTTCCTCCATAACACGTTCTATTTGGTCATGTAATGTGTGTCTTGCCGTCCTCGACTCCTACATCCATCCGCTTTTGCATTGTATATCTGGTCAATCGTGTCAAATGCTCGGTCAGTCTTGCATCATCCATCCTTTCTACATGTCCGAACCATCGAACCAACCATGCCCTTTCTTACTTTTACACCGACACTCTCTTTCAAACCAACTTCCTTCCTTACAACCTTGTTTCCTACGCGGTCAGCGAGAGTCACTCCGCAGATTTTGCGCAGTGACCTCATTTCTACCGCGTTTATTCTACTTTCATGCACACTCTACCATACCCAGCTCTCGTTTCCATAAGTTAGCGTTGGGATCAGGACTGCATTGTGGATTGCTAGCTGGGCTTTCTGCTGACGTTTTTTGCGCCCAGGAATCTGGCCAACGCTCCATTTACGCTATTTCCTATCGCCACTCGTCTTTCTACATCCGTGGTGTACCTTCCATCCCTGCTAAAAGCGCATCCAAGATATACTATTTCATTCACCTGTTCCAGCACTACATCATCAACCATTATCCTTGCATCTGTTCTGGATTCCTCCCTTTCAAAAACCATAACTTTCGTTTTCGTCGCATTCAACTGCAAGCCTTTAATCATGCAATCATCTTTCATAGTAGTGACTAGTATTTGCAGGTCCGACGGCAATTCGGCCAGAAGCACGGCGTCATCTGCGTAAAGCAGGCAGCTCACAACTAGGTCACCCATTTGCATCACTACATCCATCGATCTCACTCTCTGGAGACAACTGTCCAGGTATAGGATGAACAGTCGAGCGGACAGCACGCAACCCTGTTTGACGCCGATATTGACGTCAAACCAGGGGGACAAGCCGCCGTCAACACGCACACACGCTGTGCAGTCCTCGTAAGTGGACTGCACAGCGCGCAGCAGTGCTCCGCTCACCCCGTAGCCCGGGAGTATATCCCACAGATCCTTTCGTAACACTCTGTCAAACGCTTTTTCCAGATACACAAAACCGCAGAAAACCTTCCGGTTAACAGCCAGTTGTTTCTCCACGATGTCGCGGAGAGAAAAAATCTGATCCATGCACCCTCGTCCGCTTCTAAAACCACCCTGAGCCTCCCACAACACTCCATCAGATATCACCCTCATTCTCCTTTCAATAATTTTCCCATACACTTTTGCTGCTAAACTGATCAAACTGATGGCCCTGTAACTGGCGCACTGCATACGTGATCCCGTCACGTATGCAGTGCGCCTCCAGTCCGTGGGAACCTTACCTGACCTCCAGCACAGATTGCTCAAGGTCAGGAAAGAGTCCCGGGCACAGGTTCCACCGTATTTGCATTAAGCAGACATCATATCAATTCCAGCTGCCTTGCCAGAAACATAGAAACATACCAGGAACATACTCGTACATTTCCCCAAAATACTCACTCCACCTGCCCAATACATCGCTTGGGTTTGCAAGAATGTCACCAGCCTTAGACATAATTTTGTCCATTCTGGATGTTGACGAAGAACCCCGAGACTTTTTAACTTCCCTCCAGAAGAGTTTGTTATTCGCCTCGAAGTTCTCCGTCAACCTCACTTCTTCATTCGCAACTAGTCTTTCACGCTTCGCTTTCACTAAGGCTTTGGTAACATTCCTGCAGCGGCGGTAGCTCTCATACTTTTTCTCTGTCATACTAACATTCTGATTCAAACTTGAGACATAATCCAACCATGCTTTTTTCTTTCTTTCGACGCTGGATTTCACATCCTCGTCCCACCAGGCATCACCTCTCAGAATCCTATGCCTATGCCTATGCCTCTTTGCACTACCACATACTTCTTTTGCAATATCCACTATACTTTCTTTCATTCTTTCTCAGCATTCTTCAACACCTAAGTCAGAAAGACTCGTCTCATTGAGTCTTTTACTGACTAGGTCTACATACATACTCCGTACACTTTCACCTTCTAATTTCTCACATTTTATCTTTTCAAGCTCTCCGAAATGGGTACGCACTCGCCAGTGTCTCCACTTCTTGAAAGGCCCACGAAACGGCTTACTACCAGGTAGTGGTCCGTATCAAGAGTGGGGCCTCTGTAGGCTCGTGTATCCCTTTAGAGTATTTCGGAGACGACTATCTACCAAAATCAAATCAATCATACTCTTTTGTTCATTCCGACTCCACGTATACGTGTGAATATCTTTATGACGGAATAATGTGTTAGACACATCGAGGTTCCGTTCCAGGCATACGTCCAAGATGGGCTTACCAGCATCATTGACTCTCTTGTCACCATTCGGACCAAGTACAGCCTCCAGGCCATCTCTCTTGGTTCCGACCCATCCATTAAGATCACCACACAGAATTATCCTTTCATGTCCCTTACGGGAGCATAAGCTGCGACCAGGAAAACTCGCGTGATCCCCAGTTTTATTCGACCCCAAAGATGTCTTGGGCCTACCAACTCATAATCTTTCACTCCGGAAGCAAAGTGGGAGGAGAGAACGACTCCAACACCCCCACTAGGACGGACGTCCTGGTCCACTCCGGACCATAGGGCTACCATGCCACCGGGGAGGTCCTCGGTCTCACTCCCCCTCCGCTTTGTCTCCGTCAAACATAAGGCATCCAGGCATCTCTCATTTATTACATTCATCATCTCATTCATCTTTCTGATCATACTACCTCTAACATTCCACGTGCCTATACGGCACTCCCCTCTCCTCGTCCCACCAGGATTGGCGCTGCGTGAAGGGTGGCGTCCCCCTTCGCCGCATGCGCATGCAGCCGCACCGACGGGGGCTAATCGGTGCCCGTCGCTTCCGGGGCACGCCGGAGCAGCCCGTCCGGCTCAGTTTGCTTCGGTCAAGATTGCGTCCCACTGGGACGGCAGGGGTCGCGACGTGCACGCTCTTGACATGACCCCCTAAAACTAATTGTACATATTGCCCAAAAATTTAAAAATCCATTAATTTAAATAAATCGATTATTTTCTTAAATAAATACGATTATTAATTATCGATTTTTTCATTGTAATAAATTAATCGTTTAATCAAAAATCGTTTTCTTATGTTTAATGTCACATTCCTAAATACTAGTGTCTCTGCCATTTTTAATTTCTTAGGGTACCGTTATACCAAAATACGGAACCTTTATACGATAACTTATTTTTTTATAATAACTTTAAAAATACTAGTCGCTGTACTACAGAGTCTACTAGATATTTTAATTTCACTCAAATCTCATCCAAAGCAAATTGGAATAGTATTTTAGAAAATCTCTAAATTTTAAGTAATAATACGCACAATACCGAATACCGGATTTAACATAACATAACTTCACGCCTTACCCGAAGGTGTAGGCAGCGGCCGTTAAGCCCTGTCTCGCCCTTATGTTTACGTCCCAAATGGAATAGGTGGCGAACCTATTGCCATACCGGGCACAAAGTTTTCAGACATCGATATTTATCACACTTAACTTCCGCAAACGATTTTGAAAAGTCATTGGTGTGAGCCAGTGTCAGGATTCGAACCCGGACCTCTGGATCAGAAGCCTTGTGCTCTCCTATTGGACCACCGAGACTCCTAGGATTTACCTACGTAATACTTTTTAAGCTTTCACGTGTTATGCAACATAATGATAATAATAATATACTTTATTAATTTGCGTTGGTACATTAAAATTATACGGACCCATAATAAATAATATTAATATTTCAAAATATTTCACTGTAAATTTAGAAATGCCGACAAATTCTTTTTATAAATGCCGCCTGATGAGTTCAAGGTTACCTTGTGCGAGCCGAAAGGCAGGCGGCAATTCTCAAAGGAAGTTTCGGGCGCGTGTAACAGGTCACAGCACGTGTAAGAGGTGCACACATATACACAGCACATATACACATGACCTACAAATGAATCATTAAGTAGGGTTCACAGTTTTTTGTGTAACTTCACGCCTCAAATACATGAGAGTGTAGGCAGCGAATACTATTTACTGATTATGTTTCATGATAATTTTATATGATTTCTTATTGCGAACCGAATACAGATAGCTTTTTTTGTGTAACTTCACGCCTCAAATACATGAGAGTGTAAGCAGTGAAAACTATTTACTGATTATGTTTCATGGTAATTCCATGTGGTTTCTTAAACAGATCAGAATGTAGTCAGCTTAATATTTTTTTGTAACTTCACGCCCCAAATACATGCGGGTGTAGGCAGCGAAAATTACTTATTGATTATGTTTCATGGTAATTTTATATGATTTCTTATTGCGAACCGAATACAGATAGCTTTTTTTGTGTAACTTCACGCCTCAAATACATGAGAGTGTAAGCAGTGAAAACTATTTACTGATTATGTTTCATGGTAATTCCATGTGGTTTCTTAAACAGATCAGAATGTAGTCAGCTTAATATTTTTTTGTAACTTCACGCCCCAAATACATGCGGGTGTAGGCAGCGAAAATTACTTATTGATTATGTTTCATGGTAATTTTATATGATTTCTTATTGCGAACCGAATACAGATAGCTTTTTTGTGTAACTTCACGCCTCAAATACATGAGAGTGTAAGCAGTGAAAACTATTTACTGATTATGTTTCATGGTAATTCCATGTGGTTTCTTAAACAGATCAGAATGTAGTCAGCTTAATATTTTTTTGTAACTTCACGCCCCAAATACATGCGGGTGTAGGCAGCGAAAATTACTTATTGATTATGTTTCATGGTAATTTTATATGATTTCTTATTGCGAACCGAATACAGATAGCTTTTTTGTGTAACTTCACGCCTCAAATACATGAGAGTGTAAGCAGTGAAAACTATTTACTGATTATGTTTCATGGTAATTCCATGTGGTTTCTTAAACAGATCAGAATGTAGTCAGCTTAATATTTTTTTGTAACTTCACGCCCCAAATACATGCGGGTGTAGGCAGCGAAAATTACTTATTGATTATGTTTCATGGTAATTTTATATGATTTCTTATTGCGAACCGAATACAGATAGCTTTTTTTGTGTAACTTCACGCCTCAAATACATGAGAGTGTAAGCGGTGAAAACTATTTACTGATTATGTTTCATGGTAATTCCATGTGGTTTCTTAAACAGATCAGAATGTAGTCAGCTTAATATTTTTTTGTAACTTCACGCCCCAAATACATGCGGGTGTAGGCAGCGAAAATTACTTATTGATTATGTTTCATGGTAATTTTATATGATTTCTTATTGCGAACCGAATACAGATAGCCTTTTTTTGTGTAACTTCACGCCTCAAATACATGAGAGTGTAGGCAGGGAAAACTATTTACTGATTATGTTTCATGGTAATTCCATATGATTTCTTAAACAGATCAGAATGTAGTCAGCTTAAATTTTTTTGTAACTTCACGCCCCAAATACATGCGGGTGTAGGCAGCGAAAATTACTTATTGATTATGTTTCATAGTAATTTTATAAGATTTCTTAATGCGAACCGAATACAGATAGCTTTTTTTGTGTAACTTCACGCCTCAAATACATGAGAGTGTAGACAGGGAAAACTATTTACTGATTATGTTTCATGGTAATTCCATGTGGTTTCTTAAAGAATGATTAGAAAGAAGATCAGAATGTAGTCAGCTTAAATTTTTTTTGTAACTTCACATAATTATTAAAAATTAGAGATGACAACCCTATTGATGATCGAAATGGAAAAATGAATGAAATACTTTAGGCGAGTAGTCACAATGAACTCAGTTGTCGTAGGTCATAAGTAGGGTGATCATGGTTCACATTTCTGCGGGATAATTTTTGTAAAAAAAGTAAAAAAAAATTTTTTTTGCCTTTTTTTACTTTCTATAGGATATCTAGATTTCAAAGCATGTCTAGATTCTAGATATAAGTGGTTAGAATAGGGTCTGTGAAGCACCCTGTATATTAACTTCCGCAAAGACACGTAAAATTTTGTCACAGAATTCTTCCATTTTTACTCTGTTTTTCTGCTTACTAATTCTTGAAATTGTAAAAGCTAAATGAACAAAAATTGAATGAATATGAAACCAAAAATGCATCTAAATCAATCAAACTAAATATATATATCAAACTGTATCAAACCATTACATCTATAGTCACTTTGATACTTTGTATGTCAATCAATAACCACGGTTCGCAGCGCTCGATGGTACTCGCCTTTTCCTTATATTAACTATATGGCTGTGTTTTATTTTAATCTTTATAGATATAAAAATAAGGTCACAATTTATTTAGACGATATTTTCATGTATAGTGCAGATTTTTTCTATCAATGTCTATAGATAGATGTACTTGTCACTCACTGCTTATAAGTTTGGTTGATTTTTACACATTTTGATTTATGTATGTTCTTGTGTCTTGGCGCCTTTAATACCCATATAAGATCAATAATCAAAATTGTATACATGTTCACATCTTTATTAAGAGCTTATTAGCTTACTAGGTATTTATGTTTATTCTTTTGTTTTTATGTTAATCGTCATCTTCATATATATATATATATATATATTTATATATATATATATATATATATATATATAGTTAATAATAACTATATATATCTATACATAAAAGAAAGTCGTGTTTGTTACAACACTTATAACTGAAGAACGGCCATACAGATTTGGTTGAAAATTGGTGGAGGTAGCTTAGAGCCAGGAATAACACATAGGATAGAGAAATTAGGGATAAATTGCGAGTAAAATACTAAAAAATACAATTTAATTTTCCCATACAAACGATTCGTTTACACTTTGACACACAAGGCAATTTGACCTTTAAAAACATATCATAAAGTTCATTGTTAGTAGAAAAGTCCATCGTTCGTCAGTATCGTATGAATATTGACATTTAAACTTTCAATCAAATGTCAAAATTTGTTGTGTCATGTCACTGTAATATATTTGAAGTATTGCAATTTACAATTGTTTTATGTAAATATTTAGATAAGTTATTTTTAAACTAAAAAACTGTTTTAAAATTTAAATAATCATCAATCAATTAAATAAATCATGCATTGGTTTGGAACAAGCATCGCAGAGGCGGTAACATTAACCAGATGCCATTTTTGTCAAAGTTGTTCAAGCTTACCACGAAGAGCTTGAAAATGATTTATCAGTTCAGATTGCATCTAGTATAGATGAAAAAGATGTGGTGAGTCGTCTCTCTGATCAGTCCAACTTCCTCATAGTGAAATTCAAGAACGGATCAATAAATTACGAGCACACATTTCGCACAAATTTATCAATTTGTAACGATACCGTCTCTATTCTTCAATAGAAGGAACGGTTCTGAACCTAGTACCCTGGCGACTGTGATCGACAGGATACTGGAATAGCACCGCAAAGACCACTACTATTAGGACTAAACGAGACAATTAGAAGCAGCCAAAACTTTAGCCAATATGGATAGTTTGGATAGGATGACTGCTGATGGTAAGGGCAGGAAAATAATGGTGTGAGGAACTTAAAAAAGTTATGAATGTTGACATTAGTCAAATAATTACAATTATGTCTCAGTGGTCCAGTTGTCGAGCTTTTGAATCAAGAAGTCACGGGTTCGAATCGTGGCTCGCACCAATAACTTTTCGAAATTATTTTCAGAAGTTATGTGTAATAAATATTGATGACGAGGCTTAACAGCCTCACACACACCTTCGAAAGTACAAAAAGGCGTGAAGATATGTATGTTAAGTATACATATATGTATGTGACTACATTTATAAATTGTAATAATATACATTATGTGATTTATATCTGTTGATCTTTTGGATTAATTAGATATTATGATGCTGAGGAGAAGACGATAGTAGTCGCAGTCTATGTAATGTGCGCAGAGCCATCTCACGTGCTAACTGACACGCGCACTGATGACTAGAGAGAGATTGATCAAGAGAAGACTCGTATGTCAGAATTGTGTTTTTTTAATATAATCATGTCGAGTTTGATGTAAACACAAAAACAGCCTCACGACATAATAAAAAATTAAGCGATTCCGCAGACGCAGTGCTCCTGTGATTTTGGAACGAGCGGCATTTCACTATGAAGTTATGATAATAATTTGTAAACATTGTTTGGCGTTGAAATACAATGATCTATGTACTGTTATATGTTGTGCCGGAGGCAAAGTAAAATTATCACAATTGGAGCCACCAGCAGATCCTTTAAGTTCTTTTCATCCTTTTCTATTTTTTTCTGGGATTGGAAATAATTCTAAGTATATCTTGGCCAATAAAATCTTTTTACGCTTTTTACGAAATGCATGTTTGTATTTTCATTAATTATACAAATATATGGTATTTACACCAAAATAACATTGTTTAGTATTTTTGCCTATTTGTTCAGGCTAATCTTTGTAATGGCTGGACCGATTTTGATGGGACTTTTTTGTAGGTAGCTGATGTAATAAGAACTAACTTAGGCTTCTTTTATTTTAGAAAAAATGTTTTATTTAATCATATAATGCTTTTGAGGCGAAACAAAGTTCGCCGGGTCAGCTAGTACATAGTATGAAACGAAGTCATTTGTCGCTGTCTGTCCCCTTATATGCTTATATCTTTAAAACTACGCAAAGGATTTTAATGCGGTTTTTTTATAGTTAGAAGGTGTCAACGAGGTGGTTTTGATCTATAAAGTGTAGTAAAAAAAAAGTGATAATTTTCAAGATTTAGAACTTTAATCGCAAACGCTGCCTGAACCCTAAGTGATAAATTAAAACAGTTCGCAAAACTGCATATGTTTCTTACCTTTTTACGCAAAGCGATTTTAAAAATAACAGAATTAATTTTTGTCCTGTTAGGTGTTTTAAATAGATTGTGCTTTTAATATAAATCAATGTGGCCCTTTACAGCATGTAATTTAAACGAATATTTACGAAGATATTACAGTATTAACATAGCGGGACATAGCAGTTGTGACACGTGCCGATAAATATCCCAAATTGAACTTTTTAATATCCAAATTTTACTCATTTATTAGATACTTTTGATGCGGAACAAAGTTCGCCGGGTCAGCTAGTTCTATTATAAAATACTAGCATCCGTCTCTAGCTTAACCCGCGCACACATTAACAAACAATTTTCAGGGGTTTTCTAAAGGTTTTATTTTAATAATTATAATAATTACATGATTGCTGCTGAACAAACGATCATTTATTTTCCTATTTGAAATATTAGAACCCATTAATTCGAAAATGCTATGAATAAACTGTAACCCGAAAATCATAAACTCTTGAAAAAGTAAAAAAACTATGATACTTTGGAAAATTTAGATACTTTGTATACCATTTAATAGTCTCTGTGGTCCAATGGTCGAGCACACGGCTTCTGATCCAGAAGTCCGGGTTCGAATCCTGACACTGGCTCACACCAATGACTTTTCGAAATTATTTTCGGAAGTTAAGTGTGATAAATATCGATGACTGAATAACTTTGTACCCGGTATGGCAATAGGTTCGCCACCTATTACATTTGGGACGTAAACATAACGGCGAGACGAGGCTTAACAGCCGCTGCCTACATCTTCGGGTAACAAAGGCGTGAAGTTATGTTATGTCATGTTATGTTGTATACCATTTTCCGAAACAATTCATTTATAGATATCTATCCAAAAATCATTATAACTCAGAATCGGCTGTCTTTTCTCAGAGACTGTGTGTACTAACCAAACTCCAAAGTAAGTTTCCTTTGTACGAAAAACCGACAGAAGTTTTACAAAGTTTCACCCCACTAGTTGGTAGCGAGCAGTTTTTATATTTATGCTCACACAAAGAAATATCAATTTTTACGTACAATTGCCTACACAAGGCGTAAAAAACAGTTCTTTTTCTCCAAACACTGTCCAACTCCAAGCGAAATAATAAAACATATACAATTTGTTTGTAAACGTGAATGAATTCATAACATTTAAGTTACTTTTACTTGCGGTGGTAGGCAGAAATATCCGAGTGTTTAATATTTGTCTGGGCTTGAATGGGCCGGGTCGACCGGTGAAATACCACTCTTGTAATATCGGCGTAAACTGGCTGGTGATGCATTTTATTCGGTGACATAGGAACCCGAAGGCCCGATCGCTTTTCCCCTCCTACGCCCAAGGACGGCAACGCACCACGGTGTTCATCGGCGGTGCGAAGTTGCTTACCATCAGATGATGCACTTCCTCGCTTGTTTGCCCTTCTAACCCAAACATATGATCGATTTTCTATTTTTAGAAATATTATATGGTCCTACTTATGTAATATAGAGTAAAAAAACTTAAAATAACTTGTAAAAATATTATTTGTAAAAACGAATCGAGTGACAGTTCTCAAGCTGGAATTCATCCATCATTTTAGCATCATTGGAGCTGAAAAAGTATACACAAAATACAATAATACGAAAAAGAGCGATTTCCCTGCAGTTACATGGTAAATTAAATGAGTTTATTGTCTGAATAAAATATGTCTATCGCCATAAATTTTATTTTTGGCGGGTCCGATTCTCACCCGAGTACAAATATTTGTGACAAGCATTAATGTTTGTATGGCGTCTGGGTGTTTTTCTATGTATTTTATATCCGTTATCTAGTATCGATCGCACAAGCATTTAGTTGCTTAATTTGGAACTAGAGGGCGCTGTGTGTATTGTGTCCAAAATATTATATTAAATTATCATTGATACTCTCTGTCTGCGATAATAATGAAATCTATCTCAATAATCAAAATAATTATCTTCACATAAGTATCGAGCTGAGTTCAAATAAACCTATTCGTTGAGTGACTTGAGTGTGTGTTGACCTCAAAAGTTACTAATTAGGAACCGTCTGTAGTTCGCACTAAAACTTATGAGCCGGTATTACTAAGAAGTAGTCGTACCATCCTGTCGAATGCAAATGGGATGCGTCTTTATAAATATTTCATCAGTTTATCTGAAATGCTACGTGATATTACTATGTAAATCTAGTACATGGACTTCTATTTGGACGATCTTCAGTTCAATACCTTGAAATTATGTACACACCAGTAAGTTTAGAAAAATCAGGGAGACTAGGTAACGGTGCTTTTATTTTCGCGTTAAGAGGCGTTAAAAGTATATAATAGGTTCATGTTAGTTATTTCCCAAAACTACACATTTTTTATTTGTTTCGTTTTCTTTTCAGGATACCCTTAAAAACTCAGCTAATTGGTACCACGAGTAACACTAGTAAAGAAACATTTATTTAAACTCTTGAGTATAAAGTACAAGGTGCTATGATGATGTCTACTATAGTTAGGTGTCTATAGGTATATGACTTGTCCTTTCAACTATGAAGCCTATTTTTAAGGGTTTCATAAACAAAAACGGGACTCTTGTAATTTTGTTAATTCGATAGTTCCATTTTTTATTTTCTTTCAATACATTTACATTTAAAAACGTATAAATCTATCACTAGATGATGTACTTATTTTTTCCGTTACTCACTTTGGTAATAAATAATAGCAACCGACGATTAACTTTTAATCTTGTCATAAATAACTGGCTGTCTTTCCGGTTGCCATTTTGAATTGAATTCCGAATAAATTACATAAAAGATAAAAGCAAAGAGATCACAAATCGAAGAGCGTATCTGTCAATTACTGTGGCCGCTTATAAAGTGAAAAAAAGAGAAAAATAAAATTGGCGCGCAACCGACCCGCCAAAACAAAATGGACGACTGTGGTAGCGTACGAATCTCATGTCTTGTTTTTTTGGGATTATTTACTGCAGATTCATGTTTTGAGTGTTGTTTTTATTTTGAACTTATTACACGTATTTCTGACTGAGAAAAAACTAATAGTTTTCAGTTAGTTAAGGTTGAAAACTATTAGTACAAGCCGGTGCTTGTGCTAATGTACCACGAACCCCGTTATCATATAGGTACCCACTCTTTCTATGTAGAGGTTTTACAAAAGTTAATAAAATTTTATTAGAGCTCGATATTACTGCCACAGAACTTTAATACTCTGTCCAGTTAAGCAAGTTATTATCAATTTTCTTCGTTTATACAGAACAACGAAGCAGACAGTGCATACATAAAACAAAAATTGCACAAAGTTTTACGACATACCAACCGACTATTCTCGTCTCGGCGTCTCAATTATTAAGTTTTAAAATTAAACTGTTCCTCTAAATAATTTTAAACTTTTTTAACAGAATAAATATTTTCATTAAAAATGAATATTGCATTTACTTAGCTATCAGTAATTTTATTAAAACTCATATCTTTATTTAGCGTTTAAAGTTGTTGTAGGTATTTATTAAAATTTTCTCAAAAGAAAGGATGCACGAAGCATTAATACTCTACACTTATATTGTAGCAAATATTCATTATCAGTACTGCCCGAGGCGTATAATAGACGTTGTTACAGCTAATGAAGTAATTCAGACATTTTGTGTTAATACTCGACTGCTATTTATGAACACAAATTACACGTAATATCGTAGATCGTCACTATACATTTAGGCATGGTCAACATTTACAAAATAAAATTTTATTACGTCATGTTTTTTACATGTACTAGGTTTTATGACCTAATCTAAAGTAATATTAGTTGTTGTAGTTAGTTGGTTTAGTATTTAATAAGTTAATTTATAAATAACTTGAATAGCTTTATGTATTGTGTTCAACAAACTTAAAAAAAAGAAAAAAAATAACGACGATGATCAATTACAAACTAACCACAAGAAAATGTCGTATTAGGCAGAATGGCTTCTAAGCTTTAGCTTGGCCGAAATGGGCAAAGTAAAAAAAAATGTCCCGATGATTTAAACTAATCTACACACTTTTGGCGACCATGGATAACTCAGTATTTTTATTAATATTAACTAGTTAACACTGAGTTAAATTAACGTTAAGTCTGCATGTGTTAACTAGTATAATCACAAATATTCTAAACTCTCACAATATCTGCAACCTCATTCATTTGATGAGCCCACGATATACTTGCAACAAGATGTATCTCTATATTAAAATTGGTGTTACGTCGCTTGAATGATAAATAGTCATTACACAAAATATCGTTACTGTATTTGTGTAAAAAAAACAAACTGCAGGATGTTAAGATTTTTTTCTACGATATAATGTTTAATTTTGTATTATGCCTGCGGCGTCATCGAAAAGGAGAAGATGGTTTTTGTATATCTTCACGACTTTAGAATGTAAAAGTGTGGTAGATTAAATTAAACTTTTTTTGTTTATTTCGGTTTTATCGAATTTAATACAATCATTTAAAAATCTTTATCATAGTATAAAACAAAGTCGCTTTCTTTGTCCCTATATCCCTATGTATGCTTAAATCTTCAAAACCACGCAACAGCGTTTACATGTGGTTTTTTTTTTTAATAGTGAAGGTATGTTAAGTGTGTTATGTTATCTATACTAATATTATAAAGCAGAAAGATTACGAATAAACTCAAAAAGTACTGGACCGATTTTAATAATTCTTTTTTCTTTAGAAAGCTATATTATCACTGAGTAATATAGGCTATGTGTAATCATCGTCGTCATTGACATTTTGTTTGTACGCGAGTAACACCGTGAGGCGGGAAGCTACATACAAAGCGATACGAAGTTCGCGCGGTCTGCTAGTGAAAAATATATCTGATGTATGTAGTATGACATGCATCATCAATATATAACCATTTTTTTTGGGGCACCACAACCACGACCAGAGTATTTATAGTGAAGTACTATAGTGTTGTGATAAACATCTACTGATAGAACAGGAGACATTAATTAACTCCAAATATATCCCCAAGCACCTATTAAAGTTATAATAATTAACTTTAGAACTTAATTCAAATTTAATGTTAACCACCAAATTGTTCATCGGGGTGTACCTATTTAATAATAATACTATTATATAAATTATATTTTGTTCATGTTGAAGTAATATCTTAACATATCAATGGAATTGTTACGTACTAACTGACCCGGAGAATTATGTTTCGCCTCGGAAGAAATAGATAAGTAAATAAAACTTAAATAAAAGAAACATCAGTTGCTAACAAAAGTCCAGCCATTTCAGAGATTAGGGGGAATAAACAGGCAGACACGCAGACAAAAATTGTAAAACATGTTATTTTGAAGATGTACCGTATATCATCATTACATAGTATGAAATAAAGTCACTTTCCGCTGTCTGTTCTCTTTAAATGCTTTGATCTTTGAAATTACGCAACTGTTTTTGATGCAGTTTTTTAATAGATAGAGGGTGTCAACATGGTGGTTTTCATATGTAATTCATGAATAATGTAGTAAAGATTTAATTGTAAACGCGGTAAAAATTACTTTTGATGCGGAACAAAGTTCGCCGGGTAAGCTAGTATATTTATATGTATAAATGTAGTAAAAAGCAGTTATTTCAATATAACAAACAGACACTTCAATTTTATATTTATTTATAAAAATGGTATATTGTGCTACTAATAAAAGATAACCTACCTTTTGCCTAGTAGCGTGGTGGAGCTGATCAATACTGGGTTGTGAATAACACAAAAGTATTTCCCACAGGCCTGTTTAAAAGAATGAAAAGTGATGCCTATTGATACTCAGAATTCTGTTTGACAGATCCTAATTTCGAATCCTGATACAACAATTACGCAAATTTACAATACCGTAAATAATTCAAGTATCCAGGTCAGAATATTAAAGCGGAAAAAATACACAAAATGAAACCCGAGATGAGATAAACTTTTTTTAAAGTTCGTTTAATTAAATCTACAGGATCTCTAGTTAGTTTTACAAATAGACGGTTCAGTTCCGCTTAACACAAATCTAACAAGATTTTTTTTTAAACTTCACTTATTATGGGAACGAACTCTATATTAAATGGAATATTTCATTTTATCAGACGGTTGAAGGTTTTTTAAACTAAAGTACTTATTAAGTATTCACTATTTAAAGTATATGTGTTTTTACTTACAGGCAATTTCGAAAATCTATCTTTTTGTGATATAGGGGGCAAACGAGCAGGCCAGTCACCTAATGGGGAGCATCAAACGCCGCTCATACCTGCACACATATAGTGTTGCAGTTGCGTTGCCGGCCCTTACAATAGGATATGGACTGGGTCGGGAGTGGGATGGAAGGGGAGGAGGAAAGGGATTGGGCATCCGGATACTTTAATATTCTGCAACTTTACGTCAATATTCTGAGAGGTCGTGGTAATATGACATTTTTTCTTCTTAGAATCAAAAGTATTTGTATTATTAAAAAAATATATTAATGGTGAGCAAAGCAAGACAGAGCAGTTAAACAAATTGTTACGTTCAAAAAAAAAAAATTTGTTAAATGTCGAATTGGCCTGACATTTCAAGAATTGACCGAACTGATAAGATGTCTTTATATTTCCTTATTATTTTGTTATGAAATACATAATAGATTCATAAAAAAACATCTTACGGACAAGATGTTAGTGTCTTGTTTGTGGGTTGTTTGTCAATATCCAGATATAAGAAATTTCTTACAACAACAATGTTGATTTATTTTTCACGATGTGGACCGCTATCTGAACAATCTAAAAAGAAAAAAAAACGAAACAAACATCACTTTTAATAAAATATTTTATTGCCTCTATATATTGCCAGGTATCGGAATGAACAGAAACCTTCTGAATCGATATCTTTAGTCGGTCCAGGTTATGAAATAATAAATTATATTTGACAACTAGTCATTTTCTTGTTAGCGAAATTATACGGATGGCATTATGTGAAACGTTCCCTTTGCATGAATATTTTCTTCTTTATTCAAATATCTGCTCTATGTTTTTTATTAAGAAGAAAATAATAAGAACTAAGTTTTCACAACGAAAATTTATATTTTAGATCAGTGTTTGGCCATATACCTGATGGAAAGTAATACAGCGGTCACCAACGTCTGCTCTATTAAAGAAAATAACTGTTTTCTACAGATTAAAGAAAACTCTTCAAAATCAAGAAATCATGGTTAGGTGTTCTCACCATACCTAACTTTTTGTTATTCTGTTTGTGTGTAAACATAGTGGCGCCGTCTTTAGAGTATTCGTAAAGTACTTTAGGTTTCATAAGTCATAATAGTACGAGTAGTATTGATAGTACATAGTCAAAATATTTTGGATGACATACTAGCCCACAATGGTCATCCACCATCCTTAAGGCCAGTTTTTAACACTCTTACGCCCGTTTACTGAACCGCCACTCAAATATATAAGCGCTAATTAAGCGTTTAAGTAGCTGTCACATTAGACAGAATACGTGAAATTTGAGCAGTAAGTAGCACTTTATTGATTGTCAGATTTGAGTGGCGGTTCAGTATTCGGGCGTAACGCTCTCTATTTCCGACATGTATGTCAGATTTTATTTGGAACCTAAAAATTCGACAAATCGACGCGTTTCATATAATAAAAAAGGCGCGAAGCTGCTTTATAATATATTGTGAATTTAGTAAAGGACTTACACTGCATTATCAATTCCCCTTTTCCCACATAAACATCCTACACATATTGATACACACCTAAGTAAATTTTAAACCGGTCTACTGAACACGTTGTTAAACATAAATCCTCCAGTATTAATAAGGCAGACGTTAAAATAATCTTTTTTATATTTTTTTTCGCGACCATCAACTTGATAACTCAATTGATGTCTCATTTGCATGAATTTTTTTAAAACACCTACAATTTACCGGTTTAAATAAATAACGATTATATATATTTTTTTAAAGTCCAGTCTTGTTTGAATATTTCTTGTTTTTCTTAATGTTTTTACTAACATGATTTAATTAAGTTGCGGCTGAGATTCACATTCTCAAATCTAACAGTTTTTCTGGTGTTTTACTTCTATCACGCATGTCATAATTTTAACAGTTTTTCTATATCGCGCCGGCTCGACCGGTGAAACGCCGCGTTTCATTCGGTGAGAAAGGTATCCGGAGGCCCGATCCCCTTTCCCCTTCCTTTCGTCTCCTACTCCCTTCAATGACGGCTACACCCCACGGTGATCATGGCCGGTGATTAGTTGCTTCTTGATTGAAAGAAAGTGTCGGTGTAAAAGTAAGAAAGGGCATGCTCCGATGGTTCGGACATGTAGAAAGGATGGATGATGCAAGATTGACTAAGCAGATATACAATGCTTAAGCGGATGGATGTAGGAGTCGAGGACGGCCTAGACACACATCCCATGACCAAATAGAACGTGTTCTGGAGGAAGGTGATGTTAGGAGCCTCAAAATCGACGCGCGTGCATGAAAAGAGTTATGAAAGTCAACGAAGCGAGTTAGGTGTGTAAGAATCGTGCCTTATGGCGCTCCGTTCTCTCTGCCTACCCTGCAAGGGATTTGGCGTGAAGTTATGTATGTATGCATGTGTAAATATTCTTTTAATTTATTCTTGTGCCCGATTTATTGCACTATATTTCTTAATTTTTTATGTAAAATTCGACAAGTCTCAGCCTAACTGCCTACACCTTCGGATAGTATTAAGCGTAAACTTTCTTACACAATTATGTATATTTTATTGAGTCACAAAAATCAATGATGTCGATAATTTTACTTCGCGGATCAATAATTTTATTTGAGGTTGCATGTGCTTCGACTTTTGAAGTTGATTTCTTCATTAAATTTATTAAATAGATTAAATCTTTAAAACGAACTCAGAATCATATGCCGCTCGAGAAGATATATAAAATGACACGTATTTAAGTTAAATCATTTATATAATATAATTATTAATATGTTAATTGCTTTGGCTCAAAATTGCCTGAGGAAGGAAGAAAGTAATTAATGCAATAAAAGGATTATCTAGTTATGTGTTTGATTTATTAGTTTTTTCATCTTAGGAAATATCTAAACAAGAATATTCATTTAAAATATGCACATTTACCACTTACTTTTACGACAGTTGTCGGATTATTATTTTTTCGAGACAATACACCCAGAACCTTTCAGTTTTCCGAGCTAAGCATTCATATATATATATATATATACTTTAATTTAGTACATACATTACTTAGACAAACATCAAAATATGAATTAAATGGATTAAATATATAAGAACTACATGAAGTAATTATTGAAATATTAAGATATACCGTGCAAAAGTAAAGGGCAGTGTGGATCGAGAACATGCGGAAGACATTTTTTATGTCCAAATTTATCATGTCTTGTCCGTGGAAGGTCTGAAATCGACGTAACTCCAAACAAGATTTTTGAATCTGGAGGAAGTGATTGAAGTGTTAAAAAGAAGCTTGCCTTTATGGCATCCAGATCTCTTCCTACATCGCAAAGAACTGCGCTTCATTTGCTGCTATTTGTTGTAAATGTTGAAAATGTATGTATTATTTGGAAAGGCTTTGATTTGATCTGTTTGTATTTAACAACATTAACTAAATCATTTAAATTTATTAATTATTGCGGTTTAAACTTAAATTAATATTACTGTCGACCTATTTCGAGTACGTAACGACATTAAAAATCATTGGCAATTTTATGATTACGTGAAAACATCATAAAATTAAATCCATTAATTTTGTCTGATTGCTTAATAAGAAATAGGACGCCATGTCGCATCTGGCCAATCGGCTTTGTCGCCATTCCACTAACTTTTGTTTAGTTTTTTATCCTCCATATGAGGCTCCTTAAGAGCCTATTTAGTGAGGGTATAGATTAGGAAAGAATTAGTTAAGAACGAACAAAATAATAATGAATGTGTGGGTAGCTAGCCAACTAGCTCCATCTAGTCATCCATATCTACTCATAGAATTATTATATAAACCTACTAGCTGACCCGGCAAACTCTGACACGAGAATTTTATATATTAGATTACCTAAAAGAATATAGTAATTTATTGAGTTTTAAGGTCTCGGTGGTCCAGTGGTCGAGCACCCCGCTTCTGAATCCGGAAGTCGCGGGTTCTAATTCTGACACTGGTTCACATCAATGACTTTTCGAAATTGTGCCTTTGTTCCCGGTATGGCAATATGTTCGCCACCTATTCCATTTGGGATGTAAACATAACTGCGAGACGAGGCTTAGCAGCCGCTGCCTACACCTTCAGGTAACAAAAGCGTGAAGTTATGTATGTATTGGGCTTTAGCCGATTTAATAGAGGTCCGCTGTCATTTGATGTTTATATAGTGTCTCGCCTTTTTCTATGTTCACTTATAATAAAATGTTTTAACCGTAATCTAGCTTCAACCCCTACACAAGCGTCAGTTAATTAGCTCACAGATCAGTTGGAATTGTGTTTATAACGTTATTATTATTTTGTTATTATTTTTAGCTTCTAGTCAGATTTTTTATTTCTCGTCATCCAAACCTGGTACCAGTACAGTGTCGGTGTCCTTGGCCAGAATCCTTAGCGTTTATAACAATGCAGCTCGCCGTCCTTGGACAGTGTCCTTGGCATTTAATAATGCAGCTCGCCACATAAGACTAAAAATCGCATTTTACTACACAAAGTAACTGTGCTTACACCTTTGTCCGTCAAATACATTTACTTATTTTTTACATTCCTAATATTCGAATACAGTTATATATTTTTTGCCCACTTCAAAAGGTTATATCAGTATCAAAAACCTACGTTTTCAACAACTTTCCATACCTTTGGCAAGCCTTTTTAAAATTGACTCTCATTTACATACAGTTATTGGGGAAAAGGGTCAGAATCAACTTTTAGATGAACCACGAATTTTAATGTTTTTTTTTGGATAATATAAGGAAAAATTTTGCTACAAAAATACGAAAAATATTTTCTTATCTTTTACGAGTATATCTGTAATGAACATGCTGACACGATTTTAAACCGTCCTGATATAGGGGTATTCGTGCTCATGTAACTTATATGAAGGCCGAAAGATTATACTTACAAAATTCATCGTGGATGAGAGAAACGTAAAGGATATGAGGTAGGCCGAATGCTGCTGGTTGCTTTCAATTATGCTGTTGTTGGCCTTTTTATAATGTTAGTTTTTTTTTTACAGCCGGCCACAATTTTAATGAAACGAAACCTTAATATCAATCAACCTCGAAAGGAAAGCAAAAAATCCACCCAATAATTTTCTATTAATCTTCTTAATTAAATTGACACTTAAAAAAAGTGTCTTTTGTATCTTTCTCTATTTTAAACTATGTTGGCACAGACTAATGCAATACACCACGAATTGCTCTGTAAAAGAAAACACGTGAATGAAAATAAAAAAACAATTTGAAAATAACTTTTAATATATGACTCGGTTTGTCACTAGATGTCGTAAACTAAGTAATTAATTTAACGTTCCTTTATATAAAGCATCTCCGCTCGTAAAATACTCGTACCCACATAATGGGAAACTAAATTTAATAGGACATCAGACATAGAGAATCACAATTCTCGAGATTATGATGTCGAATGTTTGATTTTTTTTTATTGAAATGGAGGGCAAACGAGCAGGCGTGTCACCTGATGGTAAGCAACCAACGCCGCCCATGGACACCAGCAACACATATAGTGTTACTGTTGCGTTGCCGACCTTTAACGGATAGGAGATAGGAAAGGATGGGGAAGGAGGGTGGGCCTTCGGGTACCTCTCTCACCGAACGAAACGCGGCATGAGCCACTTTACGTCGGTCTTCTGAGAGGTCGTGGTATTTCACCGGTCGAGCCGGCCCATTCATGCAGCAAACTGCTTGGCTCTACCACTGTTAAAACCACCACACCACTGTTACAACTGTTTAATAACACATTTCGAAAAAAAATTTCGATATGCCAATTGCAATATCAGACCTAAGCATTAAAGGGGACAGACAGCAGAAAGCGACATTGTTTTCTACTATGTAATGATATATACACTACTGTGATAATGGAAAACAACGGCGAAAAACCTATTAAAATAACGCCAAGATAGTGTAACTACTAGGATTCCATGTTGGCTACATATCCTTATTCAGTTTTCCCTATAAAAGTAATCTGACTATGTAATAATATTAACAAAGAAATATGGCTGACACAATACGAAGGTTTTTTTTTGTTTCCAATATGCCGACTGAGCGTGGCCTTGTGACCGTAACAAACAATTTACGTTGTACATAAACAGTACTGAAATTATTTATATCTCTTATTTATTCAGCATGGTCGGTTAACGAGCTTTGACGATTAGTAGAACGAAAGACCGTCGCTCACGCACATCTGCTGAAATTCCTCTGAATTAGATGGCTCCTGAATTTGTTTATAATCCGATAACTAATATTATCTACTTAACAAAACATAACATAACATAACTTCACACCTTGTTACTCGAAGGTGTAGGCAGCGGCTGTTAGGCCTCGTATCGCCGTTATGATTACGTCCCAAATGGAATAGATGGCGAACCTATTGCCATACCGGGCACAAAGTTTTCAGTCATCGATATTTATCACACTTAACTTCCGAAAACAATTTCGAAAAGCCATTGGTGTGAGCCAGTGTCAGGATTCGAAACTGGACCTCTGGATCAGAAGATATCAGAATATTATTTATTTAATTGTAAATTAATAAAATACTTGCTTGCAATATTTCAAATATAGCAGTGGTTTACAATTATAAAATTAACTATACAGCCATGTCGATGGTCTAGTGCCTTAGAACTTCTAACTTCAAACTGCAATGTCCCGAGTTCGATTAAAATTCATGAGATAATATATGTATTTGTTTGTACGACATTAAAATAAAACTCTTTCTGCGTTTCATGACACAATTATACTCCTATCAAATTCCTTTCACGAAAAAAAATATTTCAGCCTAAAATTACTGCGGTATTCGAATCATTTAATTTCGTTAACTGAAAAATGTTAACATTCTATTACCAACGTTACAATATAATTTATAACACCAATAAAAACCTTAAAACAGCTGTTCAAATCCTTAACTCGTAAAACATCGCCATCACTAATTACAAATAACTACTAATGTTTTGATAAAGGAAGATACGTTTCCGTCTAAGTCTATTCTTATGTTAAGAATAGTTTGTAGAATTCAAGCTATCAATAGTTGGTATTGGACGTAACAAACTCAGTTCGCTGCATCATTATTGAATAGCATGGCTCGAACGGTAAAATACCAAGAACTCTCAGAAAATGACGAGCCTCGTGGTGCATTGGTACCGGCTGCAGAATCGAGGTTGGCGGGTTTGTTCCCCACCCGAGTACAAATTTTGATGATAAACGTGAATGTTTGTATGGAGTCTGGGTGTTTTATCCATTCTATTTAACCGTCATTTCATCTCTTTAACACAAGCATTTAGTTGCTTAATTTGGAACTAGAGGGCGCTTTGTGTATTGTGTCCAAGATATTATTATTTATTTAAAATCTATTTAAATATCATATGCCTCGTTATCCCAAATTAAAGGCGAAAATAAACGCATTCGTTATGAGTTAAAAGGCCGGGAACGCATTTATTGCTATTACAGTGTTGCAGATTTGACGCCGCTAGTCACATAACACCAGATGAGGCGTTTCCCTACAAAAAACATGTATATATCTTTCCATTTCAAAATTTCCTTTGTCCTAAATAGAACTATTCAAAAGGTATTCAGACGTGAAATATCTCTTAATCTTATATCCCTTAAGAAGCGGAGTGAGATAGTGTCTCACTAATTCGACCGGTCACTGTTCAACAATGAGATCCTATAATTACTTCATACATTATTGTTATATGTTTGTTACAATACAGATGAGTCCCAGTAGGATAAGTCTTTTCTATTTTCTGACGAAATTTTGGAGTTAATGATCACGTGGGTCACGCGTGACGCGTTAATGGTATGGAACTAGCTCCTCCAATGGACATCTGCAACACAGATTGTATTACAGTTGCGTTGCCGACCTTTGAGGAATGGAAAGGAAGGGTGGAATGGCCTCCGGGTACTGGGGCGAGAGACCGAATGAAACGCGGCAAAAGCCACTTTACGTCCATATTCTGAGAGTTCGTGGTATTTCACCGATAGAGCCTTAATGCAGCTAACTGACTAAACAGTAAACTCTTCGTTATAGGAGAAAATGTCCCATGTTGTCAATATAGAAAATCCTCGAGGAGTTCTGAATCCTTATATTCGTCTGAAGTGAACTTATAAAAGAAACTTTGTTTGAAGAAAAACAGAAACGCCCAACTTTCATGATAAGACTGCGCGAGATTATTTTTTATTTCCTTTTTTGCTTGAAACTTCTTATATACGCCTGTGTATTGTCAGACCACACTTTACGAAACAACCATTCATCTTACTAATTGACGTTATCTCGGCTTGCAGGACTTCAGTTTTTATTTATTTTTCCCGCCAACACACACACACACACACACAAATACTCACACGTGTCACCAGCGAACGCGAAGTCCTGACTTTTTTCCTTTCGTCCAGACTCGTATTTGAAAGTCAAATGTCCATTCCGAAAATATTGTATTGTTTGCAGCTGCAGGATGAGATTGTGGTGCTATGGTTTGTGTAAACTTTTAGGGGCCCCCCATCGTCGATAAGGTGTCGCGGAACCATCACTACTATTATAATTATTACTAACCTTTATTGCTCATACTGAACAGAACATTTTACTTACAGTAGTATATTGTTTTAACTTAAATCTAATCGGGCTTCAAGGTTCAGTGGTCAGCATGTCCAGTGATATAGGTATCTTTCATTCTTCTTTATTGGTAGTTTTTCTAGACCAGAACTTGATATCATCTTTCCATATTTTAGCATGTCTGCTTCCATTTTCTTTTGCCGCCACGTGGCTGCCATTCTGTTATAATTTTAGTCCATTTCATTCTGCTTTCCCTTGTAATATGTCCTGCCAATCGCCTTTTTTACCGTCTTATTTTATTTAGTTCTTATTCTTTATACTTTGATATCAGATCTAACGTCTGCTTCTCTTTTGCGGTCTTTTAGCGTCACGCCCAACATTATACTTTCAATATCACCCCGATAAGACGATATCAGTTTTAAAAAATGTTCAATGCTCATGTGTGGCGCCCACAGAAATAGATGAAGATAGAACGGCTGCGATGTCATATTTCCATACATTTCAAGCGTGTCACTTTTTTGAAAAACCACGCCCACAGCGTGACGTCATTTTCATTGTGAGCGGGGCGACTAGTGAGGAGACACACTCATTAGATTATCGATATTAATATCTGCAACGTGTGTATCCATATAAAAATTTATTATTTTTATATGGTACCAACTTTATTGATTTTGTATAACGATAATCATAGAAAATAAAAAAAATGTTAAATACTTTAATCCGACATATTAATATAACATATTTTCCCAATAGTATACAAACTTTATTTATAAATATTTTATTGTCCTTGAAACTATACATATTTATTAAATATTTGCTTTTTTGTAAGAGTTGGCTTCACAGTCCTGGTTAAATAACGAAGCCGAACGTCGACATTATACTTCGGTTACTGCCCGTATGAGAAGGACGAGATGATTTTCCGTCGGCGATTGGTCAAATTGGTGAAAACTTATACTGTCAAATAAACTGCTGCCAATAAAATTACGAAGCACTTTGGTTGAAATTTGTAGTGTTAGAATAAAGGTAGGAACAAAGCAAGACATGAGCTGATACTCGAATTAATATTGAATTAATTTATCGATAAGTCCTAAGACTCAATGATACATGGAGTGTCCATCTCTAACTTTCGAAGACCAATCACAGCGATTAACAGACACAGCGATCAACTGGCAGGTGTATTGTGTATTTCGTTCGATTCGACGTACATTACGCGTATAATATAATTATGCGCGCAATGTTTTTGTATAAGAGCGTTGAATGTGGACAGCAATGGATATTCATCATAACGAAAAAATATACAACTTATGATCGTAATTATTGAACATGGTAAAAGTAAAACAATTATTTAGAATCTCAAAAAAATACTTTCTACTGATTTTCTATACTTACTGATCATACGAAATATTTCCTTTCTTCATATTTGCCTCACTACTTTTGTTTTTACAATTTGCCACAGCACAATAAGGCATATATGTGAAGTTTTATCTATTTTTTTACGTCCTGAACGCAGGATCGGGACGCTCGATGCGTAATGAGAGCGAGTTTCGAAAAGCATGCAATATAGTGCATGGTTTTGGCACGCTTGCCACGCCTATTCGCCATTCTATCTTGATCTATTTCTGTGGTGGCGCCCATACGTTAGACGTGACAAGTGGCAAGAATTAAACATTTTTTACAGACCAGTTTCTTTTCCAAGCATTTATTTTTATGTCTTTTTGAATATTTTTTCATAGTTTGTACATGCATCCATAGGGTAATTAGGTCGAATTAACTCTGCTTTAAAAAAAAAATAAAAAATATATATATATATAGTCTCGATGGTCCAGTGGTCGAGCACAAGGCTTCTGATCCAGAGGTCCGGGATCGAATCCTGAAACTGGCTCACACCAATGACTTTTCGAAATTGTTTTCGGAACTTAAGTGTGATAAATATCGATGACTAAAATCTTTGTGCCCGGTTCGGCAATAGGTTCGCCACCAATACCATTTGGGACATGAACATAACGGCGAGACGAGGCTTAACAGCCGCTGCCTACACCTCGGGTAACAAAAGGCGTGAAGTTATGTTATGTTATGTTTAAAATATATCTGACCTTTTTTCTGGGGCACTTTCAAGCATCAATTTCCAAGAAAGTTTCGCAGCATATTGATAGTAAAGTGTCACGGGACCCTCGTTAGAAAATCCGAATCACACTTGATCGATTTTCAGTGTGAGGAATACTGGCCATTGTATTTGATGAGCATTGTAAATTTTAATTTGGCCCTTGGCCAACAGCTTTATTAAAACTGTCCTGCTCGTAGTGAATAACTAACGCGATCAAGCTTGTTTCGTATTCGTGTTGTATGTAAAGCTTGTATTGTATTTTGGACATCCTAATGCCCAATGTTTCTCTCATCGAATAAAACGCAGTTTGATCCACTTTACGTTGATATCCAGAGAGGTATTTTTTCGGCCCAGCCAGCCCGTTCCCGCAGTCAATTGCGAGCCTACCGCTGCATGGCTAAAAAATTTAGTCTTCCAACTGTATCCGGATGCCTGGAAGGTCAGCACCTCGCCATCTGTGCCAGCCCATCAAAGGCTTTTCAAAATTTATTTCGGAAGCTTTGAGATTATGTGTGATAAAATATATGGGTGAATTACAAAAATTGTGCCCCACATTATATGGCAATTATAGATTCTGTCACTATATTTCGGTTAAAAAATATTTGGCATATCGTGACATGTTTACCACTGCCTATACCTTAATTTACAGTGGCGTGAAGTTACTTTGTATCATTCCTTTGGTAAATAGATAATTCGTGGCTTTAATCTTATATTCTTTGGAAAAAACCACGTTATTTGTGGTGAATTAAAAATACTGCAGATTATATGAAAAGTAGATTTTAATCTCGGTGGTCCAGTGGTCGTGCTCTCTGCCTCTGTTTCAGAAGTCGTGACATTGAAACCTAACTCACACCAATGATTTCTCAGAATTATTTTCGAAAGGTATGTTTTATAAATATTCGATGACTGACAACTTTGTGTCCGTCGTATGGCTATAGGTTCCGCCGCCTATTACGTTTGGGAAGGTAGCATAACATAACGATTCGCCGTGTCGAGGCTTTTAACAACCGCTGCCTACACCCTCGGATAGAAAAAGGCGTGAAGTAATATTATGTAATATGAATATAAATTATTGTAGGTGTATTTTTAAATTACCATTATCGACGATGACTTGGTGTTCCTGTTAACATATGTGAATATATAAAGGTTGTATACGTTATGGAATTTTTTTCATTTTCATGTAAATTTAAAAGTCTGTGAAAATATGTTCTTTACGGATATGGATTGCATTATTTGGATGCTAATATGAAGTAGAGGCTCGTTCAGGGTGTAAATGGAGGCTGTGCTGATGTGGTGACCAAGAGATGAGTCTAATAAAGTGATAATAATTGGAGAATCATTGCGCTATTTATCACACTTAACTTCCAAAAACAATTTCGAAAAGTCATTGGTGTGAGCCAGTGCCAGGGTTCGAACCCGGATCTCTGGATCAGAAGCCGTGTGCTCGACCACTGGAACACCGAGACCACCTATATCGATGACTGAAAACTTTGTGCCCGGTATGGCAAGAGGTTCGCCACTTATTCCATTTTGGGACGTAAACATAACGGCGAGATGAGGCTTAACAGCCGCTGCCTACGCCTTCGGGTAACAAAAGGCGCGAAATTATGTTTTTTATGTTCATTGCGGTCTAACTGTGCTAACGGTATAACAAATCTGCGAGATCAATCAATCAAATCATTTTCGAATCGATTGAACGAATTACTTTGAAATATCACTGTAATAACAGGTGGTGTGAGAATGATGGAGTGGAGGTTAGAGAATGCCATTCCAGTGGTACTTTCAAAAAGTTACACCTGAATTCAAGCCCGAGATTTTTGCAAGAGTAGTCCATGTTAATTTATAGCCTTTTTTTTCAATTATAATTTATTTTTGTATAGATATTGCAAAGAAACTTATTGAGGCCTCTTGCGACCAGAGGGCTGGTTTATTCTTCGCACAAAGGAATAGTATTGCCAGCGTGACAATGCGGTCAGTCTGCTGGGCATGCTACCAGTAGAACGAAATTTTATTTCGGCTAGTTTTTTAAATTATAAATAATGTAATTAATTTGTTATCATAATTTGATTGGATGTACTTGTTTCTGCAAACTCTTTCAGAAAAGTCCTGGAATTTTGTATTAAGATTCTCTTCACTAAAATTCTGAACATGGGAGTAGACTGACTTTAATAACCCATACTAACTTTTTACCGGTTGTTCAGAAACATTACAAGCTGTTTCAAATACCTTCTTAAATTATTTACTTGTGCTAAGTTGTAGGGATTCTGTTTTCTGATTGTACATTTTCCAACGGTCTCGGGATTAATTAAAAAGTAGATTAAATTTTATTTTCATTATTCGTCATTCGGGGCGGCCATTTATTGTTGCCGTATTATTTTCCTTGAAGAAGCCTAATTAAATACATAAATTAACTTTCTTTCTTTTGAGAAATATAAAATTTTTGTATAATCTGAAGAAAATTATAACAGGTATCTATAGGGCCGTAATTATAGGGCCTATACAAAGTTAAGGTCTCGGTTGTCCGGGGGTCGAGTTCACAGCTTCTGATTCAGAAGTCGTGAGTACGATTCCGGTCTCACACCTATGACTTCTCGTAACTGTTTTCGGAAGTTACGTGTGATAAATATTGACTGACAACTTTGTGCCCGTTGTAATAGTTCGTCGTCGGATAGTCGAGGCTTTAACAGCCGCTGCCTACATCTGCGGGTAGAAAAAGGACGTGAAGTTACGCATACAAAGTTAAATTTATATTCGAATTCAAAATATCTTTATTCCTTAGACTTTACAAAGTACTTAGGATCGTCAATCTACTAGTTAAAATCCGCGGAGCTAAGCGGAGTTTCCCTTTCATCACTCTGTCATGAATGTGAAAGCGAATCTAAATGCCAGTTCCGGTGTCAAGGCTTCTTGAGAAGAACTGGCAAGAAACTCGAGGCCGACTCTTTCAAATTGCCAGTTTAACAAATGGTAATAATTACAATCAACATAACACAAAAAGAGCAGTTCAATTCCAAATTTTTTTATCGTTTATATAATCTGTGATACAATAATAAACCCTACGATATAATCTACTTTTAACATAATTCTTAAATTTACCCATGGATAATATATATATTTATTATTACTATATTATTTGACTATATTCATAAAAATAGCGTCGTCTAACCGTCACCATTTCCTATCTCTTAGTCATGTGTTGATATGTTGTTCCGGTTGCATGCCGGATACACTGTGAAAGCATCCCTAGCTCACTTCCGGTTACGCTTCAAGCCATAAACTCAACAAAGTATACTTTCCATGTTTCATTCGGTTTTGTTTGTAAATAAAACGCGATTAAAGCAATTTTATGTGACTCGCTCATGAATAAGTTTGGCGGCGTTGAATTTTAAAATGTTTAATATAACTTTGGAAGCAATTGCCCTCGTATAAATGTTTTAAATAAAATATGTCTGCGTATTTCAGTATTTATAGTACCTAATTTTTGTCGCATTTGCTCGGGCTGAGCACTATGTTCTTTTTTTTTTTAAAAAAACACCTATGATATGCAAAAGTGTAATAAAAAGCATGTCATATTTAATAGTTTTATTTAGAGGCCAGTCTAGCTGTGTATGTGTATAAAATTTCTGTCTTTTGTCTCTTTAATCTTTTTGCATACCACCGAAGGATCCCATATCCTTGGCAATTAGCATTGCCGATATTATTATCCATTTTATGAAAATTTCAACTCCGTAATTTACATACACAACTTGAGCCAAATCACTTGCGGGAAAGGAAAAGAGAAAAGGCGCCATAAGGCAATATTCTTAGTATTCTTACACGGCTGGCTCGCTTCGTTGACTTCTATAACTCTTTTCATACACGCACGTCGATTTTTAAGGCTCCTAACATCACCTTCCTCCACGTTCTATTTGGTCATGGAATGTGTGTCTTGGCCGCTCTCGACTCCTACATCCATATCATCCATCCATCCATTCATCGCTTTTACTTTGTATATCTGCTTAGTCAATCTTGCATCATCCATTCTTTCTACATGTCTGAACTAGCTCTCCGTAATTTACATCTATTTATGTGTACTTATAAATATTAACAATTTTGGAAATACCTTTTCTGAATATCGTTTTTTTCGAGGGAGTGTAGTGTTGTCCATTGAGTTTTTTTCTCAACCTTAGATTTTCAAGTCTCCTTACAAATTCAGACGGCATCAGTACCGGCAATCAATTTTCAGTTCTTCAAAGAATTCAATGAGTGATGAATTTTCAGGTTTGAAGCACCTTCATGTTCTTGGACATACCCACACCCCGTTACGCATACATGATGAGTATAATACTCAGGAAATAGTACGCCAACAACATAATGAATTATTTATTTCAAATAGATGTATATGTCTGAAGTAAATTTTGAAAAGGAAACCTCAATTAGTGGATAATTTACGTTCGCTTTCCGCATATTACGGAGAGCAATTAATTGTTAATTGCATAAACTTCAAGACTCAAAACAAAAGCCTCCGAGGTAACACAATTTTGTTACGCGTGATAGCGTAGCAGATTTTATTTTAAGTTTAAAACCGACTTGACAACAGATAAAGTAAGGATTTCGGAAAATAATATAGCCTCTCCATGAACACGATTCTGATACCACCAAGCTAAAATCTTTCCTGCCACTAAGGCTGCAGGCTGCTCTGGGGAAAATATATGCATAGTACTATATAAGCATACACAAGGAAACTATAACACTGTCTGTGTTGGAGGTGTCAATGGGCGGCGGTAGTTGCTTACCATGAACTGCTTTTTGGTTTGCCCTCCTATACCATCAAAAAACATAATCCTCTACCAATGCAAATGAATACATAGACTGCAGGTGATATTTAAATAAATGATGACTCCCTTGCACAAATCCTATAAAAAGACTGATATACTCGTAAAATCAGTCTTTTTAAAGGTTTTGTCCATGCAGCCAGGTGTCCTGCTTGTGAATGAACAAGCAGGACACCTGGCTGGATGGACATCTGTAACACATATAGTGCTGCAGCTGCACTACCAATCTTTAAAGTAGTAGGATTGGGAAGCTGGAAAGAGTGTGGTTCTCCGGCCATTTCTCACCGAACGAAACGCTGTCGAGAGAGGTCGTGGTATTTCACTTGTCGAGCTGGCCGATTAATTCAGCAAACTGCCTGAGTCTACCACAGTTAAACAGAGTTGGTTTATCAATTACAAAGCAATATTATTCTTGTTTTACAACCAATATAAATTAAGGCCCAATAATGAAAGTCGTTTGATTAAAGTCCAAACACTTTTGAACTATGAGTAAGGCTTTAGTTAAACTTAGAACTGAAGGATACGGGGTTCAGATCAGACTGGCCAATTGTTGAGACTGTCCACTTTACTTTGTACGGTGTTTTTGTTGTAAGAATTTTTTGAAGTGGGGCAGAGGTCACCGCCAAATGATGTTACTGTATACCAAATGCGAGGTTTTCTCCACGAGAGAAGTTGATGAAAGTAAACATTGAAAGTTGTACACTGAAGGTTGTTTTTCATACTCGGATATATGTTTTTTGGATTTATGTAGCTTAATTTTTAAGCGGAACTTTAATTTCTTCTTTTTTTCTTTTTTTTTACGCGAGGAAATGCTTTATGCATACCCCCGCCTGGGTACGGCAGGGGGTAGTGTGGGACTCCCAAAACAATAAATTGCAATCCGATCCTAGGGTTACCTACTAAAACCTCGGCCTACCTCCGGCGTTGGGGTGGCCCAGGACGGTGCATCAGCCCTCTGGTCCACCATGCCGTTGCCCCCCCCCCCCCCCCCCCCCCCTCTGTCACAAGGGGGTGCTCGTCCTCGGGGAGCCACGGTGAAGCGGGCGGGCGGGGCGGCTCCGACCGCGCGCTGTAAAGAGGCGCGCGGCCGGCGGCGCCTCCGACGACCCTCCCCGGCCGCACCGGGGGTCATCCTTCCCGGGCCGCGACCCGGGCGCACCCGTGGGGTGTGCGCCCGGGCCCGCGTTACAAAATTAAATTGTTATATTCGATTTGCGTAAATATACGTCACTAGTTAACACGGCGAACTTTACTTCGCCTCAGAAGCAATAAAAGAGTATATTTTGGATTCTATTAAATACAATTTGGCGCTATTAAATGGCACCTATCGGTCGGTCTCGCTGCCCGATGCAACGGCTATGCCACTACATTTTAAATCTGTAATATCTTCGAAAATATTTATTTAAATTACATGCTGTACAGAGTCACATTAATCTATATTAAATGCACAATCCATTTAAGGTACTTAATTATTAGAGGATTAATGCTGTAATGTAATAGGTTGGGGAAAAAGTATTTTCGTATTTTTGTATGAAAAGTCAAGACATTTTTTTCAAAGTTTATTTACATTTATTTACAATATATATGTACCGTTTTGTTGAATAACTTTCTGCCATTTTGTGGGCAGAGACATTATCCCGTTACTGTAGAAACTTTGGGACTTCTGATCAAAAAAACGGGACAAATAGTTTTGGCAGTCCTCTCTTGAGGTCAACCTTACAGAACCTAAAGAATTCTGAAGAGACCGAAACAGGTGAAAATCTGAAGGCGCAAGGTCAGGGCTATATGGCTATTATAATAACATCGCTTCGTAAATAAGCTATTATTTCTCATAAATATAAAGATATAAAAATGGTCATTGTATTCTTATGAGAAACACATACATTTTTGTAGACAGGTGTTTAGTAATGAACTACATTATTTTGATCTATCACTTACGGTTCAGCCAGCGTTTGCAATTCAAATTCCAAACCTCAAATATTATCGCAATTTCTCTACTGTATTATACATACAAACCGACACGTGGAAACCTTTTATCTATTAAAGAAAACCCGTCAAAATCCGTTGCGTAGTTTCAAAGATCTAAGCATATAAGGGGACAGACAGCGGATAGCGACTCTGTTAAAAGCTTTTATTTAGCTTGCACTGTATGTATGTATGTAAGTATGTATGTTCGGTGGAATCTTGCAACTCAATTTTGAAGTAGATATCTTCAGCCGATTGAGCTGAAATTTTGTATACACGTTTACTTTGGATGACAATGCATGATATGATATGTGACATTATTCTATATCCAATATGGCGGACCACCCAAGATGGAGGTATGGATATTTTGAATGCATTTCTGCAATATGGGTATCAAATGAAAGGGCTTATTGAGTGTAACTCAAAAAATAATATGACGTCATTCTAAATCCAATATGGTGGAATAGCCAAGATGGAGGAAAGCATATTTTAAGCTTCTGTACAATATGGGTATCAAATGAAAGAGCTCATTGAGAGTAACTGAAAAAATAATGTGACGTCATTCTAAATCCAATATAACGGATCATCCAAGATAGAGGAACAGTTTTTTTTAATGCATTTCTACAATATGGGTATCAAATGGTATGACAATAGATTCGCTACATATTCCATTTGGGACGTAAACATACGGCGAGACGAGGCTTAATCGCCGCTGACTATACCTTCGCGTAGAAAAGGTGTGAAGTTATGTTATGTTATAAAAGATAAATTTAATTTTGAGTTTTAATTGGAAGGACAACTTTACGCCAAAATGTGTTTCGAGTGATTCAAGCTTATACAGACCTCAGCCATAAATCTAGGTAGGCAAGTCCAAAGTAATAATAATATAATATCTTGGACACAATACACATAGCGCCTTCTAGTTAGGTTAGGTTTAAAGACTTTATTCTCAAAAAAGACTTACATTTGTCACTTATATGAGAACAATATTAAATTTAAATAACAGTGGTCGTTACAACAATTTTAAGAATGCTTTAAGCTCATTTGTCCCATTAAGTCAGGAAAAAAAAGCGAATTATGTTTCAAGTTAATAGTGAACGTTTATCTAAAATATGTTGAATGAGGGTAGATCGAAATAAGACAAATGAGCCAGCATTTCTTATGTGCGAGGGCAGAGCATTATAAAGTTGTACACCTTCAAAATTAATATTTCTTTTCCCATAATTTGTTCTAATTTTTTTGGGAAGAACAAGTAAGCTTGCGCGTCGAGAACTACGTTTTGTTATATCTATGTATTTGTTTTATAAATTTTAGGCTAGTATGAATTGTTTTATTTAAAATCTTTCTAATTAGAAGGCATCTATTGAGAACATAAAGTTGTTTTATATTCATAATCTTGGTTTTTTCGTATAAAGTATACGTCCGAGTCAAAAAAGGTAATCCGAAAATTATTTTTATGATTTTGTTTTGTTTCCTTTGTAACTGTTGTAATTTTGATTTTGCACTGGTGCCCCATATTTCAATTAAATATAATAAATGTGGCTTGACCAACGAATTGTAAATATTTAAACATAGTTTACGTGGAATACATTTGCTCACAGATCGTAATGGACCTATGAGCGACGATATTTTGTATTTAATATATTCTATCTGATTATTCCACGTCAAATTTTGGTCTAACCTCAAGCCAAGATACTTTTCAAAGGTTTTTTCATTTAATGGAATGTTATCAATTACTAAGGGCTGATGATTGGGTATAGTTTTATTTTTAGATCTAAATATTACGTAGCATGTTTTTGTAATGTTTATGGTAAGTAGGTTGTGTTTGAACCAGTTTGACAAGATGTTTAAATCTTCTTGTACTAGTGAAAGAGTTTCGTGCAGTGCAGCTCCAAAATAAAAGAGACATGTGTCGTCGGCATATAAGGTCAAGTGACCATGAAGGCCCAGCTGTTCCATGTCATTTATGTAAATATTAAATAAAAGTGGTCCAAGAATTGAGCCCTGGGGAACTCCGCATGTAATAAGTGATTTATCGCTGGTTACGTCATCGATTTTAACAAACTGCGATCTATTAGTCAAATACGATGTAAAGATTTTGAGTGCTTTTCCCTTGATACCTATACCTTCTAATTTATAGAGTAACAGTTTATGACTTACTGTATCAAAAGCCTTTTTCAAGTCGATAAACACCCATTTTTTTGGTCTATATTTGCTTTGATATTGGTTACAAGGTCAATTGTAGCAGTAGTAGTATTACTTTTGGCTCTGAAACCATATTGTCGGTTTGAAATGAAATTAAAAGAATCTAAATATTTTAATAGTCTTGAATACAATATTTTTTCGAAAATTTTTGAAAGTATTGGCAGGACTGAAATGGGGCGATAATTACCTGGGTCAGTTTCCGGACCAGATTTGAATATAGGTGTAACTTTAGCAATTTTTAGTGAGTCTGGAAATTCCCCGTCCACCATTAATTTATTAAAACATTTGACCAACCGACTAACAATTAAATTTTGCAGGCATTTAATTGCCTTTGTAGTTATACCGTCAATACCACTACTAGAATTATTATCAAGAGCTTTGATCGTTTTTGTTATTTCTTCAGTAGTACATGGTTCCAGACTGCTTAGTTCTATATCTGCTTGTGAGTGAGTTTTGGTGTGAGTTATAAAAGATATGTCATGAAATTTTTTTGGGATTTTTTGCGCTAGTGTAAATCCTATGGTTGAGAAATACTGATTAAATACGTTACAGATTTGAGTTTTGTCTATTACTACCTTTGTGTCAATTATCAATTTCGAAGGTGCACACCGATTTTTGATTTTGTTACTTGCTAATAGATTTACAAGAGCCCACATTTTTTTTGGTTTATCTAAACATTTGCTAAATTGTCTGAAGTAATATGTGTTTTTAGTATTTTGAATTAATCTTGTTAAAGCTTTTTTTTTGTTTTCAAATTGTTCTTTCAATGTTTTGTTGTTGGGATTATTTTTATGAGTTCTCCATAAGTAGTTTCTGTCACGTATACCAGTTATAATATCTCCGTTAATCCAGTCATCTCGTGGTGGATTTAATATTTTTGTTTTTCGTACTTTATTTTCTTCTATGTGATGTTTAATTTCAGTTTCTATAGTTAAATAGTCGTCGTACTCGCCCTCAAGTCCCTCCATCTTCATTGAATTGTATAATTTAGTGTAATCTAACGCCTGATATATCTTACGACTCTTGCGGGGAGGTTTAAATTTGTCGATTTGTAAATATATTTGCTTATGGTCTGACATAGACGAATTTATGATAGCCATTTTAAATTTATTTGTTTCTAGATTGGTATAAACGTGATCCAGAATCGATTGTTTTGTAGCACAATCCCTTGTACAGTAGGTCTTATTTATTTTGTTGAGAAAGTTGTATCCTGCTTCATTTATCGTTTCTTTGTATTGGCATAATTTATTATTTTTTGTTAGTAAATCGATATTGAAATCACCAAATACAATTGATCTTTTCCTTTGATGCAGCTGTTGATCAAGTATTTGCAGAAAGTCGCTGTTATTTGTGTTACTAGGATTGTAAATGACGCCAATGTCTAGTTGGCATTTCTGAAGATGTATCCATAGGTAATTGACACCACTTATATAGGTTGATTCGTTCAAACTATGCTTCAAACTATCGTGTACATAGGCCGAGACACCTCCGCCTACACTAACATGTCGAATATTGTAATAGTGTGTGTAGCCAGGTATTTGTAATTGTAATGCTTGATTATCTGATGTTATCCATGTTTCTGTGATTAATATTATGTCTATGGTGGTGGGTATTGAGGATATAATACATTTCAGTTCGTCAAATTTGCCATGTTTTCGGATACTTCTAGCGTTTAAATAGAAAAATGTTAAATATGATTTGACAGTCTGAATATCTTGGTAGTTATTGACGATTTGGTAACTGATGTTCTTGGTGGTTGGTTTGTTTGTTAGTTTTTTGGGGTGAGCGTAGTAATTGTTGGTATGCCATTTAGATATTTAATAATGAGATTATTTTCACCCTCATTTGTGCGTCGGTTCAATTCGTCTTTCACTGCAAAGAAATATTTTTGCTGTGCTGGTGTTTGATCCGGGAATATTTTAATGTGAGGAGGCATTTTATCTTTGCTACGCAACAATACTTTAGCTGGTTCTGGTTTTTCATAGCACACTTTAAGGCGCCGGTTTTTTTCGGGTGTATATTTCCTAATGCGGTATAATTTAATGGGTTTGGGTATGTCTGAAGATATAGAAGACGTAATCTTCAACACTTCTGTCTCATCTTTGTTAATTCTTTCTTGAGAGGTGGCACCGACTTGCTCCGACAAACCCACCAGTATAATATTGTTTTCTCTATTTTTACGTTCCTGTAATTCTCTAATTATTTGTTCATTAGCTTGCAGCAGATTATTAGCTTCAGGTAACGGTGGCTTTAGCATGAGCCCATTAATGTTCAATTGAAGTGATTTAATTTGGTCCTCCCCACTTGATACTTTGTTTTCTAAAGCCAACAATTGTTATTTAATCATTATATGTTCCTAAACAATTGACGCTGTTGATGAATTTATCTCTTTAATTTGTAAGCTTATTTCATTTATATTTGTAGTGATCATTTCCTTAGTTTGCTCATTTGATGTTTTTAATTCGGTGATTTGTGTCTTAACTTCTACTATAGTACTATTCATTTGATTGATTAATTGTGCATTGGTTCCTATATAACATTCCAATAGCGAGGAAATACGTGATAGTTCAGTACGTATTATTGACACTTCCTCTGAACAATTACATTGTGTCAAAGGTTGTTTACGCTTCCGGTTTGTTATATGGGCTTCTGCAATTTCATTGCTTAATTTAGATAAATCAGGCTGCGATCCACCACCGGTGGCAGTAGTAGGCGGCGAGCGCATCATATTCATTATATTGCACAAATATGCGCGTACAAATTATATATAAATTGTATTCGTTGGTAAGGTAGAACTAATAGGTTGGGGAAAAAGTATTTTCGTATTTTTGTATGAAAAGTCAAGACATTTTTTTCAAAGTTTATTTACATTTATTTACAATATATATGTACCGTTTTGTTGAATAACTTTCTGCCATTTTGTGGGCAGAGACATTATCCCGTTACTGTAGAAACTTTGGGACTTCTGATCAAAAAAACGGGACAAATAGTTTTGGCAGTCCTCTCTTGAGGTCAACCTTACAGAACCTAAAGAATTCTGAAGAGACCGAAACAGGTGAAAATCTGAAGGCGCAAGGTCAGGGCTATATAGTGGATGCACTAGGACCTCCCAGTCGAACTCTCTTAATTTTTGCTGAGTGGCTAAAGATGTGTGTGGTCTAGCGTTATCGTGATGAAAGACCACACCCTTCCTGTTGATCAATTCCGGCCGTTTTCTCTCGACTGCTTTCTTTAATGTCATCAGTTGCTGGCAGTAAAGATCAGAATCGATGGTTTTGCCGGACGGTAAAAGCTCATAATGAACAATGCCCTTCCAATCCCACCATACACACAGCATCACCTTATTTCGTGTTAGGCCAGGTTTGGCCACAGTCTGTGAAGCCTGGCCAACTTTCGACCACGACCTTTTTCGCACGTTCTTGTCGTACGTGATCCACTTTTCATCGCCAGTTATCAATTTCTTCAAAAACGGCTCGGTTTCATTACGTCTCAATAATGAATCGCAAATGAGTACACGGTTCATTAAGTTTCTTTGAGTGAGCTCGTGTGTCACCCAAATATCGAGCTTTTTTGTATAACCAGCTTTCTTCAAATGGGTCAAAACTGTTTTGTGGTCAATTCCCAGTTCTTCAGCTACATCGTAACTACTAATATGCCGATCTTGCTCCACTCTTTCAAAAATGGCGTCCATTTTATTCGTAACAGGGCGACCAGAGCGAGGTGCATCTTTAACATCAAAATTTCCGGACTGAAAACGTTTGAACCAAATTTGTGCTACTCTTACTGACACTGCATCAGGTCCATAAACATCACAAATTTTTTTCACTGCTTGAGTTGCATTTTTGCCTTTTTTATAATAAAATTTTAAAATGTATCGAATTTCTTCATTAGATTCACTCATTTTTACGGAGAGAAAAACAAATGAAAAATAGCGGGAAACAACTTTTTTTTATTTTTTTCTTTTCTTTATAATGTAACCTTTTTAATGTTACCAAAACCAGCCAGACACAAATAGTACAGTCAAAGAAATTTTATAATAAGTTTATACCTACGTTATGCGAAAAAACTTTTTCCCCGACCTATTATTTCTTTTTCATAAATGCGTAGATAGGTATGCACAAACGTACCGAATAGTAGTTAAGTGAATATAACTTACTCGGGGCAATATTATTGTTGTTGTTGGCTGTAAACGCAGAGTCTCTGTACGAGCGAGTGAAAAAAATATCAAGTGCACCGTTCGCGCGGGGGTGAAGCGTGACGTCCCACAATGACCGCTGACCGCTGGATCACAATTTATTATTGCAATTTGCTTTTTATCCGATATCATGTACAAAGTAATATGTAAGCTAATTGCAGTTTTAATAGTGTATACTTTTGAGAAAAGGCACAATGGTTATCTTTCGAAGTAAACAAATAAGAATAACACGTCTGCTCTGTGCGACTACCGACGATTCAACCCAAGTTTCCGAGTTTCAAGCTAAGCAACTAAATGCTTGTGTTATGGATACTAGATAACGGATATTAATACATATATACTTTTCTTTTGTAAATACATACTTATAATATATAGAAAAACACCCAGACGCCAAACAAATATTCATGTTTGTCACAAATATTTGTGTTCGGGTGGGAATCGAACCCCCGACCTTATTCCTGCAGCCGGTAGTTTTACCAATGCGCTACGAGGCCTGTTAAAGTAATGCAAACCTTTTGTTTAAAACTAGCCAAATATTTTCATTAGTCCTGAAAATCAGAGAAAAAATACTGTTGGTTTTTACCAGAGAATTAAAAATAAAAAAGTTATTCGTGTGAACTACATTACATAATACCGCACGCAATCATCAACCACAACGTTTGCCCTCAAAAGACTGCACACGACGCTTTATTAAATTCTTGATGATACGAATACATAAGAGAATTGTCAGTATATAAAAAAGGGGAGAAAATATACTAAAATTAAACCTAAAATATCAGCTTCAGCCATTCTTTGTGGAGACACACTGAATAATTCAAGACCGAAGTTTATTCACATTCAGAAAATACTCTCATTGAGAGACGTCTGGTTTGTTGATGAGTATTTGCATATGTTTATAGTATTTGTCTGTTCGACTGTTTGTCTGTTCCACTTTATCTAATAAACTAAGAAAGGAATATGTTTTATGAGGCATTTTTGATGCATATATATATATACGGACAGATGACTAAAAATATTACTGACTAATTATCAAAATTCACTGGAACAGAGGTAGTATGTTTATTTATTTATTTGTTTTTCGAAGATGTTAATTGCTTGTATTAAGTTACAATGTTTAGTTAAAACTATTCAATTTGATTATTTGTCTGTGGGCAGTTTTAAATGTCAGTGAGCTAAAATATCTATAGGTCTTTGATGACCATTGAAGAGTATGATTTCTGAATGTTTTTTTTTCTATTTATTATATGATATGTATTAATATTAGTCTAATCTTGTTTATTCAGTATTAAGTTTCCATAACAAACTTGGAAAACTTTACCTATTGTTCTGATAATTGTATGGTTCTCATTTCAAAACGAGACTGCCAATAGAAGTAAAAACAATAAAAAAATAGAATGTTTTTGTTTTCTAAATGTTTTTGTGGCTCTGGATAAGAGTCCTTTTGAGCCTAACAAATATGGAATGCGTTTCAAGAAGTTGCCAGTAACTTTAAAAAAATTCTTCTACAGTTGAAACTGGGCAGATTGTTAAGTGTATATCAAGCATACAGTATGTAATCTGTACAGTTTTGTCATCCAAATCCCACATCTCGCAAAGAGGCGTGCCGGCAAATTGAGCGCTTATGCCGACGCACAATTTTCACTTAGCCATGTCGGCTTAATGAAGACGTGTATGCAAAGATGTATTATGCTAAATACGTCTTACAGTCTCGAGGTTTCATTTGAGAATGGCGGCAGTATCTCAGAGTTAAAGACGGTTTATGAGTGTTTACGTCTAATACATACTGTCAAATTATTATAAGTAATAGGATATGTTTCATTTATGTATATTGAAGCCATCATTATTATAAATTAAACTTTTGTTGTAAAATAATATAATAAAAAATATTTGTGCGCTTGAAAAAATTAATATATTCTGCTTTTAGTGTCAAACATTCCATGACATTATCTTTATTATTTTCTGTTATATAATTAACTGAAACAAAAGAGAACTATAGCGAGTGTTTTTATGATAAAACTTATGTGTGTTAACATATTTGTTTAATTTTAAATTGCCCAGATCAAGTCAAGTCAGTATACACAACTAGGAAGTAGTTTTCATAATGTTTAAACTGAAACTAATATCCGTTAAGATGCGATGTTATTAACAAAACAACTTGAAATTGAATACAATACTATATTTTTTAATCTAAATACTATTTATTTAATCTAAAGCTGCATAAATGCTAATGGTTCCACCGATGAAATATCACGGCTAATCAGAATATCAACGTAAAGTGGTATCCAGAGGCCCAACACCTTTCCCCCTGCTTTCCCATCATACTCTCTGAAAGGCCGGCAACGCAACTGTTACTACTACACTAATTTTGTTGCAGGAGTCCACGTGCGGCGCTATTCACTTTTCACTAACTGAACCGCTTGCTAGTTTATCCTACTATCCCCTAAAAAATAAATTAAAGAATAGTACGCACGTTTCTAAGTAAAATATAGATAATAATAGTTGACTCGGCGAACTTTGTTTCGGCAGAAGAAATAAAAATAATCATTGTGGGTTATCCCTAAGATATAGACAGACATACACCATCGCGGACTATTTTGTTGACCTTTTGAAGGGGTATAATAATGTACATTGTTTGGATTTATCACTTAGATATCAGCCAGCGCTAAATATCTAAATTATCAATTTTTTACTATATTATTCACCCCGTTGACACCCTCTATCTATTAAAAAAAATACAAAAAAATCCGTTGCATAGTTTCAAAGATAAGGGGACAGACAGCGGAAAGCGACTTTGTTTTATACTATGTAATGATGATAATGAAAATGACTTAAGATTAGCCAAATAATATATAAAAAAATCAAATAAAATTCCCTACGATCAAATAGTTACAACCAGACTTGGCATTATACTTGCAGAGCGAGTTCTACTAAGTAACATCGAGTCGACTCCTCACTGGTGCATAATTCACTTATTTTTATACTCTGTACTCTTTAAGACTCGTTAGAGATCCAGATCTGCCAAGTATCTTTTATTGTAAGTAGAAAGAGATCAGTTCCTTAAGACATCACTCTTATTGTGAACCATTGAATAATCTGATAAACCCATTCATAAACTTTTCCTGACGTCTGTATTACAAATATTAGTAGGTACCACCACTCGTGGTCAAATCTATATTCCCATACTTAAAAAGTTACGTAGGTATTATATTATATTATTTTATTGAAACAGTGGACTGGTTCGCATCTCGTGGCGCACTATCCTAAATTCTATCTTAAATTAGACAATATCCTAAAATCTATCTTTTAACAGTGGTAGAGCCAAGCAGCTCGCTGCATGAATGGGGCGGCTCGACTGGTGCAATACCACGATCTCTTAGACCATCGACGTAAAGTGGCTCATGCCGCGTTTTGTTACGTGAGAGAGGTACCCGGAGGCCCACCTCCCTTTCCCATCCTTTCCTATCCTACTCCATTAAAGATTGGCAACGCAACTGCAACTCTATATGGGTTGCAGGTGTCCATGGGGGGCGCTGATCACTTACCATCAGGTGACACGCATGCTCGTTTGCCCTCCTATGCCATAAAAAAAATCATAACCCGACTGAGCAATGTATATTTTTTTCTTATGTATGATAAACCGTTGAAGATATTCTTGTTTTATTTATTTTTGATGTTTCTTATGGACCGTCGGTAGTGATTCTAATTACACGTACACCATTGTTTATTAATGTCTAGGGTATACTTCTATAACAAAAGCCTTAATCGCTCCATTGGAAAACTAGATGGCGCTGTGTGACTTCAAAAGAAAGAAAAACAAAAGAAATTAAATTTTCTTTGTGAATTATAATTGAAATTAAAACGTCGATGACCTCAATAAGCTAAAAGGGAGGCACCAGCTCCCGTTCACTACCAGTCTGTTCTTTTACACGGTAATTATTAAAAACCATAATTACTACGCACATAAGTAGGTATATACTACAAGCAAATGATTAATCAGCGGTCTCTTTGATGTTGTTCTTTAAGGCCATTAATATTTCATTGAAATTTATTAATGGCTTTCGTTAATACGATTGATCGAAGGGATAACGATAAAAAAAACATTTCCAATACTCTGAACTGTTCGACTGTGCTTGTGTAAATTTAACATAACATAACTTCACGTCCTTCTCCACCCGAAAGTGTAGGCAGTGGCTGTTAAGCCTCGAGTCGCCGTTATGTTTACGACCCAAATGGAAACTATTGCCATACCAGGCACAAAGTTTTTAGTCATCGACATTTATCACACATAACTTTGAAAATTAATTAATTTCGAAAGGTTAGTGTGCTCAACTACTGGACCACCGAGACTATTACTGTGTAAATTTGAGTTAAAAATTAAAAATATAAGGTATTATTACAATGAAAGAAATTCAAGAGGCATTTTAGATACATACATAACTTCACGCCAAATTTGCGTTTTATCCGATATCATGTACAAAGTAATATGTAAGCTAATTGCAGTTTTAATAGTGTATACTTTTGAGAAAAGGCACAATGGTTATCTTTCGAAGTAAACAAATAAGAATAACACGTCTGCTCTGTGCGACTACCGACGATTCAACCCAAGTTTCCGAGTTTCAAGCTAAGCAACTAAATGCTTGTGTTATGGATACTAGATAACGGATATTAATACATATATACTTTTCTTTTGTAAATACATACTTATAATATATAGAAAAACACCCAGACGCCAAACAAATATTCATGTTTGTCACAAATATTTGTGTTCGGGTGGGAATCGAACCCCCGACCTTATTCCTGCAGCCGGTAGTTTTACCAATGCGCTACGAGGCCTGTTAAAGTAATGCAAACCTTTTGTTTAAAACTAGCCAAATATTTTCATTAGTCCTGAAAATCAGAGAAAAAATACTGTTGGTTTTTACCAGAGAATTAAAAATAAAAAAGTTATTCGTGTGAACTACATTACATAATACCGCACGCAATCATCAACCACAACGTTTGCCCTCAAAAGACTGCACACGACGCTTTATTAAATTCTTGATGATACGAATACATAAGAGAATTGTCAGTATATAAAAAAGGGGAGAAAATATACTAAAATTAAACCTAAAATATCAGCTTCAGCCATTCTTTGTGGAGACACACTGAATAATTCAAGACCGAAGTTTATTCACATTCAGAAAATACTCTCATTGAGAGACGTCTGGTTTGTTGATGAGTATTTGCATATGTTTATAGTATTTGTCTGTTCGACTGTTTGTCTGTTCCACTTTATCTAATAAACTAAGAAAGGAATATGTTTTATGAGGCATTTTTGATGCATATATATATATACGGACAGATGACTAAAAATATTACTGACTAATTATCAAAATTCACTGGAACAGAGGTAGTATGTTTATTTATTTATTTGTTTTTCGAAGATGTTAATTGCTTGTATTAAGTTACAATGTTTAGTTAAAACTATTCAATTTGATTATTTGTCTGTGGGCAGTTTTAAATGTCAGTGAGCTAAAATATCTATAGGTCTTTGATGACCATTGAAGAGTATGATTTCTGAATGTTTTTTTTTCTATTTATTATATGATATGTATTAATATTAGTCTAATCTTGTTTATTCAGTATTAAGTTTCCATAACAAACTTGGAAAACTTTACCTATTGTTCTGATAATTGTATGGTTCTCATTTCAAAACGAGACTGCCAATAGAAGTAAAAACAATAAAAAAATAGAATGTTTTTGTTTTCTAAATGTTTTTGTGGCTCTGGATAAGAGTCCTTTTGAGCCTAACAAATATGGAATGCGTTTCAAGAAGTTGCCAGTAACTTTAAAAAAATTCTTCTACAGTTGAAACTGGGCAGATTGTTAAGTGTATATCAAGCATACAGTATGTAATCTGTACAGTTTTGTCATCCAAATCCCACATCTCGCAAAGAGGCGTGCCGGCAAATTGAGCGCTTATGCCGACGCACAATTTTCACTTAGCCATGTCGGCTTAATGAAGACGTGTATGCAAAGATGTATTATGCTAAATACGTCTTACAGTCTCGAGGTTTCATTTGAGAATGGCGGCAGTATCTCAGAGTTAAAGACGGTTTATGAGTGTTTACGTCTAATACATACTGTCAAATTATTATAAGTAATAGGATATGTTTCATTTATGTATATTGAAGCCATCATTATTATAAATTAAACTTTTGTTGTAAAATAATATAATAAAAAATATTTGTGCGCTTGAAAAAATTAATATATTCTGCTTTTAGTGTCAAACATTCCATGACATTATCTTTATTATTTTCTGTTATATAATTAACTGAAACAAAAGAGAACTATAGCGAGTGTTTTTATGATAAAACTTATGTGTGTTAACATATTTGTTTAATTTTAAATTGCCCAGATCAAGTCAAGTCAGTATACACAACTAGGAAGTAGTTTTCATAATGTTTAAACTGAAACTAATATCCGTTAAGATGCGATGTTATTAACAAAACAACTTGAAATTGAATACAATACTATATTTTTTAATCTAAATACTATTTATTTAATCTAAAGCTGCATAAATGCTAATGGTTCCACCGATGAAATATCACGGCTAATCAGAATATCAACGTAAAGTGGTATCCAGAGGCCCAACACCTTTCCCCCTGCTTTCCCATCATACTCTCTGAAAGGCCGGCAACGCAACTGTTACTACTACACTAATTTTGTTGCAGGAGTCCACGTGCGGCGCTATTCACTTTTCACTAACTGAACCGCTTGCTAGTTTATCCTACTATCCCCTAAAAAATAAATTAAAGAATAGTACGCACGTTTCTAAGTAAAATATAGATAATAATAGTTGACTCGGCGAACTTTGTTTCGGCAGAAGAAATAAAAATAATCATTGTGGGTTATCCCTAAGATATAGACAGACATACACCATCGCGGACTATTTTGTTGACCTTTTGAAGGGGTATAATAATGTACATTGTTTGGATTTATCACTTAGATATCAGCCAGCGCTAAATATCTAAATTATCAATTTTTTACTATATTATTCACCCCGTTGACACCCTCTATCTATTAAAAAAAATACAAAAAAATCCGTTGCATAGTTTCAAAGATAAGGGGACAGACAGCGGAAAGCGACTTTGTTTTATACTATGTAATGATGATAATGAAAATGACTTAAGATTAGCCAAATAATATATAAAAAAATCAAATAAAATTCCCTACGATCAAATAGTTACAACCAGACTTGGCATTATACTTGCAGAGCGAGTTCTACTAAGTAACATCGAGTCGACTCCTCACTGGTGCATAATTCACTTATTTTTATACTCTGTACTCTTTAAGACTCGTTAGAGATCCAGATCTGCCAAGTATCTTTTATTGTAAGTAGAAAGAGATCAGTTCCTTAAGACATCACTCTTATTGTGAACCATTGAATAATCTGATAAACCCATTCATAAACTTTTCCTGACGTCTGTATTACAAATATTAGTAGGTACCACCACTCGTGGTCAAATCTATATTCCCATACTTAAAAAGTTACGTAGGTATTATATTATATTATTTTATTGAAACAGTGGACTGGTTCGCATCTCGTGGCGCACTATCCTAAATTCTATCTTAAATTAGACAATATCCTAAAATCTATCTTTTAACAGTGGTAGAGCCAAGCAGCTCGCTGCATGAATGGGGCGGCTCGACTGGTGCAATACCACGATCTCTTAGACCATCGACGTAAAGTGGCTCATGCCGCGTTTTGTTACGTGAGAGAGGTACCCGGAGGCCCACCTCCCTTTCCCATCCTTTCCTATCCTACTCCATTAAAGATTGGCAACGCAACTGCAACTCTATATGGGTTGCAGGTGTCCATGGGGGGCGCTGATCACTTACCATCAGGTGACACGCATGCTCGTTTGCCCTCCTATGCCATAAAAAAAATCATAACCCGACTGAGCAATGTATATTTTTTTCTTATGTATGATAAACCGTTGAAGATATTCTTGTTTTATTTATTTTTGATGTTTCTTATGGACCGTCGGTAGTGATTCTAATTACACGTACACCATTGTTTATTAATGTCTAGGGTATACTTCTATAACAAAAGCCTTAATCGCTCCATTGGAAAACTAGATGGCGCTGTGTGACTTCAAAAGAAAGAAAAACAAAAGAAATTAAATTTTCTTTGTGAATTATAATTGAAATTAAAACGTCGATGACCTCAATAAGCTAAAAGGGAGGCACCAGCTCCCGTTCACTACCAGTCTGTTCTTTTACACGGTAATTATTAAAAACCATAATTACTACGCACATAAGTAGGTATATACTACAAGCAAATGATTAATCAGCGGTCTCTTTGATGTTGTTCTTTAAGGCCATTAATATTTCATTGAAATTTATTAATGGCTTTCGTTAATACGATTGATCGAAGGGATAACGATAAAAAAAACATTTCCAATACTCTGAACTGTTCGACTGTGCTTGTGTAAATTTAACATAACATAACTTCACGTCCTTCTCCACCCGAAAGTGTAGGCAGTGGCTGTTAAGCCTCGAGTCGCCGTTATGTTTACGACCCAAATGGAAACTATTGCCATACCAGGCACAAAGTTTTTAGTCATCGACATTTATCACACATAACTTTGAAAATTAATTAATTTCGAAAGGTTAGTGTGCTCAACTACTGGACCACCGAGACTATTACTGTGTAAATTTGAGTTAAAAATTAAAAATATAAGGTATTATTACAATGAAAGAAATTCAAGAGGCATTTTAGATACATACATAACTTCACGCCAAATCCCTTGCGGGGTAGGCAGAGAGAACAGAGCGCCATAGGGCACGATTCTTACACACCTCACTCGCTTCGTTGACTTTCATAACTTTAAATAAAGCTATGAAAAAGCATAAAAAGCATTTTAGATAAAGGATATAATATTCTAACTAGTCACCGCAGTTGGACCCCACATGTGGCGTCGATTAAATTAATCAATTACAGGAAATCGTATCGATCAAACAGGATGTGATCTCATTTGAATATTAATTAGATTAACATCGATAATAAATCGATTTAAATACCTATTTATAAGTAGATGTTAAAAGCGATGTTTTCACTTTGTAACGTAAGGTTGTGATTGTTTTAATTTAGTAATCGGATCTTGGGTTCAACTCCACTAAAATATTTTCGGGAAATTTGGAAATAAATTAGACAAAAAATTTGAAATATATATTATTAGATATTGCAATGATGTAGCAGTTAACATTAACTTTGGCCCCAAAATGGCTACACAGACACACAAACACATAAACATGTATATGTAGTTAATAATTTTCCATTGAAAACTTCAATCCGTTTTCACTTTGTTCTGCAGAAAACTTAGATCATAACAACTTGATTGCAAAAGTTGAAGCTTTGAGAGGTTATTTAATACATGCAGGAAGTACTTAAATGCATGGTTTTATGTTGTCGTTTTAACTAACTTAGTAAGAATCTACACTAGTTAGTTAAAAGTAATTGTATAATGAATATATTATTAATTACGAATGAATTTAATAACTCAGACCTATGTTATTATAAGATTGACGAAATAGATAATATGCCCCTCGAGATATATGATAAATGTGAACGACTTATTGCTTTAAATGCAATGATTGATGTTTGAAAATTCAGGGTGAAACTTGAATAGTCTACAGAAATGCTTAATATCCTAGATTGTTTAAGACTATTAAGTAGTTTCGGTAGCCTGGAGGTTAAGCATCCGTTTCTGGGAAAGAAGTTGAGGTATCAAATCTAGACTCACGCTAATGAAGTCTCAGAAGTTATGTTTATAATAAATATCGATGACTGACAACATCGTGCCCAGTCGATGTAAACGGTTCGGCCAACTATTCCATTTGGGATGTAAAATTTGGCTTAACAGCCGCTGCCTACACCTTCAAAAATATATAACCATGATAACATGGTTATGGAATAGACTAAATTCAATCATTCAATTGAAATTATGGAATAGACTAAAATTGGTACGTGAGACAGCTAGTTCGGAATATATACGGAGTAACCGAAAGCAAGTCAAAAGAAGATTTCCAAAATAAACATTCCAAATAGAATAATCAATATTAGTTCAGACTAAAACGTTTCCGTAACCCAATATAAGGTAACCTAGAAAAATTATACAAATAGAAACGCCAGTGGAGATACGAAATTGTATCTAAATACGAGCCAATTCAGTGCCATTTTATGGTTAACATCAAATCTTTAATGCTATTTATGAGAAAAAGATTTATTGAATTTAACAAGTTTAGAGTTAAACAGCGACTGTAATAAATGATACATAAATATACAGGTCTTAATTGCAATTATTTTTTATGGGACATTACATACCTTAGCACAAGTGCGGTATGTGCCAGCAATAGTATTCATACACTGTACGCGACGTATGGGGCAGTGGTCGGTGTGCAGCGACAGACAGTTGTCGCTGACACCAATAGAGTTGACAAGATCGTAATTACGTCTTTCATTAATCGACCACTCATCTACCATCTTAAAGAACATCGCGCTAAAATCGTTCTCAAGAATAGTCAAGAACATGTTACAAATTTAGTAATTACAGATCTTGACTTTAAATTTATTGCAGTCTTTCAATGGTAGAGCCACACAATTAGCTACATGCAGATCATATATTCATACCACTATCATTCAGAAATATGACTTATGCTGGAATTCGTATAGAGAAAGAGATATACTGACTGCCATGCCCATGTAGTTGCAAGTTTCCACGCAAGGTCACTGAGCACCAGGCATCAGGAGACATGTTAGGCAGTTTACCTTACTTTCCGATAAAAATCTACACATATTTATGGAACCTATCTGTACCATGTAAAGTCTCGGTGGTCCAGTGGTCGAGCACCCTGCTTCTGACTCAACAAGTCGTGGGTTCGAATCCGGGCTCAGATCAATGACTTTTAGATTTTTTTTTCATGAGAAAAAGGGACAAACGAGCGTGCGGGTCACCTGATGGAAAGTGACCACCGCCGCCCATAGATATCCTCAATACCAGGGGCGTCGAATCAGCGTTGCCGGCCTTTTAAGTGGGAGTATGCTCTTTTCTTGAAGGTATCCTAAGTTGTATCGGTCCGGGAATACCTCTGCCGGCAACTGGTTCCATAGAGGAGACGTGCGCGGCAATAAGTGTCGGCTGAAGCGCACTGTCGTAGATCGCCAACCATTTAGCTTATGTGCGTGGTAGTGTCGGCGCGATGTGCGGTGGCGGAAATCAGCGGGTGGTATTAGTCCGAACAATTCCTGGGAACACTCCCCGTGGTAGATTCGATATAGGACACACAGAGAGGCAATGTCAGGTCAGGCAGTGCCAGGGAATCAAGCCAGTAGGAAATTGCCTGGTTGTCGACGAGCCCAACCGCCCTTCGTTGAATGCGGTCAAATGGAGCAAGCTGGTACTGCTGCTCCCGCCCAAAGATGCGAACAGTACTCCACGGAAATTCTTTTCCGAAGTTTTTTGTGATAAATATCGATGACTAAAATCTTTTTGTCCGGTGTATGGTAATAGGTTCACCACCGATTACACTTGGGATGTAAAAATAACGGCGAGTCGAGGCTTAACAGCTGCTGTCTGCACTTCCGGAAAGAGAAGGCGTGAAGGCGTCATGTTATGTTATGTTTACGCGTACCAATGTAAAATTATTCATACTTGTTGTGCCAGAAACTTGTAAGGATCAATAAAGTGAGAGCGAATTCATCTAAACTCAACTCATAACAATGTTTTGAACAATTATATAAAGTCCAATTTGAGAAGGACAAAGGAAATTCTCTATTTTACTGAGTATGCGGCTGGCCGGCCATTTAGAGTTCTCGTTAGGCAATTCGTATGTGCCCACTCCTATTCTTGTTTCAACAAAAGAGTCAATTATAATTCTCTTATAAGGGAGAATGATTGCGATAGACTTTCTAAAACCGTTGCCAAGTCCAGATTGTCATTATTACTTATGTATAATTGCTAATTAGTTTTGTTGAATCATTAATGTGGAGAGTTAATCCTAATTTTTGTTGAAATTATTTTTGATTATTAGCGAAATACATACATAACATACATAACTTCACGCCATTGTTACCCGAAGGTGTAGGCAGCGGCTGTTAAGCTTCGTCTCGCTGTTATGTTTACGTCCCAAATGGAATAGGTGGCGAACCTATTGCCATACCGGGCACAAAGTTTTCAGTCATCGATATTTATCACACATAACTTTCCGAAAACAATTTCGAAAAGTCATTGGTGTCAGCCAGTGTCAGGATTCGAACCGCGACCTCGGGATTCAAAAACCGTGTACTCGACCACTGGACCATCGAGACCTGCGAAATAACTAATAATATTTATTCTTTTTGTCTTATTTCTGACAGAGAAAATAGACTCTTTCATATTAATATTAAATTTATACTGATATTATAATGATGTAGGTACGACAGAAGTTGCTTAGAAGAATAATATACTATTGCTGAACCTTTAAAACCTAGCGTGGTGTAACCTAATGTGGGCTTTGTATCAGGGCATATGTGCTTTATTTATGTCCAGGAACACAAACCTGGCTGATAGTTATAAGTTATATATCATATAGTATTTTGGACCTAAACGAGCTTCACCATTTGGAACAAAACTCACTATTCTAAACCCTCATCTTTCTGGCAATGACTTATCTTTATTTTGCTGATATAATTTAATAGACGAACTTTTTCTGAAAAATTCCGATATAGTCCTTAGACACTAATTGGATCTAGAGTCGCTACGACATCAATTGAATTGCTTTAAGATTTTTATTGCGTTTTCTATTTTTAGTCAAACAAGGGAATATAGGAAAACATGTTCGAACCTACTCAAAAAAGTGTTCATTCGGATTCAAGCTATGAGGCCTATTGGTCTTGTATCAAATTTAATATCCATAACATAACTTCTTAAAATAATTTTTATCATTAATTGGTTTCAAAAACGCAAGACTCAAGACTTGGGCCTTTATTTTCCGCAGAAACTTTATTTTCCACTGAGAAATGTTTTTCTTTCTTTCTTTCTATTTATATTTCCTAACTAATGAACTTCCAAGAAAAACATTTTTATCGAGACTGTTTGTTAAGAGGTTTCCTAGATTGCGGCTGTCATCGTTAAATAAATTGACCTAGCATTGGTATGTTGAGGCAATTAGACCAACGTTAACTAGGAAAACCTAATTTCAGCGACGTTTTCGTATCGATAGATTTCTTTAGCTAGCATTAACAGTGGTACTCCTGACGTGGTGGTTCTCCTGACGATGCTGTATCACACTTAAGGAATAATGTAGATGCTTGCGACATATGCTTTCAGTTCTCCTATGTATGTCCCACAACTATAATCAAAACTTTTAAGATGCTTAACATCAAAAAGACAGAAGATTTATGGGGTGTGTCTACTAAAGTTATTAGCGCGATCATTGTTTCAATCGCACCCTATTTAGCTAACATATTTAATTGTTGTATTGACGATGGAGTGTTTCCACATTTGATGAAATGTAGTAAAATAATTCCACTCTTCAAATCCGGTGTAAAAACGGACCCCACAAACTTCAGGCCTATTTCTATTCTTCCTACCCTGAGTAAAATCTTCGAGAAGATAATGTTGAACCAGCTCTTAACTCACTTTAGTATCAATAAACTCTTACATAATAATCAGTTTGGATTCACTAAAGGCCGATCCACAACTGACGCTGGTATCAAATTGTTAAAAAATTTATTTAACGCATGGGAGAGGTCTATGGACGCTGTAGGGGTCTTTTGCGATTTGTCTAAAGCGTTTGACTGTGTCGATCATGTAACTTTAGCTCGTAAATTAAGTCACTATGGAATAAGAAACTGCGCCTTAAATCTAGTCGTATCGTACTTATCAAACAGAACTCAGCGAGTAGAAATAAACAGAGTACAATCATCCGGATCTCCTGTTGCTATGGGTGTTCCCCAGGGTTCTATATTAGGTCCTTTCCTGTTTCTAGTCTACATTAACGATCTGCCTCATCTTGTGAAGGAGAAACATGATATTGTGTTATTTGCGGATGATACATCACTCATATTTAATATAGGTAGGAAAGAAGATAATTATGACAAAGTAAATGCCGCGTTGGCAACTATTGTAGACTGGTTTAATGTTAATAATCTATTGCTGAATGCCAAGAAAACGAAATGCATTAAATTTATGTTACCAAATGTAAAGCAAACTAATAATGCTTTTGTTAAAATCCAGGATGAAAACTTATTTTTTGACGATAGTACAACCTTCCTGGGTATCACATTAGATAGTAAGCTACAATGGGGACCCCATATTGAGGGATTATCAAGCAGGCTTAGTTCAGCCGCATATGCAGTCAAAAAGATTCGTCAATTTACAGACGTTGAAACGGCCAGGCTTGTTTACTTTAGTTATTTTCATAGTGTTATGTCCTATGGATTATTGCTGTGGGGCAGAGCAGCTGACATACAAACAATTTTTGTCTTACAAAAACGCGCAATAAGAGCTATCTATCAAATGAAATCTCGCGCATCACTAAGAGAGAAATTCAAAGAAATTAATATTCTCACCGTTGCCTCGCAATACGTATTAGATAATATTCTTCATGTTAAGAAAAACATTCATCTTTTTCCTAAAAATTGTGATATGCACTCATTTAATACAAGAAATAAGAATAAACTTGCTACGCCGTTTTTCCGTCTGAAAAAAGTTAATAACTCGTTTATGGGTAATTGTGTACGTTTCTTTAATAAGATTCCTGAAAATGTAATTGAGATGCCGTTTACTAAATTTAAGGAGTATGTTAAAAGATGTCTCATCAGTAAAGCTTATTATAGTATCAACGATTTTTTGGAGGACGACAAAGTTTTTAAATAAACCGCTCATTACTTCTTACACTTGTAACAATTTGAATTGTTAGTGCATTTTGTTGTGTAAATGATTGTAATAAAAAAAAAAAAAAAAAAAAAAAAAAAAAAAAAAAAACTCCCTGAGTTTCTTGCCAATTCTTCTCAGTGCGAGAGTAATCGAATTGGCGGAAGTAAAAAAAAAAAGAAAAAAAAGTGACCTTCATAAGTGTCTGACAAGACCTAAACTGAATAAACGAGTTTTGATTTTGATTTTGATTTTGGTAGAGCCAAGCAGTTCGCTGCATGAATGGCGTGACCGGTGAAATACCACGACCTCTCAGAAGATCGATGCAAAGTGGCTCATGCCGCGTTTTGTTCGATGAGAGAGGTACCCGGAGGTTAACTCCCCTTCCCCATCCTTTCCTATCCTACTCCCTTAAAGGTCGGCAACGCAACTGTAACACTATATGTGTTGCAGTTGTCCATGGGCGGCGCATTCACTTCACATCAGGTGACACGCCTGCTCATTTGCCCTCCTATCCCATAAAAAAATCTGCTTACCTTAATTAGTAAACGTCACGCAACATTATTAGCCTATTTTGAAAGAGTAAGAACAAGACAAAATGAGAGAGCTCTTTTCTTCTATTCAAAAGATACTAAGATTATTACACGAAATTTCGAAAATTGTTTTGTAATATTTAAACCAGACTCGTAATCACTCAAAGCCATCTTTCCCCAAGCTTGTTTTTTGCCTATTAATTAATAATTTTAAAATAAACCAAATGTCTGTTACGTCATATTTACTCTAATCAACGGTCCCTTTGAATTATAAAGTCGTTCCGATACCGTAAGTACGACGTGTTTCGAACAAAAAAGATAATTGTGTCGATGTCCCGCCGGGACTCATTCACTCGACCGTTCGCTCATTCATTGATTCATTCACTCACAGCGGGTATTTTAACAAGCAAAAAATACAGCCACGCGACGAATGCCTAACAGAATTGGCTTAGTACACCGTCCAATACAATATTTTATTATTTTGTAATGCAGTTTATTAGTTTTAGTATTTCGAAGCCAATTTTTTTTTTAAATTATTACATAAGTTTTATATTTCAATGGGCTCAAGACTATTTTTGGAAATATTTTATAAAAATATATACAAGTATATATATATATGTACAAGTATGTAACAAACTTTTTTAGAGTGTAGATGTTTATTTGTCAATTTGATTTTGGTAATTAATATTTAACTGACATTTAAAAAGTCTTAGAAATATAAAAACTAACACAACAAACATAACATAACTTCACGACTTTATCTACCCAAAAGTGTAGACAGCAGCTGTTAACGCCACGACTCGCCGAATCGTTATGTAACTTCTTCGTTTGAGAAGGTGGCGAACCTATTGCCATACACCAGCCACAAAGTTATCAAGTCATCGATTCCCGAAAAACCATTGGTGTGAGTCCAGAGTCAAACCTACGACTTCTGAATCAGATGGGGGAGCTCCACCACTGGGTTACCGAGACTATCTATTAAAATTCAAAGAATGATGTTATGTTATGACTATTGTCTATAAGAAGTGTAAAGTTACAAAAAAATATTTAGTAGCTTTCCTGTACTGCTGACAACTATTTTGCTTCTTTGGTACCGTAGTACCTACCTAAACCGAAGCTCGGAATCATAACAAAACTTACTGATTGGTGCATTCTCAGCTAAAACTGTTTCGTTTATACAAAGGAATTCCAAAACCAATTTCGTTTGCAATATGCAGTTATAATACTAACTATGCATACCGGTGAAACAGTTTAGTAAATTCACAAAAGCGTCTCCGAAATTCCTAATTTTTGTGCAGAGAATTCATATTTTATATTCTATATATTCGCACTGAGGATTAGCATTGCCATTCAGCGTGGCAATGCGGCCAGTCTTCTGGGCACGCTGCCGGTAGACAGAGATGCGGAGAAATTTGATTTCAGGTAGTTTTTTAATTGTATATATTGTAAATAATGTTATTAATTTATTTGTTTTTTTATATTATATATATTCTTACAAAGAAGGACTTGCTGTGTGGCGCCGGCTTAGAATACCGCCACCCCATCTCTTCCCGTGGGTGTCGTAAAAGGCGACTAAGGGACAAGTCTGGAAGAATGGGCAGCAGCATTCTCTCTCAACAAAATACAGCCTACTGCGATCGCCAACCCGCCTCCCAAGCGTGGCGATTATGGCAAAATCCCCCCATGAATGAACGGACCGGCAGTTGTGGCGCTCTATGGGGGAGGCCTGTCCAGCAGTGGACCTCAATAGGCAAATGATGAAAGAAGGAATTTGTTCAAGACTTTGAGTTTGCTGCAATACCATAACCATTTAGAAAATGAAGTGGCTCATAGCGCGTTCCATTGGGTTAGAAAAGTATCCATATGTCCACGCTCTTCTTTACTAACTCCCCTTTTGCCTCTCCATTCAGTTTCCAACCCCATCTTACAGAACATGACAGATATTATCCATGTTGTCAAAAGTTTTGGCTGTGATTTTATGACCGGTTCCAACCTGACGTCTACTCTCGTTGGGAACGTTTTCGTTGATGGTTTATCTTCCATTAGAAGGTGATTGCAGCAATAGATGATCCTGACTATCCTCAGAAATAATTTGATAAAAATTTATACTGTACTTTATTCAGTGTATTTTATTTCGGAAGTCAGAATGCTAAACTACTAGGCCATCGTGATGTCTATTAGTTAATATCAGATATATAAACTGAAAGTCAAAATTTCCTCCTACTTCAAACAATGCCTATCTAATCATAACTTTTGACTTGACAAATGAGGCGTTTCCCTCTAAAGGCACCTTTCAACCCTCTTTTGGCTGCTCTCCCCCTTTGAGAGGCAGCTTCGATCTTGGCTCCAACAGTTGATTATGATAAATGATCTCTGTTCATCGTGGCGTTGATAAAAAATCTCTTTTATATTTACCAGTTTTATTTTGGTGAAGTGGTTGGTAAAAGCTTATGCATCCTATGAAGATTTTTTTCTATCATTACTCTCTTAAACGACGTGAGTGTAAGCAGTGAAGTCATTGCCATTTATTTACCAAAAAAAAATGTTAGTGATCTATATGATTTGTCTAACGTAATTGTCGGACTAGTTTTGTATACTGGTATATACTCTCGAGAGCAATGAATCCGGGTCACTTAAAGAATGTTAAAAATCTCGGAAACTAAAAATGATAGGTTAATGCAATAAATTGTATTTAATAGACAATGTAATACTCCTTAAATGAAAGTAAAAAAAATATGAGTCACCATACATTTTATTAACACAAAATTACATAAAGAAAAAATCTGCTGATCTCTCCTTAAAACAAAAATAGGAAACATGAAATTTTTGAACTTTATTACGATTTTCTTGAATTTTAATACTTCGTATTGCCTCCTCGTGCTTCCATTACTGCGTTTACGTGGTTTGGCATGCTGTACACCAAGTTCCTTATACGATTTTGGGGAATATTCTCCCATTCCTCTGTGAGAGCAATTTTGAGCTCACGAAGCGTGATTGGGGGAGGGTTTCGTTGTTTTACGCATCTGCCTAGCTCGTCCCAAGCATGCTCGATCGGGTTGATATCCGGGCTGCGCGCTGGCCACTCCATACGAGTAATGTTCATCTCTTGAAGGTAGTCATTCACAGTCCTACCTGTATGAGGTCGGGCATTGTCATGCATAAATATAGCATCCTCACCTAAATTGACCATAAATGGACCAACGTGATCATTGAGGATTTCTTCCACATATCTTACGCTAGTTAAAGAGCCGTTTTCTATGATCACCAGCTCTGTGCGACTTTCAGAAGAAATTCCGGCCCACACAAGTACAGACCCACCACCGTAGGCTACTTTTTCCTCGATGCATGCTTGCTTGAATCTTTCCCCTGGTCTTCGATACACTCTGTGTCTTCCATCGTGCTTGTAGAGCATAAATTTTGATTCGTCGGAGAACATAACTTTGGACCAATCTTCAATACTCCAATTTACGTGGCTCTGGGCATATCTTAGTCTTGAAATACGATGCCCACGCTCCAGTTTAGGGCCATTTGCAGGTCTAAGGGGTTTTAAGTTAGATTCAGCAAGCCGACGTCTTACTGTCCATGCACTTGGGTTACTTCCTCCGAGGCGTCGAAACTGATTGGTGAGTTCAGTTCCTGTGAGAAAGCGATTTCGAAGCATGGTGTTCACCAAGTATCGGTCTTCTCGTGCTGTGGTATACCTGGTTCTGCCCGTTCCTGGTCTGCGTAGGTTAGAACCAGTTTCTTCGTAACGTCGGAGAACTCTTTGTACTGTTGACAGCGACACACCAACAGTCCTGGCTGTATCGCGCTGACTCCGGCCGGTTTCCAGCATTGTAAGTATTCTGGTGCATTCTTCAGGCGTAAGCGACATAATTTCAGCTTGAATAATGAATATAGAGCACTATCAACATGGTTTATGTACCCACATAAATGACAGATTACAAACAAAAGCAAAACCAAATGCTGTAATTTCGTAGTTCCATCTTCGAAAGTGGCCCTTTTTCAAATTTGATTTTTTTATGATATAACTTTACAATAACTAAGAAGTTTTAATACCTTCATTTAAGGAGTATTACATTGTCTATTAAATACAATTTATTGCATTAACCTAGCATTTTTAGTTTCCGAGATTTTTAGGATTCTTTAAGTGACCCGGATTCATTGCTCTCGAGTGTAGTTGAATTAGTGAGAACCTAACCATAGGTACGAAATCACCAACATGAAAATTCAACCTTATTTCTCATTAATCGGGGACCAACTATTGCAAAAAAAAATCTTTAACAGTCGTAGAGCCGCACAGTTCGCTTCCTAAATGGGCCGGCTCGACAGGTAACATACCACGACCTCTCAGAATATCGACGTGAAGTGGCTCATGCCGCGTTTCGCTCAGTGATAGAGGTAACCGGAGGCCCAACCCCAGAGGGTAGCAATGGGATGGAATTGGAAGAGGGGCTTCCCTTTCCATCCCACTTGCTACCCTCTTTATCCCCATTTATCCCAATTTAAAGGCCAGAACGCAACTGTAACTCTATCTGTGTTGCAGGTGTCCATGAGTGGCGTTAGTTGCTTACCATCAGGTGAAACACTTCCTCGTTTGCCTATATATCCCTAAAAAAACCGACCAAATGTTTTCTATAATGTCAATATGATTCAAGTAAGAGATATATCTGGACTTAATATTGTTTTGGATTGCGAATAGAGAAGATAGTAACTAAGATAAAAAAAATCTTAAAACTGTATGCTTTTTCTATGTCCCTCGACTCCAAAACAGTTGGATTTTACCTAAATTATCATGAAAATATCGTTCTTAGAAAATGCTTTAGTTAAATTATTCACACGAATGTCGCCATTTTTTGAAAGGCTTTTATATCCAAGTCGTTAAAGACCACACACATTAAAATTGTCTTTATCACCATAATATATCCAGTTGCTACACAATTTAGTATCTTATAAATAAGTGTATAAAGTTGATTTTTATTTGCTTCTGTTGTTTATGAATAATTCTGAGATCTGGAATGGTTCCCCGTTGGGATTTTATTTACAATCAATCAAAATATTAATGAGATTATTTTAATATTATATCACGAATGTCCTTCTGTTTTTTAACTAGTATAATAGCCATGTTAATATACTCCTCTCTATATTACATGGCCTCTGCAGCAGTAACAATGCAGTAGAATATTGACACTTTGATAGCTGGTTGAGTAGGCCCGTACTCATGAGGAGCCATCGATTTCAATATTCCTTACTTTCCTCTAACGACATCCACGGGAAAGGTGAGATTTGTTACATTGATTTTTTTTAATTAACACATAACATAACATACATAACTTCACGCCATTGTTACCCGCAGGTGTAAGCAGCGGCTGGTAAGCCTCGAGTCGCCGTTATTTTTACGTCCCAAATGGAATAGGTGGTGAACCTATTCTCATACCGGGCACAAAGTTTTCAGTCATCGATATTTATCACACTCAACTTTCCGAAAACAATTTCGAAAAGTGTGAGCCAGTGTCAGGATTCGAACCACGACCTCTGGATTTTTTCAATTATTCATCAATAATTCCACCATTATCAAATGAACTGATTATAAAAACTCATACTATATCTAAAAAAGTACTAAATCTAGCATGAGTTATATATATTTAGCATATTTATTAACATAATTTTACGCCTTTTTCAACCCGAAGACAGTGGCTGTTAAGCCTCGTCTCGCCGTTATGTTTACGTCCCAAATGGAATAGGTGGCGAACCTATTGCCAAACCGGGTACAAAGCTTTCAGTAAACGATATTTTTCACATATAACTTCCGAAAAGAACTTCGAAAAGTAATTGGTGTGAGCCAGTGTGAGAGTTCGAACCCGCGACCTCTAAATTTAGAAACGAGTTCTCGACCACTGGACCACCGAGACCTTTCTAGCATGAGTAATTGTTGCATAATGCATAAAACATGCGGCTTATGTCAAATCATATTAAACAATTTAAATACTTGCAACTTGCACGATGAATAAATGAATATTCATTATAAAAGACAAGCATAGGTATATTCAGGATATTCACAAGTGAAAAGTCAACACTGAATGAACGAACGAGTTACATTGTGTTGGAACATTGGAACTTGAACTATTGGCATTACTCAGACAATGCAATTAGACGGAATTCGGTGTTCTCTCTCTCTTTCTCTCTCTCTATCTCTGCTAATGCAATTACAAAATGATATCCACACATTTTGGGTTAAGTTGGAACACTGTATAACAATTAGTTCGCATGAACACGCCTTTGTTTAAATTTGATTTTATGTCATATGCGAATCGAGTTCTGAACTCGATTGAGGGTGTGTAAAGATCGCGTCTTTTGTCAAATCTCTCTCTCTCTCTCTTTACCTCCTCTTTAAAGTACTTAGCGTGATGTTTTTGTTTCAAGTAAAGCCGTGTAGAAATATATTCTGTATCTTTGTTGTAATAATTGTAGGGCTTGGGTTTCTTTTATTATTTTAAAGTGCTCTGTGCGATACTCGACGGAGTTTTAAAAAACTTTGTCATGAACCTGTCGTAAATGCTTTATTCTCTCAGACACGATTTTTATACTAGACTTTTTCAACTTAATAAAACTCCAACTATAATTCCTCTCGGACGGTCGCGTTCACGGATTTTTAGAAAATATTTTCGTAAGTCATTCGTGATAAATTTTAAGGATTGACAAAACTTGTGTCTGATTACAAAATTCAAGGTAATAGATATTAAAAAGAATTGGGAAAACTCCAATTTCCACCCTTAAGGCGTATCCTAAACAATAAAAAATGTATTGTCCAAATCAGTTCGTGAACAACAAATTTAAGCTTAATTTTCCCGACAAACAAATTCTTTCACAATTTTCGGAAATAATTCATTTAAATCACAAGTGCGTTAATTAATTTGTGAAGAACTTGAATTATTGAAACAAAAAGTCTAAATATAGACACATTAAGTATTGTTTACGATTCATTCACGAGTTTGTCATTAATCTTGTCTCAACGGACGGTATTAAGGGATGGGCACTTCGGGGCACGAACAATTTTTATTAATTAATTTACTGCCAACTACCAAGCTGACGAAATTTCGAGAATTTTTTCTAACTTTGTTGTCTATGAAGAAAATGGAAGAATTTAAGAAGAAAATATGGAATAACAAAAAAGAATTGACGTCATGTAGATGCCAGCTCTTAAAATAGCTTCGATTATCATATACATAAGGTGAGTCCATTAATTACGTGAGATGTTTAAGATGGAGGAACGAACGTGGAACTGTACTCCTCTAGTAACGGTACATGCTAGTATTGAACATTGCAGCGACCAAACGATGATGACCAGAATCGACAAGATAGTGGAAGAGCAACGCGAAGACAAGCAACTATTAGAGACATTTAAACTCTACAAGAACAACTATCTACCTAGATGCCAAATATCATTTACTATTGCATTTGCCTCCTGGTGGGGAATAAACCAGCAACGAAAACATTGACGTCAGGCGACTACTCATAAAATCACAGTCCAAACTTTTGGACAACATGGATAGTTTGAAAGGACGTAAGGGCAGCCGTTTTAATGGGGGTATCAAGCTTTGTCCTATACATCCAAACCCTCTGAGGGCAGAAATCTTAAAATTGTCTTGACCTGTGAAAACCTTAAGTTATACAGACATCATACAGAAATGGAAAATGGCAGAGTCCACGTCCCACGAAACTTTACACCCTTACCTAAATAATAATATCTGGAGTTATAGACTGCAAGAATTATCTCAATTGTATTTTTGATATAAATATTTATCAGAATAACTGCTGAAAATTAACCGTTTCCAGTTCATTACATTAGCAACCAAAGAAACATTGACTGCCCATTACCAACATACCTCAATCCTCTCGGAACCTGAAACCTTATTCACTAATAATGAATATAACACCATCTAACAAATACTGTTAATTCGGCTTTTAATCAACTACTAGAATGGGCTGCTCCATTTGGCATTAGATAAACCCCACTGCACCCTAGCCCTAAATCAAATAAGTATAAACTACTGCTTAACTTTTCAACATGAACTAGGGATCAGTCGATATCCAAATTCGCTCATTATATGTATGTCTGTGAGGATTAAACTGTGAAACATGGATTAGTGAACGACAAGCGCTTAGCCCCTGATCTGGCTTATCCAGTGAGTCGGCTTGGTCAGGCGAAATCCGTTTATTTTTGCTGGATTGGCCATTGGATGGGATGGATTGACCCAGAATGTATACTTATTAAAAAAAATTGACAATCATGTTGGAGATATTGGAGAAAATTTAATAGTTCTTTGAAGGAGCAGTGGAAGAAGCCAGTTATAGAAACTGTTGGTTAAACCATTACTGCTGGGTAGATATCGGGGTTTAATCCCTACCAGAAAATAAAGTATTTTTATGATGCACACAGATCTTTTTTCTGTATTATAAGTATGCATTAACAAAAAGAGAGTATCTATATATTGATATCCATTATCTAGTTTCTAACCACAAATATTCAGCTGCTTAGCTTGCAAAAATAGAGGTCGGAAGGTGTTTAGAGTTATATAGAGTAATCAACAACTAGTTTAACATGTGCAAGTTTGGACGGGCTCTGGTTGTCGAAGCAGGACAAGGAAAGAATGCCTCCATGCGCATCAAAAACAAGAAGTTTTAAGAATCCAGAGGTCGCGGGTTCGAATCCTGGCACACACCATGACTTTTCGAAATCAATTAATTTCGAAAGTTATGTGACATAAATATCGATGACTAAAAATTTGTGCCCGGTATGGCAATAGGCTCGCCACCTATTGGGACGTGAACATAATGGCGAGTCGAGGCCTGATAGCCACTGCCTATACCTTCGGGTAGAAAAGGCGTGAAGTTATGTTTTTATTTTTGGCACGTAAGAAAATACCCTCCGGGCCCAGTATCAAATTGATCTGGTATCGATTTATAAAGAAGATCGTTAGCCGTGAGACAGATGTTGATCAACAGACCTCATTAATACGAACAGTTTAATATGAACGGGACTTGCTCGGAATAAGAAAAAAGACAGAATGGAATGTATTACGATTAAGAAAACGATTCAAGCTTATTTAAAAAGCTTTTTTAAAATACGGGTGTATTTTTTAACTTCATGCCCTTAATTCTCATAAACATACCTAGGGCAATTTGAGAAAGTTATTGATTTGTATTATTTTGTACCCGGGTTGGCACCATTCCGAAGTAGATAGCTGAACGATCAAACGACTTGGATTTCTTGCATATGATAATGGTCATAATAAAATGCTTAAATAGTGGTATCTCTGCAATTCCCGTGCTTTATTAATAAACTAACTCTAGCCAGTGACGCAGTCCAGCAAATACCATCTGACTTAATAGTGAAAATACAATATAAAACTTTGAAAAATGCATGAATTTTTTTTGTTTGGTACCCAATTTTTGAATTACTTTACTAAAAGACAGACTAACGTAGAACTTTTTGCGTATTTGTCAGCTCGTTAATAAAATCTACATTATTTTACATTATTTCAAAATCACAAGACACTTGAATTTTATCTATATGTATAGATTTTTCAAAGTTACCGATTCCCGACCCGATTCATAGGGTTGTCACGTCGCGGTTATGCCGAGGAATGATAAAAGATTGCGACCCAATCAGCTGCGACAGTTATTGGGAATATTTTATCAATTTACCGCGTGTTCGCATCCAACGAACAGGAGCAGTTATCAAGAGACTCCTTTACTTGGATTTCGTAAGCCTTTCGCTAAATTTGAAAAAAAAATTTAACGGCAATGTCATTTCTTACGTAAATTTATTATGTTCATCATCATCATCATCATTAGCCTTTTTGAGGTCCACTGCTGGACATAGGCCTCCCCCATAGAGCGCCACAACTGCCGGCCGGTCCGCTCAATCATGAGGGGTTTTTGCCATAATCGCCACGCTTGGCAGGCGGGTTGGCGATCGCAGTAGGCTGTATTTTCTTGAGAGATAATGCTGCTGCCGATTCTTCCAGCCTTTTCCCTTAGTCGCCTTTTACGACACCCACGGGAAGAGATGGGGTGGCGGTATTCTAAGCCGGTGCCACACAGCCATTATGCCATTATATTCAATGTTAGTAAGCTTACTGTCAACAGTGCCCAGCTAAGCAGTTCGCTGCTTGAATAGGCTGGCTCGACTGGTGTAATACCAATACCTTTCAGAGTATCGACGTAAGAGGTATCCGAAGCGTGGCCTCCCTATCCCAGCCAGCCAACTGTAACACTATCTATGTTGCAGGTGTTCATGGATGGTTTTAGTCGCTTTCGTAAGTAAGGTATGTATGGATAATGGAATAGGTGTGTGTCCTATATCGCATCTACCACGGGGAGTGTTCCCAGGAATTGTTCGGTTTAATACCACCCGCTGATTTCCGCCACCGCACGTCGCGCCACCATTACCATGCACATAAACTAAATGGTCGGCGAACAACGACAGTGCGCTTCTGCCGACATTTATTGCCGCGCACGGCTCCTCTATGGAACCAGTTGCCGGCAGAGGTTTTCCCGGACTTAGGGACCTTCAAGAAACGAGCATACTCCCACTTAAAAGGCTGGCAACGCTGATTCACCGCCCCTGGTGTTGATAATGTCTATGGGCGGCGGTGGTCAATTTGTCAATCAATTTGTCAGGTGACCCGCACAATCGTTTGCCCCTTTTTATCATAAATAAAATCACATAACTTCCAAGAAGTCATTGTCTGAACCCGAATTGAATCCCACGACTTATTCGGATAAATTATTTAACTACTATCTTCACTATCATTTAGTAAACCTATATGAAAAACAATCGGTGTTAGTATTAGCGTGCATGATGTCTCATGCCTATACCATTGAATTTTCAAGTCGTGAAGTTTTTAACTCCGTCGTGATCTATGTATCTTATGTGTATTCCTAATATTACATACTAATGTAAATATTTTTATGAGAAAAACTCACTCGTCAAAGCCGGGCCAATTTGGCGTATTGTTTCTTTCAAACAAGACTTTCGATAAAGTTTTCTAGAAATAATAAATTGAAAAAATGGAAACGTTCTGATTTATAGCAGCGTTGTTGTGTTTTTCCATGAACATTTGCTTTTAGAGAATAAGAATTTATAAGAGCATGAGTATTGTAGCAACCGTTCTCTTTATACCTACTATGGAATTATTAGCATTGAATTTATTATTTACAAAAATATTACTAAAATTGGTAATAAATGTGGGTTTTTTATTGATTATTTGACTTAATTAATAAAAAGAATAAAGTAAAAAAATATGTCGTAATAGGCTAGTATGTATTTAGAATATTACAAACGAACTTGTGATATAAAAAAACATATCTTAACGCATTTAAAACTCAAAGATAGAGGCAGCGTTATCTCGTGGCAGCAATGAATTAGTTGAAATTATAACACGAACCCAAAAAAAAACTTAAATAGTTGGTGTATAAAATAGGCCTGTTACTTTAAAATGACCCGAATGAATGATGATGGATAAAATCAAGAGGCCTATTTTAAATACAAAATACGACCCCATATTTGGGTCTTCTTTAAATCACAAACACTTGTAAATCATTGACAAATTATGTAAAACTTTCGTTGGTGGTCAGCAATAGAATACAAACAACAATTAGCCAATTCTTAGAAATGCAGAATTTTTCTTAAAGTAAATAGATGTCAGATATTAATTGTATATTAATATCTGACATTGGCAAAACAGGAATAAGATTTGAACTGACATTTTATCAACATTTCAACTCAGTGATGTGGTGCTTGATTTATATATACGTAATTAAGTTCCTCGTTGGAGCCGAGAGCGGAACAAATATTGCTTGTACATCACAGTTAAGTAGCAGAAGTATAAGTTTGGGTATCAATTTAAAAAATATATTATTAGCCGTTACCTAATATCGACGTGCTTTTTGGTGCATTGGTCAAAAACTATTGACTAGATAACATTGAGTTCAATTTCTAAGAAGTAGCTTCCACGTAACTTATGACAAAAGTGAGCTAAACGCTTTTCCTCAACAAGAGTATTTGTTCTAACTACCAGGCAGAAGGTAGTTATGTATTACTAAAGATAATTCATCTCTCTCACTTATTCGACTTGACTGTAACTCTTGCGGATGGCAAGAGTTACAGTCGAGTCACACTCTTCAGTTTTTAAGGTTTCTAACCAAGCTTCACCTTCCGTAAATATTAATTCTATTTCATATTAATATTTCCTCTTTTATTATAATAATTTACGACACACTTTATTAGATTCATATCAAATTAAAATCCTGTTAACTACCTAGTGGTTTGTGTTGTTTACAAAATTATACAAATATGATTTCGCGTGTATTCTGATCCAAAATGGCGTCTGATTAACGAACGTATATTGCATTGTTAATTTAATTGACTGCAAATTATAGATACAACAATTACAATTAAATAGAATTGGTAACAGTGGTAGAGTCGTTCAGTTCGCTACAGGAATACGGCACGACCGGTAAAAAACCACAAACTCTCGGAATATCAGCGTGAAGTGGCTCGTGCCGCTTTTCGTTCGGTGATTGGCGCGATCCCTTTTCCCTTTCTTTCCTCTCCTACTCCCACGAAGGACGGCAACGCACCACGGTATTCATGAGCGGTGAATGGATGCTTACCATCAGGTGACCCACTTGCTTGTTTGTCCCCCAATCCCATAAAAAAACGAATTAACTGTAATCTAGCAGTATCCCACTGCCACCTACCCACTTAAAGATCTTCAACAGAATCGGAATGAAATGGTATTTTGAAACTTTTAAAAATATCTTTTAGGTGTTGTGTGACCCGAACTTTGTTTCTATTCCAAAGAAATAAATCCGTAAAAAAATCTTTTTCGAAAATAATAGTATTATGAGTTGCTCCTAATTACATCAGTTGCCTACCAATGAATGTCCCGACAAAATCCCTCCAGCTATATCAGAGACTAGCTGACCCGGCGAACTCTGTTTCGCATCAAAAGTAATAACTGCTGCCCCGCTATGTTAATACTGCAATATCTTCGACAAATTTGAAGTCGATAGCAGCTATAGGTTAAAAATGGGAATTTTCCGTTGTTAACACCCCCGCAACCCCCCTTGTGAGTGGAATTTCGTAAAATCCGTTCTTAGCTGACCTCTACTCGGCGAAAGGAATAATCCTACCAAATTTCAAGTCGCTACGCCTTATGGTTCCAGAGATATCGTGAGGAGTCAATATATAGGTGGAAATCTCTTATATATATATATAGATGAGTCGGTATAAACAGACAGTCGGATAGATAGAACAAATTTTAAACATACCTCATTTTGGTATATGAACCGAATATTATCATCATCATGTAGTAAAAATACATGCAGTAAAAAGGGGTTATTTTAATATTAGAAAACAGAAACTTAAATTTTTATTTATATGTACAAATAAGTTCTGTCAGATGGCAAACCTCCACTACCTTAGCATAGGAGATTTCGTATTTTTTGGTAAGTATGAGGCAAGTCTACCTTTTTTTTTACGCAAGGAAATGCTTTATGCACACCCCCCGCCTGGGTACGGCAGGGGGTAGTGTGGGACTCCTAAGCCCACTAAAACTTCGCGGCGGCCTTCCTCCAACGTTGGGGTGGCCCAGGACAGTGATTCAGCCCTCTGGTCCACCCCGCCGTCGCCCCCGTCTGTCACGAGCGGGCCTCGTCCTCGGGGAGCCTCGGCGTGAGGCTCTCCAGTGCGGGGCGGCTGCGACCGCGCACTGTAGAGGTAAGTTTACCTACACCTTCGGGTATTAGTAACCGTAAAGATACAAAAAAAAATATTAGTTAGACTAATCTTTTTACTAACACAATCAATCATATCTTTATATCGAACGGTGTCATAATACGATTTATGTTTTAATATTAAAAATATATCATAAATTCTTAAAATTTATTGGTTTCATTATGAGCAATTTATTCATTCCAGTAAATGATAATTTAATCAACAATTTGTGTAACACGTGTGCCATTAATCTTCGTCATCTATATTATTAAAGCAACTATTACAAAATTATTGTGAAATGTGTCTGACTATCGCTTTGGAGGCTAGATAATTATTTTTCATAACATTAAAACAAGTTTTAATGGATTATATCGCGGTTGTTTAGAGCTTATTTTCTATTTATTTCCCGGCGTTGAATTGACGAAGCAATGAAAATAGATTCTGAACGACCACCGTCTTTTTGTTCCATACTCGTGAAAATGATCTCTGTAAAGAGTTCGAAACGTCGGGAAATAAATAGAAAATAAGCTCAAAATAAACGCGATAAAATCGTGATTCTCGAAAATCTAAGAAATAAATAATTATTTTTCTTCAATATTTCTTTTTTTTTTTAAGAAATACAGGGGGCAAACAAGCAGGCGTGTCCGCTGATAGTAAGCAACTAACATCGCCCATTTACACCTGCAACACAGATAGTAGCGTTGCCGGCCTTTAAAATGAAATAGTGGAAAAGGAGTCGCAATTGCGATGGGGAGTGGAAAGGAGAAGTTGTTCAGCCTCCGGATACCTCTATCACTGTGTGAAACGCACAATGAGCCACTTTACGCCCATGTTCTGTACTTATAAATTTTGAAATGTTATCGTGTGCCACTCGGATTCGAACTGGAGACTGCGGATTTAGTGTGGTGCTATCCTACCAGTCCACCGAGATGTTCAGATATTGTGGGATTATTTTCTATCCAGTTATTAATGTTTAGTTAGAAAAAATATTAATTCCAAATGTGAAGAAAATAAAACTTATAAAGTATATATTTGAATTCCCGGACTCTGGATTTCTTAAAAAAACGTTTGATTAGGGTGAAGTGTCGACGTATGTGATGCTTCCGTTCTTAAATTGTGAACCTGTCCGAAGCAAATATTTTGCAATTTCATCATAGTACGCAGAGCTATTGAAGGAAAACTAGGTGATATCTTCATAGCAATTTGGATTCAGAGAAATATAAATTTAGTTTCCTCAGAGAAGGTGTCAGAGTTCAAATATAATAGTCGCTAAATAGTCATTAATATTATCATATGTAGATTCAAATCGATCGTGAGCAGGTAGGGACAATTCCACCGTAATAAACCCGAATGAATTATTTGGTCAAATCTATTGTAATATAGGAGTGGTAGCTTCGAGCGTACGCTCGGGTTCGCCGAACTGGAGGTAGCCATCGTCGTCAGACGGATCCGCGGACTGGGCCTGGAGGTGGCGCCTCACAAAAGTGAGGCGCTGTGGTTCCACTGCCTCACCAGAGGCAGGGGACCCCCAGGCTCGCGGATCCAGGTGGGTGACACGGCTGTCCAGGTGGGACACCCGTGGACCTCACACCTCACCCTGGACAGCCGCTGGAGCTACGAGGAGCCCTTCGTACGGATGGTCCCCCGAGCGCGACGGGTGGCGGGCGCGCTTCATCGCCTGCTGCCCAACCTCGGGGAACCGGGGGAGGGAGTTCGCCGCCTCTACGGTGGCGTCGTGCGGTCCGTAGCCCTGTACGGGGCCCCCGTTTGGTCACGAGAACTCGCGGGGGCCTCCTGCTCCAGGGCTTTGCTGAGGAGCCTGGAGCGGATCATGGCCATCCGGATCGTACGGGCTACCGTAAAATATCGTACGAGGCGGCGACGGTCCTCGCGCGTTCCCCCCCTTCATCATCCTGGGCGAGATGTACGCAGCCGCATACGATCTTGGCCGGGGAGGGGGGGACCTGGACGCGCGGGGACACGAAGTGCGGAGGTGGCAGGCCTTCCGGCGGGTCTTAGGGGACTGGCGCGACGCGGTGGTCCTCCAGGGCTGCGCGCGTCAGCGTGCCGTCGGGGCCGTCCTGCCCCACCTCGAGGCTTGGGTGCTTCGTAAATGGGGCACCGTCACCTACAGGTTGACTCAGATACTCACCGGGCACGGCTGCTTTGGTGAGTACACGCTGGAGGTCTGCCCGGCCTGGGCAGCCGAGTGCCGAGTGCCGAGTCCTGGTCGACGGAATCCGGCGAGACTTGTCCCCGCCGGCGTTGGTCCCGGCAATGCTGGCGGGCGAGGAGGAGTGGAGGACTGTGGTCTCCTTCTGCGAAGCTGTGATGCTCCAGAAGGAGGCCGCCGAGCGGGGTCGGGAGAGAACCGATCCCGCTCGAAGGCGGCGGCGGCGAGCTCAGTGATCGCCGCCGCCGACGAGCCGCGAGGACGCACATCCCGCGGGTGCGCCCGGGTCGCCCGGGAAGGATGACCCCCCGGTGCGGCCGGGGAGAGGCGACGGCGGGGTGGAGCAGAGGGCTGATGCACTGTCCTGGGCCACCCTAACGCCGGATGAAGGCCGCCACGAGGTTTTAGTGGGTAACCCTAGGATCGGATTGCAGTTTACTGTTTTGGGAGTCCCACACTACCCCCTGCCGTCCCCTGGCGGGGGGTGTGCATAAAGCATTTCATCGCTTTAAAAAAAAAAAGGAGTGGTAGAGCCAAGCAGTTCGCTGCATGAATGGGCCTCTCGATCAAGATCGACGTAAAGTGGCTCATGCCGCATTTCGTTCGGCGAGAGAGGTACCCGGAGGCCCAACCCTCTTCCCATCCCTTCCTATCCTACTCCCTTAAGGTCGGCAACGCAACTGTAACACTATTAGTGTTGCAGGTGTCCATGCGCGGAGCTGGTCACTTACCATTAGGTGACACGCCTGCTCGTTTGCCCTAAAAAACCCATAAAAAAAATTGCCAAAAGTTTAATTTTGTCAGTTTAGTAAAGTGGGCAATGCGTCATAAAATTATGCAGAATAGCACAAATAGCACGTTTAGTTCATACGATTTCAAAATTATTGATGTTTTGATAGTGCGCTCTCAAGTTATTAAGTATGAATTAGAATTAATATGTACGATCTGCGCAGTTTGTGTCGCTCTACTACGCACTAAGTAGATATTACGACAATTATTTTAGTACTAAGTAACCTTGTATTTTGTGGAAATTCATATCAAAATAGTTATTTGCAAATTCTGATAACTGGCGATAATACATAACATAACTTCACGCCTGTTTCTACCCGAAGGTGTAGGCAGTGGGGCTGTTACCTGTAGCTTCGACTCTCCGTTATGTTTACGTCCCAAATGGAATAGGTGGCAAACCTATTGCCATACCGGGCACATAGTTTTTAGTCATCGATATTTATAACACATAACTTTCGAAATTAATTTCCAATAGTCATTGGGGAGTGTCAGGATTCGAACCCGCGACCTCTGGATTCAGAGCCGCGTGCTCGACCCACTGGACCACCGAGATTAAACTGGCGATAAATTTATGTAATAAAGTCATAAGAAAACAAATATTAAAATTTGAAAACTTTTGTCAATTGAATTATTAACAATGAATTAATGTAGGGCAAGTATAAAAGTGGAATGGAGATTGATGACTCACAAGTAAGAACTCTTAGGCTATCTCTATCGATTGTCCCGCTCTCTCGCTTGTACGGTCTTCTGATGCGAAACGTGACAATGAATCGTGCTTTTCTGTACATTCTTCATCGATTAATATAAAACATAGTCAAATCAAAAATTGTTGTCAACAACCATACTACCTTATGATCTATATTATAAAATTTTATTACACTATTAGTCTTGGTTGTCTGAGATTGGGGACAAATGAGCAAATGCATGACTTGGTAGCAAGCGAGTAGCTCACAATTGAGACCTAAAACACAGATAGAGTTACAATTGCATTGCTGGTCTTTGTGGATAGGGAGTGTTTCACCGATCGTAACGAACCGCGTAACCAAATGTAAATTTCGTACTGATACATGACGAGCCCACAGCAAGAGCAAATTTTCGACTATAAAGGCGGAATAGATCCTCCGTGCTTGTTTTCACGTTAAACGGAAATACTTATCATAACATAATTAACTTCACGCCTTATTCTACCCGAAGGTGTAGGCAGCGGCCGTTAAGCCTTATATCGCCGTTATGTTTACGCCCCAAATGGAATAGGTGGTCAACCTATTCCCATACCGGGCGCAAAGTTTCCAGTCATCGGTATTTATCTCACATAACTTTTGATAATCATTTCGAAAAGTCCTTGGTGTAAGCAAGGATTCGAAACCACGACCACTTGATTCAGAAGCAGGGTGCTCGACCAATGGACCGAGACCGAGACCTGTAATAAACGGAAATACTTTTGTTTATTAAGCGCATTTATTTGTAATTAGCGCAGTGGATTGTGGACAAGTGCACGTATTTCTACCATCAACCATAAATTTAATATATTTAGTTATAGTATTTAAAGTAAGAATTTCAACAGTGGTTCCTTTCAACGCTGGCAATGGTAGCGTCTGCTCGGACGGTGCAATGACTGAATTTCTTTCGGTGATAGAGGTCCGTATGCCCACTCCCTTTCCTCTCTTTCAGCCTCCCTCCTTATATCGTCTCAAAGACCGGCAACGCAACTGTGCCCCTCTCAGTTTTGCAAATGTCCATGGGCAGCGCAATTCGCTTAACACCAGGAGATAGCTTGTTAATTTGCCCCCAATCTCATAAAAAAACTATAGGGTTTTTTTAGATAGAATCAGATTGCTGTAAGATTCAAACAGATGTCTTGTATTTTATTTTAGACTACCCGGTGATCTTTGTTTCGCATCAAAGGTAATAAATAAGTAAATTTCGGATGTATCATTTCCTTTACTTTACATATACATGAATTATAGATAAAAACCACCCCGTGATCACCCTCTATCTATTGAAAAAAACCGCATCAAAATCCGTTGCGTCGATTCAAAGCTATAAGCATATAAGGGGACCGACAGCGGAAAGCTATTTTGTTTTGAACTATGTAATGAAGCAGCTTTTAAAGTGTGGCTCTTTTTGTACAAATATGTAATGCTTGGAAATAGCTTTTATTTTAAGTTGTATAAATACGAGTAACCGAATATTGCCCGGATTTATCCGGATATTTTTGAGTCGTTTTCGCTATAGTCTTGTGCCAATATCGCCAGTACAAATTGTGTGTCGACGGGTCGTAGCAAATGTTTGCAAACATGAAATATTCTCCAATATCTCACTCACTTACGGGATAAGCCTGTGAACGATTGTGCAGTATTTTATTTCGGAAAACAAGATAGTTTGTTGTGGGTTGTATGAAAGGTCAGGAGTTACTAGAACAGAACAGTAATAAAAAGAGAAATATATTTTTACTTACTTCAATTCAAGATGTTAAATTAAGTTGAATTATGCCCAGAGGGTCAAATTTTATGGTCATATATATCTCCATATGTATACATCGTGCACAATTTTGTTAGCATAACCATTTATCATGTATAATGCCTTAGACTTATTTTTCCGAAATATCACCGGTGTTCTTCTGATTCAGAAGTGAGATGTTAAACCACTGAGATATAAATCATCTCAACTTTTATGAAATATACTTAAATATTTATATTTTTGCTCCAATCTTATTAGTCTTGTATTTCAACGTCTAATTGGATTAGTATTTGGAGTTTTGAAATGAAATCCAATTAAGAAAATAATTAATTTTGTGTTTAAAAATAAATAAAGCGTTTTTACTCCTTTTTGACCTTTCGAGAAAGGTTTATTGATTGAAATTTTATCTTTTAATAAACCAACGTAGTTATTAGAAGCCTTGTTAAAATAATTGTGAAATAAATTAAAAAAAGATACGTGGGTTACCTGATGGTGAGAAACTAATCATCGCCAATAAACATGGTGGTGCGTAACCGTCCTTTAAGGGAGTAGAAAGGGAAAGGATGGGGACGGGGTATCGGGCCTCCGGATCCGGGCCCCTCTCACCGAACGAAATGCGGCACGAGCCACTTTAGGCCGATATACCGAGAGGTCATGGTATTTCACCGGCCGAGCCGGAGCATTTTTATACCATATGGGGCAACAGTGCTAGCGGGTCACCTTATGGTAAGCAACTTAGTCTGTCCAGATAGTGTTACAGTTGCGTTGCCAGACTTGGGAGGAAAGGTCTCTGGTTACCCCTCTTATCCAAGAAATCACCGGCGTGAACTACCTTACGTCGATATTCTGAGAGGTCAGGGTAATTCACCGGTCGAGTCAGTGGATTCATGCACTAAGCAACGAGGCTCTACCACTATTTAAATTTTAATCATGTATGATATGCAATTCCACAAGATCGATTCCAGTGCAGTGGAATCTCTGTTTATACGAGACATATTTTTAATGTTTAGTCGCTAAAGTATTTTTAAATTAAAACATCGTTTCTTCTTTGTTGCCAATATATACATTTACTTTATTTTATGATATTTATTTCAATTAGTGATGAAGTATTGAATTTTATTATGTATGTGTGTTTAATGAAAAGTTTTATAACTGTGACTAGAATACCGTTCGCATTAAGTAATATTAAGTTCTATAGAAATTACATCAATAAATATTTTATATGCCTTTCATATAAGTATGTTTTACCTTTAACGCCTAATTTAAGGTGCAATAAATGTTTATTTGTGTAACTAATTAAAATATTTCGGTAAGCCAATTTTATTTTGTAACAGACACGAGACTTTTTGATCCAGAAGCGGGGTGCTCGATAATAGTTTGGGCAACTATAAGATAAAAAACCGTTCATAAAGTAGAATTTGTTCATCAATTTAAGATTTACATGCTCGTCGGTTGTGGCCACTCTTGTTCTGGCCTCTCTCCAACACCTCATTGATTTGATGGTGGTAAGTTCGCCTAGTCGACCTTTACCGGTTAGCCTTATCACACTTGGCTCATAAATTTAGTCAGTCTCCTTTGTCTATCATTTCTATATGTTCAAACCTAACAAACACACAAACAAAACAAACTGATATTCACTACTTTGATATATAGTCGTAGTTTTGAAACCTCATATGTAGATTTTGCCGCCGGTAAATAACATGATTTTATTTCTGTTTCAAAAACTATCAATAATGGAGCCTAAATATATTCTAAAACATACAGAATTTTCAATGCAAAAAGCGTCATCCTGAACAATGATCAGCGACCTTCATAATGTGGATAAGATAACGGTTCCTATAATATGTCCTTCCTGTTTTACGACTAAGTCGTTCATGAAACTGTTTAATATAGCCCAATAAAAATCCCACAGCTGGACAAGAGAGAGAGGGAAAGTTGAAATGAGTGGTCTTTAAACGTTACAGACATATAAAATTATCTGATAACTGCGAATGGCAGCCCTTTTTGGGGGTTTGGCGGTTCACAGTGACCGAGTTTTATTGTTTGACAATATTGATACGACAGATTTTCATATATTCTGCAATGAAATATTTGCTTTATGTGTATGTTGGTATGCGTAGTGATTAAATTCTTAAAATATCATTTAATATTTACGTATTGTGGAATTGGACCTAGTACAGTTTAACTTGACTACTCATTGTAAGTAAGTCTAGATTTTCAGACCAAGATTTTACGCTAAATACTTTTGGCGTAAAATCGACGACGCGCGTGCATGAAACGAGTTATGAAAGTCAACGAAGCGAGTGAGGCGTGTAAAAATCGTGCCTTATGGCGCACTGTTCTCTCTGCCTACCCCGCAAGGGTTTTAGCGTGAAAGTTATGTACGCATGTAATAGTATATACACTGTAGTATTTAATATAATCATCGGTATATTCTCGCTGCGAGTCTAATATTCCCACTACTCCCACCTCAACAATTAATTATACTATTTGGAATTATTTATTACATTCAACCTCCCTTCGAGAGTGATTTGTAATATTAATGGTGTTTATAAACAGATACCCAATGCCGTAAACTTTGCCCCACAGTGTTTAAGCGCAATGGAGCTTTTACCACAGGTATCTAGAGTTATAAAAGTGAAATAACTGAGAGCTCTTGAGTTCAAATTAAGGTGATTTTTCCAATTTATACTTATGTATAATAAATAATAAATATTAATCACTGAGGATCGGAGAATGAAATTGGTGCGTAGAAACAAATTGGTGCTGTCCATACCTTCGGCTATTTAGGCTATATGTTTATTATAATACGACGACTTAAGTATTTAAAAAAAAAACCAATGAAACATTAATAGTCGGATATTTATAGAAGGGAGAGATTTTATATATATATATATCACATTATTTTACTGTTTCAAGTCATCTCGTAAAATTACCGGGGTCAGGTTAATTTATTTATAATAAAGACATTTGAAAACTATGGTCCTTGTATACTGAAACTAATATCTATTAACTATCCGGAATAAAGCACTCGAAGGTTAACGGATCCCCTGAGTGTAATAGTTAACCATTTGTTTACTTTGAAATGTTAATCTCCACGAACTAGTTTAATTGCAAACTATTGAATTGTAAATATTTGAATACCAGGTGTCTATCGTGGCTTCAAATTGATGGTTATGATCAAATAATGACATCCGGATTGCGAATAAACATCGGTAGCTCTGAGTTATTTATTACGAAGAGAATAGTTTTTGTTTATATCTAAGTAATATTATGACCATAAATTGGCGCACAAAATTCACTAAATTAGGAACTTTTGCATCTTTACAACAATAAGAAAGACAAGAAAGAGGCAGCTAGAAGAAATAGAACGAACCATAAAACACGATTCTTACACATGTTTCTCACTTCTTTATCTCTGATAACTCTTGTTATATACTCTTGTCGGTTTTCTAGACTCCTAAACGTCACCATACTATAAGATGATAACTTCATTTTTTTTTGTATATAAAGTAGTCTTAAAAGCCTACTACAGAAAACTGTTCTGAAAGATGATGGGGATTTAAAAGAGTCGATGACGTGTAAGTCTATAATTGGTGGTTTATTAAATAACTTTACAGGATACAATACGAGTAGTTATTAAGTAATATCTATCATACTAACAGATATGAAGAAACTAAGTTCCACAGGTCTTCCGTTATATAAGCTTCCTAAAGAGGAATTAAAATTGCACTTTCAAGTTATGAATAGGAATGTCGGTATGGTTCTCATCATTAAATAGTATAAAACCAAGTCGCTTTCGGTTCATTTCACTTATATGCGTAGATCTGTAATACTACGCAACAGATTTTAATGCGGTATGTTTGACAGTGGTAGAGATAGGCAGTTCGCTGCATGAATGGGTCGGCTCGACCGGCGAAATACCACGACCTCTCAGAAGATCGGCGTAAAGTGGCTCATTCCGCGTTTCGTTCGGTGAGAGAGGTACCCGGAGGCCCTTCCCCCCTTACCCATCCTTTATTATCCTACTTCCTTAAAGGTCGGCAACGCAACAGTAACACTATATGTGTTGCTTGTGTCTATGGGCGGCGCAGGTTGCTTACCATCAGGTGACACGCTTGCTCGTTTGCCCTGCTATCCCATACAAAAAAAAGATAGAGGATAATTCATGTTTAAATTAGCACTTTAATTGTATTTCGCTGAATAAATTAGTTGATGACATAAAATATGAAAATCATACATAAAATACATTGTAGTGACCAACAATAACGACAAAAAATTACGAGTCAAAAGTAAAAAAGGAAACTATACTTTTAAATTATTTAACTGGAAAACTAATTATCTTTGAAGGATTCTATACAGAAGCTGGTTTTATATGTGTTGTCTTGTGTGTTAATAGGACACGCTAAATCCAAAGATTAATTCCCTCTCACAAATAACACAATATAACTGCCAAGTATTTGTTCCTCTACCGCTCTCTCTCTCTCCCCGGAGTGACAGATCCCCGTCGACAAGGCCGTATTTGTAGGCTTTACTCGAACGCTTCAGTAATTCCAGAGGTTTATTCACGATTGTTTTATTTTCCGTGATCAGCTGATGGATTATGTGATGTCGCTCGTTGGCAGTTTGATCAAATACACAGACGGTTTTATTTCCTTTTATTTTTACACTTTCTATATTTCATAGAACAACAAATCAATAAATCTCTATTACATTTATGATATTCTCTTCTCTTCTTGATTTCAGTGTTACTGGCACTGGTTACCGCTCTAGTTCATATTATAAACTCACGCCTGGATCCCATAGGGTTAGACAGGGACTTTGGCTCTCCACAAGCTACGATCCTGACACACTTCTTTCGCCTCATCCACAGTCATACATCTCATCATGCATTCATGCTCTAGTTCAATATTAATAAACTATTTTAATATAGTAGCCAATTGTAGACTTTAAAAAATTACAACAATACTCGATATAATTGCCCCAGAACGTGTGCTCCAAGAATTGAAACAGAAAAAAACGTGCGCTTTTGTATAAATCTTGAATATTTCAATAATGACCTCGAAACTGTACCGTAAGAAATTACATAAGAGAAGTCGTTGAACGGATGAAACAATATCCGCCGTATCCTTATGAAGCGGTTGTGAGTTCCATCCACTTCTTAAATGAACCTATCAATCTGGATTGTCGCAAAGAACTCGCTCGTCAACTTCTTCACGAACATAACATATATATCTTTCTCTTTATCCAAGTTTTATAAAGTGCCTCGTGAGCAGTATTGTATGCTAAAATAAATACATTATATTATGAGGCGTGAAGAATAAATAAAGTGTGGTATCGTTTCACTGGAATGTATTAATAGCAATTTATTAAAAGACTGATAATAGTCGTTACAATAATCCAGCGGTTTATTCGGTCACGCGGTCTATTCGGAAAGTACCGGGTTCTAATATATTGATGCTTCGACAATCAGTTAAGAAGTAACGTGTGATAATTATCTGATTGATTGCTGAATAAATTGTTCTCGTTTGCGTAATCGATTCCGACCTAATTCTACATATATTCTACAAAATCACATTGGTCAGCTCGACCAGTGAAATACTATGACCTCCTAGAATATTAACGCAAAGTAGCACATGTCAGGTTTCATTCGGTGAGAGAGGTATTCGGTGGCCCATCCCCTTGTTGTATGTACAATTCATGTTTATTGTAACAAATAAAAAGTGATAATATACGAGATTCAGCACTTTAATTGCAAACGCTGTCTGAACCCTAAGTGGTAGGACAAAATAATTTACTAAATTTTTATACACTTTCAAAAATTCTACAAAAAAGTCTGCGATAGCATAATAATATGTCTATCTCTCAGAGACACAATGACCATTTTTATTTGTTTACTGCTGAGGCGAAACAAAGTTCGCTTGGCCAACTAGTATAAAATAAACTGTTTACATATATGTATGTATATACATATTCAGTTCCTGTCATAATCTGTACTTTTGTACTTATTATTTATTGTACAAAACAATTTGCATGTTTCACATTTGCCCGGCGTCCCTTGACGGGTCACAATTATTTTTATTCATTATCCACAGTTTAAAAGTTGGTTAAATATTTCTAACCGTTTTTTAGGCTATATAGCCATGCTATACTATGAAGAAACCGCTGAATATGCTAAACCCAATATGTCAATAAAAGAAATATCATTTTTAAAGTCTTGCTTGAAGACTTATCTTGTTAGCACTGCATCAGTTTTGATGCAGACACAGTTTTCTCAAGAATATGTATATTGTCCGACGTCAATTGGTAAGATTTGGGTGTGCGACCCCAACCTACTCGAGCTGCTGCTGCTACACCCCAGTCCTTCCGTTACAGCTGTATCCCTACCTTGATATCTTAACTTAGCTATAAATATTCCTTATGTTCACCCTCTCCTTCTCCCTTTCCGCCAATCTATTGGTCTGCTGCGCCAAAGGATGCGTGTGCAGGGGCGAGTCTGCATGCTGGCGTGCCGGATATCTGGAAGTGGTGCCACCAGATACTATTTAACCTTCCCTTTGCATGCGGGTCTCTGCATTGTGGTGACACATAATTTCCCTTGCTATTCGTGGGAACAAAATGAGAACTAAAAGAAAATATACCGAAGGCGGCGATTATGCTCGCAACATATCACGCCAAGGTATTCCACGGGGCGAAAAGCGGGCCGCGGAGTGCCGCATAGCTACGCTGAATGTGCAGGGAGGAATGAGTGATAAGATGGATGAATTATGTCAGGTTGTGAAAGAAAGACATATAGATCTGATGGTAGTAAGTGAGACTAAAAGGAAAGGCATGGGCATTTCTCAACACGGTGATCTAACGGCGCTATGGTCGGGAGTTTCAGAAGGAAAACGTGCTTGCCAAGGTGTTGGGGTTGTGTTGTGTTGTGTGTTGGTGAATTGTATGAAAGATTATGAGTGTGTTAGTCCTAGACTTTTGTGGATCGGACTAAAGCTGGGTCTGCTATGTGTATTTCTGGTAGCTGTTTACGCACCGGATAACGGGCGCCCAGTGTCGGAAAAGGAGGAGTTCTGGGATAGTGTGAGATTATTGTTAAGTAAATGCGAGAATAATTAGAGGATTATTGTAATAGGAGATTGTAACAGCTGGGTTAGAGAGGAAAGAGAGACTTTTGAAAGAGTTTTAGGAAAGTATGGTGATGAAAGAGTAAACGAGAGTGGCTCCAGTTTTTACAAGTGTGCGTGGAAAAGGACCTTGTGGTTACGAACACTCTGTTCCGCCACAAGGATGTCTATAAGTATACATGGGAGAGGAATGAAAGTAGGAGTATGATCGATTTTGTGATTATTAACCATAGGCTCAAAAGTAAAGTCGTAAATACCAGGAGCTACCGTGGCGTCAGTGTGGGAACAGATCACTATTTGGTGGTAAGTCGAATCAAGGATGTGTTTAAAGCCTGGCGTCACTGGAACAAAAAGCCGACTACGAGCCTTGGCCGAATAAAAGTTGAAAGACTGAGTGACATAGACGTGCAAGTGGAATGTTTGAGGGATTTGGTAGTAGAAAGGACAAATCACGTATGGGATATTTCATATGCGGGAGGAATGAATGATATCTGGGAGGTTGTGAAAAACAGTATGGTTGGAGCAGCTGCTAAAATATGTGTAGAAGTGAATAGAAAGAAAGGAAGGTCGTTGGATGAATATTAGTGGGATGCAGAAGTTAAGAAAGTAGTGGAGTGTAAGAAAGAGGCGTGGTTAGATGGACTAGCCATCAAAGCGAAAGGTAATGAAAGTCAAACAGAGAACGTATTCCAGGTACAAAATACAAAAAGTATGTATGTGGAAGCGAAGAAGAGAGCTAAAATTGTGGTACAGGAAAAGAAGAAGTGTATGAAAGAGAAGTTTGACAGAAAGATGTCCGAGAACTTCAGGGCCAATTTAAAATTGTTCTGGAAGCAGAAGTTCTGGTTCGCGGCGGTTCAAGGTCATCTGAGTTGGATGTTATAAGAGCTAAAGATGGACGATTGTTGAGTATTGAAAGGGATGTTCTGCATCGTTGGAAAAGTTACATCGAAAAACTTTTTGAGTATAGTGAGGGACATCTTCCTTACGTCGACTTTCTGAGAGGGCGTGGTATTTCACCGATCGAGCCGGCCCATTCATGCAGTGAACTGCTTGGCTCTAATCTTTTATGTGGCAAATATATAAAATATAGCAGTAAAAAGTTTGCGCGGTCTACTAGTATTATAATATTCATTCGTCATTTCTCAGTAAAATCTTCATATCGTTAAGTTTAAATAAAAAAAAAACTCGTGCTGAAAGTTGCGCGTGTGACGGAACCTAGTTCGGGATTTTCTCGTAGTTTTGTGAATAATCCATGCCTTAGAATCACGTTAAGCACTTTAACAGTACCAAGTTTGAAACTACTTGAGCGAGTTGAAAATACATACTTAAGAAAGACTGGTGACACTATCCAAGGAAAAGCACTAACATTTTTACAACATGGAGATGTAGAAAGGCATTTAAATGGAATATGGTATTTTACTATAGTCTCGGTGGGCTAATGGTCCAGCTCGCGCTTCTGTATCAAGTCGTGGGATCGATTCCGGGCTCACACCAATGTCAACGAAATTTTATTTTTGGAAGTTAAGTGTGATTTTTTTTCAATTTTCCTTTCTAAATATCGATGATTGACAAAATTGTGCCCGCTGTATAGCAATAGTTTCTGCCAACTATTACATTTTGAGACATAAAAATTTAACGAGTCGAGGATAAGCAGCCGCTTCATATACCTTGGGGTAGAAAAAAGGGTGAAGTTATAAATAAATAATTATCCAACAAATGGTTTATGTTTTTGAAATTTTGACCAAGGAGGTCGCTTGGTGGTGATTAAATCACCGGTAAAATCATTTTTCCTAGAACAAAAAAGTGGTAGGGCCACGCAGTTGGCCGCATGAGTTGGCCGACTCCACCGGTGAAATACCACGATCTCTCTGAAAATTAATGCCAGATGGTTCATCTTGTAAACCGTACACTTTATATTTTTAATATATAAATAACTAACATTAAATTGCCATGAATAATATTCGCAATATCTCATGAAAAGTTCGGCAGCTGGGTCCACGAATATAATCTTTTAAAGCCTAATAAAACCCTGTTTATTAACTAGACGTGTCGCGCAGCGTAACCTGTCCTAAATTAGGATTATACACGAAGCATAGTTTATTAATATTATAGAAAAAAGTATTTTTGTCCATATAATCAATGAAATTCGTAACTGAACCAAGTAATACACACTAAGATACATTTTATATTAATAATATCGTAAATGTATTTAAATTTGTTAGGTTTCAATTTATAAGAGGAATTTCATGGTTATAAATAGATTTACTTATGGTAAACTACCCAATTATGAGCTTCTAAATATGATTGTCAGTAAATCGACTAGTTGCCGCCAACCGCTTTGAACATGGTTAATACCAACAAATTTTCAAAGTCACATTTTGGGACTACCTTTATGACTTCTATGACATTCATTCATTATGCCCGTGTCATGTATTTAAGAACTCAGATAGATGTTTCAGTAACTCAGGTAACATAATAGTTAGATTGATATACTAAGAATAAAAAGCTCTTAAAATTTGCTGTCTACACTGTAACTTCTTTATTAATATTGAATTAAATAGCCGCTTCGAAGTTACTGACAGTTAAGTACGTGTCTACTGTTTTAGAAGTTTCAGATTCGACTGCAGCAAACACGAACTTACTAGAAATCGTTTCGTGACTTAACTATGGAGCATTTGTGCCCGATAATACATGTTCCTTATTTTATTTCATTACACGAGACGATGCAACTATTTCATTCATTTATGATGGGATAGGAACCGGGATGGGGAGTAGTATTTAATCTGGAAAGCGAAGTGGGTGTGCCTCCGGAAGTAATTGTCACTAAACGAAGCGCGGCATGAGCTATTTTACCTCGGTTTTCTGTAAAGCCACTGCGTAGCTCTATCACTGGCAATGAATATAAAAATAAAAACTCCTAATAAACACAATGCATATAAATCTATTTTGCTCGTACACTTGTACGTTTCATTTCACGCGTTATCGTATCTTATTGCGAATGCAGTGAAATCGACCGTAGATACGTAATACAACGTTCAACAGAATTTCCTTTACAAATTGTGTGTAAAGCGTTGCGTGAAACGTATTCCTCTTTACTCTGTCAGTTGGTTTATGTGGTGAATCAAATCAAACAAGAAATATGTTTGTATAGCGCCAAATATTTAAGTCGGTACAAAATGGTACTGACACATAATCTCTAGGCCGTTAAAGGTTTTAGATTTCTGTAAAAAAAATGTAACATGACTATTTAACTATTTATTTAGTAATTTTATATTTCATTTTTTAATATCTGACAATCGAAACTGCGGTAATATTATAATGCAATATCACACAGTAGTCATAAATTAGAAACAATTCTAACAATTACAGATATATAATCAGCGTAATCACACATATAGAAACGTTGTCAGGTAGACTAAGCTCGGCAGCTTACGCTGTAAGGAAAATACGTCAACTGACCGATGTTGATACTGCGCGTTTAGTTTATTTTAGCTATTTCCACAGCATTATGTCGTACGGCTTATTGCTTTGGGGTAGTGCCGTGGATGCAGATTCGGTTTTTGTGCTCCAGAAACGAGCCGTTCGTGCTATCTATATGATGAGTCCCAGGGATACACTAAGAAATAAATTTAAAGAGATATGAATTATGACATTTTATTTGCAATATATTTATGAAAATCTTATTTATGTTCATAAATATAAAACTAAATTTAAGAAAAACTGCGATATTCATAAACTAAATTTAAGAAATAAAAACAAACTCGCTGTGCCCGCTACTAGGCTCCATAAAATCTCAAACTTGTTCCCAGGTCAATGTATACGCTTCTACAATAAACTTCCAAACGACGCGGTTGAATTATCCATGGGTAAATTTAAGAATTATTTTAAAAGTAGATTATATCAAAGGGCTTACTATTGTATCACAGATTATATAAACGATAAAAAAGTTTGAAATTGAACTGCTCCTTTTGTGTTGTGTTGATTGTAATTATTATAACTTGTTAAACTGGAAATTGAAAAGAGTCGGCCTTGAGTTTCTTGCCAGTTCTTCTCAAGAAACCTTGACGCCGGAACTGGCACTTAGATTCGCTTTCAAATTCAAGATAGTGTGATGAAAGGGAATCTAAGCTCCGCGTATTTTAGCTTGTAGTTTTGTATGACGATTCTAAGCACTTTGTAAAGTCTAAGGAATAAAGATATTTTGAATTTTGAATTTTTGAATGTAATACGAACTGACCTAAACAATGGTATTTTATTAACCAATACTGGTCAGTTTTCTACTATGACTGAGTTTCTATTAACAATATCGTTAATATATTTCAGTTTCATAAGCTTCAATTTACAAAAAAAAAAATATTTAGGAAAGCTTAAATATTCCATTTACGATTGTATCATTATAATATCCTTTTCCCCTTTCTATCCAGAATGACTATGGAGATGTGATGGGAACAATTGGGTTGTTTACCTTATTAATTCAGTGTCAATAATGTCAGTCAAGTTCAATGCCAGTGTCACGTGATAACAAAAATACAATTATTAATGGTAAACTACCCAATTATGAACAGAATAATATTCATTCCACAATATCGACTAGTTGTTGTCAACAACGGATAATTAATCACAAATAACTTCGGGTAAAAAATATATCTAACGGTGACGGCTTCAATCAGAACTCAGGGTTATATGGACCAAGAAAATATATCTTAGAAACTATACTAACTCTGTAATAATTAGAACTTAGCTCACCAACTAAAAACTGTTGCTTTTATAACCAAAAGTTAAATATTTACGGAAGGCACGCTCGACCGCGCTATACTAAGATTAACTGTGAATATACAAATCCCTTTGTGCCAGAAGCAATAAATTTTCTTGTAAACGAGACGGCCGGTTTTATTTTAAACTATAAATGGGGTATTTTTAATGCTATTGATGTTAGACGCGATATATCCATGGGGCAAATGTGATAAGTTGTAACGTCTCCACAGTTTAGCGGTTTAGTTTAATTGGGCCGGCTCGACCGGTGAAATACCACGACGGATATCGATGTAAAGTGGCTCATCCCACTTCTCGCTTGATGACAGAGGTATCCGGAAGTAAACCCAACCAACCCATTCTCCTCTGTCGTCCCTATCCGACTTCTGATCACTTCCTTATTCCATTTTAAATAAAGGCTGGCAACGCAACTTTAACACTACATGAGATGTAGGTGTCCATGTGTGGCGTTAGTCACTTACCATCAACTAAACGCGTGCTTGTTCACCCGACTATTCCATAAAAACTGTAGACTTTTAGGGAAGTCCCGAGTTTAATTATCAATGACTGAACAAAAATATGCTTTGTGCTAAGGTAACATTAATAGCCACATATTCGATGGGACGAAATAATTCAATATTTGTGCTAACTCATGCCACTGTTCACGTATGTGAACCGCAAATATGCCTCGACAAGGTTAATTAATTTTCTAGTTCCAAATAAAAACATAGATGACGCAACCTGTTGCCATACAACGGGCACAATTTGGCACAACTATTATTCTTTATTTTCTATACAAACAGCACTTGCGTGAAGTAATTGTTTTTTTAATTCCGGATCCAGAAGTCGGAGTCCTGAATCGCTTTCAAATCTTTGATAAAATGTCGAGTCTCTAAGTTGCCACTTAGGTACGATACAAAAATAGTCTGACGAAAAAAATATCTGTAAGATAAAAGAAGAGCACACAAATTGTCTTTCAGCTTCATTTTTAATAGAATAATTCTTTAACATAACATAACTTTACGCCTTTTTCTACTCGAAGGTGTAGGCAACGGCTGTTAAGGTTAGTCTCACGTTATGCTTACGTCAAGTTACGTCCCAAATGGAATAGGTGGCGAATCTATTGCCATACCGGGCACAAAGTTTTCAGTCATCGATATTTATCACACATTACTTTCGAAAACAATTTCGAAAAGTCAGTGGTGTGAGCCAGTGTCAGGATTCGAACCCGCGACCACTGGACCACCGAGGCTTCTAACTGTTTAATTTTTAACTTCAAAATGTTTAATATTAGGAATTTAAATATTGCCAAGATATCATAATCCGATAATTAAACATAAACACTATAACTAAAAACACCGGGGGAAAAAGTCACTGTAATTGATTTTTGTTCCATTTGTATGTTCATAGATATATTACTTATGAGTCTTTAAGTTTCATACGGGGAATTGCCAAATGTCAGTGAAAATAAAATGAATCAAATTCACTAAAAATAAATTATATAAGGCTACTTATGAGTAATTAATATAGTATATTAATTATTAACAAAGTGTATGTGGTGGTTTATCAAATTCTAGGTGGTTCTTATAAGTGCCACTGCCTATAGGTTCGTGTATTAAGGGCGTAAATGTAAGTAACTACATCGCTAAATGATTCATAAAGATTTAGATCTAAACTTTATCTGCGATATCTTGATATCACCAAGTTTTTGTTAAAGTAAAAAATAAAGTCTATCTTACAAACATCTAGAGTTACTTGAGGCGACAAAACTAACGAAGTTATTTAAGTAGGTTGACCATGTTTTAAGAAAAATAACACTTACTTACACTTTTCTATATCTAAATTATTCACTCTGTGATCTCTTTTTTTAATGGGATAGGAGGGCAAACGAGCAGACGTGTCACCTGATGTTAAGTGACCAACGCCGCCCATGGACACCTGCAACACATATAGTGTTATAGTTGCGTTGCCAACCTTTAAAGGAGTAGGATAGGAAGGGATGGGGAAGCGGGATGGGCCTCTGGGTAGCACTCTCACCGAACGAAACGCGGCATGAGCCACTTTATGTCGATTTCCGGAGAGGTGGTGGTATTTCACCGGTCGAGCTAGCCCATTCATGCAGCGAACTGTTTGGCTCTACCACTCACAAAATCTAAAATATCTCTGATAATGACGTACTAGAATAATGAAATAATTTGAAAAGTGGATCTATAATATAGACTTACCTAACTAGAACTAGTTACATATTGCCATTAGACATAAAGTACAAAATGGAAGGACAATTATTAAGATTATAAAGAACTCTTTAATCAGATGCTTTCATATCAATTACATGAAACCCATTTATGATTAGAAATATTTACATGTTAACATTAACTTCATTTGATATTTGTATAGATGGGCCCCATAGATTACATCACAGACTTTCAAGACCCGAAGTCGTTTCTTAAATACATACAAAAATCAATAAACCAATAATATAATCAATTCCAACATTATTATTATTTCGACCAGACATTGGTTATAGATACTATCAAAATAATTTCTCATGAATTAAATTCGACTACTTAGGAGTCCAATTTAACTACTAATTGGAGGAAATATCAATTTCTGATTTATACGTAGCATTAGTTACCCTTACAACTTTATTTGTGTGAAATTTAGCAAAAATTAATCCAATTTCTAAAATGATGTTATAATGTATCTATTAATTCGCGTCAACAAAAGTGAAAGTTCCGTGAAATACTGTTAAAACTATCAACCATATCAGGGATCAACCGGAACAAACAGTCTTATTATAAAATAATATTAAAATAAATGTGCTATGTATATCTAAATGCATTTAATACATTTATACTAAAAACATATGCTAGGTCAATTTTATTTTGTGTATTAATATTATAATAAAATTACAACAATTCACTGTTACAGAACTAGAAGACAACCGCAGACTGTCGTAGGGCGACCACTCTGCGCACTGCACTATTAAACAACAAGAAACGGCCCTCAATTTATAATCTAAGCTCGAACAGTCTACGAAAGCTTTGTGGTCACCGTAGCTTACCGCCATTAGTGATGAGCACTGTATACTAAATTGCTGTCGATATTCCACTTTTTTTTGTTTCATTTTCAACAACATCTCGTAGTTGTTTCTATTCTTTCTTTGTTTTCTAATAGATTATAACATAATCTTTTATTGTTCTTATTATTATAAGTTTACTTATGGGGTTATTTTTCAAAAGAGCCTATACCAAAATGCTCCGATTGTTGTCGTTAAAACAATGTATGATGCAAGATTGGCTAAGCAAATTTATAAGGTGCAATAGTGGCAGGATATAGGAGTCGAGGATGGCTGACTTGAACGTGTCCTTGCCGAAGCAATGTCAGTAGACTTAAAGACCTACGAGCATATGTTACTGTGAAAGTCGAAGACGCGAGTGAGGTATAGAAAATCAGTTGTTATGTCTGCCTACCCCGCAAGTTAAGTAAGCAACATATTTTTCTGGAATCGTGACACCTGCCTATTATTTACAATAAATAAACAACGAATAATATTGCTATTGTTGCGGATGACGAGCGGCGCCGGGTAGCAACATAATATGAACGGGAACGAAGTCTCCACAAGAAAATAAACGTACCCGCAATAGGAAAATAATAACTTTGTCCATAGGTACTATTGGTCGGCGCGCCCCGCCCACTCACTACGGCACCCACAACTTGCGGGCTTTTCGAGCTACCTAAGCGCGCACGTTTCGGTGCAAATTTGTAGTCGTCAAACGGTCAACATCGGCAACAAGAAAACCTTCGGCAGAACACTGGTGGACACTGAACACTGAAGGAAGAAGATTTAAGTTGGGATTGGGGACGTCACGAACAGGAAGAGGAAGCAGCCGGGAGCCTACGGGAAGACAGTTCAAGACATCGTGAAGAGCAACTGTTAGGGCACTCCGTCGCGTATACCACCTTACCACCTTGTAACCTATTTATTTGATCAATAAATACGGCGAAGTGCCTTTCAACGTAGACCCGGTGTTTCCATTCAGACTGTCCCCAACAGCTATGAATATATAAATGACTATAAAACACAAACAGCATGCAATTGTTGCAATTAAAATCATGATGTGTTCAAATTCATGCTTGCCTACAGCGATATTTACATGTATTTTATTACGATAAAATTTATCGATATAATTATTTTGTATGGTCATCCCGAGACGGCGGTGTGCCCGTTGGTGTTTATGCATCGTAAGTTAAAATCAATGGCGTATAGAGCTTAAAGGAAGACTTGTGAGATCGATTGAGTGGTTTGCTCTAAATTATCGATAATTTTATATGTATTACAAATCCACTGCTCTTTATTTTTCTATTTCGAATAAAAAAATTGTAATTGATACGGAACCCGTTATGTATTATATTTTTTATAAGATATATATATATGTGAAGGATCCTATGTTCGACACTTCAGTCTTAATAATAAAAAGCAATAAAAAAATTGTATAAAACACAGACCAAGAGTAATTAGTAAAGAAGTCTTATCAATATTAGTTATAAATTCTTAGAAATTTGAGGAGGTATAGGAAAATCTAAAATCAGCAGAGATAGACATTTAGGATCCAGTTGTCCATACCCAGTGATAGACACGATCCTGCAATGGACATCCAGTCATTGACAAAAAGAACGTAAACATAAATATTGCTGAAATAAACACTATTTTGGAGACGATTAAAATAAATTCCGTTTAATTTAAATTAGTACTTTATTTTATTTATAGTCTCGGTGGTCCAGTGGTCGAGCACCCAGCTTCTGACACTAGGAGTCGCGGGCTCGAATCCCGGCTGTAAAGTCACTGTTAAAAACTGCTTACTTAGGAAACTAGATGGCACTGTGTTCAAACAACGTTTTATTATTATTATATAAAAATTTGGATGAATTGTTAATCATTCACGCCATTATTATTGAACTAATAATCATAATCACGTTTCACGCATATCTGCTTAGCCAGTTAATGTATTACGCACGCATAAATTCCGACGGAGCGTGTTCCATTGAACACAATCGGAGCGTGACATTGTTCAACCGACCACCTATGGAGTGGCCTTTGGACTGTATAAATACCTTTATATGACAGTAGTTTATTTGTTAGCACCTACTAATCTCAAAAACCACTGAAACCAGCGGCTGTTAAGCCTCGTCTCGCCGTTATGTTTACGTCTCAATTGTAATAGGTTTTAATTAATTTAACCTATTGCTATACCGAGCACAAAGTTTTCAATCATCGATATTTATCACACTTAACTTCCCAAAAACAATTTCGAAAAGTCATTGGTGTGAACCTGTGACAGGATTCGATCCCGGACCTCTGGATTAGAAGCCGTGTACTCTACCACTGGACCACCGAGACTTATTATATACCTATATATACCTTATATATTTCAATTGGCGACATAAAGCAATGCTGCCTACACCTCAAGACATTACTAGCGTGAAGGTAAGGATACAAACATAGAAATGGGTGTCATGAAACGATATCCAATTATATTCAAGTATCATGTCCAAATGTCAATTATATTACTTTCCGCTAAACCTTCAAACATACCATATATTTGATTGTATGACATAAAACACAAATGACATACAAACATCGTAAATTATTAACAAATATTTATTATGCACTTTGATAGACCTTTATCTATAAAACGAGTCAGGTGCCGTCAACATTTTTGACTAACACTAAATAATATTTTATAATATAATATGTATACTGTAAACAAGTACAGTATAGCTTGACGCTTATACGAGGCGAAGATATGGGACATTATGTCTCGACGCGAGGAATGGTCTATGCCAGATCGAGGTCTAATATATCAAATATTATATTATATTAAATAGTAAGGTTTCTTCTGTAATTAGTTTCACAGGTCTTTTTGTACAATTATCTCAATTGCCGGAGGTATAGACAGCGACAAATTCAAGATAATCTGGGATATTATTAAGTTCTATGAAATTAATCGATGCTTAATATGACATGTCAGGCACAATTTATCGACACACACAAACATGTTTTTTAACTGGGACTAAAAAACTCAGTTTGGCAAAATATAATTGCCGCTGCCTACTCGTTAGCATAATAACGGAGAGTTCTTAGTTGTAATAGAAATTTATATTTTTTTATGATATAGGAGCCCTCCTGTCCCATAAAAAATAATATTAATGGAGCAAGTGGGTCACTTGATGATAGGCAACTTCACACCGCCCATAAACACCGTGGTGCGTTGCCATTCTTTTAGGTGCCGTCCTTAAGTAGGAGGCGAAAGGAAAGGGGATCGGGCCTCCGGTTACCTCTCTCACCGAACTCCGAAACCCGGCTCGACCCCCTTCATGCCGAATTCTGAGAGGTCGTGGTATTTCACCGGTCGATTATGGGCCGGCCATTCATGCAGCGAACTGCATGTAAATATGCATAGAAAAACAACCGGACTCTATATAAATATGCGTCACGAAAAATGTATTCTCTATAATGGGGATGAAACTAGCCCAATTTGCACTTTATTTATCAACCGCAACATTTTTCAATGCACCACAAAGCCGCGTGGACATTGGTCGAATTACCTATTTTGCACTTTTGAAGTTCGGTGAGCTGACCACGGAATGAAACACCACAAGATACTTCAGCGTCCGGATAAGCCCGATTATCCGCCTGGTTTACCTGAACAGTGCGCCTCGTCTGTCAGATATACGTATCGATATTGGCCATATATTTGAAATAGTTACCTGATAACAAATATCTGTAGTGGATACTAAAATGTAAGATTATTTCACGCCAAGTCCCTGGTTCGGTAGGCAGAGAACACATAAGACGCGATTCTGACACGCCTCACTTGCTTCTTTGACTTTCATAAATCTTTACAGAAACGCGCGTCGATTTTCAAGACTTTTGACATTTGCTTTTGTAAGGATATATTCCATTTGATCACGAAAACTGTGTCGTGGTCGTCCAATATTGAAGGTCTCCGATCGATTATCGTTACATCTGTTTGTGCATATACTTCTAATTTTAATGTTCTGATAATTTAAAGTCAGCACAAAAAGATTCTTCTTTTCCATTCTTCATCCCTTTCAGGCCTTTTGAGGTCCACTGCTGGAAGTAGGCCTCCCCCATAGCGCGCCACAACTGCCGGTCCTGTGCAACCTGCATCCATCGGCCTCCCGCGGATTTCACAAGGTCGTCGGTCCACCTGGTGGGGGGAGGGCCTACTCCGCGTCGACCAGTTCGTGGTCGCCACTCGAGAACCTTTCTACCCTAGCGGTGATCGGTTCGTCGCGCGATGTGGCCAACCCATCTCCACTTCAGCGTGCTAACCTTACGGCTATGTCGGTCACGCCAGCTCTCTTGGGTATCTCCTTATTGCGGATTTTATCTCGCAGAGAGATTCCGAGCATAGCCCGGTCCATAGCACGCTGAGCCACCTTGAGCTTCGTCATAAGGCCAACATTTAGAGACCACGTCACGTTTCCATTCTTACTTCATCATTTCAATCATTCTCTTCTTCCACAAGTCGCCTACACTCTTCCTATTCATATCGTCTTTGATACAATCCGTCCATGTTTTCGTAGAGCATCCTCATCTTTTATTTACTATCTTATCTACCTTGGCAGAGGACGAGTCATGTAGTTCGCTGCACAAATGGGCCGGCTCGTCCGGTGAAATACCCCGGTTTTTCATAATATCGACGCAAAGTGGCTATTGCCGCGTTTCGCTAGGTGAGAGAGGTTTCTGGAGGCCCAACTCCTTTCCTCCTCCCCTTCCCATTCCACTCCCGTTTATATCCTATTGTAAGGGCCGGCAACGCAACAGTAACACTAAATGTGTTCAGTGGTCCATGGGCGGCGTTTGTTGGTGATCACCAGAGGACACGCATGCTCGTTTGCCCCCATAACCCTAAAAAAAATCCCATCAAATTGAAATGTGTCGTAAATAAATTAAATAATCTAGATAAATATATTCTAAACAGTTTTATTTCAAACTCAAATTTACAGGGGTATCTTAGTTAACATTACATTTATTTAAAAAAAAACTCAGTCTATCCATCCAACTATCAAGTTACATTAGCAATTTGTGAACTTAGTAAGTTCAAGCAAACAAACATCCTTTTTATAATATCGGTATAGGCACTTACCTATGTATATGTATTGTAATTAGACGAGGCACTCCCAAGTTACACCACAAAATTAATTTATTCCTCACTCTACATGAGAATATTTACTGCATGAGCTTATTACAAGGAAGTAAAGTTCAGTTTCAACTATATTGAGTTAACAGAATTAGATTGCGTAGGGTGAATCTACCAATTCTCGGCACTATGGAGTCGGTTATTAGGTTACAATATCAGATTACTGTCAGAGGTTATCAATGTAAATGTTACTTTTTTTTATCGAATTCTGTTTATCGTTGCGATGCGATCACAAATTCTGCTTTCTGAAGTAGAGTGCTGGAGTTTTATAGGTCTGCTTTATAATGAGGTCATGTAATTGAAACTTGATTGAAATATATTTCAATCAAATGTAATGGCAGTTTGATTTATATTGCAGTAGGTTATTTATAATCGTTTTGGGTGGACACAACCATGATTGTGTAAATTTTTTGATGAACACGAACTGGACCATTGACCTAACTAGACATCAGCTCAATTAGTATAGCGCTTGGCTGGAGTCTGAATTTTTACGACACACAAAACCCAGTCCTTCCAGCGTGTTAGTTCTGAAACTAATTTACTAGAAGCAGCCAAATACTTCCATCAGCGTAATTTACAAGCGGCGTGCAAGAAATTATGATAAAATATTAAAGCATCTGCAGCCATCTTTACTTGGACTATAATAAAGTTTTTTTTTACAAAATGAAACAAAACTATGCTAGCATTTGCGTTTTACACTTTGGCAAATTTATTATTATGTAATCGGGGACAAACAACCTAACGACCTGGTTGTAACTGACTAGCATTGGGGACGGATAGCTGCTGCACAAATGGAAAACGGAGGTGGGCTTCCGGATATCTCTATCACTGAACAAAACACGGCATGAGCTACTTTACGTAGATATTCTGAGAGGTTACGGTATTTAGCCCGACGAGCCGGCATACTTATGCAGAAACCTTTGTGGCTATACCACTGTTAAACTACTTATACTATTAAGCACAAAATGGCTCTCGTGACTCTGTTAGTAAATATTTCAAAAATGATTAGTATTCACACTCAGCGTGACAGATATATATAACTAGTCACTAAGGCTCCCCGAGGATGAACCCCCCGACAGGGGGATGACGGCAGGGTAGACCAGTGGGCAGGCGCGCGTCCTGGACCACCCCCACGACGGAGAAAGGCCGCCGTAACGTTTTAGTGGGTAGCCCAGGGAAAGAATGGTAGAACAGTGCATCACACACAACATCCAGCTGAACCCAGGTGTGTGGTGTGCATAAAGCTTTTCTCGCGTTACAAAGACACGTAGACCCTGATGTGAAGTAACACGCCTGGATACATACTAGATATTATACTGTTTGTTAGATAGTTGTAGAATATTTAATATGTCTGGAGAATACCATTCCAAATGGGCCCGGGGTAATATGAAACATTACACAAAGGCCAGGCCAGGGGTAAGGTACATCATAACATTATGAAACCTAATATTGGCCTATCTAATTTAATCTAATCTTCTCCGTATAAACCCTTAATAGTTTTGCGAAATACTACTATTTCATTAAAATTGGATTGTTATGGGCGGTTTACACTCAATCTTGAACTAATTGAGTGGTTTACGGCCGAAGCCAATAATCAATCTGTAGTTTAAGATTGAAGTCAATCTGAGATTACTGTGTATCTGTCAAACGATCCTCAATCCTCGTGCCAATAACAAAACATAACTATCCGTCTTACTTTCCAACCGCAGATAGCCGGTAAACCGTTCCCTCTTTACTGTTCCGTTTCACACAAAACTGTGAATAATGCTTTAAGTTTATTCCGCGTTATATTTATACGAAACTAATTTGGAGTGTTAGAAATATTACATAGTACGTTAGGGGAAACTAATTTTGCGATTTCTTATAGAATAACACATTTATTCTACAAGAAAACACCAAATTATATTCTTTATGTTTTAACAAAAGTTGTTGAACGGAACGAAATTTGACATATCACAAATAAACATTTATTTACGAAATACAAGAATTTAATTAGCTGTAATTTTAGTTAGTTTTTTTAATAATAATCTAAATACAGTGAACATCAAATACGTTTGACATGAATATTGAATCTGTAAGTAATTTGTTTCTTTACAAAAGTATGCTGATCCGTCGCGTTCTCACATAACTTTCATGAAATTGAATTGTTATTTACAGATTAAAGGCAAACCTCTTACAAAGGAGGAAACTAGAGCTCTGATAGATTATTAGAAAAAAGCAAAATAATTACGACAAAGGCGACAAACGCATCAAATAATAAATTGAAGATGGAGGAATGGCTTCAAATAACAAATAACGCCAGCGCCGCGAATTGTCCAAGGAACCCACAGCAGCTAAGTCTAAAAAGGGAAAAATTAGAAAAAAATGCTCGCAAACGCTGCACTAAGATAAGAATAAACCAATTTAATTGTTGGTTAGTCATCGTAGTGTCATTATTTTAAGATATTGCTTGCCTTATTTTCATTGTTTAATTTACCTTTTTATTACTATTCATTTTAGACTGGGGGTGGCCCTGCTGATTAATACCACCTGATGAAGTATTACACAGGATAACTGCATTACTTGGTAGTACTGCCACTGGCTTTACTGCTGAGTTTGCTGGTGATAGTCAAATAGTGCAAGCAGAAAATGGTGGTGGTGATGCCATTGTGTCACCCATAGTCGAGGCAGATTGCGTTATTGGGGATGAAAATAATAATATTATAGTTGAAATATATGATTTCCGAAGAGAAAATACCCCAACACAAAGCATTTAATTTTAATCAAAATCTCAAATACTTAATATGTATGTGATAAATAGATCAACTAAATGTGATTACTTAATATGATAAATAGAGCAAGTAAATGTGATTACATAACATGTATGTGATAAATTAGCAAATAAGTTTGATTAATATATATATGTATATATAAATATCTGTGATAAATATAGCAATGAAGTGTGATTAATACTAATTTAATAAACAGTCACATTAATAATAAACATTTGTTTTATTCCATAGTCAAAATTACAGTTTAAATGTTAGTGTTAATACTAATAAAAAACATTGCGTAGATCGATTCAAGTACAAATATTAAGTTACAAAAGTATTGTTTTATTTTCAATATTTTAATCACACAAAATAATTGTTTATTAGCTCAGTTCTTGAAATATTAAGTTACAAAAGTATTGTTTTATTTTCAACATTATAATCACACAAAATAATTGTTTATTAGCTCAGTTCTTGATTGTGTATCTTGGTCCATATTTAGGTTCATATCAATAGAATCCGAGTTTGTCACTTCTAAGTTAGTTCAGTTAACCTCTGTAGGTATTCAATTATGTATTCTGCTTATATTGTGGAATACTGCTGTGGTAATTATTATTTGATGGACCTTAGGCAATAACAAGCGCATGGTAAGGCCCACAATAGGAAACTTGCGCTTCCATATACCGAAAGCTCTGAAACAATAGTAGTATACCTATAAAACTCATAACATTACTAGCTAGTCTGAAAGAGAGTCAGTTTTAAAGTAAGAATGAAAAATGCAAGAGTAGCACAGCATATATACAGTGTAAAAACAAAAAGATGTAGGAGTTGAGGAAGGGCACAGCATACCATAAATGACCAAATTGAATGGGTCCTAATGTGACGTCAAAGAAACAATAAGTATTTATGAAAAGAGTTATAAAAATCGAATAAGCAAGAGAGATATATAAGAACGGTGTCTTATGCTTAGATTCTGTTCTTTCTGCCTACTTCACAAGTTATTTGGCGTGAAGTTGATTTAGGTTTACAAACTTAAGCATAACATCTGTATTTTTCAATTGTTACCTTTGTATGGTGTTCCTGGTTCTGATATGTGCTTTGTTATAGTTATGTTCTGCCAGAGTAGACGGGTTCAAAATTGGTGTCAATAAATAAAATCGGTTTGGGTAAGCACTATCACCAAGCATCCAGTGGTTACCAAAGTGACCTGACTCACATTTAACTACAAAGAAAATATAATGAATTAATAAATAAGTTGTTTTGATAATTGCACTAGTAAGTACTATTAAATATTTCAATCTGCAATCTGGTAAAAACTTTCTGTATTTAAATTATGGACAATGATGTACTGATCATATAATTTGGCAATTGCTGTGATACATCATTCACTATTCTTCCTGGTGTTGATTTGGATACTCCCAGAAAGTCTGCGACAGAAATTAACATTGTGGCTAATGCAAAAAACCTCAATGATAGTAATAGTTAATAATATTGGTATTGCAGGAAGTGCTTCATCAAGAAGCACCGTGATTCCTGCAATACGAATATTGATTATTAGCGTTGGTATTGATTAGTATTTATGACACTGAAAGATAAATTGCAAATACATATTTGAATAGACAAACCTTGTGGAGGTTACCTACTCTGATATGTGGCACTATTTGAGTAAGCAAAGAATTCACAGCTACTTTTGACAACCGAAATCTAAAAGTAAAATCGGCATCCTCGAGGCTCTGTATATAATTTACCCTTTTGAGTCTCGTAGGAGCAGCTCTCATTTCGGTATCGCTTTCGCTATCCCAGTCTGATGGCAAAGCAAGGACTTCCAAATATCACTATCACTGTCCATTTTTAGATTATTTCATTAAAATTTATTGTAATCCTATCTCTAAACCAAGGAATTTCTCGGATTGAAATCTAAGATAGATTACGGTGATCGATGTCAGTGTCAAAACCATCGGATCGAATATTGGCACGCGCAAACTGTCATTTTAGAACAAATTTCAATCTCTAATCTCTGATCCGCCCTCCCAAAGATAGATTGATTCTAGAGATCGCTTATTCAATCCATAGATTGATTATTGGCACGCTTACTAACAGAAATGGATTGAAATATTGATCTTAGATAGCAAAATTTGGATTGGGATTGATTATTGGTTTCGGCCGTTAGGCAATTACGTGGCCGGGGCAAATTAAATTACATTGCTGCCTTTTGTGTCTTTTTTTAATTTACCTTCACGGTTTTAATAAACTAAACGGGCAGCGGCATTTTTCAACTACCACGTATATATTTCGAAAAGATTTTTGTAATATTGGTATTGCTTTATTAGGTTTGTTCGAAGTATAGGGGCTTATGACGCTTGAGGTCCACCCCCTGTCCCTTAATATTCCATCTTAAAAGTTGCCCACGCAACTGTGACCTCTTCAATATTGTAAATGTCCATGGGCGGCGAAGGTCGCTTAATACCAAGTTATTTGGCTTTTGGATCAATTTCCTATAAAAAAAGTTAATCGAAATGTTTATAGTTCGCCATTTTGGAAACATGCTATTATTATAATACTATTATTAGCATTAGCATTATTATTAGCAGATGTATACAATACAAAAGCGGATGAATGTGGAGTCGAGGACGGCCAAGACACATATTACATGACCAAATAGAACGTGTTCTGTATGAAGGTGATGTTAGAAGCCTCAAAAATGAATCGCGTGCATGAAAAGAGTTATGAAAGTCAACGAAGAGAGTGAGGTGTGTAAGAATCGTGCCTTATGGCGCTCCGTTCTCTCTGCCTACACCGCAAGGGATTTGGCGTGAAGTTATGTATGTATGTTTATATACTCGTCTATACGCACAGCGATCTCTATTTCACTCTGGGAATTGTTGTTTTGTAGTGTCCGACCGAAGGTCTATTTTTGGCCAAAGCCGAAGCCGATTAATCGGCAATCTCCACAACCATCGGCCGAAGCCGAAGGCTTATAAACTATTAGTAATTTAATAACTTTCTTCAATATCATCCACAGCTAAAGAAGAATATCGACGTGAATTGGCTCATGCCGCATTTCTCTCGGTGATAGAGGTATTCGTGCAGTCCGGTCCGTCAGTCACTCAGTCTTTCGTAACAGTTCGTTTAATTTCGACTGTTTCCAGATCTTCGGCGGGACCTTCGGCTTCGGCTGGATTCTGGGCCGAAGATCTCGCCGAAGATGGATTTTTGGCCGAAGCTTCGGTCGGACACTATTGTTTTGTAAATGTAAAATGAAATATGTACATATTTAACTTCAGCAAAATATCAAAACTGTTTGTAACTAAATTAGTTTCGTTTATAATAAACACTACTGCAGTTATTTCTATTTAAATAAATAGTCATGTTTACTTTATAATTTACAATTTAATAACGTTTTAAATCAGTTTGTAAGTTTAGTGAACTGCTGTTCCTATAATTGTATGTATAATTTTCATATGAGATATGTTGTCTTTTTAAGAATTAATCCATTAATAAGGATTATAAAAACTGACCAGCGTGTATGACAAGAGTTCTAAAAGTCAAAAAAGCGAGTGAGGAGTGTAAGAATCGTGCCTTATAGTGCTCTGTTCTCTCTGCCCACTCTGCAAAGAAGTTGGTGGTGACGTTATGTTACATAAGTCATGGTTTTTTCATATCTTTCAAACAATGGGGATATTTAATTTAGAAGTATCGAACCTTATCTAATTAAAAAAGGGAATTTTATTGAAAGATTCATTTGCAAAGATAGTTTTGTCACCATGATTCACCAAGTCGGTGATTCGGCATTCCTTTTCAAATTCTTGAGCATCATTTCTTTTATGTATTATTAATATAGCTGTATATATTATAATGACATCGGCTTTGTTAGTCCTACCTGTTTGGTGACGAGCGCAGTTCAGCGGGTTTGACTCCACGCCTGACAATAAGCCCGTATTCTCTTCATCCAACTATGCATATCATTCAAATGGTTTATGGAAACGTCACACAGCTAAAACATCTATATACATTAAAAAGGGTGAACATATAAAAAAGCAGAATATTATTAAGCGAAAAAAAACGGTAGATATTATTTCATGGAATATATGTAGCCCTTTGATATCGGTTCAATATTTTATGGTTCTGTGTATGTATCTAAATATTTTCACAGAAACCTTGTGAAAAGCTCATCACATATAAATAAAAGCTAATTCCACGAACATACATAATTGCGGATTAAATTTATTATATGATTTCGTATTAATTAACAACATAATAAAGCATAACTTCCCGCTTAACTTATGGAGGCGAGAGCTGGGTATGGCAGAGTGTGCATGAAAGTAGGATAAACGCGGTCGAAATAAGGGCGTTGCGCAAAATCTGCGGAGTGACCCTCACTGACAGCGCCGAAAAAAAAAAAACGGTTAAGGTTAAGTTAGGGTCTGATATGTAGAAAGGATGGATGATGCAACATTGACTAAGCAGATATACAATGCAAAAGCGAATGGATGTAAGAGTCGAGGATGACCAAGCCACACATTCCATGACCAAATAGAACGTGTTCTGGAGGGAGGTAATGTAAGGAGCCTCAAAAATCGACGCGCGTGCATGAAGTGAGTCAATGTAAGTAAGTCAATGAAGCGAGTGAGGTGTGTAAGAATCGGCTGTTAAACCTAGACTCGCCTATATGTTTATGTCCCAAATGAACGAACCTATTGCCATATACCGGGCAATAACTTTTCAGTCATCGACGTTTATCACACAAAACTTCCGAAAAGAATTTCGAAAAGTCATTGATGTAAGCCAGGATTGGGCCACTGCTTCTTGATTCAGACGCGGCGTGTTTGACCACTCCGAGAAAAAAATAAATATTAATAGTCAAATAAAAGTTAGACAAAACAGTCGATAAAATATACTACATATCTCTACTCTTTTATCGACTGTTTTGTCTATTGACGATTTTATGATCTTTGAGAAAATATAATATAAATATCTTATTCTAAGGTTACGAGGGATAAATAGATTATAGACTAGAATCAGATATTTTGTTCAATATTAAGAAATTTATTTGAAAAAGACAAGTATCTAAATACTAAAAAAAAACAATTTAAGCTTTTTTATGGAATAGCAGGGCAATCGAGCAAGCGGGACCCCTGATTTTAAGCAACTACCGCCGCCCTTGGATTCCACCAACACATATATTATTATAATAGGTCGTTGCATAAATTATGTCGTATTTTAGAAGACGATAAAAGTTTAATTTTTTAATTTGTCGACATATTTATTAGTGTCGACATTTAATTGTTGTATGATCAAAACCCAGTATTCCCTCTATCTCTCTGCTAGTTATAAATGGCTCTTCCATTATAATGGCCTTTAATTCATCTTCATTCAAAGAAGAGGGTCGGCCGGTATGAGGTGCGTCTTGAAGGTTAAAATTTCCAGTTCGAAATTTTGAAAACCACCTTTGAACTGTTCTAACATCTACCACGTTCTCCCCGAAGGTGTTGCACAAATTTTTGGTACCTTCAGTTGCATTACTGTCTTTTTGTTACTCATAGAGTATGCAGTGTCGAAGATGAGTTTTATCAACCTCCATTTTAAGGACTCAAATTTTATAAATAACTAGATAGAATTTTTAGAGACGCAAGTAAATACACTAGGCGACAGGAATAACCACATGGCTCTAAAAGTGTCGCAAAAAAAATTATGCTATTTCGAATTTTACCGAACGAAATACGACAGATATTTTGCAACAACCTAATAGTTGCGTTGCCGGCCTAAGGGATTAAGATGGGAAAGAGAGGGGAAGGTGTGTGGGCTTCAGGAAATCTCCCTCACCGTATGAACCACTTTACGTCGACATTCTAAGAGGCCGTACTTCTCTTTTGAAGATTCCGTTTTCAAATCCCGTTATACATCTACATTTTTTATTATTGACGAGCCTCGTGGCGCATTGGTAAAACTACCGGCTGCAGCAATGAGGTCCGGGGTTCGATTCCCACCCGAGCATAAATATTTGTGACAAACATAAAAATTTATGTGGCGACTGGGTGTTTTTCTATGTATTATAAGTATATATATTATTTACGAAAGAAAAGAGGACGCTGTGTGTATTGTGTCCAAGATATTATTATTATCTACGGCCTTTCGAAAAACTTCTTTCGAAATAAACGTGTGATTAATATAAATTAATGATAGAACTGACATATCGCATATAGCATACATATAGCAATTGCCAAACCAAGTAATCTACAGCAAATATATCATTTGGCGACAAGAAGTCGCCCTCCGTACTCATACTGGAAAGTTGGGGGCACTTGGGGTGACGCTATAAATAATAATCTAATATATAAAAAGTCCAGTGGTCCAGTGGGAGAGCACCAGGCTTCTGATCCAGAGGTCCGGGTTCGAATCCTGACACTGGCTCACACCAATGACTTTTCGAAATTGTTTTCGGAAGTTAAGTGTGATAAATATCGATGACTGAAAACATTGTGCCCGGTATGGCAATAGGTTCGCCACCTATTCCATTTGGGACGTAAACAGAACGGCGAGACGAGGCTTAACAGCCACTGCCTACACCTTCTGGAAACAAAAGGCGTGAAGTTATGTTATGTTATATAAAAATCTCGTGTCGCGATAATTGTGGTTAAACTCCTCGAATACGGCTCAACCGACTCCCATTCAATTTTGTGTGCATAAAGAGTAGGTCTCATAATCGGACAACATCTAGTTTTCATCCCCCTAAATATTAAAATATTATTATTTTCTTTTAATTTTTAGATATTTTTATGAAACAGCATTACAATATACAAAAAACCCGGAACATTCAACCCTCTAAAATATTAATATCTATATATGGTTTCAGTGGAGGTCGAGATCTTTGCATCATAATCAATAGGTCTCGGGTTCGTTTTAAGTATGTCAATAGGTTCCGCCACCTCATTTGGGTTAAATTACAAAAAAATAAGCGTATTTTTCATTTGTATTGAAAGATAACTCCAGTAGGCGTCAGAAGACATGTCAAAATTATTTATTAAATAAATATGACTTCCAAAAACTTAAATAAAAAAATATTTTACTAAGTTGTAATGTTATTATAAAGTTTAGTGACGCTCGAGGCTTTTATTTTAATAGACTTCAAAAAAGAGAGATAACTTTATTTTTTTTGTATGAGTTTATCTTAAGAAATCTGTTTCTAAGTTAACATTTTCACTAAGATTTTTGTGACGTCTCATCAAGGTTGTTTCCTCAAAGTTAAGTGAATTAATAGTGATTTCTTCTTTCTTTTATAAAGTATATTTTTTCGTAGATTTTATATAAATATTGCCAGAAAATTTTTTAACTTTAACATTATTGGTCATATTACTATTACTGCCCTTCTCAATGTTACGGATGACATCAGGTCTGGGATGGACGTTGGAAAGTTGACAGTACTGGCGCTTCTGGATTTCAGTAACGCCTTTAATACTGTTGATTTCGACATTCTTTTAAGCATCCTTCGCTCTCTTAACATATCTCCAACGGCGACAGATTGGTTTCATAGTTACTTGAGTGGACGCCGACAGCGTATTAACATTGAAAACATTTGCTCCTCCTGGTGCAATACCAACGTCGGTGTTCCTCAAGGTGGCGTGCTATCTCCTTTACTCTTCGCAATTTTCATAAATTCCATCTCTAATAACCTTGTTTCTTCTTACCACCTTTACGCAGATGATCTCCAAATTTATCTGCAGGCCAAACCTGCCGAGTTATATAAAGCGTTCCGTATACTTAACGAGGATTTAGCCCGGATAAGTGCATGGAGCTCGTCACATGGACTAATGGTCAACCCATCCAAGACGCAGGTAATCATGATAGGTAGTAGTCGGCTCACCTCAAAAATTGACAAATCACAGTTACCGGAAATTGTTTTTGAGGACACTGTAATCACTTTAAGTGAAAAGGTAAAGAATCTTGGCCTTATTATTGACCCTGATCTAACTTGGGGTCCGCAGCTACAAGAGCTGAGCCGGAAACTGTTTGCTTCTGGAGGGTCTCTCAGAAGACTTAGAAATTTCTTACCCATAGCCACCAAAGTTGCGCTTGCAAATTCTGTTCTTCTGCCCATCCTTGATTATGCAGACGTCAGCTATCCTGATCTCGCCGAATACCAATTAGATAAACTTGAGCGTCTCCAAAATCTTTGCATAAGATTTATATTTGGCTTACGCAAATATGATCATGTTTCACAATTTCGAAAACAACTCAAGTGGTTACCAATACGATTTCGCCGGAATGCTCGTATCCTTTCAGTTTTATATAAAATACTGTTCGACCCTTCAACTCCTTCTTAGCTCAAAGTACGTTTCCAGTACTTACATGACACTCATTGCCAGAATCTGAGGTCATCGAACAATTTGAGACTTAAAATGCCACCACATTCCACAAGTTTCTACGCCAAATCCTTTACCGTTAAAGCAGTAAACTTGTGGAATGAACTACCGGAGGAAATTCGACGTGCTAAGACCCTAAGGGCGTTCAAGAAAACAGTGAAAGAACACTACCTGGAATCATCACAATAAAACTATTACTACTACTACATCCACGTCAAGTTATTAGTCATTCTTAGTGTATTATGTATGTATGTGTTTTTAAGTATGTGTATGTATGTATTTAATATATGTACGTGTATGTATAATATGTATATTGATTTATTATATTTATGTATGTGTAGATATTTGTATGTAATGGTATCTATGTATATATATGAGAGTATGTTTATTACTGAATTAACCTTCAGAATATTTATTTTGTATTATTCTATTAACTATATTGTACGCAACATTTACTGCCCACTCCAAATTTAATTTTTTGTCTATCCTAAGGTTGCCTGGCAGAAATTGCTCACAGCAATAAGGCCGCCCATTGTACTATAATAATTGTAAGGTTTTTTTTTCATGTATCTTTTTCTTTTGTGTACAATAAAGTATATATAAATAAATAAATTATTAAACAACGTGCGTAGATATTATAACTTGCTTCGATAATTTTTAAGTATTTTCAAAAGATATTGAATGCTAAATAGCTGAATTAATTTTAGCTTGAAAGGTTTTCTAAAAACATCATTGGGAACAATATACGCACACGCTTTGCCTTGTTGAGTTGTTACATTTTTAACATTATTCGCGACGGAGTGGACAACACAAAATACGAAAAATATGTATCTAGTACAGTTAAATCGCGGGCTACTTGGCGTTAGTAATAATTGATGAGTTCCATTGTCCATTTAAAAAAAAAGAATATAACAAATCTGACTATTGAGTGATGTCTATTTTTTTGAAGTCGTTTTCTTATGGTGTAGGAGGCTGAAGAGCAAACGTGTCTCATCTGGTGCTATGTGACCAGAACCGGGCATGAACACCTGCAGCACCTGATAGTGTCACAGTTGCGTTGCCGGCACTTAAGATTTGATTGGGGTGAGAAAATGTTTAGGCTTCCCTCCTGCCTTTAATGAATAGGTCAGTTATAGATAGTCCTTCTCCAGGTCTCCATTTAGGTTGCCTGGAAAAGATCGCTTGTAGCAATAAGGCCGCCGATTGTACATCTGTCAATTTGTCGCTTATATAACGAATATGTATCTTCCTTTTGTATACAATAAAGTTTATTTATATCTGTATTTCTTAAATAAAGTTTAAAGTTTGTTTTTAATAAAACTATAGCGAAACTATAATACGTTTACCGGATATGGGGGAACCGATATCGTATCAAATTCATGTACGATGCAAAGAGCGCTGTCGATAGAACGAGCAAAGGAAATGGAATCGCTTCGAATCGCTTATAAAATATTCTAAGTATTGAAGGTAGGTACTTCGTAGAACTAGAGCAATCGTAAGTATCGTCTCCGTGGTCTGGAAGTGGAGCACCTCGCTCGTTTCTGAGGAATACTAAAACTGGGATATGGGCCAAACAAGCAGACGTGTCACCTGATGGTAAGTAACTAACACCGTCCATGGACATCTGCAATACAGACAGTGCTACAAGAGTTAAAATTGCGTTATTGCTCTTTAAAATGGGATCGAGTAGGGGCCGAAAATGGGATAGGGGCAGAAGAGGGGAAGGGCTCTGGACATGTCTCTCACCGTGCGACACGAGCAACTTTACGTTGATATTTTGAGAGGTGGTGATATTTCAACATGTAATATTTTACCATGAGCTATAAATAAATATTTTCTACTAAATTAAATGTAATTATTAATTATACATACAAACCAACATGTTCAAACCCTCGAAATGTAAGAAATAAAACACATCAAAATCTGTTGGGTAGTTTCAAAGATCTAAGCATATAAGAGGACAGACAGCGGAAAGCGACTTTATTTGTGTACCTAGTACCTACTACTACAAAATTAAATAGTATTAGAAATTAGTTATTTGAAAATCAATCAGTCCAAATTATGTTCAATATATGACCGCGTTTGAATATTATGTATCTCGTGGAACATAATCAACTAATGGGTACAATTATGTTTGCGTGTAATTGATGTAACACTCGTAATTATTGGATATTAATTACGAGAACAGTAATTATTAGTTTGTTTTTGAACAGATTGACGTGGAATTTCATTGCTTTTATTTATCAGACAAATATGCATCATAAATACAGAAAATGCATCATAAATAAATTGGTTATAAATAAATATGTAGCTTGTGTTAGATTTTACTGTCGCAATTCGGATTATTTCCGTTCGAATTTGACAGACATGACATTTGTCACCATAAGAATCTAGCAGTGAAGTAGGAAACTTGTAGAAATGGCATGTAAGATAAACATGTACACTTATTTTGATACCCAAAACAGCATAGCAATAAAAATATACTTACTCACTATTAAAGTATTAATTCTACAAATAATTAATATGTACTCAAAAATAATTCAAATTAAATTACCCAAAAACGTTTCTCTCTATAGATAAAAATCCTGTGGGCAGCACTAAAACCGACATTTCATGCGGCCAGTTGACGTCATAGTGGCTTAAATTTTATCATTTATGATGACATGCCATTTTCATAGTTATCCTACTTCATTGCCGTTACTTGCCGTAAGTACATAGCAAATACATTCGTACAGTTTATATACGCTCGCATCTCACGTGACCCATGACATGAGTTGACATAATCCAACACACACATACGCATGTTAGTGATTGATGAGAACACTTACCTGTTGTTGCCAATATTATCCATATCTACCAACAAACTAGTAGTTGTTACTTTTAATTTGTATCATGAGATTATGTTGTAGATGACGTAAATGACTTCATTTCATAAGTATAAAATGTAAAGATTAATAAATTACAATTCCATGATTTAGGTCTTTAGAGAAAGATTAATCAAAATTTGCGTTTTATTTTAGTGATGACCTGATGATGACCTGTATGGAATATATATGAGCGGGGATTATCCAATACAGTTTATCATGCGAGCAATAATGTCAAAAAGAGCAAAATGGCTCCACAACATTGTCAAAAACTGCGAGTGAAATAACAAACTAATAGGACAAATGAGAAGGCATTTGGAAGCTGTGTGGCGCCGGCTTAGAATACCGCCACCCCATCTCTTCCCGTGGGTGTCGTAAAAGGCGACTAAGGGAAAAGCTAGAAGAATGGGCAGCAGCATTCTCTCTGAAGAAAATACAGCCTACTGCGATCGCCAACCCGCCTGCCAAGCGTGGCGATTATGGCAATAACCCCCCATGATTGAGCGGACCGGCAGTTGTGGCGCTCTATGGGAGAGGCCTATGTCCAGCAGTGGACCTAAAAAAAAGGCTAATGATGATGATGAATGATTAAAGTGAACTTAATAAGAAAATGTCTCATAAGTTTAAGACCACAAAGTGGTCTCAGTGGCAATACGAAAGCTATTGGCTAAGCATTTTCATTTGTTATTTTTTAGTGGAGATCTCAACATTTTGTACCTCATCTTTGAATGTATTGCTGTCTATAAAAACTAGATATAAGCATTATTTTCTATTCTATTTGAAGATTTTATCGATAATAAAATAACCCTTGTCAATGTTTTATAGAAGTCAGCATTAATATTATTATGCTTTATCTCCTCCAAAATTAGATCTTTTCCTATTTAGAATAGTATACTTATTAACAACATCACGAAAAAAAAAATCTTACATAATGGTAAAGACACTTTTGTATACATAGAACTTGGAACGAGACGGTCCTTAATTTTGTCTTTGTCTGAATGTGTCATCATATAATTTAGAAATACCTGTTTTATAGACAAATAAAATCACTATATAATTCTAATGTACCGATTGTAAACATAATCATACGTCATTTATACGAATAACTAATTAGACACAAATAAATAATTGGACTACTTTCTAAAAAGAAAAATGACCTAGGTATATCTCGTTAATAATAAAACTAACAATTTGCATTAATCGTGAAGCCAACAGTTGGTTGTTACACCCTAATTAAAATTCAAATTTGGAATATCGACGACAGGAGCACTGTTTTTTTTTTGTGCGAGCTTCTACTCTAGCGTTGGAAAGCGGCAAACGGCGCGGCGCACGTCAGTCGACTCCGAGCAGTTGAGCTTGCTTGTTCGTATTGCTTTAGCGTTTCAACGTGACTTGCGCGCTCTATTTAGAATTACGTCGTTCGTAAAATTTAAGATACACATATGGATTTCAGTGTTATAAACATTGAGTGAAGTTTTGGTTCACGAGTAGACCATTTTTTTTTAGTTTTGTGTGTGATTCATAATGTTTTAATGTTACAGAGAATAATGTGAAATTTAGATTTATTAGTATGTGAATGTGGTTGCCGTTTATGAAAAATAACCAGGAATTTAACAGTAGATTTTAACAGGTTAGTTTCTTTAATAATATTAATAGATTGATATGTGTGAGACTTGTATAACTTGTCTAACTAGACACTGATCATGAAATTGCCTATCGCCGTGCGACTGCCCGATAACATAGGATAGCTTACTAAGTGTTAGTGTACATAAACCTGTCCTGTTTACACAATATTTTGAGGAAATACTTATTGAATCTTTGTAAATACATGAATGCAATATTCTTTATTTCTTAAATCAGAAATTTTAAGTTCAAAAATAAAAACAAATGAACGAGCGGAAATTTAAAATAGTTATAACCTAAAATCTAATATCTGCCGTTGGATTTAAAATAACTGTCAATTTTGAATTTATCCATTGTGGATAAGATTGATAGGATGCGATAGGGTGTATACTTAAAAAAATGGATAATCTAATCTTAGATCCGCTTTAATAATGGACTAGAAAACCATAAAATAGGTATTATTGTTTGAAACAACCTAAAAATATTCGTGATAAATTGAGTCGAATTTTATCTCCATCAATTCTCCTAAATCATCCATTTCTTCATCCATGTCATGGCATTATCCGTTATCATTTGGAAATAATAATGTTCTTATAGATTTAAGTTCGAGAGATATATTAAAATTTAATAGCAATCAGAGCTTTAAAAATGGAATACACTTTTCATTTCAATGAAATGAAATGGATTCCTAATGATGACCTGAAATTCTTAATCTATATCTAATATATCTAATACCTGCCTATGCAGGTATCTAGGCATATAATATATGGTGTCTTTTGTGTCTAAGTAGGCATTAGGTTGTATTTAGAAAAGTTCCCTACACACATTCAGGTATTTGTAGAGACATCGTTTCTACTATTAGATATAGACAAGTCCCAACTAATAATTTGTTGGAATGATAAAGAGAACATAACTCCACTCCTTTTTCTACCCGAAGTTGTAGGCAGCGGCTGTTAAGCCTCGTATGGCCGTTACGTTTACGTCCCGAATGGAATAGGTGGCGAACCTATAGCCATAAAGAGCACAAAGTTTTTAATCTTCGATATATAGGTATTTATCACAATTAACTTCCGAAAAAAATTTCGAAAAGTCATTGGTGTAAGCCAGGATTCGAATCCACGGCTTCTTGATTCAGAAGCGTGGTTCTCGACCACAGGACTCCCGATTATAGAAAAAATAGTGCAATAGTTTAATATTTAAAATAAGATTATTACTAATCAGATATTATGGTTTCAATACAATACATACAGACGTAACTTCACGCCAATTCCCTTGCGGGGTAGGAAGACAGAACGGAGCGCCATAAGGCACGATACTTACACATCTCACTCGCTTTGTTGACTTTCATAATAACTCTTTTCATGCACGCGCGTCGATTTTTTTACATCACCTTCCTCCAGAACACTTTCTATTTGGTCATGGAACGTGTGTCTTGGCCATCCCCGACTCCTACATCCATCTGCTTTTGCATTGTATATATCTGCTTAGACAATCTTGCACCATTAATTTCTACATGTCGAAACCATTGGATCATGCCCTTTCTTACAATACAATATAAATACATACTATATATATACCAATTTACGTTATAGTAAGCGGTAGGCAGCGCGGTTCATCGCTTCAGTCTATTTCAGGCGATATGTTTAGATAAGCTTTGATCTTCCGAACAGAAACCGAATAATTATATCTGCTTAGTGACTAGAAAAAGGGTACTTGTGGCGAAATGGCGACCACGAATTTCGATCAACTCATCCACCCTATGGTTTACTGATGAGCGGTTTGATCATCACAATATCACACCTGCTCATCTAGACTGCTATATTAACGAAATTATGTTTTAAATAATTTTTGGCGGTATGCCTATAGGTTCGGCACCTATTCCATTTGGGACGTAAACATAACGGCGAGACGAGGCTTAACAGCCGCTGCCTACACCTTCGGGTAACAAAAGGCGTGAAGTTATGTTATATTATGTTAAAATAAAAAGGAAAATCTTAAACTTTATTTATATCATTGAAAGTTTTGATAGTTTTGTAGATAGATAGTGAACTAAACACCCATCTTTACCTAGTAAAGTTGTGTGTGGGCGTTATTTTAGCACGAATTGAAAATCTACGATAATTCTTTTGTAATAAGGATTACATCGATACTACTTATTATGAATAGTTTGTTTATTAGTTTGTACGTAGTTGTAGTATTTGTATTAAATTTCCGACGTAACGATTCGGCGAGTCGAGGAGGGTTAACAACCGGTGTCTGCACCTTCGGATAGAGAATGGCGTGAAGTTATTTTATGTATTAATGTGGCATAAAAATCATGATCATCATCATTAGCCTGTTGCCGTCAACTGCTGGACATAGGCCTCTCCCAATTTGCGCCACAACATCCGATGCTCTGCCATGCGCATCCAGTCTTTTACAGCAGCCTTTCCAAGCTGTACAAACCCTCCCAAGAAAAAAGCGAATAAAAATCATTTTGCATTAAAATGGGTAATTAATTACCCCACTTATTGAATAGGGCTTTTGGCTGAATAGCATTATGCTATTATCCGAAATGTGAATTATAGCGGGACAAAAAGGTTTCCGAAAAGTCACTGGGTTTGTCTGTATTGAAACCCGAGGCCTTTTAAATCATGGACTTATAATATACGAAATCACATGTATACATACATTACATATTTAGCAACATCTACATATTGAACTGCTTAAAATGTTGCGCTTAGCGCTACAAATACTTAGCAATAAATAAGAAAACTAGCTGACCCGCTTTCGCCGTAGCGAGCAGTTTTTGTCCGTCATAATATTTTATTTTAATTACATACATATATATAAACATAACATAACTTCACGCCTTTTGTTACCCGAAGGTGTAGGCAGCGGCTGTTAAGCCTCGTCTCGCCAGTCGCCGTTATGTTTACGTCCCAAATGAAATAGGTGGCGAACCTATTGCCATACCGGTCACAAAGATTTCAGTCATCGGTATTTATCACACATAACCTCCGAAAACAATATCGAAAAGTCATTGGTGTGAGCCAGTGTCAGGAATCGAACCCGAACCTCTGGTTCAGAAGCCGTGTACTCGGCCACTAGGCCACCGAGACTAATCACACTTCTTTTAATTAAATCTTTCATATTTAGACTTTTATTTATTAAATAAACTTTCCTCCCAAATTACTTCATCTCTTACTGAAAACTGCATTATATTCCGTTGCGTTATTTAAAAAACCTAAACAAACACACAAACAAGTATGCCACCACATTGTTTTTAATACATACTATGTAATGATAATAAAATTAGTACGTTTTTGTATTAAAAAACAAGATATAATCGCCTATATATCTACTAGTATAGAGATTAAAATTCTTTTCAACAATTACCTACAATATGTGTATTTTGATGAATGGCGCTTGGTATCTTCTGTACTGCCCACTGCCATGTTAATACTCAGTATAAACCAATCATAATAAGCAACTACATTTTTAAATATAAATTTATACATTATACCTACCATGTGAAGATAATGGAGGCCTTTTAATAAGTATCTTTATAAACGTGAGAAAGAGATGGCAGTATGTCAGTCTCTATCGCACTCAAGGTCGAAAATAAGCTCGCCGTCACTAGTTATCAACATCGTATACAGGACTTGGCGTCGAAAATAATTAAAGTTTTACCTACTTATATAACGTTGCTTCAAATTGTGTTAAGGAACTTTGGAACTTGTCTATGGTGAGATATATTCTGGACTATGCCGGTGGAAACGGATTATTAAATATTAAAAAATGCAAACTTTGAAAATGACATGCATTTTGTTGGCGTATTAAAATGTTAAGTCTCGGTGGCCCAGTGGTCGAGCACACGGCTTTTGATCCAGAGGTCCTGGTTCGATTCCCGACACTGGCTCACACCAATGACTTTTCGAAATTGTTTTCGGAAGTTATGTGTGATAAATATCGATGACTGACAACTTTATGCCCGGTATGGCAATAGGTTCGCCACCTATTTCATTTGGGACGTAAACATAACGGCGAGACGAGGCTTAACAGCCGCTGCCTACACCTTCGGGTAACAAAAGGCGTGAAGTTATGTTATGTTATGTTAGTGCAGCAGGACAAAATTCAATGTTTCAGATCACGTGATTATAACAAAGGAAACTTCTAGACAATATTTGTGTGTAAGTCAAAGTCAAATTGAATCCTGGATGGACATCAATGACTTTTCGGAAGTTTGTAATAGCTATCAATGACTGAGAACATCGTGCCTAGTGTATGACAATAGATTTCTGGAAAGAGCTAGAAACGGCTTGAGTCTCTTGCCAGTTCTTCTCAAGAAGCCTCGACGCCGGAACTGGCACTTAGATTCGCTTCACATTCAAGACACTGTGATGAAAGGGAATGTAAGCTCCGTGAATTTTAGCTAGTAGTTTTATGTGACGATTCTAAGTACTTTGTAAAGTCTATGGAATAAAGATATTTTGAATTTGAATTTGAAATAGAACGTGTTCCGGAGGAAGGTGATGTTAGGAGCCTCAAAAATCGACGCGCGTGCATGAAGAGTTATGAAAGTCAACGAAGCGAGTGAGGCGTGTAAGAATCGTGCCTTATGGCGCTCTGTTCTCTCTGTCTACCACGCAAGGGATTTGGCGTGAAGTTATGTATGTATGTATGTATAATAGCAATTTCTAGAGAATATATGTGTGAATATAGGGTAATCAACAAACGCGTGTTTATTGTATAGGCAGTACTCCTTCGTAATTGAGGCGTTACAATCGTTCTTGTGTGTGTCCCTAATTAATAACTGACTCACTACAATGGATGTCAATTATTATTTGTCTTCGCTATTGTTCAAATTTTGGATGATACAATGATAAATATAGAATGTGTATTATGAAATATCTACTTATAACTTCACGCCTCTTGCAATCTGAAGGTGTAAACTACGGCCGTTAAGTCTGAACTCCTCAAATTTTTATGTCCAAATTCGTATAGGCGGTGGACCCTATTGTCATCCATAAGGCACATTGTTGTCATATATTTACCACACTAAATAATTAATTGATACGAGCTCGAATTCGATCCTACGACTTCTTAACTCAGAAGCGAAGTGCTTGACTGCCACAACACCGAGATGACTTACGAAATATCAGCTGATAAATTACTATAAATAAATTAACAGTGGTGGAGGCAAGCTATTCACTGTATGAATCGGCCGGCTCGACCAGTGAAATACCATCACCTCTCAAAAGATCCACCTAAAGTGGCTCATGCCGAGTTTTGTTCGGTGAGTGAGGTAAGAGGCCCATAGGCCTAACCCCCTTCCCTATCCTTTTCCTTTCCTACTCCCTTAAAGGTTGGCAATGCAACTGTAACACTATATGTGTTGGTGGTGGTGGTGCCCATGGCCCGCGCTGGTCACTTACCATCAGGTGACACGCGTTTGTACTCCTATCCTATAAAAATATGCCAATTCCTTTGGCTACTGAGTGCGTGATGTACGAGTAATAAAATTGGTCCGCATAAATTGGGGTCCCTTTTAGCCGTGGTCGTGTTCAGGTCATATATTGAAATAGCCTCGACGCGAGATTCAATAACATTCCGTTTTTGCTGTGCATTCACATTTTTACTGTGTGTGACAGATTCTGTTATGAAATATCTCTGAGTTCCATACGTTCCTGTGGACCTCTGAATAATACTGATTTCTCGGAGTAGGTGGATTGAGTGTAACTTATATGTATACACGTATCATGAGGTATTTTAAAGCTTTTTTCTTGTGGAGAAAACAAGAAGGTATAGGGAGAGGGCGTGGAGTCTTCTCCACGCTCTCTCCCCATACTCTCATACCTCTTCGAGAGCCTCCGGATACTTCGCTCATCGAACGCAACATGAGTCACTTTACGTATATATATATATATCTTTTTAAAGTAGTTGTAGTATTTTCCCGGTCAAATTGTCACATTCTTACAGCAAAGTACGTTTTCTGATAGCCTGCACAGTACAGGTCTGTAGTCTTTGCACTAGCTTCTTAAGTAACTTGTTAAGAGAAACGAAGGAAGAGGGTTCAGAGATGGTCAAAGGAGGACAAGGCTTGATGGATAACCCAAATCTCCGCTTTTAATAGTTGAAAGGTGTGGTGAAAAAAAGTTAATCTTAAATACTACCGCAAATTTCTTAAAAGGTAGCATGATTCGTGTATTGCGATGTTTAGTGACAATTGGTACTAGTAGTTGCAACAGTCTCGGTGGTCCAGTGGTCGAGCACCCCGCTTCTGAATCAAGGGTAGCGGGTTCGAATCCTGACTCACACAAATGACTTTTCAAAATTAATTTCGAAAGTTATGTGTGATAAATATCGATGAGTGAAAACTTTGTGCTCGGTATCGGCAATAGGTTCGTCACCTATTCTATTTAGGACGTAAATATAACGGCGAGTCGAGGCTTAACAGCCACTGCCTACATCTTCGGGTGGAAAAAAGCGCGAAGTTAGGTATGTTAGTACTTGCCCGCACTTTTCTAATGATTAAATTTATAGATATACTAGCTGACCCGGCAAACTTTGTTCCGCATCAAAAGTAATAAATGAGTAAATTTTGAATATCATGAGGTTCAATTTGTGCTATTTATCGGCTTTAACTGCTGTCCCGGTATGTTAATACTGCAATATCTTCAAAAGTATGAGAGGTAGGGGAGGGATGGGCAGTTGGGAGACATGGGCACTTTTATTCTGATTGGACCATAATTTTTAGTTTTTTCTTGATTGGTTACTTTTCTTTACTGACTGGAAACACTGTTAATAGCGTATATGTAATTTCTGTCAATGGTCAAACACAGACACGTTGAAAGATTATGGGCTAGTAAAAGTAAATATTTTGTTGTCGTTTCGGATCGTAATAAAGATAAAACTAATGAAGGGTATGTGTATTTAAGCCTAAATACGAAGATTAAAAAAATACCGGTAACCTATGTTAAAAATGTACATAGAGGGAGCAATGGGCATTTGGATGATGGAGAGGTTTGGGCATGCCCAATGCTCCCTCTTACTATGTTCAGTATAGGAGGATTTTTAACAATTGGTTTATTTTTAGTTAACATAACATAACTTCACGCCATTTTTACCCGAAGGTGTAGGCAGCGGCTGTTAAGCTTCGCCTCGCCGTTATGTTTACGTTCCAAATGAAATAGGATAGGTGGCGAACCTATTGCCATACCGGGCACAAAGTTGTCAGTCATCGATATTTATCATCACAAATAACTTCCGAAAATTTCAAAAAGTCACTGGTGTGAGCCAGGATTTGAACCCACAAGACTCAGGACTGTTTTAATTAGACTCAAAAATTTAGTAAAAATTCACAAATAAAGGTTTGCGACGGGAAAATCATAAAGATTTAATATTACCAGCCACAGAAGAGGTATGAAAAATTGGCAATAAAAGTTGATTATCTATAAAATCAGATTTTTTATGCAATAAATAGTAAAAAGTGCTCGTCCCTCCCCTACCTCCCCTATTCGTTTAAAGTCCATGCTGTAAAGGGCCAGGAACATCTATGTTACATGCATAATCTATTTAAGACACTTAATTGGATGAAAATTAATGCTGTAATGTTTAAAATCGCTTCGTAAATAAGCCATTATTTCTAGTAAAAAGTAAAAAAATAAAAATGGTTATTGTGTGTTATTCCTAAGAGATAGACATATGCCCTCGCGGACTTCTGAAGGTGTTTAAAATTGTAGAACATTGTTTCGATTTATCACTTAGGGTCCAGCCAGAGCGTTTGCAATTAAAATTCTAAAACTCGTAAATTATCATTTTTTCTTTACAACATCATATATGAATTATAGATCAAAACCACCCCGTTAACACCATCTAACTATTACAAAAAACCACATCAAAATCCGTTCCATAATTTTCAAGATACATATAAGCATATAAGGGGACAGACAGCGGAAAGTGACTTTGTTTTATACTATGTAATGAATCTTTAGATCTATGGATCTAAATATGTCGATTAATATTTGAAATATAAACAAACAATGGTTTTCAAATAAAAATCAACACATTTTCTAAGAAGGCTAATTTCCAGTTCGTCGGGTATTAATATATTATTAATATCGGGTATCAATAATAATATGATATTTTCTGTTATAAATAATTCGATCATTTCTATAGGTATAAATCACTTACAATTCCATTTTGGGGTTAAATATATTATTCGGCCGTCTACGATGTTGTCTTAATAGAACTACTATGAAAATTGTTTGATTTTGTTTTGAAATTCAAATTAACAAGTCCACAAAGATTTCTTATTGTTCAATAACTTTCCTGTGTTATTATTGCTTTCTTAATTTACGTTTTCACTAACTAGAGTTAGATAGTACTATAAATAAGGTAGCATTTGAAAAATAAGTCTAATTATATAGTATGCACGAGTCCCTATTGCTCAAAGTAATCTCTAAATAAAAACTCTACCTACAGGAAAACACAAATAAAAAAGCTAATAAACGAATGAATCCTAAATCGAATCTACGCATTGGCCGCTGCCTCTGCCTCCACCTTCAGTTAGTGAAGTTACTTGTACATACAAATCTAATAAATCGATATCATATCATAAGTAAATCGGCTTTTCACCGAGAAAAATATAATATTATATATATATTTTCTTAGTGCCGTGAAGGTAACGTGATAACACGTGTCCCAGAAACAGAAGCCATAAAATCATTCCGGGAGTGATATTTTTCTTATACAATATTACTTGGTTATTTTTTATCAGTCCAGAACAGGTATTATAACACTAAGAAAGTGTATGTGAGAAGATATAAAATGCGTTCAATGTTAACACAATACGCAGTAGTTTAATAATGCTCTATAAAGTGAAATCAATTTGTTTATGGGAGACGGGGTGGGGTCGCCTGGTGGTAAGAGTCTACCGCCGCCCATAGACATCATCAACATGACGGTGATAGTTGGGTTGCTGATCTTTAATATCGAATAAGGAGAGGGATGGGCAAAAATAAGTTAGGTTTCTCACAGAACGGATCGTGGCATAAGGTACTATAAGTCGATTTTCTGAGAGTAGGTATTTCACCGGCCCTGTTCTCGTCGTTCAGCGAATTGACAATGTTTTTTTTTTAACCGACTTCGAAAAAAGGAGGAGGTTCTCAATTCGTCTGTATGTATAATTTTTTTTTTTAGTATATCACCGATATTTTCGTCAATTATGGACCGATTTCAAAAATTTTTTTTTCGTTGTAGAGTGTTTACTTTCGAGATAGTCCCATTTTCAGCAGGTCAGGATCTGATGATGGGAACCAGGAGAAATCGATGGCATCCACCAAAAGTTGTAGGCGAGTATGGTGTTTTTATTAGGTAATAGTGATCTCTTAGGGATATTTTTTATGGTGCCAACATTTGATGCTATTGTGCTGATGAAGAAGCCACAAAACTCCTCAACGGTTAGGAGTTTGAAGACAGCACTGCAATTGGTCGATAGAAACTACTTGGTAGTATGTAGGGCTAGCATATTGCTTGTGAAGTATCCTGGAATATACACCTGATACTGCTAAGCTGATGACAAAGCCACAGAACTCCTTAACGGTTAGGAGTTGGGAGACAGTACTGCATTTAGTCGATGGAAACGTGTGTGGACTAACGTGTTGCTTGGGAGGTATGCTTGAATCAACGTCTGATACTGCTGTGGTGATGATGAAGCTACAAAACTCTTATACGGTTAGGAGTTAGGACACAAAAATATAGTTTTATTTTCTGTAATATGTAGTTTCCAGGCTACAATTGGCCTTCATTTGGGCTGTAGTGTTATTGGGTCTACCCTAGATAATTACAAAAATATAAACACTTAGCATGTATTATCATACTCTTTTACTACTCGTACCTATTTATGACAATTATAGCTCCCTAAAAATATCAACCATTTAACAAATGGACTTGTAATTAGTGAAAATATATTTACTAAACTGAAAGCCATGTTAATGAACTAACTTCTATTGAAGTTTACAACTCATTAATATCACTAAAACTCGTAAAAAAAATTACTTTAAAAAAAAGTTAAACCGACTTCTAGAAACATAAACCACACAATCTATAAGTATATGAAAACAGTACCTCTATAACCAAAAAGGGAAAAATAACGTAACTCATTTGTAGAGGTAGGGTAGGATTATAGAGGTACTGTTTTCATATACTTATAGATTGTGTGGGTTACGTTTCTAGAAGTCGGGTTAACTTTATTTTAAAGTAATTTTTTTTACATTAATGTACTGACCAAATGTTGAAACAACTTTTTGGAATCGAAACAAATGTTTTGATTCCAAAAAGTTTAGCAGCAGAGTGCTTTTAGTCTGAGCAAATATCTTACGTTACTTATGACTCATTTCAAGTTTAGTGTTAGTTTTAAACCAAAAATTATTTACATGTTATTCGAGGAAATTAAACTATATTTGTTTATATTACGTAAATTAGGTATTCAAAATTGTAAACTGTTTTTTGTAAACTTTTGATTTAGTTACATATGCCTGGGCCAAAATATATATTTATATATTTTTTGGACTTCTGCTTTTTCTGCTTTATCTACCGAACGTATTACAATAAAAAACGCCCACCACGGATGGATAAATGCTTACAGAGTGCCACCTCTTGCCATCACCTTTTGTTTCTAAAGGTTAAGCCTTTTTGTGGAGGGTTCATTTCCTAAATTTCATAACCACTGTAACTTCACGCTGATGATGTAGTGGTGGCCAGGACATCTCGACTCGCTATATTAATTTTTTAGTCCTCATAATATTAAGTGCATGGGACATTATTGCTCGACACGCTATATCATTTTTTAGTCTTCATAATATAAGTGCATAAATTAAAAAAAATATACATTAATGAAAAATATAGCAAAAACCACACAAATTCTGAATATAAAATGATTCAGCAAAACCGAACGAATGAAAAGAGCAAAATGACTGAACGAAAGATCGCCTCTTATTATATTCCGTCCATTGGCAAGTCGGAACTCATAAGCCATGAAAACTGCCAACTAACGTTACGCCCGTAGTTCTTGTAAGTATTTTAAATATTCAATGACATTTTGCTAACGTATTTATCTCTGCAAGTGTACTTAGTGCGTTGAGACGAGGCAGAAAGAAGCAAGCCGGGCTTAAAAAAATACTTTGCATGAATACAAAAGTTGTTGGTTATAAAATTTTAGTTGAAGTTTGGCACTTTAACTTCTGACTTCATTAATGTGACGTCGTTATTCTGATCCTCATGATAATTATCTCATACTAGTTTCTGCCAGCAGCTTCCTTTGTAAAACATAAACGAAACTTGAATGGGCTGGCTCGACCGGCGAAATATCACCTCAGAATATCGGCGTGAAGTGTCTCGTGCCTCTTTTGTTCGGTGAGAGAGGTGTCCGGAGGCTGATCCCCTTTCCCCCCTACTCCCTTAAAGGACGGCAACGCACCACGGTGTTAATGGGCGGTGAGTAATTACTTACCATCAGGTGACCCACTTGCTTGTTTGCCCTCCTACTATCCCATAAAAAATAAATAAATTACTTATCGATACACTTTAAGTTTACGTGTTGCTATTCATATTAATTTCTATTCCAAAAAGCATTTTATGTCGACGTTTTAAATGGACGTAAAGTGGCTAATGCCGCGTTTCTTATTGTGAGAGAAGTATTCGAAAACCCACCCCCCTTTCTTTCTTACTCCTGACTCCTATCTATCTTAAAGAGTGTCAACGGTTTCCATGGGCCCTCTATTCTATAAAAAAATTATTCCCGGCAAAATTCTGGCACAAAACAGTCAATGTAATAAAAAAAAAATAAAGACTATTTCATCAGTTTTCCATGGTGATACAAAACTCGGTCAGTTCTATAGGGAAATTCTTAGAACTGACATATATTACATAACTAAACCAATTAAACGAACCCGAAGTAACATTTCCTCTGATGCAAGTAACAAATGCAACTGTCCGTTTGTTTGAGTGACACGTGTTTTTATAAATTGACACAAATTGAGTTCGCATTCTGAAACTGTAGCAACGTTTTTGATGTAATTTTTTTTTAAATCGTTTTGTTGTATATTCACTTACGTTGTGAATTTAGCAATATTATGAAACAGTACATAACATAACTTCACGCCCTTTTCTACCGGAAGTTGTAGCCAGCGGCTGTTAAGCCTCGTCTCGCCATTATGTTTATTTACGTCCCAAATATGGCGAACCTATATTTTATTAGTTATAAGATAGTAGTTATTCGTTTTTTAATGTTTTAATTGAGTAAGAGCATGAAGGGAGTAAGTGCAGAGACGAGAGATAAAAGTGAGACAAGAGCATTAAAATAAAGAATTAATTACGAGTAGGTACATATGATTGACTTTAAAACTTTTTCTTAAAGAGGTTTGTTTTTGCTTTTTTATCCAAATACATATTAAACATTTGAATCACTAACAATAAAATAATCAAACTCAACAAAAAAAAAAACGAGGTTAAACTATTAGATAATCTCAAAAAATAATCTCCCAAGTTCTGTTTAATATTATACGCAAATATTTGCTACACCAAGATACAGGTTACGTATCAAAACATCTGCCTCCCGTTTCCTGTCATTATCTAAGATATCATTAGCGTAACCCGTCACACGAATGTGCACCTTAATACCCAGAACGCAACGCTGTAAATAGGTATGTTCGCCACTGTGTTTATATTACATGCGAACGCGTTTTATGTTGATTTTGAAAATAAAGCCTCGATTGTGGTATTTTTTTAAATTAAAAAATCGTTTCCATGTTCATTTAGAAATCGTACACTTATTCTTAATTCATATTCTTATATTATGGTGCCAGTTAATTGTTAATTAACAATTACGAGCGGGGCTGATTGTTATAATTCTAAAATTTGCATCCTTTATTTTAAATTAAATGTTACCTCGATCATTATTATTCTTTTCTATTATTAACTCTTATTATCTACAGCTTAGATACTACAACTTTAGACTTGCATCCAACTACTCTTGGATGTTGTTCCTAGTTTTAGGCATAAAAAGGTCTTGTATTCCAAACTCCAGACCGAGATCCTATTTATGTTTTATTTTTTCAATTAAACATTCACACATATTTTATAAGTTAGCTTGTAATTTTACAGTGCTTAAAATGTGGAATATAATGTGTAATTTTACTTTTCAAATGTATACACCGTCGTTTTCCTCTTACATCATATATATATCCTTTTTAACATTCTCATAAAATTACTATATACATTGTTATTATACACCCTTTTCCATCATTGTAGTGAAGTACCACGCCCTAAACCAATTATATGATCAAATATGCTTTTATCACTGAAACAAGTCGCTCGTTGCTTTCGTAATGTGCTTTTATGCTTAAAGCATATCATCGTTTAATGCTTAATAGTTTAATATTATTATTATATTTCAGATTAATTGCATTGTTTTATTAGTTCATTTTTAAAATGTGACGCACTGTTTACCTTTTACTTTCCACTACCATCACTTATGATATTTTTAATAAACACATTTCATTTGTAAATCTTGTTGTAAACAAGTATGTGCTTTTTATGTTTAACCCATAATTACAAGTCGTTTCTAAATAGCGTGCTTGAGTCTTCTGAACCATTATTTTATTGACAAGATGATGGGATAAGAGTCAAGCGCTACATTATTGGAACCATATGTAATAATATTAGTTTTAACCACATTTCAAGGATGAATCTCAAGATCACTTGCTGTAAGTACCTACATAGTTATTATTTCTCACGGAGTCATGGTATATAATGATACAGAATATGAACAGAGTAAGTATCGGATTTAAAATATCGGTTTGCTGTAGGTTCAGCAACCCGTTTTGGAATCAGAAGGATTAGACTCGAATTCCAGCTCACATCAATCGTCCATGCCAAATAATTGACTCTCCGCAGTTATTTTCGGAAACTATGTTTATAAATATAACAAAAGTAGTCCTATTACTTTTGTTATATCCTAGTCCTATTACCTATTTAATTTGGGACTTTTGGCAATTCGACAGACATTTGGCAAGTCCAGGTATAATTGCCGCTATCTACTCATTCGGATATAAAGGGATTACGTCTTTTCAGTCAGTTACAAAATATAGGTATGAAAGAATAATGCAATTTATAAAACAGTAGATTTACGGAATACTCACGGTAACGTTCTAATGTATATGTATAATGGTACTCCTTGTCATAATAAGCACTCACTTTGACGTCATGATCTCTTAGACACACAAAGTGATTGAAACAGCCCTACTCATCTTCTTAGCTTTGTTGTCAAGACGATTGGAATATTCGTACTTATGTTTAATCTGAGACGCCATAGAATCATGTCATATAATATTAATATTTACTGCCATTCAAAAAAATATACAACAAAATTAATATTATTATCTTAAAAACCTTTAATATTGCAAGAATTTTGTTATTATTTAGTATTAAAGTAGAGTAAATGCTATATAATTGTCGACTTAATAGCGATAATTATATTTCTATTAAAATCACTTCACGAACATGACTTTCCGCTTCGCTTATGAATGTGTCACACGCATGTTTATACGTTTATTGGTTTTAGTTAGACGTTCGAAGTTCAAATTGCATTCGGCTATTAAAGTTCACGACACTTTACACTTTATTACTTTAATACCAAGGTCTACATTGACGATCATAATGTTGGCTAGTATCGACATTTTATTTTTGCAATATATAAATATGTAGTGTTGGGATTCCTGAGCACCTGTGTACGTTTTATCGATAACAAAGTATGAAATGTCCGCTCTCTGTAATAACCATGCTGAGGTAATATTTATCCGATCCATTTTTATATATTTTAATATGTTATACATATTTATTCGAATAACTTTTTTGTTTATTACTCATATTTATTAATACAAACGTGTTGGACAATATACAGCATCCATGTACTTACACATAAATGCCCGAAATTCTGATCTGATTGTTTTTTTTTATGAATATATTCTAATCCCAAGTACATTTCTATAACTAAAATCATACAGTTCGGTTTTAACATCACGGTTCTGAAGCAAGAAGTCTTGGGTCGGAATCCTGAATCAACAGTTAATTTTCTAGATTCTTTTGGGAAGGCCTAACCACCGCTACCTACAAATGTGACGGGCGTCAAGTATCAAAAACAACTAGACTTTTGAGACATAATAGTTTAAAAATAGCTTAAAATTAAAAAAGCTTTTAAATTGTTCAATTGCTGTGACCACATACTCTATTTTCATGTACCCGTATTGTGCAGCCACTACCCACAATATGTTTGTTGAAATACAAATAAACTATTAGATTCACTTAAATTTTACCACAAATGAATTTTATATACATATATATATATATTTTTTATGTGATAGGAGGGCAAACGAGCAGGCGTGTCACCTGATGGTAAGCAACCAACGCCGCCCATGGACACCAGCAACACATATAGTGTTACTATTGCGTTGCTGACCTTTAAGGGATAGGGGATAGGGAAGGATGGGGAAGGGGGGTGGGCCTCCGGGTACCTCTCTCACCGAGCGAAACGCGGCACGAGCCACTTTACGTCGGTCTTCTGAGAGGTCGTGGTATTTCACCGGTCGAGCCGGCCCATTCATGCAGCGAACTGCTTGGCTCTACCACTGTTAATTGAAAACTTCATTTTAAATTTTTGTAAGTTTGGCGTTTTATTCACTAATATTAATTGCTGGCGATATCTAACTCCACTCCATGATAATACAGTCTCTCTTCCGAATAAAAATACAAGAAAAATGTCATCACAATAATCTCATGTCTAAGCTACAGGCCCTACTACCTGTTATTACTCTTTAAAGAAATATAAAAAATACATTTAAAAATTAAGATTTATTTACAAAAATGAACATGTTTACGAATCCCGCTACTACAGTGGTAGAGCCAAGCAGTTCGTTATATGAATGGGCCGGCTCGAAATACGACGACCTCTCAGAAGATCGACGTAAAGTGGCTCATGCTGCATTTAGTTCGGTTAGTATGCTGCATTTAGTAGTACCCGGAGGCCCATTACCCTTCCCCATCCTTTTTCATCTTACTCACTTAAAGGTCGACAACGCATCTGTAACACTATATGTGTTGCAGGTGTCGAAATATATCCAAGGATATCGTGAAGGAAGTAAGGAAGCTGACAGAGACGGCTTATCCTCTCCATATCTCGTTAAATCTAGGCCTCAAACATCAAAGGGAATTCTTCCGACATTCATCTGAACATTTATCGATGTTCAAATAAGTCAGTTAATTTATGAATCTGTTTGTGTTATATCTTAGCTGAGAATAAACTTAAGTAAAAATTAGCTCAAAATACTTAGATTATAAAATTATATACTAATTATAAATTAATTATAAATATTAATAAATTTAAATGAATATTAATGTTTTATGGGTAATGCTCCGATGGTTCGTACATGTAGAAAGGATGGACGACGCCAGATTGGCTAAACAGAGGTACAATGCAAAAGCCGAAGGATGTAGAAGCCGAGGACAGCCACGACACACCTTCCATGACCAAATAGAACGAGTACTGGAGGAAGGCGGTGCCTTAAAATTCCATGAGCGTGTATGAGTTATGAAAGTCAAAGAAACGAGTGAGGCGTGTAAGAATCGGGCCTTACGACGCTTTAGTCTCTCTGCCTACTTCTTTGACTTTGCGTGAAGTTATGTATTAACGTAATGGGGAAGTAGGCAAATGCGCAAGCGGGCTAGCTACCTGATGGTAAGCTACTAGCACCGCCCGTGGCATCTGCAACACCTAGACGCTCACAGTTTTATTGCCAGCTTTCTCCAGTCTATGGCCTTCTTGCTCCATCTACCATCATTATATAGGCACGCTACTCACTGTGAGCGTCTCTATTTGCGGAGTAGAGATCATAAACGTTTATATTTTAGTTAAAAATGAGTAGAAACTTAATATAATCTTGTCGTTGTTATATGAAAAACATTAAGATGGCAATAGGCAATATAAAACCTCGCCTCGGATGGTACTACGCCTCAAAGTCTGAACGTAATCTACAGCTAAGTATATTAACTCATTTATTTTCATTCTCCATTCTCCTATTTAATAGTATGTGTAAATAAAGTGCGGTAAAGCTTTATTTTCTCATACTATTATGTAAGATAAGGGAACATAATAATGATAAACTTAACAAACGTATTGGAGTCAAGACGAGTGTCTACTTTCCCGGATACTGCGCACTTTGTTAAGTTCAATGAAAATGGTTCAAATGTGTTTTTTTAATATTGTTCCTTTTTTGTTTCTACTGGAAAGGACGACAAGAATTCCAAAACAATATTGCTGTGAGCCAGGATTTGAACCCGTGACTTTAAATACCACCATGAATGATTTAATTCAATTTACTAAATTTCTCGTAAACAAAGTCCCCGGCATAGTAAGTAGAATATAATAATTATTTTTATTGTTATTGGTAAAAATAATAATAATTCCTGGTGGTACAGTGGTCGAGCTCTCCGCTTCTGATACTCAGAATTCCGGGTTCACACTAATCATTTCTGGGAATTTTCTTCGGAATTTATGTATGACAAATATAGATTACTGACAACTCAGTGCCTTTAGGCTAGGTTTTCGTTATTTTGGATTATATCAAATGTTTAGTTATTGGGTTTGGCATTTGGTTCGTAAAGTCTCGATAATCCATCCAGGGGTCGAGCACCCTGCTTCTGAATCTAGAGGTCGCGGGTTTGAATCCTCACACTGGCTCACACCAATAACTTTTCGAAGTTCTTTGCGAAATTATGTGGGAAAAATATCGATGACTGAAAACTTTGCGCCCGGTATGGCGATAGGTTCGCCACCTATTCCACTTAGGAAGTAAATAATAATATAACAGCGAGACGAGGCTTAACAGCCACTGCCTACACCTTCGCGTAGAAAAAGGCATGTTATGTTATGTTTATAAAACGGGAGACGTATTTTACGCAATATTAAATACTCTCGAGAGCAATGAATCCGGGTCACTTAAAGAATGTTAAAAATCTCGGAAACTAAAAATGATAGGTTAATGCAATAAATTGTATTTAATAGACAATGTAATACTCCTTAAATGAAAGTAAAAAAAATATGAGTCACCATACATTTTATTAACACAAAATTACATAAAGAAAAAATCTGCTGATCTCTCCTTAAAACAAAAATAGGAAACATGAAATTTTTGAACTTTATTACGATTTTCTTGAATTTTAATACTTCGTATTGCCTCCTCGTGCTTCCATTACTGCGTTTACGCGGTTTGGCATGCTGTACACCAAGTTCCTTATACGATTTTGGGGAATATTCTCCCATTCCTCTGTGAGAGCAATTTGGAGCTCACGAAGCGTGATTGGGGGAGGGTTTCGTTGTTTTACGCATCTGCCTAGCTCGTCCCAAGCATGCTCGATCGGGTTGATATCCGGGCTGCGCGCTGGCCACTCCATACGAGTAATGTTCATCTCTTGAAGGTAGTCATTCACAATCCTACCTGTATGAGGTCGGGCATTGTCATGCATAAATATAGCATCCTCACCTAAATTGACCATAAATGGACCAACGTGATCATTGAGGATTTCTTCCACATATCTTACGCTAGTTAAAGAGCCGTTTTCTATGATCACCAGCTCTGTGCGACTTTCAGAAGAAATTCCGGCCCACACAAGTACAGACCCACCACCGTAGGCTACTTTTTCCTCGATGCATGCTTGCTTGAATCTTTCCCCTGGTCTTCGATACACTCTGTGTCTTCCATCGTGCTTGTAGAGCATAAATTTTGATTCGTCGGAGAACATAACTTTTGACCAATCTTCAATACTCCAATTTACGTGGCTCTGGGCATATCTTAGTCTTGAAATACGATGCCCACGCTCCAGTTTAGGGCCGTTTGCAGGTCTAAGGGGTTTTAAGTTAGATTCAGCAAGCCGACGTCTTACTGTCCATGCACTTGGGTTACTTCCTCCGAGGCGTCGAAACTGATTGGTGAGTTCAGTTCCTGTGAGAAAGCGATTTCGAAGCATGGTGTTCACCAAGTATCGGTCTTCTCGTGCTGTGGTATACCTGGTTCTGCCCGTTCCTGGTCTGCGTAGGTTAGAACCAGTTTCTTCGTAACGTCGGAGAACTCTTTGTACTGTTGACAGCGACACACCAACAGTCCTGGCTGTATCGCGCTGACTCCGGCCGGTTTCCAGCATTGTAAGTATTCTGGTGCATTCTTCAGGCGTAAGCGACATAATTTCAGCTTGAATAATGAATATAGAGCACTATCAACATGGTTTATGTACCCACATAAATGACAGATTACAAACAAAAGCAAAACCAAATGCTGTAATTTCGTAGTTCCATCTTCGAAAGTGGCCCTTTTTCAAATTTGATTTTTTTATGATATAACTTTACAATAACTAAGAAGTTTTAATACCTTCATTTAAGGAGTATTACATTGTCTATTAAATACAATTTATTGCATTAACCTAGCATTTTTAGTTTCCGAGATTTTTAGGATTCTTTAAGTGACCCGGATTCATTGCTCTCGAGTGTACATTGAAATGAGTCAGATGATGCTGCAAGAGATTGCAACATGGTTGAGTGAGTTGTAAATATGTTCACACCTCAATTTAAAACGATCCGATATAGTTATAAATATCTAAATATATAAAATTCTAAATATTATTTTTTAACATCAACTTTTTGATTTTTATTTTCAAAAAGTGGGTGCTCTCTGTATCAATGAAAATAGCCTTTGAACAACTACCATCTTTTTGTTCATCACTCGTGAAAATGATCTCTGTAAAGAGTTCGAAACGTCGGGAAATAAATAAAATAAGTAATAAATAAACGCGATATAATCCTAAAAGTTGTTTTAATGTCATAAATATATTTTTGAAGTCAGCTATAACCTTATAAGTATAAAAATAGTTCCAACACATGGTTCCAACACATTTTCAGTTTTTGTTTTTAATAAATACTTTTTCATAATAAAAGAAACCACTGCAAAATATGGTTTATTCCTTTTGTTAACCTCCAAGAAGCCTTGGACTAAACTAAACAATAAGTAATTCAATTTTCAATTCCAAGTGGTATCATTAACCACTCATCCAATTAAGGCAGACAGAGGTGTTCACTTAATATTCCGCAGTGTTCCCCAGTTCATTAGTTAGAGCCTACAGGGGAGACAGTGTCGTCTTGATGGACTACCATTTGTCACTCCTCTGGGCTAGACTATTTACATATGTTATGACTCGTTTCACAACTGCGATACACTTGGGATTTGCATACTTTGGACGGACATGGATTCTGTATATCATTGTCAGTTCAAAAAAGAACAAAACAGAACGACAGCGTTCTATTTTGTTCTTTTTTTGTAACCAACTTCACACTTGTGTAATCCCAGCGAACTATATCAATTTTGAATTTGTGATTAGATGAGCTGGAAAGATAGGAGATATACAATGCAAAAGCACATTCCATGAAGGTGATGTTGAGCCTCAAAAATCGACGCGCGTGCATGAAAAGCGTTATGAAAGTCAACGAAACGAGTGAAGCGTGTAAGAATCGTGCTTTTTGGCGCTCCGTACTCTCTGCCTACCCCGCAAGGGATTTGGCGTAAAGTTATGTATGTATGAGTTAGAAATATTACGGGGTGAGAACTAAACCCGACGTACGAGTACAGTAGCTAAATTCTTAGAACTTAGTTTTACGTACAGTACGATACGATCAAATATTTTAGATTTTTACAAGTGTAACGTTAAATGAAATTAAGCCGTAATTGACTTTGAAGTCGGTGCGAAATTAACATAATTAGGAAGCAATTAAAATTAATTACATCTTGATGTATATTTAAAATCACTTCATGTTTTTAGAAGGCTTTTCTATTCACTTGTTCGTGTTTAAACTTTTTACTCGACTGCGGCGTAAGGGAAGGAGGGGTATGTTTTTCATGTGTATGTATGTATGTAGGTATTTTAGCCTGGACATTGGTTGTGTGAATTCCTCTCAACTATCAATGTCAGCTTGAACTTCATAATCGTTTCCAATGCCTAGACGAATGCGAATCAGCGAACGATATGAACAACAGATTCGTGGAAGCAATTCACACAGTTGGTACCAAACATTTCCGGAACCAACGAGCCCATAGAACAGAAAAACTATCTCAATATACTCTCAAGCTGTTGGAGGAAAGACGAAAAGTGTCGATGCAGTCTGCAGCTGATTGGTCCGACCTCAGGCTATTAAATAGGCAGATCTCCAAGTGTATTCGACGCGACACTCGCCAATACAATACGGTACGTATAAAAGAGGCCATTAAGCGTAACGAAGGCACTAAGGTGTTTAGAAGGGATCTGTCTATTGGGCAGAGCCAATTGACCAAGCTGATGACCGACGGCGACATTGTCATCTCTTCCAAGGCTGAGATCTTGAGAGAGGTTGAAAAGTTCTATGGGCAACTGTACAAATCTTCACAGATTCCTGTTGTCGGCTTGGCTCAAGATCCCAGATCCAAGCTAACCCGACACTATACTGAGGATTTCCCGGACATCAGTCTGCATGAGATCCGAATGGCTCTTAAACAGCTAAAGAGCGGAAAGGCACCGGGTGATGACGGAATTACTGCCGAGCTACTGAAGGCAGGCGGTGAGCCAATCCTAATAGCCCTTCAGAAGCTTTTCAATTCCGTCGTGCTCGGGGGCGACGTTCCAGAGGCATGGACCAGAAGCGTAGTGGTGCTGTTTTTTAAGAAGGGTGACAGGACCCGCTTAAAGAACTATAGGCCCATTTCGCTTCTGAACCATGTCTACAAGCTGTTCTCCAGAGTCATTACAAATCGACTCTCGTGCAGGCTCGATGACTTCCAGCCTCCCGAACAAGCCGGATTCCGAAGGGGCTTTAGTACCATAGACCACATCCACACTTTACGCCAGATCATAGAGAAGACCGAGGAATACAATCGACCTCTATGCTTGGCATTTGTGGACTATGAGAAAGCCTTCGATTCCGTCGAGACTTGGGCAGTACTACAGTCTCTTCAGCGGTGCCAAATTGACTATCGGTATATCGAAGTGCTGAAGTGCTTGTATAGAAACGCCAGTATGTCAGTTCGAGTCCATGATGGGAGTACACGGGCTATTTCACTGCAGAAGGGTGTCAGACAAGGAGACGTTATATCTCCGAAGCTGTTCACCTCTGCATTGGAAGACGTCTTCAAGCTCCTAGACTGGACCGGGCTAGGCATCAACATCAACGGCGAATACATCACTCACCTTCGATTTGCCGACGATATTGTAGTCATGGCAGAATCGCTGGAGAGTCTTAGTGCAATGCTCGAGGACCTAAACAAGGTATCCCAACAAGTGGGTCTACGAATGAACATGGACAAGACCAAAGTCATGTCCAATAGCCATGTTATTCAAGTACCGGTAACTGTTGGCGATACGATCCTCGAAGTTGTCGATCACTATGTTTACCTAGGACAAACTATTCAACTAGGTAGAGCCAACTTCGAGAAAGAGGTTAACCGACGGATCCAACTCGGCTGGGCAGCGTTCGGGAAGCTTAGGGATATCTTCTCGTCCAAAATACCTCAGTGCCTAAAAACCAAGGTCTATGACCAGTGTGTGTTACCAGCGATGACCTACGGAACAGAGACGTGGTCTTTTAATGCTGGCCTCATCAGGAAACTCAAGGTCGCTCAGCGTGCTATGGAGCGGGCTATGCTCGGCATCTCTCTACGAGATAAAATCCGAAATACGGAGATCCGTAGACGTACGGGAGTAACTGACATAGCCCGTAAAGTTAGCACGCTGAAGTGGAGGTGGGCAGGCCACATCGCTCGAAGAACCGACGATCGATGGGGAAAGAAGGTTCTTGAGTGGCGACCACGGACTGGACTGCGCAGCGTAGGCCGTCCCCCCACTAGGTGGACCGACGACTTAGTCAGAACCGCTGGGACTCATTGGATGCTAGCGGCACAGGACCGGGAGTTATGGCGTGCTAAGGGGGAGGCCTACGTTCAGCAGTGGACAGACCTAGGCTGATGATGATGATGATGATGATCAATGTCACATAAACAAAATTAATTAATTTTATTTTATTTATTTATAGATGATTCGTTGCGTTGCCGGCTTTTAACGGAATAGGATGGGCAAGGAGAGGGAAAGAGGGGCCTTCGGATACCTGTCTCACCGAATGAAACGTAACATGAGTCACTTTACGTGGATATATTGAGATGACTTGGTATTTCAACAGTCTAACCGAACAATAGCAAGACCACTGTTATAATATATTATAGCATATATAATACTATAAAATATTTAAAAGCATAATTATTTATTTGTTGACAGTAAAACAAACATTAATCTATCCAAAAATGACTCCTGTCCATGCCTCGTTATACAATGGATAAGGAAATTTGTATTATACACGTGTGTAGAGGTAATAACGTAACTCCACGAAGGCTTTTACGGACAGCTCAATAAAATGTTTTGTATTGTATTATTAACTTTCAGTTATACAGGAAGACCTTGAGCTATTCAGGAATATACTTTCTTTGTGTAATATACGTACATGTAATTGGATACCTGTGGCTTTCTTGGTTATATTAATTATGTTAATGGTGTGCTAATTAAGTGTCCTTGAGTGTAGAGTGAAACTAGTGACTTGGAACCATTTTATATAAGTATATTTAACAGCAGACCGCGCGAACTTTGTACCGCGGTCTTGTATACTTTAACCACTGAAACTATAATGAAATAAATTGTAAAACCTTCCCCGATAAATGGACTATCCAACATTGAAATAATTTTAAAATTAGATCAAGTAGTTCCTAAGATTAACGCGTTCAATCAAACAAGCTCCTAAGTCATTTAATACCAGTTAGTTCGCCGGCTCAGCTAGTAAGTACCTATGTTAATAAAAAGTTAATGCGACTGTCTAGATATAATTTTTACTGCCTATACCCATCGTTATCAAGAACGTAATGATACAATTACGTTTCACAAAACTCTACTATCAATAATCCATATTAAACCAGTAAACATATAAAATCTCATTTCTAAATCATAAACAAGGTCTATGACGTACAAACGTTTTAAAAGGCAAAATGGCATGGCATTTGTGTTATTTAGCAATCATAAATACGTATCGTATTGAATGTTTACGCGTGTATCTAGCGCGTTTCCTGCATCTCATTTCTCGGAATCCTCTGCTATGATCAACTTTACAAACCTGTATATAAATATATCTATGTTAAATATTTTCTTTCGTTCAAAAACTGGTTGTTTGAACTGCGTGTTTATCTTCGTATTATAATTCTTCTGTGTATGTGTGGACAGTAAAATCTTCTCGAACGGCTGAACCGATTTGAATGATTCTTTCGAGTGTGTTCAAATGAAAGTCTGGTTGTTAGCGCTGCACTCGATATCTAGGTTATAATAAATGTAGCTATGCTGCAAGTAAACTGCCGGGTTTATTTGTTAATATTTTTGGAAAAATAAATGTTATTTTAAAATAAAGAATAGCAATATTTCTTTAATATTTCTTTCATACCTAAATAAATGTTTTTATAGATTACTAGCTGACCCGGCAAACTTTGTTCCGCAACAAAAGTAATAAATAGGTTTTTGGATTTATCAGTTTTTCTTTACTAGTTACTACATTAAACATGAATTATACACAAAAACCACCCGTTTGATACCCTCTATCTATTAAATAAAACGGCATCAAAATTCGTAGCGTAGTTTCAAAGCTATAAGCATATAAGGGGACAACAGCGGAAAGCAACTTTGTTTTTATTTATATTATGTACCGAAGATCTAAATAAAATTTCCCTATCGCAATGTTAGTTACCGTACTCCTCCGAAACGGTTTTACCGGTTTGTACCAAATTTTATATGCGTATTCAGTAAATATCCCCTAAAAATTTTTTTTGTAATATTTCGAAATATTTGTTTTTTTTTTCTTTTTTTTTATAAAACAAGATACTTATATACATACAACGCTAAATTTTCAACCCCCTAAAATCAACCCCTATTATTTAAATATTATTATTTTATATTATTTTTTGGCCAGACAACGTTTGCCGGGTCAGCTAGTATTGTAATAAATTTGAAACTAGCATCGCGGCACACCAGGTCACTCGATAATTTAATTTTCACAATGCCACAGAATTACTACCAATTTGGGAGTGTTCAATATTGGTACAAATTGCAAGATAATACTGATTACCAACCAGTCCTGGGTTCGTTTTGTATTCAATATATTTTATATTTCCATACAATTATAGATGTGTTGATTTTTTGAATAGTGTTTGGAAAATGCACATTTTGATATCAGTAAATAAAAATGTGTGAGATAGAAGGATAAAAAACGAGATGATATTTGAGCTGGCCTGAACTTTTTCAAGTAATAGCATACATAAATAACTTCACGCTAAATCTCTTGCGGGGTAGGTAGAGAGATCAGAGGGCCATAAGGCACGATTCTTACACGCCTCACTCGCTTTATTGACTTTCATTAACTCTTTTCATGTACGCGCGTCGGTTTTTGAGGCTCCTAACATCACTTTCATCCAGGACACGTTCTATTTGATCATGGAATTGGCCGTCCTCGACTCTTTATGTCCATCCGCTTTTGCATTGTATATCTGCTTAGTCAGTCTTACATCATCCATTCTTTCTTCATGTCCGAACCATCGGAGCATGCCCTTTCTTACTTTTACACCGACACTTTCTTTGAATCTTTCTTCCCTACAACCTTTTTTTCGACGCGGTCAGCGAGGGTCACTCCGCAGTTTTTGCGGCAAGTAATAGAAACTTTTTCAAAACATCTAAGTAATTTATTGCTGAAGCTATGTTATTCCAAATCAATAAGTTATGAGCGTAATATTCAATGCATCGAAGTACTATGACCTCAAAAGTTAGATAATATGGAATTTTTTTTTTTAATTAATTCTCAAATAAAATCGCTGTTATCTTACATTTTACACCATAAAGTAACAAAGAGATGGAAATCGATTACGAGTCACATTGAAACATGGCTCTGTATTTATCAAACGATGTTGAGTTATGATGCGTAACGAGTCAAATAAATGTGTATTACATATTACACAGGTGTAGGCAGAGGTGATTATCCTTTCACACGGATTCGCACAAGGGACTTCCGATTAAGAAGTAGGATGATGGATGAATCACTGATCACACCACGACAGACAACTTCTTTCGCTACACACATACCTTAGTGCAGCAATTTCTTTCAATGTTTCTGCCTACTAATCCTAATTTTACATTGGTAGATTTAACAGCCACAGAGTTCGCTGCATAAATGGGCTAGCTCGACCGGTGTAAAACCACCGCCTCTTAAAATCATCAATCATAATCATCATCAATCATCAATCATATCTCAAAACGCGTTTCGTTCGACGAGAAAGGTATCCGGAGGACCATTTCCTCTTCCTCTCAATTCCCTTGCTTCACCTTAAAAGTGGACAGCGCAACTGTAACACTATCTCATCAATCTCTATCAAAAAATATAATACATACGTTAACCTCAAGGAAACACTGCCTTCATTTTGGACATTTAAACGCGCGATAATATCATTCACATACCTGCCTTTCCTCCATCATTTCTCCCTTACATCACTGTCCTTTGCTTCTTCCATCCCAAAATTCTAACTAATTATATAGTTTTTCTTAAAAAGCGTGAAGTTAGTCGCATCAAATACCATTTTATTCAGATTATGTTACAAGAAAGTTAAACGAAAAAAGAAATTAAAAGATAATTGCAATATTAAAAAAAAAACAATAGTCCATAGACTTCCTTACAATTCAGAGCGGACTTTTAATTTGTTTTCAAACGTAATTGGAATTGATAGGTATGTGAATGATATTAACATTCTTTTGGGGTCCGCTTGACAGGGGTGAAAGGGGTTGAGACGAAATAGTACATTACGTGCCAAGGGAGGAAAGTAGGACATTTCAACCCGCGCGATATTGTCACCCGAGCCGAAGGCGAGGGTGACAAAAGCGTGGGTCGAAAAGTCCTGCTATCTTCCCGTGGCGCGTATACTATTTTTCATCATACCAGGACCGAAAGTTTAATGACATTGTATATAAGAAAAACGAATGTAGTTCAAATTATTCATTGAGGGGGTTCGGGGCGAAGCCCCGATGGGGTCCGGGGCGAAGCCCCGGTGGGGGGTCACGAAAAAAAAAAATTGTTCTCAGCATTGACCAACGACTCCAAATTGTTGGGGGTGCCAACTTTTCAAATAAATCTTTGAAGTACACTAATAAAAGGTCTTCATCAATTTTATTAATACGATGCAATTTCTTCCAAGCAATAAATTGATTGTAACAATTTTTATATCGCTGTACCGATTTGGAGGGTGCTAAATTTTGAGTTATTTCCGCAGCTTCCGCAGCAATGTTTCGTCGCACTTCTTCATCTTCAGAGTCGTCACTTGAATAATCCGATGAATTCATTGTCGGGTTTTTTTTTACACAGCTGTATTCACTTATTTTTTATACACAAGTTTTTTTCTATGTATATTTTTGATGTAATTTTTATCAGAATCAGAAAATTTGACTCTTAGATAAATATTATTTTATTTTATTATTATTAAATGATGTTATTGCCGCGCGTATAATAATATGGGCTTGAAATAACAACTGCACGGTTACCATGGTAATAAGTTATTTCAAATAGATAACGGGAAGAAAATTAAAACAAAAATAGACTAAATTTTAAACTGTCACTAATTGTGAGCAGTCTGAAATATGCATCTTTCTTCCCGCAAACAAAAGAAGAAATTCAAACTTTCGGCCTCGGAATGATGAAAATTTAATTTGCGAGGGTGAAATAAATTAATTTTCCAACTTCGATCGCAAGCATTGACGGCTCTATCTTTCGATTCTAGATAATAATATGTATTGTTTTACCGTTAAATTTTGTATTGAGTGACAGGTCTGTTTTGTTTTATCACCTACTTGAATTGTATTTGAATTGCATTACATTTTTTTCCAATTATTTATGATATTGTACTTCTGTGAATATTCTGAACTCTTTGTTGGTTTACATGCGATTCTATTTTTAAATAATTGCAGGATCGAATTATATTCCACATTCAAAATACTTTTTTTATTCGTCGAATTTGGACAGGCTTAGAAGCCATAGTGCCTTGTCTCTAGTATAAATTCTGCAGAACTCCTTTTTTTTTGTCGCTGGGAAAAAATGCATTGTGCATACGCCTCCCACCGAGGGCTCCCGGGAGATGGTAGTGCGGGATACCCACTAAAACAACCCAGCGCCATTCCCGCTTCGTCATGTTAGAGGAAACTGGGACACGGCCGAGCCTTTCAGCCAGTCCCCCCCGACGATTTGCCCGCCCTTACGGCAGGCTCCGCGCACCCCTCGCGATGGTGAGGGGCTCGGGAGATCGCCGGCCATCGCCTTCCGACGACGGTGTAGTTAAGTGCAATGCGGGTGAGGGCGCCCCCGCGCCAGTCACCTGCCCTACACCGGGAAGGAGTTGTTGTCGGCGATCGAATTGTCGCCTTCCCCCCCTTCTGCTCCTGCGGAGCGGTGCTGCGAGAGGATCTTTCTCCCGCACCCGCTCCGGCGCCTCCTTCCCTGCGATCACCTCCTCGCAGAAGGAGGCAAACTCCAACCATGCCTCACCTTCGGTCAGTATGGCAGCCACCACGCTGGGGAGTGACAGATCCGGCCCGACCACCGCGATTAAACTGCGGCGCGGCCCATCCCAAGACGTCGAAGGCGTATTTTCCACCGCACCACAGTGTCGGCACGACGGCGTCTCCTCTCTGCCGATCCGGTACAGGTACGATCCGAAGCACCCATGTCCGGACAGCACCTGCGCCATTTGGAAGGAGAGGAAACCGTGCGACCTTTCTAGCCACTCCCGCAGGACCGGCCCAACCGCATCAAGCGTACGGCGGCCGAAGGTGGCGGTAGCGAGATCCTCCGCCCAATGGTGGATTATCGCGGCACGTGCGTCGCCCCGGACGGCCTCCTTTTCCGCAGGAGAGGGGCGCTCTCCATGTGGCTTTCGCCTCGCCGTCCACTCGTATACCCTGGCCAGCACCCACGCCTCGAGCTCTCAAGGGGAGTACCGGCCAGGGCGCACGCCGCCGAGAAACTCACCGAGCGGTAGGTTCTCGCCACCCGTTGGGCGATGGCTCTTTTTCACCGCAAGGCGGTGGCGTTCTCACTTCTTTTGAGGGAGTCCGCCCATATAGGAGCCCCGTATAGGGCCATGCTCTTAAGGATGCCGGCATAGAGCTGCCGGCACCGCGTCTTCGGGCCTCCTAGATTAGGCAGGAGCCACGAAAGAGAATCCGCCGTCTTCAGCAGCCGCGGTGTGAGCCCGTTGAAGTGTGGGCCGAAGGACCACCTGCTGTCTATAATAAGCCCCAGATACTTCATCTGGGTCTTCACAGCTATTCTGACGCCCTCCTCCTAAACTAACTTTGTCTAAATTAAACTGACTCTAAATATGCTAACCTAATCATCCACAAAGTCGTGGCATTTTATACATGATGTTCCAAGGGAGTTTTGATGACAATGTGGAAGAGCACGCTACACACGATATTTACACCATTTTCCACATATTTAAAATACTTATCTATCCATTTTGAAATTTTCTGTTTGAATTATATTAAGAACTGAATTAATCTTGTTTTTTCCAACATTTGGCAAATTTATTTTGTCAAATATTGGAAAAAACAAGATTAGTCCTTTATTTCTTATTCGACACAAGGATACAATTCTGCTTATAAACTTTAAAGGTTCTAAAAAAATGAAATGTCTAAATGGAAGCCATGTTTTATTTCTTAAATGTCTTCAGAGTATGTAAGCTAAACAAATATGTGACTATATATGAATGCTTATAAATTTAGTACGGTTGGCTATCTGGTCTTTACATTTCTGATACAATTTTAATCTACTATTTGACTTCATGTAATTATAAAAAGGTTTTTTTTTTGTTTTATTCCGATTTACATTCCAGCTTGCCGTTTGCTATTAGCTACCGTGATATTCCAACATTTAGTCGTTCGCATGTCATTATGCTGTTTCGATCTTGATGTAGTATTACAATGATTTACGAACAAAATAAATTTATTCATGATTTATTAATGAAATGTGATTGTATAAGATTTATTTGTCCTTATGAATGTTATTTATTTGTTTCAGGTAATTAGTGAATTATCTTGTGGCATGGTAAACACTTATAAAACATTTTGGCTGGATGTGCCTTGGTTTACAAGCTATTAGTAGAGGTAGGCCGTTGGGTAGCCGGGTATCCAAGTCCAAAAAAATATGATGAGTCTGAATGTTTACACGACGGATAGACATTTTTCTATGTAGATACTCTTAGTATTTATTTATAAAAAAGTATATATATATTAGCATTGGTATCTGTTTCTAGTTTCAATAGCACAAGTAGGTACAAGTGTATTATGTCGAAAAAACGGATAAAATACTTAATTTTATAGTCTCAGTAAATCATAATTTTCCTGTCCTCATCCCACACACGTCATTCTTTCGAACTATCCATGTTGTCAACAGATTTGTCTGTGGTTTCACGACCGGCTGCCTCTCTTACGTCAACCCTCCTTGGAAATGTTTTTGTTGGTGGGATAGGGAAGGGGTTGGAAGTTGGATGGGAAGGGAAAGGGGCTAGGCCTCCGGATACCTCTCTCATATATATTTGATATTCTGAGAGATGGTGGTATTTCACTGGTCGAACCAGCGAACATTCATGCAGCGTACTGCGTGGCTCTTGCGCTATATAAGAAAATATATCTCACTGAAAGACAAGCCAGCACTGGTCCCCTGTAACATAGGTCCCCTGTATCCATATGAGTACCGTTACTTTACTTCTGTTTCTTCTGTAGGATTCTTCGACTTCCATATAAATACCGTCGTGCCTTACATTCCCCTAAAAGATTCATGCGAAATTAATTAAACATGTATATATACGTATACATAAATTCCTCGAATAAGTGAAGACGAGGTATTTTCTTATATCTAATAGTCGTTTTGCGTGATTGCTGGTCATTTGTAATGTATTAACTGTACTCGTTGTTGACTACGACTCCGCTTATCGCTGCTTTTAAAAATACAAACAGTCTGTCTCGGACACCAGATGATTTTTTTTATAGTTTCTAAATCTTTTTACTAACTGTATAAACCGCATCAAAGTCTCTTTAGCAGTTTCGTTGATTCCTAAATCTTCCGTGGGAGTAAATGATTTACTATCATGAAAGCATATTTATAGTTTAAATTACACCTTTAGCTACACACTAGTAAAGAACATATTAAATTTGATGCAGCAGTTTTTAAGTGGTACGTATACAAACAAACCGACAGACAGACAAAAAAAACCTGTTGTTTTGTAAGTTTGTTTAAATAATAATGATATCTAATGTACAGACATTGTCCTGATACAATTTTGTTATGTATATTAATAGAAGTAAATTTAGTTGACATTACGGCGAAGAGCGGTATTATTCAATACTGCACTATTTAAACTTACACCTATTAATATTATATAGTTCTAATTTTGATATATTCTCTTGATAGCCGTGTTATACGTACAGCTTGAATTTGACAGTGGTAGAGCCAAGCAATTCGCTGCATGAATGGGCCGGCTCGACCGGTAAAATACCACGACTTCTCAGAAGACCGACGTAAAGTGGCTCATGCCGCGTTTCATTCGGTGAGAGAGGTACCCGGAGGGCCACCCACCTTCCCCATCCTTTTCTATCCCCTATCCCTTAAAGGTTGGCAACGCAACAGTAACACTATATGTGTTGCTGGTGTCCATGGGTGGCGTTGGTTGCTTACCATCAGGTTACGCGCCTGCTCGTTTGCCCTCCTATCCCATAAAAAAAGCTCTGTATGGAGTGTCCCAGATTTAAACTCAAATACTCAGATATCAGTCAATATTTGTATCAAACATTTGTGACAGTTGTCGATGGCTAAACGTATCCTATCAAAGTCAGAGTATGACTCAGCCTTTGGTTAGGTTAGTCATGTCTTTAGAATAGGTGGCGAACCTATGCTCTAGTCCGCCAAAATTACACGCGTCACTGTTGAAAAGTTATTGGCGTGTACTAGAAGTCGGACTCAGTATCACCTACTCAGAAGTCGACGTATTTAAACTCTATTTAACTAGAGCGAGAAGAGAATTTTCAATTAATCAAAATCAGTCCGTTATCCGGAAAATTCTTGTCGCCCATTTAAATTATAAATTAACCGAATAGATTAAAGACATCTCTTGTATAATAAGGATTTCGTCCTTTTGAAGGAGACGGAAGAAATTATTCATTGGAATTATTTGAACAAAACTTACTCGTTTGATGTTTGCCCTATTCACTTGTCATTACATAGTATAAAACAAAGTCAGTTTCCGCTGTCTGTCTGTCCTCTTATATGCTTATATATTTAAACTACGCAATGGATTTTTATGCGGATTTGCAATAGTTAGAGGGTGTCAACGGGGTGATTTTGATCTATAATTCATAATGAGTTGTAAAGAAAAAATGATATTTTTTAATTGCAAACGCTGGCTGAGCCCTGAGTGATAGATCAAAACAATGTTCTCCATTATTAAACACGTTCAGAAGGTCAAAAAAGTCCCCGATGGCATATGTCTATCTCGTAGGGATAACCCACAATGACTATTTATATTTTTATACTTTTTACGAGAAATAATGGCTTTGTAAATAAGCCATTACTTCAAAGCATTAATTTTCATCCAATTAAGTGTCTTTAATAGATGTAATGTGCATGTAATATAGATGATCCTGGCCTTTATAGTCTGCAATTTAAAGGAATATTTTCGAAGATATTGCAGTATTAACATAGCGGGACAGCAGTTAAAGCCGATCAATAACACAAATTGAACCTCATGATGTCCAAAATTTACTCATTTATTACTTTTGATGCGGAACAAAGTTCGACGAGTCAGCTAGTATATAGCACGAGACTTATATTAATTTAAATTTTGTATTTTATCTGATCGATTGGTATATTTTACACTGATATTTTTTCCACTTCAAATTTTATCGCGTTTATTGAAATTATTTTATTTATTTTTTCGCCACGTTTCGGATGTACCTATGCAGCTTCCATCTTCACACTATATCTTATTTAGTTGATATTTTCTCTAAGACACTTTGATTTTCTTCAGATAGCTGTAATCTTTTTAATTATGAGACGATTATTTATTTTATTATCTGGAAATATAAATAAAATTTGATGTATTAAGATACTTTGACGGAGAGCGCAGAGTTTAAATTTTAATATATTGCATAAAGGAATTGGATAGTAATAGTGACACGCTTAGTTACAGTTCTTTTTTTGATATCCTATCCAAGGAATCCAAGATAACATAACTTCACGCCTTTTATATCCGAAGGTGTAGCCAGCGGCTGTTAAGACTCGTCTCGCCGTTATGTTTGAGTCGCAAATGGTGGTGGTGCTGAACCTATTGCCACACCGGGCATAGAGTTTTCAATCATCGATATTTATCACACATAACTTTCGAAAATAATTTCGGAAAGTTATTGGTGTGAGCCAAATTCGATGCCGCGACTTCTTGATTCGGAAGCGGGGTGCTCGACCACTGCACCACCGACACTTCAAACTGTATTTTTTTCAAATTGCTGCTTTTATATTGAAGCTAGTATGCAACTACCGCCGCCTAGGTCATCCACAATCCTAAGAATATCACAGTTGTATTGCGAGCCTTTAAGGTAGAATAGGGAGGAGGATGATGATAAGACTGGGGGGAAGTGAGATAAGAACCTCTGACCACCTTAGTACCACATTATTACACCAGTCGAGCATGCCCAGTCCTATTAGACCACGGAGTCGTATATTTCAAGAGATGTATGTATCAGGTTTAATCCGTTAGTAATTTTTCTCTCCTGTACTTTTGCTTCAGTACTGCATAAAACCATCATAGAGAGGCATGTGCACGAATAGTTATGTCTTATCTAGAATAAATTAAATTGTTACGAATAAAAACGAGTCAAAAAAAAATAAACTAAAGCTCACGTTTCATGTAAGCATGAAGTACATTTGCATGAATATTAAACAATACATGCGCATTTCATGTCGATAGTAGTGTTATTAGTAGTTTACTATTTGTTTTGTGATACATATTTTTATAAGCATTATTATAATGTGCATAGGCAGAGTTTATTTATTTTTGTATGTACACGACTATGATAGAGATTGATGTGGCTTTGTTTGGGAAAGTTGTATGTAGGCTTCACAGGAAATAGGGACAACATCATCATTTTCCTGCCCTTGTCCCACTCTAAGTGGGGTCGGCACAACATGTTATCCTTTTCCATTCTCTTCTATCACTCGTCGTGTTCACACTTACTCCCTTCATTCTCATATCGACTTTTACACAGTCCATCCATCTCTTTTTCGGCCTTCCTCTACTAATGTGTCCATCCACAGTCATTCCCATCGCTCTCCTTGTGACATGACTTTCGTCCCTTCTCATAATGTGGCCATACCACGCCAATCTGCCACTTCTGTTTTTTTCCGTAATTGGTGCTACTTTCATGCTTCCTCTTATATACTCATTTCTTATTCTATCCCTTTTTGTCACACCACACATCCATCTTAACATACGCATTTCTGTTGCATGTACTCTCCTTTCATCCACTTCTTTCGTTGGCCAGCATTCAGATCCATACAATACGACAGGTCTGACAATCGATTTGTATATTTTCCCCTTTAATTTGAGGGGCAACCGTGGGTCGCATCCTGTTCCTGAGACCTGTCGCCATTTCATCCATCCCGCATTCATTCTGTTATTCACATCCCGGTCAATATTGCCGGGACAACAACAAATAGGGAAATAGGGACAACAACTTTGGGTAAATATTAACATTTATTCAATAATTCGTCGGAATCTATGGAGTTTTCGTCAAAATAATGACCTCCTCACCTTCACTGACAATCTTCCTTCATAACCACATATAAAAAGACCTTAAAAATGGCTAATCTATGTATACATATTAATAAAATAGGCGTCTGTTTGCAATATTGGATTAGTTGCATTCTACTACATTCATCAACCAAATCTATTAACCATTATTATAACCATATCTATCTACACATCTACCAATTTTTTTTTTACAATTTATGTGGCTGTTTGTTTGTTCCGGTTAATCCCTGAAATAGCTGCACCAATTTTGATAGGATTTAGGTATCTAGTGTATTGAGGACTATTAACTGTTATATATGTTATATTAATTATTAGTGTATTAACTTAGCCTACTTTTTTCTAAAAAAATTTCGACTTATTGCTTCCGAGGCGAAGGCCAGTAGGCTATATTATTAGTATACATATATTTTAAACCATTACCAACGGAGGCCATTGCTCTATAGATAAAATAATCGTGATAAACTATAAAAGCCTTCATTTTATAATAAGGATGTAAACGACAGTTGTAACTCTAATCAGGTTTGTGTGTGAACGGAACCACTTTCGTAATAATTCGAGCACGCACTTGTCACATGTCACAAGTGTTATTAATCAACTAATTAATAGCTAGCTCTACAAACGCTCAGCTTCCGCTGTCATCCCCGCTCATAACTAATGGCGTGATAATTTATTTAATTGTATCGATTTTATCTCGATTTGATAATAAAAATTAAAGGTATTAAGATAGATAAATCCAGTTTAAAGGCGGGAAAAATCCACAGATAATATTATCTATATATATTTTTATTACCCTGTGATTATAGAGATTTGATATTAGTAGAACACATTATGAGTCTAATATTGACGCCATATTGGAAAGATAGGACTCGTGTCCTTCCTTTTATTGCCTACAATAGTATGTGTCTTAAACACCGAATTAACTGACCACCTGGTGCATTGGTAATGGAATGGTCTTCTGATTGTGGGTTCAATTCCCAACTGTGTCTGTGATGAGAACTTAAGTATTTGTATGCCATTTATATGGCTTTCTATATTTTTAAAGTGTAAACAAGACAAGGCTTAATAATATATTCTAATTCCGTGGTTAATTGCGATGAAGCAAAAAAAAAACTTACGAGTATGTACTAGTTTTACCCTGGAGCTGCAATTTTGATCCTGTGACATAGTAAGTCCTTACTTTACCTTGTCTAATGGCTCTCGAATAAGCAGCTTAGCACGGCGGTTTCTGATAGAGATGTCACAAGTTCGAATAAACATTAACGATTTTTCTTAAATAATTATGGAAGTAGGTAATGTCTGATAAATATTGACAACTATCCGGCCGCTGTGTGGCCATTGTGCCCGCTACGTCTTCCATGTGACCCGATAATTAAAATTGAGAAGTCAAGACATGACAGAGGCTACCTACAGCTTGGAATATTAAGACATTAATTAAAGGCAACGGTCTTGGTGGTCCAGTGGTCGAGCTATCCGTTTACGATTCAGAAGTCGTGGGTTCCGGACTCACACCAATGATTTCTCGGAATAATTTTCGGAAGTTTAGTGTGATAAATAACCACGACCGACAACTTTGTGCCCGGTGTATGGCAATAGGTTTGCCACCTATTCAATTTGGGTCGAACGATTCGCCTAGTCGATGATTAACAGCCGCTGCCTGCACCTTCGGGAAGAAAAAGGCGTGACAATTTTATGTCACAAGCTAGACTTTCTAAGCGTTTGAAACAAAACAGGTAGATAATAATGCAAAAAAATATCATAAAATATGTTACTAAATAAATAGTCTGTTGTTAGAACGATTGTTGACCAATGAGGGCGGCACATAATCTATTTTATTTAAGAGCTCTACCCTTGTCGACACAGTAATTTAATTTCCAAGTCTCCCTTGCAACACTTCATTCCCGTGCAACAATTGGGTTCCTCTATATTTAATTGGGTTTATAAAGCTTTCCGCTTCTCCTTTCTTTCTTTGTAACTCGCGTACAAACAAAATAACGATGATCATGATGATTAGATATATATGCCCTATGTTACCAGAGTAACAGAGGTGAATGCATCCTTCCAATGGTGAAAGTCTTTTTGAAATCGGCCCAGTAGTTCTTGAGTTTATTCATTTCAAATATACAAATCTTTCCTCTTTTATAATATTAGTATAGATTGAGTTTATGGTATCCATAGTTCAAGGGTTTTGAGATCCGAAATATTGAAATGCTTTTTGTGTAATTTCGGAATACAACACTTTAATTTTACAATCCCTAATGGTATCATGTCCACCTAGTTCGCTGCATGATTAGGCTTGGAAATACTACAGCCTCCTAGAATATGGACGTGAAGTGGCTCATGGCGTCTTTCTTTCGGTGCGAGAGTTACCCGCTCTCACTCCCATTTTACTTCCTTAAAGTCCGGCAACGCAACTTTAACGCTAACTGTGTCGCATGTGTCAATGGGCGGCCGTAGTTGCTTACCGTCAGGTGACCCGCTTGCTAATTTTCTCTCCCATTCCATGAAAAAAGATACCAGCGGGACTCGGCAGTGATTGCATTACATAACATAACTTCACGCCCTTGTTACCAAAGGTGTAGGCAGCGGCTGTTAAGCCTCGTCTCGCCGTTATGTTTGCAAATGGAATAAGGTGGCAAACCTATTGCCATACCGGGCACAAAGTTTTCGTCGATATTTATCACACTTAACTTCCGAAAACAATTTCGAAAATTCATTAGTGTGAGTCAGTGTCAAGATTCGAACCCGGACCTCTGGATCAGAAGCCGTGTGCTCGACCACTGGACCACCGAGGCAGTTTAACACAGACAGTGCCGAGACAGTTCGGCAGTGATTGCTGTTAAAAAAACATCTCCTTACAAATGCATCACAGCATCACTACGAGTCCCATTATTCATACACACGACGAAGATCTCATTACTCAGTCCAACAAAATAATATCGATCCAATCGTTTAGGAGTAGTTCAGTGATGTATGTATAGTGAAATAATTTCAGGTACCTCCATGTCGTCCTACCCCAATTTCGCTTTGCGGTGTCACAAAGCAAATTTGTGCATCGTGCTTGACAGTGTTGTACATTCGATATTGCTAATTCACCCATGCATTTATCTTTATTCAACCCTTATTACAGCGGATGCGGTTATTAGGCACACAAAATACGCGCGATGCTGCGGTCTAAAACACATACATAACTTCATGCCAAATCCCTTGCGAGGTAGGCACAGAGAACAGAGTGCCATATTAAGGCACGATTCTTACACACCTCACTCGCTTCGTTGACTTTCATATCTCTTTTCATGCACGCGCGTCGATTTTTAAGGCTTCTAACATCATCTTCCTCCAGAACACGTTCTATTTTGTCATTTAATGTGTGTCTTGGCCGTCCTCGACTCCTACATTCATCGGCTTTTGCAATGTATATCTGCTTAGTCAATCTTGCATCATTCATTCTTTTTACATGTCCGAACTATCGGATGGTAGGCAGTATGTTCTAATAATTTAATCCATCTATATAGAAAACTTGATACAAAAATTCATTTTTTAAACAAAACAGAAGCTTACGCAATCGTCTAGAATTTTAGTATTTTTAATTAAATTTAAAATGTAGGGGTTGAAATATATATATATATCCTATTCTTTTCAAGGAAAAGTTTGTTCGGAATTTAATGTTCAAACGAAAAAAGAAGTTTTTCGTAGAGTTTTTACAAGTGGAACTGTGGAACTTTTGCTGTGATATTTTTTCATTTATTTTATACTAGCTGTTGCCCGCTACTTCGTCTGCCATTGTAAGGGTTCATTGCACACCCCCAATTAGTGGTAGCGTGATAATATTTAGCCTATGTGTTCACCCGACCTCTTGGCTATATTTATGCAAAATTAGACGAAAAAGCATGCAGTACTTTTAAGTTTATCCATGACAAACATACAGATAAACACAAACAGACAAAAATTCTAAAAACCATATTATTGGGTTCGGTATCGATTTCAGAACATGTTCCAAGTATTCTTAAAAAAATAAATTCAATGTTCAGTTTCAACTTTCCTACAATTTTATTATATGTATAGATTTTATTTAACATAACTTCTAGCCGAGCCTCTCTTGCATGGTAGGCAAAGAGAATAGAGCGCCATAAGGCACAATTCCTACATACTTCACTCGCTCTTTCCAACTTTCAAAACTCTTGCCATACACGTTTGCTTCCTTACAACCTTGTTTTCAAAGCAGTCAACGCGAGAGTCACTCAGCAAATTTTGTGCAGTGCCGTCATTTCGACCGTATTTATCCTGTCAGGCACACTCTGCCATACCCAACTCTCGCTCGTATAAGTTACTGTTGGGATCAGTATTGTGAACATAACATAACTTCACGCTTTTGTTACCCGAAGGTGTTACTGTTAAGCCTCGACTTGCCGTTATGTTTACGACCCAAATGAAATAGGTGACGAACCTATTGCCATACCGGGTACAAAGTTTTCAGTCATCGATATTTATCACACATTACTTCCGAAAGCAATTTCGAAAAGACTTTGGTGTGAGCCAGTGTGTGGATTCGAACCTCGACCTCCGGATCAGAAGCCGTGGGTTCGATTTATTTCGATTATATATGCTACACACATACAATACAGGTTAATAATACCGTTGAAATGCAACCCCTTCGTTAGGCATCCCTTATATTTTCCCATAATTTAATAAGCATGCGCGATGAGGGAGGTTTTAAAAATATTCGTAAAATACTGTGGCGTTGGTACTACAATGAAATAAATGTGCCTTTTGTTTTATATTCATTACAAAAGGGATCAACGTGGGGTGAAATAATAGTGCGAATCACGCACTTTATAAAACAATTAAATGGGTTTTTTCCCATAGACATTCACAATACAATACTAAAATGAAAACTTTTTATTTAGCAGTTGAGTTTCAATACAAAATAATGTGCGTATGGAAAATAAACTGCAAATGAACTTTTACCACACATAGGTAAATTAATGACGGGCCTCGTGGTGCATTGGTAAAACTACCGACTGCAGAATCGAGGTTGGTGGGTTCGATCCTCACCCGAGTACAAATATCAAGAAAAAGGCGTGAATCTTATAAACAACTACTTTCACAGTACTGTTCCTTTAAACCATACCTTAGGCTGTCATGAATCCGTAACCTCGTGGTGTATATACATATACATCTTTCTCCTATATATATTACAGAAAGGGAAGCAGAATATTCTCCACTGAAAATGTAATTCTATTGAAATATTGTTCACATGAAAGCATGCAATATTTTCATTTCAATGGAAAAAATAACACAAAATGTTATCGATAAAAAAATTGAAACATCAATATACTAGTTACTAGTTACGATATACTCTACTATATATATATAGTTGTTGATATTTCCGCCAATCCATGATGATATATATTTTCTCCCACTTTTTGCGGCAAAAACATTTCATATAGAACAACCGATAAATCACACAAAAAAAAACAGGGGAAAATATAAAACGCGGAATAAATTGACTTTCAAAACGGCGATGTCGACTGTTATGCAAATCGTGAACCGGGTTGTATTGAAAATGAGTACCTACTCATATTTGCGTCGAGTCATCGACATAATCATGATTTATAAATCACAAATAAATACTCTTAAGTGTAATGTTGTGTTTTAAAAACAAACGGCCCCGATTCATGACGATTCGGGTTGATTCTATAACATATCAACTGCATCGCCGGTAAAAGAGCCCCGCGCAACAGCCAATCATACCCGACGTTCCACAGGACGGGGCCTAGGACCGAGCCTTGCGGAACACCACGCAGCATACGACGCCGGACTAGACGCCTCCCTCCCAGACGATATATCTGTCCTCGAGGTACGCCCCCAACAGCCTCCGAAGGTATGGAGGTGTATTGTGGTACCTAAGCGCTTCTTCTAGTGTTTCATACGGAAGGCGGTGGGACGGGGGCAAGTAGTCCTGGTAGTCTCTTTAGATATAGAAAACGCCTTCAACAGTCTTCCGTATGAAACACTAGAAGAAGCGCTTCGTCGCGAAGACAGCGGACGACACCCTCGTCACAGCAAGGGGAGACGACTATGCAGCGGCGGCCCGCCTGGCAGAAGTCGGAGCTTCGCTTGTCATTGACCGGATCGGGATGTTGGGCTTGAGGGTCTCAATAAACAAAACGGTGGCCCTCCTCTTTCACGGCCCACGTCGTGGTCCCCCGCGTGGAGCGAAGATTTCAATACATGGTGTGGAAATACCGGTGCAGGCACATATGAAATATCTGGGCCTGCACCTAGACAGCAAATGGTGCTTCGCGGAGCACATGGCAAAGCTCGCCCCGAGGCTGGTAAGCGTGGCTGCCGCGTTGGGTGATAAGATAAATATCCATGACTGAAAACTTTGTGCTCCGTATGGCAATACGTTTGCCACCATATTCCATTTCGGACGTATACATAACGGCGAGACGAGGCTTAACAGCCCCTGCCTACACTTTTAGGTAAAAAAGGCGTGAAGATATGTATGTATGTTAATATTTGTGTTCAATCGTGCTACGTTCTAAGGCTTCACAAGGATTCTGAATGTTATGAACCCTTTTCAATGCGGAAGAAATACCTTTAAAAAGGTATAGGGGCGTCCCCACGGATCCCTGTTGAGACCCTCGAGCAGCTCCTGACGGGCGTCATTCTTGGCCCGGCCGATGGCCATCTGCAGGCTCTTCATCGCTTCCATGTAAGCGTTCCACAGCTGACTCTCTACGAAGGCGTCCCTGCGCGCACGCCTGCGCGCACGCTGGGCGCCGCGCCCTGCCGCAAGCCGACCAGAGTTCGGAGATCTCCAGTGACCACCAGTGCACCTGACGGCGGCGCGGCGGTACCTTTCTTCGGAACCTCGCATCGCCGCATCACAGATGGCGGTGAGCGCCGCACTCATCTGGCTAGCGAGCCTATCCACATTTTGATCTGTGCGATCCTGTCTCAAAGTACCCCAACGCTGTACAATGGCCGCCTTTAGGGCCATTTCTTGGTCCAATCGACCAAGAACGGGGGGAGAAGTCTTCCGCTGTCGACCAGCTTCTTCGCGGCGTCGACCGGACACCGCACGTGCGTCATACCCATTCCAGTAGGCCCGTCAGTAATCTTACTGACCCTGACCGAAGTCACAGGACAGTCGGTAGAGCGCACAACAGCCGCGCACACCTTTTCCGTGGTCACTGAGTCGTCCAGCCCAGCGACTCTGAGGTCGGCAAAGCTCTCCGGCACCACGACATCGGCCACTCCATCGAGAGCGACTTGTATTTTTGCGGCTAAGTCTCGGGCCAGCTCGTTGGTCTGAGATTTGGGAAGCTCGAGCACTCGTGCTCCCGTAGCACTTCGCCGGAAACGGACTCCCTCGCCATCGCCAAATTGCGGTAGCTCCACCGCTTTTGTCGCGCGAGACAGAGCTTGGGCATAAGTGACCCCTCGCTCAATCGCTTCTGGTTGCAGTTTAAGAATCAGTGCGGCAGGGCGTTTAGACGTGAAACGGGACCGGCGTTTCTTGGGCTTCTTGGATTTCACATCTACAGGTGTTACTGCAGGAGCTGGCCCCGGCACCACTGAGGCCTTTATCTTCTTGCGGGCGACTTTAACCCACGGCTCTTGGGCCGCCTCCGGTCCCTCGGCAGGGGTTGTTGCAGGAGGAGAAGCGGTGATTGACTGTGATGCACTTTGGGCATTAGAACTGGATGCCTTCCACTGTGTGGCCCTGCTGGCTTTGACCGTTGGCACGGGCTGGGGGGTACGTTCGAGCCCCACTACCGGCTCTCGGCACCTGTCGGCTGCAAGTGGCAGGTGCACGTCTTGGACCGGCAGGAGTCGGTCGTCTATGCTAGCTATGCGGGCGTTTATCATATCGCCCAGTGATTTGGTCAGCGAATTTTGCATCTCGGTAAGAACCTGCTGCAGGTCCAGCTGTTGTGATGCCGGCGAGGGCGCAGATGAGGCTGCAGCTTTCATCTCGCTGAATTCTCGCCTATGGGCCTTCAGCTCCGCCTCCAAGGATGAAATGTGTCGTTGTTGTCGAGCCAGCTGTACCCTCAGGCGTTTACTTTCGCGGCTTTCTTGCCTCCCTACAAGCTCTGAAACAATATCCAGGAAGAGGTTAGTGCCAGACTTCAGCTGCTTGATGCCGACGCCCTTCGTCTTAGAGGATTTCGCAGCAGCGTCGAGTATAGCTGCAGCGGCCTTTCCGCTGAGTTCTCGGAGTTTCTCCGGACCCAATATGCTGAGCTTTGTGCAATTGTACTCTATATCAGGAACAGCGTCGTCGCTCTGTATGACCACAGGTATTGTGCGATCCTTGGCAAAAGCCCTTTTGTCGAGGGACTTAGTGAAGACTTCTTCTTCGGCCTGCTGCTTCTTCTTCTGCGCACGCGCCTTAGCCAGTCCAGCACGAGTAATGATGCCCCGTTCCGTGAGGGATTCCCCTGCAACGCAGGGACCCTCCCGGGGATTCTTCGTAATTGTAGCCTTTGCCATGGTTTCTTTTCTTTTTTCCGATATCATCATTTCCAAATCGAGGGATTCGATTAACCGTTGAGAGTGCTTAAGTCGTCGGACAGTAGCTGCAGCCGCAGCCACCGATATGGCAGAAGTTCCCCCTCGCATACATGGGGCAGACGGGAGGCAGTGATGACGATAGATCGCCGGCACAGCCCTCCGTGAGGGACTCCCCCGCAGGGCGGGGACCCTCTCGAGGATTCCGTGTAGTTTTACGTTCAGCCATTTTTCCAAGGTTTTTGTTGTTGGTAATTTTTTATAGAGGTTTTCTTTCTCGCGGCCCCCACTAAAAAGTGGCGGCCCTCGTGCTGACCCCACGGGTCCGATAACGAGTTGGGCCGGGCGAGGGCCTAAACTAGACGCATCCGCCCGCCCCTGAGCAACCACCCGGTGGATAATCCCACCGGGCCAACTCCGGGTAATTTTTTATAGAGGTTTTCTTCCTCGTGGCCCCCCTGCGGCGGCCATCGTCCCACCCCCATGGACTGGATTACGATTTGACGTCTGTTTGTCAGTCTCTTAGCCAGGGACTGACGGAATTGACTCCGCCAGGCCCTGCCCAGGGAGCACCGGCCCGGTAGGAACACCCGGGCGCGCGTGGAGGTAGTCTGACAGCGCTCCCCCATGATTCGAACCCGCGACTTCTTGATTCAGAAGAGTCCTTTAAATATGTTCAACTATTTGTAACACATATTTTTATCTATGGTTATCTACGGTTTCCAGTATTGGAAATCATCTATGGGTTAGATAAATTCCTAATGTAAATGCTTTTTTATCAAATTAAAAAAAACAAATCAAAGACTTGGACGCTTGGAAGTAATAATAATTTAGAGATATGTTTTTACACGTACTCTGAAATAAATAAAATCACGCACCAGTAACATTTTAATATTCCTGACACAAAGTATTTTTGAAAATACGATATAAGAGTCGTTACACGTAATATATGAATGATTGTAGGTATGGGAATAAATACTGATTGGGTTAGGGAATGGGGTTTAAGAGTTTCATGTTTTTGTGAGTGAATCTTAATACATCTTACAAATAAATTTGTGTATATTTGTTTTGCATATTCTCTAAATCGGCTCAACCGATTTTGACTTGGTGTAACATAGGATACTTTAATTTTATTGACTGTATTTATTTTGATTAAACTCGTAGATATCGGGTTAACATACTCTCTCTACACATAGACCAAAAAAGTAAAAATTCGAACCTGAGACTTGAGATTTACGTTGTAAGTTACTTAAATAATTAGATACTGGTATAATTATTATGGTTTGGGTGCAATAAAGATTTTATTTTGAAAAAAAAAACCTAAATTGTTTCTGCGTGAATTCCGTTATAACATTAAAACGACTTTCTATGGATTATATGGCGTTTATTTAGAACTTTTTCTATTTATTTCCCGACGTTTCGAACTCTTCACAGAGACCATTTCACGAGTGATAAATAGAAGTCGGGAAATAAATAGAAAATAACATACATACATACATAACATAACTTCACGCCTTTTGTTACCCGAAGGTGTAGGCAGCGGCTATTAAGCCTCGTCTCGCCGTTATGTTTACGTCCCAAATGGAATAGGTGGCGAACCTATTGCCATACCGGGCACAAAGTTTGTCAGTCATCGGTATTTATCACACATAACTTCCGAAAACAATTTCGAAAAGTCATTGGTGTGAGCCAGTGTCTGGAATCGAACCCCGGACCTCTGGATCAGAGGCCGTGCGCTCGCCCACAGCGCCACCGGGACTGTTAAATAGAAAATAAATCTAAATAAACGCGATGTAATCCATAAAAAGTTGTTTTAATGTTATGAATGTAATTCGCGAAAATCTAAGAAATAAATATGAATTCAGTTAGTTAAAAAACAAACAACACAGCATAACCTTACGCCTTTTCTACACGAAGTTATAGGTAGCGGCTGTTAAACCTCGACTCGCGGAATTGTTACATCTCAAATGGAATAAGAGGCATACATATCGCCATACATCGGACACAAAATTGCCAGTCATCGATATTTATCGCACATAACATTCTGAAAATAATTCCTAGAACGCATTGGTCTTTTGAAGCGTTTTGAATAGAAGGCGGGGTGCGCGACCACTGGATCAGCGACTTTGTTAAAGTTAGTTAAATTTCCAGAAACTTTTATAAGTTGCGTATCTTTATCTTATCCTCCAAAGTTTCAACCGTAGGTACTGGTATACCATCATAACTTATGACTATCTAGCGTCTAATTCCAGGTCATAACGTCTTACTTCTGTACAATATCTTTTATCACAGCCATTTAAAGTTCATCACTTATACGTCCGCCAGGTGTTCTAGATCGAAGCTAAATATAAAAATAAATATCATGAAAGGTGAACTAATAATAGTTTTGGCGAAATTAGACTGTGGACTGTTGAATGATGACTCCAAATTGGGTACCTAAGATGGAGTGACCTCAATCGTAAGCATTAGTAATATCAGTATTACATTAAAACAGTGTTTTAAATATTAGTAAAATTTAATTTTGTATACTGTATTGCATTAGAAGCTATTGAAAAATTTGTTGTTTTTAGTTGATCTCCCTGATAAGGAAAAAAACTGTCACCTTAATCCTAAAGTCAGTGGTAGAGTCAATCGATCCCTCTTCTTTCACATCCTACTCCTGCAAAGGCCGGTAACGTCACTATAACAATATCTGTGTTGCAAGTGTCCGCGTGTCCGCGTAGCATCATGGGACCCGCCTGCTAGTTTGCCCTCCTATGCCATCAAAAATAACCTTAATCTTGATGGTATAACTCCACCCCATAAACTATGTATCTTGACTTTCCGAGATCCTACTCCAATATACAAACAAAATATCACTACAATGGGCCTAGTTGATGGATCACCTGTTCACCTAAATAACTGAACTGAACTATAAAATTTTCTGGAAACCACGGATTATATGAATCTCTTAATAAAAAAAAAACTAGTGTTCCATTTAAAATCTAAATATTGTTCGAACACAAATACAAATAAACTTTTCGATAAATATTCACAACACTCAATAAAAGTAATTTAATACGTTCCTACTAATTAATTGGTGGTATTGCCTGTTTTATAATGTGACTTATTAGTATAGGTATAGAGTCGAGATTGGTGACCGTGTTACTTTCCCAGCTACCGAAGAAGTTCACTGTTCCGTTGTTTCGAGTTAAAGAATGGCTCCTCTAATTGCAATTAAGTTTGTTGTGATTGCATACTAGGTTCGTTTGTGTTGAACAAAACTTGCGACCAGACTTGAGATTACAATTTGTGACACTTTTGAAGGAGGCAATGTCAAAATTTAAAATTATATCAGAATAGACTAGACAATGTTAAGTCGGATTCTAATTCTAATGCTATATTAGGTGTAATATAAAAATCACTTAGAAATTCGGAATGACGTCATTTTGTTATGCAAAATTTTAGCAGCAGTGAAATTTTCGGGAATCATTACATAGTATAAAACAAAGTCACTTTCCGCTGTCTGTCCCCTTATATGAGCATATCTTTAAAACTACGCCACGGATTTTGATGCGTTTTTTTCTTAGTTAGGGGTGTCAACGGGGTGGTTTTGATCTATAATTATATAGATATATAGTGTAGTAAAAAAGTGATAATTTTCAAGATTTATTTATTTTTTTATGAGAGAAGGGGACAAACGAGCTTGCGGGTCACCTGATGGAAAGCAATCACCGCCGCCCATGGCGTCTGCAATACCAGGGGCATCTCATCAGCGTTGCCGGCCTTTCAGAACTTTAATCGCAAACGCTGCCTGAACCCTAAGTGATAAATCAAAACAACGTACTACATTATTATACACCTTTAAAAGGTCTACAAAAAAGTCCGCGAGGGCATATGTCTATCTCTTAGGGATAACCCGCAATGACCATTTTTATTTTTTTACTTTGTACAAGAAATAATGGCCTATTTACGAAGCGATTTTAAACATTACAGCATTAATTTTCATCCAATTATGTGTCTTAAATAGATTGTGCATGTAATATAAATGATCCTGGCCCTTTACAGCGTGCAATTTAAACGAATATTTTCGAAGATATTGCAGCATTATCATAGCGGGACAGCAGTTATTACTTTTGATGCGGAACAAAGTTCGCCGGGTCAGCTAGTTATTCATAAATTGGACGCACTAAACGTATTTCAATCTGAAATGTCAAACATTGTTTAGGGAGAAAAATAACCTTCTTTTTGGTGCATTCCCGTAAAATCTATATATAATATAATATCTTTCACAATATTTCTTTCGATATCAATACAATGAACATAACATATCAAATCTCCATTAGTCAGAAGCCGATTTCCGTGGAACCATTACACACAGAGCCCACTACCATCAGAGGATACAATAGAAGCTGAATAACTGAATATGTATTCAAAATGACCAATTTATACTCAGCGCAAGTTCTACTCCAGATAAGATAATGTTTTTCTGCGATTTATTGTGTCTGTCTCAATGTGAGAAACGTAAAAACGCCATAAAGATTTATCTCGTTGAATGAATCGCTGATGATTCTGACGATTGAATTAGTCGATGATATCTTGGTGACTTGAAGAAGTTTCACGACTATATTGTTGCATTTAATTTTGAAATACACTCTCTTTAAAGTACATTCAAGATTAAATTGGCTAGACTTTTTTATATCTTCATCCATCTAGATGTAGTGATTGTTTTAATAGACCCAATGCAATGCAATATTGCTAGTGATTTAGTCTATTCTATCTATTTAGTCTATCTATTATTCCGTGCCTTATAAAATGACTCAAAATTAAAACTATTGAACAAATTTGTTTTTGTTTGACCTCAACTTGAAGTGCCTTTACCTTACCTCTGTTTCATTACAGTCAGAAGTCTGTAAAAAAGTTATCGTCAGAAAAACGCCGGGAGGAGCTGCGAAAAATAATTAGTAATATATAAAAGGCGGCACGAAGTTCCTCGGGTCAGCTACTTTGGGCATAAAGATCATTAAGAATATGAACTTTCTCCGTAGACAGAAAGAGATTAATTGTTGAAAAAAAGGCTGCCTCTAAGAAAATCGATAAGTACCTACTTTTCTTAAGGAAAGTTTTACATAAATAAACTTCCGACTAAATATTCGGAATACTTAACAAAATAAACCGTACGGAGCTTGCATTATTACAAGCTTGTTGTTTCTCAACTTTACTAAGGAATAAATTCAATTAGTTATAGGGTCGTCAAGTTAGAAAAATATGTAAAATAAACATTTATATGATATTTCAAATCGAAATTAGTGAAAATTATGACTTAAAAAATCTGTTGAAATTAGTTGTACATACGTTTTATATTTCCTGCTTTTTCGTCCAGTGGAAACCTTTAAAAGTACCCTCAACTGAAAATCATACCGTCCTCCTCCAGTCTTCAAATGCGATGACATACCGGCTAAAACTACTGGGGTGTTCCTCCACACCCCACATGGCGTGCTCGAGTGGACATTTTCACACAACTAGTCCAGCGTACCCAATAAGTTATAGTTCTACAGTCAAATTTAGGATTCACTCTTGCATAACACAACACACATAACATAAATTCACGCCTTTTTATACCCAAAGATGTAGGCAGCAGCTGTTAAGCCTCCCCGAATCGTTATGTTACGTCCCAAATTGAATAGGTGGTGAACCTATTGCCATGGGCACAATGTTATCATTTATGGATAGATATCACGCATAACTCCTGAAAGGAATTCCGAGAAATCATTGGTGTGAACTCGGAATCGATCCTACCACTTCTGAGAATTAGAAGCGGGGAGCTTGACAGTGGACCACCGAAACTCTCACTTTACTCATAAAACACAAATATTTAATGTAACTTTATAATAAGTACCAACCCTAGCTTCTTGTAAGGAGTTTGATACAAGGGAATGTTTGGGGCATTTTTAACTTTAAATTAGGGCCATGGGGCGTATGAGATGAACTCTCAAGTTTATAATTTAATTATGAATTATATACGTAATATAATTATGAAATAATTATAATTAATGAAAAGTAGAATTGGCATATGCGTGTGTAATACTGACATCAAATAAGCCTTTTGTTCTTTCAGGAATTCATAATGTTAAATACAGACAGACAGGTTTATATTATTTTACTTTTAATAATTCCCTTTAAGTACTTTCATATTGTGTATATAAAGGTAGATAATATTAAAAAAGAAGTAACGATTTTAATAGAATAGACTATTTTTTGCCGTAGTAATTCTTATATGTCGTTGGGGATAATTTTGTAGGTGTGGTTCCATATGGTTGTCAAAGCAAACAAATTACATTCTTCTATACTCTTACCTCCTTGGTACTCTTATATCACGTTTCCATATTACGCGATTTCAATGCCCCGTATAACACGAGGATTTCCCTGTCACCGACTCATATTCCTATATTGTGAAATTTAAAATGAAATGATATACCTATAGATTTAAAATTTAAATGATTTGTACATTTCATAATTAGTTTGGCGTATTTTTGCGTGTGTGTTAATGAAATTAAATTACTTGATTAAATTTGGGATATATATATATATTAACTGTAATATTAATATGTAACCCATTAGGGGCATTGTAATTTGAAATTCATTATACTGAAAATAAAAAGACTTGAGGAAAATTCCACAGGTAAGAATAAGTAAAGTATCATATGTTTTATGGGATAAGACCCATGGAAACTTGCAACACAAATAGTATTACTGTTGCGTTGCCGGCCTTTAAAATCGGATAAGGGAGGAAAGTGTCGGAAGTTGGATGACAAGGGAAAAGGGGAAGGGGTAGGGCCTCCGATACCTCTCTCAGCGAGCGAAACACGGCATGAGCCACTTTACGTCGATATTCTGTGAGGTCGTGATATTTTACCGGTCGAGTCGGGCCGTTGAAGCAACGAACTGGGTGGCTCTATCATTTTTAAATTAAATCGTATAATTAATCCTATACCTTTCAGGAAGAATTTATCGAATGTACCGTTAATTTAATATCAAACAAAATAACACGAGATTCATCTTAACCAGTCTCATTTGAGATTCTCGAATAAATTCAATTATGCAAAAGTAACTCCGCTCTCTGTGTTAAGTCGGTACAGTACAATGTCTGCTTATACTTCAGACTTGAAAGTTAGTCGTTGAAATTGTCTACAAGCAGAGAGTGCTCGGTACGCTTTGTTTATTATTAAAAGTTGGTTGTTTGTTAACTAGCTTATCTCCTAATACTCTCTAATAGTTGTAAAATCCTTTATATACAAGTTTTAATGGTAAATTATACGCAAAATAATGTTCGGACTTCCTAACATACTTAATTTGGTATTTCGGTAAATCCAAATTGGTTAACGCAAAGTTTCTTTCCTAAAGTGGTGGACCGTGGTAAGAGAATTATCTGGAGGCTCACCCCCATCATCCAATATCCGACTCCCTTAAAGGCCGGCAACTCAACTGTGCTGCCTATATTTTAATGTGTCCATGGGCGATGCTAGTCGCTTAACACCAGGTGATTGGCTTGCTCGTTAGAAAAGGAAATGTTACGAAATATTGATTGAAAAGGTAGATGCAAGAACGTGTGAATGTTAAAACGATCAAAGTAGTTCGATTAAAATTTATTCTACTCATGGAAAAACTATTTGTTCTTCCATTAGTAGAATTTGGTGCTAACAATATTATATGACAATAAATTATATAATAATAAACACTAAGCTTTGTTATTGGGGATGAATTTAATATATTTTTTATCTTTCGATTTCAGGTAAACGTTTCTCTTCATAATAAAGCCTCACACGTCGGCCTTGGAGTATCTCGTGGGAGTATCCCAAAACTTTTCTGTATATATTGAAGAAACAAATTGTACAATATATATATATAAAAGTATATAAGGTAAGAAATGATAGTTTCTATTACTTTCATTGTATACTTTATATTCAACAGTTATTTTATTATTCCATCTAAAGTAACACCAGATGGCTCTTCGTATTAACTACAGATTTTACTTTAAGAATATACATCAATTAGGTACCTAGAGATATTAAAAGCGTGAAGATATATGCTGTATCAGTAACTAACAATATCCAATTATGACGGCGAGCAATTGCTTTTGAATTAACGGGACCGCAGTAGGTTCCGAAACTGTCCCCGGTGACGCCAACCGCATTGGTTTAGTCAGGATATTGTTTAGTAGGCAGCTGGAGAGGGGGCAAGCAACTAACCAAAACTACCAGTATCCCGGGCTTACAGAAAACCGCAGTCAATAATCATGCTGCTCTATGATCAGTTTCTATATCAATAAGCTTTAGCTGCTAGTTTCGTGAATGCAAAGAGTCTGGGTGATTTTGTAGTTCAGCACTCAATTGGTGATTCAGATGTCGTAGCTTTAAGACTAAAAGAGTATACGAAGCGAATGTGAGTGGCAGGGTCGGGATCGGGAGTCCAAGACGGCGCTACCACGACCAAATAAATGGTCTATTTCAAAAAGGCAAAATGCGTAGCAAAAAGCCAAAGTCTCTGTCTACCCCTATGGGATACAGGCGTGAGCTTATGTATGTATGTATATCGTAGCTTTCAAATCCATGTGCACATCAATGGATTTACACAAAAAAAAATCTTCAGCGTGTCCATGTGTAATTTGCTCTGCCCGCACCTTTAACTATTAAGCGCATGACCGTCACAACAGATATTGTAATATTAATGACGTATTCACGATGATTGATGACGTCACGAGCCGTACCCCACGCGGTACCTAAACGCTATCTATCAGTGCTAACAAATGTACTTTCGATCGATAGAATTCACATTAGATGACTTCTTTATCTTTTGTTAAAGTCAGCAGCGTCTTATGTAGACTTTGCGGAACATCGAACGTTCTGGAATGAATTATTGAATACCTTTTATATTTATGCCAGCCTCTTCAGGATCGGGCCAGTAAAGATGTATCGATCTTTTCGTTAAGTGATAATGCCAAATAATATATCAAATCAAATTACGAAAAATAGTGGGACTATAATAATAAGTAATATATAATAATAATCTAATAATAAGTCTACGTCTAAGATAATCAGAGAATATTTTATCAAAATCTGCCTTTCCGCCAAGGAGAACATGCTCATATTTGTGCACTCCAAAGATAATTTAAAAACGTTACCTACGCCGTCTTCAACAATTGTAGGAAAGTTGAAACTGTACATTGATTTTTTTTAGAATACTTGGGACATGATCTACTCTCGATATTAAATTCAAAAATATGGTTTTTAGAATTTTTGTTTGTTTCTCTGTTTGTCTCTATAATTATTACGGATAAACTGCATGCTTTTACGTCCAGTTTTGCATAAATATAGCCAAGAGTTCGGATCAGGGAATTGGGGGTGAGCAATGGACCCTTATATTGTCACAGTAGCTTTTTTAGCGGGCAGCTATTAATAATAAACTAGTTGACCCAGTGAACTAAGTTTCGCCTTAAAAAGAAATAAAAATTTTCATTGTGGGTTATCCTTAGGAGATAGACAAATGATATCGCGTACTTTTTTGGAGACCTTTTTTAAGGTGTATAATTATTTAGTACATGGTTTTGATCTATCACTTAGGGTTCAGCCAGCGTTTGCAATTAAAGTGTCTAAGTCTCGAAAATTATCACCTTTTTTACTACATTATACATGAGTTATTCATACAAATCATCCCGTTGACACTGACACCTTCTTCTATCTATTAATTAAATCCGTTGCGTAGTTTCAAGCATATATATATACAAGGACAGACAGCGGAAAGCGACTTTGTTTTATACTATGTAATGATATCAATTTGTTTTCAGTAAATGCAACATAATTGTGGCGGAAAACTTTTCACATTTAGTATTTTATTATTCGGCGCCATTACACAATGTTTTTCACAGAGTTTGAGATTAATGTTTACTTAGGTATGTTCGCGGAGTGGAAATAATTGTTTTATGGCGATGTGTTCACGTACTGTACACTTAATTTTAAAGGTAATTTGTCGAATTGATCGATGATAATTGGTTTATGTAACCGATACTTTTCTGTGTTAAATAAATTTCAGTTAAAAAAAATCTTAGTTGGAATTCACACCGCGCCATCTAGTTTGAAGTTAAGGAATTGCAGCTTGTGTTACGCGTATGTAACTCGTATGTAACTCGTATGTAACTAGACAACTGGTAACACGTTCCCTTTTCACATTTATGTAGATTGCATTATATCATTATATCTCCAGGAAAACCTTAATTGTTTGAGTTAAAAGATTCTCTGCCCTTAAGAGCACTTATTTGAATACAAAGTATTTTTATGCCTTTGTATTTCAATAAAATAAAAACTAAACGAGATGAATAGTAAAAATTATGGCAACCCTAATCTAATTAAAGCACTTTTGGTACAGCCCTAGCACACGTAGGGATTGAAATGATACGGTGCCGATGGAAGTTTTTCAATTTACTTAACACGGAACACTTAAGTTTTAATTACTTTTGGCGAGACTCGCTCAAGGTGGAACAAAAATATGCCGACGTACTGAAATGTTGATCTTGAATTGATTATATAAGCGGTATTTTTTGGTTGTGATAGAGCCACGCAGTTCGCTGCATAATGGGCTAGCTCGATCAGCGAAATCCCACGAACTCTTAGAAAATCGCCGTAAAGTGAGTGACGGTGAGAGGGTTCACACTCGGGGTGAAGGCCGTCCCTTTTCTATCCCGTTCTAAAGGCTGGCGATACAATTGTGACCCTTTTTGTGTTGTATCTACGCTTACACCGCCAAGAGAACTGCTTGCTTATGTGCCTCTCACTCCATAAAAATAGTTTGTTATATTTTTTTATGGGATAGGAGAGCAAATGAGCAAGCGCGTCACCTGATGGTAAGCAATCTGCGCCGCTCATGGACACCAGCAACACGTATAGTGTTACCTCTGCGTTGCCGACCTTTAAGGGAGTAGGATAGAAAAAGATGGGAAAGGGAGGTGGGCCTCCGGGTACCTCTCTCACCGAACGAAACGCGGCACGAGGCACTTTACGTCGATCTTCTGAGAGGTCGTGGTATTTCACCGGTCGAGCCGGCCCATTCATGCAACGAACTGCTTGGCTCTACCACTGTTAGAATGAAAATTTTAACTTAATTCTTTTGTTGTCTCGACAACCTCGACGTCTGATTGAGAGGTCCTAAGTTCGAGCTCTGATAACCCAACGATTGCCTTTTAGATTTCTATTCGGAAGTTATATGTGAATAGTTCAATCTATGCCTTAACAAACTGTGCCCCAAGCTCGCTGCTTTTATTTATAAGACGAAATATTTCATTCAGCAACGGCATAAATGACTTTTTAAATGCAAATAATAAATTTTAGTAATCTTGAGTTTTAGTAATTCATGGAGTTATTTTTGGAACCTCCCTAATGCTGTACATCCTCACGGTATATATGTATACCAGCCCTCTTAAAAGCTTTCTCTAATGAGCTTAATATTTAATTAAGATTCTGGAGTATCCGCCTGGAGAACAACTACTTACATACACACACACACAAGTAATTTAAAAAAATAATGCATCGGATTATTCAACTACTGTAACTTGTAACTTCACGTCCGTATCTGCTAAGGTGTAGACGGTGAGACTTATGCTTCGACAAGCTGCATTCATTTTCAAGTATTTCACACCACTCATATTTAACAAAAATAATAATGATTTTGACATTGTAAAAAAACGTTTCACCAGTTTTCTGTTCTGTATGCCTACCCTCCAAGGGACTTAGCGTTAAGCTATGCATGTATGTATAAAAATGCTGTTAGTTAAATTCTTGTTAATACTACTAATGTTTACCAAAACAAACCAGATTTTGCTTCTCTAATCCATGGCGTATAATTCTTATGTTTCAACATAGATTATGGCCTAATCACTGCTTTAACTCCATTCCGTTATAATCCTTAATCCTATTAAATCTTATTTAGGTTAAGTTTTGTTTTGCTGAACCGGCTCTTTTAACGATTAACTGAGTTTGTTTGACATTCAAACAATATTTTTTCCAGCACAATTACAGAACTGTGTATTTTGACTTCTCTTCCCCCTCATTTCCCATCCTACTCCCTTAAAGACCGGCAACGCAATGTCTTCATGTGTGGCAATAGTTGCTAACAGACAGGGGCCCACTTGCTCGTGTGCCCTCCTATTCCATAAAAAAATGATTTCGACGTCAATTCTAAATTCTGCGTGACACAGCGTAAAGGTCGCTACGTTTAGAAAAAGTTGTAAAATTCCAAAAAAGCAAAAGAAGACGTTGGGTATTGCCCACCTCGCATCTCGAAAAGACATTCGACATTCGTAAGTTAATAATAATTTATAATATACTTGTAACATACAAGAGTATCAAGTGTTTGCTATTGAATGCTATCTGTACAGACAACGTTCCGTCTCAAGTGGCAATTAGCTGATGGTTGCGGATATTATTAGTGATATGAATAACTCTTCATATTGAGAACATATTGAGCAATGGCTTTTATGAAAATATACGAACTCAGGCCATGTGATTTCTCAGCAAAATCGTTTTTTTCTACTACCAGTAACTCTCTATTTACTTCCAATCTACTCCGAAGGTCTAACTTTGAATCCAGCCCCAGGCAGAGGTAGCCTTTGATGACTTTAAGAATGTTTTTTGGGATAATATATCGAATAAATATCGATTACGATTCTTGCCTGAAAGTCTACTTATAGCGGCGTAGTCTTTTTTCGCTGATTTACTCATTGAATATGGACCTGCCACTATATTATTACTTACAGCGGATAAAATATAACGTTGTCTATTGCTTGATATATGCGTATGATTCCATTAAAATCGGTACAGTAATTTTCAAAATTCATAAAAAAGAAACCCGTCTAAAAGAGCCTGATAAGAAGTTAATTAATAAAGGACTAGTAGTACGTGGTTAAAACTGTTAAAAGGAAATTTCAAATTATGTAAAGTTGAAACAAGTCGGGTTGAGTAATAACTGTATCTTATCGTTATAATTATGGCATTAAAGAAACAACAAGAACAAACAGCTGTAAACAAACATTTTGTTCGCAACACTTTGTTGCTAATACTCCGTAATTATGGGATATATTTTAATGAGCCATATTATGAGTTTAACTATTACAGTGGCTATTACATTTATTATATTAAATGCATGTTGTTTTATAAACATTGTTATGTTTAAAATGCTTATTTGGTATGTTGTGTAAAAAGGTTTAAAATTTCTGGGCGTTAGCTATGTTGCTCTTTTTCAAGATTTAATTGTTTTTGTGACCTCCTCCTCGAGACGTATTCCTCATTACTGAGGATCGTCTATTTTGAGTTATCGTACGTTTGACCGTTTTCTGCCATTTTGAATTCGGTCAGACCATCTCAGCGGACAACGACCCCTTGAACGCCTACCGTCGATCTTGCCAGTGACCATAAGTTGTTCTAAGTTGTGTCCCTCCGTTCTGGCGATGTGACCGAAAAATTGCGGTGTCCTGCGCAAACACGAGGTGGAAAGTCGTGTTTTGCTGTACTGGATGGACTCGTTAGTGCGCAATGCTGTCCAAGGAATTCGCAGCATTTTTGTAACGTATTTTTGTTTCGTTTCTGTAACCTTAAATATTCTAAATTATCAGTTTGCGTTATATTTATATTGCCATAAATTTAATTTGATTGATATTTAGCACACTTAAATCTTAAATCGCTTCTGATTTTGTTTCAGGGTGTTGAAGAACAACATATTATTTTATTCAAAATAACTCATTTGAAGTCTTTAGCATTTAATAAACTTACATAGAACGTAAAAGGTAATATAACAGCCAAGTCACCATCTTTTTACAAAAAATAGCAATTACTATACATAAAAAAAAAACGTACGTGGAGTCCCTCCGCGCGAAAGAAGTGTAACTTCGTATTGTAAAAAAAAATGCATTTACTCCTGGGACCTCTTAAACCAGTGGAAATGCTTGCCTCATCGTCTCGCCCTTAAAAATGTATTTATCTTAATAACTAGCTGAATCTGGGATCTCCGTACCTACTAAAAGTATATTCATTCTTTTTTAATACTTATTCTACAATTCGAGAACTGCATATCAGAAAAGAAATCATCATCATCATCAGCCAATTGCAGTCCACTGCTGGACATAGGCCTCTCCCAATTTGCGCCACAACATCCGATTCTCTGCCTTCCGCATCCAGTCTCTACCAGCAGCCTTTCTGAGGTCGTCTGACCATCGAGCTGGTGGGCGTCCTACGCTACGCTTACCGAGACGCGGTCTCCACTCCATGACCTTCTTACTCCATCTACCATCGGTCCTTCGGCAGACATGACCAGCCCATTGCCACTTCAGCGAGCTTATTCTGCGAGCTATGTCGGTTACTCTCGTTCTCTGGCGGATATACTCATTTCTGAGTTTATCTTTCAGAGATACTCCGAGCATAGCTCGCTCCATAGCTCGTTGAGCGACTTTAAATTTGTGGACTAGCCCCACCGTGAGTGTCCACGTTTCGGCACCGTAGGTCAGTACTGGTAGGACGCACTGGTCAAAGACTTTGGTCTTTAGGCATTGCGGTATAGGCGAGCCGAAAACTCGACGCAGTTTGCCGAATGCAGCCCAACCCAGCTGAATCCCCCTGTCGGCCTCCTTCTCGAAGTTTCGTCTACCTAACTGGATGGTTTGGCCTAGGTAGACGTATTTGTTTACGACTTCGAGAACTGACCCTTCGACGCTTATCGGTCCGGGCACGACATGTTCATTGAACATGACCTTTGTCTTGTCCAAGTTCATGCCCAAACCAACGCGCCGGGAGGACTCGTCTAGACTGCGCAGCATTCCGCTCAACTGTTCCAGCGACTCTGCTATTACAACGATGTCGTCACGAAAAGAAATAACACAATAAAATTATTGTAGCATAACAATAATTTTATTGTTTGACATAATATTATATGTACTTTTTTCACGACAAAATCTTCAATGAGTCTCAGTGGTCTAGTGGTTGAGCGTTTGCGGTTGAGAATCTAGGAACATGGGTTCCCAGTACACTCTATAAAGATCTTGCAAAGAAACTGATCGAGGGCTCTGTCAACCAGGGGGCTGGTCCATTCTTCGCACAGGGGATTAGCATTGACGTGGCAATGCGGTCGGTCTTTTGGCCACTCTGCCAGTAGATCGAGAAGCGGATTCGAAATCATGCGATTGGGTCTCCAGCTTTCATGCGGCTCGCCGCATTAAGGTCGTTGTCGACGAGTCATGCTCCGACTTAAAATCCGTGAGTGCTGGAGTCCCCCAGGGCTGAGTGCTATCCCCTACGCTGTTTCTTCCGCATATCAATGACATGCTGCATTACAGCAATCTTCATTGTAATGCGGATACGGTACGCCACTCCACTCGCGGATTTCTCGGGAAAACGTCGATTTGTACCGGAATAAACTGTGTCTACAATCGAAACTCTGGGTAGTCAGATTTCGGACTAAGGCCGACTCAACTTAGCTAATTCCACCCTAAGAAGACACAGGTCTGCGCGTTTCCCGCTGAAAAGGCACATTTTGTTGCCCCCCTTTTTTGAGGGTACTCGGTTACCCGCCTTAACCGATATCGGAATTCTTGGGGTTGACTTGTTCAGTTTCGCGGTTATCTGGAGGGCAAGGCGAAATCAGCTCAGAAAAAGGACGGTATTTCACGTCAGGAAATCGCTTGCAGCTATATAAAGCGCATTTCCGACCTCACATGGAATACTGTTCTCATCTTTGGGCGGGGTGCCTCTGTCAAAAGATGAGTACCAGCTTACCCCATTTTAACGCATCCAACGACGCGCGGTTCGGCTTGTCGTCAACCAAACTCTGTCAGATTGGCTTAGCCCCTTGGCACTTCTCTCCACGCACTGTTCCGTTGTGGAACGAGTTGCCGGCAAAGGTATTTCAGGACCGCCTTTCCATCAGGTGACCCGCAAGCTCCTTTGCCTCCTTATATCATTAAAAAAACAATTAAGATCAAATAAGCGTGCGTATAATAGGCGTGCAAGAGTCGTGCCTTATGTGCTCTGTTCTCTCTGCCTACTTCGCAATCGATTTGGCATGAGGTTATGTATCACTACATAGTATAAAACAAAGTCGCTTTCTCTATCCCTATCCCCTATTTGTATGCTTAAATCTTTGAAACTACGCAACGGATTTTGATGCGGTTTTTTTTAATAGTTAGAGGGTGTAAACGGGGTGGTTTTGATCTATAATTCATGAATAGTGTAGTGAAAAAAAAGGATAATTTTCAAGATTTAAAACTTTAATCGAAAACGCTGCCTGAACCCTAAGTGATAAATCAAAACAATGTACTACATTATTATACACCTTTAAAAGGTATATAAAAAAGTCCGCGAGGGCATATGTCTATATCTTAGGGATAACCCACAATTACCATAATTATTTTTTTACTTTTTACGAGAGATAATGGCTTATTTACGAAGCAATTTTAAACATTACAGCATTAATTTTCATCCAATTAAGTGTCTTAAATAGATTGTGATTGTGTGATTTTAATATAGATGAATATAGCCATTTACAGCATGTAATTTAAACTAATATTTACGAAGATATTACAGTATTAACATAGCGGTACATAGCAGTTGCGTTTGCGCGCCAAAATGCGTGCCGATAAATAGCACAAATTGAACTTTTTAAGATCCAAGTATTACTAATTTATTTCTTTTGATGCGGACTGAAGTCCGCCGGGTCAACTAGTGTATATATAACTTTCAAAAATCATTTCGAAAAGTCATTAGTGTGAGCCAGGATTTGAACCCACAACAACTTCTTGATTTAAAAGCGGGGTGCTCGACCACTGGACCACCTATTAAATTTTACCCATAAAATTATAATAACCTATAAAAACTTTAAAATTTTAGTACATACGATAAATAACAAACTATACTAAATTTGTACTTACAAAAAGAAATGGCATCTTATGAATGAATTTGGCTAAAATTAATCACAAAATATTTTGTATTTTGAAATGACTATTCAAAATACAAAATACCTCTCGAGAGGTATTTCAAATAAAATAAAAAATGCTTTCAACAAAAAGGTATTTAAATACAAAATGGGTATTTTGTATTTGTATTTTAAATAGAAATATTTCAAATAAGTCAGATCTCTGCTTATTTGTACTTTGTAGATGTAGGTGAATGCATCATTAAATATTTTCAAATTAAAAAAACAATCAAATAAATCTTCACCTTGGCATTGTAACTTTAAATCCGTCGCATTATCTCTTGGATTGTTATCACTCATTATTTATAAATCTTATCCACTAAATTCGAAAATAAAATCAGTGCACTATTAAATTATAAGTGATAAATTAAATTAAAAAAAAAAAATGCGATGATATAAATATTTTAAACACGTAAACACACTAATTACACACTGCTAACTTCGCTTCGGGAAAAATCACAAAAAACAATATTTTTTGAGTGATATTGACCCACTCTCTCTCTTTCCTCTTTCCTAACCTTTATCATTCTTTCTCTTTTCCTCTCGTTTTGTAATGTTCTGCCGTCAAAAGAAACAACTAACATTTTTTTTTCAAATTGAATTACATACATATTCGGAAACAGGCACGAATGCCTACGTGCCTATATTTTTTATTATTTTTTTACAATCTCCACCAATAAATGTACATTAAACTCATTTTTATTAATAACTATTTAAAAAGAATTTATCTGACTTACATTACGACGCGCATAGGAGTGCATTCACTAAAAAAACCCGTCTGCGAAATTAAGGTCGGTTCTATCAAACAAATATTTATGATAATCATTACTGTTTGTATGGTGTCTAGGTTCTTTTCTATGTGTTTTAAGTATATTTTTAGAAAAGAAAATTAGATAAAAAGTATTAATAGCAAGGACATCTACTGAAAACCAGTGGTACTACATCGAAGCGAGTGAAGTATCTATTAAATAAACCGTGTGCTGTGGAATTATCATCAAAACAGTGACTATATAACTTAAAATTACTTCAACCTCATAATTATAAATGTAGTGTATTTCACCGATGTTCATATTAGATTTTAGTAACATATTCACATAAATATCAACATGTAATTATGTATAATAAATCAATTACCTAAAATGATAAACGGCTATAGTTGACTACAGTTGCCGCTAGATAGCGCCCTGCGTCAATATTTGAAACTTTATTAAATAAAACTTAAAGTTTAATTTCGGTGACTTTTGTAATATGATGTTTAATGTAATCATATATATTTTCACAATATAATAACTTTTACTTTATCTTAATCGTGGTAGCAGCGGGCGTGGCAACATGTAGCTTCTAGAAACATCACAATATAAAAAATATTGACTACTTGCTTTTCTGATTGCAATTGAACTTGAAATTGATTGCATTGTTTGAACGATGTCTTTGAAAACAGATATTATTATATTTTAGCACATTTTAAATTAATTTTTATCTTTAATATTGCTATGGAAACGGATAGTACTAGGATAGTTACTAGGATGAAACATAACTGAGTTAATTATATTTGCAATATAATTAACACCACCCGCTACTACATGTCTATTATTGTACAAAATAATGTTCGTTCTTAATTCGGCGAATATATACTATTCGCCGGTTTAAAGTCGAAAGGATTTTTTGTTTTTTAATGACTTTAGCTATAATGTAATCATAAATATTTTCACAATATAATAACTTTATCATCTTAGTGGTTGGAGCTGCGACTGTGGCAGCATCTAGCAGCGGATGGTGGTACTATTCCACTAATAATTTATACCTATCAATTATGCGCTAATAGTACCACTATGCGCTACTAGATGTCTATATACTGCCAATAATCAGGCTTAACCAATTTGCTTCGTGGATTTATATATAGACCGGTTCAGTTTCGCCATTCATACTATTATATAATATATTCAGCGGCCGCAAGGGGGCGTTAAAAGCGTTAAACGGTTGCACGAGCCATTAGAAGTTACACTTCAAAAATGCTGTATTATTAATACCGTGCTACCTTTATAGCGTAACGGCGTCTGACATAAGTAATGAAACCCATACAACACACCATGCAACATTTTATATCATGTTTCGTTTTCAAAAGACTATCATTATTTCCCCTCAATAGGGGGAAAACACCTGGTTATTCTTCTTACGTACATATATACATACATAACTTGACGCCAAATCCCTTGCGGGGTAGGTAGAGAGAACGGAGCGCCATAAGGCACGATTCTTACACACCTCACTCGCTTCGTTGACTTTCATGCACGCGCGTCGATTTTTAAGTCTCCTAACATCACCTTTTCTTATGTACATACTTTTTTTCATTTAATATATTAATTAGTAGTCTAATTATGTTGATATATTCTTGTAGTGTCTTTTTTGTAACTTAACGCCGTTAATTTTTGAAGGTGTGTAGTTAGTTTACTATTTATTAGCTCGTGTCACCGAATGAAATTATTGCTCCAAACTGATACTCCGACGTCATTTGTGTATTTTATTAACTTCACGAATTTTGTACCCGAAGGTGTAGACAGCGGTTGTTACGCCTTGATTCGATCGTTGGATGGAATAGGTGGAGGAACTGGTGGCGGAACTTACTGCTCTACACCCGGCATAATGCAGTCTGACATCGATATTTATCATAGATTATTTCCAAAAAGTTTTATAGACTTTTTGGAAATAAGTTATGATAAGCCGATATGAATGAATGGATATGAATACCGAAGATAAAATTCGCTTGATGAGTTTTTTTCAGACAGAAAAAGTTGCGAGTGAGGTGTATAAAATAATGTCTTATGTTACTCCAATTTATCCACCTAACCCGCAATGGACGTGGCGTGAAGTTAGGTTAAAACTTTAGTAGAGATCAATGTTAAGATCGTAATCGCGTCCCTGACCTTCTAACACTAAGAGTTAATTAGCTCACCTTCTAATTTCACGGGTCGTAACGTCTTATCGAGCGCTATTATTTTCACCCCATCTGGTTTTAGAAGGGAACAATTTTACTTTTCGTTATGATTATATTATATTTAAATTATGTTTTATTAAAATTTCGGTGGTCCAGTGGTCGAGCACACGGCTTCTGAATCCAGAGGGTGCAGGGTCCGGGTTTGAATCCTGGCTCACACCAATGACTTTTCGAAATTAATTTCTAAAGGTTTGTGTGATAAATATTGATGGCTGAAAACTTTCTATTCTATTTGGGACGTGAACATAACCGCGAGACGAGACTAACAGCCGCTGCCTACACCTTCGGGTAGAAAAAACGCGTCAAGTTATGTAATGTTATAATAAAGTTTATTATCTTTATTTATTTCGGTGGTCCAGTGGCCGAGATCCCCGCTTATGATTAAGAAGTGGCGGGATCGATTCCGGGCGCACACCGATGATTTTTCCAAATTATTTTCGGAAGTTACGTGGGATAAATATCGATGGCTCACGACTTAGTGCCCTGTTTATGGCAATAGGTCGCCATCAATACCATTTGGGACGTACAAATCTAAAAATAAGCGTGAAGTTGTAAAATAATAATCTGTGAAAGATTAATATTAAACATATAGTCTATATATAGGTGCTTCACTCGCTCCCATATAACAAATGATGTTTGCTCACAGTTCAGTCAAACATAACTTCCAAAAAGTGTTTCTGTAAAAAACAAGTTCCCGTGGTAAGGATAAATATAGGATATATTTTATTATCATATTTATTACGAAAATACTATCTTTAGGTATAGGATTTTTTTACTGCTTTTTTTATTATGTAAAATTAATACGATGATATTATTTCCCTTAATAAAGCAGTTATTTTAAACGAGATGTGAGCATAAACCTGGTTGTTCTAAACTTGGCTACAAATACCGTCGCAAAGGGCTTGTATCTCTTTATCTATGGACCTGTAAAATGTTCGTAAAATTTCTACACAAGCTTTTATAGGCTAGTAGAGGTAAGATTACGTGTGAAAACTCAACGATGATTTTGAATGATGTATAGATAAAGATTCATGACGTCAGTTATTTACCTCTCTAATCGAAGTCACCAATACAAGCTCGTAATATACTATTTCCAACAGTTCTTGTGTCTTTGAAATGACTGATGTTTTCGTAATCATTTCAAATCACCAACAAATTCATTAAATAGTCACATGTGCACCTCCGTGGAAGAAAAGAGTATTCAAAACAAGGAAGAAATATAAATATTTAAAAAAGTACTAACTTGAACTGATCATGATAAGTAACTGGACAAAAAAAACAAAAACAAATATAGAAATACTTTGATGACAAATGACTACTGCAGCCTCAACATATTTCGTCCATAACCATGTACCGGCATTTCCATAATAAGCTGAGTTACCAAGTAAACTTGCTGTCTAACATAACATAACTTCACGCCTTTAGTTACCCGAATGTGTAGGCAGCGGCTGTTAAGCCTCGTCTTGCCGTTATGTTTACGTCCCAAATGGAATAGGTGGCGAACCTATTGCCATACCGGGCACAAAGCTTTCAGTCATCGATATTTATCACACATAACTTCCGAAAACAATTTAGAAAAGTCATTGGTGTGAGCCAGTGTCTGGAATCGAACCCGGACCTCTGGATCAGAAGCCGTGTGCTCGAACACTCCGCCAGGGAGACTTGCTGTCTATATCTATCTTAATAATATCCACGTTATACGTATACTTAGACAATAAATTCAAATAGAATCATGTCAGAAGTGGCTATTAATGTTCCCTATCTCCGACATTTTGGTACACGAACGTGGTACAATCTGAACGCCTGCAATATTTGAGCCGCGTCTGTACTCCGACTCATCCCAAATAGTTGGTGCTACTCCACACCTACTAATTGTACTGTGAAAAGTTTGGAATTTAAAGCATTATCCCGCAATACAATGTTGTGTTTTACGAGTTGGAAGACAGGTGGAGCTTGTGTTTGTGAGTTGTCTGCACACTTTGCGGATGGTAACAAAACAATGTATTTTATGTATTACTGGACTGACAGTGTTTTGGACGTGTGTACTGTCCGTGAAATTGTGAGAACGAGTTAAGTTGTTTATTTAGAGGAATAGAATTAAAGGTCCCATTTAATAAGTGGCAGGTTTAAGGTTCTACTGCAGTATATCAGGAGCAATACCTTCAACCGTCGGTAATAATTAAATAGTCTACTATGTCGTCTCCAGTAGTCTGGAATTCGAGTATCCCGGTTGTGAACTTAAAAGTAGTGAGATCGAATCTGGGTTCACACCAATGACTTTTCCGAATTGTTTTTGCAAGTTTCGTGTGATAACATTGTGGTATGGCAATAGGTTTCACCATCTCGCTGCCTACACCTAGTGGTAAATAAAAATCGATACATATAATATAGTTATAAAAATAGATAGGAAAAGTTTCACAGAAAAACAACAGGTGGCACTAAGATAGATGACTAGCGTTTCCCACAATAATATCTGCCAGACCAGTTAGTAGACTATACCTAAAAACTTTTTGACAGATGTGGCCCATAACCTATTGTTGAACTCAACCCCTCATACATCATACAAAATGGCTGTTTCGTACCAATTTTACAGTAATTCGTGTGTAATTTTGGTCCCCAAAGTATAGATTAGAGTGGCCCGGTTATAAATAACTGATTTTGGTTAGATGGTTTTGGTTTCTAGTAGAAATTTATGTTTGCACAAACTTTGTAATGGATTTCATGTTGGGATGTTAGTGTACGTAAGCACCGCGATAAATATATAGCGGATAAATTACCGCGCGGTGCGATTAAAATCCGCAGATTGCGATTTAAAATCTCTGTATTCGACATAGAGAATTGGACGTGTTTACCCGTTACCGCAAAATGCTGAACATGTTGATTTCACTAGCGAATTTTATAAATAATAATAATATCTTGGACAAAATAAACACAGCGCCATCTAGTACCAAACTAAGCAACTTAATGCTTGTGTTATGGATACTAGATAACGAATATTAATACATATTATACACATACATACATACAATTTTACCAATGCAACACGAGGCTCGCCAATTATCATCATCATAAAATAAAGTCATTACCTTAATCGAAGTCTAGTTACGCAAATAAGTTAAAACATGAAACATATTTCATGAATGTGCCGACTAGACCGTTGAAATACTACGAAGTTTCAGTAAATTGTCGTAATGTGGCTCATGTCGGGTTTCAGCCCACTGCTCATATCCATCATTTTCGCCCTCTCTTCTCCTTCCAGACGGAGAAGGGAAAGGGGGAGCCCTTTCCAATCTCTAAGCAGGTCGGCAATGCAAATGATATGAATATCATATGTTTAGATATTGAATTCATATCCAACCGAAATCTGCCATTTTGTTATATCATTTTCGGAGGTCCAGTTGTCGAGCACCCCGCTTCTGATTCAAGAAGTCGCGGGTTCGAATCCTAGCTCACACCAATGACTTTTTTAAATTACTTTCGGAAGTTACCTGTGATAAATATCGATGACTGAAAACTTTGTGCCCGGTATGATAAAAGGTTTACCAACCATTTAAACGTACACATAACGGCGAGACGAGGTATATCATTTGGTAGAATGTTTTGATAAACATTTGCAATTTGATTTGGATAGAGACATGAACACTCCCAGTTAATTAGTATAGATCCTTTACAAAATTAACTCCTATTTGCTTTAATCACTCTTGTGATTAATTAACATATACAGGTAAAGAAATAAACTAACTAGTTGAGTAACGGTTGACGTCTTCCAATTACTCTTGATTAACTTTACTAACTTGCAACGAACTAATTGCAGAGTAGATGATATCTTATTTTATAAATCAGCATCAAAGACTTAACTTGCTAATTTTAGGTGTTAGGTTCCAAATATTTCTTAGCTTTTTTAAAATTTAAATTCATTCAATATAATCATGATAATGTTTTTGTTTGTTTTTGCTTTATAGGTAGCTAGCTTTATAAGGTAAGCAACAATATTGTTTCATATTTAAGGTTTAGCTAAAGACTGCTAAAGACTCGACCCGCCGAATTTGTTCGTCTCAAATGTACTGGTGGTGGGGTGGCAGAACCTATTGCCATACATTGGGAATAATCTTGTCAATCATCTATCTATATAGTTTATCACTCATAATTTCCGAAATTAATTCTGAGCAGTCAGTGTTGTTAGCGTGGATTCGATCCTACGACTTCTGAATTCACCCTCCAGACCAGGTACTTGCAAACTTGTTTTATTATACGAGAGCATGCCAATTATTGCCAGTATAGGTAAAGCAATATTAGCGGTCATTTGGATGGAAAAGTCAAAACAGTGATATTAATTTTAACCTGAATAGAAGCAATGATCACCACAATCGTCTGCGACCTTTCCTCAGAGAACATAAGTCAGAGATGATGGAGTACCATCCTGGCGATTATTCCTATTCCTATTTATAAGTCAGTGTCATATGTTTCACAGTTATAAAACCACATAACTTCACGCCTCGCTTACCCTCACTCGAAGGCAGACAGCGGCTGTTAAGCCTCGTCTCGCCGTTATGTTTACGCCGTTAAGCTATTGCCATACCGGGCACAAAATTTTCAGTCATCGATATTTATCACACATAACTCCGAAAACAATTTCGAAAAGTCATTTTACGGGATAGGAGGGCAAACGAGAAGGCGTGTCACCTGTTGGTAAGCAACCAACGCCGCCCATAGACACCAGCAACACATATAGTGTTACTGTTGCGCTGCCGACCTTTAAGGGTTAGGGGAAAGGAAAGGATGAGGAAAGGGGAGTGAGCCTCCGGGTACCTCTCTCACCGAACGAAACGCGGCATGAGCCACTTTATTTCGATCTTCTGAGAGGTCGTGGTATTTCACCGGTCGAGCCGGCCCATTCATGCTGGAAACTGCTTGGCTCTACTGCGGTTGAGTCATTGGTGTAAGCCAGTGTCAGGATTCGAACACCGCGACTTTCGGATTCAGAAGCGGGGTGCTCGACCACTGGACCACCAAGACATTGATATAAAATTACTAATAGTAATGTAGCTAACGCTATAGCCACGTGGCTCGCTAGATTACAGTTTGATTGCAGAGATCTGAGTTCACACCTGTCGGCGACCATTAATTCATTGCTAACCTAGTTTGTTCTTGGAATCGTCGTATTTCTTTGAAGCGAAAGATAACATTTACCTGATATAAAAATTTGGATATTTTCGGACGGAACGGACACAGCACCATTTATTTATTTAACCGTACAACTGATAATATTCGATACAAATATACTTTTTTGTTTGAATAAATATTTCCATGCTTATCACAAGATTTTGTCCTCGGCTGGGCCACTTCCAAAATCTCATTACTGTAATCGAGGATTCGAACTCGGTACATCCGAACTAGAAGTCTAGCTGAACCACCTTGGCTGTGTTGATTATACGTTTTTAAAACCATAATTGACGTGTCTCGTGTCAATCTTTATAAATTACCGTTGTAGTCTATCTAGTTATTTTTAGGCGATTCCAGGGACGTATAATTATAGTGTAACCTATTATTAAGGGGATTAATATGGGTATTGTAACACTTCACCAGAGGCCCGTGGGCTCCAAATGGCTCACGGACTTTCAAAACGTCTATGGTTATTAATTATTTTTAATATTTGTCCAGATTGAACAGGCTAAGGCATTGAAGCCATACTGCCTTGTCTGACGTGTAAGTTTTTTATGAAGTATCAAACTTAAAACCAACCTAAACTGACTTTAAACTAACTCTTATTAACTTAATTTCAAAAAAGGAATAGTGACATTTGTGTTTGTAGCCCTACTAAAAAAAATTTTGAATGGCATTACTTGAGTAACTTACAATTTCTATATTACTGGTAATGTGTCAAAGATTGCTTTTTTATTCCCACAATAAATAATTGCTATCTTCTCACATAAAGGAATAATATTATTTCCTTTCCTTAACTTTCGGCCGATTCGCATCGGGTCTGGTCAAAGTAACAGAGTTTTGTAATTTAATATCATCGCCATTTTGTCTCCATTACAACTTACCGAGTTCAAATCGTAAAAGCTTAAGTTTAATGACAATTTTGATGTTATGGAAATAATAAAGTTGAAGATAACTAGAGATATGATATTCACCAAGTGTAGTGGAACTGTTGCAGATATACTGGTATCCTTGATATGTATTTACAATAGTAATAAGAAATAGCTCGGTGGTGCGGTGGTCGAGCACACGGCTTCTGATCCAGAGGTCCGGGTTCGAATCCTGACACTGGCTCACACCAATGATATTTCGAAATCGTTTTCAGAAGTTAAGTATGACAAATATCGATGACTGAAATCTTCGTGCCCGGTATGGCAATAGGTTCGCCATTTGGGACGTAAACATAACGGCGAGACGTGGCTTAACAGCCGCTACCTACAACTTCGTGTAATAAAGGCGTCCAGTTATAACATAACTGGACGCCTTTGTTACAGTAGTTATAATAATATTGTTATTTATTTCAAATGGTTTGAATACAGTATTTGGCACATGAGTTTCTTGCCCGATTCTTCTCATGATAGCCCCTACACTCGGAATCGGGCCGCTCGTGGCGATTGCGTCCGTGTCTTTTTTTGTTCCACGGAATCACTTTTTTTTATTTAATTTTAAATCATAATGTTATCTGTACTTGTTGACTATTTTTAAGTGTCTGTGAAGACCTATAAAAATAAAGTTATTTTGACTTTGGCTTTAAGCAATATCTACCGGGATCATTTCGGCCTGTTCTGGAGTAGATGGACATAAACTATCAAATACCTATTTTGCTGAGCACCTAATTAAAAACGTGTTTGAGAATAAAAAGCGAAAGTTTGAAACTTGAGCCAATAACAAAGAAGATAAGAGGAAATCTGCTTGCGTAGTATGGGCATGTAATGAGGAAATAGTTGATACACATGTTGCGAGCAGAATGATAAACGTCAAAAAAGAGAAGAGTAACCTAACAAAATATGGATAGACTGTGCGAAAGACGACATGATTATGAAGGGTGTTAGCGTGGAAGAAGCGATTGATAAGGAAGTGTGGTAAGTAAGGAATGGGAACGAGGCAGGAAGATGATAACCTAATTGAAAACGTGGCATTGGAACTATTATTATTGACAATACTTGAATTTCACGTTCTCTCTTTCTCATTAATGGACATGAACAAGAAAGAGTCAAGGCCGAAGGAATAGAGTGTTCAAAATACATCACGTAATTAGGACCCCTATTATGTTAGGTATTCGGTTGATGCAGCTCGCTGTCGCTTGAATTTCTGTAAAAAGATTTGTACTAGAAGTATTCCTTATATTTAAGAAATTACATATGCTACAGTATCAATTCAATAACTCATTATCATCTTCAAGTCATATAGATACAATACATGAAGGCAACCAATATCTCAGTTAAATTCAAACTCAACATGTGACAATTACACTGATCGAGTACGAACTCTGCCGTGTTATCAAATACGAGGATTAATTATATTTGTCAGAGTTTAATATGACGTCATACGTGATGATGTAGCGTGTTGCTATACTAGAGAAATCTTCGTATACTCTTGGTGAATTAATGTATCCAATTACGTATTATAAAACCGACGAGCGTGTTTGACAGGAGTTATTACTGTCAAAGAATCTGTGAGTATATATTTTACACTGGCAGTCTTCTATAGTGGTATAGCATGCTGCATGAATGGGCCAGCTCGACGGGTAAAATACCACGACCTCTTAGAATATCGACGCGAATCATCCCACTTTCAACTCTTCCCGTATATAGGCCGGCAACGCAACTGTCATACTATGTGTGTTCTGGCGTCAAAAAAACACTCCTTCGGATTCTTCAGGATCGGTCCCTTCGGATTCGGATTTTAGCATTCCCTGGGGGGGCCTACGTCTAACAGTGTACATGACAGGGCTAACAACGATGATGATAATTCTCAGAGCTACCCAAAATGCACACAAAATTTCATAAAAACCAGTCTAGCAATTTGGGACTAAACATGTATACATAGGAGAATATTGCAAACTAGTTGACTCTGCGAACTTTGTTACGCCTCAGAAACAATAAATGAATAAATGAAAGTTTTATCTAATTCTAAATATAAATTATATATATAAAAAAAACATTCTATCCAATCTAAAATAAAAGTGGCCTCTGTTACTCGTTATTACATCAATTATCCGCCGTCAAAAGTTAAAAGTACCGTCCAAATTGGTCCAGCGATTTCAGGGATAAGCCGGCACAAGCAGACAGACAGAAAAACAGTTTAATTAATATGTCTATGATCTAAATATAAAATCATTATAATAGAATAACAAAATTAGAGTCAGGTATATTCCGTTAATTATCATAAACCCATTTAACTATTCTAATTTAAACTTTGACATGTCAATTTGCGTCCTTAACGGTAGTGACGTGTCGAGGCTTCGCTTCATTAGTTTAATTCCCGCGTGACGTCACAACAATGACGTCACAGGTTTCAATGATAACAACGAAGGGAGGTAATTAATCTTAACACAATGTTAATGAACTTAAAAGTGGTATACCTACACAGTTCGCTGCATGAATGTGCCGGCTCGGTGAAATACCAAGATCTCTCAAAAAATCGACGCAAAGTTGCTAATGCAGACTTAAAAAAAATATTCTTAGAAAAACATATAATAAAATAATTCATCATGTAATAACTACTTTTTTTTGAAATACATATAATCATTTATAATTTAAAAAAAGAAACGTACAAATTAAAAATCCATTATTTTAATGAAAAGCCATTTTAAGGTGTGACCATCTGAAGTAGCCTTGAGGCATTTACAAGGCTCGCCCGCCAGTCGACATTTAATCAAGAACTTTGGTCGGACAATTTTAAAGCTTAAAGTTGTACATAATGATGGTAGACAGCAGTCTTAATATTGTTGCACTTTTTTCCCAGAGAATCCTGGCCGTGCCCTGGGGGCTTACTTTGGGTTTTTGACACTTCCTTGTCTTGTTTGTAGATTGTTTAAAGACAGGGTAACGTAGCCAGAAGCCGTTTATGTGCTAATATTACAGCTGTTAACATTGTTCTGTAACTCTTTTCCAGTAACGCAATGGTTTATTAAACGAGATATTTTTTTTAACAATTCTTATATTTTTACCTGTTACGTCCGAATGGTTTTGGGGTTTATTTGTTAAGTATTAAATAAAAATTCTTGTCGAAATATTAAACTCAGCAAGATTATTAATTTTGAACTTATAGGTCTCTTTTGTGTTAGCAAGATATAGTGAAGTTTTTTTTGTTGACAAATGAGCAAAAGTCATGTGTTGGTAACTGAAAAGCCGTCCTGCGGATCGAAACTTTTACATGAGAAACTTATGTTCAATTTCTGAGAGATTTTCCGTTTCATCGGTCGAGCCGGCTCGTTCATGGCAGTTATTAGGCGAACCTGTTATTTTTCTGGCTCGACCGGTGAACCACCACGACCTCTGAGAAAATCGATGTAGAGTGGCTCATGCCGCGTCTCGTTCGGTGAGAGAGGTTCCCGAATGTACACCTCTATTCCCAATCCTTTCCTATCCTACTCACTTAAAGGTCGGCAACGCAACTGTAACACTATATGTGTTGCAGGTGTCCATGGGTGGCGCTAGTCACTTACCATCAGGTCATACGCCTGCTTGTTTGCCTCCCTCTCCCATAAAAAACATAGATCACAACGTTATTAGTCATACATAAGTATAAAAATAGATAGGTAGCTTGACTTAAATATATCTCTCAAACGCATCTATCCTTTCAAATCCAACAATTATTACAGAAAATTTCCAAAAAAAAGGTATAATACATGTCTTGAACTGGACAGATAGGGTTTTCCTTTAAAAAATAATGTTAAAGCTGAGTAAGAAAATCTTTGGAGCACTATTGACATGGGTTACGCAGACAAGGAACTGCCACATAAAGTATGAAATCCTACCTAAATATTTTACCCAAGTTCTGGCTCCTCTCTCATTGCTACGTGAGGAATATACATTTGATTCTTTCTTAGGCTTTTGGGAATGATATTATTAAGAAATTAAAACACAAGTTTTGTCTCTTTTACATGCTTGAGTGTAAATTACATTGCTCATCATGGAGGTAGTAAAGTAGACAAAATTTCTACAGTCATCAGATTTTAATATTCCTAATATCCGAACATAAATGGGCCGGCTCCACCGGTGAAATAACACGATCTCTCAGAAGATCGTTCGAAGTGGCATATGCCGCGTTTCGTTCGGTGAGAGAGGTACCCGGAGGCCCACCCCCTCCCCCATCCTTTCCTATCCTACTCCCTTCAAGATCCGCAACGCAATTGTAACACTATATGTGTTGCAGGTGTCCATGGGCGGCGCTAGTCACTTAAAATCAGGTGAAATGCCTGCCCGTTTGCCCTCCTATCCCATAAAAAACTGCAGTCGGCGAGTAATTTGGTTTGAAGTTGAATAGGTCCTAGTCAACTCGAGACCTCTCTATTAAAGTCCGAGCGCTTAACCACTGCGCTGTCAAGAAAGATTCTCAACAATTTCCATAGGGGTAGTTGAAATAATGTTCTGTCTCAACTATACTAGAACAAAAAGGTAAAAACACGTACCAGAACTAGTGTATAGACAGTATACATATATAGCGTTTTCTCAACATTTTACTTGCAGGTGGGTTGCGAATGATTCCCAGAAGGAAAATTAAACTATTCGGGGCATCGTTCACGCCGCACCGTCTGCCATCAAAACTTGGGTTTCCACTCAGAGAGCGTGTGAGTGTGCCAAATAGCGGATGATATACGTCCACTACGAGTTATAATTCCCACTCCGCTCGTATCCTAACACTTTAGTCATATAATTTTTTTTTTGTTGTGTACATCTACAACTTACACTTCGGTCCAAGTTTTCATACTTTGTTTACATTCAGGTCATAATATATGTGAAACAATACGACTGATTCTTTGGTAGATGCTAGCGATTTAAAAAAGAATATTAAAATAGAAAACGAAAATCTACAGAACTTATACGAAGAAAAAGTGAGAAATAAGCAAATAAATAAAGTCTAATTTCGACCACGCTCCCTGAATTAATAAATATTACGCTGCGCCTCGGTCTTTGCTTATTATCATTACTGACGTGCACTATGATATAGTGACATCAAAATAAATAATAGCATCTAGAATAGTGCCATTCCCTCTCTTGTGGGCGCAGCAAGAGTCCACCAAAGTTATTGATCTGATGAGGACAGTCTCAAACTTCTTAGCTAATCACCAAATAAGCCATGCTAGATGGATTGTAATAACATTTCATCAAATGCAAGTGAACGCTGCTTGCGTCTTCAAATGTAATGTGTTTAGTCGTGAAGGTATAATGCACCCTATATTACTTTTCAGCTCTGAAATATTATGTTATTCTATTTTTTGCTAGCCCCATTTACCATCGCTTTTAGTAAGAGTAGCTTTTGGGTTTTTTTTTTACGATTTTTTCACCACTATTTTCTTCTGTAAGTTGTGAAAGCCTGTCGTATCATAAAACGACCAATAAACTCTTAATAATAAAGCCTGAAAAAATCAAACTGACAAATATTTACGAGAGTGTACACTCGATCAGATCGACAGATCGATCGATCAAATATAAAACATATTTAATATAGAAACACAAATCTATATATTTCAGTCACGATTCGTAACCATTAATATTCTTTATTAATGTTTTTCGTTACACACCAATAAATCTTCTGGAATTATTCATATTCTTTCAGGTATGGTCGAGGTAGGGTGGTTCATTTTGAACAAAATTTGTTGAAGGAATTTAAATTTTTAGTAAAATTACAACCGAGTAACCAACCAAGTAGCTGAACTGTATACAAATATTTTTCGTCGTTTTTTCATAGTGAAATATTTGTAACTGAAGTAAGTGTATTGACTGACATTTTTTTTATAATAACTTTTCGGATGTTTTCACTTCAAAAAAGGCACTGTGTTACAATATTCTCATTATTAGTCGGGTTCTGTACAGTAAGCGTGAACATTCGATGAGATACCCTGACAAGAAAAAAACTATCGGTGTATTTTTCTAGATATAGAATATACACATATATACAATGTCGGCGCGTTTAACAATTATTTTAGAGTACGATATTTGACTCCACTCGAGCATTTATATCCTCTTTGCAGTCGAGTCAAATGTCACTCGGACGCAACACCGGGTGCTAGTGCGCAGGCGCGACCGAAGGGGGACATTACATTTTTGGGAGCTCTGATCGAGTAGCATCTGGATAACGCGCTACGTGTTCGGTGGAGTGTTATTTAATTAAGTGTTATAATTAACCATAGTTGGAGATAACGATTATATTTTGTTTATTGCTGCGCTGAGTATTTCATTCTCTTGCCCGACAACCCACGCCACTGAATAATGGAGCAAACTGATATTGTAGACGAATCTTGTGTTCCTTTATATAAATATAAATATATCTGATTGGATGAATCGTTCAATCAATCGTGGGATTACGTTGATTGAAGATAATAAGTTATACAAGAAGAAGACAGTGCAAAACTGTAATTGTCACTATCTCAAGGGACTAACTAACTGCTAACTACTGCTGGTTGTTACCAACTTTTACTAATATCTTAGTTCTTCTATCTTTTGTCGAACTTCTATTGACCCACACGGATTAGAGATGAAGGCCACACGACTTCTACGTGACGATAATATCTTCCTATACGAATGAGAAAAATAACATGACATTGCTCTAGAGTATGCTGCCAATCTATTTTTGTCGTGGATGTCGTATGAGGCAACTAAGGGTTTTCATCTGATGCAGATCAGCTCTCGTATTTTAAGGGATTCATTACTTAAAATTTTAGCTTAGGTGTCCTTAGATTAGTTAGAATCCTGACTAGCACTGATATCTTTCCTGGAGTTGCGTGTGATAATTGCGAACCGATATAGGACGACAGCTACACGGCTACTATAAACTATTTAAATTTGTAATTACAAATTTGGTTTAGCGTGGTGCGTATTATAGCCGTGAAGCTATACAGATATGTCATAGTTAATCAACCATCTAAGTATTTTAAAGACTCTTCTGACATGAAGTTCCTACAGAACTTGTTGGTCATGTAAAGTGTGTCGTAGCCGTCCTCTACTCCTACATTAATCCATTTTTGCATTGTACATCTGTTTATCTTGCGTCGTCCATTCTTTCTACATTTGCTTACCATCGGAGCATATCCTTTTTAAATTTCACAGACCGATACTCTCTTTCAGGCCCTCTTCCTTTCTTGTCAAACAACCTTACAACAAAATCATCCTGAAATTATGTTTGCCTGGTTGATTAGAGTTACTTGGACATTAGACAACAGTTACTTGGATGTAAGATTTTAAATTTAACGTGTATTTTAAGTTTAAAGTTTTTAAAATGTGGCTAGTTTACAAATTTTGTTGTTCAAATTATCTTTATTATTATGTACGCAAACTGTCCTAGCATTTAATTAAAAACATAGGTGGGCTGAGTATATTTTGTGAAAATGACCTGATGAAATGTCTTTTGGGAGGTACCCTTTTGAGTTCCTCGTATTTACTCGTTTATTGAAACAAGATTATTCACAACAAACAGACTGCGGATTTAATATACTAAGGGTTCCTTGATGGAATGCTAGTCGCATCATTGCGTGGGTTGAAGTAATAGAAGTTAAATGTGATAAATATCGATGACTGAAAACTTTGTGCCCAGTATGGCAATAGGTTCGCCACCTATTCCAATTGGGATGTAAACATAACGGCGAGACGAGTCTTAACAGCCGCTGCCTACACCTTCGGGTAACAAAGGCGTGAAGTGTATGTTATATGTTATGTATGATATATTTATTTATTTCATGGCTCTCTGTCCTTTCTGCCTACCCCGAAAAGGACTTGGCATGAAGTAAGTGGAAGTAAGTGGAGTGCTATAAAAATACTTACACATTGAACTGGTACGTACACACGCGCTGATAAATTATACATACCGACAGCTTTCAAGTGACTTCAAAGGAATATCGATATAATATCGAGGGGTGAAAGGCTATTTGTTTTAAGCGACATTTTTGCAACTTTACAGGAGAGCCATTTAAAGTTTGAAATTTTGAAAAAAAAATCATAACTTAAAAACTTCTTGAGCTATTTGAACGGGGTAAGCTTTGTTAAAATTCAATTAAAAATATCTAGCTGATGCTAATATTAAATAAAACCGACCTATAATCACAAAAATACGTGTCGCTTAATGCAAAATGCCCTAAGCCCTTATTTTTCAGGGAATGGAAAAATGATTTAAGTGTCTTTAAAACTACAATTAGCTTCAGGAAAAAACAAATAAGCGACAATGCATTATGTTTTCAGAGTAAGCCTATAAAAATGAAATGACACGACCCGGAATTAATAGTAGCAAGCTATTTATGTCAACTACCACGTTAGACCTGAAAGCTGAGCTGAAAGAACTTAAGCGACGTTCCGTGTCTTATTTGGATGAAGGCTAAATGGTTTAAGCGACATTACACGGTATAATTGGTGGAAGTGCAAATGATTCAAATCACTTCCTAGTAAATTTTAGAAACAGGAAAAATGTTTTAAGCCTTATTGCCTAATTTACCTGGGAAAGGCAAATTGTTTTATGTCTCAGTTTTTAATATGAGTGTATGACTGAAGTAACTAATGTAAAAAAAAATGCAAAATCCATGTCGCTTAAAACACTGCTACTATGGAAACTTCCCGAAAACAGGGATGTTTTAAGCGCCAAAAAAGTGCTCCGATTTAAATGAAACTTGTATCAGTCGACGCAGAAAAATTTGCTGATTCCAAATATGTATATAACTCAATATCGCCCAAAATGTCGCTTAATGCAAATAGCCTTTCACCCCTCGATATGACAAATTTTATTTGGAAATAGGCACCGCCTGACATGAAGGTTTGAAAAATAAAGGAAACAAAATAAAATACTACCTATTAAGTGGTAGAGCCATGCAGTACGCTGCATGAATAGTCCGGCTCGACCGGTGAAAAACCACGACCTTTCCGAAAATCAAAGTAAAGTGACTCATGCCGAGTTTTGTTCAGTGAGAGAGATACCCGGAGGCCCACACCCCGTTCCCCATCCTTTCCTATCCTACTCCTTTAAAGGTCAGCAACGCAACTGTAACACTATATATGTTGCAGGTGTCAATGGGCGGCGCTGATCACTTACTATCAGGTGACACGCCTGCTATCCCAAAAAAAGAACGAATGGATGACCCAAGATTGAAGGTCCAAAATCTAACATTCGTAACATCATCAAGAAATAGATCTTTATCTATTTCTGTGGTAACATCACTAGGTATATATCACAACTATATATATATATATATATATATACATATATGTATTATTAATTTCCAGAAGACAACTATACAACAATTTATAATTAATAGCTTGTTGTATTGTTATATCTTTATGTTAAAACTTACTTTCTCATACGTATATCAGTGTTTCAGATGAATGATTAAAGTAAGCCCAAACTTGTTGTCTCAGTATCTTATAGTAAGTTATTCACTTACGTTATTATCTTAATTGATTTACTACACGCAACTGAGAGACATATCTCTACTTAGAACTTGCAATTAACTACACTTACACTCGAATACACATAACTTATAAGTTGTATTTGAAAGCTTGTAATATTTCTTAGATAATTATGCCCTGACTGACAACTTTGTGCCCGGTATGGCAATAGGTTCGCCGCCTATTCCATTTGGGACATAAACATAACGGCGAGACGGGGCTTAACAAGCCGCTGCCTACACCTTCGGGTAGAAAAAGGCGTGAAGTTATATTATGTTCATACCATATATTTCTAAAACATTAATTTTAACAGTGTTAACATTAATTTTATCAGGTGACTCACTTGCTCGTTTCCCTTCTTAAACTATAAAAAAAACTGCCTTTAAACCGATGGGTGAGTAGAATAGGCTTATGAAATTGTCATATGGTGTTCTGGTCTTTCTGCCTACCCCGGGATGGACTTGGCGTGATGTCAAATAAGTAAATTAAACAATTATGAGATAAATTAAGATCTCTGTTATTTTGTTTTAGTATAGAACTTTTGATTCTCAGGTTTTACGGAGATTTTGTATAACAAATATGGATGTCTAAACAGTGTCATGTGTTGTATGGACAGTCTCTGTCACTTTCATCTAACCCATAGGGTTTTCAGATAATTGGCCAAGTAGACGCGTAATTTCCTCAATTATTTCTCCAAGTGTAGACGCAAATGAAAGGTATTTGGATTTGAATATTAAAAAAGAAACATACAAAAATTCCTGGCATACACACTTCCCCTGACCAAATTTATCGAATGCTTGAGGAAAGTGATGTCATTCATGTCTTAAAAATCGATGAGATGATAACAAGAGTGAAGCGCTTGAGAATCCTGATTTACTGGCTGGAAACTGGTTCTCTTTGCCTACCCTGCAAGGCACTTGGCGTGAAGTTTTATATTTCCTGACATTTCCGTGGAAACACGAATAACGAAAATAGTAAAATAAAATAAAATTGTTTGCCCAATAGAAGTTTGTTCTAGCTCTATGCATGAATTTCATTTTGCTTTTAGTTCTGTATTTTTTTTTTACAAATATAAGAACCACTGCCACATTTTTTTCGTTCGCTTTTTGATTTGCAACATTCGAGTCACTGTACAAATATCAAACAATCATTACCATCCCGGGGTTTTTCTGACATAATATTTTCAGGTAAAAACATAATGAAATTAATTTTGATCCCGGTGTGTTTTCGGAAATTGGGCTGTTCGGGCATATTTATATAAGCCGAAGTATGTTTTTAGGAGTAAATTATGTTTACCGCACATCGTCTATATAATAAGTTTACATATATCGTAGCTTATAAACTGGTTGTTGCCTGCGGTTCTGCCTGCTAAACTTTAAGTTTGTTAAACTTTAATATTACTGCCTAGTTAATACATACATATCTGGTTCTGCACAAACTTTCTCGTATATTATATATCTCGTTTAATATAATAGATTAAATGGAAGTTCTGTCCTCTTTGATTATCATTAACTTGGGTTCCCTTGAAACCTCTTCATTGATTGATCACTATTCTAATACGTAATAGAGGATTCCCCAATCAATGGGCTTTGGAATTATGCGAGAATCATTCAAATCGAATCAGTGGTTCCTGATATTATCGAATTAAAAAAAAATAAACAGACTTTACTTCTCCTATTATTTAACATAATATATAATTAACTTTCTTTCGAAAAATGGCGTTCTACTTGAAGTTATGAATTTGTCTTATTTACATTCTGTAAGAATATTTCTACTATCAAATGTGTAATAATAAGCGCCTCGCTAAGTAGTACTCACTATTAACCCATCAACTTTAAACATTTTATGACAATCATATTCAAAATCAAACTCTTTTGATTGATATTCAACTTTATTCAGAAAACATAAGATACAATTTTGTTGTTTATTTTAAATTATATTGACAAAGAGATGTTCCGTTTGCTTTTATTATTGTCGTCTCTTCTCATCTAAGTATAATTTCGTTGAAATTCACTTGTTTCCGTCACTGTACTCGCTGAATGAACAGAGCAATATTTTTTGTTGTACCACTATTGTATTCGTCTGTACCGATATTAAATGTAAATTTTATTTTAGGGCTCCGTAGTTTACATAGAACCTATTAGCTTAGTTTATAGTATACGTCGGTCTATAAAATCAATCTAGTTTCGAGTAGTTTATGTCCCCTTGAATTTAAGCGGGGCAGCTGAATTTTCATTTTTAAATCGGGTACAATTCACTCAGCTATTTAGTATTTATTACATAAACGGAAGATCACTATGGCAAGCCAAAAGTCCGAATCACGACCTCTGAATCAGAAGTCCGATCACTTAAGTATCAAGCAGAAGTCTTCTGATAGACTCGTTAAAATATAAGAATACCCGCCAACAGTCTTCTAATAGAACTTTATCCTCTGTATTGGTCTGCCTCATCAGCATTCCTCCTATATAACTTGTGTGCTATTTTATTTTAGAATTTTCGTAACAAAAAATAAAAAAGAATTATACTCGTCGCCTTTTGAATTAGGTGGGGGATGTTTACACAAACGTGACAGTTTGAAACGAAACGATTCTTAAACATTGTCTTCAATTTATTCTCTTTGTATTCTTTAAAGGGAAATTGAAATATACATTTTATTTTTCTGTTGAATTTAAATGTAATGAGTGCAAATTGAATGATAGATTCGAATGAGTAGATCCGTAATATGACATTTGTACAATTTCGTTCATTCATTTATGTCAATTATAAATTTATATAAAAGCATTATTTAATTTAAAACTGTCAAATATACGAGTTGTATCGTTTGTCCAATCGATTCGTCTTATGTTTTTTTATTACATTGCTACTGTAACTGTCGGATATACCAAGTGGTATATACCGGATATAACAGGATCCACACAGTATATTTACACACAAAAGGTAGCACCAGCTTCCCCAATAGTTACCACCAAACTCCCCGGTCCTTTACCAACCTCCCAATAGAAAGGTCTTCCGGTTAAAAGCACTCGGGTGTTCTTACTCACCACATAGGATAGGGTCGCGGGAACACTTTCACACAATCCCGCGACCTCGCCTGTGCTGGCCCATTAAGAACTTCTCATGGCACTATATTAAAAGCCTCCTAAATGGTAGGCAGCAAGAGGTCACCAATGTCGCGGCTACTCCGATTGGCGCTCCGTATAGCGTCGGAGACGGAAACAATTCCCTCTCGGTCCTCTAATCTTGGGTTGGGGAGGACTCATCCGAGCGTTTCAACTAGGGTGCAGCGGCACCCAGCATCGGAGCCAAACACCGAAACTGTTCCATGAACTTCCACCGTCGGCCCTTGGTTCTGATTCGCTCCATCACTACGGCGACGCCCGAAGTAGCAAGCAGGGCTGCTTCCCTAATGTTAGCTCCGCGTGACCTAACATTTTTAAGATTCTAATGAATGTTTGCACAGTATCTGGGGAGGTCATATAAATATTAAGTGCACATATTCATATACAAAAAAAATTGTAATTATCAGTTGTTCCTTTGCATTAAGCCTGTTTGCCTTTATTTATTTAGCTAATATTTGGATGGCGCTTTGTGAATTAAAGCAAAAAAACCTTCTTATTAAAAATACAATTTGTGAGTGGAGACTGTCAATTATTCTTAAAGGCTTACTGAAGAAAACTCATTCGTTTCGCAAAAGTATTTTGAAAATATACAATGTTATCAAAAGCTTTGTGCCTACCTACAAAATTTATAATATTTGAATCCAATCAGCCTGTTTCTCGTCTACTTTCCGCTCCATCTCTTCGACAGGAAACACTCATTTACTGAATATTCCAACAGAATACAAATTATTGAAATACTTTTGAAATGTCCAATATTTTTTTGCAGCAAAGCAGAAAAAATGATTGATATTATTTTTTATGCGAACCTTCAAATTGATGAATAATTTTTTCAAGTTTTAATTTTTGTTGAGCCTGCTTTGTAATTGTATCTTTTTTTTTTTTTTCAAGACGAAATAAAGAACTCTTAGTATGTTTCATCATTGGTCATGATGCAATTAAATTTTTTTTGTCAAATCGAATCCACAAATTTACCAAAAAGTTATTAGGTCTTTAAATATTGGCCTCATTACGAAGCTCAAAGTTGCTCAGCGTGCTATAAGGCTGGATTGGAATCTTAAAAAAATCGGCAATATGGAGATAGGCATAGCCAAAAACTTACCATACCGACATAACCAAAAAGTTTGAACGCTGAAGTGGAAATGGGCACACCACATCGCTGGACGAGCCGGTAACCGTAGGGGTATAAAGATTCTCGAGTGGAAACAACGAACTGGTCGACGCGGAGTAGGCCGTCTCCCCACCAGGTGAACCGACGACGCGGTAAGAACTACATGAAGCTAATGGATGCGGGTGGCACAGGACCATCAGTTGTGTATTCTATGGGGGAGGACTACGTCCAGCACTGGATTTCGAAAGGCATAATGATGATGATGCACTAATGTGTATCCGTATCAAAATCCTCACTAACATTATACGATGTGATTGAACAGTATTTAGGAAGGTAGCATGTCTCCACCAGACACCAGATACGATTACATTTCTTCAAACATAAATGTGCCTATAATCATGGTTGTAAGTAAATAATATACCTACAAAAAGCCGAATATAGACTTCTATTTCAGACTTACCTTTTTCATGTCTGTAGAACTCATTTCAAACGGCAATTGTATTCGAATAATGACTAAGTCATTGATTACATGGATCGACTGAAGGTAGGTATGCCGTTTGAGTTTGTATACCTATTTATGTAAGGTATACTTTCGAAAGTTATCTACACTAATATTATAAAGAGAAAAGATTTGTATTTTTGTATGTAACGAATAAACTCTTTAAACTTTACATTATCCCTGAGTAACGTAGGCTATATGTAATCATCGTCGTCATCGACATTTTGTTTGTACGCGAGTAACACCGTGAGGCGGGAAGCTACATACAATATAGTGGTACGAAGTTCCCGCGTTCTGCTAGTGTGTGATAAATATCGATGTCTGAAAACCTTGTACCCGGTATGGCAATAGGTTCGCCACCTTATTCCATTTGGGACATAAACATTACGGTGAGTCGAGGCTTAACAGCCACTGCCGCCTTCGGGTAGAAAAAGGCGTGAAGTAACGTTATGTTATGTAAGGTATATTTAGCTGTAATGTAACTCAAGTACAGAGTTATGAAAGTCAAAGAAACGAGTGAGACACGTAAGAAGCTTGTGAGTTAAAAAAATTCTTAATGTTTTCTATTGAATTCTTTGCCTAGAAATATTTACGGTACCTACTACATTTTAAAGAAACTCGTTAGGTACCTTTTCTGTGTTAAAATATAACAATCTTTCTTTAGTTAGTTGGGGTTAGTGAAGGGCAGATAAGCAGACTAATATTTATTATAAGGTCACGTATTTGATTATCTAGAATTGTCGTGTTTTTTTTTTGGTTAACAAAGTATTTTAATAAATATATTTAACATTATTAAATATTGAATGCGAAATTTGCGAAATCCAATTTCTTAGCCTGGGATCCTTTTTGGGATGGTATTGAGAAATAGATGATCTCCTTTTGTTATTTAACTTTTATTTTATTATGAGTCTTATTTTTATAGATTAGGGTAAACGAGCAAGGGGGTCACCTGATGATGATGAGCATAGCCATAGACATCTGGAACACCAACAGTTGCGTTGGTGGCTTTTCAAGGAGTGGGATGGGACGGGTGGGAGAAGGCAGTCGGGCCTCCGGAGGCTTCTCTCAAGAAACGAATACGCGTCATGTGCCACCGGTCTAGCCGGCAGAGGTTTAGCATTGACAGTCAGTGTGGCAATGCTAACGGTCTTCTGGACACAGTAGACCGTGGGACGAGACAGGGAGAAATAGCAAGATAATCTCTTTTTTAGCTATTGTAAATTTGTCAAAAGCCAAATTATTTGGTAGGCTGAAATAATAGCGAAAAAGAGTTTTGAAAGAGCATAAATATAATATATTTATCATCATCGGCCTAGTGCCGTCCACTGCTGGACATATCAGCCTTTTTTTCCCCACCAGCCTTTTTAAGGTCGTCTGACCGACGGGCTAGTGGGCGTCTTACGATTTGTTTACCAAGTCGCGGTTTCCACTCCATGACCTTCTTACTCTATCTACCATCTGTCCTTTGGTAGATATGACCAGCCCATTGCCACTTCAGCTAGCTTATTCTACGAGTTATGCAAGTTACACCAAGTCTCTGGCGGATATACTCATTCCTGAGTTTATCCTTCAGAGATACCCCGAGCATAGCTCGCTGAGCGACTTTAAATTAAAAATATATTTATCATAATAGCTTAAAAAAATCATTACCGCTGTACCGCTTGATTAGATTTTTATTTTAAACGTATTTTAATGCAGTTTTCAAAGTGAATCGAGTGAGATTATCCATAATAAATGCATATTAAAGTAGAGAAAAGAGCCGAGAAATCCAAAGATTTAATTAAAAGATAATATGGCAGTACGAAGCTGGCCGGGGCCGGCTAGTGTTTATATAAAACTCAATGACAATATGTCTTTGTCTTTTTAATATATTGATCGTTCTCCGTTTAAGAAGAATTTCTAAGATAATATTGATTTCATAAGAGTACAATCGCCTATGTAACGTTGATGGCTTCGCTGGTCGCTGCATGAATGCACTCTACCTATAAAATATCGCTACCAGACGTAGAGCCATGCGGTTCGCTGCATGATTGGGCCGGTTCGAACGGTGAAATCCTACGACCTCTCAGGATATCGACGCAAAGTGTCTAATGCCATATTTCGCTTGGCGAGAAAGGTATCCGGAGGCCCAACTTTCTCTATCCCCTTCCCATTTCACTTCCGACCCCTGGGATAGAGACCCATTTTAAAGACAGGCAACCCAACTGCAACATTATCTGTGATACAGGTGTCCATGGGTAGTTTTAGTTGCTTATCATCAGGTGACACATCTGCTCGTTTGCCTCCTTATACCATAAAATAGAGACTCGTGCCGCGTTCCTTTGGGTGAGAGAGGTATCCACACCCCGAAAGCCAGACATTGCCACTCGTAACACTATCTTTGTTGCAGGTGTTCATGGGCGAAGGGCGACGTTATTCTCTTACCACCAGTCAAACCGCTCGCTCGTTTGTCCCATATATCATAAAGATAATATAACCTTTACAAGTGTTTCAATTACTTATTCAAGCGTCAACGATATATTATCTAACGCCAATATGCTATACAATATTCAATATAAAAACTGTCACGAACCACAAACAATTTTGTGGTCAATAAATTCGAATAAACGACGAAAAATTATGTGTACGACAACGGAAACAGATAAAATTAATGGTACGGAACCCTCTTTCATATAGTGAAGCGTACGTACTTGGCTGTTTTTTTATTATTATGTTCATTGGTACTAAAGCATTTTCAAAGGCTATACAATTCATGCTGTATACGTTTTTCCAACTGTTCTGGTTGGGTTTACCACACACCAGCTTCCTTTTAGAAGTCATAGGTTTCAACTTCACCTGCTACGGCCAATAGTCAATATTAAAAATAATAGTTTAAAAAAACTAAAAAACACGCTTTTTATAGAAAACCGAACTAAAAAATAGAAAAAAAAAAAAAAAAATTATTTTAATAAAAGCGTGGGGTGCTTTTTAAGATATTATCGAAATGATAATCACTCTAGTCTAGATATAGTCTCGGTGGCGCAGTGGGCGAGCGCACGGCCTCTGATCCAGAGGTCCGGGGTTCGATTCCAGACACTGGCTCACACCAATGACTTTTCGAAATTGTTTTCGTAAGTTATGTGTGATAAATACCGATGACTGACAAACTTTGTGCCCGGTATGGCAATAGGTTCGCCACCTATTCCATTTGGGACGTAAACATAACGGCGAGACGAGGCTTAACAGCCGCTGCCTACACCTTCGGGTAACAAAAGGCGTGAAGTTATGTTATGTTATGTTATGTTATGATATGATAATCACTCTACTCATATCTGTCAATAAAATATTTATAACTATTGACACCATGCACCCCACGCTTTTTTTAAAATAATTTTTTTTTTTTTATTTTTCTATTGCTTAGTTCGGTTTTCTATAAAAAGCGTGTTTTTTAGTTTTTTTAAACTATTATTTATTTTATATTTTTTAGTTCGGTTTTCTATAAAATTTTAAAGCGTGCTAACAACGGATATCAAAACCGAATTTGAGGAATAGCGCCATCTGTGACTTATACAAGGAACTCGTTTCAAGTTGATAACGTAGTCTTTCCGCTGATTGCCACTAGATGGTGCGAGAAGTGAACTATGAACACTAAAAAGAAGTCGGTTACAAACATACAAACATACAGGTGAAGCTTATAAAAGCTAATAAAATAGCATGGCTTAAGCAAAACCCTTCTGCAAGAAAGCAATAGGTACTCTAGAGAAACTTGTCCAACGTACAGCGTGGTATACTTATGGGAAAATAAGAAACAGTTTGTTTCACCATAAATTCCATAAGATCAAGATGTTAAACTAAAAGTAGAGACTTGTGATAGGCATCCCATTGACGTCATAATTGGTGACGTCACTATCTTAACAGCCTCGCCGGGCCCATGTTTTAACATAAAATTTAAAAGTTATTATCCATTATTTTAGCGGTAAATGATTCGTTTTTATTATAGATTTAATCTTAATACACTTTAATATAAATATCTTTTGAACGTCATTTATATATTATTAATTGATCATCGGCAAAGCAGGTGCGTGCGAATATTAACACGTTAGACGCCATGCTAAAAATTGCATACTTCCAATTAGGCCATGGGACTCACATATGAGCCTTCCCTTGCTGCACCGTTCAGGCCACGGGAGTCATCCATGAGCCGTGTGCTAGGTTCAACGAAAACGTTTCTCACAAGCCAAGTATTGCAGCTATCGAACAAATCGTATATTAAAGTGAGCCGCCTGGCCCTGTAGCCTAACTGGACCGCGTGGTTTTTAAATCCTGTAGAAATTAGTAGGATTTTTCAAGGCTTGGAGTGACGATACTAGGGTTGCCCTTACCGATACAATGAATATTATATTTACACCCAATGAAACCAAAAAAAATATTGAAAATATTTATTATTTAAAATAACATAACATTATTTTCTTCTTCTAACTAAAATATGGCTTACAAACATTGTAATAAAATTATAAATAAGTACTTTATAAAATTTAACAATCACATATTCATGGCACTTCTTTATCATCTATATCACAATTATAGCAATAATTATAAGGAATAATAATCAGTCAATCAATAATCATATTTTAAAAATAGTAAGATATAAAAATTATAAATGAATTTTGTTGAAGTACGGTAAGCAAAGGTAACTTGGACAACTTCCGCAGTAAGTAGATACTCTTTTGGTTTTTGTTTTAGCCTGTTTGCTACCCATGATTGGCACGTTCTCAGCGTAACATTGACGACATGTTCTTCTAACCTTAGAAGCCAAACCATCTTTCTTTTCCAAGATGTGTTTTATTCGTTTTGGTCTTTCTATAGACTCAGCATTGAGTAAGACTCCGCAAAATTTTAACAATATGAACCTCCGGAAATAAACGATTTGTATATTTTTTTAGTCACAGATTTATATAAAGTAAGAGCATTTACCATTGCGGTATTTAACAATAAATCTATTGCCAACTTCTTATACCATCTTACCGATTTTCTTAAAGGGGACGAATACCCTTCCATCTGGTCCGATAAATCGACTGCACCTTTGGCTACGTTGTAATCTCTTATGATTTGTGGTTTCACTACCACATTGCCCTGGCGCTTCTTTAATTTAACAAATCGGTCCCAGTGTTTCGTGGACAAAACTAAAACTTCTCTCTTGTCCCTCCATTTCATTACAGTAATTCCATCTTTACTTTCTCGAGCAATGAATTCTCCCTTCTTCAGTTTAGTACTTATAACTTTTTTAGGTAAGTGTCTCCGGTTCTTTCGTATCGTTCCCACCAAATGGGTTTCATTATCTAGCAGTGCCCTGGCTAATTCTATACTAGTATACTAGTTGTCTGTGAAAAGTAAGTGACCTTTATTTAAAAGTCTACCGAGCAAATCCATGACAACGTTATACGGAGTAGTATTTGTAGTTTCGTCGTTTTTTCCTGCATATACGTTTAATTTATAAGTGTAACCCGGAATGCAACACAATTTGAACTCTTTTATGCCATACTTGTGGCGTTTCTGTTTATTGTATTGACGAAATACAATTCTGCCACGAAACGGGACAACACTTTCGTCAATGCATAATTATTCGCTGGGAGTGTAATATTTCTGAAATTGTTCATTTATTATTTGCAAGAGATAACGGATACTATGCAGACGGTCATTTTTATTCTCTTCATCATCTTTGGAAAAATGAAGCATTTGTAATATTAATTCGAAGCGGTTACGTGACATTATGGTGCGTGGAAAAGGGTGGCCTACGATGTCATTCGTGAACCAATAATCCGCCAACCTAGGAAGCTTTGCAATGCCCATAAATAGGATTAAACTAAAAAACTTTTTCATTTCCTCAAGATCTGTAGGAACCCATTTGCGAAGCCGTGCTAAACGTGAAACTTCTGATTAGGTAATTTTTTTAATAGCAAATTGGTTAGTAAAATTATCAATTTCTTGAAGAAGACTGTCAGGGACCAACAACTGAGAGAAGTCTGCAGGAGATGCTTTTGACATGCTTAAGCCAGTATTAAAATATATAGCCGGTATAAAAATACAAAAAAGATAACTCACCAATATCGGCAACCCTACGTAAGATTTCATCCTCGCTATCTTCACTTTCTGATAATATAATTCTCCGGCATCTTCTTGTAATTGGTTGAATTTCTTCATCCGAATCCTATTTGAAAACTACAGTTCAAAATATTTCTTTCGATATTTTCTAATTGTGTTAACTCTTCTTGTGACAACTCAAAGTCTTCAAATTGCATTTATGCAGTAAAAATTAAACACACCCGCATTTGACAATGTAGTGCGCCATAATTACCGATAATGACCGGCGAAGTGCAATTTCGCGGGCGAGTGTCGTAGGCACGGGGGTGAGCCGCAGCGTGACCCCGCGGCCCCCTCCAACGGAAATTCTATATTCCTTCCTAGGAGGCCACGCGGCCCATTCGTGACCCTTTTGCTATATCTCTAAAACTAGACGGTAAAATTTATTGATTTTAATTTTCTGTACAAATTAACCTATTATATAAACGTAGGAATGAAAATCTCAAGTTGACGAAAATTACCGATTTCATGATTTTACCATGGCCCGAGTGGAATTGTCGACTAGGCTCACATATAGGCCGTATGGCGTGCAACGTGTTAACATATGTGACACGACAATGGGGGCTTGTCACAGAATAATATAAAATATATACAGTTGATTGGTTGCATATTTGATAATGATCGGGCTAAGCGTGACTAAGTCGCGTAGGATGGCCGCCACACTAGTATAGCTTGTTCTATTTTATATACATACATACATACATAACTACACGCCAATTCCCTTGCGGGTAGGCAGAGAGAACAGAGCGCCATAAGGCATGATTCTTACACGCCTCACTCGCTTCGTTGACTTTTATAACTCTTTTCATGCACGCCTGTCTATTTTTGAGGCTCCTAGGATCACCATCCTCCAGAACACGTTCTATTTGGTCATGGAATGTGTGTCTTGGCCGTCCTCGACTCCTACATCCATCCGCTTTTGCATTGTATATCTGCTTAGTTAATCTTGCATCGTCCGTTCTTTCTACATGTCCGAACCATCGGAGAATGCCCTTTCTTCCTATTACACCGACACATCCACATCCAAATTTATATAATTTGTTTAATTGTAATAAAACCTTGTATGTTTGTGTGTTTGTAACCGACTTCTTTGGGCGCGATTTTTACCCACTTTGAACGGCTAGATTTCGTTCAAACTTTGTAGATTTATTTTTTTCTTCAAATGAAGGCAATTGCTATTTACAAATATTTTTGCGCCTGGTGCGGGCTTTAAATTCTCTATATGAGAATTCTAGAGCCTGCATCAGGGTGAATGGGGCGCACTCAGACTGGTTTAACATCTATAAAGGTGTTCGACAGGGATGTGTTGCGTCACCATGGCTCTTCAATCTCTATATGGATAGTTGTCTGACAAATCTGAAAGAGACTGAATGTGGTTTAAGCATGGAAGAGGTGCGTGTCAAGTGCCTACTGTACGCCGATGACCAGGTATTACTTGCTTCGTCGGCGTCGGAGTTACAAGACATGCTAATCTTGGTGAATGAAGGGTTTAGAGAAAGAGGTATGAAAATAAATGTAAGCAAGACGAAAGTTATGGTTGTGGAGAGAGAGAAAGAGGTCACACTGTGTGATATGATATTGGATGGCGAGAAATTGGAGCAAGTGAATGAGTTTGTATATTTGGGAAGTATGTTTACAAGAGACGGAAAATGTGAGGAAGATATTGAAAGGAGAGTGACTGCGGGTAACAGAGTTAATGGTGCACTGCATGCCTTGATGCGTAGTCAGGCTGTGTCTGAAAAGGCACGCTTGACGATTCACAATGGTGTGTTGGTACCAACTCTGACATACGGGAGTGAGTGTTGGGTGTGGCAGACGAAGCATGAAGTAAGGTGAATGCAGTGGAAATGCGTTCTCTGAGAAGTATGTGTGGAGTCACCATTGCGGATCGAATAAAAAATAGCGTGATAAGGGAGAAATGCAAGTTGAAGGATGATGTGGTGACCAAAGTGGAGAGAAGTATGTTAAGATGGTTTGGTCATATTGCAAGAATGGATGAAAGCCGAATGACTAAAAGAGTATACGAAGCGAATGTGAGTGGCAGGGTCGGGATCGGGAGACCAAGACGGAGCTACCACGACCAAATAAGTGGTCTGTTTAAAAAAGGCAAAATGCGTAGCACCCGAAACCGACGTAAATGCATGACGAGATGTATGACTGTGGATGAGGCGAAAGATGTGTGTCAGGATCGTAGCTTGTGGAAAGCCAAAGTCTCTGCCTACCCCCATGGGATACAGGCGTGAGCTTATGTATGTATGTAAATATTTTTGTGTTTTTTAAATCAAGTTTATGTGAAAGCCGTATGTTAAGAAATCGGTTAAATAGTTTCAGAGATTTTGGTTTTTATGTTGGAAAAGAATGATATGCCTGAAGTGAAATGCCTGCATTGTAAGTCTGAGCTGTAGCTATACATTGGCGAAAACTATATCAAAGACTCTGCAGTAGTTTTCAAGTGATGTTCAAGTGCAAATTTGAAATCTGTATCTAGCTGTGTAATATGTACACCATATTACACAGCTAGATACAGATTTAAAATTTTCTTGTTTCGTCTGCCACTGCTCTAACTAGGATCTTACAAATTCGTTTTCTTCTTATATGTTCTCATATCTTCAATTTACAGACATGATCTTGTTACAATTTTATTTTAAGTATAGATTTTAACAATGGTAGAGCCTTGAAGTTCGCTGCATGAATGGGACGGCTCGACTTCTCGGAATATCGGCGTGAAGTAGCTCGTGTTGCATTTCTTCGTCCTCCTTCTTCGTCCTCCTTTCCCCTTCCTTTCCCTTCCTACTCCCTCAAAGAAAGTCAACGCACCACGGTATTCATGGGCGTTGCTTACCATCATGTGGTCAATTTGCTTATTTGCCCTCCCATGCCATAAAAAAAGATATAGGTAGCATAGATTTTATAAGGCTCTACTTATTTATGGTCGTTTTATAAGTGCTCTCACAAATTATTTAAAGTAAGTTTGAGCTCTATTTGTGACCTGGGTCTGTTTATCTTTCTGATAACATAACTTACATAACACAACATAACTTCACGCCTTTTGTTACCCGAAGGTGTAGGCAGCGGCTGTTAAGCCTGGTCTCGGCGTTATGTTTACTTTCCAAATGGAATAGGTGGCGAACCTATTGCCATACCGGGCAGAATTATTATTATAAATATAGCAGTGTGCAATACGACACCGGTAGTTACTGTCGTGTCTCAACGACAATACTCTATTACCAATGCACGTTCAAAGAGAGGAACTTCGGTCTGCTTGGGTGTCTGCTGGACGTCTAGCTCGCCGCAGTCACCGGAAGTGCGTCTCCACACACTTGAATTCCTCCGTCTAGTAATCGTCGGCTAACTGAGTCATACTAGTTCGGGAAACGTTCTGGACACTAGTCACTGCTTACTACTCATACTAACCGTATTACAATGTATTCAGGAATACTCTAATGATGGCGCCACCGTGTTCAAGCCCCGACATATACCTACATTGATAATGATGAACGGGAATTAACGCGACACTTTTTTTAGGTAAACAAATATTTACCTTGATTAGCGTGACGTAACCTACATTTTTTATATTTAAAACTCAAATGCCAAATTGCTCTTTTTTAAACCACAAAAGCATCAGCGGCAGCTGCTACCAAAATTTATGTGACTTTAAAATGAACCAATCGAATGAGAACTGGAGTCGTACTGGATGTTCGTATTAATTTGTCTTTTACCCTTGTGGTTATTGAAACTATAAAAACTATATTTAATATAAACAATATTTATATATTTTTAAAGATTTCGAAACTATGTTAATGATGATTAGCTGACCCGGTAAACTTTGTTCCGCATCAAAAGAAATAAATGAGTAAAATTATATTAAAAAGTTAAATTTGTACTATTTATCAGCACGCGTCTTGGACGGTACTATTGCGCGACTCAACTGCTATGACCCGCTCGGTAATATCTTCGTAAATATTCGTTTAAATTACATGCTGAAGAGCCATATTGATGTATATTAAAAGCACAATCTATTTAAGACACTTAACTGGATGAAACTTAATGCTGTAATGTTTAAAATCGCTTCGTAATTAAGCCATAATTTTACGTAAAGAGGTAAGAAATAAAAATTATAATTGTGGGTTATCCCTAAGAGATAGACATATGCCATCGTGAACTTTTTGTAGATTTTTTGAAGGTGTATTATAATTAGAGATGTGCCGATTATGACTTTCGCCGTCGATCTTCAGAGGTCGTGGTATTTCACCGGTCGAGCCGGCCCATTCATGCAGCGAACTGCTTGGCTCCTTCATTTTTGCTTGTGTAATGGTCGAAAGCGGTGTTTTAGTGTAAAAAAATATTTTTTTGTGCATAATTAAAGAAAATACTGTTATTATTCATTGAAGTGAACAAGTAGAATTCAAATTTAATTATGTCAAAAAGAAAATCTCGCGTATGGATGTTTTTTTAACAATTGGACAATGATTCCCGTAAAATTAAGTGTAACCAATGCCGAGTGATAATTTCTGATGGTGGGCGAGGAAAAACAGCTATGTACAAAAAGAATGAAATATATGAAACAAAAAGAAATCGATTGCTACCAGAAAGGGCAGAGGCTTTAGTCTTCTTACATCATAATTTACCTTAATTAAAAAATATAAGTAAGTTATTTAAATATAAGGAGAATATGATATTTTTGGTTGTCACAATTGTGACTTTGATTTGATTAGATTATGTAGTAAGTAATTTTAAAAACTGATTACCAAAGGCAAGATTGCTTTACATTTTTTAATGTATAAGACTGATTATAAAATAAAAAATATATAATCAAGGTTTTTATTTAATGTAGTTCCCCCGCATGCATATTATAGAGAAATACATACAACGTAAGAAGCCGGATAGTCGGCGCTCTTTGCCGATTAGTCGCCGACTAATCGACGACTACAATAATGGCCGAATAATCGGCTTTTCCGACTAGTCGGGACATCTATAATTATAATGTAGTACATTGTTTCGATCTATCACTTAGGGTACCGCCAACGTTTTCAATTAAAGTTCTAAATCTCGAAAATTATAACTTTTTCTTTAGTACGGGGTAGTTTTGAGCTACAATTCATGTATAATGACATGAATTGTAGCTCAAAACTACCCCGTTAAAACCCCCTATCCATTAAAAAAAACCGCATCAAACTCCGTTGCGTAGTTTCACAGATATAAGGGGACAGACAGCGGAAAGCGACTATTAATACTATGTAATTATTATTAAATATGAATTTCTTAAATAGTTTCATTATCACTTTTATGCACATTTCATATATATTTTTAATGAAAATTTGGTACAAATTGTGTGTATCTTCAATACCTACTTATAAAAAAAAATGTGCCTCATATATGTACAGCTTATAGAGGTTTAGCTACCTATTAAATTTAGACCTAACAAATCGACGCGTCGAGGCTTAACAGCCGTTTCAAATAAAAAAGGCGTGAACTAACATAAAATTTTATTTCATCTATTGTACAAATCGATGAACCGTATAATCACCGTTGCCCATTCCCCCATTTTATACAAATACCTTGAAAACACTCTCTAGAGAATGGTCAAATGAGTATTGGTGTAAAAAGGGCCCTCTATAAAAATATAAATATTGCCGTATAGAATCGTTTGAGAGCGTGTGTAATGTTCTGTTCGTAACATACATACGTGTTTAAGCGTATATTGTGAGGGTACTTCGAAATTGAGTACTCGCCGTCGCGATTCGAGTAGGTATCGTAAAATACTCAGCGCTATTGAGAGGAGTATAATCCAAAAGCGACTAGCGTTTTTAATTTAATTTATTAGACACATTATATTATAATGATTACAGCTCTTGTCCATCTGGGATTTTAATTTCATTTGACAGGGGAGCGAACAAGCAAGCGCGTCACCTAATGGTAAGTGACTAACACCGCCCATAAGCATCTGTACACTAAGAGGGTTACAGTTGCATTTCCAGCCTTTAAGATGGGGTGGGGTATAAAGAGTCATATGTAATTAAGAGAGAGGTTGTGTGGGCCTCTGGAGACCTGTCTCACAAAACGAAATTCGGTATGACCACTTTAAGTCGATCTTCTCAGAGTTTGTTTTGAATCACTGGTCGAGCTGGCCCATTCATTCAGTGAACTGCGTGATTCTACCTCCTCTATTTACCATTAAATAGTCTTGTTTCATGTAACTTGCACAATGTTGCTCGCAAGTAAACGTAATAAAAGTGTATTTCTTACTAATTGGAACTTGTAGGTGTGGCATCCTAAAATTATCATCCAAAACCACATCATCTACAATTTTAAGTTAGCTTGGACACGATACACACAGCGCCCTCTAGTTCCAAGCTAAGCAACTAAATGCTTGTGTTATGGATACTAGATAACGGATATTAATACCTATATACTTTTCTTGTGTAAATACATACTTATAATACATAGAAAAACACCCAGACGCCACACAGATATTCACGTTTGTCACAAATATTTGTGCTCGAGTGGAAATCGAACCCCCGACGTCATTGCTGTAGCCGGTAGTTTTACCGATGCGCCACGAGGCCCGTCAAAATTTGGGCTATGTTAAAATATTTGTATATTACAACAAAGTTATTTAAATGTTGATAACTTATCTTTCCAACATTTAATTCTCATGAGGCTAAGTTCGCGCTTCGGAAAACTTCAATTATATTATGAAGAGCAATAACCCGAAATCCATTCTAAATCCAAAACAATAAACTGATACTTGATCATCTACTGTTCTTTTAGTCGCCATTATTTTATTATTTATTGGCTAAGACATCCCTCGTGAAAAATTATCTCATAAATATTAGATACTGTAAAACGTTTTTCATTTGGACCGTATCATATTATTTTTATAACTTTTCATGTATTGCATTATATTCAATGTATATGTATGTGTAGAAGTAATATTAAGTAATGAATCGTTGTTTTTAAATTATAAATTCATTATTTTTTTTTATTAAAACTAATAAGATTTTAAATTAATGGTGAACTTATTTTAAATTGCTTTACTGATATTTTAAAGTTCCATATTTCATTAAATATGAAAAGATAAAGTTTTCAGAGGAAAACATTCTAAAATATATTTTTAATTAGCAAGCTGTAGAAGCAATTAATAAACGTTTATAATAAAGATGAATAATTTATATAAAATACAAAACCAACTTGTACCTTGGGTATTGTACTACGGATTTGTTTGATATATTCAAAAAGAAAATTATCTAACCTCCACAAAACACACAGAAAAAATACAATTTCTATATTGAGTTATTAGTAGGTATCTACTAAAATATTTTCATACACTTACAAAATGTCCCTACCAGAATATCACAGGAGTAAACGCGAAGCTAACAAGCCAGACTAGGCGACGAAGCAGCTTTTCCAATTTTCTACCTAGGAGAAATTCACATTCACGCAATTTCAACTGAAAAGCTAAACGCTCGTCGCCTCAAAACTTCAAGGAGAACGTGTGAAATGTTCCGAAATGAGAATATTATATTCTGGGTTATTTAGTTTTACATTATCTGGGAACTGTTGTACTGTACTGTTTACCATACTATATACATGATAGCTTATGTCGTCATCGTGGTATTTTTATTACTTTATTTTCTGTTGTCGGGTAACTATATTAATATTTTATGAGAAAAATAAGGAAACGATTAAGCGGGTGGTGGCAAGTGAATAGAGCAGCCCATGGACATCCGCAACACCAAGAGGGTTATAGTTTACAGTTGTGTTACTGGCCTTTTGCTCGCCACCTGAATCATTTACATCGATTATCTGCGAGATCGAGCAAACTGTGCGGCTCTACTGCTGTAGAAAAAATCTCAGTTATAGTTAAATTTCATGATTTTATGACGAAAAATCAAATTTGAAACTGTTTATATTTTCTTTTTGAAAGTTTATGTCCAATGACAGGCCAATGCCTTGTAATATTTTTTTTTTATTTAATGTCTATTGTCTTTTTTGTATTTACATTAATTTATTGCTTCAAGTAATGAATGGCTTTTCGCCGTTCTTGTTTGTTCATCTTTTGTTGTGGTAATTAAATGACATTAAACAAAACCGGCTCATTTGATGGAGGTTTTCATAAAATGTTTATTACTTTTATTTGCTTTTAACAGTATCCGACGTGACCGTAAACCGTAATTGCCGCTCATGAACACGAAACTATTTCATATGACGTCGATATAGATAAAATAATGTTTTGCTTTATGTCTTCTTCCTTGTGCCCTTCTATTATCTGCGATTTTTTAAGAAAATACCATCACCATTTTTTAAAATTACGATTTTGGTTGTAGGTATTTGTATGTTCTCTGTGGACACTTTCGAGGTTGGAAAGACAAAAAGAGCATTGCTTCAATAAGCACAATAGAGTCGGTCCATTCATGTAAAAAAATGCGGGCGTTGACACTGTGTAATATGTCTAACTGTAACTATAAAGAACAATAAGTTTACATTGGAGCAAATATTTCGTTTCGCGTGTCATGGCATCGTTATCGCTGTCTACAACTGCGGTAATTAAAGCCCTGAAGGTACAAAAAATAAAGTAATTATAAGTTCACCCGACCAGTGTTGCCATTTAAAAACAAATAAAAGCGAAGGTGTTGCCAACCGGCGCAATTTAATTTGAAAAAATAATAAGCTCCAGGAAATAGAGTTTCCAACTTGGTCTTTTGCGACTTAATAAGATGAGGTTTTAAACTCGTGATGGCGAAAAATTTTCAGAGAGAACTTATTATATATACTTATATTTTGGTTTTAATAAATATAGTATTTTCTTAAACATATTTTTTATATTTAGTACAGTTATCGGTATTTTTTGATAAATAATACCATTAGTTGTTAAACTACCTATTGCTAAATAATTATATTCGACGAGACTTATGAAAGTCGAAGAAGAGAGTGAGTCGTGAACAATCGTGCCTTTTGGCGCATTATTCTCTCTGCTTCTCCCGCAAAAGACTTACCGTGATATTCTGTATCTATGCATTTGATAAAGTTTATCTATTTGCCGTATATATAAAATAAATTTGTGAGTCAAAAGAAGGAAAGTAAGCAAAAATTGTATCATAAAGGGAACAACTATTCCCGTAGCAGCCTTCTAAACAAATTCCTGTGCCAAACTTAGCTCTACGCCTTTTTCTACCCGAAGCGGCTGTTAAAACCTCAACTTGCCGAATCGTTACGTTACGTTCGGAATGGAATAGGTGGCGAACCTATTGCCATTAAACCGGGCACAGAGTAGTTAGTCATCGATTTTAATCATACATAACTTCCGAAAATAATTCCGAGTAATAATTGGTCTAAATCAGAAGCGGGTAGCTCGACCAATGAACCACCCAGACTCTAATAAATTCCAGTACCAAACTCCCAAGATATCCAATTAGGTAATAAGAATGTCATTATATCAAATCAGATCGCCTTATTACGAAACATTGATTACAAAAATTTACATTTTCATAACGACTATATGCTTGTAATAATAACTTTACGCCAAATCCCTTGCGGGATAGAGAGAGAGACTAGAGCGCCATAAGGCACCAATCCTACACGTCTCACTCGCTTCGTTAACTTTTTTATCACTTTTCATGCACGCGCGTCGTTTTTTGAGGTTCTTAACATCACCTTAAAAATAATATAAGTTTATAATCATATTTAAATAAAATAATATTAAACACAATTTAGAGTACCTATCATATTTAAACAATTGCATTACTAAACGTAACTCAATTAACTCCATTAAAATAATTCATTTCGAAATATGTTATTTACGGCTAAAGATCTGATTTTCTACTACACTCAACATAAGTTCATATAATTATAGCATAAATATTTAGCTTGGCGAACTATGTTATAGCTCAGAGCAATTAACTAGTAAATAAAGATAATTTTCTAAAATCAAATCAAAGTAGCCTATTTATTTCTAAGACTTTCGCGAATGTCACTCATAGATTAAATCACTCATAGAAATAAATATAAATGAGTAATAAAAAAAAGCGATATAATCCTAAAAGTTGTTTTACTCTAAAAGAAGCCTATGTCACTGTTTATTATTGAATAAGCTACATATCAATAAAACTCATTTAAAATCGGTCCAGTCGTTTGAGAGTGGTAGAGCCAAGCAGTTCGCTGCATAAATGGGCCGGCTCGACCGGTGAAATACCGCGATCTCTCAGAAGATCGACGTAAAGTGGCTCATGCCGCGTTTCGTTCGGTGAGAGAGATACCTAGGGGCCCATCCCCTTCACCATCCTTTCCTATCCTACTCCCTTAGAGGTCGTCAACGCAACTGTAACACTATAGGTGTTGCAGGTGTCCATGGGCGGCGCTGGTCCCTTACCGTCAGGTGACACGCCTGCTAGTTTGCCCTCCTATCCCATAAAAAAAGAAATAAGCGGGAACAAATAGATATAGGTACAGACAAAAATCGTAACAAATGACATTTTTGTGTATGTGTCGTGTCGTACATGCGGCAGTGGGTATTGCAATATTACGAAGAGACACTTCAATTTTATTTATATGTATACATAACCTGAATATATATTATATATATTATCTGTCAGAATTTCTGTCTGTGTGTTCGTAGTATTATTTCATTTCGTTAAAGTACAGGTTATAAATAACTCAAACAGACACATTCCCAACGGGGGCACTTGGTCGCAATCCCAAATGATTGATATTTTCATTACTACAATCAGGTTGATTCCTTTTAGACCTAAATAAATAAAGTTTTGCTCTAATCAAAGATTATTTTGACTATTTCTTTATATATATAATAGCCTTAAAAGAAATATTCGATTGTAGATTTCGTATATCCAGTGGAATTGTGTGTCAAAGTCAAGCCAAAGCTTTATTTTCGTAGGTTTCACTTTTTGAAGTTATGTGTGATAAATATCGATGATTAAAACTTTGTGGCCGGTATGGCAATAGGTTCACTACCTATTCCATTTAGGACGTAAACATAACGGCGAGACAAGGCTTAACAGCCGCTGCCTACACCTTCGGGTAACAAAAGGCGTGAAGTTATGTTATGTTATGTTGTTATGTTATAAATATAATAATCCACAGCATAGTGCAAATCTGTTGCTTGCATTTTTATTATGATAAAAATAATTTTGTTGAAAATGGCTTTGTCTTGAGCACCTATATTGGTAGCGCATTGGTTTTGAAGGTCTTGGGTGGAGAAGAAATCTCAAAAATATTAAATTTGAAAGAAAAAAAGTAACATCTACAGCTTAACTTTAATTTACCGAGGTTATATAAATTTCGAATATAAAATAAACAGTTCAGTATATCTTACAAGTTAACGTAATTATTTACAGAATCACGTACAGCAGCCTGTGATTTGTTGGATCGTATTATTAAGGGTACATTATGGCTCGCCAAGGTCTCGAGGGCGTATTAAACATGGCCGATATCACAGCAAACGGCACAATGTTATCTCTTCAATTTGCTAGTAATTCTCCATTACATTTATTTTCATAAAGCCCACCGTTCCCTTTTATAAACTTCGTATTACCAATAATGTTTATGGATCTTTGGCGCTGGTTGAAAACCACGCTTCTGCATCAAAAAGTTTTGAGATCGAATCTTGGCAGACACCAATGACTTCTTGAAACTCTTTTCTGAAATTATATGTTATAAATATTGATGATAGATTGCGTCATCTATTTTTGGCATTTGGAACTTAAAATTTCTGCCTCTATAGAAGGGTAGAAAAGGTGTAAAGTTATAAAAAAAGATGATATTGAGGTTACGTTATATTATTCACTGCCTCCCTTTCAGAGATTCAACTTTCAACTTTCGTTTTCATAAAATTCAATTGTAAGCCTTTCATCAGGCCTTCTGTTATTGATATAGTGAATCCAGCCTACACATAACTGTTTATGTCAAATCGTCTTTGGTAAAAATCAAATAGTTTTCAAGCCTTGCTGAGCATTTTTGCTGGATTTTGTTATGCGACTATCTAACAAGCTTACGAATTCCATCTGTAGTCCATTTATAGTAATTTATACAATTTCATAAGCGTGATTTTCTGCAATAAAAGTCTTCGATGGATATCTGGTTGTCCGTGAATTAGATCGTGTTGTGGCTATTACTTTTGAAAACTACGAACTTATCACGAAATGGCGAACTAACATTTCCGATAACGCGTTTCACCTCGATATTTGAAGATTTTAAAGTAAATATTTAAGCTTAACATAGTATAAAAATGAAACCTCACCTATTTCACAGGATTAGGTAGCTCTTTAAATAAATGTTTTTTTCGTAAATAAGAGTGTTTTGCAGATACGAAAGGCAATACAGGGCAATTCTAAATCTTTGAAAATTAATGGCGTGCACTTTACAGATATTATTATGTACTTTTCGTATTCAGAACTGTTTTGCTGTACATGCATAAGAAGGATAAATAATGTCCTATCAGCGCAATACTGAGTATTCGATATATTTCACAGTGTGTGTATATAGTAAGCGCCATTCAATATGTCTTATATGGCGCTGATACACACAAGCAATCATTTTAGCAACTCAGTTTTGTTTATTTCTTTGAGCTATTTTCATTGATTGATAGGTATCAATGAAAATAGCTTTTGAACTACCACCATCTTTTTGTTCATTACTCGTGAAGAGTTCCAAACGTCGGGAAATAAATAAAAATATTACTGAACTTAAGCTACGACAGTCTGATGGATGATGGATATTCTAATAGAGTTTTCAAAGGAGCGTTTTAACACAATCATTTTTTAAGTATTGTGTTTGTTCGATACTTTAGCACAATAACTTCATATTGAGCACATGAGTTTCTTGCCCGGTTCTTCTCAGGATAGCTCGGTATCAGGCCACTCACGAGAATTGTGTCCGTGTTTTCTTGTTTCACAGAGGTATATTCCTCAAACGCTCGTGTTAAAACACGAGCGTTATAATCATAAATTTATTCTTGTATTTATTTCTAAGAGTCTGTGAAGATCTATAAAAATAATATAAAGCTATATTGATTTTAATACTTTTATGTTAGATTTTCATTTAGGTCCGCTAAATATTATTATTATTTATACATCACCAAATTGATCGTTCCTTTTCTAAAGGTAAGGTCTATAATTTCTAAAGGTAAGAAAACCAATCACAAAAGAAGAATTTTGTCTATAATTCCGTCCGTTCAATTCATTCTGGCTTCTTAGGACTTGGTGTGGGATTTTGTTTTATGACCATCAAGACAAAAATGCCACTTTTAATGCATTTACATTGACAGCAAATCTATACAATAACGGTTGGGAATGAGTAACATTTGGTGCTTATATTTTCTCCCTCTAATGTTAATATATAATACCTTGGACACAAATCACACAGCGCCCTCTAGTTGCAAACTAACCAACTAAATGCTTGTGCTATGGATACTAGATAACGGATACTAATACACATATACTTTTCTTTTGTAAATATATACTTATAATACATAGAAAAACACCCAGACGCTTCAATAATGTGCATCATTATTGAGAAATGTTCATCAACAGACATAATATTACTTGGAATTTGTTATCCATCCTATTTAGCTGTGTGTCTCAGGGAAGCTTTGCATGTCCACGCTATTCATTTCACAACATTTGCGATCTGCTGCACTAACTTGTGCATATAACTTCAATACCCCCAGTTGCCTGTATTTCATTAAAATATGGAATCCATGTGATCAATATAGTACTTGCGAACAGCTTTGCGGAATACGTTTATGAGTTTCCCCACTAGAATATTATATATTAAATTTATACAAACTATTCATAAAGTGTTCATGGTTTATCATAGAGTTATATATATTATTTAGATGATGTGTTTAGTTGAGAGCTTTAATATGTTTTTGAAAATTAATTTAATGACAAAGTTATGTTTATAAAACGGTTTTAAGAACTTACTTTAAAACTTAATGAGTATTAAAGTAAATTATATCAAGTCCCTTGTGGGACATGTAAAGTGAAATAAGGACCATTAGGCACGATTCTTACACACCTCACTCGCTTCTTTGACTTTCATAACTAGTATTATACGCGCTCGTCGGGTCTTAAAGCAAAAAATATTTTTATGGACCTTTTTAATACGATCTATTCTATTCTATGTTTTTTAATGTAACTACTCTTTTTACGTATCACGTAAAACTGCGTGCAATATGAACCACGTTCGTGCAAATTTCACGAGAATTTGTCAACCACTTTTTATAATTATGATATTGTTAGCGTGCTGTAGGCCGTGTAAAGGTTTTTTATAACTTAATATTATGTTATTAATTTATACACTGTGTTCCTTAAAAAAAAACCATTTGAAATCAGTTATGGCAAGTTCTCTTTAGTTTTTTAGTTCTGCTAAAAATTTTGTTACTTAGGAATTAAATGCAACAAATCAAGGGTTTTTTGAAGAGCAGATTGGTTATCAATCAATTTAATAACTAAGTCTCGGACCAGCCCTCTTCTGAATCAACAAGTCATGCAATCGAATCCTGGTTAATACCAATGACTTCTCGGAATATTATTTTCTGAAATATGTGTCATAAATATCGATGACCGACAACATCTGTATAGCAGTAGGTGCTGGCATTTATTCCTTTTGGGACGTGAAAATTCGGCAAGTTGAGGCCTAATAATCGCTGCCTATATATTCGCAGCCAAAAAAGGCATAAAATACAATTAATACGTCAAAAACTACACCTGTTACTTGTGACCTAACAAATCATTTGACATAATTACGTTTTCCTCCACATTCGGGGTATTATTTAAAAGGAAGGTACGTACAAATTTAAAGGTAAATAATTATGGAACAATTGTTTACTTACTTTCAGAACACATTATAGTTGTGAATTTAATTTATAAGTCATATGAATACATATTAATTAGTCAGTTAATCAAATGTAATTTTATAATAAGTATTTACTGTTGACAAATACAATGTTTTAATCATATTAAAATAAATAAAACACATAACATAACACGCCTTTTTCTACCCGAAGGTGTAGGCAGTGGCTGGTAAGCCTCGACTCGTCGTTATGCTTACGTGGAATAGCCAAATGGAATAAGTGGTAAACTTATTGCTATACACCGGCCACAAAGTTTTTTGTCATTGTTGTTGTTAGTTATCACACATAATTTTAGGAAAATAATTTCGCAAAGTCAATTATGTGAGCCTGGATTCAAGCCCACGACTTCTTAATTCACAATCGGGGTGCTCGCCCACTGGACCACCAAGACTCTAGAAAAGAAATATATTGTTTGTAAAGATTTTCTATTGGCCAAGTAAACTGGGGTCTGTTTGAAACATCTAGGGTTTGTACCCGTTCACATTTGACCAATACACCGTTACTAATAAACCTTTATATTATAAAGTATATTATAATCATCATCATCATCACTAGCCTGTTGCAGTCCATGTGCTGGACGTAGGCCTCTCCCAACTTGCGCCACAACATCCGATTCTAGCACCCCCTGTCCCACCGTTACCACCGACCACTGTCTTGTCCGGGAATAGTGGGACCACCGGGAACTGGAGGCCGTTGGATTTGCGCTTTTGTCATGGGAGGTTACTGCCCATAGTCCCCACGCTGCGCAAACGTGTTGGAGACCGCAGGGGTGAACCTTTTAAAGATAGGGACGCTGCTGCCCGCCCATTCTAAGAACATTTAGATTGACCCATATTTTGGAATGGTTATCCCGACATTTTTCGGTGTTGTGCTGTGTTAGCTTGTCAGCCATATGTTTTTCTTTCGCTCCCGGCTGACTGAGAGTAAATAATAAAAAAAGTAATATATAAAATATATATTAATTATACAATATTTTATATAATTTCTATATAATTAAATAATATATCTCCTCAAATTATACTTTTCACTTTGCTACCCAGCTTGATAATGGAGACAAATTTTGTTACCAAAAACGCCCATAACATTACATGCTATATTAACTTCGTAAAGAAAAAAAAAAGAAACGGCTAACAGAAAATATTCCCGTTATTTTTTCCTCAAGCTTTAATAAACAAAATGAAGAGACAGAGAATATGTACCAACTAAAATGATACTTCGCGTTACAAGCTCTTGAAAATACTATGTATACACATTTTGTTGTGATTTAGTTATGGAAATAGACACATGCCCTAGCCATCCTTTATCGTATATATCGGATACGTGACCAAGTGGCAGTGGTACAAGTTGTAAAAAAGGCCTATTTAATATTTGGATCTTTTATTTCCCTTTTTTTTGGAAATGTTAAATAGCATAAATGAGCAAAAGTGTCATCTGAAAGGCGACTAGCGCAGTCCATGGACATCTATTGTAGAGATTGCGATAAACCTTCGCGTACTTCACTCACCTAATGGGAAGGGGAAAAAACCACTATACGTTGTATTTTTTAGAGTTCGTGGTATTTTACCGGTCAAGCCGGCCGGCGGTTTATGCAGTGACTCTGACTAGCGTGGCTCTTGCAGTGTTAGATTTTGAATGTACAGAATCTATCAGTATCTGGACATCTCTGTGCACTGGAAGTACATTACTAGTTTGATAAACCTAAATTTCTAATTTTAAATTTACCTTGTCATTGTTTAAAATCTATGTTACTCTTCGATTCTTTTCATGATAGCCCCTATACTCGGAATCGGGCCGCTCGTGGCGATTGCGTCTGTGGTTTCTTGCTCTACACTTTCCTCAAACGCTCGTCCTTAAGGATTTGATTTTAAATATTAAGTTAAATTTTGTACATTGTCTATTTTTAAAGTGAAACTTTTATTACATCGTCTCAAACTTTTTCGTCTGCGTGTTGCATGTCGCGTGACGGTCGGCCGCGGAGTAGGGATAAAGTGAAAGGCGCTCGTCAGAGCGCCTTTCACGTCTATTATCGTTTATTTATTATTAATTAATTACCCAAATATACACTTTATTTTTGTAAATAAATACCGTAAAAACATGTAGAATAGAAAAACACCCCCAGACGCCGTACAAACAACACAATAAATATATTTGTTTGTTTGCACTCGGGTGGGATCGAACCCGCCCCGACCTCGTGTTATCGGTAGTGCGGTTTACCGATGCACCACGAGGCCCGTATGAATGATTGTCTAATTACCGTCCTCTTTACCAATTTCGACACATTTTCTAGGATCGGGTTTGTTTGTTTGTTTGTTTTTTACATACATACATATACGTACGTACGTATTGCAGGCGGAGAAAAAAAAATATATTATTAATATAACAAATGACACGATAAAAGGGAATATAATAAATTCGTATGTATTGTAAACGACGGAGGCTTTTAAGTTTCCAATTCCAAAAAGTGAACTAAATATATGTGACACAGTTATGTTCGTCAATTTATTAGCGATAAGATAGTGCTCTTTATATATGTATTTGTCACATTTTCATAATAAATCAAAATATCATATTTACTGGAGGAAAAAATATCGTTTTGTTTTGTAAAGATCCTTTGTTGTAATGTTGTTAACGTTTAATAGGTGTCGCGTTAACCCTAGTGCCGTAGCTGGAATACTTGTCGATTCGGGCGACATCTATCGATATAATACGATATTACGGCAGAATCATCAATAGTAGCAACCTAGTAGCGCCATCTAGGAATTATTGTCGTGACCACGTAAAATAAAAAACATTTATTAAACCCTATTAACAAATACAAGATGGCAACTAAATTAAAATCGCCCTTATCGCACAATCCCCTGAAAGCCGGTGACGTCCGGTTCGATTTCAAATTAAACTAGTTTTCTCTCTCTTTGCAAAACTGCCACTGACTTGTAACTAACGAATTAGTGGAGGAAGCAGACTGATGCCTTTCTTACTTTACTTAAGTTTCCAATTCCAAAAAGTGTGCCAGGATTCGAACACGCGACCTATGTGATTCGGAAGCCGTGTGCTCGACCACTGGACCACCGGAACTACATATATGTGACACAGTTATGTTCGTCAATTTATTAGCGATAAGATAGTGCTCTTTATATATGTATTTGTCACATTTTCATAATAAATCAAAATATCATATTTACTGGAGGAAATATTTTATGGTAACTAAAATACGTGAAAATTTTTAGTTAAATGTCTATAATGTGAAAAAAGTTTCACTTTTACGGTGGTTTCATAAAACCACACAAGTTTTTAAGTATCTGTGAAGACCTACGAAAATAAAGCGTTTTTGACTTTGTGTACCCACTAATATATTTTGCACGTTACAAATAAATATTGGCCAACATTTATATTCCCTGGGGTATAAGGGTTTTTCACGAAAGTATAGCTTATTAGTTGACACAGAAATGTAACGATTAGAAGAGTTTTGTGAAATTAAGATTCTTGTTGTAAGTAGGGGATGGATAAGGGGGGTGTAAAAACGTTCTGATAAAAATGTTAGAAATTTAATATCCAACGTGTCCGCTCCGCTTCCCGCTTGCACTACGGCACCTGTCTTCTTCTGTAAACATTCTCGTGGCGTACAACCCAGGGGTCAGTGAGACAAATGACGTCTTCGATGATGATAGATCGACGACCGATATCACCTCGACACGCCTCACCTTATTAAATGATATTTGCCAAGAATAAAAATACGACGTGTATTTTATTTTTCACGAAACACTCTTTCGGGAATATTTGATTACGTTAGGTTCTTTTCATCTATATATTTACTATAAACATAGCTTATATTTGACTGCTACAAACTTGTAGTTATTTATATTATTTTAGTGTTAAATTTATATGATACTAAGTAACATACCAAATGAGTCTTATGTTCCAGTCTTGTTAAACATTAATTTATTTTTTGTTGTTTACAACTCCTACACCTTACGCTGTAGGTAATTTGACGCGCGGATTGAATTGTACAATCTGAACAAATATGTGACGAAGTCTTCATTTAGTACAATTATTAGTCATCGATATTTATCACATAGGTTTATAAACGGTTTCTTTGCTTGTACCCGGATTGAAACACCAGACCTCGGACCGGCAAATCAATAGTGTCTTTTTGATCTATTAATTAAGTATAAGTAAAGTTGGAAATAAAATTTGTTGTCTTACTCGTGACTTAGTCGTAGCATCTAGTTAAGTAGTTATAGACTGTTAATATATTTATTTATCTCGGTGATCCAGTGGTCGGGCACCCCGCTTCTGAATCAAGAAGTCGCGGGCTCGAATCCTGGCCACCAATGAATTCTCGAAATTATGTGTGATTAATATCGATGACTGAACACTTCATGCCCGGTATAGCAATAGGTTCGCCACCTATTGTATTTGGAACGTAAACATAACGGCGAGTCGAAGCTTTACAGCCACTGCCTACACCTTCGTGTAGAAAAGGCGTGAAGATATATTATGTTACATTATTATGTGATTGATGTAAAAATATATATACTTTGAAATGTCAAGAGATGGAAAACATCGATACACTTGAGGCATCTCACCCTACTTGCGAAGAGGTTCTTGAAATGTATCGCCTTCCTTATAAATAAGTGATCTATTACAGCGAAGAGAGTTTTATTTATTGAACAGACATACAGGCTGTCTCAGGTTCTAATATTTACTACCTCGATATTTCTTAAGTGGTTACATATGTATCATAATATTCTTTTCGACATGTACAAATCTATTTATTACAAGAAAAGATCAGATAAAGATAAGATCTTTATAACTTCACGCTAATAATAAACTACTAAAAATGCAGGCAGTGTTTTTCATGTGAAATCTGTCGAGTGACGTGTCTATTGCAAGAAAGCCCCTCCCAGCTTATTCTGTCATCGCCAATTTTACATATGTTAAAAAAAGAAACACAGTGGTATAGCCCCGTAGTTCGCTGGCTGTCTACGTAAATTGTGGCCACTATAAGTCGATATTCTGAAAGGTCGTGGCATTTCACGTGTCGAGCCGGCCTACTGGGACAGCAAACTGCAGGGATATACCCGTGTTTACAGGAGTTTCGCTCGGTGCGAGAGGTATCCGGAAGCCCAACGCACTCTCTGCTCCCCTTCCCATCCCACTCTGCCCCCCCTTCCCCCCCTTCCGACTCCATCCTTATCCTATTTTAAGGCTCGGCTTAAGACCTAAATATTCAGATGGCGACCTCATTGCTGCAGCCGGTAGTTTTACCAATGCGCCACGAGTCCCGTCATTATAAAACTTACCAAAAATATCAGAAATAAGCGAATTAGCTCGAGTCGAAGTGATTATAAAAAAATAAAATAAAAACTACTTGACTTGTTCGCTTTATATCCATTCTACTAAAAATTCATTCATTCATTCAAGACGCCCGCTAAAAATAATGGTCCGCTCTATTTGTCAGCTTGACCTGACCCCCGCCATCATGAAGTATTTCTAAAGGCTGTGCAGTGACGGATATTCGAAACGGTATATAAAAGCTTTTTCAACCGGAGTGTCCGGTGGAAATTTGTTTTTTTTTTTAAATGATGATTGTTCGAACTGTATATCTCCACAATGTATAAAGATATTTGCTATGTAGTGACAGTGTCAGCAAGAGACCTCTGAAAAAAGCCTCTGATTCATACTATTGTTAAGTATTTGGTATTTGCAACCTCTGACGTGATCAGTCAACTTAAAATCTACATTTTTCATTTACAATTTTAACAAGTCTGTCAGTCGGTGGTCCAGTGTTCGAGCACCCCGCTTCCGAATCAAGAAGTTGAGGGTTGGAATCCTGGCGTACACCAATGACTTATCGGAATTAATTTCGGAAGTTATGTGTGATACATATCGATGATGGAAAACTTTGTGTCCGGTATGGCAATAGGTTCCATTCGGGACGTTAACATAGCGGCGAGTCGAGACTTGGCTTAACAGCCGCTGCCTACATCTTTGGGTAGAAAAAGGCGTGAAGTTATGTTTTGTTATATGTTAATATTGTACTTATATACATTGTATCTTTCTTTGTGGTTATAATACTTCCGTATTTTAAAAAGACTTTCTAATTCGGGGTGCTAACAGAAACATGTACCTAATTATACAATATTTATTTCTAAGATGGGGGGTCAAACGAGCAAGCGCGTGCTCATCTAGTGGGAAGCGACCAGCGCTGCCTACTGTCATAGATTCGTTGCCAGCCTTTTAGACAGGATAGGGATGTGGGTTGTGAGTTGAATGGGTAAAGGAAGAGACGCGGAACTGCCGCGTTTCATTCGATGGGAGAAGTGACTGGAGACCTCCAGTCACTTCTCCCATCGAATGAAACGCGGCGCACATCACGTCGATATTCATAGAGTTCGTAATATGTCGAACCGATCAATTCGTTAATTAATAGTATTATATTTTCTGCTTACAGGTAATTTTACTTGAAGTATTCAAGACCATGTATTATCTACAAGCAGGTATTAAAATTATTTATTATGAAACGTTCCTTTTTTTCAAATTTTAGTTGAACACTGTAGTAAAGTTTTCATGAATATTCATAACGGGTAATAAACTACTACGAATAAGAATTTTAAAACGCAAGTGCTTTCAAAAAAAACTATATTAAAAATGAAATTCATCTCAAGTTATTTTTCAAAGAGTTTCGCCAAAGATTAATTAGGAAATATGAAAACAACAATAAATATTCGTTTTCTTTTTGTTTTCTCTTGTAAATAAATCTTTTATTTGTATTATTTGTCACAAATAACGCAGTTTATGTTTTATGGCTGGGGCATAAATCCCATTCTCCTTTGTCTATGTTCCTTCGGGACAATCAAATTGAGTTTGGGAAATAAGAGAAATAAATAAAATGGAAGCCGCTTTTCTTTTAAATAGCTTTACGTTTTGTGACTTAAGAATTATCGATATTTTTCATCGAAAAGGATATTACAATAATTATATATCTACTAAATAAAAAAATAAAACTTTTTTTTTTTCATAATATTCTTGATGTTGGAATTCGAATGCAAAACCTTTTAACTATAGGCTCAATGCTAAACGACTTTCCTACCGTGTCGACTTTGTGATTCTAAAGTATACTTTTTCCAATTTATGGCCACTTTTGTATGAATAGAATAGAAATAGTTCATACGATTAGCGTGCAAAACTAATTAAACTCTAAATTTAAGTATTAGTTAGTATAACTTAAGATGGAAAGATTTAGGAATTGAGGATGGCGGTGGCATACTCTCCATGACCAAATCGAACGTATCTTAATGGTGGGTAGCACAGAAGTCGGAGAAGCTAAGAAGTGTTCTCTCTGCCTACTCTGCAAGGGACATGGCATGAATTAAGTTAGTTAAATAACAAAGAACTCAGGCTATTTTATTTCAATTTTAATACCACATTTAGTAAGTATTTTATGTCTTTGTCCAATGTTATAGTAGGTACCTTGTCACACCTAAACCTTCATATTGATTTGCAGCAGGTGATTCGGTCGTCTCAGGACCAAAAGGTTCGTGTTCATTTTTATTGTTATTCTCCAGATTCTTTGAGGCATTTTGTTGTGAGTATGGCCTGAAATATAGCATAACTTCACGCCTTTTTCTGCCTGAAGGTGTTGGCAGTGGCTGTAAAGCCTCGACACTCCGTTATGTTTACGTCCCAAATGGAATAGGTGGCGAACCCATTGCCATGTCGGGCATAAAGTTTTCAGTCATCGATATTTGTCACACGTGACTTTCGAAATTAATTTCGAAAAGTCATTGGTGTGAGCCGGGATTCGAACCCGCGACCTCTTAATTCAGAAGCGGGGTGCTCGCCCACTGGATCACCGAGACATTTAATAGCCTGAACCTGGTGGGATTTAAAAAAAGAAAACCTAGTGTCGAGTTGTGGGGGTAGGCAGAAAAAAAACCAGTGCTATAAGATATCGTTCTTCATTTGTTTATTTAACTTTATCTCTATTTACTCTTGTGATGCACTCTTGTCGAACTTTTAAGTTTCCGACGTCACCTCTTGATAAGACCCGATAAATGTGAACACGGAAGGTGTGTCGTGGCCTTCCTTTCAATCCCCACATCTTTTCATTTCTTTGTTTGCTCGCTCACCTTTTTCTCGTCCATTCAGAAACTCCTCTAGTGGTGGCAATATATGGAATAAACTAGTATATTATGTAACAAAATATATCTCATTTATTTTCACAAAATCATTCTTTCTTTATTTGGACATATTTTTTTCAATAAATGGGTGGTATGTAAACTTTGAATAAATTTATGTACTTACATATAAATGCATATTTTAAATTTATCAGTACTTTTGCTTCGAATTAATGGGATGAGAACCGAGTTACTTCAAGATGCTAAACTGCAATTATGTAGATAATTTTTGTTCTAAATCTGTTTATTCGCATGTTAGATAATTCAACAATTTATTTCATTAAAATAAACTTTTCAGAGAGACATTTTATAAATACTACTTATATAAATCTAATAATTTTCAAAATAAATATTAATTATTTAAAAAAATAATTATAAAATAAACTATCAACGAAGACATTTTCGAAAAGGATTGACATCAGGCTGGCGGTCATAAAACCACAGGTAAATCTTTTGACAACATGGATGGTTAGAAAGGATGATATGTTTTGCCGACCCCATTTAGAGTTGGTTAAGGGAAATGATAAATAATGTTTAAAATAATTGTATTTACCCTAATTTCCCATTTTATAGGAAAGTGGTATTGCTCTTTCTACTTTTATAGTTATAATGTAAACTTTTATGTATAAATTACTTTCTTGTTTTGAAATAAACAAAACCGAGCGCTGAATTAATGTTGGTTCATTTAAACTCAGCTCTATTTCTGAAAAATAAAATACTTTCCTTGGAAAAGCTTTCAAGAAGTAGCGAACACCAATAAATGAACTGAGTGCTATTTTAAGTGCTAAGTGACCACTTTATTAAGAACGTCTACTTTCAAAGTGACAAACGTCTGTCTGTTCAACATTTCATCCGGTAAATTCGCTTTTCTAGTAGTTAAAAAAAAATCAAATCTCAATGGGTTAGCAGTTTACTTTTCAGCTCGCGATGTAGACGTCTCAAGTTTGACTAAGATTACACACCACATTGGCTATTCACAAATCTCTTGTCTGAAGTCTGAAATCTTGATAGATCAGGAGTCTCCAAGTATAGAATACCTTGTAAATTTTCAGTAAGTTATGTATGATAATGCTCTGAATGACACTGGTCTTTAAACCGAACAGCATGCACCTTCTAGTTATAAAGCGTTAAGTTATAAAACACAATATTATTTTTAGTTTAAGAGTCTCGGTGGTCCAGTGGTCGAGCACCCCGGTGCTGGATCCGAAAGTCGCGTATTCGAATCCTGACACTGGTTCGCAAAAATGACTTTTCGAAATTGTTTTCGGAAGTTATGTGTGATAAATATCGATCACTGAAAACTTTGTGCCCGGTATGGCAATAGGTTCGCCAACTATTCCATTTGGGACGTAAACATAACAGCGAGACGAGGCTTAACAGCCGCTGCCTACACCTTCGGGTAACAAAGGCGTGAAGTTGTAATAAGTTATGTTATGTTTAGTTTCAATATAACCTACGAGTACATATTGCGGTTGTTAAGAAATACTTGTAAATACTGATTGAGTACCAAATACAAGGATTATAACAAATAAACCGGTATTAATCGATAAACAGTACTTCCGAACGCAATTCTAGTACATACCTCAGTGCTGTGTTTAAACATAGTTTTCAAAGGCTTTGTGTGTTTTACAATTGAGACACAAACGGCTAGGAAATGTTACGAGGGAACGTTGACTTGTTTGTACGAAGAACTTAGTTATACTGGACTGATTTTAAGATTTAAAGGTTGATAAATTGTTATTACGAGATTTTAAATAAATGTCTCGGTGGTCCAGTGGTCGAGCACCCCGCTTCTGAATCAAGAAGTCGCGGGATCGAATCCTGGGTCACACTAATGAGTTTTCGCAATTATTTTCTGAAGTTATGTGGGTGTGTGTATATATATCGATGACTGAAAACTTTTTGCCTTTTTTTAGGACGTAAACATAGCGACGAGACGAGGCTTAACAGCCGCTGCTTACACCTACGGGTAGAAAAAGGCGTGAACTTATGTTATACTAGCTGACCCGGCAAACTTCGTCTTGCCAAAAAATAAAGTTTAAAAAATAGGGGTTGATTGTAGGGGGTTGAAAATTTAGGGTTGTATGTATTTTTGTATCCCGTTTTATAAAAAAAAAGAAACAGAAAAATGTCGAATTACCCTTGTGATTTAGGGGGATGAAAAATAGATAAAAACCTATTCGCAGACCTAACGAATATGTATACCAAATTTCATTAAAATCGGTCTATCCGTTTTGGAGGAGTTCGAGGACAAACACTGTGACAGAAGAATTTTGCCTTGAAAATTCGCAAAACGGACACAACCGTCAACGACGTCTGCCCGCGTTCGGGTCGCGCACTCAGCGATGAGCCACTTCTTCCCCACCGCACCTACCCCGCTCCCCCCACGCCCCGTTCGCCTGGCACCGCTGCCGGTATTTATCACCGAAACGGTATTTATCGCCGAAATTGCTATGACTCTGCATTTTAAATCTGTGATATCTTCGAAAATATTTATTTAATTTACATGCTGTAAAAAGCCATATTGATCTTTATTAAATGCACAATGTATTTAAGATACTTAATTGGATAAGGATTAATACTGTATTGCTTAAAATCGCTTCGTAAATAAGCCATTATTTCTCGTACAAAGTAAAGGATAAAAAATGGTTATTGTGGGTTATTCCTAAGAGATAAACATATACCATCACGGATTTTTTGTAGACCTTTTTAAGTTGTACAATACTGTAGTAAATTGTTTTGATCTATCTTGTAGGATTCAGTCAGCGTTTGCAATGTAAGCGCAAAAATGTGTGTTTTTTACGACCTCACATTAGCCTCAAAAAAAACCTCAAAAATAACCTCAAAAATTGTAGCCTATGTGTTATTCTGATGTATAAGCTATATTGTGGTAAAGTTTCATTCAAATCCATTCAGTAGTTTTTACGTGAAAGAGTAACAAACATCCATACATACAAACTTTCGCCTTTATAATATTAATAGGATTATGGAGTTTTGATGGCCTCTCATTCAGGAGTAGTCCCAAAACGTCTAGTCCAATGAGACAAAATAAATAATTGAGTAATACCCATTTATTTTAATCGTATACAATATGCTTGGTACTTTTTTCTCTCCGCATTATTCACGCCCACTGGAACTGGGTTAAACTCCCACCCCCACCCCCACTCCCAAAGTTATATAGTCTTTGACAGTTATTTATTCCCTTCTAAAGTAATGGAAATACTTCGACGTCACACGTACTTCAGTTGGATTCGTTTTACTACTTACGCGTTAAGGATTTGTTCAACTTCGCGTGGAATAAATTGAATTTTGAAGGTGATAAAGATCGTACAACAGATGGCACTTTAACTAATAAAATTATTTGTGATGGTTCGATACTGTTATATCGTCACTGCGTCATTCGCAAAGGTCATTATGGCTAAATGACTGCCACTTGACCACATGCCAAGTCGTCGGCATTGATCTCGTGATGGCTCCATTTTCAACAGATATGGTATATTTTAGCAACTATTACAATTTACCTTCAAAATTTACCTTTTGAACCGCATTTACAGTAACGTTACCATACGTAACCAGTAGTTACGTATTTCGTCAAGATACTTTCAATACCTTAAATTTTACCGGTGATCATATTAGGAATTGTTTTTTTTATGAGGTTATTATTTATGAGGGGGGTAAAGGAGCAATTGAGTCATTTGTTAGTTTGACTAGTGGTGCTACGGGACAATATTGTACCACTTTACATCGATTTTACGGTCGAACCGGCCCATTCATGCTACAAACTGTGTAGCTGTACCACTTAATTAAATAATTCCCTCATCAAATGCCACATGAAATAAATTTACATTGGTACTCGTAAGTACACATGATATCAAATTTATGTCAAGTTTCAGAACTATGAATTTGGAACAAATTAATGTCTTGTTGTAGCCTACGGCATGTCTAGACATAAGATGAAGGTACTGTAGGTACAAAATTCATGTTACGCTTACCTCTTGTGAACTTTCTTAGGAAGATACATACATGAGTGCCTACCCCGCACATGTCAGAAAAGTTATACCCAGTCGTTAAATGTTGGAAATTACATTTCTGTATTATAAAGAACTTATTAATAATAGATAAGTTCTATATTATAGTTCATCATGCGAGCCAGACATTGAGTTTAATATAAAAAAATGCAGTGGCCCTTAAAGTTTCTGATATTTATTTTTTGTAACATTTTCCTATTTCTATCCGAAGGTATAGGCATCGGCCATTACGCCTATTTATTAGATTGTTGCAAAAATTTTTATTATACCATACTAAGATAAATATACTAACATAAGATTAAAAAGCGTACATTTTACGCTATCAAAGATATGAAAGCATTTAAAAATAAATCTGGTCTTCATTATTTTGTTTAAAAGAACACCTGTCGAGAAATAACAAATTTTAATTAACAAAGCTATTTCCATAAATATTCACTTAATAATTGTACATATTATACATGGGAATCCTCCCGCTTATCAGCAAACAGTCATAGTATTTAAAGTTCTGATCATGATTGCAAACTCCACAATCGATTGTGTAAAATCAGATCAAAATTTACATAGTTATATTAATTCAGTACAAAATGAATCGCAAACTACCAATCGCTGGGAGTCAGGCGTTTATTAACATATCTCGTTTGTTCAGGATCATTTCAAATTCATGTCCCTTCAACTTAGTGATCTATTTGTTTGAAAGGATTATTCAGTCACACTGATTATAATTCTACTGTCCTTGTTCCATTATTAAGCCTCCCCATCCGAGGATCGCCAACATGAGCTGAACATTTTTGTTAATTAAATATCACATTCATTCATAGAATTCTATTTCAAACTATTTTGCAGAAGAAACTTATAGAAATTAAAAGAAAAACACATCTGCGTAATAGGCAGCAATATATTTTGTCAAAATAATAAGGTCCTTTGTCAATGGAGTTATATTGACGGATACCTACCCTCGCAGAACTCAACGAATTTCGTGTTGCAGAATAGGGATGTTAAAAGTATACCTATATTTTAATATTTTGTGTCGTTGATTAATATGAGATTATTCTTTTTTATTCTTTATTGTACACAAAATTTATAAAACTTGTTACAATTTTTTACACAATTTGTACAAAGGCGAGCTTAACCCAAAAATGAGTTATCTACCAGCAAACCCTTTAGTGGCAGAGGAAAGGTAAAACCATTAAAGGAAGAGCTGAAGTGTACAACAAATATTATATAACGCATAGTGCTCAAATATACATAAATATAGATTATACATAAACATACATATATACATAGAGATACACACATATATATACACATATACATATATATACACACATACACATACATAATACACACATACATACATACTTATACTAGGTAAAAGAAAGGTAGTGTTCCTTAGCTCTTCTTCTGAAGAGGTCTAGTGAGGAGCTATCCCGGATCGAATGAGGAAGGGAATTCCACAGTCGAGTTGCTCGAATAGTGAAAGACTCATCATAGCAGCTGGATGTGTGACTTTGAGTACGAAGTAAGAGAGAGCAAGTGAGGCGATAATGTTTATCTCTAGGTTTAAGATAGTCGAAGCGCTGTTTTAAGTAAGAAGGTGAATTAGGGTTGTGAAGTATGGTGTAGAGAAGAGTAAGCACATGAAGATCGCGACGTTGCCTAATGGGCAACCACTTCAATTGGGACCGAAATTTTGAAACATGGTCATATTTACGGAGACCATAAATAAAACGTATTCCCAAATTCTGCAAGCGCTCTAGTTTATTTAAGTGTTCCTCCTTGAGATCAAGAAAACAGACATCAGCGTAGTCAACAATAGGAAGTAAAAGAGATTGCGCTAGAGTAATTTTAGTTTGAAAAGGCAAGAATTTTTGGAGACGCTTGAGCGACTGAAATGATCCGAACATCTTTCTGCTTATCTCTGCGATGTGTACGTCCCAAGAAAGATTAGTGTCAAAGTATACCCCAAGATTACGTGCACTTTTAGAATAGGGGATTGGAACAGTGTCATAAAATATCGGTGGAAGAGGTTCGCTCTCGCTCTCTAATTGATTGAGCATATATCTGCTACCAATAATAAGAGCTTGAGATTTTAGAGGATTCACTAGTAGCCCGAAAGATTTCGCCCAGTTACTAATATTCGAGAGATCATTATTGATACCAGCTATGGCTTCAGCAGTTTGGCTCACATTAAAATGCCTATACAACTGCAAATCGTCTGCATAGAGATGGAAATTTGAAGAAATAACTTTTGTGACAGCATTTATAAAAATGGAGAAGAGAAGAGGAGACAGAACGCCACCCTGAGGTACGCCAGCAGTCAAATCACACCATGTAGAGGAGGCCTCGTTATAGCGAACAGACTGCGTACGACCCTGAAGATAAGAGTTAAACCACGTGATTGCAGAAGAAGATACATTAAGAGAAGAGAGGATACCTAAGAGTATGTCAAAATCAACCGAATTAAAGGCACTGCTGAAATCAAGTAGCACAAGAATCGTTAAGCACTTATTTTCCATAGCCAGTCGAATATCATCTGACACTTTGACTAGCGCGGTAGCGGTGCTGTGGCCAGCCCGAAAGCCAGACTGATATTGACTCAGCAGACCATTTGTAAACATATAACTAGATAGTTGATTCCGAGCAATACTCTCAAGCACTTTGGAGAGGATAGGAAGGATGGATATTGGTCTAAATTGAGTTGGTATGGATGGGTTAGGCACTTTTGGCAGAGGAATAACGTGCGCTTTTTTCCAGGAGAAAGGAAAGGAATTTGTTGTGAGAGAGAAATTAACAATGTGGGTTAAGACAGGAATAACATGGGACAAGATAGGGATAAGCATTTGGAGATGAATGCCGTCATCACCGACAGCTTTTGTGGAGATGGACAGGATGGACCTCTTGATGTCTTCCTCTGCAATTGAGTGAAAAGAGAAACATGTATTTAGCGGCAATGGAAGACTTGAGAGATAGAGAAGAGTAGAAGTTTTGATATTACTGGCAGTAGTAACTGGAGCAGTTGAGAAGTGTGTATTGAGTTCTTCCAGGTTAATGTTCGTAACGTGGTTATGAGTAAGCTTGCCAATACCCAGAGACCTGAGAAATTGCCATACTTGTGTAGTATTAAGATTTTGAATGGAGTTGTAAATGTGGCGCTTTTTTGCATCCCTACACATACGACTGCAGCGATTTCGTAATACCTTATACGCCTCCCAATTTTCTTCAGATGGTGAGACCCTGTATCTCCTCTTTGCGTTGTTTCGTTTTGACATAGCGGTTTTAATGTCTATGGAAAACCAAGGGGCTGGTGGGTACTTAACTCTTACCCTTCTGATAGGAGCATGTACATCATAAATGTCTAGGATTATTTTGTTGAAAGTAGACACTTTGTTATCCATGTCATCGCAGTCATAAACAGAAGACCAGTCAGTATCACATACATCAGACGCTAAGCGCTCCAGATTAATATTTTTAAAACTACGAAGTAACAGAAATTTACTTTTGCGCTTTGGAGGACGAACTTTATAAGAGAGATAGATGAGGTCATGATAAGAAAATGACGCTGTCAGTTGTCCATGTGTAGCTACTTTAGTAGGGTCAGAAACAATGATGAGATCTATGAGTGATGGATTGCAGTGAGGAGCCCTGTGCGTAGCATTTAGCTGAAGTATTTGCATATTGACAGAAGCGACAATTGATTGAAGTTTACGGCTGTGAAGATCATTTTTTTGGAGACAAGTATTAAAATCTCCTAAAATAATTGTGTGATCAAACAAAGGAGATAAATTTTCTAATTTATTTTCGAATGAAGAGAAATAATCTATATGACATGAGGGATTATAATATACACCTAGAAGCAATTTGGAAAATTTGAATTTTATTTCTACAAATAAATGCTCAGCAAAGTTGGTATAAGGATTTGGGGACAGATCGACTACTTGACATGGTAGGTCACCACGTAAGTAAATGGCAACTCCACCGCAACCTTTGCCGATTCTGTCATTACGCAAAAGTTTAAAACCAGGGAGAGAGTATTGTGTAGAAGGAAGAGGTGGTTTGAGAAACGTTTCAGAAACTAGAACAGCATGAACAACTGAAGAATCGAAAGAAGAGAGCAAATCAGAGTAGTGAGCCGGGATGCTCTGGGCGTTGATGTGCACAACATTGAAGAAATGCGAGAAACAAGAGAAAGTGGTGGCTAACTGGTCACGAAGGTCTGAGTAGTCCTCATGATCAGAGTTAAGACTAGTGAAACTATCTTCGGAAGTAGAAGAACACGAGTAAAAATCACTATTATAATCATTAAGCATAATAATAAGATAAATAGATAATATATATATATATAAATATAAACTACTATATATCAATAAATATATCTATATGTAAACAGAAGTACACAGAATATATACCTATACTATCAAATATTGGCCTTTTTTTTTAGCTTTCCTACATTCCTCCAACACTCATTAAGTGGTGTGATGGTATTACAAAATGGGCAAAGGAAACTATGTATCTACACAACAATTCTACCATATTCATAATTAACTCAGAATTATGCTTAAGACGCTCCAATAACATAATAATATAGTGTCGAACTCAACCGGCAGATGAGAGATTAAAATTTAATATATAAACACCTATATACACACACATATACACATATAAATATCGGTTGGCAATTACTTTAACACCTTCAGATGGAACGATTAATACAACATATAATATACGGCAAAACTTTACGCGACAATATATACGGCAGAAATAGTAAACAAATCTTTTTTTTTTCTTTATTGTCATCATAATTTTAATATCTACTCCATTAAATAAGCAATTACAAGTGCCAAAACATATCAACAAATTTGAAAACAATAGTCACAACAAAATAATTACAATATAGTGTGCAGAATAATGTGCCTAATTTATTAATTATAAGCAAGTAAAGCGGCAGACGACATTTTAAGCATTCGAAGAGACAAACATAAATACAAGGACCATTTAACATTAAAAACAACAGTTACAATACGATCACGTTATGTGCGTTCTGATGTACCTACAAGTACGTCCATCAGTAGCATGATACAATTATTTTATTTTTTCAGTTACGTTACGTCGGCATACTGAGTACTTTTATACATAGTTAATAAAAACAAAATGTTTTACTAAATCTGAACTGTGAACAATAAGAAATTTTGTTCATCTACCCACCCGCCTAAGTTGAATCGAGCACATAACGAAATTATAAAGTGATATTTTACTTATCGGGATACTTACATACATGAATCAACTGTAAATAGCAAAATTCTGTTTACAAGACAGTTAAAAATCGAACACAAAACACATAATAATAATGTAAAAGCGCACTATTTGGCCAGCCTACGCGTTCGCTTGTCTGGTACACAGGTCGAGTTGGAGTCCGTATTAAGTCCTGCCTGTGTATCTGCAGGCGGATATTTAGCCACCAGCTCACGGAGTTCGGCCGCTGTTTCAATTTTTCGCCGGGAATTTTCTGCCACCTGTACAACTATCCTACCGTCAGAAGTCCAACAGTGCTTAATTCCATAGTACTTGCGGGCGCTTGTAAACACGTCGTGTCTAGGCTTTGTAAGAAATTCCGACAAGGTCAATCCCGTTCCCTTGAGCTTGGTCTTGTTATGCCAGATTTTGTTTCGCAGTTCACGACTTGCTAGTCTTATGAGGACTGGTCGAGGCTTACCAGTATTGCGGCCCAGCGAGTAACAACTTGATATGTCATTTGTTGTGACGTTTCCGATAGACATTTTTTCCGAGAAAATATTTAAAACACTTGGAACCAGGCTTGCACGATTTCCTTCTGAAATGCCATGTAGGAGCAGTACCTTAAAACGGGATGCCATTTCATGACGATCCATGCACACTGACAGCAATTCTATTTGTGATTTCAGTGCAGCCATAGTCTTCCAGATGAAAACCTTAAAATCCGTGAAATCCTTTGAGAGGCTGGACAGCGTTTTATGGTTCGCAGTGTCGTTATTGAGTTTCTGCATATCCTCTTCATACTGTCCCATTCGCGAACTGAATATACTCGTAGTCGAAAGATCCTCCATGCGGTTGAACAAACTCGTATACAGATCCATAGCGCGGTAGTAATGTAGTGAGATGATGGAAAGATATGAAATGAAGAGTGTTGATGAAGAAATTGAGTGTATAGGAGGTATTTAATTACTTTTACACATTAAAGAATACCAAAACACTTGTGTATACAATTAATTTTAATTAAAAACGCAGAGCACTTATTTTTACGCTGTCACTTCAAACTACCCACCAATCCACCCACATTAGTTATTGTTTAAAATGTCTGCCTGTGGTTTAAAATATATGCCTGCCTTTAGTGTTCTTTTCTAAAATTATAGCACTACAACTAGTGTGTTACTCGTCAGTTGTGCTCGACTACTGTGATCGCATAGAATTTCTTAGTTAACGTGTAGGACGTTGATTTTAATTTGGTTGGATCTTAATTGTGATTGTCGAGCATTCTGTTTGCTACACCTTTTATTCACCAACCTACTGATTTGTTTTCAGTGGTTATAATAATATTGTTCTTTATTTCAAACGGTTTGTAAAGAGTATTCAGCACATGAGTTTCTTGCCCGATTCTTCTCATGTTAGCCCCTACACTCGGAATCGGGCCGCTCATGGCGATTGCGTCCGTGTCTTTTTTTGTTCCACGGACGCACTCTCCACAAGCGCTCGTGTTTGTATTTAATTTTAAATAATATGTTATCTGTACTTGTTGACTATTTTTAAGTGTCTGTGAAGACCTATAAAAATAAAGTTATTTTGACTTTGACTTTGCGTGCATGAAAAGAGTTATGAAAGTCAACGAAGCGAGTGAGGTGTGTAAGAATCGTACCTTATGGCGCTCCGTTCTCTCTGCCTACCCCGCAAAGGATTGGGCGAGAAGTTATGTACATACATAACTTCTCGCACAATGCAGTTTTTTTTTTATGGGATAGGAGGGCAAACGAGCAGGCGTGTCACCTGATGGCAAGCAACCAACGCTGCCCATGGACACCAGCAACACATATAGTGTTACTGTTGCGTTGCCGAACTTTAGGGGATAGGGGAAAGGAAAGGATGGGGAAAGGGGGTGGGCCTCCGGGTACCTCTCTCACCGAACGAAACGCGGCATGAGCCACTTTACGTCGATCTTCTGAGAGGTCGTGGTATTTCACCGGTCGAGCCGGCCCATTCATGCAGCGAACTGCTTGGCTCTACCACTGTTAAGTTTAGTTATTTTACTAGTTGTACATATATATGTACAACTAGTAAAATAACTCTAAGCTATAAAAAAATGACATTTTGTCAACATCATTCTATCATTTGTCAACAGTCTATTTAAATTTAAATCCTATTAAAAAGAGCATAAAAAATTTAATGGACCACTCGACGCCCTTATCATAAAATACATTCTCGCACACATTTGTAATTACCCCTATCTCCACATTCCACACAACACCAATCTTCCCATACGTATTACCGCAACCCTTAAAATTACCAGAATCTCTTCCCAGTCCGTGCCAACCCTAGTCGCAGGGGTGGCACTGAATCTTTTAACACGACCGCCGGACTTTGATTTGAATTTCAAATAGGGTTGTGACCATTAATCGTTAGAGCCGGGAACGGTCAATCGCGAAGTAAGGTATGCCTTATATTTAAGGCTGGTATAGCCATAAGTGAATTAGACTGCGGTTGCTCGTATATTTTTTGTTGATACCTTTTATAGCATGTACTAAAATTACTCCAATTTTCCCTCTCTAGTAGATGAAATAAATTAACATAACTTTACGCCTTTATCTACCCGAAGCTGTAGGCATCGGCTGTTAAGCCTCGACTCGCCGTTATGTTTACGTCCCAAATGGAATAGGTGTCAAACCAATTGCCATACCGGGTACAAAGTTTTTAGTCATCGATATTTATCACACATAACTTTCGAAAAGTCCTTGATGTGTGCCAGGATTCGAACCTGCGACCTCTGGTTTCAGATGCCGTGTGCTCGACTACGACCACGGAGAATATAAAATTAAATTAATTATAAATAAATAATACATCATTTACAATATATACAATTAAAAACTAGTTGAAGTCGGATCGCATCTCGATCTACTGGCAGCGTGCCCAGAAGACTGGCCGCATTGCCACCCTGAATAGCAATGCTAATCCTCTGTGCGAAGAAAAGACCAGCCCTCTGGTCGTGAGAGGCCTTGATCAGTCTCTTTGCAAGATCTCTAGTAGATTAGATATTTTTTTCCGAAAGTACTAATTAGGCTCGAACATAGGCCTGGCTTAGCCCAATTAAGTTATAAAAGACATTTATAGAAAAATGTGATTTATTGATCAGAGTTTTAAAGACACTAGTCTTTTTACTTGTTTTTATTAGTCTTTGATAACTGACTAATTATCTACCCGGACAAACATTTTTACAATAGGTATGTGAAAGGCTTAAATGATGCCTCGGTGGGAAATCGAACATGACCAATCTCGATTAAAACAACCTTTAGGATTATATCGCGTTTATTTATTATTTACTAGTTGACCCGGCGAACTTCGTTCCGCATCAAAAGAAATAAATTAGTAATATTTGGATCTTAAAAAGTTAAATTTGTGCTATTTATCGGCACGCGTTTTGGCGCGCAAACGCAACTGCTATGTACCGCTATGTTAATACTGTAATATCTTCGTAAATATTAGTTTAAATTACATGCTGTAAATGGCTATATTAATCTATATTAAAAGCACAATCTATTTAAGACACTTAATTGGATGAAAATAAATGTTGTAATGTTTAAAATTGCTTCGTAAATAAGCCATTATTTTCGTTTCGTTCGTTTTTTATTTTCGTAAAAAGTAAAAAAATAATAATGGTCATTGTGGGTTATCCCTAAGACATAGACATATGCTCTCGCGGACTTTTTTATAGACCTTTTAAAGGTGTATAATAATGTAGTACATTGTTTTGATTTATCACTTAGGGTTTAGGCAGCGTTTTCGATTAAAGTTTTAAATCTTGAAAATTATCATTTTTTTTCACTACACTATTCATGAATTATAGATCAAAACCACCCCGTTGACACCCTCTATCTATTAAAAACCGCATCAAAATCCGTTGCGTAGTTTCAAAGATTTAAGCATACAAAGGGACATAGGACAGAGAAAGCGACTTTGTTTTATACTATGTAGTGATTTATATTTATTTCCCGACGTTTCGAACCCTTTACAGAGATCATTTTCTCTGTAAAGGGTTCGAAACGTCGGGAAATAAATATAAATAAATAATAAATAAACGCGATATAATCCTAAAGGTTGTTTTAATCAATGAGTGGGATTCGCGAAAGTCTTAGAAATAAATATGACCAATCTCTAGAGCTAGGCAACAGACTTAACCTTACTTTTCAAAGCCATTTCATTTCAATGTAAATTCATATGAAGTAATTTGAAATAAAATTAAATAATACTTGGGTGACAAATGTTGTTATAACTAATTAAGTGTAATGTGCTCATTAGTGCCAGCTATAACCGCGCCAACATTACCCAACTGACAAAACCTTTTAGTCTCATCGCCTGAAATAATAACGTAATTGAGTTATAATTACTAAGTTCAACTTTGGTTTGAAATAATTCTAACAGTTTCTATATATTATTTTTTATTTCTTAAACAATATTTTTTCAAGCAATTAAAATTTCTGTGTAATAAAAAATATATATTTCATCCCGTGACCTCAATTAATTAAGGATCTTATATAATGGTGGATTGTATAATGTTAGATATTGAAGAATTTAAGCATATATATGTTCTTCATGCCATTTAATATAACTAAGTATATGCAGTATTATCTCATCTTAACAGTTAATACCTATCGCCAAGCAGGGCATTGCCTCGTGGCGTATTGGTAAAACTACCGGTTGCAGCAATGAGGTCGGGGGTTCGATTCCCACCCGAGCACAAATATTTGTGACAAACACGAATATTTGTGTGGTGTCTGGGTGTTTTTCTATGTATTATAAGTATGTATTTTCAAAAGAAAAGTATAAATGTATTAATATCCGTTATCTAGTATCCATAACACAAGCATTTAGTTGCTTAGCTTGGAACTAGAGGGCGCGGTGTGTATTGTGTCCAAGATATTTTTATTATTATTATAAATAGGCCGTCTGGACCGATTAAATAACATGGCCTGTCAGAATATCGACCTAAAGTCACACATGTTCGCGTTCTTTCCTCTCCATTTCACATCCCATAAACAACTGTAATGTGTAGCTTGTTCCATGAGCGGCGGTAATGGCTTAACATCAGGTGACTCGTCTGCCCTCTTGATCCACGATAAAAATTCGAACTTTATATTCAACCCTAAAAATCGGTGATCGAAAAAGTGAAAAACTGTTTTAATGTCTCATACATTATTAATTATAAATAGTTCTTTATTCGGTGTAAAATAAAGATTGTTTTTATTTTTCTTTATTCCATTAGGACGACACTATTAAGTCTCGTCTTATGTAATGCAATGACCACAATCTTAGTCCTGTTTGCTATATAATGTACCTGATCCTCAACATCTTAATTGATACAATTAACCATATTGAGCTCAAGCCGCTAGTCTCGGATCCGGGTCACGCCCTCATACTTGAGATCCGGGTAGCTCACAATGATTGCTTCCTTACTTCGTCGAATTTACATGTTCTTCTTTTAGTCCAATCTACATATTGTTAGTTACGTGGGTAAGGAATTTAGACAAATAAAAAACTATGCATAAAACAAAAAGACTTCTTTAAAAGTCTTTTTTATATTTATTAATTTTTTTTAAATTTTCAAACGCGTTGAAATATCTCAAATTCGTTTTGAATACGTTCATAGGCTACATTGTTAAAAAAAAAACTCAATTTCTCACACGAAAGTTTGTCCCCCCATAGGTTTCTAATAATTCCGTAGTAAATTTGAAGAATAGATGAACGTATAATAATAAAGCTAGCTATGATATAATTAACTGGTGAGAATTTACACGAATCCCGCTTAAGCCAGGCTAATTCAACAAGCCTGGAGCCACGGAGACGATCGGAATTTAATAAGATTACATTCTATTATACTCTCTAGTATTTTATATAAGTTTGCTGATTATACATTATTAATAATATATCAGATCTAGGCTATGAATAATACTTATAAAAATATGAGTAAGAATATTTGCTAAGAGTACTTGATTATTGTATAGAAAAAATAACAACCTAACTTCACGCTAAGTCATTTATGGATAGGCGTAAAGAGTGTAGCCTCAAAATATTCTTAGACAGTTCCCTCGCTTTGACTTTCATATATGTTTTCATGCTTGTCCGTTTTAAAAGTCTCCTAATGTGACACGGTCGATCTTAATTTGTAAAAGAAGTCATGAATTTTCAAAGCTCCTACTTCAAGAAGGCCACTATATCACTTCTTCCACTTGCGTACTACATGTGTGCTGCTTAGTCACTTGTTTATCTCCCATTATTTCCACCTGAATCACCTGTGTATACCTTTACTTACTTTAACATCATTACCTATCATAAATTTGAAACTTTGGCATTGTGTCTCAACGAGTCGAATATTATTGCTCTCACGTGTAGTCTACGAAAAATATTGCCTCACATCAAGTAGGTATACTTTTTACATCAACATTCAACACACATAACTTCCTAAAAGCCGTTGGTGTAGTGACCTGATTAGCACATTTATCGCCATTTGTGATAGAATGTCTCGAGGACGAAATCCCAGCTGACAATTATTAAGGTAATAAAAAAACTGTTAACGTTACGAAAAAAATGTTATCTCCACAAAATATTCAAGTTGTCGTAAAAATAGCTTAATCAAATCTCATATTCTCTATTTCCCTCGTAAAATGTCGCTGAAATTTTCCAGCTAAATCTGTCATCTAAAGAGCTGCGGGTAACGGAGCGTGCTAACAAAACTTGGGGCTGGGGCTGCTTGAGGAAATTCATGCGGTGCTTTTAAAATGTAAGTCTGAATATAAGCTAACGCATATTGTACGGCCGAGCTAGGGGATTTTATTTTTAGAATGGAAAGTGTACATTATGAGTTTGTGATCTCGTGATCTTCGTAATGCTTAACAGTTCCAATGGATGAGTTGACTGCAGAAATGATTTAGCCCCAGACATTTTTATCTCTCTGAGCTAAAAAGGAGGTCATCATTATTAAAAAAATATATATATTTCTGCTTAGGATTTGAAACCGGACCATCTGTAATGACTAAACTAGGCATAAATTTGTGCTTTCAGCTAAAGCTAAAGGCTTTGCTTTAATAGTATATTAGGAGACGTTTATTATGTATCTTTATCAGTCCAGCGTTGAACCTGTATAGTTTTGCGCAGATCCATGTGTATAAATATTAAAACCAAATTAATTAAATTTGGAAATTACAGTATACCTTTAAGAAAAAAATATAAAATATGTAATGTGTGTTGCTACGCTCGGCTACGAATATTCTACGACCGTCGTAGATGCGCTACAAATTTACGCTTCGGTACCCAAGAAAATTTTCCGACGAAATAAATTGCGATTTTCAATACGAATCCGGTGTTTGTCTACAAGTAGGTTTTGAAACATTTTATTCATTGTACAAGTACTTTTTTTCTCAGCGTAATGGCTTAATCACAAAGGAATTTGTGAGAACATTTTTGAGCAATTACATTATTTCTTTTGCACAAATATGTTCCGAGCGTATTTACAACTTTTTTCATACATTAAAATACCATTTAAAAGCTTTTATATATTAACGTTATATAGATACAATTAAATTACATTTAACATATTACAAGATGACTTTCGAAAAGCGAAGATCACGTTGATGTTCATTACGATACTGATTCCGTCTCGTAATTCACTGTAATATCCAAAAAAGTAATATATCTCAAGGAGGCTTTATATGAGACAACCAAATGAATGAATGGCTTCTTTTCACCTATACCAGACTGCGCAATTTTCAGGATTATTATTTTTGTATTTACTGTGTAGATAGTATACAGGTATCTATGTATGAAGTCATATTGATACCTGAGTATTTACGTTATACTTTATGTGATTTAAAAATCTATTTTGTTCCTTTCCCAATCTAAGTTTATATAGAAATGATTGAAATTAGTGCAGCTCTTCCTCAGTTGTATCGATAAAAGTGTGTAGTTGGATAAAAAAGGAAATAAAATAAAATAAAATTAACTGGTATTTATTTGCACTGCAGTCTATGCCTAGTATGTAGCTGTTCAAGCGCAAGGGATTCTTATCAGGTTTATTTAATCAAACTAAACTATATATATAACTTTGTTTGTTTGTGTGTAATACCTACATAACACTAAAATATATACGAGTAAGTACACTTGTTCTAGGTTGACTCACGATCGCAACCCTCAATCAGACTGATAAATATCAGTAGTAAAATACATTATTATTGTTGCTAGCCCCTTCATCTCATTCTACAACCTTCATAATCCAAGCGCCTGGTACTACGTATCAGATTATCGAATATCTTTCAATGAATTCACTATCAAATTAATTTCTATATTAGGATGTATTTACACTGTCAGTCAATACCAATTGAGATACGAATCATTTCATAAAAACATAATATTAAGTTAAGAATTTCAGTTTTTATTGCCGAGAATTTGCAAGAAAATCTAGATAAAAAAATGTTCAGATGGTTTTGGATAGGATTTAGGAATTTACATATTAGTTGCTACCACAAATTCTGGTCCCGTGAAATTAGTAGCCAAGCCTCTTGTCATGGAGAGATTATTGTCTGTTCTTACGTATGGGTTAAAGTTAAATGACCTGGTGGCAAGTGACTAGCGCGGCCCATGGACACCTGTAATACAGATAGAGTTACAGTTGTCTTGCTGGCCTTTTGAGAAAGGATAGAAAGTGAGATGAGAGGGGAATGGGAAGTAGAGTGGATCCCCGGATACCTCTCTTACTAATGTGGCATGCGCCACTTGACGTTGTTATTCTGAGAGGTTGTGGTATTTCGCAGGTTGCGCCGACCCATAAGCGAATTGTGTGTCTCTACCACTGTAAAAGTCTGTCTTCTATTAGTCTGTATTCATGATTTTCTTGTATCTATCAAGAAGCTGTAGGTTTAGGCTAGGTTAGGTTAGGATTAGTTTAGGTTAAGAATGAAGATGTTATTTATAACAAAAACACTCGACTTAAAGGTCTTAGCAACCAGGTCGTTAAATCTTAAAATAATAATATAATGTATCTATCAATTCCTTTTTAATGGTATCTGTCAATTCCTTAGGTTTTCTGTAAAAGCATCATCGTGATGATGGATGAAAAGGCTATAATGAAAATTATTTTGCTTCCGTTTTGAAATTTCAACTATTTTGTGACGGAAAACTAAATTTAATAAATTGCTCTTCTGAAAATTTGTCAATGAGCTTGTTAATGAAGGAATTTCAATTTCATTTTAACAAGCTTACAACGTTGTGGGTCGCTTGATACTTGTTATATAGTTTTGTTTCATAGATTTAACGAGAATATTTTACTTAAGATTTTATAAAGGTGATAATTTCAGGAGCATCAAAAAGCGACGAGAGTGTATGACAAAAGTTATGAAAGTCCATAAAGCTAATGACGTATGTAGGAATCGTGCCTCATAGCGGTCTGTTCTCTCTGCCTACCCAGGAATGAAATTATGGATGTGTGTTTCATAAAATGGCTCACCGTAGACTGAAAAAGCCAGTAATATGTTACGCATAAAGAGATACATATATAGGCTGTCTTATATTTAGCTATACATATGAGACAGTCTTAAACACAGCGTCTGGAGATCAGTAAATATATTTGAAATGTCTATCTACTGAACCGTACACGCATGCATGATTAATAGCGTAATTTGTCAACGACTGATACAAGCATTAGCGTGAGTTCTGTAACACGTAATATAATACTTGCTCGACGCGAACACACTCACAAGGGCAAAGGGCAAAGTTCGCCCACTCACAAGCTTCCTTGTTTTAAGAAAATCCTTCTTACGTTTATATCTAATGTACTGAATAGGTATTTTCTTCACTTTTAACATTCGTTTAGTTTTGGCAATCAGTTTGTAGCATATATTCGGCTTGCTTTTTAGTATTTGTATACAGCTTCTTTTAATTTGCGATATGTAGTTATAACCTTTGAATTAGCTACAATCATTTTTCCCTGCTCTGTAACTCTTGAGTTACTGATATCTGTATCACTTTGCCGTTATTATTGGCATCCAAATTTCTTTTCCCTTAGCTTGATTACTTAGTCTTGGTGTAGTGACTAGTTTCGGTAACTCTTATAACGTTATATCCCATTGCTAGTAGTGATGTTACGTTTGCATTTACACATTATCTGCTTAATTCATACATTTTTGCTACCGACTGGTAGCGTAAACGTATTGTAAGCAGCAAATTATTCGCCTCATGTGTGTACAAACTTCAGACCTAGCGATATTTCTTGTCTGTAGAAATATATTGGTGGTTCCACGCACGTTGTGCGTTCGGTATGTTCTATTGGCGACATATCTTATATTTATTGTTGTGTAGTATTACTGTGGGACACATGTACGAGGATTGATTTATGTATATTTATACATCTATTTTCTTACACTATGAATCTGATATCGGATCTCGGTTCTTTTTGATGTTGGAGATATAAAAAATGTTGTCAATTTACTCAGTTAACTTTACGCCAAGTCAAAGCCAATGAGAACAGAGCGCCATAAGGCACAATTATTACACACTTCACTCGCTTCTTCGACATTAATTACCGTTGTGAAACACACTAGTCTGTTTTGAATTTTCCTAAAATAACCTTTAGCGAGAACACGATGAATTTGGTGATGGAGTGTAAAGCGGGGCCTTTCCCTTTTTATATCTGTCCGCTGTTGTAGTCTTGTATCTTCAGGCTTTCCACATGCAGAACCATAATTCCTTGATCGCTATATATATTATTCGATGCAGTCGTAAGCATCCCTTCGTCAATTTTGCACAGTGCTTGCATATCGACCACGTTTATTCTAGTTTCGTGCGTAATCTGGTGTACTTAACTCTCGCTTCCGTTAATGATAACATTGCAATATATATGGCGTGCTGGGCTGTCCCTAAAAAAATACCAATTGTTTATTAAAATTAATAAGTAATTAATTTTAATAAACAATTGGCCTGTTTCAATACGCGAACTGCGCCCAGTCTGGTGTACGTGTGGTTTGATTAAAATCTGATGTATAGTTTTAGGCTTTCACATTTCAATTTGTTGATATTCCAAAATAGTATATTATAAAATAATTGTTAGATTAATTTATAGGTAGTAATTTATAATTGCAATCTGTGTAATGTAATTTAAATATTATAAAGAGGAAAGATTTGTTTTCTTTGTATGTAATAAATAAACTGAAAAACTAATGGGCCGATTTCAAAAATTATTTCACCATTAGAACGCTGCATTCACCCAAAGTAACATAGGCTATATTTAATCATCATCGTCATCGCCATTTTGTTTATATGCGAGTAATACCGCGAGGCGGAATGGTAATAACATTATATATGAAATAATTCGTAACTGTAAATTACGCTAACATGATATTTATTTACATGAATACGAATTAATTCCAAAAAAAATGTGTTTTAATCTCACCTAATCTCTTAGCCTCTTTTTGGCAAGAAAATCTCCCTCATTCTGTACCGGGTCGGCCATGAATATTACATTCGTGCCCAATAATATGTCCTCGAATAAAGTCACGACGGAGTTTTATTTAAATTTCAGAATGTTTATACGTTTATTTTGTTTATTTCTGTACTGCTCAGTAATTGAAAAGTATTTATTTTTAAAATCTAATACTGTTGTTTGTGATCTTATTCTACTACAATTGCTATGTCACTTTGCAAGCAGCAAGAGTCTAACATGGTGGTGAGTAACTTCTATTGACATCAGCAACACCTAAAAAGTCACAGCTGCGTTGCCATCGAAGGGATCTAAAGGGAAAGGATTCATTTCTCGCAGATATTTCGAGCGGTGAAATGCCATGAGTTACCTATTTCACCGGTCAAGCCGGTCAAGAAAAAGTGATAGGTACCCAAATTCAAAATTGACTTCTTTATTACTTGCAATGCAGAACAAAGTTTGCCGGATCAACTGGTATTTAATAAAACAAATATGTGAAGAAGTAGAGTTACCGCTACCTAGACTTCTCGGATATTAGAAACTACCGGCTGCAGCACTGAGGTCGGAGGTTCGATTCCCACCCGAGTATAAATATTTGTGACAAACATGAATATTTGTGGGGCGTCTGGGTGTTTTTCTATGTATTATAAGTATGTATTTACAAAAGAAAAGTATAATATTTATTAGTATCCGTTATCTAGTATCCATAGCACAAGCATTTAGTTGCTTAGTTTGGAACTGGAGGGCGCTGTGTGATTTGTGTCCAAGATATTATTATTATAGAAGTATGAAACCATTAACAGTCTTATATGTTCTATTATTATTTCTGTAGTAAAATATAGAAGTTAAAAATCCTAATATAAGTTACTTTTACTTGGAAAAACCGAAAACAGAATCAAATCTTTTCTCCAGCATATTGTATTTGTGTAGAGTTAGTTCTATAAAGGCTTCATATAACTACTTGTCTTAAGCTCTCATTTGTGATGCGTTATGTAGGTCAGTGTACATTCAAGTGGAGGTTTTCTAAGCTCTCAAGCCTTCGCCGGAGGCTCACGGTCGACAGCTAAGTGAGGGTTAAAGATCTAGACCTGTATGAAAGAAATTGTAAATACATATTTTACTTGACTTGTGTAATTTATATTTTACTTTACATTTGGAGTTTAAACACTATCTTATTTTTATCTTTCTCACTCGTTTTTCATAGTCTCAGTGGTCCAGTGGTCGAGCACCCCGCTTCTAAAGTCAGAGGTCGCGGGTTCGAATCCTCACATTGGCTTACACCAATGACTTTCCGAAATTAATTTCTTAAGTCATGTGTGATAAATATCGATGACTAAAAACTTTGTGCCCGGTATGGCAATAGGTTCGCCACCTGTTCCATTTGGAACGTACACATAACGACGAGACGAGGCTTAACAGCCGCTGTCTACACCCTCGGGTAGAAAAAGGCGTAAAGTTATGTTATGTTCACTCGCTTTTCTTATATCCAATTATATCTACCCGAGAGTACTACGGACAATATAATTTATCATATCCTTGCATATAGGGTTAAACTAAACAGAAATATTAATATGATTTAATAATATATTTCTACAAACTTCACTCACTTGATAGTCAAAAGGTGTCTACGTCTTCCTATGTGAAATGTTTAGTCCATTCTTTCCGAAAACTCATTGTTATGCCAATTAAAATTTCAACCAATCTATTAGTACGCAGATTTAGAAAGTTTTGTGTACTACAATCAATTATTTTACACAACAATGTCATTACTAGTGTTTAATGATTTAATTTTCTATCTTTAATAATATTAAAAAAAAACTACTAGATATTAATTAATTACTATCATTTTCTATTATTGTAACATTTATAATTACGATATAATATTTTAATGTATATATGTTCCTCACTATACATCATGCATATAAGATTATGTCCAGTACTACAACACTCAACTTTGTTTCTGATTCAAAAGTCTAGAATACGAGTCTAGAAACTCCAAATATAATATAAATAAATACAAAAAAACATATAATATATAATAACCAAATTATCAAGTTCCCATTTTGCAAAGTTTGTTACAATCGAAGCGCAATAGAACAATATTTGGGACACAGCTCACGCATACACTTTAAGAAATGTTTTGAATAGATAATCTGTGATACTCGAAATTCCTTAGCAAATATAATACCTACAGTAATTATACACTGCCGTTCCAGTATAATCAAATAATGTTTCTGTACAAACTTCGCGTGACTTGTACTTTACACAAAGTAAGTATATATACGTGTAACATTTGCAGGTTAATTTGCTGGAAACTAAAGCAGCAGTCAGGTGTTACGAATGGGTATGCGATATAATCACGTTAGTTGAAGCTTTGAGGGGTTATTATGTTTGAACTTTAACGCAAGAGTTCTGTAATTTCTGTAGCAGTTTTGGTTTAAAGTGTAAAACGCTGACAACCGAGTATATTGTTTGTTTTATTACAATTTGAAAAGAAATATACAAGTTAATAAAGAAGATATTAATAAGTAAATAAATGAAAGTGATGGTGTTTGAAAGGGAGGAATCCAGAACCTGATGCAAGGATAATGGTCATGTCATGTCATGGTCGTCAACCATTATCCTTACCATTATCCTACAGGTGAATACAATTGTATATATTGGATGCGCTTTTAACAGAGATGGAAGGTACACCGCGGATGTAGAAAGAAGACCGCTGACCGCGTGGAAATCAAGGTTGGAAGGTTGGAGGAAGTCGGGTTGAAAGAGTTTCGGTGTAAAAGTAAGAAAGGGCATGGTTCGGACATATCGGATAATGCAACATTGACTAAGCAGATAAACTATGCAAATGCAGATGGATGTAGGAGTCGAGGACGGCCTAGACACACATTCCATGAACAAATAGAACGTGTTCTAGAGGAAGGTGATGTTAGGAGCCTCAAAAATCGACGCACATGCATGAAAAGAGTTATGAAAGTCAACGAAGCGAGTGAGGTGTGTAAGAATCGTGTCTTATGGCGCTCCGTTCTCTCTGCCTACTCCGCTAGGGATTTGGCGTGAAGTTATGCATGTTTATGTACGTAATAAAGTCCAATATGTGTCTGATGGACATGATGTGTATCTATTGTACTGTAATTGTAACTACAAGCTCTCGATATCCCAAAGTGTAGGTAGCAGTAATTATGCTTCAACACGACGATTTGATTGCTAGTTTCAAATTTATTAGGTGGCTTGTAGTAAAATTTATACATCTTTATATTCTATTTTTTATACATCTGACACACTTTGAACTCAGCATCAGGTCGAATTATTTTGTTAGTCGTTTGTTACGAATTTCACAGTGGAAAAACCACGCAGTTTGCGATGCATGCTAAAGCTGGCTCGATTGTTGAAATACCACAACCAACGTCCCAACCCCTACATCCAGATGGATAGATGAATGTGGTCAAGACCACATGCCACATGCTATTTAAATTTAATAGTAATAACTAAAATAAAAAAAATAATAGTATTTAGGTTAAAATTGTATACTGTGAACACCTTAATCCCCAGGAGAAGATGCGATTAGAAAAAGATTGTTAACGTTTGCACGTTTGCTCATATCAATAAATCTGGAAAGTAACAACAAAAGAATGTATGAAAGTGACGAAATCTTATATATAAAATTCTCGTGTCACAGTTTTCGTTTCCATACTCCTCCGAAACGGCTCGACCGATTCTCATGAAATTTTCTGTGCATATCGGGTAAGTCTGAGAATAGGACAACATCTATTTTTCATCCCCCTAAATCACAAGGGTAGCCCACCCCTCAATATATATTTTTTTAATTTTTCGATATATATCTGTTTTTTATTTTTTTATAAAATGGGATACAAAAATACATACAACCCTAAATATTCAACCCCCTACGATCAACCCCTATTTTTTAAATTTAAATTTTATTTTTTGGCATGACAGCGTTTGCCGGGTCAGCTAGTAATATATAAATATACACTTCAGTATCTATATATTTAATATATTTGAGATTCTATATAGTGATATACAGTGCTGGAGCGTAAAAACCTTTGAATTATGGAACGTTAATACTCAATATGATCGATAAGACCGCGTTTTATCTGAATCTCACGTTGAAGGCTTTAGAATTGAACGAATGCAATTATAATAAGAAGTCGTATGAACCTTAAAAAATTAAATGTCAGATTTAATCGTTTCTTGTAGCGTTCAGTTTTTCCTGCCTGCCCCGCAAAGATGTTGGTTGGAAGAAGTGGCGTTGTTCTTTTAGTTTGTCAATCATTTTTGTCAAACGTAAACAAACGTCTCTTTAAAATAAAGTTGAATCAATCACACAATCTCCTAGAACAAAAAACAACAGAGAAATAACATTCAAAAACAAAAATAATCCAATTAATGTCTAATTTATGGACAATATGGACATACAATATATAATGGCAACATCTTCCTACCCTTTCTAACTTCAGTATTTATATAGTGCGTCCCCTTCTCTTCCACATGATAAATGAATACAGCGAAATAAAAGGACCTTACTACATTCTTCTGACGCCTTAAGAGAACGAGATTGAATATACAAAAGCCTCCTAACAAAGATCATTTGTTATCTTAGGAAGGAATTCCCTGTCATTTGGGACCCTTAAACAACATTTCCCATAGCAATTTTGAACCTTATTTTGTTAAGAGTATAGTTAAGTTTCGACTGCATAAGTAAATATTGACAAGGTTTACAATCTTCTTTATGTATATAGATAAGAGCAATGCTGAAAAGATATCGGCGTTTGATGTATATCAGTATATCTAATGTGTATAAGATTCATAGTTAATCAGAGTTTAGCACCTTCTTGTAGTAGAGTTCTAGGTGCACAGCTGGAACATACATAAATAAAAATTAAGATCTCTAGAAAAAATCAGTTAATTAGTCCAATAATTTAAAAGTAATATCAACCGAATTAACGTGGTTGATGTGCAGTTGCCTCCTTCATTTCCAAAGATGTGCGAAGCGTATCCAGACCAAGGCAGGCAAGAAAAAGGTCTGTTTCAAATTCCCAAACAAATTCCATATTTTTCTCTACATTAATATAAATTGTATAGTAGAATGCGGGCATGCACTCGTAAATTATTGACACTTATGTCAATAATTTACGAGTGCATGCCCGCGTTGGGCATTTTTAAGCAGGATAGTGTTATATTTCGGGTAATCTCGGTTTAATAGTCGAGCATAACTTCATGCCTTTTGTTACGCGAAGGTGTAGGCAGCGGCTGTTAAGCCTCGTCTCGCCGTTATGTTTACGTCCCAAATGGAATAGATGGCGAACCTATTGCCATACCGGGCACAAAGTTTTCAGTCATCGATATTTATCACACATTACTTCCGAAAATAATTTCTAAAAGTCATTGGTGTGAGTCAGTGTCTGGAATCGAACTCGGACCTCTCGATCAGAAGCCGTGTGCTCGACCACTGTGCCACCGAGACTCTAATAACTCCCTAACGAGAAGTAATGGGATCGAATACCCTGGATTCGATCCTACATCTATTACTTCTCAAAATTCTTTTCTGAAGTTACGTTTTATAAATATCGATAACAGACAGCATAAAAATTCAACGAGTCGAAGCTTGATAGCCACTGCCTACACCTTTGGAAAAAGGCGTGAATTTATATTTACGCTAAATGTACATCATCAAGTATTCCTCTGCGCTATGACATTTGATAGTAAAACGGAAAGTCGTGTAAAGGAAGTTCTTGCAGAGAAATATTTATAAAACTAAAATAAGCATTGCTGTACTCCTAAAGAATACATTAATTAAGGTATAAATATGATTGATACACGAACGTATCTAGTAGAACGTAAATAATGGATTAAATCCCCTCAATATGACAATGACTCGTTAAAGTTATAGTAAAAGATGAAGTAAGTATATTTATTTTTTATATAAACATCTCATTCAATGTAATTCAATATCAGTCACATTTCTCGAGAGTTACTTTACAAAAAGGCAAAAAGTAAATTGATTTTTGTTCTCAATCTTAAAATCTTTATTTGAGCTTTGAAGAAAATAGATTTCAATGGAATTGAATGATAGTTTTGAAATTTTCAGTTGTTGAAAAGGGGCCGTAGGGAATGGGATCGATTGAACAACGTGGTTAAGTGCTGGATGAGATTTGGATGTCTGCCATCTAACACAGGCTTTTTTTTTCATTTTGCTCAACGAAATACATTGATTAAAAATTATATAAGTTTCGATGAATCTTTTATCTTATAGTATATCATAACAAGAGTATTTGATATTAAAGATTTTTATTGCAAGCAATAGGTTTTCTCAAGTTATTTATTCATAACTTCATACCGTTTTTCTGCCCGAAGGTGTAGGCAGCAGCTGTTATTGAGATACACTAGACACAATTTTGTCACGATATCACGATATTTATCACACATAACTTCCGAAAAGACATTTAAAGTAAATACATGTTAATTATTAATAAATTAATTAAAAGTTCAATAAGCAATTGGTTCTATAAAACTAATAAGTCTCTGATTCTAGCATGATTTCAATAATTTTGCATAAGAAGTATACTAAACTCTATAAATCGTCACAAATTTTGTCTTCATTAATTTAGAATATTCATCAGCAGTCATTCGAGTATGTAAAGGTTGTCTTAAAAGTAAAATTCATCAATTCATTTGCATAGAGAAAATAACACGCAAATATGTAATACGAACATCAGTGAAAACCTTAGGGATTAAGCCAACTTTAAATAAATATAGAAATCATATTTGATATCAGATATTGAAGGTATTATTACACCATTGCGTAGTAGTCAGAGAGCTCGTTTTTGCGGATTGTGACTATTATTGTGATTATGCTTCAAAGAATATTGTTAATAATAAATTCTAAATTATTTATTCTTGTATAATACGAATAATCACTTCGATTTTTTAAAATATTTATTATAGACTAGTTGACCCGGCGAACTTTGCATCGCGTAAAAATTAATAAATAAATGTGGTCATTGTGGCTAATTCATACATCTTCACGGACTTTTTTGTAGATCTTCAGGTGTATAATACTATAGTGCATTATTTTGATCGTATCACTTATGGTTCAGACAGTTTTTGCGATACTAGTCCCAAATATCGAAAATTATCACTTTATCTTTAATACATTTTATTTTATGTACATGAACTGTCACTCCGTTGACACTCTCTATCTATTATAAAAACGCATCAAAGTCCTTTGTGTAGTTTCAAAGATATACGCATATAAGAGGACAGGCAGCAAAAGGCGACTTTGTTTTATATTATGTAATGGTTATTATCGATCCATTATACAAATACAATCCACAATAAAGTACAATTTGTGTCTTTATTAGAAGAAAATCTAAAAAAATACTTCAAGCTCTCCGACTATACATTCAGGCGGCGGTTCTCAAAAAGCACGGGGGAGCCATTAGGCGTGGGGGTAACGCCAGAAGAACAAAGGCTTCAATACAGTCAAATATATCAAAGTCGATTTCATTTTTCATATTCTTCCAGTGGTATTTCTGCTTTTCCGAAACACACATTTGATGATATTTTTATCTCCAAATTTATGCATTCATAATTTCCATAATTTCTTTCACCGCTTCCAATAAGTAGTTATGTAAACTGTAAAACATAATTATCCTAATTATACTAGTTAGTAACAATTGTGAAACTGAAATAAGTCGTCATATAAAGTTTGTTAAACTTGAATAATTAAATTTACACAATTTTCTTATCAGAACGAGTAATTTTAATATTAATAAGCACGGCTAGCATTCATGCTTCGCTGCTATTAATATAGGGATTGGCAGTTTTTTGCGGCACCAACTTTTGTCACAAAACAAATGGGCTCAGTCTATATCACTAAAACTAAACAGGCGTTATGCAGGCGACTATTTCTATAAGTTAGGAAGGTTTAGGTAGGTAACCTTAGATGGGATTTTTTTTGGAACGAAGTTCCTATCGCGCGTTGTGAAAGGGGGCTACACGGAAAAAATTCTTACGAAAAGTTGTCACGACACGATACATGTATAACTACCCAAATGGTCTAGTGGCTGGGATACCTTGCTCTCATACAGGGGGCTCGGGTTCGAATCCCGGTATCGGAACTCTTTTTGAAGTTTTATTTTCCATGTTTTCATATTTTATATATGTTTTTTTTTAGCTCTCTCTCTCTCTGAAAATATCTGGCTTGCTTTCTATAAAAGAGACAGCTCTTTTATAGAAAGCAAGCCAGATATTTTCATTTCTATTGCGCATTGAACAGTGTGGTGTCGCGATGATTATTTTTGTTGAGTGTATACAGGTTTTTTGTAAATAATAAAAAATTATAATAATAATGAATCCTGACAGTGTTTCTGCACAAGTTCCGGATAACATCCGGATCCACAAGGATATTGCTGATGGAGTTAGGTAAGTAGAGATTATATACAGAAAATAATAAATACTTTTGTATTTTTAGCAAGTACGCATTATAACCTCTCTTTATTATTGTGCTAACCAAGTCATACGCATTATAATCTCTCCATTTTGTGTGTTTAGCAAGTGTACGCGTCATAATTTTAATAAATTTAAAAACAAATCATATTTTAATATTACAATATCAGAACGTATGTATTTAGCAAGCCGTGCGTGTTCTAACCTATACGCTGTTGTGTTTACGAAGTCGAGAGAGTATATATATAATCGAAAGGAACTTCGTTCCATCCGGGTGTAATATTTCAGTATGATCAATAATTACAGTTGTTATTAGAGTCGGAATGGGGCTGACTAAAGAGTTTTCGATTTTTTTTTCGCTTGTTGTGTATGATAATTATCAATAATTGATACAGTTATGCCTAACATATAATATATTCCATGAGTAAAGGTTCGCCTCTATCTTCACATTCAAGCACTAGAGTAATAAAGTTACAGAAAGTAAAACCTTAAATGATGTATAGAGTTTTGTACGTTATAAACATATGACAACAACGACTATGAATATTCTCATAGAGGTGACATATACAGTGTTATTTTGATTTCCCCCGGGATACACCTGTCACTACATGTTGTGCTTGAGCAAACATGATCTTGTTTTTACTAGTTTATTATTATCATACAAAGGGGTCAACGGTTTATTAGCACAAGTTAATTTTAGGAATCGCTGACCTCAAATTTGTTAGTTTATGACGTCAAACGTCAATTAGCTCCTACAATATTATATTAATTCTACGAAACAATGTACAACTGATTTTGTTAAGCTATAATTTGGGCTAATGTTGGGTTAATGTTAGCCGAGTCCCGATTATAGTTTGCGTTCTAAATTTTAACTGCGGTCAATTTAATTATGAAATTTGTATTTGTTATTATTTAATTTAAAATATAATCCTGAATTGCATGTACATTTTAATATTATAAAAACGAATACTTAATATTGGTACTAAATCTAGTTTAATATAATCTTTTACGCGTTGCTTATGTAATTGCCATACAGACATACTTTCACGCCTTTTTCTAATGGCGGTAGTAGGCAGAGACTACTTCAATGTATTTCCTACGACTCTCAGCTACAGTACTCGCTTACTCCACTCTCATCACTCTGTTATCGCTATTAATACTCGTGGATAATCTTGACCTGGCCTTTAACTTACCCATATGTAATGGCTTCCTAGGTTATGTTTCTCTAGTTATCGATAAATTTTCACAACATAACATAACTTCACGCCTTATGTTACCCGAAGGTGTAGCGGGGCAGCGGCTGGTAAGCCTCGTCTCGCTGTTATGTTTACGTCCCAAATGGAATAGGTGGCGAACCTATTGCCATACCGGACACAAAGTTGTTCAGTCATCGATATTTATCACACTTAACTTCCGAAAACAATGTCTGGATTCGAACCCGGACCTCTGGATCAGAAGCCGTGTGCTCGATCTTTGATAAATTATCCGAGCAATAATAAGGGATTACCATAATTAAAATCTGATATGTTTCAATCAAATCAGCCCCCTCAATGTTAAATAACTAAATAGCTTGAGGAGACGGAAATTTTCCTAGATGTCAATATTAAATTCTGCACAAACACCAAGAATGTATGTTGCCACTCGAAAAGCTTTCATTATTATTATTTGTACGTTAGAACGCCGAGCGTTGTGTATCAGTTAAATCATTGTGCGGTTTTAATTAAATACACCAGAGTACTAATTAATACGGCACCCGGCAGCCGTTGTTTGGAGAAATAAGCCTTTCTGTTGGAGAAGGAAAACGTTCAAATGTCTGTGTTGTAAATCATGCCATTAGTACCAACACCACGTACCATTGTGCCCTTCGCGAGATGTCATTAAGTAATGTCAACATAATATTCACAATCCCAAGTAATATTATAAATACCAATGTGTATATGGGTGTGTGTTTGTTTGGTACACTTTTACTCTTAAATAATTATTACATAATCGTTGAAGTGGATAATGAACATTTATCCTAATTTATTATCATTAAACAGAAAAATATTGTGAGCAAGTTTTTTTGTGATTATGGGATAGTGGGTAAGCGAGTCACCTGAAGGTAAGCAACCAGCGCTGCACATGGGCAAGTGCAACACAGTTTATGTTACAGTTACATTGTCGGCCTTTATGGTAGTGTGGGATGAGAAGGGAGGGGAAAGGGGCTGGGTCTCTCACTGGGGTGCCTCTCACTGAACGAAACACGACATGTGTCACTTTACGTAAATATTCTGAGCGGTCGTGGTACTACACCGGTCGAGCTGGCCCATTGATGCAGCAAACCGCAGGGCTCTTTCATTGCAAGACTGCGCCATCTAGTTTTTAACCTAAACAACTCAAATACTTATTCAAGGTGATTGATATCAATACATTTTTTTTTATTACATAACATACATAACTTCACGCCTTTGCTACCCGAAGGTGTAGGGAGCGGCTGTTAAGCCTCGTCTCGCCGTTATGCTTACGTTCCAAATGGAATTGGTGGTGAACCTATTGCCATACCTGGCTCAAAGTTTTCAGTCATCGATATTTATCACACATAACTTCCGAAAACAATTTCGAAAAGTCATTGGTGTGAGCCAGTGTCAGAAATCGAACCCGGACCTCTGGATCAGAAGCCCTGTGCTCGACCATTTTACCACCGTTTTTATTAAATATTTATAATTCTCAGAAAAAAAACTGACACCGCAACTGTGGACTTCTACTCATCAGTCGATTGTTCCACCAAGAAAACTGTGGTGGAAATAAAAATCACCGTGTATTATGTAAGTTAAAAATATGTTATTCAACAAGTTCAGGTAACACATTAAAACTTGAAACTGGTATATTAGTACAAGTAGCGAAAATTAACAAGATTTCTTAAGCAAGACAAATTTATTTAATTGTACACAGGTGTAAGCGCCTTCAAAGACAAAGTAAATACAAAGAGTTAGTCAAACTTGGCATGATATGCATTAAAACTGACAAGACTGCTTTCTAACTTATTAAAAGGCACCTACTTTGTTTCAAAATCCTTATGTGTAATGTAATATTAACATGTCTTCGTTTTCTCATTAACACCAACTTTAGAGAGGTTTGATTAATAAAGTATACACATAAGTATGTGTTTATTAAAACATTGTTAAAGTTATTTTCTCTTTACTAATAAAACTTTGAGCAACAGTTTCTAAAGTCTTAACAACATACTAAGAAGAAACAAAAGTGTCCCCATCAGAACACGTCATTACATTAATTCTTTAGACTAATTTTGTGTGTGTCAATCGTAAAATTTTGTCACCAAACTTTGAGAACGAGGAAGATTCCTTTCCAAGTTAGAAGTCCAGTCATTCTCAAAGTTTGTAATAAGATCGCTATTTAGGTGTTGCGGTAATCATTTACACCCTGTAATGGTTGCGACTACAACTTTTCTAACTCTACAATCTACTAAGTATTGTATTGTCTAAAAATATTTTTTCAAGCATATAGCAAATATAGTCACTAGCTGACCCAGCAAACGTTGTCTTGCTAAAAAATAAAGATTTTTATAAACAAACAAAAAATAAGGGTTGATCGTAGAGAAGTGAAAATTGTATGTACTTATTATTGTATTTTTGTGTGCTGTCACATAAAAAAAGAAATTGTTATCTAAAGTATTAATAGAAAATTAGGGGTGTAATGTCCTTAATTAAAATTTTAGGAGATATCAAATAGATGTAGTCCGATTCGCAGACCGAAATGACATGCCTACAAAATTTTTATAAGAATCGGTCAAGCTGTTTAGGAGGCGTTCAATAAGTTACCGTGCCACGAGAATTTTATATATTAGGATAGAATGAATATTTAAAAGATAAGTATTAGAGACAAATAAAACAAAGGAAAGAGAAAGGATGGATGAAAGCCATCTCATCTTGCTGGGATAAGGTTTCTCTTGTCAATTGGAAAATTTCTAGTTAGAATCCTACTTCACACCGATGACTTTTGGACAATCAATTAGACAAAATTTTGTGGCTACAGGTTCCGCCATTTTTTCTATTCGATAGTTTCCATAAAAAAAAAATCTAGTCAAGGTGTCATAGCTGTTGCCTTTGAGTAATGAAGAAACGAGGAAACAAAAAACAAAGGCCAAAGTGTATAGACAAATTAAAGTAATTACATAATATATAGTATTTAATATTTATATACACGTACGCAAATAGTCCTGTTTGTTTTACAAATTTCTTTTGCACTTTGAAAGTGATGCCTTTGTTTCACTGAGTACAGTAAAGATATTTTTAAATTAAAGAATGTTCTTCTCAAATTAAACCTTCCAAAGTTATTCGCGTGTAAAATGTACAACTCTCATTGTTTTGTTAGACGTTGTTAGATCGTAAAGCAGAACCTCGCTAAAGTAATTGTGAGTGTTAACCGAGTACGTTGCGACATTGTTTTTGCACTAACTTAGCGAGCAAATGACAAACAATTGTGAACAAAAGTAGTAAAACAAATGCTTTATACATATATTATTTAAGGTGTTTTAGAGTTTGATATTATTACGACGGTTTAATGGTTTTAGAGCTCGGTATTCAGATTTAAATGTCTACTGTCTTATGATTCGATGGCTGGCTGCACGCACGAAAAAATATGACTTACCTCGCTCTTAGACTCTCTAGCCCGAATACTGAACAGCCACTAAAATATATAAGCGCTACTTAGGCGTTTAAGTAGCTGTCACATTAGACAGAATACGTTTTATTTGAGCAGTAAGTAGCGATTTATTGATTTTCAGATTTGAGTGGCGGTTCAGTATTCGGGCGTCTGCTACTTAAGTGAGCGATGTGTCCGCGTGGACAGCTGCTATACATTTCTTAACCGACTTTACAGGTAACCGATTTTTTTCGTAATTTCACGCTAACATCCGAGAGTGTAGTCAACGGTGATTTGCACACCTCGATTTATTTCGTTCCCTTTACCATGCGTCTGAACTATAATGACTGACCAGTCTATAATTATTCTAACTAACTTATTAACTTAAATAACTCGATTTCAAATATATCTTTATTATAATTTATACTCATATGTTAAGATGTATTTACAGATTAAGGTGTCCACATAAATTAGCTTGTATTCATGGCAGAAGAAAAAAGCTGTTGAACTAAAGTAAATACTTGGCATGGTACCAAATAGTCCTACTTAAGTGATATGTTGTATGATACTTCTGAATGTCTTTTATAGTGGAACTTACTTCAGTTGTATACGAGAAAGACTGTGATACAGTATTAGTCCACGCAGCCAACTTTCCCCAATTACTTGAATGGCATTTACTGAGTGCTCAGCTCTGTATGGCAAATGGCAAAATATATATATGTGTGTGACATTGAGGGCAGTGGGTCACCGTATTTTTCTTTGGAATTTATTGCCATTTTTATATAAAACAATATTTTCCTCTTCAGAACCTCTTTAGAATTGGTTTTCAGTACACATCAAATGTCTTCAAACTACCTGGAGTTTTATATTTTCTCACTCAATCAGGTAAAAAATAGATCAGCAGCAGTTACTGGTGTATTTAAATTTCGTCATCATCATCATCAGCCTTTTTGAGGTCCACTGCTGGACACAGGCCTCCCCATAGAGCGCCACAACTCCCGGTCCGCTCAATCATGGTGGGTTTTAGCCATAATCGCCACGCTTGGCAGGCGGGTTGGCAAAGGCAGTAGGCTGTATTTTGTTGAGAGAGAATGCTGCTGCCCATTCTTCTAAATTTTCCCTTAGTCGCCTTTTACGACACCCTCGGGAAGAAATGGGGTGGCGGTATTCTAAGCCGGCGCCACACATTTTAAATTTATTATATTAATAATCTCTTAGCTGAAAAGCTTAATGGTTAATGAGTTAGTTAAAAGTTATACCGATATGGAGGAACGATTCAACATCGAATAAATACACCAATACCACTGAATTAGGGCCTAAAACCCAGATATTCACATATAGTTGTTCATTTCTGGCTCCCATTTAATCCAAATTACTCCAATTCCTACCAACTTTGCTGACAGATTCGTTTTTGGATTAGCAAAATTTCCACAATTTATCTGTCGATGTGTATGTTCATGTTGCAGATAAATTATTAATATTAGGCAATGTATTAGTTTTCCGGTAAAATATCTTTTCTTTTTGAATTTTTTATTCCTTGACTTAGTGGTAAAACACCTAATTTCTGATTGAAAAGCGAGCATCTGCTAGCAACTTCGTCAATTCATTCCTTCAAAAGATGGAATCAAAATATTTTCCCTGAATATGAAAGAGCAATATAAGTTTTCACTTATTTGTGCGGAACTTAAGTTAGTATTTTCTGTTATTCAGGGTAAAGTAGCTTTTTCATTTAAAAAGTATTAATTGGTTCATAACTTTCAGAACTTCGCGTTTGCAAACAAACAAACATTGCTCATTTATAATATCAGTATAGATTTCAATCGAAGTATATTATATCGTTTCGATAAATTTAATACTCAAGCAAATAGACATTATGCTACTTTTCAAATTACAAATAATGACAGCAACATACATTACACGTCTCTTGAAAACTTAATCCACGAGTTTAGCTGAAATTATTACGGCTGTTTAACACTGTCAAGTGCAGATCACGACTTTTTGCCCTACTTTGGTAAAAAAGAATATGAGCACTTCTTTACAAAGCTGTTCCATTAGACGTGTTCATTTAGACAATATAATATATCTACTGAAACTTTCGATAAAACCGTGAGAGTTTTTGCAACGAAAAAGACTGTTAAAATATATAGCCCTCACATATAGCCCTCAAAGTTATGCGTGTTAAATATCGATAACTGAAAACTTTGTGATGGCAATAGATTCGCCACCTATTCTATTTTGGACGTAAACATAACGGCGAGTCGAGGCTTAACAGCCACTGCTTACACCTTTGGTTAGTAAAAAGCGTGAAGTTATGTTATGTCTGTTTGTTATGTTATAGTCCTCACTATTACAATGACATACATACTGGAATCTATTGTCATACATCAGGCATAATTCTACTAGTTATTAATCGAAACAAGGTCCGAGAAATCATTGGTACCTTCGTATTTGAACCGAAAACCTCTCAAAATGACTGCCATTAAAAATTGAACTAAGGTAATATAAAACGGTAATCGAATCTCTGGACCACCGCCAGACCTTGTTAGAAGTTTAAATTACAAAAAAATACCAAGTCATATAACATTGAGTACACATATTGCTCCAATAAAATAAAGCTACCTATCCCATCATTTTTATCTCACACGCAGGCAGTAAAAACTGACAGAAAAATGACGTAAAGAAACTTTTATGTCTAAGGTTACGACACTCGAGGAAGATAGTAAAAATGTTATTTAGGAATTCGTCACTGCCAACTAGCGGCTTATCCATGTTAGAGCCAATGTACCAGCCATGTCGGTCTTAGATCAATGAAATGGTCCATCAAGCGAGACCACATTTGAAAGCCTTGCGGTACATAATTCGATTCTGCGTTGATGTCGGTCTGAATTCGACCGTATATAGATGGAGCATCAAGATATTGCGAAGATTTGCTCTCTGGCTTTGGGGAAACTGTGATTTATTGGGGAATGTTGAATCAAGAGTTGTGTAAGGCTTATATTAACTTTAGTCATATAGAGTTTACACAGGTTAATTTACGTAATGAAATAACTACATATTTTGCCATATCTTTACATTGAAAGACTTGCCAATGATCCTATCATTGCTAACTATTAGGGAATTGTCGTGAAGCACTTTCAATAACCAAATTAATGGTAGAGCCAAGCAGTTCGCTATATGAATGGGCCGGCTCGACCGATGAAATACCACGACCTCTCAAAAGATCGACTTAAAGTGGCTCATGCCGTGTTTCGTTCGGTGAGAAAGGTACCGCCTCGGCTCACCCCTCTTCCCCTTCCTTTTCTATCCCTAATGCCGTAAGGGTCGGCAACGCAACGGTAACACTGCATTTGTTGCTACTGTCCATGGGCGGCGCAGGTTGCTTACCATCGGGTGACACGCTTGCTCGTTTGCCCTCCTATCCCATAAAAAATAATAATAATTAACCCCTATCGGCTGTTCAAAGTTCATGGGGTCAGATGGTTAATTACAAGTTAACAAAAATTATTTGATATTTCGGTGAACTTTAAAGTGGCTTTTAAAGAACCATCACCTTGTATTATACACCGAAACCACGCAAAATTCAACGCGCGTGCTTGAAAAGAGTTATAAAAGTCAACGAAGCGAGTGATGCGTGTAATAATCGAGCCTTGTAGCGCTCTGTTCTCATTGCCTATCCCGCAAGGGAAGTTCTGGCGTGAAGTTCTGTATGTTGTGTTCAGGAGTTAATGCCTTCTGACATTTAACTATTGGTTATTATTTCGGTTAATATATCTGTTTGACTATAGGAAACGCAGTGTGTTTTTTTTTATGGGATAGGAGGGCAAACGAGCAGGCGTGTCACCTGATGGTAAGCAACAAACGCCGCCCATGGACACCAGCAACACATATAGTGTTACTGTTGCGTTGCCGACCTTTAAGGGATAGGGGATAGGAAAGGATGGGGAAGGGGGGTGGCCTCCGGGTACCTCTCTCACCGAACGAAACGCGGCATGAGCCACTTTACGTCGGTCTTCTGAGAGGTCGTGGTATTTCACCGGTCGAGCCGGCCCATTCATGCAGTGAACTGCTTGGCTCTACCACTGTTTTCAAAGTTAATATTATCCAAGATTGGTTTGTACCTAAACTCTAACTTAGGACTTTAGTTTACACCGTGACACCTGATACATATTTTTCTTAAATTATTATCTATAACTAATCTTTATCGGTTTTACTACTGTAACTATATATTAAGTAGATGTTTAATTTCACAAATAGCTACGAAGCGTAGTACCGCCTACGACGTAGCGTGTAGCACTTAGTATGAGCTAAATATAATACGTCATAGGCTAACACATTGACATACCTAATATACACAGCCGGATACCTACAGTTTATCTTATATACACTTCTCCCTTTGTCTAACGGAAAAGTCTATCAGAGACTGGCCTATTTCCTCCAAAGTTCGATTGATGGGAAGAAATGCTACATTTGCACAATGGCAACAAAACAGATGAACAGACCTTTATCCTGTAGCATGAGTTCGTTTCACGTATTTTTCGAGTAAGGTATCTGTGTGAATCTGAGCGTATTATATTTTTATAAAAATAAAACTAGCTACCGCCCGCAGCTTTGCTTACTAAAGAAAAAGAAAATGGTTTAATTGAGATAATTTAATTAATTCGTCGATATATATATATATACAGAATTTTAGTGTTTGGCTTACATGAAACGGAACCTGCATTATTAAAAAACATATATTTTACGTTTAAATTTTTATTGCTTTCAGTTTATTAATGAAAAGAAAATGTTACTTGATAAATATCTATGACTGACTGACACATTTACGGCCGCATTTATGCCACGCATAGGACTTAGGTCAACTCCCTTTTCTTGGTGTTGTGCTTATATTCAAAGAGCTAGTCAAAGAAATTTCCAGAAATCTTGAAAAACAGTAAGATCTATTTAGAATTAGGAAATCGCTGACAGTGTAACCCCATCTCATATCATGACATGTCTGTTGAACACGAACGATTTTCGCTCCACTTACTCTGTACTATTTTGCTGAATACGACCCAAGTTCGTTTCATCATTATGTTTGAATTAATTGTGTTTTGCTAACGTTCGGGTTATCTTCTTCTTTAGTTCTTGAATAGTTCCGTAGTACATAGTACATAGTAGTTTGAATAGTTAGATTATAAAAGCCTTGTATTAATCATTTAGAAGAAATATATAAAGTTAAGTTTTCCAGGTGGCCAGTGGCCAGTGGCATAGCACCCGCTTCTAAATGTAGAGCTCGCGGGTTCGAATAGTTACTCTGGCTCACACAAATGACGGAATGTGTGAAAAATATCGATGACTGAAAACTTTGTGCCCGGTACGGCAATAGGTTCGCCACCTATTCCATTTGGGACGTGTACGTAACGGCGAGTCGAGGCTTAACAGCCGCTGCCTACGCCTTAGGGTAGAAAAAGGGGTGAAGATTATAAAAAAAAATGTGTTGTTGTTGTGGGTGGTGTAGAATTTCGTACAATTAACTATTACCATAACAAAAAGCCTCGGATCTCCATTAATCAAAATAAGTGTTCGCATTAATTTTAAGCAAATAAGCAAAGAACGCACGCTTTTAGGTGCTTTTTCATTTTCCAGCCACTGTTATATATTTTTTTTTATAGCATAAATTGTAGTTGCTTATAATACATTTTTTTATTGTTACAGGTAATAATAGCGTTAATGGTTTTATGAATAAACTCTCAGTAAATACATTATCTTCAATAAGACTAGCTACTGTCTACAGCTTTTCCGCGCCAATATTAAAAGAGATCGTCAAGGTAAACACTTTTAAACAAGTTAACACAATCTTTTAATATTTTGTGCGGAGTCAGACTTGTTGAAAAGGAACCATCGTAATCTATGTTACTTGTGAATTATGTGGCTTTCTAAAGGTTAAAGAGTTATTACAATTGGTTTATTTATTTCAGAGTATATCCATCATTCATCATCATCATTAGCCTTTTTGAGGTCCACTCCTGGACATAGGCCTCCCCCATAGAGCGCCACAACTGCCAGTCCGCGCAATCATGGGCGGTTGGCGATCGCAGTAGGCTGTATTTTGTTGAGAGAGAATGCTGCTGCCCATTCTTCTAGCTTTTCCCTTAGTCGCCTTTTACGACACCCACGGGAAGAGATGGGGTGGCGGTATATTAAGCCGGCGCCACACAGCATATATATCCATTACAAACAAATAACCAACTTTGTTTAATACTAGTATACTTATAGATAAGTATTATTACGTTTTTATAGCTTAAAATACGTTTTGCTTTAGAGTATATACTGGCTATTATTACTTCGATGATTCTGCAGTTTCTTAATGTGCCAAATTATATTTCAATTAATACGTAGCACTCGAAGTGTTCTATTCATTAACACGCACTTATTTTTTTTAATCTCTTATATAACTTGTAGGTTAACTAAAAAATACGAGAAAATAATTGACAACATAACATAACACAACGCCTTTTTCTACCCGAAGGTGTAGGCAGCGGCTGTTAAGCCTCGTCTCGCCGTTGTGTTTACGTCCTAAATGGAATAGGTAGCGACTAGCGAACCTATTGCTATACCGAGCACAAAGTTTTAAGACATATTTTTCACACATAACTTCCGAAAAGAACTTCAAAAAGTCTTTGGTGACCGGCCGACCGACGCGACCTCTAGATTTAGAAGCAGGTGCTCGACCACTGAACCACCGAGACATTTAAATAATACTCAAATTTCAAATTTACTTAAAATAGTTGTCTCGTTGAAAAGTTTTGTGTGTATTATTATTTAATTTGAAAAAGATTATATTATTGTAAAATTACCTCCCAAATACACTAGAACAATTTTGTGAATGTAATACATATAACAACATACGAAATACAATGTTTCATCCTATTTCAACACTATTCGTAACAGATCCGGACGTCAGCACTCCAGGTAGATGTGCAGCAGCCACAGAATGATATATCGTGACAACTGGGTTTCATGCTGAAAGCAAACCGCTGAATGGAACGTGTTCAGGATATAAATGTAAAACGGTTTTGCTTGCATGTTAGAAATACTTTTTGAGAACTACAAAGTGCTATATCACTTCACGGCTTCTATATCAGATGGTGTAAACAGCGACAGTAAACTCACCAATAACCCACTTATTACTAGTAACATTGCTTTTGTTAATGTTTCATCATTAATAATTATATTTTCGAATACAGATGGTACAATGCGTAAAGCGTCCTCTAGTTTTCAAGATAAGCAACAAAATTCCTATTTTATGGAAACTAAATTTTGTTAATACATACTTATAATACATAGAGAAACATCCGGACGCCGTAATAACGGTTTGTCATAAATATTTGAACTTGGGTTGGCATTGAACTCGCAGACCTCGATACTGCAGTCGGTTGTTTTACCAATACACAACTAGGCCCGTCATTAGTTATTTTAAACCTAATCAAAATAAAATTAACATCCATTATTTTTGACTGAATGTAGATAAAGCAACAGTGGTAGAGCCAAACAGTTCGCTGCATGAATGGGCCTCTCAACCGGTGAAATAGCACGACCTCTCAGAAGATCGACGCAAAGTGGCTCATGCCGTGTTTCGTCCGGTATGAGAGGTACCTGGAGGCCCCCCAACCCTTCCCCATCCCTTTCTTATCCTACTTCCTTAAAGGTCGGCAACGCAACTGTAACACTATACGTGTTGCAGGTGTAGATGGGCGCGCTGGTTACTCACCATCAGGTGACACACCTGCTCGTTTGACCTCCTATCCCATAAAAAAAATGAATACCTTATCATAAAAACTTAATTAAAAATCAAACCATACATGTTAAACATACATAAAGAAAGCAAAAGATTTATCAATTCACGACATTATATTGAATATCTTACGATTCAATTTTCTTACTTGAGCGATTTACAGATAGAAATATAACATAATATAAATAGCTTAGCGATTATTCCTACACCGTTGCTCATTCGTGTTTTTGAACGCACCCCGATTTTATATAACACTTCCCTACATCCCTATCCCTACTAATATATAAATGTGAATGTAAGTTTGTTTCTTACGCTTTCACGTGATAATTACTCAACCGATCATCGTAAAACTTTGTACACATATTCTTTGAGGTATCAGAAGTAACATAGGATATTTTTTCTTAAGAAAAAAATCTTTTTTACCAAAAATTTAAAAAAAAAAATGACTAACGCCTTCTACTGGTTCGGTAATGAAGTTCCAATCCTGAGTACTGTAATACCATTGGACTGTATTACCGACGATCACGTAATAAAACAAAAATGTTATAATAATATTGTTTTTTAAACTTCATTGTATGTTATAATTTTAAAAATTAATAATCCCTGCTAAGCAATAGCATAGAGTTATCATATTGATTCATTTCTGTGGTAATGATCTTTGATACTTATTTAATGGCTGCAATGCGAGCGAAGCCGCGGGTAAAGGCTAGTAAGTTTATATATGTTTCACACATTCACCCTGCAAATATAAAATGTTTTTTAATTTGAATTCTGTGTCGCTACGAATAAATCAGTCGTTCTAGTGTTGGCAGCTGTCCCGCGTTCCGGGATTTCAACTTGAAATATTGATAACGTACATTTTTCTCTTGAACTTTTTCGTAACCGTAATTTATAGATAGCAGTTAGAGAACTATAAGTAGTTTAAGATTTCAAATAATCATACTTTGGGTACGTTTTTACTAGAGTGAGTTTTGTGTTTGTTAGTGTACAAAATAAGATAATTACTTTATTATTAAAGCGTTGATTGACAATTTCTTTGGATGGGATAGGAGAGCAAACGACATGTGTGACCTGATGGTAATGAACTACTTACCGCCCATGAACACCTTGGTGGGTTGCCGTACTTTAAGTGAGCAGGAGGGTAAAGCAAGGGGAAAGAAGATCGGGCCTCCGGATACCTCTCACAGAACGAAACTCGGCACGAGCCATTTCACACCGATATTCCGAGAGATCGCGGTACTTCACCGGTCGAACCAGCCCATTAATGCATCGAACAGCAAGACTCTACCACTGTTCTTAATTAATTATCATTAATATTTAAACTAATTAAGTTGTCAAAACTTATTATGATGAATGATCCCTATCAAAAATAATTCAAAGTGAACTATTTAAATTTATATCCTTTTTGTATAAAGTAAATTTAATATAGCATGGAGCAGTAACATATATATCAGTGAATATATTTTTTCTAGAAATAAAATAAAACAGTCTCGGTGGTCTAGTGGTCGAGCACACGGCTTCTGATCCAGAGGTCTGGGTTCGAATCCTGAGACTGGCTCACACCAATGACTCTTCGAAATTGTTTTCGGAAGTTATGTGTGATAAATATCGATGACTGAAAACTTTGTGCCCGGTAGTGCAATAGATTCGCCACCACCTAACCATTTGGGACTTAAACATAACGGCGAGACGAGGCTTATCAGCCGCTGCCTACACCTTCGAAAAGGCCGTGAACTTATGTTATGCTATGTAAAATAAAATAGTTAAAATAATAGAGGTCCTTCCTGTTTACAGTCGCATCCCGGAATTTATACAAATCCCGTGGTTCTAAATCCTTTCATGTCCCATTTCTATAGTCAAGAGTGATATAGGCGAAATTGTGGCAGCATAAATACATACGAAACACTCCTGTTAAATGACCTGAGTGACAAATAAACAAATATACTTTTCGGATGAATGCCGAGCGTGTGCTCAGTAATTTTTTCTACGTCTGTATTTGGGGATTTATTGCGTCGATTTAATTTATATTTAGGTGTATCTATTATTATATTTGTTTCTTTTAGTGAAAGTCTCTACGTTTTCATGGGTAAATATAACTACTTAACATAACATACACATAACATAACTTCACGCCTTTGTTACCCGAAGGTGTAGGCAGCGGCTGTTAAGCCTCGTCTCGCCGTTATGTTTTCATCCCAAATGTAATACGTGGCGAACCTATTGCCATACCGGGCACAAAGTTTTCAGTCATAGATATTTATCACACTGAACTTCCGAAAACAATTTCGAAAAGTCATTGGTGTGAGCCAGTGTCAGATTCGAACCCGGTCCTCTAGGTCAGAAGCCGTGTGCTCGACCACTGGACCACCGAGACTAAGATGAGTACTTGGTCTGATGAATAAATCTGACAGGGGTTGATTTATAAAAGGTTAAAAAATTATTTATCTAAGTATTTTTATTTATGCTAAAGAAAACTAATCTGATGGACTACACTTATCATTTAGGAGTACAAAAATAGTTTACATCTTATTTGCGGGCCATATCTATTCCCACAAAACCAAAGGCTCTATATTAGCTAAGGAAGCAACACATTCGGGGATACATCTTGTTAACAGTTAATTTTTGCACAGAAAAAGTATTACACAAAGTTTTAACTAAACGACTTTTTTTACATTTGCTTATATTCGAATAGGGATCGAACCTGTCTACCCCTATTCAGCAATGAGAATCACTATTTCATAGCTCTCTATCGCTCTTTATATATTCATACTGTTGTAACCTAACTTATTTAATGCCTCTATGAATATTATAATAAAATTATTTTCTTAGTCGTTAAAACTCCCTTATTTTATAGTTATCGTAAATTGTATTAAGCTTTTTCTAAAACATGAATAATCAAAATCATTGTTTTAACAGATGTCACTTTCTCTACGGAAAATTTTAAGGGTTGTTTTTACATAATTATGCTGAACTCGAGCCCACGTGATTATGGACACTGAGTTCTGTAGTCATTGTCTCGAAGTAGGGTTACCATGTTAAAGAAAAAAAGTATATTTTGCACGGACTTAAAAACGTAAAAAAGCCACAAGCAGATATATTTATTTAAATACACATACATTTTAACCAGGTTGTTAGGAAGGAAGTCGGATTGAAAGAAATTATCTGTGTAAAAGTAAGAAAGGGTATGCTCCGATGGTTTGAAAGTGTAGAAAGAATGGATGATGCAAGATTGACCAGATATACAATGAATCAAAAAATGGAACGTGTTCTGGAGGAAGGTGAGCTAGGAGCCTCAAAAATCGACGCGCGTGCATGAAGAGAGTTATGAAAGTCAACTGATACTGTTATCACCAGTTAGCTTTCGTTTAATCTTGCAACATGTTGAACATGACCAAAGTTAACACTAGTCACAACATACTTCACCTTGGTCACCACATCATCCTTTAACTTGCATTTTTTTATGGGATAGGAGGGAAAACGAGCAGGCGTGTCACCTGATGGTAAGCAACCAACGTCGCCCATGGGCACCAGCAACACATATAGTGTTACTGTTGCGTTGCCGACCTTTAAGGGACATGGGATAGGGAGGTACCGGTCTCACCGGACGAAACGCGGCATGAGCCACTTTACGTCGATTTTCTGAGAGGTCGTGGCCACCATTCGAGCCGGCCCATTCATGCAGCGAACTGCTTGGCTCTACCACTGTTGAATTCTCCTTTATCACGCTATTTTCCATTCGATCCGCTAGGGTGAGTCCACATGTAATTTTATTTATTTTACGATAAATGTATTTATACACTATTTATAATCTATGTAGAAATTTTTCATAAATCTTTATACTAAGAAATAAAGACTGGAATCAAATTAATAATTAAATGACATTAATGTATTGCTTGCTTGAATATTAACACTGAGGCTTAATGCTTGTCTTTGTATGAATTATTACAATTTACTTGAGGTTAATATCGTATTCGAAATGTTTGGTCACCCTAACTCAAAAGGGAACAGTAAAAGTCTTTTAATTCTAAAAGGTAAAGGGTTATTAAGCCGTGTTTACGAAGAAAACCAGGTACTTTTATAAGCAGACAGAATTTTAGTTAGAATATTATTAAGTTTTTGGGTTGGATTAAATTTTTCAACAGAATCTTTGGTGAACCTTCGTGGAAATTGAACTATTATTTGAGAATTATATCTCTATTTTATATATTTTGTTAAAATTAGTTAAGTTTTTGCTTCGCGCAACTTCGAATGCGTAAGTTCTGTGATGACTCTGACAATCGTTTTTCTCAAAAATATCTCATTTTATCGAAAAAAATATCGCGATGGATTTATATTGGTGGTCCAGTGGTCGAGCTTACACTTCTGAATCAAGAAGTCGTGGAATCGATTCCGGGCTCACACCAATGAGTTTTCGAAATTATTTTTAGAAGTTATGTGTGATAAATATTGATGACTAAAAACCTTGTGTCCGGTATTGCAATAGGTTTGCCACCTGTTGCATTTGGGACGTAAACATAACCGCGAGTCGAGGTTTAACAGCCGCTGCCTACATCTTCGGGTAGAAAAAGGCGTGAAGTTATGTTTTCCGAGATCCATGAGTTCTTTAACAATTTAATTACGACGAATATTTGTTTTACACATTTATTTACAATTAACCTTAATAATGTTATTTATTGATTTGGAGCTTCTGGCGCAATGTAAAATGACAGCTACACTGTACAGAGGTTGGCTTACGAGGAACAGTGAAATATAGTTGTGCCAGATACATGGCAATAGGCACGCACCTATTTATATAATGGGAACACGAAGATTGCTGAAAAGTGCCAGATCCGAAGTCAGGCACGCATGAAGTTATATGTGATTGATTTATGCAACTAGTTAATAAATTGTACCCCGTGTATATACATGAATTCTCCATCCATTATTCTTTGGGACAAAATATCTCAATCGACGAAATAGGATGAAAATAATAATATTTTAGTTCAAAAGAAGAATTTTTTACCTAATAAGGGTCAAACGAGCAGGCGTGTCACCTGATGGTAAGCAACTAACTATTATATATAAGTGTATTATCTATGCAACTAACGCCGCCAATGGACACCTGCTACATAGATAGTATTACAGATGTGTTGCGGACTTTTAGAATAGAAATATTTTGTTATTAGTATATTTATAATTGAATAAACGACGTTGACAGTTATACGATAATGTTGTCATAAAAATAGTTATAAAACTATATCACGTTTTTATACACTGGTAGTAATGCTCTGGGACCATCGTATAGGACATAAGTAAATAAATAAAATACTTATTTTATGTACCAAGTATTAGGGAACGGAAAGGTCACAGACAAAACCCTCCCAAGTATCTTTATTTCTTCAGGAATGACCTCTCGAGTTCAAACGTTTTGATCCTTAATCTACCCTACAATTAAATAGTTATTTTATCACAATACTCCCCAATTTTGGGTTCGCCGATTACAAAAACGAGCACATATCCCTAATACAGATAATCTTCATATGATTAATACTTTCCATTATTATAAGAGCCGTGTTTGATTACATACGTTTCGTAAATGAATGAAACATTTGGAAATGAGAGGTCAAGCAATATTGGATATAGTGATATTGTACCAAATATCTGGTAGTCGATATTATTTGTTCTGTTAATAAACGTAATAATAGTGATTGGTGTATTATCGATATTGATACTTTGTATCGATGTGAATGTTCTGAATAAATTCAAATACTAAATGTTTAAGGCGATTAAAAATGTTTTTACTTTAAATTCGATAATAAATTGTCGTTGAAATATGACTGAGATTAATTCGATTCAGAATATAAGATAACATAACTTCTCGCCAATACATTGCGGGGTAGGCAGAGAGAACAGAGCGCCATAAGGCACGATTCTTACACGCCTCACTCGCTTTTTTGACTTTCATAACTCTTTACATGCACTCGCGTCAATTTTTGAGGCTCCTAACATGACCTTCTTTTAGAAAACGTTCTATTTGGTCATGGAATCTGAGTCTTGGCCGTCTTCGACTTTGCACTTTTGCATTGCATATCTGCTTAGACAATCTTGCATCATTCATGCCAAATTGTTTAGTTTTTTACAATTAAATTTATTTTGTTTCTGGGCCGCTTGTGACGATTGCGTCAGTATTTTCTTGTTCTACGGAGGCACTTTCCTCCATCGCTCGTGTTAAAATATTTCTTTTAATATAATAAACTTAACCTTTTTATTTGTATTCTATTTTCAAGAGTCTGTGTAGACCTATAAAAATAAAGCTTCTTAAATTGGACTTGACTTTACTAGCAAAATAATACTTTATTTTGCCCGTAAAATGTAAATGAAAATGCTAATTTTTTGTCTGTATTAATATAAACATAACTTCACGCCTTTTTCTACCCGTAGGTGTAGGCAGCGGCTGTTAAGCCTCGTCTCGCCGTTATGTTTACGTCCCAAATTTTCCTCTGAATTACTATACATATATAAAAGCTAACAAGGTAGTTCATTTACCCTTCTTGTGACCAGAATGTTTTTTAAACTTCACAATAGGGATTGACATTGGGATACAGAGTTCCAATATAAAAAGTCTTCTGAGTACTATTTACGGACTTACAAAGAAAAGAAGATCCCGTTTTTTTTTATTGATCAGACCTTAATTAGAATCCATGAATGGTTTTATTGGAGTCCAAAAATACATAAGTCAACCCACGCTATACAAAATCCGACATATTATTTACTGGACGACGTCGGGCTTTGTGAAACAATGTGAGGTAGGGCGTACTTCCTTCATTCCAAGATCAAAAAGGGACAAGTTTGGAAAATTTTCGTAGCGCCTTCATATTTGATGTACTTTGGACTTCTGACGGTATGAAGTCGAGCTTAAATGATGCGAAATTGACTTCCGTTTTCTGCCTGCCTGTTCTTATAGTGTTGCTCAGCTAGTTCGTAGATGAATAAAGTTATAATTCTAGACAAAACATTTCTCTAGTAATTCTTTAAAAAAATTCAAACTAATTTTAAGAGAAAGCAAGATACTTCGTAATGGTCAATTCGTAATTCATTTACGGATTTCAACATAACATAACTTCACGCTTTTTTCTACCGGAAAATGCAAGCAGCGGCTGATGAGCCTCGACTCGACTTTATGTTTTCGCGAAATGGAATAGGTGGCAAACCTATTGCCACACACCGGACACAAAGCGTTCAGTCATAGTCATATTTATCACACATATCTTCTGAAAAGAATTTCTAAAAGTCCAATGACTTTTCGAAATGGCTCACACCAATCGTGTGAGCTAGGATTCAAACACAAAACTTTTTAATTCAGAGGCAGGGTGTTCGACCACTGTTATAAAATCACACTTCACTATCACACTTTTTGAAATTTTCTTAAACCACAGAACCACAATATACATGCCATGATAAGATTTCTTTAAAATGTATGTTGACTTTCAAAAAAAGCTTAGCTGTATTTCACGAACAAAGCTGTTGGCTAGTAGGGTGACCAAATATTTTGTTGGTTATTGCATTGGTATTAAAATATAAATGCAATCTCATTACTGAATATGTAACTTTACACTATTGACAACTGAAAGAGTAGGCACCCGTCGTTGTCTAGTGACAAGTCTTATTACTTATATAGTTCCCCATGTGGCAAAACCTATTTCCATTAATTGCATACACTGTTGTTATTTGTCGATAGTCCATACGTTACGTTTCCTTCCGGAAAGTAATTAGTTTGAAGCAATGGTTTAAAGTCAGGACAAAAAAAGAGAGTATGGTTTTAAAGCGATCTCTCAATTATATAATGTTAATGGAGTAGAACTATTCTATGGAGTGGTACACCACTCTAGCTGCAGTGGAATATCATTTTTGCTATTTTTATGGGTTAGGAGGGCGAACGAGCAGGCGTGTCACCTGATGTTACGTGACCAGCGCCGCCCATGAACACCTGCACCTACTTTTAGGGAGTAGTATAGGAAAGGATGGGTAAGGGGAGTGGGCCTCTGGGTACCTCTTTCACGGAACAAAACGCGGCATGACCCACTCTATATCTATCTTATGAGAGGTAAGCCATTCATGCAGCGTACTGCTTGGCTCTACCACTGTTGAATTTGCTAATTTATAAAAAAAATAATTTACCAACTTTAATTATAGTTTTTAAACACAAGCTTTACACATATTTTGAGTAGCTATTATAAAGTGGTTTTAAAATTCACAAGAATTAGGAATATTCATATTATTTAGAATTTAGTTTGAACCTACTGCGGAGAGAATAGTAGGAGTTTCATGTTACTCAGAGAACTAAACGCCAGTAGTTCTCCAAGATCGTGAAGATTAAGTGCTGTGCTGGCAAATGGTACATGCCACATTAATGACCCCTATTTCTAGAGACCCGAATATGAATAGCTAAACATCGTGTGGTGAACGAGATAGACTAGATTTGTGATGTAATCTTTGTTTAGGTCCCGAGTTGGTATCCTGGCCAGAAAAACTCCCGTGTCTTTTGTCTTTTTCTCGTTATTTTTTTTCGTATCTTTTTTAAATTTTTTTATGGGATAGGAGGGCAAATGAGCAGGCGTGTAAATAACCAGGGATGGTAAATAACCAGCGCCGCCCATGGACATCTGCTACACATATATAGTGTTACAGTTGGTTTATCGAACTTTAAGGGCGTAGGATAGGAAAGGATGGGTAAGGGAAGTAGGCCTCTGAGTACCTCTTTCATGGAACAAAACGCGGCATGAGCCAATCTACGTCGATCTTATGAGAGGTAGGTCGTAGTATTTCACCGGTCGAGCGTTCACCATTCATGCAGCGAACTGCTTGGCTCTACCACACTAGACAAATTCACGCTTTTTATATGTTCACATAGATAGTAAATTGATTATTCGATTCATTATCAGTCTTTTTTAGTCACAGTTCACAGGTGGAACGGGAGAGGGGAAAATGCTAATAGACATGTACTTTTTATTCTGTAACACAGACAAAAGAGGGGTATATCGTGTATTTTATGTGATTTTAAAAATAAGATTGTAATATAGATTCGCCCTATATTTGGGTTCCAAAACCTAAGGCCATACACCGGCACAATGTTGTCACTCATCGATATTTATCCCAATAATTTCCGAAATCATTAGTGTGAGCCTGGACTACGAAGACATTTTTTTTAAAATATCACTATAATCTAAGTTTTTAATCATAAATCCGAATTTAGTTTGCTTTTAACGAATTTCCGTTTATACCAAACGCCGTCGCATAACAAACGGATCGCATATGAGATTCGCTTTTTCCTTCAAAAGTTTAGCGGTCGGTTTACGGTTCGGTGGTCCGGTAAAGTTCAACTCGGCTCGGCTACGACCGACCTACTTTAGTTTTTGTTACGCTTAATAACTATGCGGAATATATGATATGAAGAAATATTCAGAGTGAAACGGAATCTGTATATTAGATATTATGTTGGATTTTTCTTTTCTTTTAATATAAAACTCGTTTATGTCATCATTCAGTCAATTTATTCAATTTAGTTCAAATAAATTCCGCAAGCCATTTATGTGTGCTATTTCGCGAACCAGGATTTTATAAATACATACATAATTATACTTAAAACTATTGAGTTTAATAAATTTCCAAAGCACAAGTTTCACGTTATTTATTATTATGTATCACAGAACTAGTTATATAAATTAACTGGTTCTGTATCTCAGTTTAACATTAGTAGAGCCACACAGTTCGCTGCATGAATTAGTCGGCTCGACCGGTGAAAAACCACGACCTCTCGGAATATCGACGTAAAGTAGATCATGCCGCGTTCTCTCGGTATCCGGATTTTCTTATTTCTTGATATTAATCACCGATCATTAGTGTGAGTTATGATTCGACCTCAGATCCTTTGTATCAGAAGTTTGAGTGCTGAAAAACAACGCCATCAAGAATTGGTATTAAATAATTTCAAATTCGTTGTTAAGATTAATATTGGTAAAAACATATCAAACAAAAAATATATTACACAATTAAACAATAAACTAACTTGAAGCGTACTTGATCAAAGTAGTAATCCACTAAACGTCCGTAAAACAGTGAAATCCCTAAACTTATTTCAATAAAATTTCCTTTTGTTCTTTTTTTATATTTCCCATAGATTCAATGGGGTTCGCATATATCTCATATAAAACAATACTTATGGGGTAAAAGTCCTTTCGAGATTTCGGATAAGAACTGCCACAAAAACACAAATATTCAATATAATGCTAACCTCAGGAATTTCATTCTTTGTAAACATACGGGAACAAATCGCGGACGGACACGCAGAAATAAACGTAGAAAATTTTATTGAAGTGTCGTCATAAAAACTTAGAAAGAACACTTTAATTTTATGTTCCGTAGAGTTTTATTCATGTTTTACTGACTATTGACCTGGCTTCTATAAAAATGGCGGCTCGTAAAAGCGCCGGTAGTTTGGCATGAAACACAAATAATAATGTATTATGTTGAAATTATTTTATTATTCATTAGACTAGAATGTCTTGTAGAATTTTGATTTAACAAGGTGACCTGTATTGGAATGTTTTAGGTTCTAACTTCTGTGATTTGACTATATTACTAATTTTGGATTTCGGCCTCAGTGGAGAGCCACGCAGTTCGCTGCATGAATGCGCTGGTTCGACCAGTGAAATACCAGGGCCTCTCAGAAATTTGACGTAAAGTGGCTCTTGCCGCATTTGGCTCAGTGAGAGAGATCCCCATCCCACGCGACCACTTCTATATCCCGTTGTAAGGGCCGGCAACGCACCTGTACCACTATTTGTGTTCAGGTGTCCATGGGCGGCGTTTATTGCTTACCACCAGGTGGCACGCCTGTTCTTTTGCCTCCTATACCTGCCTACCTTAAGAAAACAAGAAAAACAAAAACTTCTTCTTACTCTAGACATTAAAAACGTGATTAAGTATTCAAATTCTTGTACTAAAGTCATATATTTGTTAAAATTTGTTTAATTTGTTTATGTTATGTTTGCGTTTATGTTTATGTTACGTTAATTGTCGTGTAAAATACTAATAAATTTAAATTATTTGTATGACCGTTATGAATACATTATGTGTATGTATGTTTTCAAATACATCTATTGAATCAGTCAGCATTTTTCGAGTGGTGTCTACTAAATATAGCGAAAAGATGGCATATCTTTTTGCATGCAGATCATGAAGGATACATTATTTTGATGGGGTTTTTGAACGTTTGCTGACGATTTATTTTATATACCAGCCGTTTGATGTGCCTCTATCAGGGTTTTATTGTGTTACCTTCATACATGTTATTCGACTACGTATATATTTATTTACTAGCTGACCCGGAGAACTTTGTTCGGTATCAAACGTATTTTTAGTGTTTACAAATAAAGTGCTACATTAAAAAAAAACACTTTCTTTAAGATATTATACATAAATTATACTTAAAAACCGCCCAGTTAACATCCTCTATCTATTAAAAAAACGGCATTGAAAACTATTGCGTAGTTTCAAAGATCTAAACATAGGGGGACAGACAGCGGAAAGTGACATTGTTTTATACTATGTAAAATGATGAGTAGCTATTTAAAGCCAATACAATTTGTTCAGTACCTGCAGATCGTTGGGGTTCCCACAAATTGCAATCATATTTGTTTGGTTTTGTGGATCTAGAAAAAGCGTTTGACAGCGTGTTACGGAAGGATCTGTGAGACATACTCCCGGGCTACGGGGTGAGCGGTGCACTGTTACGCGCTGTGCAGTCCACTTAAGAGGGCTGCACAGCGTGTGTGCGTGTTGACGGCGGCTTGTCACCCTGGTTTGACGTCAATATCGGCGTCAGACAGGGTTGCGTGCTATCCGCTCGACTGTTCATTCTGTACCTGGACAGTTGTCTCCAGAGGGTGAGATCGACGAATGTAGGGATGCGAATGGATGACCTAGTTGTGAACTGCCTGCTTTACGCAGATGACGCCGTGCTCTTAGCCGAATCGCCGTCTGATCTGCAAACACTAGTCACTATTATGAAAGTTGATTGTTTGATGAAAGGCTTACAATTTGATGTGATGAAAACGAAAGTTATGGTGTTTGAAAGGGAGAAATCCAGAACGGATGCAAGGATAATGGTTGACGATGTAGTGCTGGAACAGGTGAATGAAATTGAATATCTATCTTGAATACGCTTTTAGCAGGGATGGAAGGTACACCGCTGATGTAGAAAGAAGAGTGGCGTTAGAAAATAAAGTAAATGGGGCGTTGGGTAGATTCCTGGGCACATAAGATATTATCAGTAAAGCCCAGCTAGTAATTCACAATGCAATACTGATCCCAACGCTAACTTATAGAAGGGAGAGCTGGGTATGGCAAAATAAGCAAAAATTTTCTCACAACAACGTAACAAAACGTATCGACAGTAAATAATAAATAAATAGTACATCACTAAAGTTTATATGTCTATTCTACACGAACAAACATTTGCATACAAATGTCGGATAGTGTTGGGAATGACATAACATTATAGTCTAGGAGATGGTGAACGTACAATGTGACAATACTGTTCAACTGCGACCGAATGGCTGACTTAAAAATTGAGGTTGACACGAATTTTAAATGTTTATTCTTTCTGCTTCAGTGCACACTTTTGCATATGCTGTAACTATGGCAGTATGAGAGTTTTCTGTTGGCAGTTTTAACAAATTTATATCTTAGTGAAATATTTGTTGAAATTCTGTTACTTATGTTGAGTTCTTCTTTGACGGTTTACAAGAGCTGCTGGCGTATAATGAACTCTTAACTCCAGTCTTGTAAATTTGTATTTTCAACGACTAATTTCAGCTAGTTGGTGACGAATAGTTACTGTCAAATTCATTCTGAATTCGATTTATCAACGACTAATTCCATTTAGGCAGTCATGAGTAGTCTAGACTACCTAAAAATAGTCGTTGGAAATACGAATTCGCTAGGCAGCGCGTTAGCTGGCTGTAATTAAGAGCTCATATTAGGCCCCTTGGTATTTCGATTTCCATCTGCTAGTTAGTGAAACCATTACTTGTATTTTCAAAATGACATTATATTGCAAAAATAAAATATCACGATCGCTATAAATTCCACTTGCTCAATTTGTGATGCAAATATAACAGAAATGTGGCAATCACTATGATGCCCCATTTCCCTAATGCCAAAAATACAAAGCAGTGCAAAGTATTCGCATCATATTTTACTTGGTACATAACAAACGACTTTTGGCAGCAATAAAATATTTATTCGGAAGACAAACAACCCGCTCTGTGAATATTGTTGAGCACTATGCGACTTCTGTCTCCTTGACTAGAAGGAAAACACGCGGAAAATGTCAGGCAATTAACTGGATATTTTACGATTTTTATGATCTATGTTGTTTTGTTGTTAAAGACTTTAACTTTAGTTTTTTTTAGTTGCCACTTTTTCTCCCCTAGACTTTAATTTTGACTTTGAATTATCTAATCGAAATGTTTAAATTTAGTTTCAAATGTGTAATAAATATGAGATGACTGAAAACTTTGTGCTCGGTATGGCAATAGGTTCGCCACCTATTCCATTTAGGATGTAAACATAACGACGAGACGAGGCTTAACCGCCGTTGCCTACACCTTCAGGTGGAAAAGGCGTGAAGGTATGTCATGTTATTTTAATATTTATCTTCTTCTTTATATGGAATTCTCTTATTATGTCGCTGAAGTGATTAAACAATCAGTAATTGAAATTCACAAAGTACCTATTCTTCTGCTTCTGATTACGAATTACGCCGCAAAAAAAAATTAAACTGGCCTTTTTTTCATATCGCTAGATCTATTTCGTAAATCACAAAATTTACGCAATATGTGTCTAAAGTGAGATACGGCGCGTGTGACATATTTATAGGCCTTATACTTGAAAGTCCTGTTCACGAATATGAAGTTTTGTTGAATATATTACGTTGACAATGGACGTATAGCTCGTACGAGGGGTAAACGGCGCCGCGTGCACACATATATCTTGCGAGTTCAAAACGCTTCAAGAAAGTCTGTAAAGTGAGATGGAAACTCACGTTAAGACATTTTGCATGTAAACGCTTGAAGATGCAAAAAATGAAATATTATAATTGTTCAGGTTTCGGTGGTCTAGTGGTCGAGCACTCCGCTTCTAAGTCAAGGAGTCGAGAGTTCTAATCCTGGCTCACACCAATGACTTTTCGAAATTAATTTCGAAAATTATGTGTGATACATATTGATGACTGAAAACTTTGTGCCCGGTATAATCAATAGGTTCGCCACCTTTTCTATTTGGGACGTAAAAATATCAGTGAGATGATGCTTAACAGTCGCTGCCTACACCTTCGGGTAGAAAAAGGCGTGAAGTTATGTTATGTTGTTATAGGTATATAAATATGTTTCCCTATTGTCATGGGTATTACATTATTTAATACGACGATATTAAATAATGCTTCCTACTCTGCTATGTACTAATGGAACGATGTCAAAAAAAAAACAGATAACACTTTCCTATATTCATCAAAGTCTGTACTCAATTTTGAGTTATTTGAAAATAGATATTGATGCAGTGTCGAAATACCTACGCCAAGTTAGAAATAGATCAGAATTAGCGTGAAACGTAACGCAAATGTAATAATAGTAATAGAAATTATCAAGACTCGGTTGTATTACGATTTTCGAAATTCCGACAAAATTTGGGCAATCTTTGAAAAATTACGGTGTATAATCTCCATACCTATATAAATATTTATTTTTAAATTTAAGTGAACAGAAAGAAGTTCAATTCGGACAGAATATAAAAAAGCGGGTAGCTACTTCCTCACCATTTCAGCCCTCTCTGAGTTCACAAAAGAAATGTGAAAGATCTTTTATATACCGGATACGGTCTGAAGGGCGCGCTCCGATCCGGTTACACTTTTAAAATGATTCCCGACATTTTACGAGACCCGCGTATAAATATAATATACATATATATATATATATATATATATATATAGGAGTATATTTTGAATATGATGTTTTGGGTATTTTTTGTCTTGATAATACACACACATATTATATCACTAATTGACTCAATCAACTTGATTTTGCTCAGAAGCAACAAATAAGTATATTTTGGATTTTATTTAAGTTCCATTGACGGCTGGTACCGTGTATCTACATTTTAAAACAGGAATATCTTCGAAAATATTTATTTAAATTACATGCTGCACATGGCTATATTGACCTAGATCTTTATTAAATGCCTAATGCATTAAATGTACATAATTAGATAAGGATTAATGCTGTAGTAATTAAAATCACTGCAAAGGTAAGCCATTATGTCTTGTAAATAGACATGTATATACATACATAAACTTAGGCCCGTATCCCATAGGGGTAGGCAGAGACTTTCCACAAGCTACGATTCTGACAGACATCTTTCGACTCATTACACAGACATGTGCATTCATAAAAAGAAAATAATTAAAAATGGTCAAATTGGGTTATCTCTATGAGATAGATATACACCGCTATGGACTTTTTTGTAGACCTTTTTAAGGTGTATAATAATGTAGTTCTTTTTTTATCTCTCTCTTAGGGTACAGACAGCGTTTGCAATTAAATCTGCTCACCTCAAAAATCATTACTTTTTCGCTACTTTATACAAATAGAATGAAATATACTTTACTTACAAACTTCTGTGTGGAAACCCTATTTCAAAGATATAAATAAGCATATAAGGGGACAGACGGTGAAAAGCGACTTTATTTTGCACTATGTAATGATTAGCAATGGACTTAGTCTGTTTAATCCTGTAAGTTTGCAATTTATATATATATTTTTTTGTTTTTTAGAGTTATGTTTCAATAATTTTGACCAATGTATAATAATAGATTTCCTATCTATTTTATTTAGCATTAACTAGGATATGTAATATAAGAATTTTAACCATTCTCTAATGCAAGCGCCAATTGCTAAGTGTCGAAACTAGATGGCGCTGTGCGCATTGTATTTCAAAGTTATTGTAGAATTTTTTTATGTAACCGATTTGAGGTCCCCCGGCTTTTTATTTAAAATCTAATAAAACGAAGCTTTAATGGCGTCGATCTTTATATATAAGTAAATCATCATATTTTTTTAAATTAATAAACTTAACGGTTACTTACAAAATTATTTTCCGTATGTTTTCACAAGTGCACTAAGTAAATGTATGACATTACTGCAAATGAATATGAAATAGCACGTGTAGACGACGTACTAATAATATCTTCGTGAATAATTCATTAAAAAACTTATCTGTTGTATTTGTCATTTGTATCAATAAAGTCATTATGAATCCTTTATAAAGGAGCTACTGAAAATTATTTTAATTCAATTTTAATATCATATAACTGTTACAATACTTTTAAGTAATTGCAAATATGATTGCGAATCACGCAGAATTGAAGACGTTCTTAAAATATTAGACATAATATTTGTGGACACTTTATTTGATATAATAATAGGATTATTTTAGTGGTATTTATTACTAGTAGTGTAGTAAGGGTAGCCCTTCTCACTGTCTGTCTCTCTCTCTGTATACCTGTTTAAAACACTAAAGGCCCTCTCACATTCAGGCTTTTTCTTCCTAATGTGTCATTAGTTTGTGTCTCCAGTTTCCGAGCGAGTGTAAATTTGTGTCATTACATTAAACGAGTCACGTGATACGGCCATGTACCTACATTGAATATTAACCGCGCGGGTTGTTTTACAACAAAATATTCCAGTAAACAGCGTCAGGTATTTTTTCGTTCTTTGGAGACGTATCCTTGGTTTTATGCCTATGTGAAACTAGGAACTTTTAAAATAGGACCCTCACCACATCTACCATATCATATGTTCCGATTTTTCATGAGCTGATTGCTGCATGAATGGGCCAGCTCGACCGCTGAAATACCACGACCTCTCAGAACAATCATCATTTTCGTTCAGTGAGAGAGGTACCCGGAGGCTCACCTCCCCTTCCCAATCCTTTACTATCCCAATCCCTTAAAGGTTGGCAACCCAACGGTAACACTATATATGTTGCTGATGTCCATGTTGCGCAGGTTGCTTACCATCAGGTTACATGCTTGCTCGTTTGCCCTCCTATCCCATAAAAAAATACTGGCAACAAGAATTTTATATATTACACATAATTGTACACAACAGAAGCCTCAATTTAATAAGCCACACCAATATTTTTATCCGACGTGTCTTGATTAAGTTTCCGATACCGTAAAAATGTCGGTGAAAACGTATTTTATATAATTTTGTACATTTACTTTATTTGATTTCATAAATTTCATTTATTTATATTTCGAATCTTTAACTAAAAGTAACAGTTCTGTTCTATAAGTAAAACTTCGCTTGCAGTTATAGGTACAATAGTACATAAACACCGGAAGAACACCCCTTCCCCATCCTTTCCTATCCTACTCCCTTAATTGTCGGCAACGCAACGGTAACATTATATGTGTTGCCGGTGTCCATGGGCGGCGCAGGTTGCTTGCCATCAGGTGACACGTTTGCTCGTTTGCCCTCCTATCCCATGAAAAAAAATGTTAGGTTAACATGGAATGTGTATTCGCCCGAACGAAGTCCTGTGAAGCACTTATTAGTATGTTTATACACTATGTATGTTTATACAGAAAAAAAATCTTCATAGCAAACTAGACTATCAAATATTATAAAACAATATATAATGGATCAGTATTTTCTGAGATTAACACGTCCAATTAAACACAAAATCTTCAACGTTATCTATACTAGTATAGATTTGAACGTGTATGTTAAACCACAAATCAAAATGGAGAGTTAATAATTAGTTATATGTCCCTAGTAATTAATTCAAGAATCCTTACGTCAAATCAGGTTAAAATGGTAACATATGGTAGTTCAAAGTTATATAGGTACCTATTACAATTAGATTTCGGTCCTGAGGGTGAGTGTCGGCCAAATTGAGACCGTACTCAGCAAATATTAACTATATTAGTAACGGTTAAGAAATAATTGACTAATTGACACCAGTCATAGAGAGATCTTCCATCTATATTATTTTTTATACTCTTTTAAATATGAGGTTTTTAACAGTGGCAAAGCCGTGCGGTTCGTGGCATGAATGGGTCAGCTTGACCGGTGAAATAACACAACATCTAAGAATATCGACGCTAACTGGATCATATCGCGTTTAACTTGGTAAGAGAAGTTATCGGAAGCCAAAACCTATTTTTCCACCTCCCATCCTACTCCCTTAAAGGTCGGCAACACAATTATAACACTATCTGTCGTGCATGGGCCACGGTAGTTATTTTGATGAGTTATAAAAGCTAATAAGGATTATTTTAAGCCGACTAATAGAAACTTTCATAGACAAAGGTTTTTTTTTAAGTGTAAACAAAACATATTAAATATAAATAAAAGGACGAATTTGAACCAGTCTATATATAAATCCAGGAAGAGAATTGCTTAAGCGTGATTTTTATCTGTACATAGACATCTAGTAGCTAGTGGTAGCACTATACCACTCATTTAATACTTATAAAACATGACAGTTTGTTTCGTTGAACGCGCTAATCTCAGAAACCGATCGTTCTATTTTAAAAATTCTTTCAGTGGTGGTTAGTCCATTTATAGAGGAAGGATTTAGGCTATATTATATTTTCTAAACAATTAGGGATCTTTACTAAAAGTCCGATATTGTAAACCAAGGTGTAAAAAAAGGACTTAAAAAAGATTACATCGCGTACGCTGCAAAAAGCATTGATTGTAGAGCAAACAAATGTACTACAACTTTGCAGAATATATAGTTGTCTACACAAATGGTCGCGACACCATGTGTCTAAAGCCCGAATACTGAACTGCCACTTAAATATATAAGCGCTACTTATGCGTTTAAGTAGCTGTCACATCTGACAGAATACGTGAAATTTGAGCAGTAAGTAGCACTTTATTGATTGTCAGATTTGAGTGGCGGTTCAGTATTCGGGCGTAACCATTGTAGTTATCTCACAATAAGTGTTTATTTAATTTTTTTAAATAATTTGAATGATGATGTTTTAAAAGCCCTTTATTTTGTACTTTGGTATTAATTCTGATTAAAATAAATTAGATATAATTCAAGATAGATTCAATAGCTTCCCAGAACTTTTTGAATGATTTAATTCGGACATTTCATTCAAAAGATATCGCAATATACACGATATACATACATACATACATACATAACTTCACGCCAAATCCCTTGCGGGGTAGGCAGAGAGAACAGCGCGCCATAGGGCACGATTCTTACACACCTCACTCGCTTCGTTGACTTTCATAACTCTTTTCATGCACGCGCGTCGGTTTTTGAGGCTCTTAACATCACCTTCCTCCAGAACACGTTCTATTTGGTCTTGGAATGTGTGTCTTGGCCGTCCTCGACTCCTACATCCGTCCGCTTTTGCATTGTATATCTGCTTAGTCAGTCTTGCGTCAACCATTCTTTCTACATGTCCGAACCATCGGAGCATGCCCTTTCTTACTTTTACACCGACACTCTCTTTCAAACCAACTTCCTTCCTTACAACCTTGTTTTCTACGCGGTCAGCGAGAGTCACTCCGCAGATTTTGCGTAGAGCCCTCATTTCTACCGCGTTTATTCTACTTTCATGCACACTCTGCCATACCCAGCTCTCGCTTCCATAAGTTAGTGTTGGGATCAGGACTGCATTGTGGATTGCTAACTGGGCCTTTCTGCTAATATTTTTTGCGCCCAGGAATCTGCCCAACACTCCGTTTACGCTATTTCCTATCGCCACTCGTCTTTCTACACGATATAAGTATTAGATTTTTAGGCAAATATGTATTGCGCGCACATATAGTAACATAACTTCACGCCTTTTCTACCCTAAGGTCTAGGCAGTGGCTTTTAAGTCACCACTCGCCGTTATGTTTACGCCCCAAATAGCAAACGAGCAAGCGCGTCACCTGATGGTAAGTGGCCAGCGCCGCCCATGGACATCTGCAACACATATAGTGTTACAGTTGCGTTGCCGACTTTAAGGGAGTAGGAAATAGGAGAGGACGGGAAAGGGGGTTGGCCTCCGGGTACCTCTCTCACCGAACGAAACGCGGCATGAGCCACTTTACGTCATAGTCGCGGTATTTCACCGGTAGAGCCGGCCCATTTATGCAGCGAACTGCTTGGCTCCACCAGTTTTGAAGAACAGCCGCTGAGTTTTCTTGCTGGGTCTTTCTCAGGACTGGCCGCGTTTTTGACCCAGTGGTAGATTTTGAACAAATACTTTAGATACCTTTAAATTTAAAATTAATTAATATTTATTAATAGTTATACTTTGATTTCAACCATCTTAGAAACATAAGATAATTTTCTAATAATTAAATAATAATAACTTTTACTTATTAAATCATACAAACAAAAAAAATTATTCTTTGGTGAATACATCTTATAAATAAGTATTTAACTTTTGTTTTCATGGTCTGATGTGGGTTACCAATAGTAAAAATCATATTTTTAACATCAACTTTGTGATTTTTATTTCCAAAAAGTGGGTGCTCTCTGTATCAATGAAAATAGCTTTTGAGCAACTACCATCTTTTTGTTTATTTTTCTCTATTTCTGAATCAATTTCTAACCCATTTTATTTTCTTTTTTTATGGGATAGGAGGGCAAACGAGCAGGCGTGTCACCTGATGGTAAGCAACCAACGCCACCCATGGACACCAGCAACACTATAGTGTTACTGTTGCGTTGCCGACCTTTAAGGGATAGGGGATAGGAAAGGACGGGGAAGGGGAATGGGTGGGCCTCCGGGTACCTCTCTCACCGAACGAAACGCGGCATGAGCCACTTTACGTCGGTCTTCTGAGAGGTCGTGGTATTTCACCGGTCGAGCCGGCCCACTCATGCAGCGAACTGCTTGGCTCTACCACTGTTCTTTTCTACAATACGAAGTTACACTTCTTACGCGCGGAGGGACTCTTTTTCTTTCTTTCATATTTAATGTTTAATTCATTTTTAATGTTTGACGAGCCTCGTGACGCATTGGTAAAGCTACTGACTGCAGAATCGAGGTTGGCGGGTTGGATTACCACCCGAGTACAAATATTTGTAACAAGCATGAATGTTTGGGTGTTTTTCTATGTAACTATTATAAGTAATTATTTACAAAAGAAAAGTATATATGTATTAGTACTTATCCGTTATCTAGTATCCATAGCACAAGCATTTAGTTGCTTAGTTTGGAACTAGAGGGTGCTGTATGATTTGTGTCCAAGATATTATTATTATTATAATTGGAGACAGTATTTTCTACATAGCGACCAGAGTATTTTTTTTTTCATATTAAAAATGAATCGCGACTTTCCAATTTTACAGTTCAGTACAATCACATTCACAGCATCCTTGCAACCGCAAACAAAATGGCGGCGGTCGAGCTCCGTGACGCGTGAAAAAGCAATTAAAATAAAATAAACTTTTCCAATAATAATTTCATACAGGGAAACTGAAAATAATTTGTTCTTGGAAATATTTATACTTGTGTGTTTATATTTATATAGCTTTTCCTGTGGCCTATTCTGATCTGTCTGTCGCTTGTCGTTACAATGTAAATTAAATATTGACTGATTGAGTCAGGGAAAAGATGGCTTCCACCTATATATATATTTATATGCTAAGTATAGCCATTACCACAGACATTATTCACTGCTAAACGAAAATCAGGAAGCTCGTATAATATTCAACAGATTTTCATGCAGTTTTTACAGTTAGTTTGTTTTATAAAAATCTCATAAATGGAACTGCGGGCAACAAATAGTTATAGAATATTTTATAACTTTTTATAACAAAAAAATAACATCACAATATTGTTACAATTATAATTGCCTTTAGTTTTTTGGGAGCGAGAATTTTATTCATAAAAAATATACAAGTCTGTCTAGCTTTTGTGCATTGTAGCGAGGCTTTGTAAATAGCCTATTCAAGGCTAGAAATAATTACCCACCTTTGCGAGCCACCCTACAAAGCTAAGATTTTATACTGGTCTCATTTCAGCGCTTTCATGCAAGAATTTGCTTTTATAATTACTTTCATATAAAATATATTTTCATATATGTGTAGTAATATTTTAATTATTTAATAAAATTTTACATAATATTGTGTACCTTCATGACATTATATTATCAGGATATGTAGATAACCGAAGTAGGTATTGTTTGGTCACATACTCCACAGTTTAGTTACTTCTCCGCACTTATCACACAGTTTCCAGGAAGGTATTGGTGTATAGGTACCTAGAATCACAACTTGGCCTGCCATAATACTAGGCTACCGATATTTCCAATATATATGTAAACTAGTTGACCCGGCGAACTTTGTCCCGCATCAAAAGTAAAATAAATATTTTGGATTTATCATTTTTCTTTACTATATCATGCATGAATCATTACGTATAGTATAAAGTATAAAACAGTCACTTTCCGCTGTCTGTCCCCTTATATGCGCATATCTTTAAAACTACGCAACGAATTTTCAGGCGGTTTTTTATAATAGTTAGAGGGTGTGAACGGGGTGGTTTTGATCTATAATTCATGGATAGTGTAGTAAAAAAAATGATATGTAATGATACGAGTATAGTCTCGGTAGTCCAGTCGTCGAGCACACGGCTTCAGAATCCTGAGGTCGTGGGTTTGAATCCTGGCACATACCAATAACTTTTCCAAATTCATTTTGAAAGTTATGTGTGATAAATATCGATAACTAAAAACTTTGTGCCCGATGGCACCTATTCCATTTGGGACGTAAACACAACCGGAAGCCGATGTTTAACAGCCACTGCCTACACCTTCGTGTAGAAAAAGGCGTGAAGTTATGCTATGTAATGATTCCTAATCTTGTATTCTTCTTAGCTTATACGTTTAATACGCAGACAGAATTACTGTCGCATTTTTAATATTAGTAGAAATAAGAATGCCAAAAATAATGTCAATCGCGATAAATTTATATTATGTTTTCTTAAGAAATGGTCGGCAAAGTAAACTCAAAGGGATCAATTATTGGACAACGTGCTAAATTCTACCCGAAACAGATTGATGCGATTGTGTTTAGCCAATTCCGAGAGGCATATTTAAAGACGCTCCAATTTGGCACAGTCACGCGCTTATTAACTCTACAAAAGACACATTTTATTTGAGGTTATGGTCTTTTGTGATGGTTTCGTGTCATCCAGAAAGGTCAGTGGCATTCAAAAATATGTATATTTATATATACTACAGTTACTTATGTATGCATTAGTAGGGAATGTAAGTTCACGCTTTAAAAATCAGAGGGTGAAACGGCAATTACTACTTGCTGGACTATTTTTCCAGTCTCAAACGTGTAAACTTATTCCCATAAGTCGAGCCGACTCGATTTGATGGTCTTGTAATTCTTTATCTATATTTTAAAATTTTATAGGTCATCAATCTAACTTATCCTTTTGTAACAATTAATGGTTTTCTTTTGCTAAGGAATGAGATTATATTTATTTTACTTTAATTCACCATATTATTTAATTCATATAAATTTAGAGTTTTTCGTAAAACGCAATTGTTAAAATATCGATTACTTTTTCTGCATCATAAACAGAAGCCATCAGATTTTCAGCAGATTTGATGTCGCCACAAAAAACCGTAAACAAATTTAATTTCGACGTAAAGTTAGCAAAATTTTTGCCTCAACTTAAATTTATGATTTTAAGCAGCTCGTTTTAACGTAATAAAATAAAAAATAAGGTCCTTAATAAATTGTCACCGGCGCGTGAAGAACCGTTTTTTTTATAAGTTCACGGTTTTTTCTACCTAGGAGTGTCTGCTCGCCGAATTGCTAAGTCTCAAATGGAATAGGCGGAATCGATTGCCATACACCGGACACAATGACCGGATACATCATCGATTTTTGTCACACACAACTTCCGAAATCATTGGTGTGATGCAGAATTCAATCCCATGACTTCTTGATTTAGAAGGGATGTACTAGATCTCCAAACCATAGTGAAAAACAATTATATTTTTCTAACTTTACGACTTAAACTTTTCGGGAATAATCTTCGGAGGCTGTTTATGTATGCATGTATGGCACATTTGGCGCTGCCTACACTGTCGGTTGTAAAAAAGCGTGAATTTATGAAAATTTTAAATGTATTCTGAATTAATATTGTTGATCCAATCAATCACAATACAACAAAGGATTACAATTATTCGCCGGCGGCACAATTCTGCGTCTGTACCTGTAGTCTGTAATGATGTAGGCAGATACGCTTCGTATTCAAAGCTTTGAAAAGGTTAACAGGCTGAATTTAAATTTACAGAATCTACAGGCTTTTACTCAGTTAGTTAGTTAAACTTTACTGACTACCAAAAATTACATTTGCGTTACGTTCCACGTTAATTCTTGTCTATTTCTAACTTGGCGTAGGTATTTCGACACTGCGTGAATCTGTTTAAAATAACTTAAAATTCAGTAGATACTTTTATGAATATAGAAAATTGTTTTATTTTTTTTTAGATTGCGTCCTATTGGTACACAGCACAATGGGGAAACATATTGTATACCTATAATAACACAAATTCACGCCTTTTTCTACGCGAAGGTGCAGTAAGGCAGCGGCTGTTAAGCCTTTACTCGTTATGTTTACGTTCCAAATGGAATAGGTGGCGAACCTATTGCCGTACCGGGCATAAAGTTTTCAGTCATCGATATTTATCACACATAAGTTCCGAAAATTCTTTCGCAGTTTCAATGGTGTGAGCCAAGATTCGAACCTGCAACTTCTTGATTTAGAAGCGGGGTATACCTATAATATCGTACCTAAAGAAGTAGGCATTAAAAATAAAACAGAAGTCTTCTGTAAAAGAAGTCCATATTATTGTCCTAAACAACTAATCTATCCTTACAAGCATGTATGATTATTAAAAATAATTATGATTTTTTTTTTAAATTAGCTTTTCATATGACTTAACATAGCAGAACTTCACGCCTTTTGTTACCCGAAGGTGTAGGCAGCGGCTGTTAAGCCTCGTCTAGCTGTTATGTTTACGTCCCAAATGGAATAGGTGGCGAACCTATTGCCATACCGGGCACAAAGTTTTCAGTCATCGATGTTTATCACACTTAACTTCCGAAAACAATTTTGAAAAGTCATTGGTGTGAGCTAGTGTTAGGATTTATTAGTCAGGATTAGCTTTTCCTGCTCAAAATTAAATTCTAATTTATTCTTTTATCTTTTCAGTCTTTTTATTATTATTTTAAATTAAAGCTATAAATACTCCTCTATCGTTTATTAACAATTTCGATGATAAATTAATAAATATTCATAAATTAATATTCCAATTTGTTTCCAAATTAATATTTGTTATTCCTTTGAACAGCTAATTAAGTTGGCCTCGATTATATCACTCAAACTCCAAGCTTGCTTAATAATTTAACACAGAAAGCCCAAGAAACTTATATTTCCCTTGCAATGCCAATATTTTGATTAATAGAATAACATAACTTATAATTATTGTTTTATTTTTACTTAACAATGCCTACTGTGGCATGCAATTATTTAATAATGCTAAAAACGAAAACAGATCTGTCAATAAAAATGTAGAAAAAATAATATATACCAGCAAAATTACTAAAATAACAATTTAAATGCATTGTGATGTGTGCAAAAAACTACCCTTATGGCGCTCTCATTTCTGCCTAACACGTAAAAGACTAGGCGTAAAGTTATCTATGTATTATGTGAATTAATTAAATACCAAAGTACTTACAAGTTAAGATTAATTGCGGTCATACATTTAGAAAATATTTACTTTAAAAAAATTCGAGCTGTCCATACCCCGGGGCAAAGTCACAATTCCGAATTGAAACTATGTATAGATTAATGTTAAACATAAAACTTGTGACGTCGGTCTTTAATTATTAATTCAAATTGTTTTGTAATTATGAAAATAAATAACGGTCAGAGTGGGTAGGTAGGTACTTGAAAATTGTATATTGAATGGTTTAAGTCATACACTTTTTTATGTTTCTTATATCTACATTACAGTGGTAGAGTCGAGCAGTTCGCTGCATGAATGGGCCGGCGCGAACGGTGAAATATCACGACCTCTGAGAAGGTCGACGTAAAGTGGCTCACGCCGTGTTTCGTTCGGTGAGAGAGGGCCCACCTCCTTCCCTATCCTTCCCTGTCCCCAATCGCTTAAAAATCGGCAACCCAACCGTAACACTATATATTTTGCTCGTGTCGATGGGCAACGTTGGTTACTTATCATCAGGTGACACGGCTGCTCGTTTGCCGTCCTATCCCAAAAAAATAGGAAAAATGATATTCCACTGCAGCTAGAGTGGTGTACCACTCCATAGAATAGTTCTACTCTATTATCATTATATAATTTAGAGATCGCTTTAAAACCAAACTCTCTTTTTTGCTTCAAACTAATTACTTTCCGGAAGGTAACGTAACGTATGGACTATACATACTTCCTATAAGACTTAAAATAACTAAACACATAATTACACAAGAATTTTCTTAATGGGTAGGCAGAAAGCACTGAGCCACCTTCCACCTATACTTGTTTAAATATTTTATTCAGTTATGAACCGCGAATAATAATAGTTCGTGCCGACATCGCTAAAGTTGCAGCATGAAGTGTGTTGTTTGTATTCTATTCAGGTCAATCTACTATTTATCTATACAGTTACTGTAACAAATAAATAATAATACTTACAGTGACTAGTTATTTCCATTTGCTACAATCCTGACACAAATTTTTCGCTTCCGCCACTCGTTCATTATTTCTTTCATACATGTTCGTCGGGTGTGGAACTAATCGGTTATTATTAATAACTACATATATCATTACATAGTATAAAACAATGTCACCACTGTCTGTCCCCTTATATGCTTATATCTTTAAAACTACTACGCAACAGATGTGATGCGGATTTTTTTAATAGTTAGAGGGTGTCAACGGGATGGTTTTGATCTATAATTGATGTTGTAAAGAACAAATGATAATTTTCGAGATTTAACACTTGAATTGCAAACGCTGGCTGAATCCGAGGGCATATGTCTATCTCTTAGGTTACCCATAAGAGATAGACATATGCCCTTGCGGACTTTTTGTAGACCTCCTGAAGGTGTTTAATAATGTAGAATATTGTTTTGAACTATCACTTGGGTTCAGCCAGCGTTTGCACAATCACCATTTTTATTTTTTACTTTTTACGATAATTAATGACTTATTTACGAAGCATTTTTAAACATTACAGCATTCATTTTCATCTAATTAAGTGTCTTAAATAGATTGTGCATGTAATATAGATGATCCTGGCCCTTTACGGCATGCAATTTAAACGAATATTTTTGAACATATTGCAGTATTATCATAGCGGGACAGCAGTTAAAGCCGATAAATAGCACAAATTGATCCTCATGATTTCCAAAATTTACTCATTTACTACTTTAATGCGGAACAAAGTTCGCCGGGTCAGCTAGTGAATAATATTTATGAAAGTCGAAGTACCGAGTGAGGTGTGTAATAATCCTGTTTTATTGGGATATATTCTCTCTGCCTACCCTGCAAGTCATTTAAGTAGGTAAGTAAATGTAATCTGAAAATTAATTAATTTTGACAGTGGTAAAGCCACACAGTTCGCTGCATGAATGTCCCAAGTTCGAACGGTGAAATATACCTCAGAGATATCAACGTAAAGTAGCGTAAGAGAGCCCGATCCCGACCTTCTTGGCATCCCACTTCCGAAACCTTGCATATCCCATTATAAGGGCGTGCAACGCAACTGTATGTAACACTATCTGTGTCCATGGGTGGCGTGTTGTTGCATGTTTCTTGCCCCGTTTGCTCTTTAACGTTTAAAAAAATATCAAATAAATCGCTAATAGCTCATAACTTGTTTTATTGATTCTATATTTCTAAAATAATGATAAATACAAAACTATTTTCATTAGTATATATATGTAAATATTTTAAACACTCGGTACACCACACAAATTCTTAGTCAATATAGAGTTTTATCGTTAAAATTATTAAGTGAAATTCGCCCACACGTCCACCGTTAGATAAATCTTTGTGATACTGACACCGAACTATGTGTGAAATATTAGTGGTCACTATAGTTTGTAACACAGATACACTAAATGAGGACAAAATACAAAATAAATCAGTAGACTGTCCGTTTATAATCGAATTTTTTTTTACTTTTCGTGACGTTAATTCCCGAAGGTGTAGGTAGGCTATTATGGATCAGTTATTTATCATACTTCTGAAACGTCATTGCAATGGGCTAGGATACGAACTTCCATTTCAAAAGCCTAGTTTTTTAGTCTCCAGTCGATAATTTCGTTGTTTTGTCAGATTTTTATTACAAAATGTGTATTTTTTATCCTTCTACGTCTACGCTTTCATTTTATACTTGCTATATTACATAATATTTACAACTTATTTACAGAATTATAGATTATAAAAAATAATAAATATGTATAAAAGAATTATTAAAAGGCATCAAAAAATTGTTCCGCACTAATTATAATTCTACTTGCTTACTTTGAATACAGAATCTTGATACCGGTGCAGAATTTACCTTAATTCAATTTGTACATACAATTTGTACACATTTGTACATACAGCCAATTATTATCGAATATCGCCTTTTTTTTTCGCCTTGTCATACATGTCAAATCTGTTATTCTGACATAACTCAACTGTCGTAGCTAGCGGATTAAATTTCTTATTGCGCGGAACTTTAAGTATTATATATTATTGGGTTATAAAGATTATAAAATAAACTAAAATAAAATTTAAGCTGCCAGGCATATCTACTAAAAATACCTTTTCTACTTTTAAAACTCTCTCCGTCACGTATAGTGGTCTATCCACTAACAATGGCAGCATTGTATAATTTGTAAAAATCCTCCTATCCATTGTCATTTGAAAGCAAAATATCGCCGGTCCAAGGGCAGCTATTGTCGTCCATATATAACTTGGCTCGCTATATACGGGTCTGATCAAGTCGTCATGTAATGAGCTGGCATTTGAGGCAATCTATTCTTTACTACCCACGTGCGATTTAGATTTTCTCAATTCACATTCTTTATATGTAAAGAAATTAATCTCATACTCTGCTTAGTGACATAACATAACTTCACGCTTTTTCTACGAGGCTGTTAAGCCTCGTCTCGCCGTTATGTTTACGTCCCGGCCTTGTTGTGGCAATATGTTCGCCACCTGGAATAGGTTTTTAATCATCGATATTTATGCTATAGTCTCGGTGGCGCAGTGGTCGGGCACACGGCTTCTGATCCAGAGGTCCGGGTTCGATTCCTGACACTGGCTCACACCAATGACTTTTCGAAATTGTTTTCGGAAGTTATGTGTGATAAACATCGATTACTGAAAACTTTGTGCCCGGTATGGCAATAGGTTCGCCACCATTCCATTTGGGACGTAAACATAACGGCGAGACGAGGCTTAACAGCCGCTGCCTACACCTTCGGGTAACAAAAGGCGTGAAGTTATGTTATTGTTATGTTATGATATTTATCACACATAACTTTCAAAAATAATTTAGAAAAGTCATTGGTTCACACCAATGACTCACGCCAGGATTCAACAATGGCTAACGCCAGGAATCGAACCCGCGACCTCTGGATTCAGAAGTCGTGTGCTCTACCACTGGACCACCGAGATTATTGTATATTTGTATACACACCGCTCTGTTTAATATTATTGTATATTTAAAAAATACATTATTCTTATTCTTATGGGTGTTTCTGGAAATGAAATTCAATGTTTAAATAAATAATTAATGTTTCTTCAATTCACACAATACCGTCTGGCTCTAAGCTGTGAAAGTAAAGCTTGTATTATAAACCAGGCGCTGGACAAGAAGAATTATATTATTGTATATTTTTGTTATAACTCGTGTTATCATAACTAAAAATGTTGTTCATCGATATTAATCTTACATAACTTTGAACCATAATTCCGAAAAGTCAATAGTGTGAGCCCAGAATCGATTCCATAAGTTCTTGATTCAGTAGAGGTGAGCTCGACCACTGGACAACCGAGACAACTTATTACATATTTATTAAAACCTACATCCAGAAGGTTGTCCATTAAAGTTGTCCAGTATTCGCGTGGACCCTCCGATCTCTGTTCAATTCTCTAAATTACAGGAACCCATTAAGTAAACACATTCTATACATACATATACCTGAATAAAATTCAAGGGGTAAACGAGCAGGCGTGTCACCTGATGTTGAGCAACAAACGCCGTCCATATACACCTGAACACATATAGCGTTACAGATGCGTTGCTGGTCCTTTCAATAGGATATGGAGGGGGTCGGGAGAGGGATGGGAAGGGCAGGGGAAAGAGGCTGGGCCTCCGAATACCCCGCGAAACGCGGCAAAAGCCACTTTACGTCGATATTCTGAGTGCTCATGTTTTTTTTGTTTTTTATTTTTTTATTTTACCGGTTGAGCCAGCCCATTCGTGCAGCGAACTGCGTGACTCTACCACTGTTAATACAACATACGCCAAAATAACATGTTTTCTTACAATTTTCGTGTCTGTTTGTTTGGGCTAATATCTCAGATGCCTAGATGGATTTAGATATGTAACGATTAGAGTACAATTATATTTGTTTTATTTCCGATGTGATCTTTCCTGTTTGTTTCTGCGAATAAATTTGTAAAAAGAGACTGAATGATATTTAATAAGTATCTAATAATTCAACGAAATGAAAAAAAAATGTTTTGTCACAAAAAATATGACATAAAACTTATGAACACGATATTTGTTATGTATTTACGAAATTTTCTTATAAAAATAAACAGTATTTAATAAGTTTTTTTTTCATCACTCTGAGGAGTTAACAATATTAGATTTAAGTGCTTCCTTGAACAAAAAAAAACAACCAAAGAAATTGAAGTGAGAGCGGTTTCTTGCATTCGTAGACACTCGTTCCATCAGAGCGATAAATCTGCCTTTTCTCTACTTCTCCCTCGGAACGTGAATGAAATATTTTTTGTCTGTATATATTTTAGTCGCAAAACGGCTGATCAATGCGATGTACGTGTCTATATCTGACAAAGTCTACGACATTCTCTCACGAATACAATCTTGAGGTTTTTACGTTTATTACGACAGAGTATAAAAATAATGTGGAGCGTGTTTAATAGCTCGGGCAGAATCGATTGGACCTCAACGCGAATTCGTTAAGTGATAACAAAATTTTCCCGACCTTGAAGTAGACCTTTCTCTTTGCAGATCCAGTTATTGAAACAATTTTGGCACGGAGATGTGATCATAATGAAATTCGCCCGGCCTCGTAAGCGTAATGGGATGGGTTGGCGTCTATGTTACTCCACTAGAGTATAAAGATTTGTGTGATAGGCATGAAGTATTTTTGAGTCCGTTCTTTCTGGATTTACGGTTTGAAACTTAAAAGTTTCAAATTATAAAGAAAATAAACAGTACTCGTAGTCAACCAATTTAAAGTTCTTCTTAAGAGATTATCTTATTATTGAATTTGTATTTGACCCAGTTGTCTCACTAACTTTAAAAACTTCTAAGACTGTAGCTAATGTATAATGTTCGCAGCATGAATGGGCCGGCTCGACCAGTGAAATACCACAACCTCTCAGTAGATCGCGTTTCGTTCGTTGAGATAGGTACCCGGAGGCCCACCCCCCCTTCCCCAGCCTTTCCTATCCTACTCCCTTAAAGGTAGGCAACCCAACTGTAACACTATATGTGTTGCAGGTATCCATGGGTGGCGCTGGTCACATACCATCAGGAAACACGGGTATCTTTAAAAATAATTGCGGTCAAAAAATTATCTTTTCATCTTCATTAAGTTTTGAACTATTTTTTGAATTATTATTTTTATAACTACTAAAAATATACAATAAATTTTATCAATATTTGGTACTTCTGGAGTCGACCACGAACTGGTAGACGTGGAGTAGGACGTCCCCCCACTAGGTGGACCGACAACCTAGTCCAAATTCCTGGTAGCCACTGGATGCGAATAGTACAGAATCGGCAGTTATGGCGTTCCATGGGTGACGTGGATCCCACAATGGGCATGAAAGTGCTAATGATGATGATGAACCTAATGATCTTAATATATCACATTTTAAAAGATAAGAATTTGCAGATGTTTCAGAAATATCGATTAAAATAAAGTTTTTGCGTACACAATAATAACAATGTTTTGGTACCGAATGCAATTTCGTTAACCAGTACACAGTACCGCTGACGACATTGTGACAGTATAATTCGCTTCTCGCATTAAAACTTCAATCAAAAGGTTTTTTATGGATGGATGGATAAATTGTATTTACCACAAGAATTGTGTGAGGCACTCCCGTAAATGTAATTATTGGAGTTTATTCCTATATAATAATTGGGTTGGGCTATTTATAAACCATCAAAGTTGTCACAATAATGCTTTGCTTGTCGACTTGCCGGTCTAGACCACGAGGTGAGGGAGAAGAGGTGGTCAGTAGGTTTAGAATCAACAAGACTTGCGTTCGAACCCTGGCTCACAACAATGACTTCTCGGATTTTTTTTCTAATGTTATATGTGACAAATTTTAGTGATTTATACAATAGTAAAATAAGTTTACATTTGGGAACCAAAAATACTAAGTAGAGGCCTATTTGCGGCAAATATGCCTAGTATAAAAATTTGTGACAATATAAAAAAAAACGAATCTTATGTTATTCAATTGATTTCGGTTATGGTGCACGAGAGTGAAGCCGCGGATAAAAACTAGTACAACATGTTTAACTGGGTCCATTAGTAAAATGAAGTTGCCTGTAACTTATGTCAGCTTTAAATTGTTTTGGATCGGTGCCCGGACTAAGTAGACATTTTACTCTAAGCACTACTAAGTACGTATGTAAATATATGTAATTTTATTTTCTCATGCATGTATACATAACTTCACGCGAAGTCCCTTCAGGCAGAGAGAACAAAGTGCCATAAGGCACGATTCATATTATATTCGTTTCTTTGACTTTCATAACTCTTCTTCAAGGACTCATTAAAATGTGTGTCGTGGTGGTCCTCGATTCCATTCGGCCGAACTTTCTTGCTTTTTCGTGAATAAAATAAAGATTAAATGTATCCATTATCTGTGTATTTAACATGTTTTTGTATCTTCCCGCTTTTAATACCCTAAGGTGTAATACAGTTCTTTTGCTTTTTTCAATGGAATAAGTTGCAAAATATGGCCGTGGAAAGTATTTAGAAAGGTCCTTAATTAAGGACTTAATATGATTTCAACAAAACACTTTAATTGATTTTTTATAAGATTTGTATTGCTGTATTTTCACTTCCGTAATCAAACAAGATTTCAACGTTTTAAAGTGTCGTTTAGATTAGGTAAAGCTCGATTCATCTCTATTAAGAATGACCATCCAAGAACTTTGAACAACCACAACCCACCCCATAACATGGACCATGGTGGGGAGATCCCACCCACAAGCCACAGGTTGCACCCGTCATTCCCATCTAATCTCTGTTCGGTAACGTCCGCGTATTGCGATCGCTCGCATTAATCGTTGTTAATTTCAATCGATGTTATAATCGGTAAACATTTAACCATCGTACGTTTAACAAAAAGTTCGGTAAATGTTTAGTTAAAAGAAAAAAAAACAAATTTTATTGGATGCAGTGTTGGTACATCTCTATTTGAGTGATTTGTTTTCAAATTCAAATTTGGAACAGGACGTTTAACGAAATGGTATTAATGCTATTTTTAAAATTCCCAGAATGTTTACTTTTTCTACTCTTTTTAAAATTCATTTGTTTACAGTCAATGTCTTAGTTTACATTTAGACTTATTTCCAACCGGTTTTGTTTAAATAAATGACTATTGTTCAGCTAATATCATAATATTGTTTTTGTTGCAGGAACTGCATGTATCCTTCAAGTGATAGTGACATGTGCTAGTGATGTGCATTAAAAAGTGTGTGATATCGATAAATACCGGTAATGTTGTGACAATGCCATTCTCTAGATCTCATGTAATCTTCGGTGTACTGTTCAGTATACTTCTGCAGTATTGCGTTGAAAGTCAACAAGAAAATCTTATTGAAGAATCAGGTTAGTGGTTAATATATATTTTTATATATAACTTTAGGTTAGGTTCAATATATAAAGGATAAGATTTTATTATAAAAACGGTTGACTTTTGTCCCCAAAAACCCTAATTTGCCGACATTTTATGGTCGCATATACACTCTAGTTAAAAGCTCTTCAATGTTAGCAAAGTACTTCACGAAAAGAGATCTATCTTAATAATAATAAATATATTGAACATTGTATTTCTATTTACCGTTTATCTATACAAATAAATAAGAAAATATGTATTCGTGATAATTATTAAAATAATATTTTATCTTCATACGTTGTCGTTTCTGCTTATAATATAAAAGAAATCCATGTCTCTGTAAAATATAATTGATAATTTGAACACATAAGTTAAATTACTACTACCTACTTATTCAAGCTTAATCAAGTTTTTAAAAAAAACCGTTTTTAAAACATTTTTTTTTCTTTTTTATGTATATAATGATGATTATTTTGATTCTTACGCAAAAACCACTTCGGATTATTACCAAATCTACTTAACTAATACCCTGTGCTAAATAACTTAGACGATGACGGCCAAATTAATAAGAGAATTCTAATCAAACTAATACTTCTTAAGTACCAGTAGTAAATACCGGATTTTTGTACCAATACCGACTGCTCTATTGTATTTGTTGATTAATCTAGTAAGATTAATGCGGAACCTTATTTATTTCGGTACCGGCTTTAAAAATTCGGCTTGGAGTTCGAGGAAACAGTTACGTTCAGCTGTAAGCATACTAGGTATTAATTATGTTATTTGTTTTTGGAAAGGTATAATATTTATTATTAAATATATTGTAAGTATTAAATGAAAATATTGATGTAGAAAATTATATGGACACAGCTACAGAATATAAAGCAGACATCTTTTGTGTGTTTATATTTATGTACGTACAATGAACATATTTCCGGCCTTTTTAGAATACCAGAATTCAGTTTTATGTCGTAGACGTACCTCTAAAGTTTCATAGATAAATTCATGTTTATTTTTGCTATAAAACCAGAAACCCATACCCCATAGCCCCACCATATATGAAAATGCAATTATTTTGTTCATCATCATAATAATCTCAAAAAAATATAAGTCCATAAACACACAACATAACGTCACGCCTTTGTTACCAGAAGGTGTAGGCAGCGGCTGTTAAGCCTCGTCTCCACATTATGTTTACGTCCCAAATGGAATTGGTGGCGAACCTATAGCCATACCGGGCACAAAATTTTCAGTCATCGATATTTTTCACACATAACTTCCGAAAAGAACTTCAAAAAGTCATTGGTGTGAGCCAGTGTGAGGATTCCAACCCGCGACCTCTAGCTTCAAAAGCGGGGTGCTCGACGACTGGACTGAGACTAGTATCCCTACAAAAACAGATATATTTTCCAGCCAAACACAAATACAAAACTACCACTGGATCCATTCACTTAAGCCATACCGACTGTACTGTTTGTCCAATAAGATATATGAGTCGAACACGGGTTTAAACTATGAACTGCTGACCGCACTTGATTCAGTGCCAGGACAAACAATCCAGGCGTTTTAAATGTACCACTGGACGCCTGAATAACCTGTATTTGTAATTTAAATCGCCTTTAATTATTATTAAATAATAATTAATTCAGTTTATTTTTAGGGGGTCATGTCAAGAGCGTGCACGTCGCGATCCCTGCCGTCCCAGTGGGACGCAATCTTGACCAAAGCAAACTCAGCCGGACGGGCTGCTAGGGCGTGCCCCGTAAGCGACGGGCACCGATTAGCCCCCGTCGGTGCGGCTGCATGCGCATGCGGCGAAGGGGGCCGCCACCCTTCACGCAGCGCCAATCCTGGCGGGACGAGGAGAGGGGAGTGCCGTATAGGCACGTGGAATGTTAGAGGTAGCATGGCAAGAAAGATGAATGAGATGATGGATGTATTAAATGAGAGATGCCTGGATGCCTTATGTTTGACGGAGACAAAGCGGAGGGGGAGGGAGACCGAGGACCTCCCCGGTGGCATGGTAGCCCTATGGTCCGGAGTGGACCCGGACGTCCGTGCCAGTGGGGGCGTTGGAGTCGTTCTCTCCTCCCGCTTTGCTTCCGGAGTGAAAGATTATGAGTTGGTAAGCCCAAGACATCTTTGGGTTCGAATAAAACTGGGGATCACGCGAGTTTTCCTGGTCGCAGCTTATGCTCCCGTTAGCTCCGCGGATCCCCGCGAACTCGAGGAGTTTTGGGAAACTGTTAGGGATATTCTGGATCTAGCTGAGGGAAATGAAAGGATAATTCTGTGTGGTGATCTTAATGGGTGGGTCGGAACCAAGCGAGACGGCCTGGAGGCTGTCCTTGGTCCGAATGGTGACAAGAGAGTGAATGATGCTGGTAAGCCGATATTGGACGTATGCCTGGAACGGAACCTCCTTGTGTCTAACACATTATTCCGTCATAAAGATATTCACACGTATACGTGGAGACGGAATGAGCAAAAGAGTATGATAGATTTGATCTTGATAGATAGTCGTCTCCGAAATACTCTAAGGGATACAAGAGCCTACAGAGGCCCCACTCTTGATACGGACCACTACCTGGTGGTAAGCCGATTCGTGGGTCTTTTCAAGAAGTGGAGACACTGGCGAGTGCGTACCCATTTCGGAGAGCTTGAAAGGATAAAATGTGAGAAACTAGAAGATGAAAGTGTACGGAGTATGTATGTAGGCCTAGTCAGTAAAAGACTCGATGAGACGAGTCTTTCTGACCTAGGTGTTGAAGAATGCTGGGAAAGAATGAAAGAAAGTATAGTGAATAGTGCAAAAGAAGTATGTGGTAGTGCAAAGAGGCATAAGATTCTGAGAGGTGACGCCTGGTGGGACGCGGATGTGAAATCCAGCGTCGAAAGAAAGAAAAAAGCATGGTTGGATTATGTCTCAAGTGTGAACCAGAATGATAGTATGACAGAGAAAAAGTATGAGAGCTACCGCCGCTGCAGGAATGTTACCAAAGCCTTAGTGAAAGAGAAGCGTGAAAGACTTGTTGCGAATGAGGAAGTGAGGTTGACGGAGAACTTCGAGGCGAATAACAAACTCTTTTGGAGGGAAGTTAGAAAGTCTCGGGGTTCTTCGTCAACATCCAGAATGGACAAAATTATGTCTAAGTTTGGTGACATTCTTGCAAGCCCAAGCGATGTATTGGGCAGGTGGAGTGAGTATTTTGGGGAAATGTACGAGTATGTTCCGAATGTGGGCGCCGCGAGTGAGCCTACGGCTGACACCGCTGCTCCAACATCTGATGAGGACATTACTATGGAAGAGATTGAATGGTCGATACGAAGTATGAAAAATGGTAAGGCAGCTGGAATTGATATGATGTCTGCTGAAATGATCAAACACGGTGGAACCTGTGTCCGGGACGCTTTCCTGACCTTGAGCAATCTGTGCTGGAGGTCGGGTAAGGTTCCCATGGACTGGAGGCGCGCTGTCATCGTGCCCTTGTATAAAGGTAAGGGATCACGTATGCAGTGCGCCAGTTACAGGGCCATCAGTTTGATCAGTTTAGCAGCAAAAGTGTATGGGAAAATTATTGAAAGGAGAATGAGGGTGATATCTGATGGAGTGTTGTGGGAGGCTCAGGGTGGTTTCAGAAGCGGACGAGGGTGCATGGATCAGATTTTTTCTCTCCGCAACATCGTGGAGAAACAACTGGCTGTTAACCGGAAGGTTTTCTGCGGTTTTGTGGATCTGGAAAAAGCGTTTGACAGAGTGTTACGAAAGGATCTGTGGGATATACTCCCGGGCTACGGGGTGAGCGGAGCACTGCTGCGCGCTGTGCAGTCCACTTATGAGGGCTGCACAGCGTGTGTGCGTGTTGACGGCGGCTTGTCCCCCTGGTTTGACGTCAATATCGGCGTCAGACAGGGTTGCGTGCTGTCCGCTCGACTGTTCATCCTGTACCTGGACAGTTGTCTCCAGAGAATGAGATCGATGGATGTAGGGATGCGAATGGGTGAACTAGTCGTGAGCTGCCTGCTTTATGCAGATGACGCCGTGCTTCTAGCCGAATCGCCGTCGGACCTGCAAACACTAGTTACTACTATGAAAGATGATTGCATGATTAAAGGCTTGCGGTTGAATGCGACGAAAACGAAAGTTATGGTGTTTGAAAGGGAGGAATCCAGAACAGATGCAAGGATAATGGTTGATGATGTAGTGCTGGAACAGGTGAATGAAATTGTATATCTTGGATGCGCTTTTAGCAGAGATGGAAGGTACACCGCGGATGTAGAAAGACGAGTGGCGATAGGAAATAGCGTAAACGGAGTGTTGGGCAGATTCCTGGGCGCAAAAAATATTAGCAGAAAGGCCCAGTTAGCAATCCACAATGCAGTCCTGATCCCAACACTAACTTATGGAAGCGAGAGCTGGGTATGGCAGAGTGTGCATGAAAGTAGAATAAACGCGGTAGAAATGAGGGCTCTACGCAAAATCTGCGGAGTGACTCTCGCTGACCGCGTAGAAAACAAGGTTGTAAGGAAGGAAGTTGGTTTGAAAGAGAGTGTTGGTGTAAAAGTAAGAAAGGGCATGCTCCGATGGTTCGGACATGTAGAAAGAATGGTTGACGCAAGACTGACTAAGCAGATATACAATGCAAAAGCGGACGGATGTAGGAGTCGAGGACGGCCAAGACACACATTCCAAGACCAAATAGAACGTGTTCTGGAGGAAGGTGATGTTAAGAGCCTCAAAAACCGACGCGCGTGCATGAAAAGAGTTATGAAAGTCAACGAAGCGAGTGAGGCGTGTAAGAATCGTGCCCTATGGCGCTCTGTTCTCTCTGCCTACCCCGCAAGGGATTTGGCGTGAAGTTATGTATGTATGTGTATGTAATTAATTCAGTTTATAAACCATACTACTTAACGAATTTAAATAATGTACTGTATATAAAAGTCTCGTTAGTCCAGTTGTCGACCTGACTTAAGAGTCCTGAGTTCGATTTCGTACTCACACCAATGATTTCTCGTAATTCTTTTCTACCTGAATACTAAATGATACCTGATAGCTTTGTGCCGGGTGTATGGCAATAGGTTCGCTATCTGTTTCACTCACTTCACTGTTTCAGGCACTTAAAATAGCGATTCGGCGAGTCGAGGTTTAACAACCGCTGCCTACACCTTCAAGTCGAAAAAGTGAAGTTATGTACGTACGTTTGAATTAACTTTAATAATTAAACTACGTAGGTACAGTTCGAACTGTAATCTAATTGATCAAATTGTCTAAAACGCTGTCTATAAGGAAGGGATTGTTTTAAAGCCTATTGATTACTGAAAATTTATAGTCCAAACATTGTAAAGGTTTAGGTGGCGTTTAGATTTGCCATATTCTTAGTTCTCAAGTGTGAATAGCTGGCGGAACCTATTACTATACATGGGGCACAATTTTGTATGTCGTCGATATTTACCACACAACTTTTTTATGGGCAAAACAAGCAAGCGATTTACAACAAACATTTAACAAGCAAGCGGGACACTTGATGGTATGCATCTATCGCCACCCATGGAGATCTGACTCACACACAGTGCTGCAGTTGTGTTGCCGGCCGGATTGGATAAAGAGGGAATTGGAAGGAAGGAAGGGTTTTTCACCAATCCAACCAGCCCATTCATGCAGCGAGCTGTATGGATTTATCGCTGTCACAAACTATGTATTGATTTGTCATTGTAGTCTTGTGTCATTTTTAATGTTTTTTATGGATATAAATCAAAAACTACTTCACAAAATTACATTTAAAATTTAAATAATATTTTATATATGAACATTGCCACCCGCATGGCTCTTCCTAATTACGCAAAGCCCCTTGGCACATGGAGTTTTGGAGTACTCACTCATTATTACGAATTAAGTGTGGGTAGCAATTTTGTGTTTAATTAAATTTAATCATATTAATTACTTTAAATGAGTTGGTACTTTTATTCGTTAGTTTTATATTGAACTAGCTGACCCGGCGAACTTTGTTCCGCATCAAAAGTAATAAATGAGTAAATTTTGGATATCATGAGTTTCAATTTGTGCTATTTATCGGCTTTAACTACTGTCCCGCTATATTAATACTGCAAAATCATCGAGAATATTTGTTTAAATTGCACGCTGTAAAGGGCCAGGATCATCTATATACTTACACTATCTATTTAAGACACTTATTTGGATGAAAATTAATGCTGTAATATTTAAAATCGCTTCGTAAATAAGCCCTTATTTATCGTAAAAAGTAGAAAATCGAAAACGGTCATTATGGGTTATCCCGAAGAGATAGATATCTCCTCGCGGACTTTTTTGTAGACTTTCTGAAGGTGTTTAATAATGTAGAACATTGTTTTGATCTATCACTTAGGGTTCAGCCAGCGTTTGCAATTCAAGTGCTGAATCTCGAAAATAATCATTTTTTCTTTACAACATCAATTATAGATCAAAACCACCCCCTTAACACCCTCTAACTATTAAAAAAATTCGCATCAAATCCGTTGCGTAGTAGTTTTAAAGATATAAGCATATAAGGGGACAGAGAGCGGAAAGTGACTTTGTTTTATACTATGTAATGATAAAGGATTTATGATGTCCTTAAGTGATGGTCATGTTATAAAAAGTAAGTTAGTCTGTCCTTTTCAAATACTTATGAACTGTTTTCTGTCGCGTTAGTAAAATTTTGTACTAAAAGTATACTAATGGTTATATTTAAATTTTATCTGATTTTTTGATAACCTTTTGAGAAGTTTTTTTAACATAACATATAACTTAACATAGCTTCACGCCTTTTTCTACCCGAAGGTGTAGCAACTGTTAAACCTCGTCTCGCCGTTATTTTTACTTCCAAATTGGAATAGGTGGCGAACTTATAGCCATACCGGGCACAAAGTTTTACTCATCGATATTTATCACACACAACGTCCGTGAATAATTTCGAAAAGTAATTGGCAAACCCGCGACGTCTTGATGAGTGTTCGAGCAGTATCGAACACTAGACCACCGAGACTACCACCGAGATTTTTTAACTGTCCTAATTTTAATTATTTTTAACATTAAAACAACTTTTTAGGATTATATCGCGTTTATTTATTACTTATTTTTATTTATTTCCCGACGTTTCGAACTCTTTACAGAGATCATTTTCACGAGTGTCTTTGTAAAGAGTTCGAAACGTCGCGAAACGCGATATAATCCTAAAAAGTTGTTTTAATGTTATGAGTTTGATTCGCGAAAATCTGAGAAATAAATATTAAATAATTTTTCTACCATAGATTACTATGGTAAAAAATAATTTAAATAAATAACTAAAAAATAAAATAACTAAAGTTAACTAAATTATTAAATCAGTTAGAAAATACTTCTCTACTTCTAGCGTAATCGGGTACACGTGTTTTTTAAATAAATACGATACATAAAAAAAGCTCAATCAAGTAATTCAAATCAAAATTATTACCGACGGATGCAACGACAATTTGAAAATAAAATAAACCCGCGTGATTTCCTTATTTTTTTAAATTTATCTCGACGAGAAATCTACAAGTAGAATATCCTCGCGAGTTCATAATTTACAAGCTTCCGTTAGAACACTATCCAATCGAGTCTCTGATTTATATCTTCTTGAAAAGCAATTCCGAATGACTTATTTAACTAGATCTAAATCCTCGCGTATCTTGGCAAGTGATGACTTTTTTCTAATGGCGTTTGCAAATGCCATTTATAATTTAGTTTAGTCTTTGAATCGTGAATAGATTTTAAAAGAAGGCATTGATTGTGATGACCCTAGGTCACAATGATCGCTTAACACCAGAGGAGCCGTGTATTTGTTTGCCGCTATGTAGTATAAAAGTGTCAACGTGGAATGTTTATATGGTGTTGGGCTTTTTTCCATATTTAATAATTATGTATTATCGAAAATAAAAATTTAGATATAAAATCGGAGATCGAAGAGGTCTCAGTGGTCCAGTGGTCGAGCACACGGCTTCTGATTCAGAGGTCCGGGTTCGAATCCTGACACTGGCTCACACCAATGACTTTTCGAAATTTTTTTCGGAAGTTAAGTGTGATAAATACCGAGTACTGAAAACTATGTGCCCGGTATGGCGATAGGTTCGCCACCTATTCCATTTAGGACGTACACATAACGGCGAGACGAGGATTAACAGCCGCTGCCTACACCTTCGGGTAACAAGGGCGTGAAGTTATGTTCATGTATGTAGGTATAAAATGTAGTGTGAAAATTTCGTCAAAACATTAAATTATTTTAACTTTCTAAATGAACATTTGTCTTGCCACTTATTTTTCAGAGCCTTGCCACTTATTTTTCAGAGCCTTGCCACTTATTTTTCAGAGCAGATAAGCTTAAGTTTAAAAAATGAGGCTTCAAGATGGTGTGGGATGAAAATTCTGTATGAATTATTATTCATAATATAGCCACCAGGAAGACAAAACATCTTTCTTGAACTCGTTATGTCCTCAAGCTATGAATAAAATTCATTACAGGAGTATTCCATTTCCACCATTTGTAATCCTGTAAGTCATCGCTCGTCTTCTTCTCGTCTCCTGGCAATCTTCCTGAGCATCCGTCATCACGGAGTCTCTCCTAAATTGAATTATTACAGTGACCGCTCAGTACTAAAATAGGTCGAATTAAAGGAGGCGAGTCATGAATACTACATGATATTACGTTTACTTAGATGTAATACGGCCCTATTTTCCTTTGACGTTGGAATATATTATTTAAAAACGGTGGACGGTTATTTAAAAAAAAAATGAGTAACTAAGTACAGTCAATCTGGGTAACTTTAATCTTTTAATGTAACATTGGCTCACGTACTAACTTATGATTTCTTTACATAATCTAGATTATTCATATAAATATGGTACAATTAATTAAAGTACAATACGTCTATGGTAAGATGCAACACGTTCTGATATTACCAAGTAAAGAAATCAAAACTTAAATGTTAAATTGAAGGCTTAAAGCCCGAATACTGAACGCCACTCAAATATATAAGCGCTATTTAAGCGTTTAAGTAGCTGTCACATCAGACAGAATACGTGAAATTTGAGCAGTAAGTAGCACTTTATTGATTGTCAGATTTGAGTGGCGGTTCAGTATTCGGGCGTAAGTTACCCAGATTGACTGTACCTACTTTATACTTTGTGAATAATACTGTAACGTAAGATGAAATATCAGAACCTTTTATACTGATATTTCACCATTTATCGTGTACAGATGTTTTCATTTTATTTCGTTACAATATTTATACATTGCTATGCTGTTTTGTGGATTTACGATTTTTAAAGTTAATTTATCCAGGACAGGAGGGCAAACGAGTAAGCGGTTCACTTAGTGGTTGACAAGCGCTGCCTATAGACACCTTTAACACAGATATTGTTACAGTTACGTTGCCGACCTTTATGGGAGTAAGATGGGGAAGGAGGGGAAAGAGGGTAGAGCCTACGGATACCTTAAAGTAGATATAGTACTTGCTAAATTCTTACCATATAAGGTAAGGTTATTTAAAACAAAGTCACTTTTCGCTGTGAACATACAGCGAAAAGTGACTTTGTTTTAAATTATGCAATGATTATGTGTAAATATAATGAAGTTGCAGTAATATTCAATACATACACAATTCTTCATATCCTTAATTTGAAGGCGATTAAAAACTACTTCAGAATAATAAAACAAAGAATTAAATAAATTAATTCGCTAATGTCTTTCATAAACTTAATTGCCTTCCCTCTCGTCACGACGTCGTGATGATGTATTTTCAAACGGAAACCAGCGGAAATTAAACGTTAAACCTATTCTGTGAAGAAGAGGTCAGGTTTAATATATATATATATATATAAACTGAATTCGTATTAAAAGCGAAGTCATTCTTGTAATATTAATCACTAATTTTCTACAAAGGATAACGTCAGATATCTGCATAATCTTTCTTTTTGATATACAGGCTGTGTCATGATATCTTCCACTAGTCGATTTATAGAGCGTTGTTTCTTGTAGCTTTACGCCGTTAAAACCCTGTAGGTAGCAACAATTACTGCTCCACATGCCGTATTTTAGTAATACATAACATAACATAATTTCACGCTTTTGTTACCCGAAGATGTAGGCAACGGCTATGTAGCCTTCATACAAATGGAATGGGTCGCGAACCTATTGCAATACCGGACACAAAATTTTAAGTCATCGGTATCTATCACACATAACTTTCGAAAACAATTTCGAAAAGTCATTCGTGTGAGCCTGTGTTATGAGTCGAACCCGTGACTTCCGGATTCAGAAGCGGAGTGCTCGACCAATGGACCACCGAGAAATTGTAATACAGTGGTAGAACCAACCAGTTCGCTGCATGAATGGGCCGGCTTGACCGGTGAGATACCACGACCTCTCAGAAGATCGTCATAAAGTATCTCATGTTGCATTTCGTTCGGTGAAAGAGGTACCCGGAGGCCCACCCCCCTTCCCTATCCTTTCCTATCTTACTCCCTTAAAGGTCGGCAACGCAACGGTAATACTATACGTTGCTGGTGTACATGGGCGGCCCAGATAGCTTACTATCAGGTGACACGCTTGCTCGTTTGCCCTCCTATCCCATAAAAAACAAATTCTCATTTTGCTTACTGTGTAAAATTATCCATTGATTTTAACATCAGTCTGTATAATGAAACTCGATAACGTAACAACTAACGAGCGATAGTGAAATATGATGTCACCGGATATTATATAAGTTATGCAATCATAACTTTACACCGTTAATACTCGAAGGTGTAGGCAGTGTTTGCTTGCATTTTTGTTGAATATATTAATGACATGTATCTAATAGTATAATTAGCTGGTTATTAAATAGCCATCTAATTATCCTAATGAGTCACGATCTTTAATTCTGGCCAACACCACAGTTTTTTCTTCAATGTTAGTTTACTTTCAATGTACTTGTCTTGGATATAATACATGAAGAATTTCAATCATAAAAAGAAAAACAAGATAACATAACATAACTTCACGCCTTTTCTACCCGAAGGTGTTGGCAGCGGCTGTTAAGCCTCGTCTCGCCGTTATGTTAACGTCCCAAATGGAAAGGTGGCGAAACTATTGCCATAGCGGACACAGAGTTTTCGGACATCGATATTTATCACACATAACTTCCGAAAACAATTTCGAAAAGTCATTAGTGTGAGCGAGGATTCGAACCCGCGACTTCTTGATTCAGAAGCGGAGTGCTCGATCACTGGACCACCGAGATGAGAAAGAAAAACAAACAATTGGTAATTAATTTATCGACACGACAAATCTGAAATATCTTTGTTTATCAATTGTATAAAGTTAGGCGAAATTGTTTCCAGTCCGTATATTATTGGTGGAGGTTCGCAAAAACTTTCCAATTGTTAACTTTCCCGGAATAATGTTCAAGTTAAATTTCTTTCTTGTAAAAGAGAATTATTTTTTGTTTGTCATTAATGTTTGCGAATTACAATTCTTGCATTTTTACTTTTCTCATTATATTTGTATGTATTATATGAAACATATTATTATATATACTACTAATATCTGTTTAAATATGAAAATGGTGACATGGTATCATGATAAATGCATGAATTTTAATTTAACTAATGTGGCACATATAATATATTTCCTACTATTTATATTTTAAAAATATATAATAATACTATGCAGTGTGTTAACTTGACTTGCCTGACTTAATTTGATATATTTTAATAAAGAATAACCTATCTACAACAGGCTAAAGTTAGTGTACATTCTCCAGGCCCGTCATTTTAATGTTACTGTTGATAAAACAAAATATTTACGTTTCAAAGGGTCCCCCTTTTGTCGTATTCTATCTGACCTTATCATTAATACCAAAATAAGAACTTTGAATTTACAGTACACGATCGCCTAGTGATACATACATACAAAATTTTAACAGTGGTAGAGCCCTGCAGTTCGCTGCATGAATGGGCCGGCTTGACCGGTGAAATACCTCCATCACTCAGAATATCGACCTAAAGTGGTTCCTGCCGTGTTTATCTCGTGAGAGAGATATCCGGAGGCCCAAACTTTTCTCCTGTCCCCTTCCTATCCCAACTCCGACCCCTTCCCTATCTTATTGTTAGAGATGGCAAAGGAAATGCAACACTAACTGTGTTCATATTCACACCAATGATTTCTAAGCTGCCCCCGCTGCCTACAATTTCGAGTAGAAAAAGGCGTGAAGTTATGTTGTTATGTTGTCGTTATGTGACTGACAGTGTCGAGGTATGATTACCGTTACCCATGCCTTCGAGTTTTATGAGTGTAAAGCTACGAAAAGAACTCTGGACATTTTTTAATCGTTCCAACAAGAAGATAATTTGTATTTTTTCCTTGAGATATTTCACCCTTGCCGAGTTAAACATCCCTAATAATATATAAGTAGGTCACTGGATGGTATTGACGTCATTTATGGGTCTCCGCTACTGAATGAGCAAAACGTTTTGTCCTTGTTTTTATTTTTGTTTGTAACTTTACCCCTTTCGTTTCTGTTGGTGTAGGTAATAGCAATTATGCCTTGACTAGCTTAAATTGTTTTAGTTCCATATCTATAAATAAGTGACGATACTTAAACGTCGAGACAAACTTATGTCATCGATAATTTATGCCACGCTCGAAAAGAATTCGGGATTTTGAGAGTCGAGGCGTAACAGCTGCTGGCTACGCTATCGGGTACATATACTTAGTCATGCCATAAATATTGTAACAAAGAAAACATTTTTTTTTAAATTGCAAATAACATTTATTTCTTTTACAGTGTGTTACTTTAATACATAAATATAAAACGATATAAAATATAAAAAGCTTATTCGAAGTGGTCTCCATTGGCTGCAATACAGGCCTTTAAACGTTGAGGTCAGTTATCAATAGAAACACGCACTCTTTCCATGGGAAAATTCTTCACTGCCAATCGTATGGATTGTTTTAGGGACTCTAAATTATTATGACGTTTAGAGCAAGCCGTACTCTCTAAAACTGACCACAAATCATAATCCAGTGGATTAAGATCGGGACTAGACGAGCGACGGCCAGTCTTCAGCTCTAATGAAGTCCGAAACGTTCGCTTCCAACCAAGATTGCGTGGACCGACCTTTATGACCCGGTGCCGAGTCTTGCTGGAAGGACCATACTTCGTTATTGAACATGGTGTTGTTAAGGGGCTTGACTACCTTTTCAAGAATGGGATCTTGATACACTTTTGCCGATGTTTTGATTTTTTTTTTTTTTATGGAATGGGAGGGCAAACGAGCAGGCGTGTCACCTGATGTTAAGTGACCAACGCCGCCCATGGACACCTGGAACACATATAGTGTTACAGTTGCGTTGCCAACCTTTAAAGGAGTAGGATAGGAAGGGATGGGGAAGGGGGATGGGCCTCCGGGTACCTCTCTCACCGAACGAAACGCGGCATGAGCCACTTTACATCGATCTTCTGAGAGGTGGTGGTATTTCACCGATCGAGCCGGCCCAATCATGCAGCGAACTGCTTGGCTCTACCACTCTAATGATACCTTTTTCACAATAATATGGCTCAGTCACTCCTTCGTAGCTAACACCCCACCAAACCATCACTGAAGTCGGATAATGCCCACGTTGCACTCTGTCAACTAATTGGGAAGCTTCCTTAGAGCTTTGAGCATAAATCCGGTCATTTTGTTTGTTAAAATGTTGCTCAATTGTAAAAACTTTTTCATCCGTAAACAATATTTTTCTGTGACCTCCCTTTGCGTACCGCTTCAGTAGTTGTTTAGATTTTAACACCCTATTCTTTTTTAAATTATCAGTTAATAAATGACCAGTGCACCTCTTATAGGCTGCAAGTCCTAAGTCATCTTTTAAAATACGCGACATTGTTCTAGGTGCTATCTTCATCTCCCGAGATAAAATATTTTGCTTGCGGATAGGATTTCTTCGAATTCTTTCCCTTACTGCTTTGACCACCTTTTTCGTACGAACACTACGTGGACGGCCAGGTCTTTTTCTGTCACAAACAGAGGAGGTCTCATTGTACCTATTTATAGCCCGGTACACAAACATTTGACTAATACCAAGTGTACGGAGAGTTTTAAAAATTGCATTTGGCTCCATACCTACCTTGTGTAATGCAATCACAGCGATTCGGTTCTCTTTATCACCCCACTCCATTTTAATATCGCAAAATATTGTACAATGTATTGGCGCCAAAACGAGAAAACACAATGAACAATCGTATAAAAATGACAGATTCCAAATTGAAATGTAATATTTTTTTATTTTTAGTTGTAACAGTATTTATGGTCAGACTAAGTATATATATATATATATATATATATTGATTTCGATACATATATCGAATCCGCATTCATATATCTATTGTTCATACATATATTGGCCAATAATAGTATATGTATGTATGTATTTTATTATTGGCCATTGTAGCTTGCATTTTGAACAACTGTATAAAAAATAACAAAAACTCTAGGTTTTTGTTATTTTTTATACAGTTGTTCGTTAGTGGGATTGTTGAAAAATTGCTACATTTATTTTATACAATTTTGGTGTGGCGGACGAGAATAGTTTTTTCTCTTTTATTTTTTAATTTAAATAGCTGCAACGCTGAATGTGGATTCGGGGATTAAGGTTTTAGAAATTAAAAAACTACGCCACAATCTCGACTGTAGGTTTTATAATATTTTTCTTATTTGAGTTACTGCATGAACGAAACATATAAGAGCATAGCTTCACGGCGAGCTTTTGTGGGACAGCCAGGGAAAAAGAACGAAACAAGACGCAATGATTGCATACTTCACTTCACTCGCTTGCCTTTTATAATTTTTTTCATACTTTCATAACATCTTTGTTTTGAAGTATCCTCAAGTCTTCTACAGATTTCGGTCTGTTATTTTGGTCATGGAAAGTGTATAGTGTATTTTTGTCACTCATGCAAGTCCAAAAATTTTCACTCACCTGAACCAGCGCAGCATGCCCTTGGTCAGCTTACCGAGTTTAGAGTTAGTTTGAGTTAAAAGAGATTAACTCCATTTTGCCATCCATCCTATCCATTTTTCCAGGGAAACCATTAGTTAGCGTACGGCAAAACGAGGCGGGTTCGATCCCCACAAGAGTACAAATGTTTGTGACAAGCATGAATGTTTTTATGGCGTCTGGGTGTTTCTATATGTATGTACTATAAGTAAAATAATCATATAAAGTATCATAAAACAAAAGTATATACCTTCTGTGTACTAAGTATCGGGAATTTGTCAATAAAACAAAAAATACAAATTATTCATCTAAATTTATTTTATCGCCTTCAAAGTAGGCCCCATCGCTTGCAATACAACATCTCCACCGCTTCACCCAGTCTTCCATACATTTTTCATAGGCTATTTGCGGTATGGCCTTTAGCTCATTCAGCGAATTTTCTTTTATGGCTTCTATTGACTCAAAACGTTTTCCTCGAAGTGGTAATTTTAACTTGGGAAATAAAAAAAAGTAAGACGGAGCCATATCAGGTGAATAGGGTGCTTGGTCGAGAACGTTTGTTGAATTTTTCGCTAAAAACTCTTTCACTATAATGGCTGTGTGTGATGGTGCATTATCATGGTGCAGCATCCATGAGTTGTGTCGCTACAAATCTGGACGTTTTCGGCGGATACTCTCACGCAAACGCTTCATGACGCCAAAATAATATTCTTTATTCACTGTTTCTCCCTCTGGAAGGAATTCGGAGTGAACCACACCACGGTAGTCAAAAAAAACTGTCAGCATCACCTTGATTTTGGTGCGACTTTGCCGCGGTTTTTTGGGTTTTGGCTCGTTTTCGAGACGCCATTCTGAAGACTGTTGGCTTGTTTGCATGTCATACTCATAAACCCATGTCTCGTCGCCAGTTATTATACGTTTCATAAAGGTCGGTTCCGTAGAAGCTCGGGAAACCATGTCTTCAGCGACATGCTTTCGCTGCCCTTTTTGAACAAAATTGAGCTCTTTTGGAACTAGTCGAGCGGCGACGCGTTTCATGCCTAAAATGTCAATGAGAATATTGTGGACGGACTTAAAAGATATGTTCACCTCACTAGCCAACTCTCTCAGACTCATACGTCGATTTTCGAGCACTAGCTTCTTGATTCTGTCGATGTTTTCTTTGGTCGTAGCGGTTGAAGGTCTACCAGAACGAGGCAAGTCTACTACTACTTCTCGGCCTTCTTTAAAAGCCTTATACCATTCATAAGCCCTTGTTTTCGATATCCATGATTCGCCGTAGGTATTTCGCAACATTTTTAGTGATTCACCACATGAAATATCATTCGAAACACAAAATTTAAGGCACACTCTTTGTTCAACAATATTTTCCATTGTAAAAATCGCCGAGGACTCAAAACTATGACCAACAAAAAGTTTAGTTTAAAACAAATTAAATGACAGATCCCGTTCAAATTTTGCGCGCTAAATCAGTACAGGGCTACCAACATGCAGTAAAAAAATTAGAACGACCTCTTTTACGCGGGTCTCTTTATTGACATATCCCCGATACTTTTTACACAGAGTAGTATGTATTAATATCCGTTATCTAGTTTTATAATACAGGCATTTAGTTGCTTACCTTGGAACTAGAGAGCGCTGTGTGTATTGTGACCAAGATATTATTATTATTATATTATTATTAAATTATATATCAAATGACTATTTCTTTACGAGCTTAAACAACGTATATTGATTCCGAAAGGGCAAAAAGTTTGCCGGAATAGATAAGCTATATAAAGGCATGTGTAAATAAATGTCCTTATACCTACTTTTGAGAGTTGTCCTTAGCATACCATATTTTATATTAGTAAAAAGAACAATTTTGTAAGAAGCGTAATACTCGAGTTGTTTTACGATTGCCTCCACTCTTCTTAAGGCCATCAGTAATTTTACATCTCTCTTTTTTATCTCCCTGGCGATATAACCTTAGATTCCTCTCGTAAGGGTAAAAGCACACTGCGACCGGAAAGTCGTATATCTGATTTATTAGGCACTAACCACACGCGTAAAACAGTCGTATATTACGCAAATGTACCGTAAGGTGTAATAAATCTTATGGAGAATTATTAAAATGTGTTGCAGTGTGTTTGTGGCTTTATGCAGATCAAAGGATTATAATGAAAAAATATTATCATAAATATTGTAAGCCTTTTTTGTATGAGAAAATATAAGGCTGTGAACATATTATTAAGTCTGCTTCTATGTCAATTATATTAAAGTTCACTCGCCACTGCTCGTTGGTTGTTGGTTTTACCGCCTTGGCGTCGAAGGCAATTGTCTGGGGAGCTACAAAAACGAAAACTTTTATGTTTATATTTTAAGTACATTTCTTAAAAAGTACTCATTACCTAGTTGGTTTCATGCCTTGTATATTGATAGATATTACATATATATATATATATATACATACATATAGATAACTACAGTCGTGGCTTAGTGGCGCTGCGTCCTGCTGTTAAATCAGCAGTTACGCCCTCAACTCCGGGCATAGCAGTGACAGGTCAAGAATATTTTCCGAAAATTTAGTTCGGCTATAGATCCTAGCATCTGTTAAACCGTATACTTAAAAACATTTGGCATTTCGAAACAAAGTTGCCGCTGCTTCACTGCTTAATTACTCTATATTAAAGTCGATAAGTGACAAAAACAAAACGAGATAGCCACATTGACTGCGATTAAAGTTTCAACATTTCCAGTCACTTAGACGTTTGTTAAAAAAAAGAAGAAAAAAAAAGAAGTAGAAAACTCTTATCTAGACGTCTATTTAAATGTTACTTTTGATTTTTCAATTTTCTTGAAAGGACGAGTCTTTATGTAAACGGATTATAGTCGGCTTGCGATCTAATCAGTGTCCCGTTTCGAGTAAAGGGTGACAATAAAATCCTATTGTCAAAGTTAACTTAACTCGGGGATTTTTATCAGGTGTAATCGCCTTAAATCCTATTGTTGTCAACAGCTAAACGCATCCATAAAACAGCTCAACTTATGGTATCATACCAGTCAGAAAATATACCCCTCATAGCTTTATCTTCCTTTTGAACTGTATTATATTCTAGTACTATTCATGTGAATCACACAACAAAATAATGTCACCTATCAAAATAAATACACTTTTCAGTGGTAGAACAATGTAGTTCACTGCGTGAATGTACCGGTTCGATGGGGGAAATAAAACACACAAACTGAATAACGATATAAAAGGGCTCAAGCTGAGGTTTCTGTCCGCCCTACTTCCCCCTAGCCACATACACATAACATAACTTCACGCCTTTTTCTACCCTAAGGTGTAGGCAACGGCTGGTTAAGCCTCGACTCACCGAATCTTTAAGTTACCGTCCCATATAGAAATAGGTGGCGAATCGGTTGTCAGTCAGTCGTTGATTATTTTTACTTAGAATTTTCACAAAGATTACCAAATAGCCTTTCTCAAATAATAACATTCTGAATTCAATTAAAACTTTTCAAACTTAAGAATAACTTATATATGTTTGATGAAAGTTTTAAATTGTCTACAAAAATGCTTCGCAAAAATATATAAAGGAATATCTTTTATAAAGAGTAATATCTTTATTATTAAGAAAAACATGTTTGTTTTGTAATCTTTACCGAGTAAGTGAGTACTTACACCAAGTTTAATTGAATTATTATTAATGACATGTTTTCTTTATTTTGTCGAGTGGATGGCTTTAATTAAAGTTCCTCAATGATTTTTAACAAATCTTTTGATAATAAGTATCTTATTTTTTATAGAAGTATAAGCCCGTTAAAATAAAAGGTCTAATATATCATTTATTAGACACTCTATTTTTTATTAGATGATATATTTCATCCGAAGAGACGAGGCATTTCAGACGGATTCCTGAATTAAAGGCGTGAAGTTAAAGCAACATATTAGACCAAATGAAATTTTTGTATTTATATTGAATACAATTAGTAATATCATTAATAAATAGGCAGTTCATTTTAAATAGAACAGAAGAATTACCTTCCTAAGTTTTAATCCTTCTCACAAATCCATCTTTTGAAAATAAACCCTTGAACACAAAATGATTAAAACACAATTATGTATAATGGTTTTAAAAATTAATATTCTCCGATATTTCTAACAGATTAAAATGAAAAAAAAAAAGAAAAGTAATTAGGAATTTTTTCATAATTAATTTATAAGGATAAGTTTATAACGTTGCCGAACCCAATTAATTAAGAAATTAATGATTGAGTTTCTTATAAACCAAAAATTACAAAAAACATTTGCTTGCTTAACTTGAGATATATAATTAATTTTAACATCATCGTATCTAATAATCTTAACTTAAAAAAATATATACTTGATATTGACTTCTGTTGAAAAAACATAACTAACATAACGTAAAGTCACGCCTTTTTCTACCCGAAGGTGTGGGCAGCGGCTGTTAAGCCTCGTCTCGCAGTTATGTTTACGTCCCAAACCGGGCACATAGTTTTCAGTCATCGATATTTTATCAGAGATAACCTCCGAAAACAATTTCAAAAAGTCAATGGTGTGAACCAGGAATCAAACCCCCGACTTTCTGGACTCAGAAGCGGGGTGCTCGACCACTGGACCACCTATACCTTTTTCTGTTAAAAAAATTTTTACGAAAGCCCAATGAAAAAGTTCTCATAGAACCAAATATTTTAAAACTTCTTACACGTCCTTTTACAATTGCAGCTACAATTTCACGGGCTACCTTCCGGATAGGCCCTTGAAAAGGTCTACGTCCTGAGTCAATATTAACATTGGCATGTAGTACAGACCCTTGTTTTGTCCAACCCTTTGATAACAAGTAGTATCTTTCAGATATGTCGTTAAAGAATATCTTAAAGGGAATTTTTGTGTTTGAAATCCTGTGACGTACCCTGTCTTAGATACCTCACTTGATACGATATCTAGTTCCTTTGCTGTTGTAGTAAACACTGAGATCTTACTTCTAAAATATTTTCCTTTAATTCTTTACTGACTTTAAAACAAGTATTTGTCAATTGATATACATACATACATAACTTCACGCCAAATCCCTTGTGGAGTAGGCAGAGAGAACGGAGCGCCATAAGGTACGATTATTACACACCTCACTCGCTTCGTTGACTTTCATAACTCTTTTCACGCACGCGCGTCGATTTTTGAGGCTCCCAACACCTTCCTCCAGAACACGTTCTATTTGGTCATAGAATGTGTGTCTTGGCATTGTATATCTCAATTGATGTAAGTGTATTCTAAGTACTTATATATTAGTCTAGGCAGCGAGCGTGGTATATTAAAACTATGTCTAATGGCAGTCAATTCATTGCGATGAGAGTTAGACCCCAATAAGTGTTATTGTCCTTTATTCATTTATGTGGGAAACCGGGAAACAAACCTAGGAATCACTCGTGACATTTTATTGGTGTCATAAAACTTCAAACAACCGGGTTTAAGATGAGCAAACTTGGCGGCAAGTGTTGCGCTTTACGACCGCAGTCATAAAGATCAAAATTGCATGATTGTAACTTTACGATTCCACTAGAGTTAGTGTATTGTTGTTGTTTTAACATTTAAGTGCATTATTTACATTGCAAATATTGTATTAAAACACTTAGTAAGTTTGATATTTTCAGTTAATTGTTTTTGTACGTGGTAAAGTACCACTTTTTATATTGACCTTGATTTCAGAGAGTGTTTATTAATATGTACTAACAGTGGTGTCAAATCAAATCAAAACTCATTTATTCAATTTAGGTCTTTTACAGACACTTATGAGGTTCACTTATATCTAAAATCCGCCAATTCAATTACTCTCGCGGTGAGAAGAATTGGCAAGAAACTCAGGGAGGTAGGGGCACATAGTACCTGAATGCCCAACCCCTTCTCACTCTCCTCCCATTCTACTCAATATTTTCTCTTAAAGGCCGGTAACGCAATTGTAACAATAACTGTGTTGTAGATATCCATGGTCGCTTCTAGTCACTTACCACCAGATAACCCGCTAGCACGCTTGCCCATTCCAAAACAAAATTGCTATTGAGAATAAGGTTCGTAATTCAGAAAATAAAATAACTTATATTCAGCTTTAAACTGAGCTGAATATAAGTAATTTTGTTTAACTTAAATAAATATAAACAGTACTAGAGCTAAGCAATTCGCTGCACGAATGGGCCGGCTCGGCCGATGAAAATACCCCATTATTTCCTATCCTACTCCCATAAAAGTCGGCAATGCAATGGTAACACTATATGTGTTGCTGGTGTCTATGAGCGGCGTAGGTTGCTTACCATCTGGTGACACGCTTGCTCGTTTGCCCTCCTATCCCATAAAAAACCTATGAATATTGTTTAACTAGTTCAAAAAATTATTAGATAAAAAAATACATAAAAATATCGGATCGAGTAAAAATCTTACCATTTCCAATATTTACCTACATTTACTTACACGTCATTTGTTAAATAATCCCATATTTATAAAAACATATCAAATATTCCGACAACCCTAATTCAATAACATTAGTACTGGTAAATATAAAAGCGTGTAGTATATACTATATGTACAGTTACTCGTTTGCCATTCAATATGCGTGTCATATAAGGGCTGTGCCGAAAATGGTACCAATATTAGATTACCCTCAGGGTTGGCAAAGCTAGTTAGTGTAACCATCGAATTATTCGTAAGATATCTATCTCATGCATAATAGAGATATGTAGTACGTGTTTTTTTATAAAATTAACTTATTTATTTTATAGATTTTATTAAAATATTATAACGTTCAATAATTGGTTGATTTGGTTCGGAGGTCGTAAGATCGAATCCTGGCTCAAACCAATGATTTTTTGCCATCCTCTGTGCGATACAAATCGATGACCAAGTGACAAAAACAAATTTTCTTTCAGTACAGTAATTATTCATATCTGTCGTTATGGTATTACACTATAACATCATGTTTTTCATACATGAAGTCATACTTTCAAACCAAATATGTTTAGGCGACACCTTCTGAAAATACTCTTTGATAGGATTTCTTTATGAACTGCGAGATTTATTATTTGTACTACCTCTTTTTTTATTTTTTTTTCATAAACCTCTACAGTACTATATAAAGATATTTTCTGCCATCCCTGATATTACACTCTAGCCAAAAACATACGACAATTGAGATGTAGTGGTGTTGTTTGAATTAACGGGATTAACTTGTCATTCTCAGTGTTGGGCACAACACTAATGGTTATCGATAATATCCAGTGATATCATGACATTCCAACTTTTGTCGTTTGCTAAATAAGATTTATATGCCTTTTTTGACACGTCTCTGAGCATTTAAGACATGAAATTATTCCGACACGACTTTAAAAGCCTCAGAAATGAATTGAAATGAAACTGTTTAATAGGCGCTACAGATAGTAGTTATTTATTTATTGAAGAACAAAAAATCGTTACTAGTTAGGTAGTATTCTACAAACATACATTACAAACGTTAAAAGGTTCAGAAAATTGAAAAACAAGGTCAAATTAGGTTTTACTGCGAAAGTAAAGTGCGCCAAGTGTGCCAAAAATACTTATCAATTTAAATAAATCTCTAACCGATACACGACCGGAAGCTCCAGAAATGAGTCGACAAACCGGGCATTATCGACTATATAATATATGGTCGATAATGCCCGGTTTATATTATATATACATATTATATTATCGATACAAGCACATCACTCGTGATCCATCATCTGTTACACGCACACGAATATCGAATTACAAATGCGGACCGGCGTACAACACTAGATACATAAATCGTCCCCTCTCATTCTTTTATCCGGATTGTGAAAGGGACGGGATTTAGTAAGGATATCTTGAAAACTGCCAAGTGTGAGATCGAAGTAATGTTTTTGGACGACAACGTACTGTATTGAGGACGATGACGCATTCAGATCTAATTTTAGCCACACATTTTATTTAGGCTTAAAAAACCCCTCGGTCTGATTGAAAAAACAGCTAATGTTTTAGACGTACACTTTTACGTTACTTTTTTACTTTTGTATTCGTTCCTTCTAAATCGTAGATATTTGGTAACAAGTGACCTAGGCTATATAGAACTTTGAACACAACATACAAATCAGATTACCAAACTTCTACTACTCTTTTCATATATTTCGTTAAAGGAAAAAAAATAAAAACCATTACACGAACAAAAGTGGGAGTGAGAAGTGCGATAGTAGTTCCAAACAAAGAATTACCCGACTCACACAAATAATAGGTAGGTATTCAAGTTTTCATTTCATATTAGTTTTTACGCTTAGTCATACTCAAATAAAACTGTGGCAATTTACCTTACATATTAAGTGAACAATGAATTTACAAATTTGTTGTGTTGAAATTAGTTTTTTTTTCTTAATTATATTTATATGTCCCAGTTACTTAAACACACATAACTTCACGCCTTTTTCTACCAGAAGGTGTATTGTTTACGCCGTTATGTTTATGTCCCAAATAGAATAGGTGGCGAACCTATTACCATACAGGGCACAAAATTTTCAGTCATCGATATTTATCACACATAACTTTCGAAATTAATTTCAAAAAGTCATTGGTCCCAGGTTTCGAACCCGTGACCTCTTTGATTGAGAAGCGGGGCGCTCGAACACTGGGCTACGACACGGCATATTATGGCATTAATACATTCATTCATTCATTACATAGGTAACTTTTATTCTGAAATTCCTTTACTGGAGAGGTTCTTGTGTAATCCTGTGAAGTGCCATCTAAAGGAAAGTGGTGTTCTTCAGTTCGGAGCCACCCCCGTCTTTCGCTACCAATGAAATTTCTTTTAGATCTTATAAGGCAACTTGGAGTGACTTGCGTTTTGAAGTATCATAATATTTATTTTTATACACATACCCTAATTTTGTAAGTAAATATAATATGCGTTAGTAATTATTGGATAGGTTTAAATTATTTATATTTCTGTGATATTGTAGAACGTCTTCTGGAGGAAGGTGATGTTAGAAGCCTCAAAAATCGACGCGCGTCCATGAAAAGAGTTATGAATGTCAACGGAGCGAGTGAGGTGTGTAAGAATCGTGCCTTATGGCGCTCTGTTCTCTCTGCCTACCCCGCAAGGGATTTGGCGTGAAGTTATGTATGTGTATGTATATCCCCTAATTTTGAAAGTAAATAAAATATGCATTAATAATTATTGGACAAGGTTAAATTATTTGTATTTATGCGACATTTATAATAGTAATAACTACTGAGACAAACTGTTTCTATAGACAGAGGTACATCACTTCGCCGAAAGTTGAATGCGACATATTTTTGAATTTGTTGAAACATATTTTTTATTTAGATTCATATTTTTATGGAAATGGGGGGCCAACGAGCAATCGTTATCACCTGATAGTAAGCAACTAACACTACCCATTTACAGCTGTAATGCCGAAAAGTTCATCAATTATCACCCGATTTTAAACCTCTACACCGGACACTCATTTCGGCGATATGAATTATTTTAACGCTGCTTATCTTTTGTGCATAAAAAACGTGAACGTACCAAAAAGAGAACATTCGAAATGGAATGTGATGCCTAGATTGCATATTAGAGAATTCTCCGTTTGATATTCTGCCCGCTGGAAACGATAGGTAAAATCAAATTATATTGAAGTGAACCAGTCAAGTGTGAGTCGAACTCGCGCGCACCACCGACTTCGCCTTTTGCAGATACATCAAACTTGTAAAATTAGAATGGTCCTCCGCGTTTATTTTATAACATCTTAAAATTTTCAACAATTTGTGGCTCAGTCAGTTGGATTTTTACGTCCAAAAGTATTTATTAGAACGCAATTGTGACGCAGTGAAATACATAGTTAAGTATGTCTTCACTTCTCTGAATATTCCAAAGATTACGCAGAACTGCTTTGTTAATTTGTTACATTAAATATTTAGGCTCGGGTGAAGACAAAATCCGTCAATATCCACTCAACAGCCATCAGCACTAACAAGTGCACTTAAAAGCCCGTAAATACCATCCTTATTTTTTTATAACTGGTTATCTATATGTTTTTTTTTATAAGTTCACTCGCAAAATTTTCACGCCAAAAATAGAATAGGTGGCGGAACCTACTTCCATGCATCGGGCACTATGTTGTCAGTCATCGATATTTATCACACTTAAGTTTTCGTATATATAAGTATTTACATTAGGTACACTATTACCTGCTCGTTTGCCCTCCTATCCCATGAAAAAAAAAATTACAACTCACGCTAGCAATTTTATTCTGGAAAAACTTTATTTTTTATATATTTTTTACGACACCATCTTTCTTAACGTTATGTCCTTCCTTAAATAAAAGGATTACATAGAAAGTGTGTTTCCATGTACTTGCTAGGAAATTGTTAAAAATGCTCGGAGTCCTTTCATCTCTATAAATAGATATATCCTTATAAAGATTCATAGGACTTAGGGGACCTCTCTTACTTCGCACTGATTTGTCGGGCATGTATTTTTTTCTTAAGAAATTTACCTTCACGCCCTCGAAAACGACGGTGTTGGAAGCGGCAATAAATCCCCAACACGGCGTATACACCTATTAAGTAATATAATTAATAACTACAAAACAATGATCCGTCAAGGTTGAAAAACTAACAGTCCAAAATTTCGTTTATTACATTAATTGTAAGAAAAAAAATTATTCATAAAAATATTAAATTTATCATAATCCATTTACCGAATCGCAACTCCGAACACACATGGACTTGAAATGTATGTACTCACTATAAATCAACACCTACACGTACGATGCAGTTGGCATAAAGAACATATTGTTCTTTGCTTACGTATTTTTTTTTAGAAAAAAAAGATAAACTCTACATTAAGGCGGGAACACACATTATTGGATAGCGACCGCCCGCCGTGACAGGCTTTTGTTGTAATATCGTGTTAGCTCGCGAAGAGGAGGGCTTTGTATCTAAGTTTTTTTTAGTTTAAAGGTCATCAAATTTTATTTACTACCTTTTATTGAGTATAATTTTGTTAAGATCGGTTCGCTTTGTACATATTCGTGGTTGTAATCTGAAACTGTATTGATATTAGCATGGATGTACATATTTAACTATTTAAGAGATGGATGATTGTGCCTCAAGCTTACGAATAACTGTAGCTAAATGTCGGAATCACATACATACTTCATATATTTACAGACAGAATAGAAATGAAAGACCTCAGCCCCTATTTTTTCATTAATTGATCCTGAGATTATTTAACAAGAGGCAATATATATAGAGAGAGAGAGAGAGATAATTATTATTTTTCTAGAATCTTTTCTAGAGGAATAGAATAGAAATACACTTTATTGTACACCATTTAAAGAATACTTCACAGTACATTAGTACATAGTACTCGTAAATGTTAGTCAAGTAAAATTGGCGGTCTTAACGCATGCCGCGATCTCTTCCAAACAACTTCTTGCATACGTAAAAACGGGACGTTCTGTATTTAATCCGTATGTTTGTATATCCGCTATTGTTCCCTATCTGACTGTTCAGAGTATAAGCAGGAGTCCTCGAGACTGGTGATCTACCAGCAGCCTTTAAAATCGACGAGCGTATATATGACAATAGTTATGAAAGTCGAAGAAGCTAGTGTGGCGTATAAAAATTATGCTGCATGGCGCTCTGTTTTCTCTGCCTACCCCGCAAGAGACTTGGCATGAGTTTATGTATGTATGTAACAAACTTCCCAAATTAATAATTTTCAAATATCAGCCACTTTGAAAAAAAGTATCTATTTATTCTTTGGGGGCGTCCATTAATCACGTGGTGTTATTTTCATCATTTTTTACCCCCCCCCCCCCCCCTCCCCCTACGTGGTGACATTTAAACTAACCCCTCCCCCCCCCTATCCAACATCACGTGTATTTTTAGTACATACAACGAATCTTAAAGTTCTTAGGGTATTATTTTTAATTCATCGTGAATCTCGCTGGTCGAGTACTCGAGGGGCCTGCTTCTGCATCAGAAACTCGTGGGATCGATTCTGGGCTCACTCCAATCTATTTTTTTCTATAATGTGGAAAAAATAAATACACGTGATATCGTACTACACCCCCCCCCCCTTCCCCCTCGTCATATTTCGTGATTTTTGGTAGACCCTTCCCCCCCCCTTTCTAACCTCACGTGATTAATGGACGGCCCCTTTGTCACGCTTTATATGCTAACCGTACTGTTTTGTGTGATTAATTAGATGTATGTTACTGAAGTCCGATGAGGATAAATACCTATATATCATTGTCTTGTTTCCTTTAAAAGTAGGAAGAAAACAATCGGCTAATTTTATCCTATATATTACATTTTCCTTTTATGTATTAACATAATTGTTCAACCTATGTCGTCTAAACATAGCTTGACAATTGGAGCCCTCCGGGTACACGTCCTTTGTCCAATAGACAATACAAGTAGTACGTATATTAAAGAGACTGTTTTATTTTTATTTTGTTAATTTGAAGGATTTACTTGTTTGGAAATTATAGGGTTCTGTTCTAATCAAAAGGGTACAATAAAACCCAAGCTAAATTAATATTCAAAGGCTCCATACATATTTGAATTATAATTGAGAGGGTTGAATATGCACAAAAATGCTGGATTGTTTCTTTATGAAAATGGTGACCTCGCTATTATAACCTTGTGACCTCTCTTCATTGTGATTGTGGTTAGTAAAAGTTTATTTTTTTCACACAGCGCCATCTAGTACTCCAAGCTAAGCAACTTAAACCTTTCTTTAATGGAAACAAGAAAACTGATATCAAAACCGTTTGCAGAAGACGACACAAAATATCAAAATTTTGTAAATGTAATACATAGACACATAGACGTCACACAAGCATGCATGCTCATCACAAATATTTGAACTCCGGTGGGGATCGAACTCGCTGTTCTATACTTAGCAGTCCCGGCTATTGTGTTTGTTTAGTCTTTCGGGATAGGAGGGCAAACGAGCAGGCGTGTCACCTGATGGTAAGCAACCAACGCCGCCCATGGACACCAGCAACACATATAGTGTTACTGTTGCGTTGCCAACCTTTAAGGGATAGGGGATAGGAAAGGATAGGAAAGGGGGGTGGGCCTCCGGATACCTCTCTCACCGAACGAAACGCGGCATGAGCCACTTTACCTCGGTCTTCTGAGAGGTTGTGGTATTTCACCGATCGAGCCGGCCCATTCATCCAGCGAACTGCTTGGCTGTACCACTGTTAAAACAGCTGTTTCTGTCTGTAAGTTCGTTAGTATATTTGAGAAAGAAGTCACAGTCATAACTGCTAAGTGGAAACTATAAAGAAAATTAGTAGAAGCGCAAGACAATTTATTTCTGTATCCCTATTAGAGCAGCTAAACAAAGTTAATACCACCTTCGCACAGATAACTGCAGTGAAGTTCTGTAGTTATGCTCCTGCCAGAGAATAAGTTTCTCTACTTTATGGAGGAGATAACGTCTTCTAGTCATAATTTAAGTTAAATGTTGAAAAGACTTGTGTGCTTTTGAATGCATTCTCTTGTTTTTCAACACAATTTAATGAAATTATTTATTACTTTATAGTTTTTTTAAGGCAATTAAAGCAATTTTATACAAGTATGTCGGAGCGTGACAGTGTGGCGCCATGTTTAGAGTATTCATGGACAACTAACCTAACCAGTAACACACACTCTCTCGCTCTCTATTTCCGACAAGTATTTATTATGTAACTTGATGCCCTTAAAAATGTAGACAGAGGCGTCAAAATTTGCCTTATTTTATGGTCACATATAATAGATGGCAAAGCCTGGGCCTAACTTCATAGATGTAAATTTATATATATCACAGGTTATACTCGTAAGTACAAATCAGTGATCTCGGTGGTCTGAAGGTTGAGTTTACCGCTTCCAGTTCAAGAAGTGATGGGAATTCGAGCTCACTTCCTGAAATAATATCGATGACTGATAAAATTGTGACCAATACATGGTAAAAGGTTCTGCCACCTATTCCATTTGGGACTAGTTTTCTAGTCAGGAGAAAAAGGCGTGATATTAAAAACAAGTACAAGAATTTCCGAAATTTCTTTCGTCAAATACATAACAATAAATTACCAAAACACAGTGGAAACTATGAGTCCTTCCAACCGTTTGTCTCATTAGCGTGATGATAAATAGATGTGCTATATCGGCTCACTCAGAGCTCATTGGTCCGCTGGGAAATCTTGGTCGGATAGCTGAAATTATTTGTTGTTGATACCGCAATGAGAATATTATACTGGTTTGTGTTTAAAACTGTAATATTTATTACCAAACATTGCCAAGGAGAGGATTATATTTTACCAGACAACGCAACATTATTGGTGTCTCGAGTTTTAATAGGTAATTTGACCCTCTTGTAAACCTACAATGGAATTAAAATTTATTACACATTATCAAAAATAATATTCAATTACTACGCATAGGATCGGAAAAATTTGTGGAAAAGTTATGGATAGGCCAGGACAATAGTCACTTACCATCAGATGGGTCGCGAAAATGTTATCAAATTTCATAGTTTGAAAAAAATACCTATCTACCGAAACGGAGTCTAACCTTGGAGTAGGTAATTTGAATACCTTAGAGTGGTGTAACTGAGACAAGCAGTATCCACGTGAGAAAATAATTAAAAAAAAATTGTGCGTGGAGTCCCTCGGCACTAAAGAAGTGATACTTTATAACAAATATACATTTATAAAATACTAAGTGTTAAAAGAACCCATTCATGCGAACTGCGTGCATCTTGTTCTATTAGTATTGTTATCCAAACTAAGCGTGTATATAAAATTTCAGCGGTTGAAAATATCTACTTAAAAAAAATAGCTGAGTTTACTATCTTTGTAATATTAATTATAAGTAGTTTAGTGCCACCACTCGCTACTAGATGTCTGTGTACAGTTTTAAACAATTTTTTATTTTATTTTTTTTTGAGCTATGAAAATTTATATATTGGTTAATTACTTTTTATGGCTTTACACTTTACATTTTGTGGCCGCAAAGCCGTTAAAAGCGTTAAACGATTGCAAGAGAAATGAAAAGTTCCAACTCATAAGAAACCTATATCCTAATAACAAGTAAGTTTTAAAAGCTCTGATAAAAAAAAAGATATATGCGTGGAGTTCGCCACGCGTTGGAAGTGTAACTTCGTGTTGTAGAAAGGAAAATAAACAGGGTTAGAAATTGATTCAGAAATAGATTCAGAAAAATAATCACTGCATGAATAGGCCGACTCGACAGGTGAAATAACCTCTCAGAAGATCGACGTAAACTGGCTCATGCCGCGTTTCGTTCGGTGAGAGAGGTACCCGGAGGGCCACCCTCCTTCCCCATCCTTTCATATCCTACTCCCTTAGATTTGTCATAAAAAATACCATAAAAATACCTAAAATTAACTATAGTAAGATACCAAAAAATCATCCACCACCATAAATCATTGATGTAGCCCGGAATCGATCCCAGGACTCCAGAATCGGAGAGCTCGACTACTTAACTGGACCACCGAGACTATTAATAATTATTACTAATATATTATAGGTACTATTAAAAATGGGACTGATTATGAGAAATGGTAACTAAGTTCCTATCTAATATTTTATTTAAATTTGTGTATAAGAATGCAACATACTGATGAAAATTATTTGAACCGAGGATCATAAACAGATTATTATATAAAAGATTTTTTATAAGGTTACTTAACCATCACTATAAATGTGTATCATGTCTTGATTGAAGTTTATTATATTATAATGTTTTATTCGACTCGGCCATAGAGGTCACTATTCGTCAATTTTAAATCGGGCTATGGTTTCACTCCATGGATTTTATATAAGTACTAGCTGACCCGGCGAACTCTGTTTCGCATTAAAAGTAATAACTGCTGCCCCGCTATGTTAATACTGCAATATCTTCGACAAATTTGAAGTCGATAGCAGCTATAGGTTAAAAATGGGAATTTTCCATTGTTAACACCCCCGCAACCCCCCTTGTGGGTGGAATTTCGTAAAATCCGTTCTTAGCTGACCTCTACTCGGCGAAAGGAATAATCCTACCAAATTTCAAGTCGCTACGCCTTATGGTTCCAGAGATATCGTGATGAGTCAATATATAGGTGGAAATCTCTTATATATATACTAGCTGACCCGGCGAACTCTGTTTCGCATCAAAAGTAATAACTGCTGCCCCGCTTTGTTAATACTGCAATATCTTCGACAAATTTGAAGTCGATAGCAGCTATAGCTATACAATGGAAAATTCCCATTTTTAACACCCCCGCAACCCCCCTTGTGGGTGGAATATCGTAAAATCCGTTCTTAGCTGACCTCTACTCGGCGAAAGGAATAATCCTACCAAATTTCAAGTCGCTACGCCTTATGGTTCCAGAGATATCGTGATGAGTCAATATATAGGTGGAAATCTCTTATATATATATAGATTTAAGAACATATTTACAAGTTTTGTTAAAATATTAAAAAAATCAGTTCTACAACACTGAATTATAAATGTTAGGTATTTATTTCTTCAATGGATTTTAGAAATAAAATAATACATTCAATCAAATACAGTTTCAAAGGAATGTAGTTGACACTAAAGGCCGCGTTTCAAGTGTCAATTATAGTTCCTCCATACATCTAGTGGCGGGTGGAGGTACTATGATTGATTTTAAAAATCAATTACAGTACCTAAACCTAAACTGATGTCTGTGTAGTAATGAAATTCAAGCTTAACAAATTGAATGGTAGTGGTGGAGCCAAGCAGTTCGCTGCATGAATGGGCCGGCTCTACCGGTGAAATAACACGACCTCTCGGAAGATCAACGTAAAGTGGCTCATGCCGCGTTTCGTTCGGGGAGAGAGGTACTCGGAGGCGCATCCCCCTTTCCCATAATTTCCTATTCCTATTTCCTTAAAGGCCGGCAACGCAACTGTAACACTATATGTGTTGCAAGTGTCCATGGGGGGCGCTGGTCACTTACCATCAGGTGACGCGCTTGCTCGTTTGCCCTCGTTTGCCCGGTATGGCCACCTATTCCATTTGGGACGTAAACATAACGGCGAGTGGAGAATTAAAAGCCACTGCCTAGACCTTTGGGTAGAAAAGGCGTGAAGTTATGTTACTATATGTGCGCGCAATACATATTTGCCTAAAAATCGAATACTTATATCGTGGATATTGCGATATCTTTTGAATGAAATGTCCGAATTAAATAATTCAAGTTCCAGGAAGCTATTGAATCTATCTTGAATTGTAAATAATTTATTTTAATCAGAAATAACACCAAAGTACAAAATAAAGGGCTTTTAAAACATCATCATTCAAATTATTTTAAAAAATTAAACACTTATTGTGAGATAACTACAATAGTTAGACACATGGTCTCGCGACCATTTGGGTAGACAACTATATATTCTTTAAAGTTATAGTACATTTTTTTGCTCTACAATCAATACTTTTTGCAGCGTACGCAATGTAAACATTTTTTTAGGTGATTTTTTTACATCTTGGGTTACATTATCGGACTTTTAGTAAAGATCCCTAATTGTTTAGAAAATATAATATAACCTAAATCCTTCCTCTATAAATGGACTATCCACCACTGAAAAAAAATTTAAAATAGAACCAGCGGTTTCTGAGATTAGCGCGTTGAATGAAACAAACTATTATGCTTTATAAGTATTAAATGAGTGGTATAGTGCCACCACTAGCTACTAGATGTCTATGTACAGATAAAAATCACGCTTAAGCAATTCTCTTCCTGGATTTATATATAGACTGGTTCAAATTCGTCCTATTTATTAATATATAATATGTTTTGTGGCCGCAAGGGGGCGTTAAAAGCGTTAAACGGTTGCACGAGACATTAGAAGTTACACTTCAAAAAACTCTTTAAGCGACTCATCAGTTTGTGTAAATAAGTAAGAGAATATCTTGTGACTGGCGTAATTAGTATTTAACTGCTCCTTGCAAAATTAAACAGATTGTTTCTAAATTTCCTTTAATGGTAAGCAAGTTCAAATAAACATGCTTGTTAGTTATGTTTATTACAAATTTATGTTTAGAGTACAAACATTTTTGGCTAATTTAATCCGCCGAGCTTAAATGATTGCTTATTTTGATCAAATTGTTTTCGTTATTACCTTATTTGAGATCTTGATTAAATTGCTTTCCTAAATAACTCATTTATTAGGCCCTTTTGCAGGTTTATTTAAATAAAATTACCTCCATATTATTTAAGTCTATGTATTATTATTTTTTAATTAAGATAGCCTTGGATACATTGCTGCAGATATCAACTAGATAAAATGTAAGGACATACTACTCGAGCGCGATAACTGGTGACACGGTTGGAATGAAACCCTCCGCTCCTACAGGGGTGTAACGGCTGTAACTTCCCCTCAGGCTTCTGAGCTGTAATGTAAACAACGTAATTTTTAAACATTTTAGTTTTGCACTGGTTTTACTACGAAAAAAAAAATATTTTAATATTTTTTTAAACTTGGTTTCAAAATATTTCCTACTCAGCACGCTTGTGTATTTATATAGTAGATTTGTATAGCATAATACATTTGTATAATACATATAAAGCGGTTTTGTTTCCAGTACAACAATCGCTAGATTGAAAAACTGTTGAAAACTTAATGTCATATTTGTTTGTGCATAGTGCAACAATGTGTGTGTGACGTCAGTAGGTCTCAAGATATTCCGCACGACTTATACAACTATAAAAAAGCATCGTACACTAAATGGCAGATGGTCTTAATCAAATTTAACCAATAACATTCCAAGTTCCCGACCCTTTCAATCGAGTTACGAAGTAAAAGTGGTAAAGATCCATTGATTGCCCCGATCTCAATGATATCGGAGTCTGCTTTTCAATAGGTCAATGGTTACACAATATCCAAAACATTGCACGTTTAAAGTTTCCTTAAAGGCTTCTAATTGAATTGAGGGCCCTTGTTTATTAGTTTTGGATTTGAAATTACTAAAACTCAATATGTCAGTGAAATTATCAAGTTAAACATAGAATTTGTGATCCTTAATAAAGTTTTGGGGTAAAGGGAATGTGATTATGTTTGTCCGTCACATTATTACGCCTAGGCTGAACAACTGGTCATTAGGACATTTTGTATATACATTGTCTGAAAGTTGAGATCACGCTGAAAGATATAAAAACAAAAACAGTTCGTGCTTTAAAAACTTGAGTGAGTACTGTCCCGCCTTGATAGGACAGGCAGCAAGGAACGATATTATTTACAGACAAACAAACGGTAAAATAAACACAAACAGCGGATAATAGTACTGATTCGCAGAGACTGTGTTTTGTGGCATTGTTTCGATATTAAGTATTGAAATGTATTATTTCGTTCGTTTCCATGACTGATTTTAATTTGCATAGCTATGAAAAAAATGGCGCAGTGTGATATTCGGCTAAACATTGTTTTTAATTATCATAAAAAAAAATATATAACAATACGATAGGTCAGAGTCATTAAAAAAAGATAAAAAAACACATTAGTCACTATGGCCTTAGGAAATACCGACTTCGAAGTACCGGTTGACATCAATGACTTTTTGGAAAATGGTGTCAAATCAATCGGCTTGACGTACGATGGATTTAGCTATTAAATCTGGAATAAGAGGCATTCTTAAGTACCAATGCCGCTGCCTACGTCCTCAGATATGGAGGGAGAGAAGTTGCAGAATAAACATGTTCATTGTAATTTAACATATTGTTGATATTGTTATTTTATTCAATAAAAAAAATATCAATTCATGAATAAAATTGTAGGTGTATTTTCAGTACCAAATATTGTTTTTGGTGATATTGCAAAACATAACGTGGCTAACACATCTTAACAGATAAAATTTTATTAAAATTACACATACACTGCAATAATACTTAATGTTTATGTACGTTCCGTGTTATATTTGTGTGTATATATGTCACGTACAAGTTGTAAAATTTATAAAATAGCTCGTTCACTTTTAATTGTATGGTCGCTTTTATTGACGGACTTAATGGATTGGAGGTGAAAATTCTGCTGGAAGTGTTTTGACACTTCAAACAGACGGTACAATTTTATTTATTTCTCTACATAATACTAGGAAAATCGCTGCTTACACCTTCAAGGATTAAATACGTGAAGTCACTGCTACAGATACTGATAAAATTATTGTGAAGGAAAAATGATTTAGCCAGGTATTAATATTGTTAAATTTAAGTTATTTGTGAAACAATCTACTTATATAATTACAGCTGAAGGTGATCTTAGGCACCGGAGATCCGGTTATCCGGTTATCTATACCGGTCTATACCGGTTATCTTGCCTATTAATCTACAAGTTATAAATCATCACGCTGTAAGCAAAAGAATAGGAACATTGACCTGGTAAATGGTAAAAAAGTACATAAAATATATATTATACTATATATAATATATAATAAAGAAACACAAATTAAAACAAATCTTAATTCGATCTATTTCTCTCACCGCTCAATTTCCTGTTACCAAACTCCCTCATAAGTGGATAGAGTCTCATTCGTGGTCAATATTAAACATCTTCCTCTCCCTCGGGTGTAATAAATCACAAAATGGTACCACTGAATGTGTAATCATTATCTGTTCAGATCTCTACTCTCTGACCGATCAAGATATCACCCCTATGAGAGTGCCGACACAAGAACTTGGAAGTTTATTACTTCTGGTATAAATGTCGTTTGTTAGATATATATATATTTCCTTCTCTATTTATCTGAGAAGATATTTAAGTAAGTTAATCTAGACAATTTATATATCCTATCTAATTCTTAAATTATATAGTCTCGGAGGAGCAGTGGACGAACACCAAAGAACATTTCGAAATTTATTTCGAAAGTTATGTGTGATAAATATCGATGACTAAAAACCTTGTGGTTCGCACACCTATTCCATTTGGGACGTAAACATAACGGCGAGTCGAGGCTTAACATCCACTGCCTACACCTTCGGGTATAAAAAGGAATAAAGTTATGTTTGTATGTTATTATATATATATATATATATATATATATATATATATTGATATATATATATATTTTGTTGTTGATGATATATATTGTTGTTGATGATTTGTTGATGATATATATATATATATATCATCAACATAGTTTTATAAGTTTCCGCTTTTACCTATAAGGAGCCTCGCTCCTTATAGGTAAAAGCGGAAACTTATAAAAGCAACCTGGTATTGATTCATTATCCCACTTCTGATGTCGCATGAGTGAAGCCTCTGACCAAAAAAAAATATTATGTTTAGTTTGATTAACTTTCATAATTATTTATCTGCTTTTATCATTTTATACTTATTAAGTTAATATTAGTATCGTAGTTTCTCTTTAATACATGAGAATCCCTTATCATAGATAGATGATTTCTTTGTCAGAACGAATGCATTCTACAAACCAGTTTTTTTATATAGCCATCACTTCAACCGGCGCAACATAGAAACATCTGTCAAGCGTTTAACCCTCTATATTCCCGGGTCAGGTCAAAAAGACCACAAAAATATTCCAATAAAGTCATAAACCTGATTTACATAAAGAGTCGGACCCAATAAAAAAATATTAGTAGTAATTTTAATAGTATTGTTGTAAATCTCCACACGTTTTAAGGTTAAGTATGAAGATAAATCACGTTTTGATTGATGGGTATTGGAGGGAGGCCATCATTGAATTTGTGACTTATGTATGTTCTGACTTGTAGTTGAAGAACCATTTATTATTTTTTAGATGTAATAATCTTTATACCATATAATATGTATTCTATACCTTCATTTGTCAAATTATATTTTGGTGAAAGATACAAGGTGTAAAAGTGCTTAGCAGTGAGTGGTTAAAAAATCGTCTAGTATGAAGCTTAGATTTTTTTAAAGGGAGTTTTCCTTTCCTTTAATAGTCAAAGGTGTAGACACAAACCATGTCGTCTTAGACGTTGATGTTCTATTTGATCTTAGCAAATCGATGGCTCTACGTTCGGCAGTATTTTATTCACTTCTCATACTTAAATGCGTTCAGAAATTAATTTCTAAACTGTGTGTAACTTGGATCCTAATTAAAAAATATCCTAGTTCTGTTAATTTAATTAATGGAAGTAGGAGAGATAGAGATTTTTTTTATGTTATCAATCAGAGGAATAAACTATTATTATTTATTTATTTCAATTTAACAATCATTATTGTAACATCGTTTTAATAAGATATATAAAGAACATATAACCATAACTTTATAACTAATGTGAGCCTTGAAGAGAAATTTATAGATATATTATTAGCGGGGTAGGCAGAGAGAACGGAGCGCCATAAGGCACGATTCTTGCACACCTCACCCGCTTCGTTGACTTTCATAACTCTTTTCATGTAGGCGCGTTGATTTTTGAGGCTCTTAACATCACCTTCCTCCAGAACACGTTCTATTTGGTCATGGAATGTGTGTCTAGGCCGTCCTCGACTCCTACATCCATCCGCTTTTGCATTATATATCTGCTTAGTCAATCTTGCATCATCCATCCTTTCTACATGTCCGAACCATCGGAGCATGCCCTTTCTTACTTTTACACCGACGCTCTCTTTCAGTCCGACTTCCTTCCTTATAACCTTGTTTTCCACGCGGTCAGCGAGGGTCACTCCGCAGATTTTGCGCAATGCCCTCGTTTCGACCGCGTTTATCCTACTTTCATGCACGCTCTGCCATACCCAGCTCTCGCTTCCATAAGTTAGCGTTATTTGAAATTTATATAGATCCATCTTTTCGGACAATGAGGTCACGTACAATTTATATTACTCAAAATAAACTTGTAATAAATTTCTTAAACTAAATTATGATCATTAGTCCATCATTTGTCCGCAGACGCGACGTGACATTTCTCATCATTTTTATAATTTTCACATAAATAAAATTCATACAGACATATATCTTAATCTGAACTGAATTCTATCAATCTTTAAAAAGGTCTGTAGTTCAATTTCTGTCCAATTCCTTGAGGATCTTACTTAAGCGAGAGATGAACTAGAGAGTGTTCAAAAACCGTACAAATCACCATAAGGTTCGATGATATAGATTACAAACGATTATACCACGTATTACTGTTCGTAGCTTATAACATGTCCATCTTCAGGTTGTCTTGAAGAGATCACAGCATGGATTTGTAACAGCATAAATTTTTACCATTTACTACTCACTGTAATTTATTCTTTTAATCGTGTACTATAAAGTGTATTTATTATTATTACTTTATTTATTTTTTTATAGGACAGGGGGGAAAACGAAAAAGCTGGTTACCTGGTGGTACGGAACTAGAGCCACCCATGGACACCTGTAACTGTAACAAACATAGTGTTACTGTTGCGTTGCCGACCTTTAAGGGAGTAGGATGGGAAAGGAGAAGAAAGGAGGCGTGGGCTTCTGGATACCTCTCTTACCGAACGACAGTCGTAGACTCTTGAAATTCGCTGCATGAATAGGCCGGCTCGACCGGTGAAATACTACGACCTCTCAGAAATCGTTCCGTGCTCGTGCCGTATTTCGTTCGATGAGAGAGGTATCCGGAGAACCGATGCCTTTCCCCTTCTACTCCTTTAAAACGCACCACGGTGTTCAGAGGCGGTCAGTAGTTGCTTACTATCAGGTGACCCACTTGGTTGTTTGCCTTCTTATTCTATAAGAAAAAAACTAAAAGTGGCATGAGCCACTTTACGCCGATAGTCTAAGATTTCGTGGTATTTCACCGGTCTAGCATCCATTCATGCAAACATTCAACAAAACTTCATTTCACTTAAATTCTTATCGCTGTGTCCCTTTTTCCGTTTATAAAAGTAGATTTAAATGCTCTGAATTTATTTATTAATTTATTATTATTTTCTCTCTGCCTACCCCGCCAAATTCACACATAACTTCACGCCAAATCCCTTATTTGGCGTGAAGTTATGTGTGAATTTAGTAACATTTATGTAATTTCTTGAAAAATCAGTAGGTAAGTATATATACAAAGTAAAATTTAGTTCACCAATTAGAAGGTAATTCGCTAAAGAAACTCCCCAGACTTTTAACAGACGCGGTGTTTTTAATTGGCTACCTAAATATAAATAGAATTTTCGTTGGGACTTTTTTTTCACGCGAATTTGCCAGTCTAATTACACGTTGTAAATTAAAGAGTCTTTTCGGGTTCCGTAGCTGTAATGGTAAAGATCTTTCGTCTGTAAGTCACTAAAATTTTTACTTAGAAAGTAGACACTTAGACTATTTAGCAAAAATGTATATTAAAAAAATGTTTTTAAATAATTTTTTTTCTTATAAAAATCTATATGAGCGCATGATGAGGTACACATTATACTACTACTACACTCTAAATCAGGGGAAGAAGTAGTACCGGTGGCTCAGTGGCCCAGCTCCCCGCTTCAGATGCAGAAGTTGTGAAATCGATTCCGCGCTCACACGAATTATTTTTCTGTTTTGAAGTTTTGTATGGTAAATATCTAATGACTGACTACTTTGTGCCCAGTTTATAGCAACACCCCCCGCCTGGGTACGGCAGGGGGAGTGTGGTACTCCCAAAACAGTAAACTGCAATCCGATGCGGCGGTGTTCGCCCCCCCCCCCTGCTCATCCTTGGGGAGCCTCGGTGAGGCTCCTCCGGGCGGGGCGGCTCCGACCGCGTGCTGTAAAGGGACACGTGGGGGGCGGCGCCGACAACCCTCCCCGACCGCACCGGGGGGTCATCCTTCCCGGTGAGTGAGGAGTTAGGGTCGAGGAGGAGTGGAGGGTCGGGGATCGGGAGAGAGCCGATCTCGCTCGAAGGCGGCGGCGGTCACTGAGTTCCGTCTGGAGCATGACTGATTCGCAGAAGGAGACGACGACTCTCCACTCCTCCTCTCCCGCCAGCATTGCCGCGATCAACGCCGGCGGGGACAAGTCTTGCCCGATCCCGTCGACCAGGACTCGGCGCTCGGCCGCCCATTATTACTACCTATTATTACATTTGAGACGTAACGATTCGGGAGTCGAAGACAGCCGCTACCTAGACCTTCGGGCAGAAAAAGGCAAGAAGTTATGTTACGCAATACGCAGACAAAAAAATAGTATTTTTAAACTGTTAAATCCTCGGCTAAAACTCACCAACATACTATTCTGAGAAATAAGTAATACGTTGTGGATATTACTAATAGGCGCAATTCGTGTGTGGGCCGACTATTATTTACAACACAATAGACTTATCGGGCGCACATCAACTTGTAGGTGGGTACTGCAGTACCCACGAGAGAGGCAGAGAAAACGCACAATATAATGTTGTACACAGAATTGTTCTGCAGGGTGACAACACTGTCATACACACAATACGAGACCGAGATTAATTATTGTTATGTGCTTGACAGTTAATGTTTATTACGCTTCTCATTAAAAAAAAGTTCTGCTTTATTCATAGCACAGACAGTAGTAGACGTTGATATTATTGCTTTTTTTAATTTATCTACTGTACTATGTACTAATATGTCACTGTTATTCACATCCTAATTTCTACGGTATTCTAATTGCGACCTGACATGACGCATTAATTTCAAAATAGTTTGTTAGTCTGATATTTACATCTAACTTTCACGAAATGATTGCTATAAGTTATGGTTATAAGTCGAGATCTAGACTCACTAGAAATCAGAGAGCTGAACAACTAGGGCGTCATGTCTATACGAAATACTGATATTTAACCATTTGTGACAAATACGTCTCAAGATTCAAGTTTTGTTAGGAACCATCTCCATCACGGGAGCTTTCAAATGCAGGCGTATTCAAATCAGTCTATTCCCTGAGGAGCGAAGCCACAGATGGAAACAAAGACGGTTTTAATCGGTGTTTAAAAATAACGCAATTTTGTCAAATGTCCAACAAAAATCCCAACAATTTGTCACTATAGTCATGTCAAGGAGTCAACGCAATAAAATATATGATATTATTGTAATTTGTTAAATAACAAAGTATGTTTATTGTTTATCTTGACAAGCATACTGTGAGCGCGGGCCTCTTAACGCAATATCTGTCGGGCATAAGTTCATAGCACGCTGCTTGTATATTAAGTACAACATATATTTTATATGCTAACTAAACTTATTTGGCATACAACTAGTAGAAACTGCTTTGCTGTCTTTATCTTCAGAAATATTCATAGATATATTTCTATTTATAAAAAAAAATATCTCAAAATCAGTATCTCGGAATAAATTATAGGTATCTAAAAAGTTGTTTCATAAAGAAGAAAATTATAAATCTGAATTATGTATATTACAATAAATAAAATGTTTGAAAGTTCTATAATATCTGTAAATTATAATTGAAAATAATACAAAACGGAAAGTCCCTTTGAACTGACATTAAAAATTTATTAAATATTTTTCTAAAAAAAATATAAAACGAAAGCATATTTATGAAACTTACAAAAACAGACAAAAACATTTAAAACAGATCTGCTCTTGTTCGAGAAATCATGAGTGAAAAATATCATTGACAAAATTTTGCCTTGTATATTACCCTAGGTTCCGCCAATTCCAATTCGGTAATAAAAAAAATCTATACTCAACAGCGGCTGCAAACGCTTTCGGGTAGAAAAGCGTAAAGTTTTAAAAAAACCAGAGCCGGTTTATAAAATCTTGTCACTTTAATACACTGGAATGCACAATTAAGACTGATTTGATGTCTTTGTTTGTCGGCATTTATCTGTGCAGTCCTTTTATAACACCTGTCGTGTTCCTTACCAAATGGACGTGTAAATTCACAGAGGTTTAATGGCATTTTTTTATACCTCAAGAGTGCAGACGAATAGATAGCCAGTTGAATATTAAGTATCTGGCAAACATCTGACAGTTCATTAAGAACTGAAGTGAAGTTAGCTTCAACTAGTAAAATACTTATCGTATAGGATATCCAATCCAATTTTTTTTTCAAACTTACACAAATGCATTGAATTGAGTAACGTTAGTCCTGTCTTATATTGATTTTCAAACGTGTTATTAAATAATAACTTCGTGCTAGTTTTCAAAGATCACTCTTTCATTGTCTTCCGTGGCATTGTCGTCTTGATGATTTTTTCGGAAATTGTGTCTGGTGTTTTTCAAGTCTATGAACATGAGTCTATGAAAATAACACTTAAATAAACTTCAAATAGCGAAAGCGTTTTTGACGGCATTTAATATCAGGTGGTCCAGTGGTCCAGCACCTCGTATCTGAATCAAGAAATTATTTTCGGAAGTTATGTGTGATAAATATCGATGATTGAAAACTTTGTGCCCGGTATGGCAATAGGTTCGCTACCTATCCATTTGGTACGTAAACATAACGGCGAGTCGACGCTTAACGGCCTCTGCCTACACTTTCGGGGAGCAAAAGGCGTGAATTTATGTTATGTGCTATTGTTATGTTACGCCTTACTTTGAAAACTGCATAGTGTCGACTGGTTCCGCAAGTTCTTTTAATTTAGTTTTATGTTGGTTGATTTTCCGTACGATATATTAATTTGTCCTAGTTTTGTGTTAATTTATTTTGAAGGCGAAATGTTTAATATATTCTCATGTCTAAAGACTGCTTTCTACTTTGAATGCTTTTCCGTCTGATTCCAGATATTTAAATACCTTCGTCTAGTATTGTAGGGGACAACACATACGAAATAAGTTGGCCGACAATTATTCCAAACGACTAGAAAACCGGACTACTTATAAGAATTTAAAAATAAACAAACAAAAAATCTTATTAAACTCAAAATAACCGAATTATTTTCTATATTTAACCTAAAAAAAGCGTCGTCTGATTTACAATTATAATTTAACAACAAAATTCAAATTTTAATGAGCCATAAAACAACTGGGACCTAGTAATAGTGCAACCGGCCTAAAGTCATATGCAAATGGAACGTTTTTTTTATTGAAATTTAAGGCTATAATGTCACTATTGACTCATTAGAATCGAATTGAAATTTTATCGATTTTCCCTTATTAAGTCTTTAGGGAATACACTCGTATAATGTTTGAAGTTCCCATTCGAGTGAAGTTGTTTTGTTTGGAGCGCTACTCCATTATATTCCAAATTTGAATAAAACATTTGTTTTGAATTCATTTTGATTTTGATATAATGGCTATACGGTGTATTGTGGGCTCTCACAATGCGGGTTTTTTCTCAGCGTGAGGCAGTTTGATATTGATATTCCATCCTTTGGAGTATTCAGAGCCCCCGAGGATACATTTTTTTTTATAAACCTAATCTAATTTTTATGTTTTTCTTAATATATATATATATATATATATATAGAAGTGCGTGTATTCTATAATTATTTTAGTCGTATTATCTGACATAAATAAAAAGAGTTATTGATGTCTATCACGTCCCGTGTAGATGAACAGTTTCTTGAAAATATAAGCCTTTTGAAAAAGAGTAAAAGATATCTTGCAATGTTTTGCAGAAAATCGTAAAAAACTTGAAAATATGCAGCTTCCCAACCGCTTTGATGCGTGTTACCTCCATTACTCAAATGTACTGAGTCTAATGGGGATCCCATTTTTTATTGTGGTTTATTCTGGTACAGTGCAACTGCTGCACCAAGAGAGTACGTCTCTAAACACCTTAAAATTAGATTATATACATAATTAGGTTATTTTTTATCCCAAAATATTTTACAGACGAAAACTTTGACTCGTATTAGCAAAATTTATAAATTTTTACTCATCATAAAATAGACAAGAGTTTTTAGCTAAGTCTGTAAACAAATAACGTTTTCATGTTTAATTTTAATTAAACAACTTTTGGCAGCAGACTGTCGACAGCAAAGTTTTTGGATACAAATGATTTTGGTTTGCCTGATGAATTCTTGGTTAACTCTTGCATGTAAACGGTATCGTACATGAAGGTAAGTGAATACGTATCAGTTGAGATAATTTGTTGTTAATTAATGATATTGTTGGCGAACATTGTAAGCGTGAAGTTTTACTAAGTTTCTGGATTGTTCGCTAGGAATTTATAACTTATATATTAACACGCCCTTTGGACTAATTTTGGAACTATTACTACACGTGATTTATAAATCAGTTTTAATATCTCAGTAAAATAATGAGACTAACCCTAGTAAAGTTAAAAGTAAAGCGGAGATCAAACATGCTGACTTCTGCGCAGCATCCATGGTTATAGACAAATAATGTACTTTTAGTACAAATAATTTTGTACATTTAATCCCTAAATTAATTTACAATTTTGATATAAAATTATTTGAGTAGTGTTAACTAAAAAGACGTAAAATATAGAAACATATACCTACCTACTACACGTTACTATCAACAAAGATATTATATTTTATTTGAGTATAATATAATAAATTTAATAATAACATAACCATTGTCTACAATAAAAATGTACAACAATCGTATCGTTGAGAGAAAAAAAACAAGAAAAAGTTTTAAACTCTGGTTTAATAAAAAATCTCGTGCTGAGTTCAAATGAACAATGTATTTATAAAAACCACACAATGTCCATATAATATGTGAATAAAATGAATCGCTTTAAAATGAATTTTTAATAACTAAAGAATTTTCATAAAAATATTCAATTGTAAAAGTTTTTATTATTGTTATAATATATTATGTATTTGTATGATTCTTTCTGCTTTTATTGTTTTTGGCGACAAGCGATAATATGGCCCACCTGGTGGTTAATAGAATCTTAACCGCCAAGTTACTGCTGATAGGGGCCAAAATGACCGTAGTGATTTTAAGATTATAAACGCATTCAAAGAAATTTAAACTTATTGGAGATTTTGATGCTTTTGTTTATCCACAAAACCATTTTGTAAAAAGCAGAGCAATTTTCAAGTTTCGTACAATGCAATTTTTGGTTTGTAATGTCCACAAAATCGTTTTTCACCCGTATATAAACATTTATGTGATGAAAATGGATGTTTGAATGGGTTTCTCGGAATCAAACGTAAGAAGTTATTATTTTTGTCTGCCAAAAGTAGAGCGTTAAAAGACCTATTGATGCTGCAACACTTGATCAGTCCGATACTCGGAGAGCAATTCTTAACATTACTATTATTGATATAAGTTATAACTCATAATAAGTTATTTGCGTTGGGCGTGTGCCCTGCACTGGGCTTTACTGTCTAAAGAAAAAAAGAAGAGTCCAGCTAGCAATCCATAATGCATTACTGATCTCAACGCTAACTTATGGAAGCGAGAACTGGATATGGTAGAGTGTGCACGAAAGTAGGATAAACGCGGTCGAAATAAGGGCACTGCGCAAAATCTGCGGAGTGACCCTCGCTGACCGCGTCGAAAACAAGGTTGTTAGAAAGAAAGTCGGATTGAAAGAGAGTGTCGATGCAAAAGTAAGAAAGGGCATGCTCCGATGGTTTGGACATGTAGAAAGAATGGATGATGCAAGATTGACCAAGCAGATATACAATGCGAAAGCGGATGGATGTAGGTGTCGAGGACGGCCAAGAGACACATTCTATGACCAAATAGAACGTGTTCTGCAGGAAGGTGATGTTAGAAGCTTAAAAATAGACGCGTGTGCATGAAAAGAGTTATGAAAGTCAACGATGTGAGTGAGGTGTGTAAGAATCGTGCCTTAAGTCGCTCCTTTCTCTCTGCCTACCCCGCGGGGGATTTGACGTGAAGTTATGTATGTAAGTCATTAAGTATGATATTAATCTACCATGTAAAGTTATTTTTTATTAATCCTATTTAACAGTTTTCAAATAGGGGTTATATACTCGTAACTGTGGTCGTATTAAAATTCCCTACTAACATTCTTGCCTATAAATATACTTATTTTGTGTATTAGGGCCTAATAACTAACTAGCATTCTGCTCGTTAACTGCAAAAGTTTTAACTAAACCGACCTATAAAATAAATTTAATACGGTCTGTATATTTAATGGAATGTCCGTAAATTTGTTTAGAGTTAAAATTATTAGTATTTGCATTGAGTTAGATTTAAGTTATTTTTGCACTTTATTTATTCTTAACTTCGATTAATTCTTTCTGCCTATCCCTCATGGGACTTGCCGTGAAGTTACTTATGTCTAAGTGTAAAACTATATTTTATTTTATTTTTAATATTGCACGTAGTCGTTAAATGAGTTGGAGAATTGTTTTATTCTCTTCTACATGACAACTACGAACCACACGAGCTAAGAATTATTTGTTTCCTACTGAATAAATAAGACTTGATACAATAAAGTTGCATAAAAATATTTCCCTTTTTTCTTGCGGGTAAATTCTTTTTGTTAAAAAAATAAGCTAGACAAAGTAAAGTGTGTCAGAAAAATAGCTAGATTATGTTTTAAAACTTGAAATAAAAATAAGATTTTACTTTGAGGTATGTTTTAAATTCATATAACTTAACTTCACGCCTTTTCTCGAGGTTCTCCTAAAATCATAAATCCTACCAATAACCAGTGCCATAATCATGCTGATGCTTTTTTATATTTTTTATATCTATTTGTGGGTATTTAAAAAATTATAATAAATAATAAATAATCTATATTATAATAACAACTAATTAAAATGATAAAATTTTCAATAAAAATACAAAATATGCTATATCACAAGTTTTTGTACGGAGAATTCTTCATAACGGATATTTTAAAGTTTTATTTTTTCTCTTATCTTGTATTATAAATTCTTATATTATCAATAGCATCTTATAAATTCTTGCTTTAATATTGCAACGAAGTCCTAATCTAAGGTCTAGTCTAAGTCTAAAGTCCTAAAGACCTATCATTGTTAATATTTACTTAAATCTTATCTTGAGACTATTATTTAGTATTTCACTTTCATTTATAAATATGCTAATATAAAACATTTAAATTGAGGAATTGAAAAAACAGTAAAATAATATCATTGATATGATATCTCCATTATTAAATAGTATTTGATATACAGTGCAGAAACGGACGGGTGTTGAACTCGAGGTAGACGACGGTAAATTTTTCATGACCAAACTCAACGTGTCATTGGAGCAGGTGATGTCAGGAGTCGAAGTCCAAGAACCGACTCAGGTGTGTAAGAATGTTGTCTTATGAGTATTAAAATATACTTGCATATTTGTTCTTTCTACCTAACTCGCAAGTGACTTGGCGTGAATTGAAGTAATTTTTGTATGTAATAAAATTAAACCATAAAATAACAAATATAGACATAAAGGCATGAGATCAAAGCCTCTATAAATTCAAGGGGTTTATCGGGATACGATCTCATTTTAATAGCTGAGGAGTAACATCAATGATTTATTTATATTACTAGATGTTACCTGTGACATTGTTACATGTTATGACTAGTCGAATTTTGGAGATCAATACTCAATAAATTTACGTTATTGAAGAATATATTGTATGGTTTACATTTCAGGCCAAATTATTATATTATCCATCGAAGTAGATTTTTTGATAGTTAACCAATAAAAATGTGTAACAACCCAAAGGGACTATTACTAACAAACCTTATATTAAACACACCTTTTGAAAGCAAACCTTAAAAGTTACAGACAATTTATATCCCACAAATCGATGATCGCAGTAGTAACGAGACCATTATTATTATATCCGAAGATAAATTTACGATCAACAGACCTCGGTCAACCCCTACTTATTTAAATTACGAACTCTCTCAACTACCTCTAATCTTACTGCATTTAAAACGAGTCCAAATCGATTTTGAAATGTAACGATCGAGACGCTAGTCGATTACTTTGTCGCGTCTCTATATTAAGATGTTCAGATTTCGAAATTAAATTATCGCTATTATTGTATTGATTGCAGTCGATAAGTTTAACTATGTGCTTGTAGGTACTTATTTTTTTTCTTTTTTTTCCACTGCTTACGTTTAAAATATTTGCCGGTTAGATATTGTTGCATATTATCTGTAATATTAATGTATTACAAATTTCCTTACTGTGGCTTACTTACTAGTAACTTTTAATTTTTGTAATGTGTTACTAAAATATCTAGTTCGTAAATAATTCTAGAATTAAAATGATACCGGTAAAATAAGTATTACGTTTACGCAAATAATTTTTTTTTTATGGGATAGGAGGGCAAACGAGCAGGCGTGTCACCTGATGGTAAGCAACCAACGCCGCCCATGGACACCACCAACACATATAGTGTTACTGTTGCGTTGCCGACCTGTAAGGGATAGGGAAGAGGAAAGGATGGGGAAAGGGGGGTGGGCCTCCGGGTACCTCTCTCACCGAACGAAACGCGGCATGAGCCACTTTACGTTGACCTTCTGAGAGGTCGTGGTATTTCACCGGTCGAGCCGGCCCATTCATGCAGCGCACTGCTTGGCTCTACCACTGTTTGAAGGTTAGAGGTTTTTTATGTTTTACTTTTTATTCATCTGTGTTAGTAAATTATGCTGCAATTATACCTAAATGAAATAGCAAAGTGATACAACACAAGTTTTGAATAAAAGGTGGTTATGACTCCCTCCATATATGCTTTGTCATCAGCTAAAATCTCATCACAATAATCTGTATTTCTTACCTCCCAAGGAGATATTTTACATGTTTTAGTAGAATCATCCATAACCTCTACCAATCATAAAACCCACGATGATAATAAATCCAAGTCACGCTTAATTCGGACAATAGTTCGGCAATTACCTGAGTACATTCTGTTTACTGTATCACAGGATTGTGTACACTCGAAACCAAAAGTGCTTGAGTTGTATTACATAAGTTTTCCTTTAATTTATTTACCACGGATCGCGGTCTTAAATAACGTCTTTCACATTTAAACAATCACAACACAACTCCTTTTACGCATGCTCATTGGTTGTTTGGCTCGTCACCTTGTAGTAAAACAGTAAGATTAGGTACATAATTACTATTGAAATTGAAATTCAAGGGTCATAATTTAGGACCACGGACTGTAATTTCGCTTGTAAAATTATTCAAATAACATAAACAATTCATAGAGCTAGACTTCTACTAATAAACTAGACATCTAACAAAGATGTACCTAAATTGAACAAAGTAAATAAAATTGCTTTTGCCTTTAAAGGGCAAGTTTGTGAGAGGTCTGTTTTATTATTCATAGTTAATGCTTAGACAAAAACACACTTTGAAAAAAAAACACTTTATTATTATGCTACACTTTAAATTTTAAAGTATTCTTTTAATATACTTATATTTATAAGATTATATTTGGGCCGGCTAGTGATATACTACGACCTCTCAGAATATCGACGTAGAGTAGCTCATGCCGTATTTCGCTCGGTAAGAGAGATCCAGATCCAATTCCTATCACACTTCCATATCCGATATTTCATATTTCCATATTTATTTAGGGGCCGGCAACGCAACTATAACACTGTCTGTATTCAGGTGTCCATTGGCGGCGTTTGTTGCTTGCCAACTTACTTGTTTGCCTATTTCATAACAAAAAATATTGAATCGAATGAAAAAATAATCGCGGCATATGAAGTCGTTAAGTTTCTCCCCCTTGGTGAGCATTTTAAGCTTCAAATTAAATCATTTCATTCATGGTTATGATCACGTATTTTGGAATAGATATTGTGGATAATGATTCGATTACATTTTTATTTTCGAAACATAAATAGAGAACTATTAAAAAAATCATTTCCAATATTTAATATATTTTTAACACTGTCTGCGACTGTACAAATTTCGGGTGTGACCATAAAATGAGCGATGCACGTCGTAAACTGCCGTTGATATACATCCCGCTGGGTTCAACGCAATCCAACAATAAAACGCAGAATTTAACGTAACGACTAAATTATAAATAAAAAAAACCATAATAAGTGTTTGTCGCTCACAAAATGAAAAATATAAAAGAAATGTAGAAAAAACAACATTGAGTCATCCATACATATTAACATAACTTCACGCCAAATCCCTTGCGGGGTAGGCAGAGAGAACAGAGCGCCATAAGGCACGATTCTTACACACCTTACACCTTACACTTTCATAGATCTTTACATGCACGCGCGTAGATTTTGGAGGCTCCTAACATCACCTTCCTCCAGAACACGTTCTATTTGATCATGGAATGTGTTCCTTGGCCGTCCTCGACTCCTACATTCATCCACATTGATATTGGCTTTAATGTTTTGACTCAATATGGACCAACATATAGTCACAGTAATATAAATGTCATCCTTTAATAATTACTACTAATTACAGAAGTAAATTCAGAACTAGTTTCAGTAGTAAATTTGATATCAAATATTTATTGTAGAATACATGATCGTAATTCCAACTCAAGGAAGCGTATAATGACAAAAGTTCGTAAATCGGCCAAAACATATTGATACTGAGCAGAAACGAAGTCTGCCTGATCATTTAGTGCCTATATTTTTTTGTTACTTCATTACTTTTTATACACGAGGGTTCAAGCAGTTAATACTCTACAAGTTTTCTCTTTGCAGCTCTTCTAGTGGAAAAGTTATAAAAGAGATTTGGTAAATTATATTTCTGCCCGAATTGGAATTAATATGACCGATTCTGACATAAATACAGCAGTGTTTTATGTATAATTTTCAGGTAATTCTGAAAATTATAAATAAAACGCTGCTTATACCATAACATGAGTACCAACAATATCATCTACCTAAATAATTCTTAAACTTAAAAATAATAGTTTGGAAATTATTTATGCATTATTAGACATTGAAAACTTCAATAAAGGAACTTTTCTTTGTATTTTTTTCGCATAATTATATAATATTTTATATGTAAATTTGGCAAATGATGTATGCTTAAATTGCTAAACATAAAAGAGTTCAAATGAACCGAGGCGAGACGCAGCCAAGGGAAGGAGCTATTACAACAACACAGTTATTTGCTAACAAATACTAAAATATTAGCTTATCAAGTTACCTAACTCAATAATAAAGAAAATAATAAAACAATTAAAATGACTAATATTTAAACTCAACGCCGAGTGTAATTGCTTTTGATACAATTTATTTTTGGCAACTTATTGTTGCTCAGTCGTTCTATATTATTTATGGGCAGCGAGCAGTCCTTTGTTCGACGATAATATTTAACAAAATTTAATGAAAACAGTGGTTGTTTTATAACATTTATTTAAATTGTATACTGTTATATATATATATATATATATATCTACAACTTTCACTCGAAAAGGTGCAAGCTTGATCTGATGACCGGTGTCACACCACACTGTTATTTATTGGTTTTGTGTTCCTATTTGAAGGAAAGTTTCCAAGACTTCATTATGATCGACTTTTTTTAATAAGAGAACATTTTCATTTTCCTCTTATCTTATTCAAACCTTACTCGAGTCTACCGGCAAGATCTGATACTCTTTGTATTACAATTGACTACGGGCTTCTATATAAAAAAAATATCTGATCTTTCTTCTGCCTAATCCGTACGATTATAACTTTTGTTTTCACTGCCTTATTTATCTCTGGTTTTGTTTCACCCAAGAAACTTAGTCACGCCAAGAGAAGTTTCCACTACAATTTTCATTACAAGGTAACTCTTACGAAGCCAAGCCCAGACCCAGATAATAACATCGTATAGTTGATGAACTGTATTTTTCCTATTTATTTCTTCGAAGCCTTAGGAGCAAATTAAACGAAATAAAGAAATTGTCTGAGAATAGATCAAATTGTTACGAAGAATCCATACAAGTTTTGACCAGAGAGGAACCCCTTGAGAATACCCGGTACAACGGCTGCTGGTGAGAATTTTTAAATCAGTATGTTTAGTTTGCTACAATTAATTTCATGGAGGTTATCGCTTAACATAATGTCTTGAAATTTTGCAGTAAGATTGCTAACATTTTAAGGTGATGCCATTTCTTGGGCATATAAGTATATTTAATTTTCGGAAGTTACGTGTGATAAATATTGATGACTGAAAAACTTTGTGCCCGGTATGGCAATAGGTTCGCCACCTATTCCATTTGGGACGTAAACATAACGGCGAGACGAGGCTAAACAGCCGCTGCCTACACCTTCGGGTAACAATGGCGTGAAGTTATGTTATGTTATGTTAATTTGGTTACAAAAGATAGTCTCCTGGTTTTGCAGCGACAATATCAATATTAACGACAGATACCTTTTTAAAAGTCAATATCGCGTGCGAATTAAATACTAGACCATTGAGACTTATCTGGATTATTGGTTCCCATTTATTTTCATTCGTTAATAATATAGAGGTCATATCATGACCTAAAACATTTTAAGTGCATTTTCCGCACCCATCACAACTTCCCACTCATGGGAAAATAACTAAGCCATAACAACTGAGTACTTCGTCATAGAGGCGATCTTATTCTGTCCCATAATTTACTACTGTGACCACATATCTCATAATATTACATACGTTCCCGCTACCGTCATTACGACCCATGAAGAATGTCGACAATTGGATAAGATTAGGGTGCTCTTGGTATTTCATTAACATGAATAATAGCTTTTCGGGGGTGGTTTTGTTTGCATCTGACACTCTTATATGTGGCAGTTGGCAATGACTTATGTTGTGTTTCATTAAATAATACAATTTCACGCCTTTTATTATTTTGTCAGCCATCCATATTTATGACACATAAGTATGAGAAAAATAATTGGTGTGCCATAATTATTTCAAATACGAAACTATTAATTTAAAAACGTATTACTTAATTACTGAGACAATAAACAACTTGTGATAATGAAATTCTAGTAAATAGAATTTTATAATAGAAAATATATACTCTGACTCTGAAAAAGACAGCTGAAAGCTTGAATGAAACTGATGAAATTACCGCCCAGTTTTTAGCGGGGTAGGCAAAGAGAACAGAGCGCCTTAAGGTTGCAGTTCTTACCCACCTAACTCACTTCTTTATATCTCTTGTTATACACGCTCGTTGGTTTTTAATTCTTCTATACATGCCTTCTATAATATAGACAGTTCAGCTTTTATTAAATAAATTTAACAGGCAAGCCAAAAGTAGGTAAATATAGTTTCCACTTTTCGCTATATAAATTACCGTGCCTCCGAATTAATTCCACTGGTCAACATAATCCCTCGCGTAATAAATTTATCACCCGGGTCACCATTGTATGTCCACTTTAATCTGAACGCATAGTCACCCCATTATTGATGTCGGACTACTGTTAAAATGAATATTAAAATTAAGTACTATTTTTAATATAGTCGTTATGAGGTCTTATAATTTAATAGTTTGTCATAAAATTACTCTATTAATAATTTAATTAAGTATCCAATAAGTAAGTAATTTAATTATGCATTGATAAGAGCTACTTAGTGGCGAGGTTATATGGAGAAGGTAATTTTGCTTATACTTTTTATTTTAATTAATTTGTGTTTTAAGATATTTTAAACTTTTCTTGATAGTGATTTATGTGTATAATTTGTTTAATTATCAATTAAAAAATTTACACATGGAATGGTATATTCAGTATTTCTCCTAAACTTTGACCATTACGATGATTCAATTCATTTTAAATACATTTTATGGGACTTTTATGGGATATGGGATATTTTTTTATCGGATAGGAGGGCAAACGATGATTAGCCTGATGATTAGCAACCTGCGCCGCCCATGGACACCAGCAACACATTGTATTACCGTTGCGTTGCCGACCTTTAAGGGAGTAGGATAGGAAAGAATGGAGTATGGGGGTGGGCCTCCGGGTACCGTGGCATGAGCCACTTTACGTCAATCTTCTGAGAGGTCGTGGTATTTCACCGGAAGAGCTGGTCTATTCATGCAGCCAGCTGCTTGGCTCTATCACTGTTAAATTCTTATTTATTTCCCACCTGTTTCTGAATTTTAATAACAAGTACAGAATTTATTATTAAATTGCACACAAACATACATATATACATAACTTCGCAGAAAGTCGTGCGGGGTAGGCAGAAAGAACAGAGCTTCATAAAACATCATACTAACACACGTCATTGGTCGTTCATTACCTTCCACAAGGACACGTTAAATCGTTCACAAAAAGTGTATCGTTCATCCTTCAGCTTTTCACTGAGAAGATTAATCGTAAGCTATTTGTAAGCGGAATCTCAAATACATGACTTTTCTATACTTTTAACCTTACAAATAAGTAGCAGAAATACATTTTACATGATGAATACTCTCATTCACATTCCACTGTACGAGTAAACATCGTAAAAACGGTGTAAGTATAAATTTAATAAATACTGGCCTTAACGTCTCTTAGCTGTCAGATCACGTAAGTGGGTCTTACATTTTTTTTGTCTTAAACACGTCCAGGGTGGAATATCAATTGCCAGTTTGTAACCACCCCTAAATGAACAATATATTTTGGTGTATCGTTTACGGGGAAACTCTTGTTTATAAATTAACGTCGTTTTCACCTGTCTGACTGTGGACTTTACCAGATTCATACCTTCCTTTGCTGAATTCTATCATCTTAGCACTATAATTTTTGGTCTAGAATAAGTACACAATAATTAAAAGTCGCCAAAAGATCCAGTGGTCGAGCATCCCGCTTCTGAATCAAGGTCGCCGGTTCGAATCCTGGCACACACCAATGACTTTTCGAAATTAATTTTGAAAGTTATGTGTGATGAATATCGATGACTAAAAAATTTTGTGTCCGGTATTTCAATAGGTTCACCACCTATTATTGCATTTGGGACGTAAACATAACGGCGAGTCGAGGCTTAACAGCCACGGCCTACACCTTCGGGTAGAAAAAGGCGTGAAGTTATGTTATGTTATCAATAAAAGCAAGCCTAATGCCTATGAACTGCAATTGTGATATATGATGTTTGGTTAGTGTGACAACACTTGTAACAAGCGCCGAGACAGTCTCAGGCGCCATTGTTAATTGCTATCAATCTGACACCAATAAACATTTCTACATAGCAATAATGATTTCGATTGCAATTATTATTTATTGCAATACAATTGCAACTTGTGCATAAATTTTGTGATTTCACGCCCTCTTCTACACGAAGGTGTAAGCAACGGGTGTTACGCTCGATTCGCCGATTCTTTATGACTCAAATGTGGTGAACCTATTGTCAGTGTGAGTCATCGATATTTGTGACACATAATTTTTGAAAAGTAGTTGGTTTGAGCAAAGATTTCACGATACTTCTTGATTCAGAAGCGGGATGCTCGGTCTCCATACATATAAAAGCAGTTAAATACCATGCGAAGTCAAAGTCGCGGGCACAGCGAGTTTAAAATAAATACCCCGTTTTACCCGTTTTATTGTTTTACGTCCTTTTTAATTGCATTAAAAAATACACGGATTTTAATTACTATCCGTATGTAAATAAAGTTTAACATTGATAATTTTTCAATAAAGATTTCTGATTGGTAATTATTATTGTTCGTAATTGGAGCGAACGAAGTAGCGTTAGCATATTATGTTTTAACTTTCTAACTTGATTCTTCTTCTTTTTGATGGCTCCTGAAAACACCTTCCTCCAGGACTCGTTCTATTTGATAGTGGAAAGTGTGTCGTGGCGATCGTCCTGGACTCCTACCGCCGCCGCACCGGCTTTTTTGTTGTACCAGCTGTTTGTGCTGTTGATGCGAACTTTGTTCCGCATGAAAAGATATTTTTACAAAGTTCATAATTAAAGTGCTAAATACTGAAAAGAATAACTTTTTCTATACTACATTAATCACGAATTATACACACAAACCACCCCGTTAACACCCTCTATCCTTTAGAAAAAATCCGCATCAAAATCCGTTTCGTAGTTTCAAAGATTTAGGCATCTAACAGGATAGACATCGGAAAGTGATTTTCTTTTATACTATGTAATGATATCTGCATAGACAATCTTGCATTATCCATTCTTTCTACATGTCCAAACCATCGGAGCTTGCCCTTTTTTTCCCAGTGGTTCATGATTGTATATCTTTCCTTTGTTTTTTTCTTCTTTGGCGAGTTAGCATTGACAACAATAATTTAATATACTTAAACTTTTATGTTTGAACTTTTTTGCCGACGTTACATTTTTAATTTACTCTATAAATACAGACACAGCTACAAAGGCTTTGGCTGCTATAATTAAAGATAGCTACATGAAAATATAGTGTTTCATACGGTTATTTTTATAACACTTTATAATAAAAAATGTATAGGCAGTGGAATCTTCGTACATGACATGTATTAACAGAGAGAAATTTTCAGAATTCAAGTGCATTAACTTTGTTCATTACATTCCGATATTTGCCAACATTACTAGATTATTAATTCCAATTTAATTTTTAACTTAATAAATATTGCGTATTTTTGAAATCAACATAAAATTTGGTTCTACTTGTATTCGGAACAAAGAATCAATAAATTTCTAGAAATAGTAATCCATTCGATTTCAGTATAAATGAGTAACCAATATCTATTTACCCGTAGTCACTAAGTTTCGAGTACCGGAATTCAGAAGTTACCGTTTAACTTTTTTCTCCAAATTCACCAGCGAACGCACACATGCCGCTCGTATTGGAGCTAAGTAAATCGTTTTTGCTCCTAAAAACCTCGGTAGTTGGTCCCAGTGGGCTATAAAATAAAACATCCTTTTACAGTTCCCCCTTTATGGGTTTATAGGACCCTGGAGGACGTATCATCGTAAATATACCTTGGTTCGAAGAAAACGTTTTGCATTTTTCAACTTAAGACATGTGTTTTTTTAGTGTCAAATGTCTGCGTTTTATTGTAATGCACTTAAGGCATTATAGAATTAACGTATTATAATTAGTAGGTATAATAATTATATCAGCGTCCTTTAGTCCCAATTGTTGATGTTGAAAGATGCACTACGAGAATGTTATATATGTATCCCAAAAATATGATGTTGGTTCTATACCTCATAATAAACATTATTTAGAATTTCCTTGGTTTGAATCTTGGTACAGCAGCCGAGTAGAAAATGCGTGAAGTTATGTTAAGTTCTGTTTTTTTTTTTTTTAATAAACTGGACTGCATACCTTTTTGTCATTTTCGTGTTAATATTAAAATTGACGTAGTTTTATATGACAATGATTATAAATGGTATATATATTCATAGCTACTAAATATGTATATATATTTTTTGAAAATATAAAAATACAACCTTATAGCAAAGGTTCCATATATTTTTTTAACATTCAATTTATAGTACAACAGTGGTAGAGCTATGCAGCTTCCTGCTTGAATGGGCCGGTGAAATACAATGACATGTCAGAATATCGACGTAAAGTGGCATAAGTAGAGTTCCGCGTTTTGCGTGGTGAGAAAGGTCTCCGGAGGGCCAACTCTACCAACTCTCAAGGCCCAATTTAAAGTCCGTCAATGCGACTATAACACTATCTGTGTTGCAGGTGTCCATGGGCAGCGCTAGTTGTATACCATAAGGTGACACGCCTGCTCGTTTGCCTCTCGATTCCATAAAACAATGTATTGAGTTTTTTTTGCTTATAACACAACATAACTTCACGCCTTTTGTTACCCGAAGGTGTAGGCAGCGGCTATTAAGCCTCATCTCGCCGTTATGTTTACGTACCAAATGTAATAGGTGGCGCACCTATTGCCATACCGGGTACAAAGTTTTCAGTCATCGATATTTATTACACTTAACTTCCGAAAACAAATTTGAAAAGTCATTGGTGTGAGCCAGTATCAGGATTCGACCTCTGGATCAGTAGCCGTGTGCTCTACCACTGGACCACCGAGACCATTTTGCTTATCATACTTAAAAAATATATTTCCACATATAAAATAATGTTATTTCATTGCGGAGGAGAGTATTCGGTAAAATATTCATAATGTCGGTTCATAATTAAATGACATAAATAACTTCCATCTTATTTATTCAACTCTAATATAAAGACATTCTGGTGGAAAAATGTAATTTAATAAACCTATTTTATATAATATATGTGGAACACCTCAATATATTATTGTTACAAAATTCCAAAGAAGTGAACAAAAAATAACAAAGCGCGGGAACGTAAAAAAAAAACAATTTTGACATGCGGCCATATTTCTTTTCATACTTTTTTTTGACCGGCAGGCGTCAATGGCACCTCATTATTATTCCACAAAATAATCAAATAATAGATCGATTTTACGCAGACGATTATCTCGGTTTCGTGGAACGATCGCTAGATTATACGAGAAATGAACCAACTCTTTGTCGAACGCGGAATCAAGACCAGAGATTGAGAACACCTGGCGTGGTCCGTTTATAGGTAAGGGTTGTCCTTTGTGGATTTGAGATATCGATAATTTATTTTTAAAATGTTTAATTTGGTTTATTATTTAGCTGTATTTTATCGTGATGACTGATCGGGCACAAAGTTTTCAGTCATCGATATTTATCACACGTAACTTCCGAAAACAATTTCGAAAAGTCATTGGTGTGAGACAGTATCAGGAATCGAACCCGGACCTCTGGATCAGAAGCCATGTGCTCGACCACTGCGCCACCGACTTTTTCATAGTAATATCACAATATTATATAAATATAGAATATTTTTATCGACTGTCGCTAATATCCTTTTTTCCCTTCACTAGCTAACCTCACTACATCGTAAAAATGTAGTACAAAGGCATTCCTCCAACAAAGCTTAATTCTGAATAGGCCTACATATGCACAAAATAACGTTAGGGATACAACTCAATGATTTACTTCCAATGAAAGGGACTCAAACAATGGTTTTATATGATTCCTTTTGTTTGAATTAATAATATAAATACAGGTATATATGTGTGTGTCTACGTTATGTCTGTACGTATCTAGCTGTCATTAACACTTAATACGTTTAGGGAGAATTAAGTTCATAAATATTAAACAGGTTGATTCTAAAATAATCAATACTGTTCACACAACTATTTGTTGCTGATGTTTTTCAACTATTACAATTATTTAAATCCAATGATTTACTTATATTAAAAGGGGCTTTATAAAAGACAATATATTATGGCGATAATAATGGTGATAATATAGGATTTAAGGTTCGAGGTAAGTCATGTCACAGCCTAACCAAATCGAATAAACATACGTGTACGACAAGAGTAAGAAAGGCCGAAGAATGTACACCACCAGTGTGGTGAACTGGTGTAAAATCGTATTGTGGCGTTTTGTTTTTCTACCCTGCAATGGACTTCTGAAGTTAACCATGAAGTCATTAATGTCATTTCTAAAGAGAAACTTATATATTTACTAGCTGACCCGGCGAACTTTGTTCCGCATCAAAAGTAATGAATGAGTAAAATTTGTATTTTATAAATTCCATGTTCTAAAGGACCAGGATCATCTATCATCATACTACATACACAATCTTTATAAGAAACTTAATTGGATGAAAATTAAGGCTGTAATGTTTAAAATCGCTTCGTAAATAAGCTATTATTTCTCGTAAAAAGTAAACAAATAAAAATGGTCAGTGTGGGTTATCCTTAAGAGATAGACATATGCCTTCGCGGACTTTTATGTAGACGTTCTGAAGATGTTTAATAATGTAGAACATTGTTTTCAACTATCACTTAGGGTTCACCCAGCGTTTGCAATTAAAGTGCTAAATCTCCAAAATTATTATTTTTTCTTTAGAACATCGTGTATGAATTATAGATCAAAACTACCCCGTTGCTACCCTCTAACTATTCAAATTCCGTTGCGTAGTTTTAAAGATATAAGCATATAAGGGGACAGACAGCGGAAAGTGACTTTGTTTTATGTAATAATTAATTATATTTTTACCTAGCTGAGCCGGCGAACGTTGTTTCGCCTCGGAAGCAAGATTATTCCAAAAAATAGTAGCCTAAGTTATTTCTTATTACATCAGCTAACCGCCGATAAAAGTCCCGTCAAAATCGGTCCAGCCACATCAAAGATTACCCGGAAGTAACAGATAGACCTACAAAAATTGTGAAAACTGTCATTTTGGTGTATGTACCGCATATATATTCATATGAATATAGTATTGAAATCTTTAAAAATGTGAATCTTTAAAAGGTTCACCCCTGCAGTCTCCAACACGTCTGCCCAGCGTGGGGATTATGGACAAAAACCTCACATGACAAAAGCGCAAATCCAACAACTCCAGTTCCCGGTGGTCCCACTATTCCCGGCCAAGACAGCGGTCGGTGGTAACGGTCGGACAGGGGGTGCTAGAATCGGATGTTGTGGCGCAAGTTGGGAGAGGCCTACGTCCAGCAGTGGACTGCAACAGGCTAGTGATGAATATAGTAGAAAGCAGTTATATCTATATAACAACAGACAATTACATTTTATTTATATGTATAGATATAAATAATATGATATCATCCTATATAATTAGTATGTACTTATAATATGTTATTTATGTATTATGTCCTATTGTTTTACCAGATTTGTACACAAACACATAGTTAAATAATGATGTATGTGTAGACTGTAAGCTGTTTGTGTGTTCATATGAATAAGGGCTAGTGAAGCCTTTTGTGTATTGAAGTATTGTGCGGTCACCTTTTCAGTGGAAGGGTACGGTTAGTTCCTTCCGTTTCATGGGTCGGGGATGAATTGAATTATTACTAACCACATATGTTACGCTGGATGATAAAAAAAGAGACTGTCCTCTCTCATTGTTATCTCATCCGAATTACTGTGAATTTGGTCTTTTCTTTTTCTATATAATATACTTGATGAAATATCAAAAGGACTGTAATAATACGAGTATTATGGTGGTGTCTATGGTGCGGATTGACGTTTAGTACCTAGCTTTTGAATCAAGATTCATAAGATCGAATCCTGACTCACTCGAATGACTTTTCTGTATTTTTTTGTGATAAATATCGATGGCTGTCATTGTGGCCGATGTGTAGAAATAGTTTCCAATACGACGACCCATTTGCGACGTAAAATTTCGGCCAGTCTAAGCCGTAACAACCGCTACCTACACATTAGAGAAGTAAAGGCGTTAAGTTACATAAAAACGACAGAAGATTTTTTTCCACGCTGTCTTGTAAATGACAGCGTTGAATAAAATCTTCCGTTGTTATCGTAATTAAGTACCTGTTCAGACAAGCAGGTATATGAAGAATCCACTCAATACAATATTAAGAGGGTTTTGTTTTAACAATTTTGCTGCCAACCATTGAAATAATATCGAGGTAATTATTTACTTGTCTGCTCAAATTATAGAGAAGGCGCCTTGCTGGTAATCTCATTTAATTGGGCATTCGGAATTCGGATTCACTCACTTAAATTAACACTGACTTTGAGCAGTATAGGTTTACTAGTAACATAAATTTTGGACGGTTTCCACAGATTTTCTAGATAATTGCAAAAGTATTTATTATAGAACGTGTTCTGAAAATCGTAAGAATCGTGTCTTAAGGCGCTCTGTTCTCTCTGCCTACCCACAAGGGATTTGGTGTGAAGTTATATAATATATAACTTCACACCAAATCCCTTGTGGGTATACATATTATGTATGTATTTATTAAATTGATAAGTATTTATAAGGTTATCTTTCAAGTTGAATAAAACAGCTCACAAAATAATATTAAAATCGCTTTTTATAAGGTAGTTCATCCACATTCTTTCAACATATCCGAACCATCGGAGCGTGCCCTTTCTTACTTTTACACCGACACTCTCTTTCAATCCAACTTCCTTCCTTACAACCTCGTTTTCGACGGGGTTAGCAAGAGCCACTTCGCAGATATTGCGCAGTGCCCTCACTACGACCGCGTTTATCCTACTTTCATGCACACTCTGCCATACCTAACTCTTGCTTCCATAAGTTAGCGTTGGGATCAGAACCGCATTGTAGCTGGCCTTTTCTGCTTACGTTCTTTGCGCTCAGGTATCTGCCGAACGCTCCATTGACGCTATTTCCTAACGCCTTCTTCTTTATTTTATTAGATATTGCAAAAACAAATGTATTATTCCATTAAAATCTTTACCTAAATATTTTTAGAAACTTCAATTGCGCAAACCCGACCAATAAATATCATACAGCGCGTTTAGTACTAAACAATATACTTAGTCGTAGTATCCATACAACAGAGTATTCAAATTTACATTGTAAAATAATATTTTAATGTTCAGAAAACTATTTAGAAAGAAATATGTGTTCAAGAAATTCAGAAATGCTCGATAATTCATTCATTCGTTCAGTTAACATCTATCGCACTTCACTTTTACCCTAAAGCGTTCCAAATTTGAATATATTTTACTCGTTCAGTGAATTTTGTAATCGTAAAATATAACCATAAATAAACATTTTTAGAGTGTAAGTAAACAAATTGAACGAATAATACGCAAATTATGTTCAAAAACGTTCACGTCATTTTTGCGGGTAGTAAAATTGCAAGTATATTTTCTTTATGTTCACGCCTTTTTATATGTTAAAATGTAAGCCTGATTTCTTCGAATTCTGGTAACCTTTTTCTTGGTATTCACTTCGAATTTACATTTTAAGTATAAGTGTTGAATGTAGGTAACGGCAATTATGCCAGTACCTCGTGGAGATTTACCATAATACGACAGATCGAACTTAGTCACCTCTTACGAGGAGTGTCTTTAGGAGTGGTAGAGCCAAGCAGTTTGCTGCATGAATGGGCCGGCTCGACCGGTGAAATACCACCAACTCTCAGAAGATCGACGTAAAGTGGCTCATACCTCGCTTCGTTCAGTGAGAGATGTACCCGGATGCCCACTCCCCTTCCCCATCCCTTCCTATCCTACTCCCTTATAGGTCGGTAACGCAACTGTAACACTATATGTGTTGCAGGTGTCTATGGGCGGCACTGGTCACTTGAACATCAGGTGACACGCCTGCTCGTTTGCCCTCCAATCCCAAAAAAAACGACAAAAAATAATTACGGCCTTCTGGTAATAAAAGATTTTTTTGGCATAATTTTAACTTCTATACGGAATATTTTTAAGAAAACTAAACAATATTATCTTACACTTAATACACATCAAAAATGTAACCACCAACTTTATTAAGAAGAGAAATCATTGAGAATTGTCTAAAAGATAATTTTAATTGTATCCCCTTAAACACACCAATAAATAGCATTTCGGGTTGCCAAGGGATGTAATAAATAAACTCGTAAAGAGACCGAGGATCCGATCTCGTATACAAAACGTTATCTTACGAATCGAATACGTCACTGTTCAAATTTATGTATATTTATATTACGTTACTAGAAATGTCGAATGAATTACTTACGCCATGAATGATTTTCTAAAAAAAAACTCAATTAATTCAAGTTTTAAACGAATGGTTTCTATTGATACTTTAATATTATATTTCTCATTGCCAACATTAACATTTCGATTATTTAAATAAATATCACGTTGATCTACGATAGCTTGGAGATTTGAGCAATATATTTCAATTACCGATCGAGTAACAAATCCAAGTCAAGAATATCAATATATCGAGCATGGGAAATACTTAAAATATATTGTAAAAACTATGTGACATTTAAACCTGTTAATAATGTATTTAGTCCTCATTAATTCCGAAACCCATAACCCATATTGGCTTTTTATAAGACGCTGCTATTACATATTTCACATATAATAGAAACCTTGAATGTCATTCAATATTAAATTTGAAATACGACGACAAAACACTTTTATATCTTGTAATATTTATGTGTCGGGTTTTTAAACGTATGTATATAGATACTTATTTCGGGTTCGTCATAAAATTCATGTAAGTGTGAAAATATTATACGCATTTAACGGAACAAGCAACAAATTCGTAGCACCTGTTTAGTAATTTAATTTTGTAGTCAATTTATTTTCTTACGTGCCGACCCTAAATATATATTTTTTATATATTGGACATGTGGCGCAACGTAACATCAATATGTTCCCTTTATTGATATTCAATCTGTACGCTCCGAGGGTAGGTACTTGGCAATTAAAAAAATTCTTTTTTGTTTTGTTTCGACAGTCCGGCAAATTGGATTTTGTGGTGGGAATCCGTAATTGGTAATTCCTGACTACTTCCACTGTCACAAGCATCCTCACACTTTTAGCACTGGTTTCATATCTTTTTTTAGTACCAGTAGGTGTGAGCAGCAATGTGCTCAGTGTAATAAAAAAATATTTAAAGAACGTACACATTAATCTCAAGAACTGCTCATCTCCCGTCATACGTTCATCATATTAGTTACTGCGATGAAATTTTGATATCTTAACGCTTATTCTTGATGGCTGTAGACTGTGGTTTGTATTTAAATAGTATAAATATAATCTAACTGAAGACCGACTTCGCAAACAAAATTCAGATCGCTGAATCACTAGATTATTCCGACGGAAATTTTATTTAATTTTAGGACCACGTTTTCAGGAAATCGCATAAAATCCAATATGTTACAAGATTCATATTTTAAATGCTGGCGTCACGCCAAAGTGCCGAGGTGAAATGTCATATGGTCAGTACACACGTACCTATATTGAATAAATATGAAAAATATTTTTGTTAAAAGTAAAGCGTATCAGCGGGTCTAGATTTTAATAAAACATAGCCTCAATTATGCGGCAAACTCAGATATTTCAGTCTGTGAAAAATAGGATCTAATAAAAAAAATGCCTACCGGAAAAACAGACGGACAGAAGTATTAATGACTTTTAGTGTTTTAAATTATTTTAAGGTAAAGTTTTGGAAATGTTAATATTCTTAAATAAGAATATATAGATATATATGTATAGATTTATTTTTAAATTTGTTATTGATATTTAGTATATACATACATACATAACTTCACACCAAATCCCTTGCGGGGTTAGGCAGAGGGAACGGAGCGCCATAAGGCACGATGCTACCTCACTCGCTTCGTTGACTTTCATAACTTTTTTCATGCACGTGTGTCGATTTTTGAGGCTCCTAACATCACCTTCCTCCATTCTCCTCCACCTCCACATTGTTTTGACGCGGTCAGCGGAGGTTACTCCGCAGATTTTGCGCAGCGCCCTCATTTCGACCGCGATAGTATAGTTTATACAAATTTTGATAATGCTAACTTTTTAATATCTCATATATGAGAGATATGCATAAATAATTAGTACCTACCCATATCAATCACGTACCATCAAGTGTCTGATAACCACTTCATCTTAAAATGAGGTATAACAAGTTCACATTCCGAATTGTGCCCAACAGCAGTCATTAAAATAATAATCCTCGTTACCTGGTATATTATTTTGACCCGATATTTCAAAGGGAGTTGTTATTTTAACGATATTTTTTTGTGATTGTTACGCTATTATCTGGAGACTGTAATTATTTTGCCACTATCTTGATTCCTTTTGGGCGAAATTTGATATGAGATGCTGTTTTATCTCGCGAATCTTTCGATAAAGATAAAAACTGTATTTTTTTTCCTACTGGCGTATTATGAATTCTTAATTCAAGCCAGCTTGCACGCTGCCTAGCGAATTCGTATTTCCAACGACTAATTTCAGCTAGTCTAGACTACTAATGACCGACTAAATGTAATTAGTCGTTGATAAATGGAATTTAGAATGAATTTGACAGTTTCTACTCGTCACCGACTAGTTGAAATTAGTCGTTGAAAATATGAATTTGCAAGACAGCGCATAAGCTGGCGGGAATTAAGAGTTCATAATACGCTAGCTGTAGGAAATCGATTAATATTAGATTCGCATCCACGTTGACTTTAAAAGTGTAAAGTCACAGTCGAGACTCCAAGATTATAATAGAAGCAAAAATGGTTGAAATTCTTAGTGGTAAAAATCTCACTTTTTTCTTTTTAGCTTCCATCGAATCCCTGCACGCACCTACGGGAGGGGGAGTGGAACTACCTTGTGATGTCACGCCAGCACTGCCCGACGATCGAATGGGCCTGATCATCTGGTACAAGCAAGGCCACGAAACTCCAATATATACGTAAGTTAAAACTTTCTTCAAATACTAGAACTATGCAACGTCTACATATCTTGATTTTATATTTATGACTATCTAGAAGTTAATGGTATATCAAAAATTTTACAAAATATGAGTTTTGTGAGGTAAGGCCGCATTAATTTTAGAGATTCATTTATGTCAATAAGCCCGCCACTTCATTTTCACTCAATGAGACCAAATACTCTCGAGAGCAATGAATCCGGGTCACTTAAAGAATGTTAAAAATCTCGGAAACTAAAAATGATAGGTTAATGCAATAAATTGTATTTAATAGACAATGTAATACTCCTTAAATGAAAGTAAAAAAAATATGAGTCACCATACATTTTATTAACACAAAATTACATAAAGAAAAAATCTGCTGATCTCTCCTTAAAACAAAAATAGGAAACATGAAATTTTTGAACTTTATTACGATTTTCTTGAATTTTAATACTTCGTATTGCCTCCTCGTGCTTCCATTACTGCGTTTACGCGGTTTGGCATGCTGTACACCAAGTTCCTTATACGATTTTGGGGAATATTCTCCCATTCCTCTGTGAGAGCAATTTTGAGTTCACGAAGCGTGATTGGGGGAGGGTTTCGTTGTTTTACGCATCTGCCTAGCTCGTCCCAAGCATGCTCGATCGGGTTGATATCCGGGCTGCGCGCTGGCCACTCCATACGAGTAATGTTCATCTCTTGAAGGTAGTCATTCACAATCCTACCTCTATGAGGTCGGGCATTGTCATGCATAAATATAGCATCCTCACCTAAATTGACCATAAATGGACCAACGTGATCATTGAGGATTTCTTCCACATATCTTACGCTAGTTAAAGAGCCGTTTTCTATGATCACCAGCTCTGTGCGACTTTCAGAAGAAATTCCGGCCCACACAAGTACAGACCCACCACCGTAGGCTACTTTTTCCTCGATGCATGCTTGCTTGAATCTTTCCCCTGGTCTTCGATACACTCTGTGTCTTCCATCGTGCTTGTAGAGCATAAATTTTGATTCGTCGGAGAACATAACTTTTGACCAATCTTCAATACTCCAATTTACGTGGCTCTGGGCATATCTTAGTCTTGAAATACGATGCCCACGCTCCAGTTTAGGGCCGTTTGCAGGTCTAAGGGGTTTTAAGTTAGATTCAGCAAGCCGACGTCTTACTGTCCATGCACTTGGGTTACTTCCTCCGAGGCGTCGAAACTGATTGGTGAGTTCAATTCCTGTGAGAAAGCGATTTCGAAGCATGGTGTTCACCAAGTATCGGTCTTCTCGTGCTGTGGTATACCTGGTTCTGCCCGTTCCTGGTCTGCGTAGGTTAGAACCAGTTTCTTCGTAACGTCGGAGAACTCTTTGTACTGTTGACAGCGACACACCAACAGTCCTGGCTGTATCGCGCTGACTCCGGCCGGTTTCCAGCATTGTAAGTATTCTGGTGCATTCTTCAGGCGTAAGCGACATAATTTCAGCTTGAATAATGAATATAGAGCACTATCAACATGGTTTATGTACCCACATAAATGACAGATTACAAACAAAAGCAAAACCAAATGCTGTAATTTCGTAGTTCCATCTTCGAAAGTGGCCCTTTTTCAAATTTGATGTTTTTATGATATAACTTTACAATAACTAAGAAGTTTTAATACCTTCATTTAAGGAGTATTACATTGTCTATTAAATACAATTTATTGCATTAACCTAGTATTTTTAGTTTCCGAGATTTTTAGGATTCTTTAAGTGACCCGGATTCATTGCTCTCGAGTGTATATAATAATACATTACGTAGGTTCGTAATAATCCGAGGGGCGGGCATCCGAACACCCCTCTCACTGAATGAAATGCAGCATAAGCCACTTTACATTCATATTCCGACCTGTTGTAGCGTTCTACCGGTCGCGACGGTCTATTCATGCTGCGTGGCTCGACTACTGTTAAAGATTTGTATATTAACAGTTTTTTATGCAACCAGTAAATGCTGTATATAACTTTTTTACTCCTAGAACCAAATAAAATAAATTGTTTTTTTGAAATCAATAGAAATCCCTATATTCCTCCTGTTATCCCTATACGAAAACAATTAAATATCATCGTCCGTTTTATTTTTACAAAATCGTGTCATTCACTTGACTTTACCTTGTAATTGTTTTTGTTTATATTTACGACACTTCAAGTACTTTCTAGCTTCCTTATTCATGAGCCTAATTCTTTTCCGTCACTTTTTAATAGGATGGGAGGGTAAACGAGCAAGTGGGTCACCTGATAGTAAGCAACTACTAAATCTCTCTTTGAACGAAACGCGGCATGAGCCACTTAACGCCGATATTCCGAGAGTATTTCACAGGTCAAGCCATAGAGTTTGCTTTTAAATAATTATGTTATCAATACTAGGTGCTTATAAATTGATGGCTTCAATTTTATTAAAAGTCAAATATCTGAAAAAACATCGTATAACAAAAAATAAGCCCTATAAAAATCAAGTAGCGCCACGTCACAATCTTAGTCGAACACAAATTCATCTAATCCGTCAATTTAGATCTCATGTCGATGTTGTCAACCGTTTCCTGCGGCTCGTACAAAGGCGCTCTAAGCTCTGTCGTGATCAAGTGATTTGGGTGGGAATGACCCACGTTGTCATTTTAGGGTTAACGCTCTTTAGATAATATGTGGCTCTAGTATGGGAACAATTAATTAGAGAATCGATTTCTATACAGTTCTAATTCTAATAACCTGTTTTGGGAATGCTCTTTATCCGACTGCACTGAAAAGATTACGCTATGCTTTGTGATTGTGTATATGTTTGTTGTTATATATATGTTAACTTGCGTACTATGTAGCCTAGAGGCTGGATTTACCCTAAGTTGAGAGGCGTTTATTGATTTGTTTTAACCGTGCGTCGTAAGCGATATAGGATACATAAACACATAACTTCACGCCTTTGTTACCCGAAGGTGTACACGCAGCGGCTGTTAAGTGTTAAGCCTCGTCTCGCCGTTATGTTTACGTCCCAAATGGAATAGGTGGCGAACCTATTGCCATATCTGGCACAAAGTTTTCAGTCATCGATATTCATTAGATTAGATTAGATTAGCCTCGTGGTCTGGGTGTTTTTCTATGCATTATAAGTATGTATTTACAAAAGGAAAGTATATATGTTTTAATATCCGTTATCTAGTATACATAACACAAGCATTTAGTTGCTTAGCTTGGAACCAGAGGGCGCTGTGTATATTGTGTCTAAGATATTATTATTATTAGTGTGAGCCAGTGTCATAATTCGAACCCGCGACTTCCGGATTCAGAAATGGGGTGCACGACCACGGGACCACCGAGACAACGAATAGGATACATAGAATTCCGAAATTTCAATAGTACATTTTTTTAATAGGTTTATTCACTTAATAATATAATCATTATTAATTTAATATACTTAAATAAGTTGTTTTAAAGAACTACTCTTAAAATTAAAATCACTTTTGACCCCGTTTTCTTTAAGATTGATAATGATAATTTACTCAATCCCTATACCCAATAATAGAAAATTTTATTAATCTTTTATGTATTTAAATAAATCGATTACGTTTGTTTCCATGCCTTATCTATAAACCTATAATCAAATTAACTATAATCTATGTAAGAAACATACATTTTATTTAATTATGATTAATATATATAGTTAGTTATATTCATATCTGAGAATATTTCCACCAATTTAATTTGTAATATATTGAAATATAAACTAATGATGACATTTCATTTCAATACAAAAAAAAACTACTTAAAGTCAAGCATTTAATAGCTCGTAAAGTAAGCAAGTTTACTACGCTTAATATAAATAAACTCCAAATAGTTAATTTACAAAATGAAGTGTTAAATCTTTTATAATCAACAGTATCTTATGAACTTTAAATATATACGTTTATTTATTTTTTTTCAAATAATTTCAAGATATAATATAAGCAGGTAGAATATATTTAAGCATTTTAATAATCCGACCTTAGTTAAATTAGAATATTAATTTTAAACAACAATAGCTTACATTACGTTTCGATGATAAACTAAAACATATCATAATGTATATTAATAATTTCAGTGGTTTACGAGTACAACATATACGAGTTTCAAGTTGAATGTTAAAACTGCTTTTTATTGCTTCTTTTGTTCGTAAAATGAGTTAGTTCCAAAAATATTTGTTGTTACATTAACTAAGCGCTTTACTGGACCTGTATTATACAATTCCGAGCTAGAGTAAATCCTTTCATATATTATTTGTAGTATAAACTGTAGTATATTGGGTCCATTCAATAATTATTTGTATTTGTATCTCTTGTTTAATATATTGTAGTAGGATCACTGCCGATTTCACCAATCATTGCATTCTTCAATTCAGTAATAAATCTACCTATTCCTAATAAAACAAATAATAAACATTTCCTAACCATATTGCAGGAATAGTGAATATATTTAGTAACGCATTATGTCCAATTTACCCGTTTTATTTATCCATAAAATTTTAATATCCATACCGTAACGTAATCTAAGTATGTGCATCTAAATTAAACATTTACATAATTGTTCACGGTGATCTTCTTATTTTATAGTTACACATCATCGCTGCGTTGGCATGTTTTGTGGAAGCAGTAACGATAACAGTATGCTTAATTAACTGCTATTTAGCTGTTATAAAGCAGTTATTTTAAACGTAATTTCAGTAGCGTCATTACGTTACTTTTCAGTTAGCGGTTTAGTTACCAGGTCATTAAAACCCTTAAAAAAAAGTTAGCGGTTCTTAATTCGTCTGTCAGGAGGAGGTTCTTAATTCGTCTGTATGTATAATATATTTCTTATTGTATGTTCACTGATATTTTCGTCAATTATGGAGTGTTACCTCCGAGATGGTCCCATATTCACCAGGTCAGGATCTGATGATGGGAACCAGGAGAAATCGAAGGCATCCACCAAAAAATGTATGCGATTATGGTGTTCTTGTTACGTAATAGTGATGTCTTAGGGATATACTTTATGGTATCAACATTTGATACTGCTGTGCTGATGAAAAAGCCACAAAACTCCTCAACGGTTAGGAGTTTGAAGACAGCACTGCAATTGGTCGATAGAAACTACTTGGTAGTATGTAGGGCTAGTGTGTTGCTTGTGAAGTATGCTTGAATATACACCTGATGCTGCTATGCTGATGAAGAAGCCACAGAACTCCTTAACGGTTAGGAGTTGGGAGACAGTACTGCAGTTAGTTGATAGTACTGTAATAGTTTCCCGGCTACGATTGGCCTTCATTCGGGTTGCAGTGTTATTAGGTCTACCCATGATAATTACAAAAATATAAAGACTTAGCAAGTATTATCATACCGTTTTATCTAAGTACCTATTTATGACAATTATAGTTCCCTAAAAATATCAACCATTTAACAAACGGACTTGTAATTATTGTTTATATATATAATTAACTGAAAGCCATGTAAATGAACTAACTTTTATTGAAGTTCACAACTCATTAATATCACTAAAACTCGTAAAAAAAAATTACTTAAAAAGAGAAGTTAAACCGACTTCGTCGTACTTTAAACGTACACGTAATACTTTAATAAAGTCATCTTTAACTATTATAATATTTACAAATGTCACTCACTATTGAAGTTTGTGCAACACAATGGAGTACGTTACCTAGGCTTGCACCGACTTCAATAATGACTGACATTTGTAAATATTATAATAGTCAAAGATGACTTTGTTAAACTATTACGTTTTGTATATTGTATTAAGTATACAAATTAGTAAATTACGTTATTAATCGCTTTTTAGTTATAGAGATAATGTTTTCATACACTCGAAAATTTTGTGGTTTACGTTTAAAGTACGACGAAGTCGGTTTAACTTTTTTTTTTTAAAGTATTAGTAGTATTTTTTAAACTTTAGTATTTAACTAAAGCTTTTTTATTACCTTATCTATAAATGCTGGTGGCAGACGAGTTAATAGCTTACTTTACGGTAACTGGTAATAGACTAATATTACTGAAACTAATAATAAATAATAGTTTAAAAAAACTAAAAAACACGCTTTTTATAGAAAACCGAACTAAAAAATAGAAAATAAATTTTAATGAATTTAAATTAAGAAAATAGTGTTAAAAATTTCAATGAATATAAATTAATAATAGTGTGAATAAAAAAAAATTATTTTATTTTAAAAAAAGCGTGGGGTGCATGGTGTCAATAGTTATATATATTTTATTGACAGATATGAGTAAAGTGATTATCATTTCGATAATATCTTAAAAAGCACCCCACGCTTTTTTTTAAATAAAATATATATTTTTTTATTCACACTATTATTAATTTATATTCATTGAAATTTTTAACACTATTTTCTTAATTTAAATTCATTAAAATTTATTTTCTATTTTTTAGTTCGGTTTTCTAAAAAAAGCGTGTTTTTTAGTTTTTTTAAACTATTATTTATTTTATATTTTTTAGTTCGGTTTTCTATAACAAGCGCGTTTCTTAGTTTTTTAAACTATTGCTTAACTATTTTAAAGCGTGCTAACAACGGATATCAAAACCGAATTTGAGGAATAGCGCCATCTGTGACTTATACAAGGAACTCGTTTCAAGTTGATAACGTAAACTTTCCGCTGATTGCCACTAGATGGTGCGAGAAGTGAACTATGAACACTAAAAAATTAACAAAAATCATATTTTGCAAATTGAAAAATGGAATAATTTTATCAAATTAGTGTATTGTCATCGGTCCTCAATAAATCTACAAAGTTTGAACGAAATCTGGCCGTTTAAAGTGGGTCAAAATGCCCAAAGAAGTCGGTTACCAACAAACATACAAACATACAGGTGAAGCTAATAAAAAGCTAATAATAAACGTGCTTTTTGTTAGAAATTGCAAGCAATAATCTTTGAGAGAGGGGTATAATAGAGCAGAAATAGATAATATGAAACGATGATTTATGATGATTTATGAAACATAATATTATTTGTAATGATAACATTTCTGATTAGTAAATGACAGTTCACAGACAGTTTTCGGAAATAAATTGATTCATTCATTCAATATTTGTGAGAAATATCGTATATCAAATTTTGCCCGATGCAAAGTTTCCTACACATTTGCCGCTGCGTACAAACTGCCTGTATTCCGATAATGATGGCAAGAACAAACCACAAATTGAAACACATCACATCATTTTTCACATCACATAGATATTCATATACATATACATTACCTCACGCCAAAACCATTGCGGGGTAGGCAAAGAGAACAGATCGCGCAGATAAGGCACGAATTTAACACGCCTCGCTCACTTCTTTGACACTTATCAGTAATATCATGTTTTGTATGATTGTTAACAGGTTGGATACTCGTGAAGGTGTGACATCACACTGGTCTGACGCGACCCTCGGAGTGAGAGCGAACTTCAGAAGTGACACCAGGCCTGCAGTACTAGTGCTTACAAAATTAAGGTAGACTTTATAAAACTTTTGTTGCACCTTTGATACCTTTTTTATGGGATAGGAGGGCAAACGAGCATGCGTGTCACCTGATGGTAAGTGACGTTGCCCCTGGACATCTGCAGCACATATAGTGTTACTGTTGCGTTGCCGACCTTTAAGGGAGTAGCATGAGAAAGGATGGGGATGGGAAGTGGGCCTCAGGGTACCTCTCTCACCGAACGAAACGCAGCATTAGCCACTTTACGTCGATCTTTTAAGAGGTCGTGGTATTTCACCGGTAGAGCCGGCCCTTTCATGCAGCGAACTGCTTGGCTCTACCACTGTTTGCTCACCTTTTGCTTACCATTAGGTGACGCGCTCCCTATGCCATAAAAAAGATACAAAAGCCTCTATGAATATTATTCAACAATGAACGTTGTATTCATAGCTTAATCATCTTTCCAAGGGATATTAATTAAGGCCGGTGCACAACAGCCCGACAACATGGCCGACTCCCAACTAATGACATGTCTGAACCCGTATAATGTAATGTTTCCCTTTAGGGGGCGTATACACTATTACTAATGAATTTATTTGCTATAGATAGTTATGCTGTTTATAGATATACTCGTATGTACGTATGCATATTTATTTATTTGTTTGAACATTAGACTTTAAACCTATTAATATCTTTATTTTTCTAACTTCAACGTCTGCAATGGTTGCATCTCGAGTCGCCAATTCTTTTCGTCCCAAATGAAATAAGCGATTTAAGTTACAGCAATACTTTAATTGGGCTCCATTAATAGATATTTGTAAAGTTAATAACTAATTCTTCACACTAAGTCCTTAATGGGGTAGGAAAAATGAATGATTCTTACATACCTCACTCGCTATTTTGACTATTGTAATTCTTGCCGTATTCTCCTGTTTGAGGTTTCTGTCTATTAATGTCCTTTCAAAGGTTGCCTTGAAGAAATTGCTTTTAGCGATAAGGCTTCCATTTGTACTCTTAGTTATTCTATCTATTATCCGTGTCTCAAATATGACTCGTTCATTCGTACCATAAGAAATGTTATTTGCAAAAACGCAATCCGGAACAGACGAATTAAAAATACAAAAAATATCGTCAAAATAAACGTGCCTGTCGAGAGTTTGAAAAAAATGAAATACCGATTATATAACGACACTCATAAACGTTAATTGTTCGGTAACACGTGTGAATGGAAAATTATCGTTATAAATTTTCATTGAAAATAGATGACCGAATCGATCACACGAACAATATATGGAATGCAGATATCAGAGGTTTTTCAAAATAAGTTTGGTTTTAAAATATCATTCGTTTTCCTTTTAACAAAAAAATTACATTAGTTAATATATATAGCTTTAATATAACTATCATCTTAGTTAATTCGTAATAGTTTACTTTTTATGTGCCTCGTGGCGTATTGGTAAAGCTACCGGTTGCAGCAATGAGGTCGGGGATTCGATTCCCACCCGAGCACAAATATTTGTGACAAAAATGAATATTTATGTGGCGTCTGAGTATTTTTCTTTGTATTTTAAGTAAATATTTACAAAAGAAAATAATTTATGTATTAATATCCGTTATCTTGTATCCATAACACAAGCATTTAGTTGCTTAGCTTGAAACTAGAGGGCGCTGTGTGTATTGTGTCCAAAAAAAAACGAAAAATAGAAAGTGAAAGGAACAACACTTAAGGATAGGACAAACACGAAACCCCCGAACCACGCCTTGAGCTACATGACGACCATTTTTCGACAAGTTGTGGTATGTCACTGGTGGAGACAGCCTATACATGCAGAGATCTGCTACTGTAGTTAGTTTTTTGAGTAAATTTTGTCTTAATTACTCGGATAGCTTAAACTAATAAAAGCTTCTATAGATTAAGCATGAAAATACACTACTTAAAAAAAAAATTCGAGCTGTTGACGATTTTTTTCAATGCGTCATTGATGAATGTCAATTAAAAATAAAAATACATACATACCCGGGCAATATCCATCCGGGCAATGCAATAACGTGCAAATATATCTCATCCAATACGTACCGATTAGTAATCACAATAAATTTTACGAATACCGTTTAGAAAATTTATTGGATCGGCTACCGAGGTATCAAATATTGATTGACATTGTGTTGACAGAATTGTAATACCGATTCCATCAGTTTCTCATCTCCACATATGTATGTTGTGTATATCGACTAATGGTATTTTTACAGTAGTTTGCAGCTTTCTATTAATCAAATACAATCCCTTTTTTCTTGACATACAACAAAAAAATTTGGTGCACCAAACGAAAAAGATATTTAGATTCAAAAGATTTCTGAACGACGTTATACATAAATGACATTTTTAAATGAACGATAGATGAAGATAGATGGATCTTTTGTTCTTGTTAAAATTATAATTACTTATAGGAAAAAAGGCATTTATCAATTTTTATACACATTCTGTAGATATCATCAGCGGTAGCCGACGATTTCTAATTATTAAGGGGGAATGTTTATGGACTTTACTATATTTAACGTATAAAAAAAACCTATTAAATTACTATTTAATTGTTTGTACAGGCCCGAAGACAGTGGACAGTACAGGTGTAGAGTGGACTTCATAAAATCCCCCACCAAGAACACTCGTCTCAATCTCACCGTGCTCAGTAAGTTATTGAAAATATTCAAAAGTTTTACCTTTAACTAGATTTATAGTTATAATAGTTAATGCAAAAGTAGATGGATGTAGGAGTCGAGGTCGGCCAAGACACACATTCCATGACCAAATAGAACGTGTTCTGGAGGAAGGTGATGTTAGGAGCCTCAAAAACCGACGCGCGTGCATGAAAAGAGTTATGAAAGTCAACGAAGCGAGTGAGGCGTGTAAGAATCGTGCCTTATGGCGCTCTGTTCTCTCTGCCTACCCCGCGATTTGGCGTGAAGTTATGTGTATGTGTAATAGTTAAGGTTTTTTTGTAATAAAACCCCGATTGTTAGACAAATTAACTACTAAGTCAGAGTTTACACATTTATGAAACGCCTTGCTTGAATTGAACATAATTATTATTATATCAAAATATGATACCAATATCTGAGGTTTTTAAATAAAGGTAGCGTATTAAAGTCTTCGGTGGTCCAGTGGTCGAGAATCCCACTTCTGAAACAAGAAGTCGCGGGTTCGAATCCTAGCTCACACCAATGATTTTTTGAAATTAATTTCGAAAGTTATGTGTGTTAAATTTCGATGACTGAAAATTTGGTGCCCGGTATGGAATAGGTTCGCCTTCTATTCCTTTTGGGACGTAAAATTAACGGCGAGTCGAGGCTTAACAGCCACTGCCTACCTTCTGGTAGAAAAAGGAGTGAAGTTATATTGTGTAGCGTATTAATTTTCCATTTAAATATATATATTCATACGATAAACGGATGTTTTCTCAAAGTTGGACCCTTTTAAGGATATTTGTTTTGTTCCTACTCAGTATATCACTGTATTTATATTTCTCTAGTACCACCTGAACGTCTGATTATCCTGAACCACGAAGGCAACGAGATACATGGAGGTGTTCTTGGTCCCTACGACGAGGGAACTGAGGTCAACCTCACCTGCATCGCTGTTGGAGGTATGTGAAAAGCTAGTCATTTTTGTAATACAAGTTCAAAAAACATTAAATTAATTTATTTGATTGATAAAATTTAATATTAAATTTTCATAGTCCATTTTTAGTTGAGAACTGCGAAATATCTTGAACTTCTAAGATCCTTATCAGGTAGAGTTTAGGTATAAACTAAAACTACCGTACATTTAAGCCATTAAGCAGTTAAGCTGTTAATTTATGCTATTTCTCTGTTTTGTATCTAACGTTAAATGGTGTGTTTATAGCCTTTTAATGTTACTTAAGTAACGATCTGATTAATTACCCCCCACAAAAATCTCTTTTATCATGTTGAGTTTACGTTATACACGCGTGTTAACTGCTACTGAAGCCAACCTGGATCAAACGTCACGTACTGTGATTTAACGAAAAATGTCTGATTCACGCACACTGGGACATGGGGGTGGTACAAAATGGGAGTGAAAGCGATTTTTTGTCTATTCCATTTGTCAGCAGAGTTGATAGCGTGATCCAATATCGCTCATGGAAGTACAGCGCAGCATGTATCTACTGCTGCAATTTTGATAAACTGATTCGACTATTTTATCTAAATACTTGCCTTAGTTGATGAAATTAAAATTATTTTTTTTAGCAACTAACGCCACCCATGTATACCTGCAATACAGATAGTGTTAAAAAAGTTGCGTTGTCGGCCTTTAAAATAGGATAGGCAAGAGGTCAGAAGTGAGATGGGAAGGTAGAGGGGAAGAGGTTGGGCCTCCGGATAACTCTCTCACCGAGTGAAATGCGCCACGAGCCATTTTACGTCGATATTCTGAGAGGACTGGCTATATCATTACATTTAATTTGTTATTTTAAATTTTCTCTGCCTACCCCGCAAGGGATTTGGCTTGAAGTTACGTATGTATTTTAAATTTCTAAATCAGATGGTTTCAATCGAGAATGATTTTGCTCCATATTTGTTATCTCTGGAGTCGTTCTTTAGTTTCGAGATACATTAATTAATCTGCGTTGAGAGCTAAACTCGATTGATATAATCGATAAGTTCAATATAATTTGCAGTTCTGAACTAATGGACTAACAAAATTTCATATTATAATTTGTCATTTAAAATTAACATTGAATTAATTTAAAAATTGTATTGTTTGTATTTTTAAGTATTGTAATTTAAAGCTGAGATGAGATATTAATAATTTCAAATATGGCTATTATAATCGGACAAAATTAAACTAACAATATTAATAAATGATAATTTATATAAATCGCTACAGTGTATATCATGTACCACTCTTTACTTTGCTTGACAAGGGTAAAAGGGAAAACCCATTGTTTTAAAAGTTTTTTTTTTAATTCAACCTTCCACCCCATTCATCGTTTATTACACACCACAAGGAAATAATTATTACGTTTTGTTCATTTTCGTAAGTCATTTATAATTTTCTTTATTAGGTGTTTGTTTAAAAGAACGTGTTATTTTTTTTTGAGATTATGTTTATGTTCTTGTGATTTCAAGGAAATAAATTATAGTTCATTATTCAATTTATAACAAATAATACAAAATATCGCATTATATCGTAAGAATTGTTTTCTATTTCTTCCTTCCTTATGAGGTGTTATTTTTTTAAAATTTAAAATTTACAAATTCTTCCTGCTTTCATTTTCTCATATCTTCACGTAGCGCCGTTATGTTTACCTCCCAAATAAAATAGGTGGCAAACCTATTGCCATACACCGGGCACAATTTTATCAGTCATCGATATTTATCACACATAACTTCCGAAAACAATTCGCCAGGATTCAAACCCGCATCTTCTTGATTAAGAAGTGGGGTGCTTGACTCAGTGGCCCCACTTCTTAATCAAAAATAAAATAAAAATATTTAAAATGTCTCGGTGGGCCAGTGCATTTTAAATATTTTATTATGAATTGAATATTTCTTTAAGAACAATATTGTACCGTCATGTCGTCTCTTAAATAAATAATTGGCTCACTTTGATATTTATTAACTAAGATGGTTTTATAATGTCTTTTTTCCTACAGGACGTCCAACAGCTAGAGTGTCTTGGTGGAAGTCTCACGCACTTCTTGCCAACTCCGAGGCAAGAGCTACCATGTCATTCAGACTGCAGAGATCAGATTTTGGCACAGAAGTCACCTGTCAAGTAAGATTTTTTTATATATCGTTTGAAATTTTTGCATCTTATAATAAAACTGAAACGTAACTGAATAAAGTATTTAATTCGAAAGTCACATACTTTACGTATCGTTTTTCTCTTCTTATTAGTTCTTACAATAAGAAGAGAAAAACCTATCTGATGTGAGTCCTCCATAAAATTTGAAAACTTCTGAATCGATAAATTATTCTATATCTATAGGAATGAAATAATACCACATTCATCGATGTTGAAAGTGTCCTAAAATTTATCCCGGAATGTTTCGTTTGTCGACAGGCCGTGACGGACCCCCTGATACCACCAGTTTCAGAAAATGTCTCCATAGACGTCAACTGTAAGTAATATACTCGTAAGGATACAATTACATACACATACATAACCTCACGCTAAATCCCTTGCGGGGTAGGCAGAGAGAACGGAGCGCCATAAGGCACGAATCTTACACACCTCACTCGCTTCGTTGACATTCATCAAGATATTAATATACTATCCGTTACAATTATAACGGAATATATAAAAAAAAAAATCTGAACTGAAGGAGGATATCGATGAGTCGTCTACAAAAAGTCTGGAAGTCTGCTTCTGACTAAATAGTCCCATGCTCACATCCATGACTTTGGAATAACGGGCAAAGAACGATGACAAAACCAAACTTCTGGTGTGTGAAGTGAGGTGAGTAACCTCGAAATCATCGTAATAACACTCAATTTAAATGGACCACTCAAAAATATAACTTATCATAATACTCAATTAAGAAATACTCCAAATGGTCCTGTCACCCCCCATTTAATCCCGCGCCCGTCATATTAGCTCAATCGTGCCGTATCTCCCACATAACAACTTCATCTCTGGTACTCTACTGATTGACACATCATTACCGATACACATTATATGTAGCCCACGTGACTTGCACGTCAGTATATCAGGGAACCTCTCCCTCTCATTCTTATTCAGGTAAGAGAAACCATGTTGTCTCATTTCATAAGGATTATTATCGTTGATATATCCGAATGCTGTGTTATTGTATTTCTATGGAATGTTAAGTACAAAAGTGGTTTTATTTATATTAAACGATTAATAATTTTATCTAACCTTATGAAAATATAGCACAATCATAGTACTAACTTAAAATTCCACTCATTCACCTCAGGAAGTATAACTACCACTTAAAATGCTCAATGTTATTTTAGTCCTTTTATTATATATTATACTAACTGACCCAGCGAACTTTGTTTCGTCTCAGAAAAGAAATGAAAATGGTCTTTTGGAACATGCCTAACAGATAGACATATGCCATTGCGGACTTTATTGTAAACCTATTGAAGGTGTATAATAATGTTTTAGCCAGCGTTTGTTATTAAAATGCTAAATCTCGAAAATTGTTACTTTTTATTCACCTATAAAAAGACCTCATCAAAACCTATTGCGTAGTTTCATATATCTAAGAAAATAAGAGACCAGAAGCGGACAGCGACTTTGTTTTATACTATGTATAATGACTAAGGCGAAAAAAAGTTGGGTGGCTCAACTAGTCTTACATATAACAGGATATAGAAATTATAATGCTTTTGCAATCGAGTGTACTATAAATGAGCCGGGAATACAAAACGATGGATGCGGCACCTGCAGGAACTTTTAGGGTTCTATTTATGCTGACGCTGATTGAAGACCTAGGGTATAATATACGTTATTTTTATGACCTACATACCTTATACCATACCTTAGATGTACATATATAATTAGTATTTTGTTTCGTTTTCTATATCTTTAAGTGGTATATTTGGGATATTAGGATATTACTCTCTGACGCTAACTAAAATCTAATCGTATCATCGGTTCACACCGGTTTTTTTGCTTTGATAGAGGGGATGGGAACAAACAACAAATTACGTAAAACGTAAGTATTGTGAATTCTTATATTGAGTGATATAGTACAGATATAAAATATCGTTATACTCCCGTAACAGTAATATCTATTGTTACGGAGTATAACGATATTTACTACTTTTAACTTGGAGCTTTGCCTGAAACAATTTGTCTGATCGGATCAGTAGTTCTCGAGGTCAATGCGTTCAAACAAAGTAATTTTATATTGCGATACTAAGTTCGTCCGGTTAATAATTATATTATAATTTTGAATAATTGTTAAAAATATATAAGAATAAAATAAATAAATTAACAGCAACATGTTATTAATTTAAAAGCTACATTGTTTAATAAAGAAATATATGTAATATTACAAAATATAAGGAATTCATTTTGTTTTCGTGAGTCTGGATATTACTTGAAATGCTTTCAACCGAAGGCCTCAATAAAAACTATACCCTCACTAAAAATATTATTAATTAGATTTTAATTCATTATAAAATTACAATGCTATAATAATAAAATAATATGGTTAGATATTAAAGGTAGATTAATGTAGAGTTGGAATATGTTGCAAAACTGAAGTGTCAGGAATCCGCTGATCACGTGTATGTATCTAATGCTCTTCATCAGCAGTTTCATGTCCTAAATGGAACGTCAATAGTTGTGTAATTGTTGATCGGCTAACTGGACTCCTGCTGATATTGTGTTTTGAAATCACTACACACTTTATTCTATGTTTTTATTTGATTACATAAGAAATGTTTACTTAATATATATAACTAACTGAAAAAAAAGTATTAATTTCCTCTACAATAATGATACATATAGACAATTTTAATTATCTGAAGTTGTGTATAATTACGAATTCACAACGATTTATAAAACTACTAGTAATTGCCTTCATATTCAAGGATAAAAGACCGGTTACCTCTTATAGTCTATGATAACTATGTAAATCATTTACGATACATTTCTCAAAAAATAATAATAGCAGTTTCAGTTTCAAATGTTCGAAAACAACTAACAAATAACTCAAAGAATAAACCATACAATTTAGGTAGTCTCGGTGGTCCTGTGGTCGAGCACACGGTTAATGATCCAGAGGTCGAATCCTGACACTGGCTCACACCGATGACTTTTCGAAATTGTTTTCGGAAGTTAAGTGTAACAAATATCGATGACTGAATGGTATGGTATGGTTATAGGTTTGCCACCTATTCCATTTGGGACGTAAACATAACGGCGAGACGAGGCTTATCAGCTGCTGCCTGCACCTGGTAACAATGGCGTGAAGTTATGTTATGTTATAAACTATACAATCCACGTTATTTTTAGAAATATTTTTAACCTGACGTTAAAACAACTTTTAGGATTATATCGCGTTTATTTATTACTAATTCTATTTATTTCCCGACGTTTCGAATCTTTACAGAGATCATTTTCACGAGTGATGAACAAAAAAATGGTATTTGTTCAAAAGCTATTTTCATTGATACAGAGAGTACCTACCCACTTTTTGGAAATAAAAGTCAAAAATTTGATGTTAAAAATTTCTGATGAGTTCGAAACGTCGGGAAATAAATAGAATTAGTAATAAATAAACGCGATATAATCCTAAAAGTTGTTTTAACGTCAGGTTAAAAATATTTCTAAAAATAACGTGGATTGTATAGTTTATAACATAACATAACTTCACGCCATTGTTACCAGGTGCAGGCAGCAGCTGATAAGCCTCGTCTCGCCGTTATGTTTACGTCCCAAATGGAATAGGTGGCAAACCTATAACCATACCATACCATTCAGTCATCGATATTTGTTACACTTAACTTCCGAAAACAATTTCGAAAAGTCATCGGTGTGAGCCAGTGTCAGGATTCGACCTCTGGATCATTAACCGTGTGCTCGACCACAGGACCACCGAGACTACCTAAATTGTATGGTTTATTCTTTGAGTTATTTGTTAGTTGTTTTCGAACATTTGAAACTGAAACTGCTATTATTATTTTTTGAGAAATGTATCGTAAATGATTTACATAGTTATCATAGACTATAAGAGGTAACCGGTCTTTTATCCTTGAATATGAAGGCAATTACTAGTAGTTTTATAAATCGTTGTGAATTCGTAATTATACACAACTTCAGATAATTAAAATTGTCTATATGTATCATTATTGTAGAGCTCCGCGGATCCCCGCGAACTCGAGGAGTTTTGGGAAACTGTTAGGGATATTCTGGGGTGCATGGATCAGATTTTTTCTCTCCGCAACATCGTGGAGAAACAACTGGCTGTTAACCGGAAGGTTTTCTGCGGTTTTGTGGATCTGGAAAAAGCGTTTGACAGAGTGTTACGAAAGGATCTGTGGGGCATACTCCCGGGCTACGGGGTTAGCGGGGCACTGCTGCGTGCTGTGCAGTCCACTTATGACGGCTGCACAGCGTGTGTGCGTGTTGACGGCGGCTTTTCCCCCTGTTTTGACGTCAATATCGGCGTCACACATGGTTGCGTGCTGTCCGCTCGACTGTTCATCCTGTACCTGGACAGTTGTCTCCAGAGAGTGAGATCGATGGATGTAGGGATGCGAATGGGTGACCTAGTTGTGAGCTGCCTGCTTTACGCAGATGACGCCGTGCTTCTAGCCGAATCGCCGTCGGACCTGCAAACACTAGTCACTATTATGAAAGATGATTGCATGATTAAAGGCCTGCAGTTGAATGCAAAGAAAACGAAAGTTATGGTGTTTGAAAGGGAGGAATCCAGAACTGATGCAAGGATAATGGTTGATGATGTAGTGCTGGAACAGGTGAATGAAATTGTATATCTTGGATGCGCTTTTAGCTGAGATGGAAGGTACACCGCGGATGTAGAAAGTCGAGTGGCGATAGGAAATAGCGTAAATGGAGCGTTGGGCAGATTCCTGGGCGCAAAAAACATTAGCAGAAAAGCCCAGCTAGCAATCCACAACGCATTCCTGATCCCAACGCTAACTTATAGAAGCGAGAGCTGGGTATGGCAGAGTGTACATGAAAGTAGAATAAACGCGGTAGAAATGAGGGCACTACGCAAAATCTGCGGAGTGACTCGCTGACCGCGTAGAAAACAAGGTTGTACGGAAGGAAGTTGGTTTGAAAGAGAGTGTCGGTGTAAAAGTAAGAAAGGGCATGCTCCGATGGTTCGGACATGTAGAAAGAATGGTTGATGCAAGACTGACTAAGCAGATATACAATGCAAAAGCGGATGGATGTAGGAGTCGAGGACGGCCAAGACACACATTCCATGACCAAATAGAACGTGTTCTGGAGGAAGGTGATGTTAAGAGCCTCAAAAACCGACGCGCGTGCATGAAGAGAGTTATGAATGTCAACGAAGCGAGTGAGGCGTGTAAGAATCGTGCCCTATGGCGCTCTGTTCTCTCTGCCTACCCCGCAAGGGATTTAGCGTGAAGTTATGTATGTATGTGTATATATTCCCTATTGGTACACGTTCGCTTACACACATATTGTATACATAATTAAATGTTGTTAATTAACTTACTCGGCATATACATACAATAGTGATATTGACGTTTTTTCACAAATATATACAACTAAACAAATAATAGTTGAGGCGACGCGCCAATAACAATAGTGATTAGAATACAATAGATATAACACTTAAAATGTAACATAGACATAATATAACATCACGCGAATCTATTGCCATACATCGAGTACAATGCTGTCAGTCATCGATATTGATCACATTATCTTACGAAACGAATGCCGAGATATCGTTGGAGTGACCCAGCAAGTCATCCCACAACTTCAGAATCAGAAACGCTCGACTACTGGATCACCGAAACAGATTAAAGTTGTTAATTGAATATTTATTTATTTTTCTTCTATCTTCACGCCGTCCTTTACCTTTAACTGGTCGGGTAAGCAGTAATACCTTATATCGGCAAAATAAATATTTGACATTATGAGGCAACAATTCAAACAATGTGTCATTCCGTGTGGGAAATGGCCTCACATTAGCCACACGTTAGCATTGAAAGGAAAGGAACTCATAAATTTATACATCGTTTTGGGTCTCTTTAAATATAATAATAATATCTTGGACACAATACACACAGCGCCCTCTAGTTCCAAGCTAAGCAACTAAATGCTTGTGTTATGGATACTAGATAACGGATATTAATACATATATACTTTTCTTTTGTAAATACATACTTAAAACACAAAACAGACACCACACAAATATTCGTGTTTGTCACAAATATTTGTGCTCGGGTGGGAATCGAACCCCCGACCTCATTACTGCAACCGGTAGTTTTACCAATGCGCCACGAGGTCCGTCACTTTGAATCCGTGACTTTGAACATGCCCTAGAAGTAACAGGACAAGCTGAAAATAAAAAAAAGTTTTTAATTTTAATCTTAAGAAATATATCGTCTGGTGGTCTGAAGGTTAGACTCGGGAGCAGGCCGCATCTTACTCAAAAAGTCTCGAATTGACTGTCTACTGACTTGAGTAAAACACGTCTCGATGTGTGCGATGCATGTAAATAGGCTTCCCCATCTATTTACTAAATAAATCCAAAACAATCCCTTCACCGTCGGGTTTAATAAAGCATTATTAAAATTATTAAAAAAATAATTAAAACCGATTTAGTCACATGAGTTTATTTACAGTAGGTACCTACTGTAATTAATATAATTAACATTAAACAATTATTTCCTTTATTAAATTGTAATCTTTGTATTGTAATGAGAAAAACTCAAACAATAGAACTAATTATTTTCTTATTTTAGTCCACATTATACTTTTTTTCAAAGGATTATGTAATAGCTTCCAAGATAAAAGAATAAAGAAGAACAATGTGTAAATGAAGAGCGTAAACGAAGAGCTCTTTCTGCAAAAAAGAACAAGATACAAAAACTTCAAAAAAAAAACCTAATCTTCATGGAAATTTAGGGAAACCTTCAAATTCTGGGTCACTCTAGCGAAGGAAAAATATAAGGTGTAAGCAAAATAACCTGAAAACTTACGCCAATTAATATTTTATTCTATACCGAGAATTCTTATGAAATGAACAAATGTTCTAAGGGACCTAGGTACAAATCCAATGAGTTTTAAATCAGTTAACGTACTTAGGCTAACAAACACGTATTCCTGATAATTATTGATGAATCGGGCTAAATAATGCAGCCAAGACACAACTCTATCTACCCATAACTTCAGGTATTGAGGGCGTGAACTAACTCCAAACAATGACCACTGCTAATGAATTTGATCCTGATTTTAGTAAATACCATTTAAAATATGTAACTTAACCCACTGATAACTTTTTGTTTGTTTGCAGTACGTCCACTTTGGGTGCGTCTACAAGGCGGCAAACGTCCTTTGGTAGCAGGGCAGAGCACTGAATTAGTCTGCCAATCAGTAGGAGCACGACCGAAGCCAACGATCTCTTGGTGGAAGGGAGGCACCAGGCTTAAATCTGTAAGAGAGACTGTAAGTATATAGTATGCTGGATTTAATGGTCTACATAAAGAGTCAGTTACTAGATCTCGTTCACAGGATGTCATAGGTTTCTGTCACGAGTGATCATTTTTCCGAAAAGTAAATTAGGTTTTTCAGAATTTGTTATCGAAACCAAGGATCTTCATAGATTCATTTCTTTTACTTTTGTTTTTATAAATAATCGCAAATAGATATCGCTTTTGATAATCGCGAGTCATTGCATGCTGACCATCAGAATAGCTTGAGAGACAGCACAATAGTTCATTACGTATTAATAATGTATAGATAAATATTGGAGACTTTGATCCAATCTTATTGATTGAAATTGTGAATTCATGATCTTTTTTTTATATTGTACTGTACTTTGTAAAGTGGACAGCCATGTGAGGGCTGGATAATAGACAAGACCATTATAATTTTATAATTGATCATTGATAAATTAAGTAGAAGTATCATACTTTGTGCCCGGTATGGCAATAGGTTTGCCACGTATTCCATATGGGACGTAAAGATACGACGAGAGCCTACCCTACCACTACACCTTCGAGTAACAAAGGCGTGAAGTTGTGTTTTTTTTAGGAGTATCATAACCTCTGTTTGTTTATTTGGATTATCTTAGACTACACTTACATGGATTACCATGTAACTGAATGGATAACTTGTAATTTACATTAGTAAATTACAAGTTATCCATTCAGTTATTGAGATGATTTCCAAAGTTTGGTTTCGCTACTTTCTGACTTTGAACTTCGACTGCACTTGTCTCACTAACAAAAATCGTTAGGTATATAATATTATTGTATTATCTTTCATCAGTCGTCAACCGATGGCAACGTGACCAGTAGCATCTTAACCTTCATACCATCAATAGACGATGCCGGCAGAGTTATTTCATGTAGGGCAGTACAGCCAAGTTTGTCACATTCCACGCACGAGGATGGATGGAAAATGGAAATACAACGTAAGTATTATATATATATCATCATTAAAGTACTCTTTACCTTTTAGCTAATATTTTTGTATTTTAACAGATCTTCCTGTTGCAAAACTCGAGCTTGGAGCGAACTTGGATGCTAGTAAAGTGGTGGAAGGATCTGATGTTTACTTGGATTGTAGAGTACGAGCAAATCCATGGCACAATCATGTTTATTTTACACATAACGTATGTAAAAACGCAATGTGCTATGACTAAACCATACTCAATGAATTTTTATATTCTATTATCTCCACTTGTTAATTCCTTTTGACCAGGGCGTGATTGTGAAACCTGGACCTGGAGTGCTTCTGGCAAACCAGAGTCTCGTCTTACAAAAGGTGTCAAGAAAAGCAGCCGGTGCATACGTCTGCTCTGCAAGAAATAGCCTGGGAGACGGTTCCAGTGAGAGCCTTATTTTGGATGTCAAATGTATGTATTCGTAATAATATTTAAATAACAGTAAATGAATATACAAAAATATCTGGAGATGAGAGTAAAGTCTTGAAAGAGTCTCAATACATAAACTTTAAGAATTTTAAATCGGTTGTCAAAAATTTAGTTAAATCTTCAAAATAAACAAAATTTCACGGTTATCAGTTGTTGTTATTTTTTGCTATACCAATATATAATCAATTAGTTCCGAGTAAAGAATCTTTTTAACTAAAGTTTACTTTCAAAGTTTCGGAGAAAAAAATACTCGTTTATTATTTTTAGAGTTTATCGATGAAAAAACATCACTATCAGAAACAATATTTATATAAATACTTGTTTTCTTACCTAGAAAAATGTTATCAACAAACGCCTGAGATTCTAGTTTCATGATGTTTTAACATTATTAACATATTTTTAGTTATACCGACATGCAAATCGTCACAACCTTTAGTGCTGAGAGCTGCAAGAGGAGAGATCATCGATATCGAATGTGATCTTGATGCAAACCCCAAGGTTAGTATTCATTGTGATAATGTTAAAACTGATATTATTTTTCTCCTATACTTCTTTACAGCGCGATATACAATCAGCACTGAGTTTTTTTTATTTATTTTCGATAACATCACAAATGTTGCCTATTGTATTAGTTCGAGCTCGCGATGTAGTAACCATGGCAGCAGATACTTCATACGACATGCCACACTATGCTGAAGAATTCCTTCATTTGAAGGCAGTAAACTGAGGAACAACTGGTTCGATTTTAATAAATATTTTTATGATGGTTAGTTCATTTATTGAGGAAGACATTAGGCTATAGAATTAAGTTGAGATCAATATGTGCGGATAACTGACTGTTGTAAAATTATATAATATGGCGGTACGAATTAGGGCACGTCAATTTAGGTTAAAGAAAAAATATAATAATTTCCAATACCTAAATTGCTACCTTAATATTTTCGCACTAAAAGGAAATTAGAACTATTGCTACGTAATATTGTTTTTGCAATTAACAGGAACCCATGACATACCAGTGGTGGTTCAACAACTCAGCACATAGTAGGCATGAACTTGCCACCTCACCGGTGACTACAGTACCGAACATGCCAGGTAAGGTGCTCTGTGAAACTTATTTTTAAATACATCCTTCAACTATCCCTATTTTAAAATAAATTCTTTCTAAAAAGTTCTTATCTCATTTCATAATATTTTTTTCATAAATAATACAGGTCACTATGTTATGGATTGCGCCGTAAGATGCTTTGTTTTTAAATTATTTTATTATATGGAAGCCATATTCCCTATGCGCAATGGGTTACTGACACTACCCTCAGATTATGGAAGGAAGAGTATGGCTGGAAAATAAAATAAACACGGTGTTTATAAGAACATAAGTGGGTTATGAACAAGAGTTATAAGACCGCTAGAAGAAAGAATACAAGATAAAATAATGATTAATATAAGTATAAGCATATAAGTAATAGTTAGCTCTTGGGCTAGTTGTCTAGCAAAGGACTAGTAGTAGTTGAGTTACGTCATTGTTTACTTAAATTGGTTTGTGATTTTTTGAAAGTCATAATATTCCTGTAGGTACTTTTATGTATATGGCGAACACGTCAGCTGACTACGGCTGGGTACAATGCTCCGGCACCAACTCCGTGGGAAGACAGATGAAGCCTTGCCTCTTTCATATACTACCTGCAGGTACCTAATTTGATTCTTTCGGTCAGAACTTGAGAGCATGATAAATTTATGATTAAGTCGATGGCAGATGGTACTGATTCAGCATTTCCTCTTCTGATTAATAGCTGACTAGTCGTAATACGGGTATCTAATTTATCAGAAAGAACCCTTTGCTTAGTAAATATTATTTTTTATTTTATGTAACATGGTCTCGGTGGCGCAGTGGGCGAGGACACGGCCTCTGATCCAGAGGTCCGGGGTTCGATTCCAGACACTGGCTCACACCAATGACTTTTCGAAATTGTTTTCGGAAGTTATGTGTGATAAATACCGATGACTGACAAACTTTGTGCCCGGTATGGCAATAGGTTCGCCACCTATTCCATTTGGGACGTAAACATAACGGCGAGACGAGGCTTAACAGCCGCTGCCTACACCTTCGGGTAACAAAAGGCGTGAAGTTATGTTATGTTATGTATGTTATGTAATATGACATCATGAAGAATTTCGTTTTATTTAGTTATAATTTTACAGATAAACCATCGACTCCCAAACAATGTGAAATCACAAATGTGACATACGACTCTTTGACACTCAACTGCACTCCAGGTCACGACGGTGGACTGAAGCAATCTTTCCTTCTAGAAGTAAGCTTTCTAATTAAGGTTTGTTTTACAGTACTTACATTTTATAATTATTATAATTAAAATGCTTTATTTTGTCTAGATATTGGACATGGCAACTGGCCTACTTCTGCGCAACGTGAGTAATGATGACCCAGAGTTTGAAGTATCAGGGTTGTCTGCGACCAACACTCTGGCGGTGTCCGTGAGAGCCTTCAACAGAAAAGGCTTCAGTGAGGCGCTCACATTGACATCCAGCTTACTGAAGTACCCACAACGACACACTGGTTTGCCACCACAATCACGATTTATACTAAGAAAGGCTTTAGGCATGACACCATTTTTTACATAATGTCTGACTGTCTACTTGGAATAAAAAAATCTAACTTGGACGTAAATTTTCAATAATCTGAAACAAATCTGTATTGATGGAAATATAGCCATATTTTAATAGGTCAATAATTTTTCATGTTGCACGATAGGCTGGTGATATATTACCCAGGACGATGTATTTCATTAGCGATCAATGAAATTAGGGTCGATAGCACAGAAATAGATCAAGATAGAACGGCCGCGATGGCATATTTCCATACATTTCGAGCGTGTCACTTTTTTGAAAAACCACGCCCTCAGCGTGACGTCATTTTCATTGTGAGCGGCGCGACTAGTTAGGAGACACTCACATTAGATTATCGATGTTAATATCGGCAACGTGTGTTAATTTTATTATTTCTATATTTTACTAACTTTATTGATTTTCTGTAACGATAATCATAGAAAGTAAAACATGTTAAATACTTCAATCCGACATATTAAAACCTAAAACATATTTTTCCAACAGTATATAAAATTCAATTATAAATATTTTACTGTCCTTGAAACTATACATATTTATTAAATGTTTGCCTTTTTGTAAGGGTTGGCCTCACAGTCCTGGTTAAATAACGAAGCCGAACGCCTACATATACCTCGGTTACTGCCCATTTGAGAAGAACGAGATGATTTTCCATCGGCGATTGGTCAAATTGGTGAAAACTTATACTGTCAAATAAACTGCTGCCAATGTTATTACGAAACACTTTGGTTGAAATTTGTGGTGTTAGAATAAAGTAGGGACAAAGCAAGATATGAGCTGATACTCAAATTATTATTGAATTAATTTATCGATAAGTCCTAAGACTTATCGATAAATGGATAAATCGACATGGAGTGCCCATCTCTAACATTCGAATCACAGCGATTAACAGACACAGCGATCAACTGGCAGGTGTATTGTGTATTTCGTTCGATTCGACGTACATTACGCGTATAATTTATACGCGCAATGTTTTTGTATACGAGCGTTGAATGCGGACAGCAATGGATATTTATCATAACGAAAAAATATACAACGTGTGATCGTAATTATTGAACATAATAAAAGTAAAACAATAATTTATAATCTCAAAAAAATACTTTCTACTGATTTTCTGTACTTACTGATCATACGAAATATTTCCTTTTTTCATATTTGATTCACTACTTTTGTTTTTACAATTTTTCACAGCATAATAAGGCATATATGTGACGTTTTATCTATTTTTTTACGTCCTGAACGCATGGCAGGAACGCTCGTTGCGTAATGAGAGCGAGTTTCGAAAAGCATGCAATATAGTGCAGGGTTTTGGCACGCTTGCCACGCCTATTCGCCGTTCTATCTTGATCTATTTCTGTGGTCGATAGGCACATTAAGACGTAGCAAATAATATATAACTCGTTCTTTATTTAATTTTCGTTACTAAGTAGAAGGCCACTCTGGAATTCATGAAAATTTAACTATATAAGCATAAATTATGGCTAAAATTTAAATGTTTTAAAAGCCACAAATAACAAAAGAAGTGTTTTCGTTTCTTTCATTCAGATGTTGAATTCTGTTAATAAATATTTAATCTATTTTAGTTCTATTTTCAGAAGAATTAGGTATTTCAAATACGCGTACTTCGGAAAAGCCATTATGTTAAAATGGTGTCTTATTAGTCATTCTTAGTCAGAACGAATAATATGTGTTAATTTAAAACTTATCTTAAAAAGTAATATTCGTTTTCTTCATCAGCGCAAGTGCCTGTGAAAGTTGAACTGACAACAGTGCTGATAATCGTGTTGGGAGCAGTTGGCGTTGTGGCAGTGATGACTGCAGCTTCTGCAGCAATGTTCTGCTGCAGGTACTGCAACAAAAGAGATGGTAAGCTTTTTATATCTTCGTATTTTCCTTTACTATTGGAAGCTGCTAAGTTCAATTACAAATAGTAAAGTACAATTGAAACGTGCAATCAGGACACATTTTTTTCCTTTTTAGGTAAACACGAGAAAGATAAAAGACAACAAGATGAAACTTCAAATCTTCCACTCACTGGTACAAAAGAATCGGAAAGTGTCGACAGTTTGGGTAAGCGAAATATTTTATAAGAATGTTGTCAATAATAAAAAAATGGCAATATCATAAATTTTTGAGCCCATTAAAATAAAACATTTAAAGCATTTTAATGAAACAGATTATGTTCAGTAAATTCTTTGCAAAAATATATTATCCTACTACTTAATTGAAAACAAAAAAAAGATAGCATGCTCTTAAAGTAATGTATTATCTGTTTGCAGATAAAAACCCAGATATTATACCCTTAGATGGTAAAATAAGTGACAACTGTTCTAATAAATCTTCCGCTACAGACTACAGTTCAATAAGACCTTTGATATCCAAAACTACGGATAAATATGATATATCGAATTGCGACCGATTCTACGACCACAATATCGACCCTTGCAGCCAATACATTCAAGTGCGACCTGTGGAGTACAGAAGACAGTACGCTCCACCACTCAGCCAAATACAGAATTTAGGGCCAAGTATACAAAGCTTGGGTCCAATGAGTAGTTTACATTTGCCTAATGTTGGACCCAATGAATGTCACAGACAGCCGTACGACAAAGTTTATGAGGATTGGTTGAAGTATAAAAATGCTTTGCCACTGAACACCAGCGGTCTGGTAAGTCAATATTTCTCTACATTACCATCGTCGTAATTTTGTTCATTTAATAGGTATTTTCCTACGAAATTGACGTTCTGCAGTACTGGCCCTTACAAATGGAAATAATTTTTGTTTGACTAATAATTCTTATTTCGAATTAATTTGATTTTAAAAACATGGAATTGTTTTTCTAAAAGTAGTAATTTGTTTATTGTTTAGTGTTATATTTTCATTTGATTTCAAACTTTTTCGTCATCATGGATACTACATACATACATACATAACTTCACGCCAAATCCCTTGCGGGGTAGGCAGAGAGAACAGAGCGCCATAGGGCACGATTCTTACACACCTCACTCGCTTCGTTGACTTTCATAACTCTTTTCATGCACGCGCGTCGGTTTTTGAGGCTCTTAACATCACCTTCCTCCAGAACACGTTCTATTTGGTCTTGGAATGTGTGTCTTGGCCGTCCTCGACTCCTACATCCGTCCGCTTTTGCATTGTATATCTGCTTAGTCAGTCTTGCGTCAACCATTCTTTCTACATGTCCGAACCATCGGAGCATGCCCTTTCTTACTTTTACACCGACACTCTCTTTCAAACCAACTTCCTTCCTTACAACCTTGTTTTCTACGCGGTCAGCGAGAGTCACTCCGCAGATTTTGCGTAGAGCCCTCATTTCTACCGCGTTTATTCTACTACACTCTGCCATACCCAGCTCTCGCTTCCATAAGTTAGTGTTGGGATCAGGACTGCATTGTGGATTGCTAACTGGGCCTTTCTGCTAATATTTTTTGCGCCCAGGAATCTGCCCAACACTCCGTTTACGCTATTTCCTATCGCCACTCGTCTTTCTACATCCGCGGTGTACCTTCCATCTCTGCTAAAAGCGCATCCAAGATATACAATTTCATTCACCTGTTCCAGCACTACATCATCAACCATTATCCTTGCATCTGTTCTGGATTCCTCCCTTTCAAACACCATTACTTTCGTTTTCGTCGCATTCAACTGCAAGCCTTTAATCATGCAATCATCTTTCATAGTAGTGACTAGTGTTTGCAGGTCCGACGGCGATTCGGCTAGAAGCACGGCGTCATCTGCGTAAAGCAGGCAGCTCACAACTAAGTCACCCATTCGCATCCCTACATCCATCGATCTCATTCTCTGGAGACAACTGTCCAGGTACAGGATGAACAGTCGAGCGGACAGCACGCAACCCTGTCTGACGCCGATATTGACGTCAAACCAGGGGGACAAGCCGCCGTCAACACGCACACACGCTGTGCAGCCCTCATAAGTGGACTGCACAGCGCGCAGCAGTGCTCCGCTCACCCCGTAGCCCGGGAGTATATCCCACAGATCCTTTCGTAACACTCTGTCAAACGCTTTTTCCAGATCCACAAAACCGCAGAAAACCTTCCGGTTAACAGCCAGTTGTTTCTCCACGATGTTGCGGAGAGAAAAAATCTGATCCATGCACCCTCGTCCGCTTCTGAAACCACCCTGAGCCTCCCACAACACTCCATCAGATATCACCCTCATTCTCCTTTCAATAATTTTCCCATACACTTTTGCTGCTAAACTGATCAAACTGATGGCCCTGTAACTGGCGCACTGCATACGTGATCCCTTACCTTTATACAAGGGCACGATGACAGCGCGCCTCCAGTCCATGGGAACCTTACCCGACCTCCAGCACAGATTGCTCAAGGTCAGGAAAGCGTCCCGGACACAGGATCCACCGTGTTTGATCATTTCAGCAGACATCATATCAATTCCAGCTGCCTTACCATTTTTCATACTTCGTATCGACCATTCAATCTCTTCCATAGTAATGTCCTCATCAGATGTTGGCGCAGCGGTGTCAGCCGTAGGCTCACTCGCGGCGCCCACATCCGGAACATACTCGTACATTTCCCCAAAATACTCACTCCACCTGCCCAATACATCGCTTGGGTTTGCAAGAATGTCACCAAACTTAGACATAATTTTGTCCATTCTGGATGATGACGAAGAACCCCGAGACTTTCTAACTTCCCTCCAGAAGAGTTTGTTATTCGCCTCGAAGTTCTCCGTCAACCTCACTTCCTCATTCGCAACAAGTCTTTCACGCTTCTCTTTCACTAAGGCTTTGGTAACATTCCTGCAGCGGCGGTAGCTCTCATACTTTTTCTCTGTCATACTATCATTCTGGTTCAAACTTGAGACATAATCCAACCATGCTTTTTTCTTTCTTTCGACGCTGGATTTCACATCCGCGTCCCACCAGGCGTCACCTCTCAGAATCTTATGCCTCTTTGCACTACCACATACTTCTTTTGCACTATTCACTATACTTTCTTTCATTCTTTCCCAGCATTCTTCAACACCTAGGTCAGAAAGACTCGTCTCATTGAGTCTTTTACTGACTAGGCCTACATACATACTCCGTACATTTTCATCTTCTAATTTCTCACATTTTATCCTTTCAAGCTCTCCGAAATGGGTACGCACTCGCCAGTGTCTCCACTTCTTGAACAGGCCCACGAATCGGCTTACCACCAGGTAGTGGTCCGTATCAAGAGTGGGGCCTCTGTAGGCTATTGTATCCCTTAGAGTATTTCGGAGACGACTATCTATCAAAATCAAATCTATCATACTCTTTTGCTCATTCCGTCTCCACGTATACGTGTGAATATCTTTATGACGGAATAATGTGTTAGACACAAGGAGGTTCCGTTCCAGGCATACGTCCAATATCGGCTTACCAGCATCATTCACTCTCTTGTCACCATTCGGACCAAGGACAGCCTCCAGGCCGTCTCGCTTGGTTCCGACCCACCCATTAAGATCACCACACAGAATTATCCTTTCATTTTCCTCAGCTAGATCCAGAATATCCCTAACAGTTTCCCAAAACTCTTCGAGTTCGCGGGGATCCGCGGAGCTAACGGGAGCATAAGCTGCGACCAGGAAAACTCGCGTGATCCCCAGTTTTATTCGAACCCAAAGATGTCTTGGGCCTACCAACTCATAATCTTTCACTCCGGAAGCAAAGCGGGAGGAGAGAACGACTCCAACACCCCCACTGGCACGGACGTCCGGGTCCACTCCGGACCATAGGGCTACCATGCCACCGGGGAGGTCCTCGGTCTCCCTCCCCCTCCGCTTTGTCTCCGTCAAACATAAGGCATCCAGGCATCTCTCATTTAATACATCCATCATCTCATTCATCTTTCTTGCCAGGCTACCTCTAACATTCCACGTGCCTATACGGCACTCCCCTCTCCTCGTCCCGCCAGGATTGGCGCTGCGTGAAGGGTGGCGGCCCCCTTCGCCGCATGCGCATGCAGCCGCACCGACGGGGGCTAATCGGTGCCCGTCGCTTGCGGGGCACGCCCTAGCAGCCCGTCCGGCTGAGTTTGCTTTGGTCAAGATTGCGTCCCACTGGGACGGCAGGGATCGCGACGCGCACGCTCTTGACATGACCCCCTACTATGATCCCTCATGGATACTAATTCGAGTAATTATGGAATATGAGAGCCGTCGTGGCAACAACGCGGCACAAGTGGCATAGATTATCAGCGACGATTACGGAGTTAATACAACAAACCAACGCACCACCTCTACTGGTTTGCTCGATTCCGTTCTGGGAATTTCGACCTGAAAAATTCACCTCGCGGTGCGGTCGCCCGAAGACTTTGGTCGACAATGATGAAATAAAAGCGATGATGGAAACTGATGATTCACAATAATGACTGAATTATTGTGCGCTTTAGACGTTAGCGTCAAAGAAATATTTGCGTCAAATTTGCGTCAAAGGTTAATAAGCTTGACAAATGGGTGCCCCAGGAACTCAATGCCAGCTATAAGTACGCGTCTAGACGTGCCTTGCAATATTCAACGGAAACATAAACGAAGGAATTTAGAACTACTTAGTTACCTGCGACGAAAAATGGATTTTGGACATTAAACTTTTTTTTTTATGGGATAGGAGGGCAAACGAGCAGGCGTGTCACCTGATGGTAAGCAACCAACGCCGCCCATAGACACCAGCAACACATATAGTGTTACTGTTGCGTTGCTGACCTTTAAGGGATAGGAGATAGGAAAGGACGGGGAAGGGGGGTGGGCCTCCGGGTACCTCTCTCACCGAACGAAACGCGGCATGAGCCACTTTACGTCGGTCTTCTGAGAGGTCGTGGTATTTCACCGGTCGAGCCGGCCCATTCATGCAGCGAACTGCTTGGCTCTACCACTTGTTCAAAACGACGTGGTTGAATTATCCATGGGTAAATTTAAGAATTATGTTAAAAGTACATTATTTCAAAGGGTTTACTATTGTGTCGCAGATTACATAAATGATAAAAAAAGTTTGGAATCGAATTGCTCTTTTATTGTGTTATGTTGATTGTAATTATTGCAGCTATATTGCTAAAATGGCAATTGAAAAGTGCCGGCCTTGAATTTGTTGCGAGTTTGCTTCTCAAGGCTTCTTAAGAAGCCTTGACGCCGTAACTGGCACTTAAATTCGCTTTCACATTCAAGACAGTGTGATTAAAGGGAATCTCAGCTACACGAATTTTAGTTACTAGTTTTGTATGACGATTCTAAGTGCTTTGTAAAGTCTAAGGAATAAAGATATTTTCAATTTCTATCTGTTTGACAGCCGTAAGCGCTCAGTAATTTGATTGTATCCTGCTTCAGCACCTCAACAATGCCCTTAAAGAAAACTTACCCTTAGAAAATTTATGGTCGCTGTTTGTTGGTCTAGCGCCAGTGCGATCCATCACAGCTTCTTACCAAATGAACTGTACACAATGATGGAGAAGCTGGCACATCTCCAACCAGCATCAATCGCTCCTCCCGCTGCTCTCGCTCGAGAATGCACGACTACAAGCATTGCACAGCAGACGGTCCATGTTGCAAGAATTGAGGTTGGAAGCTCTCCGTCAGCCGGCCTACACACCAGACTTTGCGTCCTACAAACTCTACTTTTTCCAGAATTTGGATAACGTCGTTGTGTTTTTATGTATTTATCGCTCTGGATGTTTTTTTGTTGTTAATTAGCAACTTAAAAAAGACACTAATTAATAAAACAACAAATACAACAAAAAACAACACACAAAAATAATTTAATAATATTCCATATTACTAGAAATAATTATACTATTAATTTCCGTAATTTACCAACAATTGAAAGACCAGACTTGATACATTTTGGAGCTATTAATCGTTAGTATCTTCAACAGTCTTTACATACATACATAACTTCACGCCTCTCGTCCGCTTCTAAAACCACTCTAAACTTCCCACAACACTCCATCAGATATAACCCTCATTCTCCTTTCAATAATTTTCCCATACACTTTTGCTGCTAAGCTGATCAAACTGATGGCCCTGTGCACTGCATACTCACTTTATACAAGGGCACGATGACAGCGCGCCTCCAGTCTATGGGAACCTTACCCGACCTCCAAAATAGATTGCTCAAGGTCAGGAAAGCGTCCCGGACACAGGTTCCACCGTGTTTGATCATTTCAGCAGACATCATATCAATTCCACGCTTCTCTTTCACTAAGGCTTTGGTAACATTCCTGCAGCAGCGGTAGCTCTCATACTTTTTCTCTGTCATACTATCATTCTGATTCAAACTTAAGACATAATCCAACCATGCTTTTTTCTTTCTTTCGACGCTGGATTTCACATCCGCGTCCCACCACGCATCACCTCTCAGAATCTTATGCCTCTTTGCACTACCACATACTTCTTTTGCACTATCCACTATACTATACTATCTTTCATTCTTTCCCAGCATTCTTCAACACCTAGGTCAGAAAGACTCGTGTCAGTGAGTCTTTTACTGACTAGGTCTACATACATACTCCGTACACTTTCATCTTCTAATTTCTCACATTTTATCCTTTCAAGCTCTCCAAAATGGGTACGCACTCGCCAGTGTCTCCACTTCTTGAAAAGACCCACGAAACGGCTTACCACCTAGTAGTGGTCCGTATCAAGAGTGGGGCCCCTGTAGGCTCTTGTATCCCTTAGAGTATTTCGGAGACGACTATCTACCAAAATCAAATCAATCATACTCTTTTGTTCATTCCGTCTCCACGTATACGTGTGAATATCTTTATGACGGAATAATGTGTTAGACACAAGGAGGCTCCGTTCCAGGCATCAAATAAAATCTGGTTGTTGAGTGACATTCTGTACTTTCAACTGGTCTACAGCTTTCACGACCTATAATTACAAAATAGATTAGGTACTAATCTACTATTTTCTTCCAGCTGCCTGCAGAACAACTAATGCCACCAGAGTTGTATGCTACTCCTCCACCACCTTCCATCTACAGCAACCCTAACAGGAATCCATTGAACCTGGCTCAAATGCCAGAACTAGAACCAAGATACCACTTAGAACCAAGGTCGTTAGTGGCCGACTCTAGAAGCTGTTCCAATTCACCGCCCGTCAGATTCAACGCGGAGAACAACAGTGTATACTTCAGTAAAAGTGTTCTGGATAGAACTAATAACACACTGCCCCATTTGAAGACTAGAACAAGTGGTGAGTAAATCTAATATGTATTAAAATTCTCGTGTTACGGAGTTTCTAATTCTACTCCGAAACGGAATCATGAAATTTTGTGTGCATATCGGGTAGGTCTGGGAATAGAACAAAATCTATTTTGAATAAATTGAATTTTTTTTTTATGGAATTACTTAGAAAAATATACACAACCTTAAATTTTACTCTATATCCTACTCTATATACACTCTAAATCTCTTTCCGAAGTCTGGATAGGGTTTGAAAATTGTGATGCAAGCTTTATATGATACGATGTAGTCACACCCCCTACACCCTTAAAACGTAGGCAGCTGTAATACATCATAATACATTTGGTTCCATACAATATGTCCAATTGCCAAACGCCGAGCATAATTTATTTATATTTAAAGATCTCTGGTCTTCTCAATCCGAGGTCAGTATGTTTATAATCCAATAGGCCATCGGGATGATGGGATCGGTATAAAAGGCTCAACTTTATTACAGGAAACTCACCAACTCAACTACAGAGTGAACCGAAGCCTTCCAGTGCGGGGAAATCAACCGACACTCACTTAGACCATGTTAAAATAAGTAAAGTGTGTGATTGAGTTAAGTACTAACATAATAGGTTTATAAAAAGGACAGAGAAACTGAAAATAAAAATGAAGGCTGTTGTTCCGGAGGCTAACTTGCCTGGACAGCCATCAGTGGAATACTGAGGTGATAAAAATGTGTAGAATATAATATTTGATTTTGTATCTTAACACTTAGTTCTTCTATGCGTGAACGTGACATATATTATGGAGAAGCGGGGTCCATTGCCATAGACCGAACGCTAATTTATCAGGAATTAATTTTTTCAGCACATAATTTTCGAACACCTAGATATACCGGCGATCTCTTAATAAAATGTAATAATTAGAACTTACAGTGTCGATATAAAAATTAATTTATAATAAGAAAAATGTTTAGCTAAAATTCGTCCGACGTAATATAAAGAACAAACTCAACTATCCAAAGTTGTTTTTAATTATTGTTATTGTTCTTTTTTTTACTTTTGGTTTTTCATCTTGCTCGTTAATTTACACATTTTTATTCATCACTGAATATATTAATGTGTTGTTTATAAAATAACGATTGTAATGAATGATTCATGTCAATTTGATGAAACGAAAACTTAGATTGTAAACGAAAAAAAAAAATAGTTTTACATCTTCCAGAAGGATGTATAATAATAAGACTGAATTTGTATAGAATACAGGAGTTTAAATGAAAAAAAAAAAGGATATAATTATTCTTTCTCCGTTTAATTGATACAATGTGACAAAAATTTGATTAACAAATAAAAATACATGCTGATTTTTTTATAATTTCTAAATATATAATTTCCAATTTCCTAATTGGTTCCAGTGATTTTTGCTTGCAATTTTATTTGAAAATAGTGATTTTTAAAATTGGAAAAACGAAAACTTAGGAATACTTAGTCCAGAACGTTAATCTCGTTATATCCAACTTGATGGTACATTCTATTCAAATATAATCAAGAATTTTGTCTGGCCAGGAAAACAGTGGAATGTTGTGCAGATGTCCCAGAAATGTTCTTATTAAAACCTGGATTCTAAGCATTCTTAGACAGTCAAGTTCAGGTGAAATATGCATGTTGATTTGGGCATGTAATCTGAAGTTTGCTTGAATTTTGTTTGTCTAAAGAGATAGACAGACAAAACAATGAAGTACTGATAGTCGTTGAAACAGGTTGAATAAGACCACGAATCACTTATCATGACCAAATTGGCTATGTACTATCATCAATATGATTTTAAGGCACCTTAACCTTGTTCGTAAAAACAATTATATAAGTTACCTTATTTTAACCTTATTTTAAGAACTTCCTTATTATTGCAAATTAAATCGTTTCTGCGTAAACTGCAACCTTGATATAACAATAGTTGTGAAAAAAGAAAATATTAAAATAAGTAAGTTTTATAATAAATTAATTGTATATATTGTAAATAAATAACTCAAATATGTTAAAATTAATCGTTGCCATATTATTTAATTAGAAAAGTAATGTGTATTTGAAATTATTATATATAATAAATATGTGTGGTCTGTTGCTGAAATGACCAACAGAAAACCAGGCTGAATGTTAGTTCTAATGCGTTGTTTCAGCAACAGAACAAATAATTTATAATTCATCACAAACTCGAGCTTTTGCGTCACAAAAATCAAATTATTCAATATAATTTATCAAAAATTTAATAAAAGAAAAGTATTGTTATTTATTTCAAATTATATTTATCACATTAAAGTTGGAAAACGCCTGCTAAAATATTTAATAAATGGCGCGTATGTTAAAAAATCTTCGAATTGTTGATTAAAAATAAATAAAATAAATGTTGATTGAAGAGGAATCTGTGTTGTTTAAATATAAATTATATTATGAATAATATAAAAAATACTAATAATACGATTTGATGTGATATTTTTTCTTTAAATATGAATAAATTTATTTGAAGTAAAAAAAAAAACCGAATTACCAATTTTATTAGAATATTATGCTTATCGTGGGTTAATTCATGATTAAAAATGTTACTGTTTATAAAGGATTTTTATTATAAATAATTTATAATTAACTTTTTTACTTGTAACTTTGCCCCCTATTTCCTAAAGATTTTTTGGCCATACAAACATCGGTACAAATTTGTCTCAATCACTTTCCCCGAGTCGGAACTTGAGACTTTTGATTTAGAAGCAAATTTCTGAACCAGTACAGTACAATTATAGGCAGTGCTGGTGTGTATGGTGTTTATTAATCTTTAAGTTCAGTACAGGGGTGCATTCCTGGTTATGATAATTATTTCTAAGTTTCTAACACATAATGTACGAACGAAAAGTTGTATTGATTTTTTGTGATGGAAAAATTGATTTGAAAATATAATTATAAATGTGATTTTACATACTTGTATTTCTTTTATTTGTAACATATCGTTATATCGACTTTTTCTACCCGAAGGTGTAGGCAGTGGCTGCTAAGCCTCGACTCACCGTTATGCTTACGCCTCAAATGGAATAGGTGGCGAAAAATAGTAATAAATACCAGGCACAAAGTCATCGATTTTTCTCACACAACATTCGAAATTAATTTCGAAAAGTCATTGGTGTGAGCCAGGATTGGAACCCGCAACATCTTGATTCAGAGGCGGTCCAAAAATATTCCAATCAATTTTGCCTTTGACATATGTTATTCTTTATTTTATACTACATAGTTGTTGACCGTCGCTCCGCCAGCTTAGTGTTTTCTAGTGACGATACCTATTTAGATATTATAGACATCCAATTTTAATGAAATAAAATAAAAACATGAACAAACATCACATTTCAAGCGAAATTAAATCATCGCTAGACTCCTATAGTAACCAATGACAAAAGGATATATAGAAATATAGACAGCTAAACATAAATTAATTAGTGGGACAATATTTTCTACGGAAATATATTTTGTGCATGAGTAATTTTTAATAGTCTTATTGTGGTAGAGCCACGCAGTTTGCTGAATGAATGGGCCGTCTCGATCGGTGAAATATCACGACCGCTAACATAATGGCTCATGAGCCATGGTGAGAGAGGAATCCGGAGATTGTAATAAATAATTAAACATTATTTAAATACCACTTTTAGGAATAGCTTTTAAGAACATAGTAAAGATAACTAGTTCATAATAATTATTATCAAACATGAAATTGATTAGATATTTACTCTCGGTAAACACAAAATATCAATTGAAATAAAAGATCAATTTAATATTATTTATTACGTAAACATTATAAAAAAAACTACCAGGTATTTATTCCAGCTCAGCCATATCATCATCTCGTTTAAATTTGTGAAATAATAAAAAAATAAATGACTTGGTTTTTGTCATAATGTCTTATATAGTATAATATATTATAAAGCTTTAGATGTAAATTTATAAAGTGCGAAAAAAATTTAAAATAAATATTCGATAATTTGAATTAGCTCTAAAAAATTACTTAATAAAACCAATTCTCCCGCTGATGTCTGTTAGTTTTGGAGCCACAATACTGTTCTTAATGGACCCTAGCATTCTTAAAGCCATAGTTAAAATTGTATCGAGACGTCCATGGAAAGCATGGAAGAGGTTGTGTGAAAGATAATATAATTAGTAAGGTTGCTGTTGCTGTGGAAGAAGCGAATGATAAGGAAGCGTAATGATGGGAACAGGACAGGATGATGGAGACATTAATAGAATTCAATTCAATTTAAATTTTTCACTATATTGTTTGTTCTATTCCAAATGAGTATTGGCAACTAATTCGGTTACAATAATCGAATATATGGAAGTGATACGCGGGCATAATTGCGGCTAACAACTAGTGATAAATAAAGTACATCACTGTACTTATAACAAAAAAATAATAGACAGTGTTAACAATTGTGAGATATTAAAAACTATAGCAAACTATAACAAAAAATATACAATAACAACGTCCGATGAGCACTATATATAATAAAAGATTTTCATCAAGTAACATTACAGAATATACTCTCAAATATACAGCTGTTTAAAATAGAATCAAATATATTAAAAAAATGTTCTCTTTGGAAAAAGTAATGATGGTGGCTGCAGCTCTTATGATGATGGTGGCAAGGGCCTATTCCGAAGATTCTACTGAAAAACCTCAGCCTGAAATCGAACAACAAGCGTCATTTTAGAAGGTTTGCTTTAACATTCTTTCATGTTGAAATTCCAAGAATATCACTTTATTTCTTTTGTCCGCAAATGTGCTATAGATTTATATAGTTTCTCGGGAACTGCAATAAATTTCTATTTTTAAACGGCTTTCCAACGATATTCACACGTAGTTTCCTTTTTTTTTTTAAATACACTACAATAAGTTTACAAAAAAAATACCAAATCAGTTTTTGAAAGCCGATCTATCAATTGTGACTGTGTTGTAACCAAAATGTTTATTTTTATTTTGCAGAACAATACAGTGGCTGTTTACTGCTCCAATTTCTAATTCTTAAATGGGATAATGGTCATTTTGATGTATACAATTGGATTTTAGTTAAATGTCTATTCTGTTTCCTATATCTCACAAACCTATGCACGTTTTATTTTAAAATACTAATCATGTAAATCACAAATCACAATCGTAAATAAAACTTGATAATCTTATAAACCTTTTATTCACATTTCACTCTCAACGAAAGGGTTAATATGTCCCGAGGGGTTAAATTTCCTGACAGTTATTATTATGATAAAGACAAATAATAGTTTTGTTATTTCTCCAAACTCCTTTGTTACCCTAAAAGCAATCTGAATTTATCATTATTTAATTGTACCAAAAAATCCGACTTCAATTGTAGATGCCAGTGTGAGAACTGGACAAAAATGCACCACCGCAGCAGCACCGGCTTTAGTTTCACCCAATCAAAAAGCATGAGTCAAAAACCGCACAAAAAATACAGTTCAATTAAAAACTGCTGTCTTTTTTTTGAAGTCGGCTCCCAGTATAATAGGCCTATGGCCCTAAAATACAATTATAGTAGAAAAACTAATATAGAGAGGGTCTTTATTGTTCAAAATCCCAAACAATGGTTTAATTTTACCTATTAGTCAAGGCAGATTATTAGTTATTATCGGGTTCAAATAATCAATTATGTCTTTAATAGGTATTTGTATCTACTCGTATTACTGTAGTTTTACGCCTTTAGCAGTCGTGGGCTTAGGCAGCGGCAATTTTCCCTGGAATGATAAAATGTTTGTCCTTCACCGGATATAAAAATAATTTTGTCACATATATCTTCCAAAAAGGCATTATTGTGAGATATATTATTCGAACTCGAGACTTGTAAATCCTAAGTGGAGTGCTAAACCACTTAGCCACCAAGAACATTCAGTAGTACATTAGAGGCACACAGCACGTTACTTACATAGAAAATCCTCATGGGGCCTTAAAACCTTCCTAACATAAGAAGGGATTTCATGTCAGACCGAAATAACTATATAAATAAGATGTCCCTCGTAACAAAAATAAAAATATACCACGTGTTATATAAGTATTAAGAGCAGTATATCATTACATAGTATAAATCCAAGTCGCTTTCCGTTGTCTGTCTCACTTATATGATTAGGTATATCTTTAAAACTACGTAACGGATTTTGATGCACTTTTTTGAACAGATAGAAGGTGTCAACGGGGTGGTTTTGATCTTTAATTCATATATGTGGTAAAGAAAAAGTTATAAATCCAAAATTTACTTCTTTATTACTCGATGCGAGTTCGCCGGGGCAGCTAGTCACTTCACAAGTTTTGACACATTTTTACGGTTTCTAGTATTTTCTGTACCTGGAGAAACATACTCCCTGATAACAAGAGTTCTGGTAACCTGTGTATCTTTATTCTTCGTTTTATCTGCACATTCGACAATATTGTCGTAAACGATAATTGTCATTTTATCTATTTGTATAATAATTTCAAAGTATAAATAACAATAGCTTGGATGAAAATAATTAAATCTAGATAAAGGAAACATTTTTAAACTCCAGGAATATAATTGTTAGTGGAATTGGTCTGTTGGCTTCCGTGAGTTTATATTTTGGGGAGTTTGTGGCTGCATTGATGCTATCCAGGGATTACTTCGATGCTTGTATAGTTAATGAGACAACGTCGTTGCTGAAGGGCATCCCTCGTGTGAAGTTAAGCTGTTTTTAATAATGTTAGATAGAATTTTGCTCTCACACATAAATTATATTGATTTTAACATATCAAACATAACATAATTTCACGCCTATTTCTATCTGAAAGTGTAGGCAGCGGCTGTTAAGCCTCATCTCGTCGTTATGTTTACGTCCCAAGTGGAATAGGTGGTGTACCTATTGCCATACCGGGCACAAAGTCTTCAGTCATCGATATTTATCACACATAACTTCCGAAAAGAATTCCGAAAAATCGTTGGTGTGAGCCAGGATTCGAACGCGCGACTTCATGATTTAGAAGCGGGGTGCTCGACCACTGGACCACCGAGACTATATTGATTTTCTTACTGTAAACTTTCTCGTAACTTCATGCTTTTAATACCCGAAGCTGTAAATGTAGTTCATGTAGTTTAAGTATAATTTTTAAATAAAAGGTAGGTATAGTTTTATAACATATAGTTATATACATATAGCATTAAATGTTAGTTGAAATCTTCTGGTATTTTTTAACATAATAAGCTGATAAGATCACCTGCCGTCGACAGAGTCATGAAAAATATAAAATAACCAATATTACATAAATGTTATCGCTTCGCTTTGTATACTAAGGAGTCTTAAATGAAATAACTTCGTATCTCTCAGGAGTAACGGTTTTAAACTAAAGTTTAGCCTGTACTCCGCTACAGTGTACTACGTATGAGGAAACCTATAATATTTTAAATTAGATTAGAAGAAAATTAATTATACATTCACGCCTTTGATAATCGTAGATGTGGAGCAGCACTTATAAGTGTCGAAATGTTGACTGTTCTTTTTATGGGATATGAGGGCAAACGAGCAGGCGTGTCACCTGATGGTAAGCAACCAACGCCGCCCATGGACACCAGCTACACATATAGTGTTACTGTTGCGTTGCCGAACTTTAAGGGATAGGGGATAGGAAAGGATGGGAAACGGGGATGGGCCTCCGGGTACCTCTCTCACCGAACGAAACGTGGTATGAGCTACTTTACGTCGGTCTTCTGAGAGATCGTGGTATTTCACCGGTCGAGCCGGCCCATTCATGCAGCGAACTGCTTGGCTCTACCACTGTTAAACATTTTTATCACAATTTTACTTTATTTTCCTTCTTCTAAGGTCATTTGGCCAAAATAAAACTAAATTGAGATTACGCCTCAATCTCTGACTATCCGGCAAAAAATGTAGGGTCTACTACGAGGTACTATATGGTCGTATATGAAGGCGATATATCTAGAAAACGTATGGCATAATGTTGTTATTATTGATACTTTATTATAAATACTTATAATTATAAAACAGGATTTGATAGTTTCGACATGATATAAAGCTATTTAAGAGCTTATCTATGGCTGAGGATATTTCCGCTGTAGCCCGATACGATCGTGGTAAACCGAAATTGCCTCAAACTATTTCGGAAACTCGGCCGCGATACTATTTCGTATAATTCCAATCAACAAGTTAATCGTTTAATATATACCTATAGGTTTAAGTATTTGTTGCAGTAAAATTATGTTGAAATAAATACGTACGATTTAAAAAAAAACTTCAAATACATACTTAATTTACTCTTCTATGTACAAGCACCGATACAACTTAGGGGATTTCCAGAAGCGAACGTATTTCTATTTTACGGGCCCCCTTTCCTAAAAAAATCTTTTGGTATAGTTTTTGTTTGTTCTTTAGTCGGTACAGCCTGTTAATCTATTTTTTTTAGTATATTATTTGTTTAGAGATGATTAGATTTGTGATCGAGTCACACTGTTCGCTGCATGAATAGGCCGGCTTGATCGGTGAAATAACAGGGCCTCTCATAATATCGACGTAAAGTGGCTCATGCCATGTTTTTTTTTTTCAATGAGAGAAGTATCTGGAGTCCCACACTCCTTCCTCTTAGTTTCCTATCCTACTCCATTAATAGCCGGCAACTTTAACACTATCTATGTTGCAGGTGTCCATGGCCAGCGTTGGTTGCTTGCCATTTGGTGACCCTCTCGCTCGTTTGTCCCCCATTCCATAAAAAACAAACTATTCTACGTTTATAGTTTTGTATTATTAGTATCATCATCATCATTACATAGTATAAAAAAAAGTAGCTTTCCGCTGTCAGTCCCCTTATATCCTTAATCTTTGAAAATACGCAACGAATAATGATGCGGTTTTTTAATAGATAGAGGGCTTCAACGGGGTGGATTTTATGTCTAACTCATGTATAATGTAGTAAATGAAAAGTGATAATTTTCGAGATTTAACACTTTAGAATAGAATAGCAACCGCTGGCTCAACCCAAAGTTATTAGGCGTGTCACCTGATGGTAAGCAACAAACGCCGCCTATGGACACCAGCTACACATATAGTGTTCCTGTTGCGTTGCCGACCTTAAAGGGATACGGGATAGGGAAGGATGGGGAAGGAGGCTGGGCCTCCGGGTACCTCTCTCACCGAACGAAACGCGGCATGAGCCACTTTACGTCGATCTTCTGAGAGGTCGTGGTATTTCACCAGTCGAGCCGGCCCATTCATGGAGCGAACTGCTTGGCTCTACCACTGTTAATTGATAGATCAAAACCATGTACTACATTTTACTCCTTCAAAAGTTCTAAAAAAAAAGTCCGCTATGGCATATGTCTATCACTTATTGATCAAAACAACTTTTAGGATTGTATCGCGTTTATTTATTATTTATTTATATTTATTTCCCGACGTTTCGAACTCTTTACAGAGATCATTTTCACGAGTATGAACAAAAAGATGGTAGTTGTTCAAAAGCTATCTTCATTGATACAGAGAGCACCCACTTTTTGGAAATAAAAATCAAAAAGTTGATGTTAAAAATATGATTTTTACTATTGGTAACCCACATCAGACCATGAGAACAAAAGTTAAATACTTATTTATAAGATGCATTCATATATCCTGCTTCTAAAGATCCTTTGTTGTATGATTTAATAAGTAAAAGCTGCTATTACCAAACTACTACAAATTATCATATTTTCTAAGTTGGTTGAGATTTAAAGTATGACTATTATTAAATATTCATTGATTTTAAATTAAAAGGTAAAGTGTTTATTATATATATTATATAAATATAAATAAATAATAAATAAACGCGATACAATCCTAAAAGTTGTTTTGATCAATGAGTGAGATTCGCGAAAATCTTAGAAACAAATATGTCTATCACTTGCGAATAACCCACATTTACTAATTTTTTTTTCTTTACTTCTGAGGCGAAATAATGTTCGTTGGGTCAACTAGTAAAAAAATATATTTTAAAAAGTTAAAATAAGTTAGAATTTTATTAAATTATATAAAGATCGAACGAACCAAAACCATCAATGTATTATCTTAAGTTATATTAAAACCGGCCGAGAATAGACGACTTATTATGATCAAAGTTTAATTATTTTTCAAAGTTTGAAATTAACCGAAGACAGGTTAATTTTACGACTTTTCTCCCACAAGTTCATAAGAAATCCTTTTTCCCTATAATTTAAAATTTTTACTTTATTCTGAACAAGCGCATTCCGTAATTGTAATCATTAAGAATATTATATCATAGCTTGAATGTACATAAAAATTATGTCTCGGTTCGAATCCTGGCCTCACACCAAGGACTGTTTTGTACCTAATTCTATTCGGAACTTATGTGTGATTCATTCATTCATTCATATTGATGACTGACAAAATGGCAACAGGACATTTAAAACTCAGCGAAACAAGGCGTAACTACCGCTGCTTATCACTTGGAAAAATAATAGAAACAAGAAAACAAGTCTATTTTATAAACAAAAATAAGTAATTCAATATTATTACCAGAAAGAAACTTCAGAGTAATTATTGAATGTCCGAAGGCGACTGGAATCTAACTTTGAATAAATTATAATTTAACGTAATTTACTGCGCCCAGATGTTGAAATTTCCAAAGCTAATCAAATAATAAATTTACCTAAATCAAAATTATGTACCATTGGCCCTAAATTAACGTGGAACACAATAAACCCGCTGTTTTAATGTGATTTATCATTGAAGATTATGTCGCGGTCCTTTTGTCTACAACATCTGTATTGGAAGTTAGATTTTCTGTTTTATACGGAAAATTCTCAGGCTTGAGTAGTTTCGATTATATTTAGTTTAAATTAAAATCTGAATTCATAGAAAAATGCCAATTATAAAATAATAGTTATTACTATTTATAATTAAAATAAAACGTTCTTATCTCACGTACGTAATTCCTTTTGGCCTGAGAATTACTCCTGAGAGTGCGGATAACCGTTGAACCTCTGAACTTACCGTTTTCTATATAGAGATTGGCCGCGAGCGACTTTTTGATGACATTATTACATAACTTTACGCTGGATCCCTTGCGGGGTAGGCAGAAAGAACAGAGCGATAAGGCACGATTCTTACACACCTGACTCACTTCTTGTGTTAACTCTTTTCATGCAGGCGCTTCGATTTTTGAGGCTCCTAACATCACCTTCAGAAAACGTTCTATTTGGTCATGGAATGTGAGTCTTGGCTGTCCGCGACTCCTACATTCATCCGCTTTTGCATTGTATATCTGCTTGGTCAATCTTGCATCATCCATTCCTTCTATTCGTCCGAACCATCGGAGCATGCCGTTTCTTACTTTAACACCGACACTCTCTTTAAATCATACTTCCTTCCTTACAGCTTTGTTTTCGACGCAGTCACTCCGCAGATTTTGCGCGGTGCTCTCATTATGACCGCGTTTATCCTACTGTCGTGCCACTCTGCCATAACCAACTCTCGCCTCCATAAGTTGGCGTTGGGATCAGAATCGTTAAGATTTTGATATTAATTAGTTCATATGAAAGTTCAACGTTTTACACCTATGAAGATTATGAGTTAACTTATTTTTTTAGGGTAAATAAGTACTCAAACCATATGTATGTTTAGCTTATATGTATGTTTGTTTAGCCATTTTGTTGGTTGAATACTTAATATATTTATCTCTCAGACTTTCGCGAATCCCACTCATAGATTAAAACAAAAAAAAGATAATTATCTAATAGTTAAAAATAACAACTGTTACCAATTAAATCATACAACAAAGGATTTGACAAAATTTTCTCTATAGTAAATATATAACATAACATAACATAACTTCACGCCTTTTGTTACCCGAAGGTGTAGGCAGCGGCTGTTAAGCCTCGTCTCGCCGTTATGTTTACGTCCCAAATGGAATAGGTGGCGAACCTATTGCCATACCGGGCACAAAGCTTGTCAGTCATCGATATTTATAACACATAACTTCCGAAAACAATTTCGAAAAGTCATTGGTGTGAGCCAGTGTCTGGAATCGAACCCCGGACCTCTGGATCAGAGGCCGTGCGCTCGCCCACTGCGCCACCGAGACTAAGTAGTAAATATATCTTATAAATAAATATTTAATTTAATAGTAAATATATCTTATAAATAAATATTTAATAGTCTGATTTTTATTTCCAAAAAGTGGGTGCTTTTTGTATCAATGAGAATAGCTTTTGAACAACTACCATCTTTTTGTTCATCACTCGTGAAAGTGATCTCTGTAAAGAGTTCGAAACGTCGGGAAATGAATAAAAATAAGTAATATATAAACGCGATATAATCCTAAAAGTTGTTTTAATCTATGAATACTTAATTAATTTATATATATATAAGAGATTTCCACCTATATATTGACTTATCACGATATCTCTGGAACCATAAGGCGTAGCGACTTGAAATTTGGTAGGATTATTCCTTTCGCCGAGTAGAGGTCAGCTAAGAACGGATTTTACGAAATTCCACCCACAAGGGGGGTTGCGGGGGTGTTAACAATGGAAAATTCCCATTTTTAACCTATAGCTGCTATCGACTTCAAATTTGTCGAAGATATTGCAGTATTAACATAGCGGGGCAGCAGTTATTACTTTTGATGCGAAACAGAGTTCGCCGGGTCAGCTAGTAGAATATATATAAAAGGTAAACAGTAAAAAGTTTGTGATACGTAATTTATATAACCTAATTGGGATCCCAACAAACAGGTATAGACTCAAAAATAAGCTAGTAATTTTTGATGTATATTTGCGACTTTAATAATTATGCATCCTCGTTTAGTTTTCCACACAAAGTTTATCTTATAAACAAATCATTAATCTGAAAAACAAACGTAAGGAAAGCCGTTAAGTTAAATACGATATCAAACAAACTTTGATTAACATTGTGAGTTTCAAATAAAAAGTTTAAATCTTAATTTATACGAAGTTGTCAAAACGACGATTTCTAATATAAGTTCCGTTACAAGTAACGAAGTGTTAATGTTAGCAATAATAATGAATTCTAAACTTTAGATTAGCGGGTGTGTTCTAATATTACATAGTTCAGGAGCTGACAATACAACTAATCACTGTTTTGTCGTCAATTTATTTATTCGCTATAAAAATAACGGAAGACTTCCGAAAATCAACGACTATTAAAGTTTAAAGGGACATTTTAGAGTAATTTTAGATATATTAAGATAATCTGACTCTACTTTCGATCATAAAATAAACATCCCAATGTCTATCGTGAAGATGGCGCTGTATACGACTTGCGTTTAGTTATAAGTTTTTTAAACATATAAATGTGTCTAATTTAAGTTTTTTAAACATAAATTAGAAACATTTCTTATAGTATAGATATTAAATCTCAATCTGTCTATTGGTTTATTATTCGGCTTCTGAAATATACAGTGCAATGATATGTATTGATTGTGAGTGTTTTGGACTGATGATCTGTTAAAGAGCATTGGATGCGGGTGGCACAAACCGGTGAGTTATTATGTTCTATGGAGTACGCTTACGTCCAGCGATTGACATTTATCAGCTGATGTTGATTAAATTTACAAACAAAATTCCAAAGCCATGATTTATTATATAATAACCTAAATCCTAAAAATATAACCAAACTACGTTATTAAAAATTAAAAACATGTTTTTAAATTTCACACTATTAATTTTATTAATGTTCTTATTTTGTTCTCAAACCAATGTTTCTATCTTATTAATGCTAGCAATCTTCTGAGAGCTGAGAGTAACAGTGGCTAAGAACAATAGTCACAATTTTAGACTAGACACAAAGGAACAAAACAAATAGAGTACACAGTGTTTATCCTATAAATTTTTCTTATCGCATAATATAAGTTGCAAGCTCCTGGACTATAATTCGTTTTCAGCAATAATGTGGCTTCTTTTATCTTTTCCTTAAATCTTGGCACACGTTCATTTTGCATGTTTCAAAAGATATAACAATGAAATAAACTTTTTTGTGACTAGACACCAAATGGATTGTATTTAAATATTTTTTTTATTTATAAAATCAAATCAGTACATATAAATTCAATAAAGTTTCAGATGAGAAAGTATTTAGGGCACTGAAAAAGATATTTTAATGGCTCTCTTCTTAGAGAAAGGCTCCTCTTGGTTAAATGTTATTTGTTATAAAGCTACATTACATAACCAAAATCTAGTAGAGCGAGATAAAAAGCTTTCTGTTCGCTGTAATATTGTAAAATAGCCTTATAAACAGCTTTTACGAGATTCGCTTGTATTATAGAAACTTTATAATAATATACAATAATTATATAACGTCACGTTTTTTTCTATCCGAAGGTGTAGGTGGTGGCTCCAAATGGTTGGCAGAACCTATTGGCATACTCCGGGCACAATATTTATAACACTTCCAAAAATGATTCTGAAATGACCCGGTCTTGGTGTGAGCCCGGAGGCATGCAACGACTTCTTGATTCAGATATGTGAACTCAAACCGATCACCAAGACAATAAAGAAAACAAGTATATCATTTGTTTTAAATTTCTGTTTATACTATCATTTTATGTAATTTCATTAAAAAGGTGTGTAGACAGAGAGAGAGAGAGGACATTTGTTACCCTTCATATGTAACGACGTCGTAAAAAAAACCATAGATAACAACAAATCCAATAATCCAACATCGACTAGTTTTTGCTCAACATTTGCTATGTATTGTATCAAATAACACGCATTCCGTCCGTATATCTGGCGTCGGTATTCCAATAAAAATGCCCTCGTCTACTCGATACCACCGATATATATAAAAGAATAAAATATTTGCGGTCGGGCAGAAAGAGTTCTTGAAACATTTTGCATATAGTTTTCCGTTCGAATGTTCTTTGTCTGCTTTGCAAGGATTCCCGTGTATCTTTTCTGTTAAATTATAATAGAAAAATATAAAAAAGTAGGAAATAATTTTCGTTATTTTTTTTTTAACTTAGTCCTTTATTTAAACAAACTCTAGTATTTTAAGTATATATATTGGCGACACCCTACGAAATATGTTTTTTGAAGTGAGACTTCATATGCGACTAGCAATCGCTTAACACATTCAACGCCCCCTCGCTGGTAAAATAAGTATTATATGACAGTAGAGTATAAGCCTCTCTGTAAATTAATTTTCATTAGCATGATTCATTGGCTAATTTAATTACAAATTGCATTAACCACTTAACATAACTGACCGGGATCGAACCCACGTCAATCAATCAATGTAAGAGACGCATTAAAATTGCATCTGTTTATTGTTATGAGATAATACTTAATTCGTAAATTATTTTTCCTCGTAAACATATACATACTTTAAAACACATTATTATTTCGTATGAACATTATTACGTATTACACTGAAAATAACTGATATGATATGTTTAATAAAAAAAAACTATAAAAAAGGGTTCAAAGGTGAAATACTATTTTGTAGTCAATTTAAAAATGATAAAAGTAATATGATGATTTATGTCAGGCGCTAACTTAATAAGCCTTAAAAAAATTTGTAACTGTGCTGTATATTTTTGTACACGAAGAGAACGTAAATTTAGTAAAAGTCCTGTCATTGTATAAACCTTCACGCATATGGTAAATATTGGTAACCACCGATCAGAGGATATATACTTATAAATGTACACTAGCAAGATGTTCTGCTAGTACTTTGCTAGTAGTAACTTTGTTTTTATAAGAGAGTAGCTGATCCGACGAATGTAAAAAAATAAGCCGGAGTTACTCCTTACTACACCAGCTACAATAAAAGTCCCGTCAAAATCGGTTTAACCATTTCAAAAACTATTCAGAACAAAGAGAATGACATACAAAAATTGTAAAAAATGAAATTTTGGTGTAGGTACATGTAACATAATATAACTTCACGCCTTTTCCACCCGAAAGTGTAGGCAGCGACTGTGAAGCCTCGTCTCGCCGTTATGTTTAAGGCCCAAGTGGAATAGGTGGCAAACCTATTGCCATACTAGGCACAAAATTTTTAATCATTGATATTTATCACACATAACTTCCGACAATAATTTAGAAAAATCATTGGTGTGAGCCAGGATTCGAATCCGCGACTTCTAGATTCAGAAGCGGGGTACTCGACAACTAGACCACCGAGATAAAAATTTACATATTGTAATGAATTTAGTAGAAAGTAGGTTTTTTAATATTACAAACGAACACTTAATTTTTTTTTAAATAGTATATTAAAATGTATACATAGTTAAGCTAGGTTACATGATAGCAGATTTTAATAAGTATTAAAAATTACTGATAGAATATTCATTTTTATACATAATCTTGATTTACTTTAATAAGAATATAAACAATCTCTAGACTCAATTACAAATCTTTGCATGGATTTTAATTTAAGAATATCAGTTTTAAGTAAACAAGCAGCTCCGCACACCTGTCCTTACATTATCGCGTCAAGCTTTTGTATTTGTACACCCAAATGTACTCAGCGATTTGAAAAAAAAAACATATATCAATCTTTAAAAATTGGATATTTAAACTGTTTCAAATTTGAAAGATATTTTCTATGAACCAATAAATGTGGTTGACAACTACCAAAGTTGTTTTGCGATATTGGCGATTTTTCCCATTCTGTTTTCATAGCACTGGACAGCGTGCTATTGCCAGTCTGCTCTGACTTTCAATGCCTAGGATCTAAGGTGCAAAGCGACTGCAAAATCAAACAATGCATCGATCTAGCGTTGGATAGATGAAGAGGCGACAGGTGACGGGAACGATTTGCGACCCTCGAATGCCTCTCAAATTGAAGGGCAAAATATATAAAACTATTATAAGGCCTCTGATTAATAAAAATTCGTTGATTATTATTTCAATAAATACTACTACGTGTAGACGAATAAATATATTCAAGCTATATACTCCGTGTATATTAGAGGATTCGTTAATCAATATATAAAATTTTCAGTATATATAAGTATATATAATACATATAATTAATGAACAACATATATACAATGTACTTTAATCCGAACTTTATTCAGAAGCACTTTTGTGAATTTCCGAAACAAATCAACAGTGGTAGAGCTAAGCAGTTCGCTGCATGAATGGGCTGGCTCGACCGGTGAAATACCACGACCTCTCAGAAGACTGACGTAAAGTGGCTCATGCCGCGTTTCGTTCGGTGAGAGAGGTACCCGGAGGCCCACCCTCTTCCTCATTCTTTCCTATCCCCTATCCCTTAAAGGTTGGCAACGCAACAGTAACACTATGTGTTGCTGGTGTCCATGGGCGGCGTTGGTTGCTTACCATCGGGTGACACGCCTGCTCGTTTGCCCTCCTATCCCATAAAAAAAGATGATTTTATAATCTCATCATTTAAAACTCTATACTTTTGCGTATCCTTTATATCTATTTCAATGACGTCAATTTTTTTTCGTATTTTAAATTGGTAAGCATTATACCTTGGGATTTAAAAAAAATCAAAGTAAAATTGGATTCTGCTTAACTAAGCAGAATCCATCTTGGATATGAGCTCAAACTCGTATTGTTTTTAAACCATAATAAATAGCTATTATAGTTTACGCCCTTAGAGTGTTTGTAAGTATGATAAATGAAGTTGAGTCTGATTTAGATTTGAACTTTTTTCATGTCTAAATTTAGAGGCAATTGACGAAAAAAGATATTGGTTAAGCTTTGTAACCTTGATAATCTATAAAAAAGCCTATAAAAATATAAAGTAAGTCTTATTACCTTAAGTATCATAGCTATTGCTAAAGGGTGTGCAATAACAAGAGACCTCGGCATGTAATTTAAATCAATAAAGCCTGCTACTTAGAACAAGCGTTTCAAATTAATGTATAATAATTTGCTCCTTGGTCATGCTGTGACTATGGTTTTGTAATATTTTTGGATATTGCGAAGTTTCGTTCTTCTTTTTATCATGCAATTTATAAAATAATCATTCTCTGTAGTGGTAGTCAACTATTGAAGTAGCAACAATAACCTATTATTTATAATTATTCCTTTCTTTAGAAAGGAATAATTCTGCTATACATAATTTTGATTTAATTTGAATTTAACAAAACCACTTTTAATTTTCATATTGCAACTAATGAACAATCACAAAATACACAAAACAATCTTCAATTTCATTGAAAAGCTTATCCCTGATTTATCAATCAAATAAAAAAACAAAAAAGCTAAAGTAATTTTTAAGATCTAAACATACGACTTTGCTGTACGAAGTTTGAGTACGACTTATTGATGCAATATTACAGCAAAAAATATCATTAATCAAGTTTACAACAGTCCTATAAATATTACTTAGAATGGTGAGAACAGTAAACATGTCAATTCAAACTGATGACAAAAATAAAATAAAACAAAGTATAAAAATAAAAAACAAGTAAGAGTAGCAACAATAAAATTATTCTCTTCATCGACGCAAAATATGGCCACTCTACAGTAATGAGGGCGCAGCGAGGCCATAAAAAGGATTGATGACCCTTTAAACGTTGAATTATGGAAGGACTTGTTATTTTTTTTTTATTTCACCTCCGCGGAATTGGCCTACCCGGGGTATAATTTTGACAAATTATCTGATAGAGTACCTACTTAGCCGTTGTTAAAACAAGATTGTGGGCTTGTTAAAGGGATGCTTTGACGGTTATTTTTAGTATTAATTACGAAAAAAAAAATGAATTGAATATATAATCGTGTTTATAATTAATTTACACTTTATTGAGGATTTAAAGAGCTATATGCTTCACACCTTTTAGGACGTCACAATGGAGACTTTTGTTATATTTTTTTTGTGACCAAAAATACGCACATTGGTTATGCGCACCTGTTAAAATCCTATTCAGTTTTTTTTTCTTTTTCTTTCGTGAACTCTGACCCTGGTATTTTATTCCATTTGCCTTTTTCCATTACTTAGTCAACTTAGTTTTATTGTAATTTGTATCTACTATTGTATAAAATTTGTAATAATTCTCGCAACTTATTATTAAAAAAAAAACGTTGCACGTGTAAACCTATATCTCAATAATACAGTTTTAGTGTACAAGGCTTTTATCTTTTATAAATTCTTTCATAATCGAGCCTATTACGAGTAGGAGAACTAGAAAAAGTCGAGGCTTCGATTATCACTTTAGACCGAATATTTTCATAATCAAAAGACTTACACTTCACAGAGTAAAATATACATCATCTTCGCATTGGGTATAAACATGATACCTACATACACACATACCTATCTCCAAGTCCCTTGCGGGGTAGGTAGAGACAACAGACTGCTATAAGGTCTGCTTGATTGGTACCTATGTCTTTTAAAATCAATTAAACTTTATTTAAAACTATTTAGAAAATCACATAAATTGTAGTAGAACGGATACTTTGAAAAATGTATTAATATATTTGCAAAAATATTTCTAACTACCCACATCTGTTTTATGTCCAAACTACCCTCAATATCAAACAAATATCTATCGCATATTCCCCATACAATGCAATAACTGCTACCACAGACATACTGTACGGGGGAACTAACCGATATTGCTCTGTAACTTATATTGTGAGCCGAGGGCAATCTGTGCGGTTCAAGTTCTCGAAGGTTGCGGCGCTTGTGAAGGCTTTAACGAGTTCTTGTTGAGTATTATTATTTAATTTTAATACGAGTTTTGTAATATCGCTTCTGATGACTTTTATATTGACTTGTAAATTAATAAATATAAAAGATCTATAATGGTCGGTCTCGGTATAGTTTCGGTGGTTCAGTGGTCGAGCACCCCGCTTCTGAATCAATGGACGCGGGTTTTAATCCTGGCTCAAAGCAATGACTTTCAAAATTAATTTCGAAAGTTATGTGTGATAAATATCGATGGCTAAAAAATCTTTGTGCCCAGTATGGCAATTGCGTCGCCTCCTATTCCATTTGGGACGTAAACATAACGGTGAGTCGAGGCTTAACAGCCACTGCCTACACCTTCAGGTAGAAAAAGGCGTGAAGTTATGTTATATGTATCTATAATGGAAATTGAGATCAACGATTCTCTTCTTCTAAATTCAATGTTAACAGTTTAAAGTGATATTTTTTTTCAGACGTACGGCAATTTCAATATTATTTAAGTTAATACATATTCGAATTCGAGATCTGCTTAGCCAGAGGACCACAGATTGGGGTTAGCAAGAATCGGACCGAGACCTTCTTAAATGTGCCCAATCTAAATTATTAGGACTTCTAGAACATATAGACACATAGATTTTTACATACATACAATTACAGAAAAAAAAATGAAAATAAATTGTCAATACAGGACACGCAGGATCGTTCACGAGATAGACGGAAAGTGAATCGCGGATAAAAGAAATAGATTTAATCAAATTATATTCTTCAACTGCTGTGTGGCGCCGGCTTAGAATACCGCCATCCCATCTCTTCCCGTGGGTGTCGTAAAAGCCGACTAAGGGAAAAGGCTGAAAGAATGGGCAGCAGCATTCTCTCTCAACAAAATACAGCCTACTGCGATCGCCAACACGCCTGCCAAGCGTGGCGATTATGGCAAAAACCCCCCATGAGTGAACGGACCAGCAGTTGTGGCGCTCTATGGGGGAGGCCTGTCCAGCAGTGGACCTCAAAAGGCTAATGATGATGTTCTTGAATATCTGTTATTATTTTTGGTGTGGTGTTAGGTACATCACACCACAAATAATAACAAGTAAACAAGTAAAAAATAAACAAACTAAATTCCTTAGCAACGGCCACAGTGCGATAGTGGCCGACTCAGTAATATATTATGATTTACCGACTTACCGATAACACTATAAACTTTTTTCTGTGATGTGGTTACAATTTATAAGCGTCAAGCGATATTCCAAATTTGTTCTAGCTTTCCATTTTAAATAGCCAAAAGTGTAGCGACGGCAATGACTCGTTTAATAACTTATTTTTGGTCACGTTGAAATAAAACTAATGCGGTCGCATTTTTGTCAGTCATCAGATAGGTGTCATGTCATGGAATGATCAATCAGTTTCAAAGTAGAGAATTCTGATTTAGAAGCGGAATAATGAACTACCATTCCATCGAGACTATTTATTTATTCAAGTTTAATTTTTTTTATTATAATTAACGAGTGGTAAAGCCACGTAGTTCGTTGTATGAATGGGCTGGCTCGACCGGTGAAATAAAACGACCTCTCAGAATATCGACTTAAAGTGGCTCGTATCGCTTAAAGACGTATCCGGATACCCAACCACTTTCCCCATCCTCTTCTCATCCCAATCCCTTCCATATCCCATTGTGAGCGCCCGCAACGCAACTGTAACACTATATGTGTTCAGGTGTCAATAGGCGGTGTTTGTTACTCACCATCAGGTGACTATGAAAGATAATTGTTGAATTGAATTGATTCAAAAAATGCAACATTAGGAGAGATTTCATACTGTAACACAGTGATAACTAAAATGATTACACTCTTTAATATTAAACCACACCCTATTCCTATAATGGTGCACACCATTACTCTTTTTGATAGATTTTAGGGCCATATATTATTTATTTGCCATAAGCTGACTATTTTTCGATATTTTAGTTATTTTTTTTATCACCATACTTTATCAGCGTTTTGGACGAAAACACTTCCGAAAGTAGATAATAAATTCATGGTTAGGCTGTATTCCATTTAAGCTACAATAAAGGCTCTTATGGAAAAAATGGCTGTAGGCCCCCATAGAAGACAGAACAGTTCACATGCAAGTCAGGTGATCGAAATCTGCAGTAAAAATCTTAGAAAGATACTATTTCGGTATAAAAATTCTGCTCGTACACGTTCCTTACAGTACAAAAATATTTTTAGATCCTAAAGAAAATTCAAACTTAGCTCAATACGGAAATGGTAAACATATGGCCAAGTATAGGTAGTTAAAAATTCTTCAGGAAGAAAATTCGTTTATTTAGTTATGTTTTGAAGGGATTCATTGATTGAGCCTATGTGAGTGAGCCAGTGATCGAAGGGTATGCGCAATGTTTTTTATATATTCTTTTTTTATTTAAAAATTTAAATAAATATATATTAATATATCGATGACTGAAAACTTTGTGCCCGGTATGGCAATAGGTTCGCCACCTATTCCATTTGGGACGTCAACATAACGGCGAGACGAGGCTTAACAGCCGCTGCCTACACCTTCGGATAACAAAAGGCGTAAAGTTATGTTATGTTATTTAAAAAAAAATTAAATAAATATATATTAATATACATTTTGAAACTACAAACTACAAAACACCTGTAATATTGACAACATATTATCACTATTATCTTATTACTAGTTTACCTGGCGAACGCTGTTGCGCATCAAAAGGAATAAATTACCTATATAAGAATAAAAAAATATATTACTTTTAATTTTCTACATTATACATGAATAGTAGATAAAGGGTGTCAACATGGTAGTTTGTGCGTACAATAAAACCACCCCGTTTACCCTCTACTTATTAAAAAACCCGCATCAAAATCCGTTGCATAGTTTCAAAGATAAGGGGACTGACAGCGGAAACCGACTTTGTTTTATACTATGTAATGATAAATTTTCACGCGATAATCTTAAACATCAAGTGGTATAATTTTTCTGGATAAGCTCCATCTTCACTGGTTAAAACTATTTATGATTTCTGATTTTAAATCTTCTTGAAAATCAACATAAAATAAATTATTAAAGAATGATAATGAGATACAAATAATACCTACATATAATACGGATTTAATGACGGAATCGCCAAATAATTGTCTTTGCTACTGATCTTGGCTCAGTACTCTACCGCGTGCTTCAATGAACAAGCTCTACTTAATACAATACCATTAGAATTCAGCACAAAACCGTTATAACTCAACAGCCCATCCTTACTACGTGATATGGAACCTAAAAAGGAGGACCTAAATTACAGCTCGAACAAGAATAGGGATTTTCGTCGTTCCGTGACAGTAAATAAGGTTTCAAGGGAGATAACGGAGATGAAAAAAATACTTAGTTAAAAAAAACTGTTGACTTGTAAAATTCTTGGTTTTTCTAACTGACTCTGCCAAGAGGATGGTTATGTTTCTAATTATCACTATTCGCCAGATAAATAAAGCCATTTTTGCTATTTTTTCATTCATACACCCAAATTTGACAGCCTTTTTAACAGTGCTAGAGCCAAGCAGTTCGCTGCGTTAATGAGCCGGCTTGACCGGTGAAATACCACGACCTCTCAGAACATCAACGTAAAGTGGCTCATGCCGCGTTCTGTTCGGTCAGAGAAGTACCCGGAAGCCCACCTTCCCCTTCCCCATTCCTTTCGTATCCTACTCCCTTAAAGGTCGGCTACGCAACTGTAACACCATATGTGTTACTGGTGTCCATGGGCTGCGCTGGTCACTAACCATCGACTGCTCGTTTGCCGCTTGGAAGCCATACTGCCTTTTCTAAAGTTACAATTGTCTTTCTCTTGATACATATTTTATATTGCAAGGTATCTTATAATATTCTGTTATTTTAATATTCCTCTCTCCTTACCATCATTTCTAAATTCCGATTGTGTTGTGAACTGAACACTATAATACTCATTATAACGCACTAGATGTACGGAACCATGTGATTGATTAACAGCTTCCTGTTTAGATCGTGGCCAACGTAATTATGTACGATCGATCACTGGCCCGGAATTGCAGGAAACCAAACTAACGCTGGGGCATTTGCAATTCTAACCGATGTGATAACATTAGCCTGGATCAAAATGTTTCTATACATTTATTTAAATTTTAAATTATTTATGAGAAAAGAATTGCATTCAATAGAAGTGTTAGTTATTCGCACATGATTCTGTTTTCCTGGTTCCATGATATTCTTGGAAAATTTAAGCAATTTAGTGATGTTTTTTTCAATTAACTGAGTGATAATTTTCATAAATTACTTAAATCTTGTCAAACATTTAAGTAATATTACACGAAAAAAAGGATAAACACATATAAATAAAGATAATGGTGTTTATTTAGTTGTTTCGTCTCATACGTCATCGATAGCATAGTCTATATAAGGCTATTTGTGACTGAGTTGGGTTTGACAGTTAGCCATAATCCGTATTAGCTGAAGAAAACACCAAGATCCTTATGAATAGACAGTATTCTAATTTCAGTTATATATTAACCTTACAAAGATGAAATTGTTTGAATAGCATGGGAACATGGTTACTAATATTTCGCTTAATGCGCAGTCTCTAGAGCGGTGAGGATAATTGGAATCCATTGTGTATTCTAACTGACTCTCTCCCTCTATAAGACCGCTCTCCATTGTACATTGTGACAGTGGGAGAGCCAAGCAGTTCAATTCGGTGCATACCGGCCGGCTCGACTGGTTAAGTACCACGACCTCTCAGTGTGGCTCATGCCCCGTATCGATCGGTGCGAGAGGTACCCGCAGGGCTACCCTCCTTCCCCATCCTTTTCTATCCTACTCCCTTAAAGGTCGGCAACGCAACTGTTCACTTACCATCAGGTGACACGCCTGCTCGTTTGCCCTCATATCCCATAAAAAAAAAACCAAGGTACTACCATCATCTTTCATATACAGAGGATTCTATGAACATTCTGACGTTATGTAATATTAGTTTTCAAAGTTTTTTAAACAATAAAAATACATCAAAATATTAAACAAATAGTGAGCGAACTGTTTGTTCGTGAGCAAAAGAGAATGGATCAACTGCAGCTGATAATAATTTAAACATTTGCAAAAGTTGCTAAATTCATTAGCAAATATTATAATATTTGCTAATGAATTTAGCAACTTTTGCTTCAAGTGCAAAGTAAAAAACACTAAATGCACACTAAATGCACCTAAATTAGACATATTTAGGTATTTTTCCCTTCTTGCTTTCTTTCTACATCTTGGCATAAAAAGTAACTATTAAGTATTCACTTAGTCTATTTAACTAAATATGGCTATAGGTATATAAGTAGGATTTGCTTTGGACGTAGTATTAATTTATCTACAAGCAAAACGTTGGCTTATTTAGAAATTAAACTTATTGAGAATTAAAATTCTTCTCAGTTTAGAAAATAGCGGAAATTCAAATCTGTTACTCAATCGGAATACCGAAAAGGTTTCTATTGTAAGAGTTTCAGTTTTCAGCTATCACTTGTATGCGGAAACCATTTTTGTATTTGAAACGAAAACATCACGTACAGTGCAGTTTGGTTCAAGCCATAAAAGCTAGCATTTTTTGAAGCAACAATAACTCACGGTAAATACTTTATTAGTAAGATATTATTGTGTCTCAGAGAAAATCAGACAGTCAGATACAGATACAATCATACAGTTTATTGCTTAAATGGCCGGCTCGACCGCTGAAAATACACGTAAATCAGCCTACGCCAAGTTTCGTTTGGTGAGAGTGATATTCGAAGTATTATTAAAATCATACAATGATCTTGTTAATGCTATTTAAAGGATTTGGATTTAAGTGGTGAGCGAAACTGCATAAAAATTTAATAATAAATCTTTTTTTTAATTCGAAACGCTAAATACAATAAATAAAAAATCTAACTCATCATTAAAAGCGCAGCAACAAAGTATAAAACGCAGGTAGCTTGTTCTTTGAGCTACATATTAAAAGTACTGGTAAGTTTGTAACATTATGTTCAAGTCATTCCGACTCCAGATTTTGTTTTGTCTCAAGGCTCCTTGTGTTACAAAGTGGTAAGTACTAGCTCTGTATCAAATATTAGCAGCTTCGCGATTTTTAAATCTTTTTATCATTTCTAATTTGATTAAAATTACAAACATAACATAACATAACTTCACGCCTTTTGTTACCCGAAAGTGTAGGCAGCGGCTGTTAAGCCTCGTCTCGCCGTTATGTTTACGTCCCAAATGGAATAGGTGGCAAACCTATTGCCATACCGGGCACAAAGTTGTCAGTCATCGATATTTATCACACGTAATTTCGCAAATTTTGAAAAGTCATTGGTGTGTGCCAGGATTTGAACCCACTACTTCTTGAATCAGAAGCGGGGTGTATTTTTGCAACTTACTTTCTGTTTTATTCGTTGTTTCGTTTTTAATGACTAATCCAAATATTATGTAAGTATATTCGCAACTACCCTACTACTCTCGAGAGCAATGAATCCGGGTCACTTAAAGAATGTTAAAAATCTCGGAAACTAAAAATGATAGGTTAATGCAATAAATTGTATTTATTAGACAATGTAATACTCCTTAAATAAAAGTAAAAAAAATATGAGTCACCATACATTTTATTAACACAAAATTACATAAAGAAAAAATCTGCTGATCTCTCCTTAAAACAAAAATAGGAAACATGAAATGTTTGAACTTTATTACGATTTTCTTGAATTTTAATACTTCGTATTGCCTCCTCGTGCTTCCATTACTGCGTTTACGCGGTTTGGCATGCTGTACACCAAGTTCCTTATACGATTTTGGGGAATATTCTCCCATTCCTCTGTGAGAGCAATTTTGAGCTCACGAAGCGTGATTGGGGGAGGGTTTCGTTGTTTTACGCATCTGCCTAGCTCGTCCCAAGCATGCTCGATCGGGTTGATATCCGGGCTGCGCGCTGGCCACTCCATACGAGTAATGTTCATCTCTTGAAGGTAGTCATTCACAATCCTACCTGTATGAGGTCGGGCATTGTCATGCATAAATATAGCATCCTCACCTAAATTGACCATAAATGGACCAACGTGATCATTGAGGATTTCTTCCACATATCTTACGCCAGTTAAAGAGCCGTTTTCTATGATCACCAGCTCTGTGCGACTTTCAGAAGAAATTCCGGCCCACACAAGTACAGACCCACCACCGTAGGCTACTTTTTCCTCGATGCATGCTTGCTTGAATCTTTCCCCTGGTCTTCGATACACTCTGTGTCTTCCATCGTGCTTGTAGAGCATAAATTTTGATTCGTCGGAGAACATAACTTTTGACCAATCTTCAATACTCCAATTTACGTGGCTCTGGGCATATCTTAGTCTTGAAATACGATGGCCACGCTCCAGTTTAGGGCCGTTTGCAGGTCTAAGGGGTTTTAAGTTAGATTCAGCAAGCCGACGTCTTACTGTCCATGCACTTGGGTTACTTCCTCCGAGGCGTCGAAACTGATTGGTGAGTTCAGTTCCTGTGAGAAAGCGATTTCGAAGCATGGTGTTCACCAAGTATCGGTCTTCTCGTGCTGTGGTATACCTGGTTCTGCCCGTTCCTGGTCTGCGTAGGTTAGAACCAGTTTCTTCGTAACGTCGGAGAACTCTTTGTACTGTTGACAGCGACACACCAACAGTCCTGGCTGTATCGCGCTGACTCCGGCCGGTTTCCAGCATTGTAAGTATTCTGGTGCATTCTTCAGGCGTAAGCGACATAATTTCAGCTTGAATAATGAATATAGAGCACTATCAACATGGTTTATGTACCCACATAAATGACAGATTACAAACAAAAGCAAAACCAAATGCTGTAATTTCGTAGTTCCATCTTCGAAAGTGGCCCTTTTTCAAATTTGATTTTTTTATGATATAACTTTACAATAACTAAGAAGTTTTAATACCTTCATTTAAGGAGTATTACATTGTCTATTAAATACAATTTATTGCATTAACCTAGCATTTTTAGTTTCCGAGATTTTTAGGATTCTTTATGTGACCCGGATTCATTGCTCTCGAGTGTATTTAGAAACATCGATGGGTTAAATTGAAAAATCCACGATGACACCTTGGATGGGTATTGAATCAGATGACTATCGGCAGCCTCATTAAGGATCACAGTCCAGGAAATATGTAATCACTTTGTTTTCATTTACAATTTTGTTTTCTGTGGCGATTTAGTGAGTCAAGGTAAAAAAAAAAAATCGAGTATAATGTAATAAACTTACATTTATTATTTCAAATCAATTTTAACATAACAATAATCGATAAATCTTACACATCTTACACAATATTTCTTTCTCTTTCCTTCTCTTTCTCAACAGTCCCTCCCTATTGTCCCAATATTTGATGTATAACATTAAGTCTTTAATAAAATTGATTAAAAAATATAAAACGGTGTAGACAGTGTTTCCCAGTTTTTAAAACGAGCGAGGTTATTGCTATTATTACAAAGATTGCGCAACTTACTCAACAACAATGCCGTTTTTTATCATTACTACTAAAATTAAATAATGTGTATCTTTAGGTAATCTAAGTAACTAAGCACTTAAATTATTTAAGGCCACAAACAGAAAATATACTAAAAATAAAAGTTGATCACTTGTAATAAATTATAATACTTAAATAATATTACCTATGTATAATTACAAAAGCAAGTTTTTTTAGAATGAATAAATACTTCGTGTATTTTATTAAATTCCTACCCAAATAATATCCCTTCCTAAATAATTACTTTTGTATTAAAAAAAACCTCGATTTTCTAATAATACTTGTCTGTTTTGTTGCTAAAACGGCGGCTAATGTATTTATAACACAATGAAATTAATAACTAATCTGGTCTATAATCCTTCCTCTTTCACTTAGTAGAGAAAAGCCAGCTAACCGTTGTGAGTTGTAGAATATAAAACGCGAAATTTAAAAAAAAACAATACAATACAGCATATGAAATAAGAAGGGAAAAAATGTACCCACGCCTCCTTCTTTCTCTGATTGATTTACTTACTGTAAATTAGTCAAATACACAATAACCAAACACATAATATTTTTTATTTAAAATAAAACTTACATAATGAACTTATTTGCAACGAATATAACTATGTTATATATACAGTATTTACATCAAGTTTATTTGTTTTATGTATATATTTTTAAAATTTCTTGTATTTATGTTAAAAGGATTTTATTCTTTCAATAAAAAGCACTCCATTATATTCACATAGTAACATTTTTTGCTATATTTTTTCAATACCCTTCAGAAAAACTTTATCCGTTTTTTTCTATAATTTTGTTATATATGTACTTGAATAGTGATTATTATTAATAATTAACAAGATGGATATCAATGTACTATTTTAAATTATTTAAAAGTATACAACCTACAAACTTCAGTCTTATAAGTACATCTTGGAAGATGCAGCAAAACTATATTTTGTAGGTACATAATTCGTTTTTCGTTCTAACACCAAATTGACATCGTAAACATAAATTAACTAGTATAAATAAATAAATTTAATAATGAATAAATACGTACTAAATAAAAATTATAGGTAAAGAAAAATATCTGCTAAATATGATATTTAAAAATAATGTTAAAAATTGAAACAAAGTAATTAAAATATTTGAAGGAAAAATATAAAAAAAGTAACACCGGGCTCCGGAACGGGTTCTGATATTTTTTGTTGTTTATTTTTCTATCACACATTTTTTATACACTGCACCGTTCAGTTCACAAGTGTTCACTTATGTTTACTTCCGCCATCGGGTCTTCTCAAGAATTTTTGCTGATTGTTGAATGTTCTAAACTTCTAAGTAACTATTGGCAGATTGCGCCACACTTGAACATTTAGGTTCACACGTCAGCTGTTTTGGCGAGTTTTCTGTAATAATGAGTTATGATTTAGACTTGCACATTTCATCATCATGCTCCATTGAATGTTGAAAAGTATCATTTAACTGATAATATTAAAATTATGCTTAAATTAAATTAAATTATTTTTTCGATATATTACAAATGCTTATAATATATGAAGCAATAAACGAGATTATTAATATCAATTGTTAAAAGTATTTTATTTGGCTAACCATATTCGTACATGTAAAATATAAAAATTATGACCACAGACAGGATTTGCATACATGACACTCGGATAATCGTCCTATCGCTCATAACCAACATGCCTCTGTGACCAACTGATAATGTTAAAATTTTTGTTTACAAATGCCTAAGCTTTAATAGGCTTAAGCATCGTCTCCACATATTTTACTAGCATTATCCTAAAACGACGACCTCTGAGAAAATCGACGTACAGTGGCTCATGCTGCGATTTGTTCGATGAGAGATGTATCCAGAGACCCACCGCGTTCCCATTTCCTCCCCACCCCGTCTTAACGGATAGTAATAACGAATACGAATTCTGACAGTGTGGCTATCCATGGGCAGAACTTGTAGCTTAACGCCAGGTTAATAAAGTTCAATGTAAGAAAATAAACGTTATTGTTTCAGGTAATATAATATTGTTTACTCACTATTCGTTCTAGTATTCAAATGAGGCAGTGTATTATTAGTTCTATCCAGAACACTTTTACTGAAGTATACACTGCCTTTCTCCGCGTTGAATCTGACGGGCGGTGAATAGGAACAGCTTCTAGAGTCAGCTAGTGATGAACTTGGTTCTAATTGATATCTAGGTTTTAGATCCGGCATTTGAGCCAGATTTAATAGGTTTCTACTAGGATTGCTGTAGGTTGAAGGTGGTGGAGTAGCAAATAGCTCCGGTGGCATTAGTTGTTCAGCTGGCAGCTGAAAAAAAAAGTTTATTAGATAAAACAAGGGACTTACATTCATGCTTCCTATGCCGTGATAGTAGGCGATTCAATCAACTTGATGGAAGATCGCTGTAATTTACGCCTTTTAGCACAGATCGTATACTATACTATAAACCGATGTAAAGACCAGAGACAGACAGATCGTGGACTTGACGAATTTGGTGCTGACTATAAGTACCTTTATAAAAAATTAGACTTTTAGATTTCATAATATATTTTTTATCATTAAAAATGTACATTGAACACATCTACCACTTACATGAGAGAAATTTAATATTTCACTTACCAGACCGCTGGTGTTCAAAGGCGAAGCATTTTTATACTTAAACCAATCCTCAAAAACATTGTCGTACCGCTGTTTATGACAATCATTGGATCCAAAATTTGGCAAACGTAAACTACTCATTGGACCCAACCTTTGTATACTTGGCCCTAAATTCTGTATTTGGCTGAGTGGTGGCGCATACTGCCTTGTGTACTCCACTGGTCGCACTTGAATGTATTGGCTGCAAGGGTCGATATTGTGGTCGTAGAATCGGTCGCAATTCGATATATCATATTTATCCGTAGTTTTTGTTATCAAAGGTCTTATTGAACTGTAGTCGGTAGCGGAAGATTTATTCGAACAGTTGTCGCTTATTTTACCATTTAAGGGTATAATATCGGGGTTTTTATCTGCAAACAGAGATAATAAATTCTTTTTAGTGCGCGCTATCTGTTTTTGTTGGTTTACAAAGGGAAATTGATATGGTTGAGTGAACTTTTTATGTTTGCAGATGGACTTGTAGTACTAAGGGAACAGTTATTAAGGTGTATTAAATTATATAAAGTTGTGTGCTGAGTTTTGTTATGGCAAAAGAGAATGTATATTTAACTTTGGGATTATTGTTGGTGAAATAACAAAATTGATCAGACTTAAAATTTAAATCTAGTCTATCTTTGCTGACAGTTTACCAACACGTGTATTTTGGTACTTTTGTAATCAAAAACTAAGTTGCCTTTATTATAAGCATTTCTGTCACTCCGAGGTTTCAGATAATTTTAGACTCTTTAAAGCATTTGCAAAGGCATGAAAGGTCAATATCGTTATTACACCTTAAAGTATTCACAGAAAATAGTATTCAAAATAAAGCTTTGAGGTTGCAAAGTTGGTTCAAAATATTCATTTTCTCATCAGCTCGGGGTCAGTCTAGTATTTTATTTATAATGTAACCACGGCTCTCAAGTTCACTTTGGCGGTTAAAGTGTTAAATTTAGATCATTCTGGGGACTTGTTCACGGGTTAATATAAGTTTCAAATCCTTTTATGTCGTCCATAAATATGAACGGATTTGATGAATAAATTTCATCAATTTGAAACTAATAATTACAATTGTAATGTTGAAACTTGACAGACATTCACGAGATGAAGGAAAGTTTATTGATTTAAACTTTTGCGTGTTTTGCAAATGCCAACAGTAAATCAATTATCAATGTTGTTTTATTGTATTTTGTGAGTTTTATAGAAAACCTTTTCATTGATTATTCAAGAACTTCGACAGATCTGTTAAATTCTACATTTGAGTGTACCATTAGGTACTTTTTTTTTTTTTCAAAGAATTTTTCCGATTATTTTTATTTCATTTGAAAAATGTCACTTACCAAAACTGTCGACATTTTCCAATTCTTTTGTATCTGTTAGCGGAAGATTTGAAGTTTCATCTCTCTGCTTTTTATCTTTCTCGTGTTTACCTAAAAGAAAAAGAACACAAACGAGAAAGAACAGTGGTGGAGGCACCACCACACTCTGCTATTGTTAATAACTTATTGATATAAAAATATGATGAAATGCTCACCATCTCTCATGTTGCAGTACCTGCAGCAGAACATTGCTGCAGAAGCTGCAGTCAACACTGCCACAACGCAAACTGCTCCCAATACAATTATCATCTCCGCTGTCAGTTTCACTTTCACAGGCACTTGCTCTGATAAAGAAAACTATTCTTACTTTTTGGTTAAATTGTAAAAATAAACACATATTAATATGTGCATTTCCATTATGTGTGGAAAAATAAGATACCATTTTGATGTGATAAGATATTGTAATATTTGTTGTTAATATTGATTTCTTCTCAAACAAAAAAATGTATTTACTTAGAAACATTAATAAAATAATTATTTGTACAAAATGGAGTCCGCCTTAAAGTGACAGTGGCAGTAGAAAAGCGTGATTGTGGTGGCAAACCAGTGTGTCGTCGCGGGTACTTCAGTAAGCTGGATGTCAATGTGAGCGCCTCACTGAAGCCCTTTCCGTTGAAGGCTCTCACAGACACCGCCAGTGTGTTGGTCGCAGACAACCCTGATACTTCAAACTCTGGGTCATCGTTACTCAAGTTGCGCAGAAGTCGGCCAGTTGCCATGTCCAATATCTATGCAAAATAAAGAATTTTTATTATAGTTATTATATAATATATGTACTTTAAAACGAACTCAAATTAGCGAGCTTACTTCTAGAAGGAAATATTGCTTCAGTCCACCGTCGTGACCTGGAGTGCAATTGAGTGTCAAAGAGACGTATGTCACATTTGTAATTTCACATTGTTTGGGAGTCGATGGTTTATCTGCGAAATAAAAAATATTTTGACACCATATTTTGTGCTAAATAATATACGGAAAAGATATGAAAAAGAAAGATATAGGCGGTCATAGGAATATCTGAGCTTCATACTTGAGCTTTGAAAATATTTCGGAATAGTAATTGAAATGAAGAAAATAAACCATGTAGACGTTAAAATAATTTCATTTTATGAGTTTTTTTATTAATCTATAAAACCACAATGACCCTGTCCAGTGCAGTAAAATGACAGTTTACTATATTAATTATGAGACAGCCCGCATCTCTCCTGAAGAGGGCTTTTTAATGACTATAACAACTTTGTTTACAAAAACTTTTGTTTGCATTCTGTTACTCCTTCATATTAAATTCTGCGAGATATAGGGATACGATATACCTGTTACGATTTTATTTTATCTTTGTATAGGCTCGTCGACCTCTAGCTTGAGAAGTAAGCTAAGATACTATTCACAGACTAATTATTTCTTAGAGAAAATTACGATTTAGCTCCTCATCAAATGTTACTGTGTTTACTTACTTACTGACTTACTTTACCACACAAAGTTTCTTTATTTTAATGTCATTAATTATTATGAATTATATTCAAGCACTGATCAAAAGAGTTTACTTACCTGCAGGTAGTATATGCACGGAGCAAGGCTCCATCTGTCTTCCCACGGAGTTGGTGCCGGAGCATTGTACCCAGCCGTAGTCAGCGGACGTGTTCGGCATATACATATAAGTACCTACAGTAATAGATTGTATGATTGGGTGGTTGACAATAATATAATTTATATTTAATACGAATGATGAAATTATTTTTAGATAAACGTTACTAAGATCACTTTTCTTCTGGAAGGTGTCGGGCAATTAGGTTTTTACAAGACACTTTTTTTGGGTTCCATCTAATAAGGGTTGGATTCTCTTGTTGATATAATTAATCTTAACAAGTCTCTAATTATATTTATCTATATAATGCAGGGTACTCGTGTCGAGATCTGAAATAAAAGCTGTTTGTTTTGAAATAAAATGATAAGGACCATGTAATACAGAAAAGTAAAGTAAAGGATTACTAATTAGGAAAATTAGAGTTCATAAAAATAACTCTACCTGGCATGTTCGGTACTGTAGTCACCGGTGAGGTGGCAAGTTCATGCCTACTATGTGCTGAGTTGTTGAACCACCACTGGTATGTCATGGGTTCCTGTTAACAAATATACAATATAAATTCTCAATCACCAGTGAACTCCTAACTCTATATAGCTTAAATAATGTCAATTCAGTTATAAAATTTCTGTAGTTTATACTTGTATTATTATAGAGCTAAACATTTTACTAGTTTGTTTGATTACAGGCGCTTATACCTTGAAATACCATCACACCAATAGAAGCGTACCCCTGACTTTTTAGTGGTACATAATACAATAGTACAAAGTTCGCGTGGTCAGGATATTAATTCGATATTTTTGATATAAATTGTGAAGTATAAAGTAAATGTTAGTTGTAAAATATATTGTTAGTTAATACTCCAACTCACCTTGGGGTTCGCCTCAAGGTCACATTCGATATAGATGATCTCTCCTCTTGCAGCTCTCAGCACTAAAGGTTGTGACGATTTGCATGTCGGTATAACTAAAAAATAGATGATTAGATTTGAATTATTTTAATTATGATAATTTTATTTTTATTAGTTAAATTAATATTATTCGATTCAGAATCTATAGGTAACTAATGTTATATATAAATATAAATACATACATTTGACGTCCAAAATAAGACTTTCACTGGAACCGTCTCCCAGGCTATTCCTTGCAGAGCAGACGTATGCACCGGCTGTCTTTCTTGACACCTTTTGTAAGACGAGACTCTGGTTTGCCAAAAGCACTCCAGGTCCAGGTTTTACCATCACGCTCTGCACGAAAGAAAATATCACGTGGATATAATAATAACATGTAACAGTTATTCCTCTATCAGAAGCACGTGAAGGATTTAAGTCTGTACATCGACGATGGTCTAAACTGGAGAAAATTAATATGACACATTAGCCAAGGCGTTACATCAATTCTGCGTTCACTCTATAGGTTCAAATAAAATACTTTCTACCATCTACAACTAAATTGCTATTGGTCCAGTCCCTTGGTGCTATTGCTATTGATCCCCAGTTTATGGTGACGTCTGCTGCCCGGACTTATCACAGGAATTACTTGATATGTTATATTGGCTCCTCAACAATTGCCTGCGCTTTGTTTTTGGGCTGCGAGAATATGATCACGTCCCATACTACCGCTCTAAGGTAAAATGGCTTCCTTTACGTCAGAGAAGGTTCTCAGATCGCCACCTTTTTCCGGTATTAAACGGGATAAGTTACTGTACGTTTGTATTGTATATGTTTACCTAATTTTGTATACCTAATTCTTGCCCTAATATCTAATAATATGTCTAAACTAGTATTTACTGTATATTTATATATGTGTATATTTGTATATCCATTTAAGTATGTATTCGCCTATATGCACGTATGCAGTTATATATGTATGTATATATGCATGTATTTTTATGAATATAATATGCTCACGTGTTGCGGGGATTACCCACTTATTATAGCAATTTCAGTTGGAAAAAAATATTATTCTAAATGCATAAAGGAATTATTTTTTGCACCAATTCTTCGCAAGCTGTCTTTTAACCCAAATGTCGATTGGCAGAGAATGCTTTGTGGCATTAAGTCCACCTTATGGTGCAAATATTGTACATGAATAATAAATAAATATATATAAAAATACAAATGGACCCACAAGCAAATTTATAAAATATTCGTGAGAGTCACATTATTTAATACTTACATTATGTGTAAAATAAATTAGACTGTGCCCTGGATTTGCACGTACTCTGCAATCCAAGTAAACATCAGATCCTTCCACCACTTTACTAGCGTCCAGGTTTGCTCCAAGTGACAGCTTTGTAATAGGGAGGTCTGTTTATATTAGAGATTAAGTATTATTAAAAATCGTTATAGACATTCAAGTAAAATGATAATGAAATTCTACTCAAAATTGTATTTCTATTTTTTTATAAATAACACTATTAAAACTTACGCTGTATTTCCATTTTCCATCCATCTTCGTGCGTGGAATGTGGCAGACTTGGTTGTACTGCTCTACATGACAGAACTCTGCCTGCGTCCTCTATTGAAGGTATGAAGGTTAGGATGCTACTAGTCACGTTGCCATCGGATGAAGACTAATAGAAAAGTCATTTTATTAATACGGGTGTAGGTGCTGTTCAGAATATCCCAGCAATGTTCAGAATATGATGACTCCATTTTGGAAGTGTTTATGCGATAAGTTATGCCGACCCTACTTAAAGTGGGATAAGATAAAATTAAAAAAAATAATAACATAACGTCGCACCCACAAAAATCTTCGTCATATTATAACTATATACATACCGACTCTTTAACAGTGTTAAGTCTCGTGCCTCCCTTCCACCAGGAAATCGTCGGCTTGGGCCTTGCTCCAACTGACAGGCAGACTAGTTCAGTGCTCTGACCGGCTACCAAAGGGCGCTTACCACCCTGAAGACGCACCCAAAGTGGACGTACTGGGAACAATTTATTTTATTAGTTCGCCTTTTTTATGGGACATAAAATAAAATAGAAATCAAATATATCTTTATATATATAATTCTTCTGTACGTGTGTTGTCAGTGAACTCCTCCTAAAGGGCTGGATCGTTTTGAATGACTTGTTTGTGTGTGCCTATGTGGATTCAAGAATAGTTTAGATTCATAAATAAGCTTGGGTTACATAATTCTAAAAAAACTAAGAATGTAAGTATTTTTTACGCAAATATTTTAAACTACAAAAATGTTCGAATAATTCAGCTACGCTATATTCATGCTAGTAACAATACTTTCTATTTAGACTTCGAAAATGCTAACAAAAACTCATGGTAGGTACTAAAAAAAATGTACTGTAAAACAAGAATGCCTTTACCTTCAAGTATTAAGAGCGTGAATGTACACGCTATTTAATTTTCAAGTGGACTGTTCAAAATAAATGGTATTATTTAAGGTGTGCGAAATATGAACGTTCACCGGGACTATACAATATTTGAAATGCCGTTGTGTATTTGTGCGAAAAATTTTGTGGGGTTGCGTTTTGTTAATACCACCAAGTGGTTTTTATAGGTGTTGAAGCACTTATATGTAGTTGGTTAGTGCCTAGTGGTAATATAGGCGCATTGTTTTAGTACTTTTATTTATACACTAATTTCCGGTAGAGAATTTCTCTCGACGCAGATTTCTTGTAAAGAAAAGAAAAACAAATTGTGTAGGCATATTATTTTGTAAGTTTTTATTGTGTGGTGGAATTTTCGTGGTGCAATTTGTATTTTTTATGGGATAAGAGGGCAAACGCAGTTCGCTGCATGAAAGGGCCGGCTTGATCAGAGAAATACCACGACCCCTCAGAATATCGACGTAAAGTGGCTCATGCCGCGTTTCGCTCAGTGAGAGAGTACGCGGAGACCCAACGCGTTTATGTACTATTTTATGTACTATTGCCTCGGCATTACCGATGCCTGCACTCTCGCTTATTAAGAGGGTGACTATACAGGAAGTCAATCATAATTTGATCTTAAATTGCCCTTTAGAATTAAATGCCAAACATATTATTGAAGCCTTTGACGTAAATATCAAACTGTCAATTAGGGATCCCTTAGATAATATCAACTCCATTATGAATGGGATGATCACATCAAGATTGTACGTTTCGGGATGCTGCCTGTGATTTACGCAAGGACATTTCTGCGGCGAACTATTTTTTTTTGTTGAATCGATTTCATGTGCCGCCTACTTTCTTGAATCTTGTTCCATAGGTAATTTATGGGTTGGCAAAAAAAAACTTCTATTAAATTGAACATTTTTTTGAGAACTTCGACGGCAGGGCCTTTGGGTTGTGATTAAATAGCGTAGATAATATCGGTAGACTAGTATTAATTAGGTAGGTAATTTACATTTTTTGTAGCTACTTTATTAACAGCTATTCGGATATTATAAGAGTGGATATTATTTATCATTACATAGTATAAAAAAAAGTCACTTTCCGCTGTCTGTCTGTCTGCTGTGTAAAACTACGCTACGGATTTTGATGCGGTTATTTTTAGTAGTTAGAGTTCTGCATTATTAAAGACCTCCAGAATGTCTATAAAAAAGTCCGCGAGGGCATATGTCTATCTCTTAGGGATAACCATTACACATTACAGAATTCATTTTCATCCAATTAAGTGCCTTAAATAGATTGTGTACATAATATAGATGATCCTAGCCCTTTAGAGCATGTTTTTAAACGTATATTTACGAAGATATTACAATAATAACACAGAGGGACATAGCGGTTGCGTTCCGCGCCAAAACGCGTGCCGATAAATAAATAGCATTTTGATGCGGAACAAAGTTCGCCGGGTCAGCTCGTATATTATAAAAGCTATATTAAATAAGTTTGTCCCAAATAGATTAAAAATAGAGATTGAGATTAAAAATAGTCAAATCAATTATAACACATGCGTCTGGACACCCCCCACTTAATTCCGCGTCGGTCATATTAGCTCAATCGTGCCGTATCTCCTACATTACAAGCTTATCTCTGGTACTCTACTGATTGACACATCATTACTGATACACATTATATATAGCTCACGTGACTTGCACATCAATAAAACATCTTTTTCATTCTAGCAGAATAGTATCGTCATCTCACTCTAACCAAAACTATTGTTAAGTATAGAAATGTTCCTCATTATCCGACTGCAGAAGGATGCTAATGTTTTCAGAGTATACATAGATGAATAAAAGCAGGTATGAATTTTTGTTTATTTGGAAATGTTTCCTTAACCACGAAATTGTTTGATGAATTTATGATTGTGGGATTAGATTTATTATACATGGCCAGAATTTTCATGGAAACAATTAAGTTCTCATAATACTTCTTATTGAAACTATACTATAAATTAATTATACAACTTACAGTTAATGTCTATAGACACATTTTCGGAAACCGGCTCTATAATTGGGTCAGTCATGGCCTGTCGAAAAACGAAGAAAATATAAGTACAGGAGTATTTCTAAACTCTGTGGGTTCAATCTCCAGTTGAATATTAACATTCTTATGACATGGAAATATATAACATAATATGTCATATTATTGAATCAGGATACATACAAATAAATAAAATTGTGTTAACCTGACAGGAAACTTCTATGCCGAGATCTGACCTTTGCAGTCTGAACGACACAGTAGCTCTGGCCTCGGAGTTTGCAAGAAGAGCGTGAGACTTCCACCAAGACACTCTAGCTGTGGGACGTCCTGTTGACAAAAAGGAGAAAAACTGTTGTGTTAAATTTAACTGGAAAAATAAACAAAGTATATTTATTTATTTGCTCACAAATTGCATTTTAAAAGTGGTTTAAGTATAAATTAGAAAAGAAAGTTAAACAATGGTTTCCTCTATACCCTTGTCAAGTCAGGCTTAGGTCGGTGAAAATAACAGCGTTAGCGTTTGTTACATTACATTGTTTTGCTTTACATTTTTCTTTCCCCTTCTACTTTCCTATCCCATCTTAGAGTCCGGAAGAGCGGGTACGACAGTATCAGTGTTGAAGTCGTTAATCACTTACCCAATCTACGTGGTCATAATTATATCCTGACATCTAAAAAAAATGAGGTATCGGAATTCGAACTCGTGTCTCACTAATAGCTCTAAAACCCGCTCCCACTACCATTTTGTACCACACCATGTCCAAGTATTCGTGAATCAGACATCTTTCCTGATTTCGTATTAGGTACGTGACGTTTGATTCAGGTTAACTCTAGTAACAGTGAACACGGCTGTTTAACGTTAAATAAAGATATTGATACTTGATTAAAGATATTTTCGAGGTAATTAATCTAATCGTGACTTAAAAGCCTCTTAACACCTCGTAACATCGTTTGAAGCAAGTGCAAGGGTGTTAATTTTTAAGGTGATATTTTTTATATACCATCTAAACGATTTAACTCTACAATAATTTGTACGAATCTTTCTAGTATTTTTAAAAGTCAATCCAATTACCTCCAACTGCAATGCATGTGAGGTTGATCTCAGTTCCCTCGTCGTAGGGACCAAGAACACCTCCCTGTACCTCGTTACCTTCGTGATTGAGGATTATCAGACGTTCAGGAGGTACTATAACAATGTAACATGGTGAAATAGGTAGATAAATAAAATATTCAATTAAAATCGAAAACTAGTTCTCATGTAAACGAAATATTTGTATAGCGTAGACAGAAGAATTAAGTGCTATAAAACACAATTATTATACACTTTGCTTGCTTTATTGATTATCATATTACTTGTCATGCTTGCTCGTCGGCTTTATGGCTCCTGACATCACCATTCGCTATGACGTCACTTTATATATATATATATAAAGATTTGCACAATTTGGTCATTGAAATGGGTCGTGGCCTTCTTTAACTCTTTCTTTCTTCAAGATGTACACTACATGTCCATTGTTTCATCATCTATTCCCATTTCACATTGCTAAATTCTAATAAATTCTATGAAAAGCAAGCCGTTCCAGTCCTCGAGTCTAAAATGCACAGAATATTACAAAATGCGGAAGTTATAAATATTTTGTATAATTTGGAATGACTTACTGAGCACGGTGAGATTGAGACGAGTGTTCTTGGTGGGAGATTTTATGAAGTCCACTCTACACCTGTACTGTCCACTGTCTTCGGGCCTGTTAAAATTTGCTAGATATGAAATATTATATGAAATTATATACTTATATTATTATATATTATATTATTATATTTTTATTTATTTTGCATATTATATGAAATATAGGACTCTTCAGTCAACATATAAGAAATATTCGTTTGAAGGGGTGCCCACTCGCCGAAAAGAATTGCTTAGGTATGTTACAGTTATATATAGCTCCAGTAAAGCACCAGGGAGAAATGACGAGAGAGACGAATCGAAAAGTATTTTACATAATATTTTAGAATATTTATTGTATCTTTGTTTGAATTATTTCAGACCAACAATCTATTTGACTGAGATATTTTATCAGTTCAATCTAAAGATGTATTTATAATGAAGAATGCTTTATTGAAGCAATTCTTCTTTATTATTATTAGCTAAGACGAAGATTAAAATATCTTGATATTGTCTGAACGATCTGTATCGATATTCATGATGATGTATCGACAAATATAAAATTCACTGATATTGCCTGCAGACATGAATTGTAAAGCGCCTTGAATAAGATTGCAATATTTTATTTCGATAATTACCTTTTCGTATTTATTATGAAAATAATGACTGTTTTGTAAATTGGATATATCTGAACGGCCAAATATTATTTAATCCAAATTTTGTAACATACTTATTTGTACGAAATATATCATACATTGTTTTGTTCTTATATAGAAAAGTGTTAAAAGTGTTTAACGAAAATAAAATGTTCAACTTTCAAAGGCAATTAGTGAAAATCTGCCATTTTTACTCGTATTTTTTAAACGTACAGACAGTTTTAATATTATTCATTTATTTCTGTACTGACTTTCTGCACTTTTAATAATAATGTAGATTGATTTTTAAATAATGTTCATAACAGAACCAAACACGAGATTGTCATAGTCATAGACCTCAATATGTAGATAGTAAATGTCAATTTTGTCTTGACAACATTTTGACAAAACATATTTATAATCACCCATAAGCGGCGGTGCCAGGCCGATTAAGTCCTAAAGCCATCTATAGCCAACAGCAATCATAAAACAGTATCTACAATAACACACCTATCAAATAACGAGCTTAGTTCTGACAATATGATTAATAATGATATAGTAAATTTCTAAGAAATACCTTCGAATAAATTTGATAGATACAAAATAATGTTGATTTGATACAATATATTTAGTCTTAATAGGTAGTAAACAAACAAGTCTTGTTTATATAAATATTTTGATAAAGATAACTCACTTCGTTCACTTTCAATATCATTAGAAATCTAAGTTAGACGATATACAAATATATCGAATTACGAGAATCGAGGAAAATGAATTAGATTAATTATTTTGTAGATAGTGCAAGAAGAATTTATATTTGAAAAATTACTGGCGAACATTCAACAAATCATTGCAATCTGCGAGATATTAACATTTTAAGTAAACAGGTAATTCCCGTTTACTTAAGATAAAAGTAAAAAATAGTAACTAGACGACCTTTAAGCCTTTAAGCCCAAATGGCAGATTTATAGAAAATGTCAAATTTTAGGATAAACTTAAAGAAATACAGATCTAAAATTTACCTCAATTTAGTTAGAACCAGTACAGCTGGACTGGTCTCACTTCTGAAGTTTGCTCTCAGTCCAAGAGTTACGTCAGACCAGTGTGACGTCACGCCTTCGCGAGTATCTAACCTGTCAATAATTATATTCTGAGTACCATAGATATAAGAGTAATAGATCGGAAATAGTCACCCAAACAACGAGACGAGATGTGTGAGTGACTTGTCAGTGTGTGGGTAATAAGCGCATCCAAGTGTCAACTCTTACATAGTTATTGTTCATGTGTTGAATTAAAAACATCCCAACGCTTACTCGCTGAGCTCGGCGAGCTGAGCTTACTCGCTCGCTCGCTTAACGTTAAATTTAATTATAACTCAAGTTTTAAATATTTATTTACATTTAATTTTAAATATAATTTAATCATAATATACCCTACCCAACTACAACTAACACTATATGAAATTAGAAATTATCATTGCAATTAAGCAAACTTGCTATAAAAATTTAATTACACAAAATTCTCTAGTATCTGTATATTAATAAAATTATACTTAAGTTTATAAAAGAACATTAAATATAGCATTTCATTTTATAAATTAACTATAAATTTCATTTATGTTAAACGCAGTGGAGTCTTGTAGTTTACGAGCGAAGTGTTGACTTTTAGTATATAATTTTTATTAAAAAAATATCATGGTTAATTTATTTTTCAATGTATTTTACCAATTAACATAAAGGGTGTCGGTATGTTGAGATAACTTTTGAACAGTATTTCTTTTTGTAACTTGACGACTTCTGATACCAGATGGTGTGCGTCTCGATTCTCTAAATGTTTAAGTCTTATATAAAATGGCTGGTAAACTTATTGCCATTCCTTTGGCACGATTTAATGAGTCAAAAGAGAATATTTATCACATATAACATTCGAAAATAATTCTGATATCTTGGGTGTGTGGCAGAATGTAAACCCGAGACTTTTTATTTCAGAAAAGGTTCTTTCCACCCTTAGGCCACCAGAACTATCTTGATTTGTATGACATATAAAAAATAGGAGTTTTATTCATTAGAACTAATGGGACTGTGCACTTAGATATATTTACTTTAATTAATGAGGAGTTTTAAATTTACTAACTATACTACTGTACTAATACAGTTTTCAGATAATATTAAAACAGATTCTCTGATTAATATTTCCCATACGGGAGCCCATATTATCTAAAGAACGTTAACCCTAAAATGACAATGTGGGTCTTCCTCACCCAAATCACTTGATCACGACAGAGCTTAGAGCGCCTTTGTACGAGCCGCAGGAAACGGTTGACAACATCGACATGAGATCTAAATTGACGGATTAGATGGATTTGTGTTCGACTAAGATTGTGACGTGGCGCTACTTGACTTCCGTTGTTGATTTTATTTGTTGTTGTTGACGATTTTATGGGAAAATTGATTGATTGATGATTACTACCACAAATACACCCGAAGTAAATTCAGATCACGTAAAGACACTGAGTCAGAGTCAAATAAATGTTAGTGATAGTGTCTTAATAAAATCATAAACGTTTTCTTCTCACCAGGAAACCGCAAAAACTTAGGAACACACAAAGAAACTTTTCATATTTTAGAATGTCAATGTGATGGCTTTGTTTACTGGAAGTACACGAAAAAAAGTAAAACAATTTCATGGAAAAGTCAACACACGACGCAACTTTGTAAAACAAAACAAGTCATAAAGTCTCATTGGTCTGGTGTAATGTACAAACTTTTTATTGTTTCCAAACAAACAATTTACTTCTACAGCGAGTTCTAAAATTCATTTTATGTAGAACTCATATATATATATATATATATATATATACTGCCTAAATGAAATAACGCTGTTCGTACAGGAAGGTATTTACGGTATAAGTTTTAGGTCTCCTGTACCAATAACGAAACAAACTGGGTTAATGTCGAGGAATTTTATTATTTATTAGTTACGTTAGGTATTTTTGACAAGAAAGTATTAAGTGACTTAGCAACTGACTGACTGATGATGACTGATGATTAATGACTGATAAGATTGTGACTCCATTTCGACTCCATTCGAGGGAGCCAACAAAGTCTTTCCGCGTATTGGTGTGTTATTGTTTTTCTGTGTGGTATCGCTCTTTATAAAGCGGTCCTAATCCATTAAAGCCACCACTATCATAACATCATCTCCCGCCAAATTCATACATCATCATCATCATCATATCATCATCATGTATACCACCACCCTAATACTTAAAAATATTATTAGTCATGACGAAGCACTTTTTGAAACCTACGTGTATATCGGAGTATCGTGGCCCTGCTTGTACCAGATGACCAGTCCCATACGATCGTCGGACAGAGCTGGGGTGACGTCACAAGGCAGTTCCACTCCCCCTCCCGTAGGTGCGTGCAGGGATTCGATGGATGCTAGAACAAAATACAATAAAGATATTTTTTTTCAATTGTTGAATTAAGGTATTGTTGAGTGTTTTCCTTTTCTGACCTTAGTTTAAATAGTTCTTTTTTAACAAAGCTGGTTAAGTTAACAAAACAAACTTATTTTTTTATTGGATAGGAGGGCAAACGAGCAGGCGTGTCACCTGATGGTAAGCAACTAACGCCGCCCATGGACACCAGCAACACATATAGTCTTACTGTTGCGTTACCTACATTTAAGGGATAGGAGATAGGAAAGGATGGGGAAGGGGGGTGGGCCTCCGGGTACCTCTCTCACCGAACGAAACGCGGCATGAGCCACTTCACGTCGGTCTTCTGAGAGGTCGTGGTATTTCACCGGTCGAGCCGGCCCATTCATGCAGCGAACTGCTTGGCTCTACCACTGTTAAAACGCATAATATATAATTAAAACGCATAATGCAGAAACAATAGTCCTTATCCTAAACTTTACTTGATAAAGCAGCACCTTACATAAGAATTTGCCTAAAGGCTTTCAAAATGGCCGCGTTATAATAAGTGCTGTCAGATAACAGTGATAAAAAATATCCGTGAAATTGCTACTTGCCGTTGAAATATCGGGTTAAAATAATATACCAGTGAGCGTGGATTGTTATTTTAATGGTTGCTGTTGGGCACAATTCGGGATGCAAACTTGTTACACCTAATTTTATGATGAAGTGGTTAACTGGCAGTTGGTTGATCGCGGCCTGTTATTGGTACTAAGCATGATATATTTCTTCAGTAATATATTCACGCTACTAATAATATATCCTCGAGTTACATTGAGTAGGATATTTACAGTAAAACTATTTAATTTAATTTAAGATATTTACATATGTATGTAAATATCTTAAATTCACGCCTGTATCCCATAGAGGTAGGCAGAGACTTTGGCTCTCCACAAGCTACGATCCTGATACACTTTGTTCGCTTCATCCGCAGTGATACATCTCATCATGCATTCATGCCGGTTTTACTACGCATTTTTCCTTTTTTAAACAGACCGTTTATTTGGTCGTGGTAGCCCCGTATTGGTCTTCTGATCCCGACCCTGCCACTCACATTCGCTTCATATACTCTTTTAGTCAGTAAGCTTTTATTCAAGATATATTTTAACACGCAAATTAATCAATGAACAGTTATTATAATGTTCTTCAAACATTTTGCCCTTGTAGCGAACTCATCCGAATTTCAGCTAGAGTTCAAGATATATATACTAACAAAACATAACATAACTTCACGCCTTTTTCTACCTAGGCTTAACAGCCACTGCCTACACCTTCTGCAGGCGGTGGCTGTTTTGTCTCGACTCGTCGCTATGTTTACGTCTCTTGGAAGTAGGTGGCGAACCTATTGCCATACCGTGTACAAAGATTTCAGTCATCGATATCTATCACACATAAATTAATTTCATATAGTCATTGGTGTAATCGAACTCGCGAGATCTTGATTCAGAAGCAGGGTGCTCGACCACTGGACCACCAAGAGATTTTATATACTAGAATATGAAATATGAAATGATGATGACCATAGAGCCCCGCTAACGCGTCACTATACTGAGGACATCCCCGAAATTGCAGAAAGCGAGATTAGGGCGGCTCTCGGGCAACTTCAGAACAATAAGGCACCCGGTGATGACGGAATTAGTACAAAACTTCTAAAATCCGGCGGAACTCCGGTACTAAAGGAATTAGCAAGTCTTTTGCACAGGCTTGGAGCAGGAGTGCGGTGGTGCTGTTCTTCAAAAAAGGTGATAAGACCTTACTGAAGAATTACAGACCCATCTCACTCCTGAGCCATATCTACAAATTGTTCTCGAGGGTCGTCACGAATCGTCTCGCTGCAAGACTCGACGAGTTCCAGCCTCCGGAGCAGGCCGGGTTTCGAAAAGGCTTTAGCACCGTGGACCACATCCATACTGTTCGGATCAGATTGTACAGAAAACCGAGGAGTACAATCAGCCGCTGTGTATGGCATTCGTGGACTACGAAAAAGCCTTCGACTCCATCGAAACTTGGGCAGTTCTGGATGCATTGCAGCGATGTCGGATCGACTGGCGCTATATCGAGGTTTTGAGATGCTCGTATGACACCGCCACGATGGCTGTCCAGATACAGGACCAGGTGACGAACTCCATCGAGCTTAATCGAGGTGTAAGACAGGGAGATGTCATATCTCCTAAGCACTTCACCAACGCTCTGGAGGACGTCTTCAAGACCCTGGATTGGACTGGACAGGGTATCAACGTGAATGGTGAGTACGTCTCACATCTTCGGTTTGCCGACGACATCGTTGTAATGGCAGAGTCGCTGGAACAGTTAAGCGGAATGCTGCGCAACCTAGACGAATCCTCCCGGCGTGTCGGTTTGGGCATGAACTTGGACAAGACGAAGGTCATGTTCAATGAACATGTCGTGCCCAGACCGATAAATGTCGGAGGGTCGGTTCTCGAAGTTGTAAACAAATACGTCTACCTGGGCCAAACTATCCAGTTAGGTAGACGAAACTTCGAGAAGGAAGCCGACAGGAGGATTCAGCTGGGTTGGGCCGCATTTGGCAAACTGCGTCAAGTTTTCGGCTCGCCTAGACCGCAATGCCTGAAGACCAAAGTCTTCAACCAGTGCGTCTTACCAGTTATGACCTACGGTGCCGAAACGTGGACACTTACGGTGGGGCTAGTCCACAAATTTAAAGTCGCTCAACGAGCTATGGAGCGAGCTATGCTCGGGGTATCTCTGAAGGATAAACTCAGAAATGAGTATATCCGACAGAGAACTCGAGTAACCGACATAGCTCGTAGAATAAGCTCGCTGAAGTGGCAATGGGCTGGTCACATCTGCCGAAGGACCGATGGTAGATGGAGCAAGAAGGTCATTGAGTGGAGAACGCGACTTGGTAAGCGTAGTGTAGGACGCCCACCAGCCCGATGGTCAGACGACCTCAGAAAGGCTGCTGGAAAAGACTGGATGCGGAAGGCAGAGAATCGGATGTTGTGGGGCAAATTGGGAGAGGCCTATGTCCAGCAGTGGACTGCAATAGGCAAATGATGAATGATGAATGATGAGAATATGAAAATAAGAAATACTATAATACTCGTATATATATACCTACTAGAACTAAACCCTATAAAATAATAATACTTCGCACAGCTCCAGCTAACATCAGCAAGTTCTATAATACTCTCGACAAAAGCTATGATGTGCTAGCTCATATATGTTTGCAAGCTGTTTGTGAAATACTTAAGGTATTGGGCGAGCATGTAATTTGCATCATAATCTATAGTTTCATATCTATGCTAAATCTGCATTAATGCATGTAGTTAGTTGCTTGCATATGCTAATTGCATTACGGTCTTAGCATATAATACATTAGCCCGCTATTATGGTGTAAAGTTGAAGTTGGACATTGTGTAGTCAGCCATAGCCGTAATAGAGATTTTGTTCTAAATTTAGCAATTATTCATTTTTTTATATATTAATTTTAATCTTGTCAAAATTAATTAATTTTATTTATCCTGGCTCACACCATTACTTTTCGAAATTAATTTTGAAAGTTATTTATAATACATATTGATGATTAAAAACTTTGTTTCCGATATGGTAATAGGTTCTCCACCATTTGGGACGTAAACATAACGGCGAGTCGGGGCGTAACAGTGGTAGAGCCAAGCAGTTCGCTGCATGAATGGGCCGGCTCGACCGGTGAAATACCACCACCTCTCAGAAGATCGACGTATCGCGACTCATGCCGCGTTTCGTTCGGTGAGAGAGGTACCCGGAGGCCTACCCCCTTCCCCATCCTTTCCTATCCTACTCCCTTAAAGGTCGGCAACGCAACGGTAACACTATATGTGTTGCTGGTGTCCATGGGCAGCGCAGGTTGCTTACCATCAGGTGAAGGGCTTACTCGTTTGCCCATAAAAACAGCCTACATCTTCGGGTAGAAAAAGGTGTGAAGTTATGTTTATTATGTTCCACATTTGTTGCATAACGTTACCACTCATAAAAGATGTCGCGTTAATTATTGTGCTTGACTAATATAGTTGTTTAAAAATTCTCTTGTTAACCTGTAGGATGCTAAGTATAATCTGGTTGGGTCTTAATTATGATGTTCGAGTATTCTGGCTGCCACATCTTTTATGCACGAGCCTACTGCTATGTTTTTAGGACCTATATTAATATTATTGTTTTTTATTTCAAATGGTTTGATTCGGTATTTGACATAAGAGTTTCTAGCCCGATTCTTCTCATGATAGCCACTACAATCTACTGAATCGGGCCGTCGTTGTTCCACGGAGGCACATTCCTCAAGTACAAAAATGTAACTTATTGTTTTTAAGTTAAATTTTTGTACATTGACTATTTTTAAGTGTCTGTGGAGATCTAAGAAAATAAAGCTTCTTTGACTTGGACTTTATTATTATCTATATTATATTTTTATTTTATCTCGTCTCGGTGGCGCAGTGGTCGAGCACACGGCTTCTGATCCAGAGGTCCGGGTTCGATTCCAGACACTGGCTCACACCAATGACTTTTCGAAATTGTTTTCGGAAGTTATGTGTGATAAATATCGATGACTGAAAACCTTGTGCCCGGTATGGCAATAGGTTCGCCACCTATTCCATTTGGGACGTAAACATAACGGCGAGTCGAGGCTTAACAGCCGCTGCCTACACCTTCGGGTAACAAAAGGCGTGAAGTTATATTTTTATCATATTATATTTATGGTCTATCATAGGTATAATAAAGTATATGCTTCGAGTTTTTACCAATTATACATTTGTTTTAAATAATGGAAGTTTAAAAAACAACTAAGAAAATATACAGGTAAAAACCGAAAGATGTAGGAGTAGATGAAGGCCAAGTCATACTTTCTGTGTTACCATAAAAGTCACGTAAGGAAAGAGTTATTAAAGTCAAAGAAACCAGGAAATTGCTCTCTGGATTCATTCAGTATCAGTATTTTCTTCTACTACTACTTCTTCTACTACCAAGGTCCTGGAGTAATGAAAAAAATATAAAGAAAGTTATTTTAGGAATTTGTGGTCTGGAATTCCTTGACCCCGATCGATTAAGCATTCTAATCATAATAACCAATTTGCTAGACTACAGAAGCAAAAACAAAATGAAGTATTTATTTAATACCTAACTACGTACCTTCGTAGCGAACATATTGAACATCAATAAAGGGAACATATTGATGTTACGTTGCGCCACATGTCCAGAATATAAAATATACCTATATAAATTGGGACTGGGGTAAGAAAATAAATTGGCTACAAAAATGAAATTGTAAAACAGGTGCTAGGGATTTGTTAATACGTTTTATTATGTGCGTATAATATTTTGATATATTCGGAATTCAGCACACACCCGGAAAGAAATGAGAAGGTATTCAAGAAAATAGATAACATAAATTATTGCTATTAATGAGCCATTAAATGCTCAAATGATGTAACCTAAATTCATAGGTTTAACTGATATATAAAATTCTCGTGTCACAGTTTTCGTTCCCATACCCCTCCGAAACGGCTTGACCAATTCTCATGAAATTTTGTGTGCATATCGGGTAAGTCTGAGAATAGGACAAAATCTATTTTTCATCCCACTAAATCACAATATATTTTTTTAATTTTTTGATATATTTCTGTTTCTTATATTTTTTATAAAATGGGATACAAAAATACAGACAACCCTAAATTTTCAACCCCCTACGATCAACCCCTATTTTTTACATTTTATTTTTCGGCAAGACATCGTTTGCCGGGTCAGCTAGTTATCTATAAGGTCATCTGGATATTATAGTAGTTTAGCACTACATTTATTTCGAGTTAATATTAAAATACATATATAACTTCACGCTATCAATTCGCAAAGATGTAAGCAGCAAACATTATGCCTCAACACATTTATACATCATCATCAGCCAATTGCAGTCCACTGCTGGACATAGGCCTCTCCCAATGTGCGCCACAACATCCGATTCTCTGCCTTCCGCATCCAGTCTTTACCAGCAGCCTTTCTGAGGTCGTCTGACCAACGGGGTGGTGGGCGTTCTACGCTACGTTTACCAAGACGCGGTCTCCAACCTTCCAACATTTACACACGATGAATTATTTTATCCCAAATAGCAATCTTGTAAGCCGTCCATACTAATCTTTTTTTATGGGATAGGAGGGCAAACGAGCAGGCGTGTCACCTGATGGTAAGCAACCAACGCCGCCCATGGACACCAGCAACACATATAGTGTTACTGTTACGTTGCCGACCTTTAAGGGATAGGGGATAGCGTTGGATGGGGAAGGGGGGTGACCTCCGGGTACCTCTCTCACCGAACGAAACGTGGCATGAGCCACTTTACGTCGATATTCTGAGAGGTCGTGGTATTTCACCGGTCGAGCCGGCCCATTCGTGGAGCGAAGTGCTTGGCTCTACCACTGTCTTTTTCCTTGGTTTGTTTACGAGTTTATTAATTGCTTCCATTAGCAACACGCAATTGTATTTATTGCTCCACATCAAACAAGATAAAATCAAATTAACCTTTCAAAGAGTTCTTCTTTACGAAACCAAAAATAATATCTTGGACAGATTATTATTATCTGTGTTTTCATCAGAAAACCTGTTTTATAAATAAATAGAATTGGAGATACACACCGGTTTATTAATTGATCCTTTTGTTGACTGTCCCTTTATTTGTTTGCTTTTTATATTTTAAAATAGGTTTAAAAAAGTTATTGCTCAATTTACACTTAAAAAAAAACACTACGGTACCGCTTTTACATCATAAATATTATTTTTCTTTAAGTCAATTCGTGGGTATATGTGTTTATAAAAACCTGAACCTTTTCCGATGATTTACGAGTGTCCAATTTGAACAATTAAATTAAAAGAGTCCAATATAAGAAAGTAGTAAATATTTTCAACAGTATTTGTTTGAATTCATTAATGGGCCACCGAGATCGCCAGTATCGGTAGGCCAGTGGTCGAGCACACGGCTTCTGATCCAGAGGTCCGGGTTCGAATCCTCAAATTAGCTCACACCAATGACTTTTCGAAATTAATTTCGTACGTTATGTGTGATAAATATCGATGGCTAAAAACTTTGTGCCCTATATCCTAGGTCGTAAACATAACGGCAAGAGATTTAACAGCCGCTGCCTATCCTTCGGTTAGAAAAAGGCGTGAAATTATGTTGTTTGTCTGTCTGTATCTCTCAGCCTGTCTGTTTATCTGTTAGTTCTGGGTAATCTCTGAAATGGCTGGACCGATTTTGACGGGGTTTTTGTAAGCAGGTAGTTGGTTTACTGGTACTAGTACTTAACTGATACTGGTGTGCTGGTATTTTTTTAGAAAAAATGTTTTATTTATTGCTTCCGAGGCGATATTCTCTAATGAACTAACACACGTCTTTGAATCTATTTATTCCTCATTCTTCGCGTTTGTAAAATACACTTACCCAACATCAGATTTTAAACTGAACTACATACACATATATAAAATATCAACTTATAACGATGCTATTAAAATATCTTATATATGAATAGAATCTAGAAAGTTTTGTTAAAATTCCAACACATAAATTATTTGAAGGTATCAAAATAAATGTAAACTCCTCTATCTATAGGTATCTCGAACAATATTCTATTCTAACCTAATTCCAGAGAAATAAACAAAAAGCAACAAAGCGCCGAACACAGAAAAGATTTTGACGAGCGGCTATATTTCACTTCTTATTTTTTTTTTAATCAGTCGGCGTCAATGGCACCTCATTATTATTCAAAAAAATAATCAAATAATAGATCGATTTTATGTGGGCGATTATTTCAGTTTCGTGGCAACATCGCTAGATTGAACGAAGACATGAACGGGCCCTTTGTTGAAGACGGAATCTGGACCAGAGATTGAGAACACCTGGCGTGGTTGGCGTGGACCGTTTGTTGATAAAAGGGTTGTGTTGTAGACGGGAGTTATCGATAGTTTTTGTTTTATTATACTATAAAACTGTTTAATTAATCATATATTACCTTTATTACAATTGATAATCAAAAACTAGATAGTGAACTTGATTTTTATCTGTCTGATAACAATGGGAAAGGTGTGAATTTATTACAGCTAGGATTCGAACCCGTGACCTCTCGATTTAGAAGCAGGGTGATCACTGGACCACAAAGTCCTTAAATAAATGGATAAATATATCTATTTAAGCTAAAGTATATGAAATTGTAATACATGACAATCATTAAATATTACGGGAACAGTTATTTAATCCTCTTTATAATCATTTTTTGTACTAGCTTCATTTGTAGTTTTAATAAATTGCTAAGTTTACTAAACAAAAGTTAAATTGGCAAATATGTAAACCATTAAGTATGTTAATATCAAACATCGATAATCACCTTTTCGCTTCACTAGCTAGGATCGTAAAAATGTACTACAAAGGCATTCCTTCAAAGAAGTTTAATTCTGAATAAGCCTACAATGCACAAAATATCGTTAGGGATATAACTCAATGATTTACTTCCAATGAAAGGGACATAAACAAAGCTTGTATTACATGTCTGTTATTTGATATATATATATATATATATATATATTTAAATGTGTGTCTGGGTTTTTGTATCTAGTAACAAGCCTGGGGATTACATTTCTTAATTAATATACTGATTGAATTTAAAATGTTAAATGTGTAAAATAAACGTTAGCACTTTATTCTTAGCTTGTACCTAAATTTATTAAATTATGTTAGAAATTTAATTTGATATCATGACCTCATATGTTAAGAATATCTTGTAGGTTTCTTAATATTAGTAATTTCAATTAAAAAAAAAAACAATATTTTGGAGATAGTTAACTCGATGCAAAATCACTCTTCAAGAGTGTTTAGTTAATACAAGATTTATTGTTCTGCCTATTCGCACAACAACCACGGCTTTACTAGGATTAGACGCTACTTCAGTGGAGCTGTTCCATTAGGGTGATAAATCTCCACCACTATACACTGCTCCACTAATACATCTCTAGAATTGTATCCAAATGGCATTGTGAGAGTAACATTGCTAAAGAATATACGAGAACAAAACTTTGAGTTCAACATACAGTAGTTGTGGAGTTTTTAGCAATATTTTTGCAGTTGTTCAAAATCTTCTCAGTAAAATGATTAAAAATAGCAGATATTTTAATTATATATTAGGTATTTAATATTAACAGCTACGTCGATTTAATCAATTTAACGTAGGTACATATTTATACTTATGCCAACTAAATTTAAAATGAGCCTACATAAATAAGTATATACCTACTAGATGACCCAGCGAACTTCGTTTCGCCTCAATTAGAATTAATAATAACAAACTTTCAACCCCTATTTTATCCCCTCACAGCTTGAAATCGCAAAAACGCTAGAACTAATGTTTAATTATTAATTAAAAGTTTCATGGTTTTATCTTTTTCGCAATAAAATATGCCTATGTCCTTTCTCAGAGTCTAAATATTGTCTGTGCCAAATTTCATCAAAATCGGTTGAGAGGTGTAAGTGGGACAGCGTAACAAACAGACAGACAGAGTTACTTTCGCATTTATAATATTAGTAGGGATATATTTGTACATATATATTTATGCACATAGTTATAGCCAAGAAATGTCTATATACATTTTTTTAAACTGGTATTTTAGTGTATGTCTAATATATAAAATTCTCGTGTCAGAGTATTTGTAATTCTACTCCTCGGCGGAATCTTCTAGGGCGGGACGAAGTTGGCGTGACCTGCTAGTACAATCATAATTCTGTCAGGAACTGACCAAAGAGAACCTATTGTTACAAATTTCTTAAAGTGTATTTAACTTATAATTTTTAAGTGACTCCTAAAAAGGGAAGTTACAGCTTTCGCGGTATTTTACTTTTTTTATAATAATATTGTTAACAAGTTATATAATATATCTTACAAAATAAATTCTGTCTATAGTTGAATATGTTCAACCAAATGTTGACATCAAATCGCTGTACAGTTGCTCAGTCTGTTCTATCCTGAATATTCCACTGCCACGTATGCAAATATGCTGTTATTATCAATATGGGGATCGTTTAGAGACATGGAGCTGAGAATATGATAGCATACAACAAGAATTATGTCTGATTCTTCGCCAAAACGGCGTCGCAGACGGGCGGTGACGTTACAAATATTTTCTTATGTTAGCTACTTGAATATAGTGATAGGTCAAAACAATGTATAAACAATTATACACCTTCAAAAGGTCTACAAAAACCTCCCTAATAATGTATGTATCTCTTAAGGATAACCCACAATGTCTATTTTTTTTTATTTTGAGGCGGTGTCAACAGTCTCGGTGGCGCAGTGGGCGAGCGCACGGTCTCTGATCCAGAGGTCCGGTGTTCGATTCCAGACACTGGCTCACACCAATGACTTTGCGAAATTGTTTTCGGAAGTTATGTGTGATAAATATCGATGACTGACAAACTTTGTGCCCGGTATGGCAATAGGTTCGCCACCTATTCCATTTGGGACGTAAACATAACGGCGAGACGAGGCTTAACAGCCGCTGCCTACACCTTCGGGTAACAAAAGGCGTGAAGTTATGTTATGTTTGAGGCGAAACAAAGGTCGCTGGGTTTAACTTAAAACCGAAAACAAAAATGATCGGAAATAATATAAACTTAAGGCAAAAAAGCATTTGATGAATGAGACAGAGAAACAGAGTATGAGACCTTAGAAGATGTACTGTTCATTTAGAGATGATGGTGATGATGGTGGCAATTCATATTCCTCCCTGGACGCGTTTAAAACAAAAAATGTAAGAGCCACTTACTTGATCTGACAGATAAGAGACGTTAAGGGCAGTATTTATTAAATTTATATTTACACCGTTTTTACGATATTTACTCGTAAAGTGGAAAGTGAATGAGAGTATAAATTAAAATGTATATCTGCTACTTATTTATAACGTTAAATAATTTGGGACGTAAACATAATGGCTAGACGAGGCTTAGCAGCCGCTGCCTACACCTTCGGGTAACAAAGGCGTGAAGTTATGTTATGTTATGTTAAAATATTTGAGATTTTTTTTAGATAATAGTGCTAGTCCATCTGGTTAGTGTTGAAAAAAAAAACTAGTAGAGTTAGTGAATAATACTGTAGTAGAATAAACATTGGTTGACCCACACAGTTCCAAGTGGTAGAGCCAAGCAGTTCGAGAATGGACCGGCTTGACCGGTGGAATACCACGACCTCTCAGAAGACCGACGTAAAGTGGCTCATGTCGCATTTCGTTCGGTGAGAGAGGTACCCGGAGGCCCACCCCCCTTCCCCATCCTTTCCTATCCCATATCCCTTAAAGGTCGGCATCACAACAGTAACGCTATATGTGGTGCTAGTGTCCATGGGCGGCGATGGTTGCTTACCATCAGGTGACACGCCTGCTCGTAAGCCCTCCTATCCCATAAAGAAAAAGTTAACGCGGCGTAGCGAAGTGGGATTGGTCTCAAGAAATGCGACATTTCTTGAGACCAATCCCACTTCGCCACATCCCATTCAATTTCGGCCAGCAATACAACTAAGACAGTATCTGTGTTGCAGGTGTCCATGAGTGGCGCTATTTTCCCACCACCAGCTGACCCGCCGGGTCGTTTATCCTAGTATTCCATAAAAAAAAAACATTTAGAAAATCGGTCTCGGTGGACTTATGGTCGAGCACCCCGCTTCTGAATCAATAAGTAGTGGGTTCAAATCTTGGTTCACACCAATAACTTTTCGAATTTTTTTTCGGAAGTTATGTGTGACAAAAATCGGTGACTGATAATTTGTGCACGGCATGTCAATAGGTTGCCACCTATTTCATTTGGGACGTAAAACATAACGGAGAAACGAGGCTTAACAGCCGCTGCCTACAGCTTCGGGTGGAAAAAAGGCATGAAGTTATGCTATGTCATGTTATGTTAAAATAGTGTAAAGTTATCTCATTATATCAAGCTGTATAGTGTACATATCATGCGGTAACCACTGCACAAAAAAGGGCTAATCCAATTTCAGTAATTTTCTTCTTAATGTTCAGATCACACGAGTGGACTTGTATTCCAGATCAGTGAGCTGACTACTTACTATACTCCTAGTGAACTAAACTGATTTTATATATTGATAAAATTTATGTTTTATTTATCATCCAACTTTTGGTTTTGTAACTTCTGCTACTCCAAAATATAGGCAGATTTTTTTTGACATTCCTAATGGAATACATAGCAGATCTTATTACACGATTCTTTAGTATATTATTATGCTAAAATACTTAAAGAAATAAATTAGAAACTATTTATTAACATATTTTTATAGAAATATTTTGTAAAAAAACAAATCTTTTTTAATTTCAGATTTTATCTATTTGTATACTAAATATTGAGTTGTTAAAAAATGTTCATATTCATGATCCATTCACGCATATTTACAATATGAATGAAATCATCTTAAAGATGACATGTTTCATTTTATATACGACATCATGACATTTTTTGTAGGAACATTATAAGAAAATAACAAGTAAAACTAATATGACATTTACAAATTTCCTATATTTTGTTTCAATTTGGTACTGATAAATTTTTCATGAACCCTAAATGAATAATAAATATTTACAGAAATATTTCTAATATTATGTATTATGGCATCGTAAATTTCGAACATTTTGTCATCGATAATAGGGCGACCATGAGCTCGAATTAAAGTCGACGTAGGATGGTGTCCCCACTGACAAATTTATCACCCCCGAGATTATATGGACGTTGGAAATTAATTTATTTGTTACCGCGATGAATTTATGTACCTGAAAACAGGAATTGTCGACAAAGGTTCCATCACAGAATATGTGTGTTTTTGATTGAAACAATTTGATATGTGGATTTAATTTAATTTATATGGTTCGTTGATAGGAGTAGTAGTAGTTAGTTCTCGTAAATTTCGTTTTAAGTATTATAATATGTAATATTTTCACGGGCCCTGTGATGTATTAGTAAAACAAACGACTACGGAGTCGAGGCCCGGCGGTTTCGACCCCCAACCGAGTACAAATATTTATGACAAGCATGAATGTTTGTATAGCGTCTGGGTCTTTTTTATATATTATAATTATAAGTACGTATTTATAAAAGAAAAATATATATGTATTAATATCCATTATCTAGTTTCCATAACAAAAGCATTTGGTTAGATTTGCTTGGAACTATAGGGCGCTAGATATATAGTTTTCACGATATTATATTAGTACTATTTGTTACTTCAAGTTTATTATTCATAGCAATAAAACATCCACTTAAAGACTTAATATCTTAAAAATGGTATGTTTTTGACGTACAGTAAAAACAAGTTTATTAAATGAGCAAAATTACAAAATTAAAACGATACTATTAAATTAGTTCATTACAACTAGTAATTCATACTTTGTTTTGTATTGCAATTCGTTGTAATTCCATGTGCAGAAATACTCGGTTGCAAATGCGCTTTATCATTACATAGTATAAAACAAAGACACTTTCCGCTGTCTGTCCCCTTATATGCTTATATCTTTAAAACTACGCAACGGATTTTGATGCGGTTTTTTTTAATAGTTATGAGGTGTCATCGGGGTGGTTTTGATCTATAATTAATATATGATGTCGTAAAGAAAAAATGATAATTTTCGAGATTTTACACTTTAATTGAAAACGCTGCCTGACCCCTAAGTCACTTTGCTGTTGTACACATTGTTTTTATCTATCACTTAGGCTAAGTTATGGATAAAAACATTATTCTACATTATTAAAGACCTTCAGAATGTCTACAAAAAAGTCCGCGATGTCTATCTCTTAGGGATAACCCACAATGACCATTTTTATTTTTTTACTTCTTACGAGAAATAATGGCTTATTTACGAAGCAATTTTAAACATTTCAGCATTAATTTTCATCCAGTTAAGTTTTTGAAATAGATTGTGCATGTAATATAGATGATCCTGGCCCTTTACAGTATGCAATTTAAACGAATATTTTCGAAGATATTGTAGTATTAACATAGCGGGACAGCAGTTAAAGCCAATAAATAGCACAAATTGAACCTCATGATATCCAAAATTTACTCATTTATTACTTTTGATGCGGAACAAAGTTCGCCGGGTCAGCTAGTCTATTTATAAGGCTTGACAAAATTTAATAAAAGAAATATTAGGTATGACCTATTTTTTAAAATTATAAATGAAGCAAAAAAATAATCAAAATCGTATTTGTGTCTATACAACAGCCTCATAAAATAGGGGTGAAAAATAATCAGCGTCACCCCAAATCCGTTGCCACCCCGACCTTATGCGTTAATCGAAATACTTCTTAAGCCATAATGACAGTAGCAAGAATGTCCCCAATATTGGTGGACACATGGTCGCAGTAGTAAGTTATGGAACAAATTAAGATCGCTTGCGTGTATGTACGTACATAGGTATTAAGACCGTAAGTAAGCAGTTGTTATAACGTGGACATTTTCCCATGACAATATTGCGATGTCTATACATAACATAATGAAGTAGCTATATTTTCTTTTATATAAGGGATAATGTCCCAATAGTCTTTATCGAGGGTACTTCTATTTCGGAGGCTCTCAGTTCACATAAATGTGTTATAGACAATGTTATACATGCAAATGCCATTTTGTTTGACACACAAACACGTGAAATTTTTAGAGACGTGAACTAGGAGAGGTTATTTGTATTATCTTAATTATAAATATGTCAATTGAGAGATCAGAATCGCCATTGTTCTTTAGACATTATTTATAAATATAATTATATTCTTCTAACAAAGGCGATTTCAGTAAATTTTGTAAAGTATTATCCCCTGACAGAGAGGGTTTAACCATAAACAAAAGAGCAACAACAAGTTATCACAAATACATTTTAAAAGCAATTACAGGTTTTGCAGAGTTAAAATATTTGTCATTTAAATTGTTTCGTTATTGTCTTCCGTAAATATATAACTGCAAAATTTGTTTCTTTCTGTATTTTCTGATTCCTCTCTAAAACTGAAGTTGCAATTAATTTGTCACGCTGAATGTCATAACTTTCATAACTCTTTTCATGTACGCGCGACGATTTTTGAGGCTCCTAACATTACCTTCCTCCAGAACACGTTCTATTTAGTCATGGAATGTGTGTCTTGGCCGTCCTCGACTCTTACTTCCATCCGCTTTTGCATTGTATATCTGCTTGGTCAATCTTGCATCATCCATTCTTTCTACATGTTCTTTATTACTTTTACACCGACACTCTCTTCCTACACCTTCGGGTAGAAAAAGGTGTGAAGTTATGTTAATGTGTATATGTTATATTCTGTCCATTTATCTTAAAGATGTTTGCGTTTTCTTATTGTATTTTAACTATAAATAAGGTGCTCGTATGATGACTCTACTTTAACATTTAACCAATCCTGTAGCAGGTATTAACAGAACCATATACCAATTATGTGCCGTTATTTGTGCATCAATTTTCATGATGCTATCATTCGATCTACCAACACCACTGCTAGTGTTTACACAAATTAAAACGAGATTACCATACATTATCGTCAGTTTCATCATTTAATTCAATGTGTTTAATTATTAATGTAATTTTAATTAATATTCGTCCATTACGATACTATTTAATTACGGTTCAGTGGCCCACAATTATTTTTATTAATTATTGTATTGTATTTTTATTAATTTGTGTATTCTTATTTAATATTCATTAGATTAAAAAAGTGATATGAGGTTAAGCATATCACTAAAGTTTTCGATGTCTGAAGAATATTCTAATGACTCATTTCCTCAATGAATTCTTAAGCAAATCATTACCAAACATAAAACTTGGTTGTGATAATGCAGAAACTAAGCGAAAATGTTTAATTCAACTTAGTTCCTTACAACCTTGTTTTCGACGCGGTCAGCGAGAGTCGCTCTGTAGATTTTGCGCAATGCCCCATATTTTTACTTTCGTGCACATTCTGCCATACTCAACTCTCGCTTCCATAAGTTAGCATTGCGATCAGTACCACTGAGCCGAGCTTTTCTGTTAACGTTCTTTGCGAGAACCCAACGCTCCATTTACGCTGTTTTCTTACACCACTCTTATTTGTACATCTGCGGGGTACCTGCCATTCCTGCTAAAAGGGAATACAAGATATAAAATTTCATTCGCCTGCTCTATCACTACATCATCAACCATTATTCTGGCATCCGTTCTAGATTTCTCCCTTTCAAACACCATAACTTTTATGATAGTGAATATTGTTTGCAGGTAGGACGGCGATTCGGCTAAAAGCACGGCGTCACCTATTCGCATCACTACATTCGCCGATCTCACTCTCTGGAGACAACTGTCCAGGTACAGGATTAACAGCCGAGCGCATAGTACCTAACCCTGTCTGATAAACCAAGGCGACAAGCCGCCGTCAACACGCGGACACATAGATGTAGTATTTAATAAGATTAATCTAGAAAGAGAACAGGCCAGCGCCTTTAAGAAGACAATGAGTGAAAACAAATTTGGTGTCCAGAAAATGTAAATTAATATATGGACTTTATAAAGAGATAAATAAACTTTATTTCTTTGAATGATGTCTGTATGTAACATTATTTTTCATCAAAAAATCAACACGTGCAACAAGTTAACAATTGGTGTATAAATATTGTTTAAAACATAAAAATGTTTTATTGTGAGTTTTGAATGATTCCAGGATAGATTATGAGCACATTAAAAAACTGCCGCTGCCGAGAGAACGCCTATTATAACAGCCCACAAAGCCATTCAAAACACAAAACCATTAATTATATCAAGATGAAAACGAACTCAAAACAAATGTTTTATTCAAATAACAAAAAAAAGTATAATGGCCGCGTTCCAAGCTCCAAACAAAACAAGTTCTTCATTCAAATGAGAACTTCAACATTTTATATTCCCCAAAAGACTTTTTAAGGAAAATCGATAAAATTTCAATTCGAAATTAATGAGTTAATAGTAACTTATACCCTCAATTTTCAATTTAAAAGCGTCTCATGTGCATACAATCTTATTATGGAGGTTTCACTCTTTCGTCTATGCTTCTCTTTGTCTTGTTGAATTTTTCTTGTTACATTATAATTGTAAATAGATCCGAAATTTTTTATAAAAAAAGTTGAACATTTTAAATCTCTATTTTATCGTTTACGCGAAGTCGCGTAAAAATAAATTTAGACGGTTTTTACACGTCGTTTTTATTTCTGATCAATTCTATACTAATTGAAAGTATGAATATGGAAATGATAACTTGCCATTTATTTTCCAGTCCAAACTATCACGAAAAGAATACGAAATAAGACCATTTTGTAACAATCTCTTTTTTATCCAAGTTAGATTTAAATTAAGATAGTTAAATTACGCACACGGTGGTATAGGTCTGCCAGCGAAAAATCAATCCAGAAATCTGGTAAAAAGTGAAATTTTGCTACTTGTCCATAGAAATGTTACAATTAAAAAACCTAATATTTTAATTTCTTAGGAGACAACTTCATTTTTGCGGAGTCAGGTGTCAGTGGAAACTTAACCCCAAGTTTTTGAGATTACCGCATTTGCACCCCCGTCCGCCATCATGGAAATAGAGGTGCACCTTTTTACCGATATCCCAAAAACTATGCCTAACGCATAAAAAAATTACATAGACGTTACATATATAGAAAATCGTTTTTCCTACCAATATGCCCATATAAGTTGTTGCCATAAATTTATAATTATAGAAGTTATGAGCAAAAAAGGTAAAACAAATCTCTTCCAAGAGTAGAGCAAAAAAGAAAATGTTTAAAGTTTTTTTTTTTCCTTTTTGCCCTTAACTTCATTCCTTTTTCTACCCAAAGGTGTAGGCAGCGGCTGTCAAGCCTCGATTTGCCATGTTAACGTCCCAAATAGAAGAGGTGGCGAACCTATTGCCATACAGTTATGTGTGATAAATATAACAGAAAATTAAGAAAAGAAGAATTTCGAAAAGTCATCGGTGTGAGCCAGGATTCAAACCCGCGTATTCTTGATTCAGAAGCGGGGTGCTCGACCACTGGATGCAATATCTGTATCTAATATCTTGATAATATATGTAATGTAATACACAATTAACGGTTCATCTATCAGAAATAATTTCTACATGCCAGATCAAACATTAGTTACGAATCCGACGAACTGGTATCCATCGTTCATTGCTCAAGATGTGATTAATTTTCATACTTTTATAAATGTGCGGAGTATTATAGTAACATTGGTGAAATTACTCAAGATATATATAAATATCTACTTTGACCAATGTTTTAGTTTTTTTGGTTATAAAAAGTAAGCCCTTAAGTGAGAGGATAAGAGGAAGGCCTCTTATCTTAATTACTCCTATCTCTATACTTACAAGGCAAAGGCCTTGCATAGTGTATGGTGGTGTGTGGCAAGATGACACACATATTGTGAAAGGATAATAAAACTGAACGTGGAAGGAAGAAGAGAAGAGGAAGAAATGGAGCAAATAGGAAAAGAGGGAGAAACGTTAGAGAGGAGAAACGGAGAAGGGATTTTGTGAAAGACCCTGTGATTAGGATGGCTATTGGTGTGGAAGTAGCGAATGGTGCGGAAATATGGAAAAGAAAAGCCTATTGTGTCGTCCCCGAAAAATCGGAATAGGGTTAGAGGATGATGAAATAAGTAAGTAATAAATAACAAGAGGGTTAAGCATAAATTAATAAAAAAACAACGATATTATTTTCGAATAATTAAAACTGAATCATTAATCTCAATTGCGTTCACTAAATGAAGGAAAAAAAAAACAATATTATAATTTCATACTGTAATAAAGTACACATAATTTATTATGATAAATTATTCTGAATCTGACCTTGTATTCATGACCCACAAATAAATCAATATCGAAGGGACGAAACTAAACCAGAGTATTAATCATTCGCGGTAACAAATTCTCATATATAGCATGTTAAACCTTTTTATCGAACTTGCCATGTGCACGGAAGTAAGCATAATTTAAGGTAGCTTATCCGGGCACACCTATTTTTTGGGTTACGTCGTGAATACTCTTGTAATTGCTGTGGCTCGGTGTTCTAAATAGCACGTTATTTAGTTTGCCCTATAAAAATACACGTTATAATTATACACTTTTAATTTATAGTTAGCATAATATATAGTAGGTGCAATTATTGTCAATTAATTATTTTATTAAAAAGTCGGGACTCTCAATTTCATATCTAGATCTAAGCTTGTAAAGATGATCATTACGCAGTTATAGATAAAATTATACAGTATTACAATCAAGTACAATTTTAGGAATAGTTCAATAATAACTTTACGGACTTTACAAACCCTCACTAGAAACTAGCTCACTAACTGAAACACCTCCTATGTTCAGAATTACACGATCAAGTTTCAAACTTTAAGATTCAACGACGGTTATTGATTCGTACTATAAGTTATAATACGCGTAAATAATTATTAGACGCGGCTAGAGGTAGATGCGCTGTTGTAAGTTTCCACGAGTGTTTGCACAGATGTCGCTGTGGTTTCTCTTGCTACTACTCTCAAGTGCCAAATGTCTCAAGAACTAAATACACACAGAATTAAGAACAAAAGCAAGTCTTCAGCGAGTACAAAAGAGAAACAACAAGTAAATGTTCGTCTCGATATCCATGTGGTTAAGCACTGCAACTTCCGATTTAGAGGTATTGAGTGCGAATCTGGGTAAACAGCAATATATTTTTGCAAATTTGATAATTATATTAAATATGGAATTACAAAAAAGGTCCTGACGTATGACTGAATTTAGTTCCCTCGGATAAATAAATTTGTTAAAGGTCGAAGAGTATCTAATATCGCTGTTAACACCTATTAAGAGTTACTACGGGGATGAAGGTATAGTATGAACGAGAAAAAACGATACCGTAGATGGGAATTGAATTCATAATGATAATATTAAGTGCTAAATGAAATAACGATATCATATAGAATAATCAGTATTTTTGAGTTATTTCACGCTAAAATAAATGTTACAAAGCGTTGTTAAATGTTTGGTGTTCTGTATAAAATATCAGAAATCAAAACAAGAATTGTAATGTTGTTCTATCTTTGAAGGTGACTACCGATAATTATCAAAGTTTTATTGCTATAATCTCCAGCTTTATAAGTACTCTCTAACAAAAGACACTGTAATAATGTAGTACTTTAAACTTATTCTCAAAGTTACTTCAAACTTGTTGGTCGGCGTTATATGGTCGATGATATTTTGAATACTATGATGACAGATAATGATTACACAGTTGCTCTCCGACCGCGTGATTTATAACACTCCAAAGAAAACCTGCATTTCACTGACCACGAATTACATGGGATAAAAAATAAACAATTTAAAGTAGTATAAACAAGCTGAGCTAGATTTTTAATAAACCATCCCTTTTTGTACGCAATTAAAGCGTGTTATATGTTTCTTTTTCAACAAATATTTAAGATATACAGAAAAATGCCATAACACACTTAATCTATGTACGAAATTAAGAGCGATAAAGGTGGGTCAGGATCGTATCATCTGAGAATCGTACGTCTCTGCCTATCCCTGTAGGATACAGGCGTGAGTTTACATATGTGTGAGAGGGCCTTTGAATAGGATAACCGTATTTCACACAAACAATGACTGAGCAATCACTGCCTACAACCTTACAAAATTATAAAGTACCTCACCAAATACATCATTAACATAAATACTTTATTTTTGAGAACACATCAATTTATTACTCCTATTGTAGCTATCAGCTACAAGTAAATGTCAATTATCCAGGTAAGATTTCCCAGAGGACCAACCGATGTGATTATAAAGAGACAATATGGCACTGATTTTTATCATCCTACATAATGAGACAAATTTAAAACATTGTAGTCCCATTCTTTTTCCATTTACTTTACGATAACAAGTCTTGGCAGTCTAGTGGCGAGGTCCCCGCATCTGAATCAAAAAGGATCATTTCCAGGCTCACACCAGTGACTTTTCGAAATTATTTTTGGAATTTACATGTGTTATAAACGTCAAGAGACAAGATGCGAACGCAAGACTTCTGATTCAAAAACCGTGTGCTTAATCACATTGCTGTTGACTATTACATTGCATACAAATTACATTTATCTCGAACTCCATTTGCCAGGTTATATTTAATTCATGCTGACTCAACAATTATTTTTAAACGTAAAAGGATTTCAGACAAATTTAGCGACCCATTTGGCGTTACTTATAAGGCACAGAATACGACAATTATTTATGTTTGCGTATTATATATACATGCTTAAACAAATTAAATGTTGTATTTTACAAATGTTATTAATGACATACAGTCGTTTAGTGAACTTATTATGGCCTCGAAGCATTTGTTGCAGTAGCATATCGTTAATTATACAAGACAAGCTCTTGCGGCTTTGGTCGCAATTATATATTATCCATATTTTATCGTAGTTCCTTGTGTTGTTCGAAAAAATAAGTAATATTGAATCAATAAATAAGTAAAATATTGGTATTTATCTCTAAGACTTTCGCGAATCACGTTCATGACATTAAAACAACTTTTAGGATTATATCGCGTTTATTTATTAATAATTTTATTTATTTCTCGACGTTTCGAACTCTTTGCAGAGATTATTTTCACGAGTGATGAACAAAAAGATGGTATTTGTTCAAAAGCTATTTTCATTGATACAGAGAGCAACCACTTTTTGGAAATAAAAATCAAAAAGTTGATGTTAAAATATGATTTTTACTATTGGTAACCCACATCAGACCATAAAACAAAAAAATTAAATATTTATTTATAAGATATATTTACTAAAGAAAAAGTTTGGTTTGTACAGATCCTTTGTTGTATGATTTAATAGGTTACAGTTGTTATTTTTAATTATCAGCTAATTATCTTATTTCTTCTAAGTAAGTTGAGATCAGAGTATAACTATTATTAAATATTTATTGATTTTAAATTTAAAGGTAAGTGTTTGATGATGATGATGATGTTCTTCAAAACTGATTATTATTTCATTTTGGACGGGCTATTGATAGTACTATTATTTGTGATATTGAGAAAAGAAACTTGGTTACCAAGTTAATAAAAATTTAATTGATTGTATGCTGTACTATTCAAATTTCTACATTAGTTTGGTTTCTGATGTGGGTCTGACCTGCAAACTATACTAACGGTATAACACTGTCTTGAGCTGTTTGATTGTGGGCTAGGTTTGATGAGACTTATGACTGGTTTCCAGCTAGGTGATAGTTTCCAGCTATCTTCTCTATTGAAATTTTTTGGATGTTTTTTGATTTCAATAGCCTCGCGTATCCTGGGACGATAATGTTGTTCTTTGGCGAGGATTTGTGGTTTGTCAAACCTAATGTAGTGTTTTGGGCCCTCCCTACAGTGTTCACAAACAGCAGACTTATTATAGCGGTTGTGTTTCACATCCGCTATATGTTCTTTGATCCTGGTTTTAATGGACCTCTTTGTTTGTCCGATATATATATAAATTAGTAATAAATAAACGCGATATAATCCTAACAGTTATTGATTTTAGTAATGTCATAAATTATTGATTTTACGATCATGATTGAACTATTTATAGATTGAATCATAAGTATTAATGATTACTGCTAGATTCATTTTAAAAAAACGTTCGATCCGACGCACTTTTAATGACTTGATATGCTCATGTGAAGTTTGAGCATTTAGAGATACAGATTGATTAATTAAATTGGAACTTTATTCTAAAAAACTCTTTTACAAAGCCTCCACTCGCGGGGTAACACGATCTTACAACAAAAGCCTGCCACTGCGGGTGGTCGATATCCAATAATGTGTGTTCCCGCCTTAATGTAGAATTTATCTTTAAAAAAACTACATAAGCAAAGAACTACAATTATGTTCTTTATGCCAACTGCAATGTGCGTTTAGGAGTTGATTTACAGTGATTACATACATTTTTAAGTCCACGTGAGTTCGAAATAGCCATTAGGTAAATCAGTTCTCATAAAGCACCTGTTAATCCCGGTTTTTTTTTGTATGGGTCACTTATCCTCTAAATAAATAATGTAGCTTAAACTTTGTCCAAAATTGTATCATGCAAACAAATTCCTACATACGTCTGATAAGTTCCATTCCTATTTATATAGCCGTACTAGCCAAGCTAATTTATAAAAAAAATATTTTGGTGCTTAAAAACGCAAGTCACTCAAAGTTCCCTCATAAAATCTAAAAGAAATTTTAGATTTGCCGTGAAAGACGGGGGAGGCTCTGAACTATAGAACTCCACTTTCCTTAGGTGACACTTCACAAGATTATACAAAAACCCCTTCAGTAAAAGATTTACAGAATAAAAGTTACATAAATGAATGTTTTAATGCCGTGATATTTCATGTTTGCATGATACGGATGTTTAAGATTTACTTTTGAATATTATATATACATGATATAATTAAAGAGTAGTTCCAGAAACAGACAAAATATTCCCAAAGACGAATAAGTATTATGTTGAAGCGCTTGAGAAGACAAACCAAACAGTCTCGGTGGCGCAGTGGTCGAGCACACGGCTTCTGATCCAGAGGTCCGGGTTCGATTCCAGACACTGGCTCATACACTCATACTGGCTCATATGACTTTTCGAAATTGTTTTCGGAAGTTATGTGTGATAAATATCTATGACTGACAAACTTTGTGCCCGGTCTAGCAATAGGTTCGCCACTTATTCCATTTGAGACGTAAACATAACGGCGAGACGAGGCTTAACAGCCGCTGCCTACACCTTCGGGTAACAAAAGGCGTGAAGTTATGTTATGTCTTGAGAAGGTGTGTAGGTGAGATTTACGTAGGGAGTACTTTTATCAGATCTTCTTATGGTACGAGTGAAGTACAAAAAGTTTCAAGCTCGAAGATATAAGTTTTTCATAAAATTGTAGTCTTGAAGAGTATGTGAATAAAATCAATGTTGAAAATGAAACGATGCGAGTGTTTTATAAATGAAGTAGTCTCTCCAAACATTACTTAAATCTCACACTTTTCGGTTTCCAAGACACCCTTACTTAAGCCATCCTTTTCACAATCTACTGAAGACGGGTAAATGCGTGAAAGAGAAAGATTTATGTGTCGAGTACATTTCTATGTGTATTTGTAATTCGGTATTTATGAGGATGAATCTGATGACGTTTAAATGTTATGTATTTTTATCGACATATATTGTTAATAGTGTCTGCAGAGTCTGTAGCATTCTATAACTAAAATAATACTCATTGAATAATTTATTTTTTTATGCTTATAAAAAGTCAAATAAAATAAAAGACAAATTTTAGTCGAACTTTTTTGAGAAGCACGAATTGATTTATCAAATTATTTCGAATTTTGAAGATTGTATTTTAATATTTGCAGACTCGTCTCCGGTTTGCCTTACGAGCAATCGTTTAGTATTGTTCATTTGTGTAATCTTATTTATATTAATATAACAAGTATATAATAATATTAACAAGATTGAATTTTAAACCTACTAATGTTATTTTGCCTGCGTACAATTTGTTTTAAAAATATACACATAGTACAGTTTAACAATGATGCGGCAGCAGACCGTAATAAAATTACGTGTTCGGGTTAGAACCTAATGGATGTTTTGGACAGCAACAAACTATGCCTGGATGGCTACAATAAAATCAGTAATGTCTGTTAATGAAATTAAAAATTGAATCTTCACATATTTTATTTTATCTTTCAATTTAGATTGAAACTTCTCTTTAACTTTGATAATGGCTAATACGGTAGAACATTCCTTAACACTAAATCTATTTCATGAACTTTCATCAAGTGGAAGTAATTTTGTTTAAAGGTGCAAAAAAGTAGTTAGGGTGAGTGGGAGCTAACAGTGGTAGATTCTTGCAGTTCGCTGAATGAATGGACCGGCTCCATCGGTGATATTTCACCGGTGGTATTCCACGACGTCTCGGAACCTCCTCTTGAACTAGCACCTAATAGCATACCTAGAGCATATCGACCTTCTCAGCGACCGAAAATACGGTTTCCGCCGAAATCGATCAACTGGATACTTCCTAGTGTACGCCATTCATAAATATGCTCTCAAACCTCGGAGAGAAACGGTGAGGCACTTACTGTCTCCCTAGACATCTCCAAAGCCTTTGACAGAGTTTGGCACGACAGCCTTATTAACAAGCTTCCAGCATTCGGTATACCCTCTGGCCTGATAACGTGGATAAGGGACTTCCTGAGTGAACAATCACTGTGTGTTAGAGTCGACGACTGTGCATTAGAGCCATTGTCGACCAAGACTGGTGTTCCTCAGGGGTCAGTACTATCTGCAACGCTCTTTTTAATAAATAACAACGACCTGCTTAAACCCGGTATTTATGAGTATGCGGATGATACCACCATCGTTGATAGGAGCTCGGGCCAGTCAGGGGCAAGTACGCATTGAGCAATAGCCCATGGTAGAGCGAATGAGTCTCACACTCATGGCAGTCTCCGATTGGGGCGATGCCAATCTTGTGAGAGTCAACGCCACCAAAATTCAAATGTGTCTTATCACTGCCAAAAGGAGCCCTTTCACCTTGTCTCTTACTTTCCAGGGTGTGGCATTGGAATACTCTGACCACCTACAATTCTTAAGTGTTTAAGTATCTCAAAACCTTACTTTTTGTGGTTCATCGTATCCAAAGCAGCAATTGAAGCAAGGAAGCTTGGCATTCTGGCGAAGGTGAACCAGTATTTCACGCCAGGACAGTTTCTAACCCTGAAAAAGCTTAAGTCAGGTCTTGCGAATCGTAGTAAAATTTGCCTAATGCTGTCAAATTTCATCTATTGTTGCTGGATTCGATGGAGAAAAGATTAATTACTAAATAGATAAATTACTATTAAACTAAATAGATTAATTACTAAATACTAAATAGAGCTTCTGAGACATCTCGTATTTTACCGTTTGAGTCGGGCCATTTTTGCAGCAAGCTGCGTGGGTCTACTGTTAGCATTATTAGCGTTGTGGCTTGTGTACATCGAAGAGCGAATAGCACTGCTATACGAAACTTCCACTTCATTAAGTTTGTTAGTGACTAAAACTAAAACACTACTAAAATGAAATATAATACCTATATTAGATACATATTGTGTAGTGAGTTGTATTCATAATAAAAAAAATGTTAAATATGTCAAACAGTTTGTTCAACGTTTTTTAAGATACGGAACCTTAACAAACGCAGAATCATATTGAGTGTTTTAATAAAATAAAATGTATATTCTAAAACCAGAACATGATGCTGTTTCCCAATTGAAACACAGGAAATAACAAAAAATCATTTAAACCACTGAATGCCCACTGAAAAGTTTCTATAATTAATTACGAACGGTAATGGTTGCATTAACCTATTTGTTCGTCCGACAACCGCTTTAAATGTTTATTTTAAGCTTTTAATTTTTACATATTGAATGTAGCGAAATCTAAAATGTAATGGGTAGGTTTCCGAGTAAATACAACGGTTTCTTTAAATATATAGGTTGAGAAAAATATTAAACAGTATTAAAATTTGCTTCGGCAGCTCAAATTGCGTGAAAGCTATAGGTTCCGTGGACAGCACGGAAGAATACTAGCAATATGTAAATAGTATTTTATAGTATTAATAACACATATGTATAATCAATCGGCCTGGACGTAAAGTAACCCGTTTGTGAATTAGAAGTCTCGGGTTTAAGTTAGTTTCCCGAAAAACAACAATATATTTTTCGACACTTTTAGGACAAAAAAAAAATAGTCGTGTCACTGCCTACCTTAGCTGGTATAAATAAATGGTAAAGTAATGAAAGTACACTCGCTCATACATTGTAAAATAGTTTAACATCGCTTATCTTTAAGCTGTAGTACCTAGATATAAACTATATAAGTATTGCATAGTTTTGAACAATTCCACTAACGAAGCTTTAATTATTTTTGTCGTTGTTGGACGAGATTGCAGCTCTGCAATGGAATGTTTTTGAGAAGAATAAATTGAATTAAGATAAAAGAACAAGTCAAAACAATGGATGCCAACATCCGAAAAATTAGAAATATTAGTTAACGTAATATTAGTTATTATCTGGGGATCTTCGCTTGCTTATATTTAAATTATGAAGTAAAAGGCGGTTTTGCGGAAGACATGTTGTTTAAATCTAAAGTTGTCCGATGGTTCGGACATGCATGATGCAAGTTTGACTAAGCAGATATACAATGCAAAAGCGAATGGATGTAGGAATCCAGGACGGCCACTATAAACCTTCCATGACTCAATAGAACGAGTTTTGGAGGAAGATGATGTTGGGAGACTTAAAAATCGACGCGCGTGCTTGAAAAGAGTTATGAAAGTCAAAGAAGCGAGTGAGGCGTATAAGAATCGTGCCTTATGGCGCTCTGTTCTCTCTGTCTACCCCGCAAGGGATTTGGCATGAAGTTATGTATGTATGTAATAGGTATATGATTTTTCAGGGTAATTTTCGTTGTAAATGCCATCTTTCATTGAAATTCTCGTCAATTGTTAACTAATGTTTGGCGACAACAGTACGCAACTAACAGAGCAATCCCTGCCTACCCTACCAATACGCTATGCTGTATTAACCCACTTTTCATTGCAATTCAAAAATTGATATCCCAGGATGTCATATTTAATAACTCCTCGTTACATAAATAAGTTCACTCTAAATTCCTTGCAGGATTGGCACAGAGAGCAGAACTCCTCGTTAGTTACGAATAATTTGTTATAGGTATAGGCTGATGCTATCTGAGCGTTCGATATCGTAATTGAAAAGTTTGTTATAAACTATTTTAAATACTATTATAATATAAGTAAAGAAGGATTTTACTGGTATGAATAGAGATTTAAGTATTTACAGTTAAAGTAAACAAGATAATTAAAAATAGACTCTATAATTAACAGCCTTACATTATCTTTGTAGAAAATTAGTGATTAATATTACAAGAGTGACTTTGGTTTTAATACGAATTCTGTATTGTAGCTATTTATTATATCCGAGTTCTTCTGTTCAGAATAGGCTGGCTTAGCTTTTAATTTCCGCTGGTTTCCGTTTGAAAATAGGGCATCACGTAATGCCAGCGGGGGCAATTGAGTTTTCAAAAGATAGTGAGAGGTTGACTATGTTTGGGCAAAAAATAACAATTTCTTATTAAAATGTTAAAAATTATAATGAAACATTAAACAAACTTTCCTTACGCTTCTGAATTAAAAAGTCACTGAATCGAATTCACTTACCACCAATTATCATTCTAAATTCTTTTCCAAAGATACGTCTGACAAACATCAATGACTGACAACACTTTGACTACCCATGTGGAGTAGCAGCTTGTGCCACCCATTTTGGGCGTATAAAAATAACGGTTTTGGAGAATGTAGCAATTTCTTTAAAAAAGCACGAATTTAAAAACATCTTTACGCATAAACGGGAAGTGTAGCCAGTGACACTGATATTTCGACACATTGAATATCATTATTGAATAAATAAATAAACAGAATATATTACATAGTAGTCAGGCCTGGTCTCATCTAATCCACGCTATTATAGTACGAGGGGTCAGACTAATTATTAATTCAATTTAAGCCAAGACGAAGAGCTCCAGTGACGCTGGTCGCCCACGAACAATGTCAAAGGTACACGAGAAATAACTTACTGGATTACAACCGGTGAAAATGGATTGCTCCTGTAATGAATATTATTCATATCTTCTTCAGAAATAGCGAGTCAAGGAAAATGGTTATATCCACCGCGGTCGGTGATTAAGTAAAATATTTCATACAAAATTTCCACTTTCTACTTCAACTTGATGGCTTGGTTTATTAATCATTCTGAAAAGTTAACCCACCTATCAGATATATTAAGCTGGAATATTTTTTTCGGAATGAAGTACCTAACGCAGGGTAAAAGTTATTGGTATATTCATGCAAATGTTTACTAAAAGTTTTTTATAAGTTGCAACGAACAGAGAAAGTTAATTGTAATTACTACGCATTATACAAGTAATGTTAAAAATACAATGTACTCAATATATCAAAGTTTTGAAGAAGATTCATTATTTTTTATAATATTAGGTCTTTACCTATGAAAAGGCCTATGAAAATTTGTATGAAAAAATTAAAACGAGGCAATGTATTTTTTATTTGTATTATCTGAACTAATCCCCACTACAATCAATGCGTCTTTTCCAACGCAGTGGTAGTTTATTGATGCCCTTCATAAAGAAATAAGATGGACTACCTGCCAAGGTCGGATGAGTAGGGCAGACGATGAAGAGCTTCTATATTCTGCTGTACAGTATGAGGTCACACGTTATCCTGCAGGACCAGCGGAGAGGAGTTATTGACCAATGCTGGTTTGAGAAGTACCGCTTCTACATTATTGTGTTCAGTTCTTTTCAGTACACATCTGCAATCATGCTCATCCCGCAAGAAGCTGTGATGAATCACACGGGCGATAGACCACCAAACAATGACCATCACTTTTCAAGGATTCAGTTTTCGTTTACGGCATGGTCTAAACAATGCTCTGATCCAACCAACATGCTGAGTGCTTGCGGTAATCAAACAGAATCCATTTCTTATTGCAGATAAAAATGCGGAGCAGTGTAAGGCGTATTTCATCGCGTACTTCACGCTGGCGATCATTGAATTTGTGGGGCACCCATTTGTGAAGCTTTTTTACATTGCCAACTTGACGCAAATGGACCATTATTGTTTTGACGCTAAGGTCGAAAGCTGCTGTCTTAGGACGACCGCGAGGTTCCTTTTTCAGGTCGAAATTCCTAGAACGGAAGCGAGCAAACAAATAACAGGTGGTGTGGTTTGTTGTGTGAGCTTCTTAAACGTCATTGAAGTTGCGTGCCGCTTGTGCCGCGTTGTTGCTACGACGATACTCATATTCCATAATTACTCGAAATCTTAACGTATCCATGCTGATAAAAAAGATTGAAATACGATGAAAATGTAACACTAATCAATAAACTAATGACATTTGGAAAAATAATGTTTTTAACATTAAAAAAAAAATTAGCTAAATAAAATTATTTTGATTTGAAATGGCCAGTACTGCAAAACAGCAACTTCATATTATTTTATAAATTTGATTTTACTTTGATTTCAATATCAACAAATTATTTTTATACAGCTTATGTTTAAAAATAATTTGTTAATATAAATTTGATTTGATTTGAATTTCATTTCCATATTAACAATTCATTAAATTGTTGTAAAAATAATTTGTTAATAATAAAATCAATTTCAAATCAAATTTATAAATAATTTGAAGTAACATGAAACATTTTACATATTAATATAATTTAATAAATAGTTCTTTCGTTAATAGTTATTTACGATAAAAATAACGTAACTTTATTTTAACATTTTAAGGAATAATCATAAAGCGAATTTTAAATGAAGAGGTATGTATTTGGAGTATAAATGACGTCATAACCGTGTTCAAATAAAAAAACGACTTCATTTAAATAATAAAAGGCTGTTACAATGAATAATTTAAAATATTTCATAAATTTATAGAATAATTGATAAATGAAGATTTCTTTTAAAGAAGTCAGTTGTGGCTTTCTTCTGGACATAGGCCTCCCCCATAGAGCGCCACAACTGCTGGTCCGCTCAATCATGGGGAGTTTTTGCCATAATCGCCACCCTTGACAGGCGGGTTGGCGATCGCAGTAGGCTGTATTTTTTTGAGAGAGAATGCTGCTGCCAATTATTGTAGCTTTTCCCTTAGTCGCCTTTTGCGACACCCACGGCAAGAGATGGGGTGGCGGTATTCTAAGCCGGCGCCGCACAGTATTAAATATTTTTTAATTATTAATTAAAATTTACATTCACATTACTCGTGAAAATGATCTTTGTAAAGAGTTCGAAACGTTGGGAAATATAATAAAAAAATAATAGTTTAAAAAAACTAAAAACCACGCTTTTTAACCGAACTAAAAAATAGAAAATAAATTTTAATGAATTTAAATTAAGAAAATAGTGTTAAAAATTTCAATGAATATAAATTAATAATAGTGTGAATAAAAAAAAAATATTTAAAAAAAGCGTGGGGTGCATGGTGTCAATAGTTATAAATATTTTATTGACAGATATGAGTAGAGTGATTATCATTTCGATAATATCTTAAAAAGCACCCCACGCTTTTTTTTAATTTTTTTTTTTATTCACACTATTATTTATTTATATTCATTGAAATTTTAAACACTATTTTGTTAACTTATTATTTTGATAACGTAGACTTTCCGCTGATTGCCACTAGATGGTGCGAGAAGTGAACTATGAACACTAAAAAATTAACAAAAATCATATTTTGCAAATTGAAAAATGGAATAATTTTATCAAATTAGTGTATTATCATCGGTCCTCAATAAATCTACAAAGTTTGAACGAAATCTGGCCGTTTAATGTGGGTCAAAATCGCGCCCAAAGAAGTCGGTTACAAACAAACATACAAACATACAGGTGAAGATAATAAAAAGCGTGTAATAAATATATAAAAAATAATAAATTGCAATTAAAAAATATAATTAAAAGACTAGCTGAGATCGAATTTCTCCGCATCTCGGTCTACTGGGAGCAGAATTGGATCAGTATTTTGAAGATAATTGGTGCAATTTAAGTTAGAGAGAGTTTACAATATTGTAAGTGATGTGAAGCAAGCGTCTCGTGTTACAGGAACATAACATAACATATCTTCGCGCCTTTTGTTACCCGAAGGTGTAGGCAGCGGCTGTTAAGCCTCTCGCCGTTATGTTTACGTCCCAAATGGAATAGGTGGCGAACCTATTGCCATACCGGGCACAAAGTTTGTCAGTCATCGGTATTTATCACACATAACTTCCGAAAACAATTTCGAAAAGTCATTGGTGTGAGCCAGTGTCTGGGATCGAACCCCGGATCTCTGGATCAGAGGCCGTGCGCTCGCCCACTGCGCCACCGAGTCTCTTTGTTACAGGAAATGTTTAAAAAAGCCCCCACTGTCTGTTCGACAGAATTGATAGTGTTTGTTCTGGCACTGAATCAAGTGCGGTCAGCGGGTTCATAGTTTGAATTGTGTGGAATTATTACTGTTTGCTTAACAGATGACATTTTATATATTATATATATGAAGCTATTATATAAATTAATTTATTCACATACTATGTTTTTCAGTCAACTATAATAATCACAAATATCCTCCAAAAGTAATTAAATATGTGTACCAGGATTCGAATGCAAGACTTTTGATGTCAGAAACAACAGGACAACAAACGACAAAAGAGAAAAAGAAAAAACTTATAAACAAAAATAAAGATCAAATAGTATTCCATACAATTAATTATATTTCAAAATACTTGTCAAATACGTATCTATATAGATTATTGACTAATAAAGTAACCTTTCTTGTCCCGGATTAGCCTAACACCGACTAAATAATTAAATAAGGTGCCGAATTAATATTACGGGATTATTCCACGAATACAATAGAAAAGTTGTAATCGGTACAATGAACTGGTATTTACCATCGCTGAAAAAAATTTCGAGTAAGTTTAAAATAAAATTTACTTACACATATAGAGACGATTAGATAAAATTAAACCGAACTGTTTCTACAAGATGTCTTTGTTTACGGCATAATTGTTTTTTTTTGTGTCGAAAATACATATTTGTAATACATTGATTGACCCAGCGAATGTTTCGCCTCAAAAGAAATAAATATGGTCATTGAGGGTTATCCCTAAGAGATAGATATACGCCCCCAAGGTTTTGTATACCTTTTGAAGGTGTATAATAATTTAGTACATAGTTTTTATTTAATAATTGTTAGTGAATTTTAAATTCAAATCACCTCGTTTACACCTTCTATTTTATCTATTAAAGAAAACCACTTCAAAACCTGTTGCATAGTTATATAGCTCTTAATATATCAGGAGACAGACAGCGGAATGCGACTTTGTTTTATATATATTATGGAGTAATGATAATGATAGAACAGAGACTCCATCCAAGCATATGAGTTAATCTCTCATGATTGTATTCGAGTGAGAATCAATCCCTCCTACTTATGTTCAGCAGCCAATACTACTGCTAATGTGCCATCAGCCACGTATACATACGTATACGTACGTATACGTATACATAACTTTAACTATCTGTCTAAAACGACAGATAGTTAAAGTTATGTATTAATTAAAAAGAGAACTTAATCCTATTTCAAAAGTCACCAAGACACATTCCATGACCAAATAGAAGGTGTTCTGGACGAAGATGATGTTAGGAGCATCAAAAATCGACGCGCGTGCATGAAAAGAGTTGGAAGTCAACGAAGTAAGTGAGGCATGTAATCCTTATGGCGTTCTGTTCTCTCTGCCTACAAGGGATTATTAGTATATGTATGTGTGTATGACTCACCTGATTCCTCAATAAGGTTCTCCTGTTGGCTCATCACGCAATCTTGTAAGATAATACTAAATATTACTCCGAAGGTAACGTAAGATACAAAGAAAGGCATTGTCACATCACTACTGGTCTCTAACTGTATTACACGTTTGTTTAATGCACATCACTGCGTACCACTTTTCAACATCACTTTAGTTCACTATACACATCCATGCAGTTCCTGTAACAAAAATAATATCACTATTTAGTACAAGGTGTTCAGTAGATATCTATTTATTCAAGAAAGAATTTAAAGAGATTAAGATTTGCACATTTTTTTATTGCACATTGAAATAATTGACAGCTTCAAAACTTTAAATACTTATAAAAACTGGTGACAAAATGTTCCAAACTCAATTTTGCAGCTAGAAGTTCCAACGCTACATACAATTCTGTATACAATATTCACACTTTTTTTTAAAAACAGCTATCGGAATTTTTAGTTAATAATCGATAATATTAACTTTTGCTGATATATAATCAGCTAACTATAGCTAGCTATCAGCTAGCTAACTTAATTATTTCGATATAAACTTTCTTAGGGAACCCAATTAGAACAACCTACGGCACTTCTAACCTTCTAGAATCAATAATGATAATACTTGATAGATATCACTCAGAAGCTATTGCTTGATTCAAAATAAAAAACCTAGTTGACTTTTTTAAAACTTTTCTTATAGAAGCTCTTTTCAAAGACGCATATGACAAAAACTGGTTAATTCCTTCTGCCTTCTGCGCGTCAAATTTCGCGTGAAGTATTGAATTGCAAGTAATAAATAAAAAAAATCTTAATATTGTATATAGATAATATCCGAGAATACCCAAATATTTAATAAATTTCCAGTTAATTCTGTTGAAATAACTTTGGTTATTTTAGTGCATTTGACGTTGCAGCATTCATTAATCAACATTAAGTAGTAAGGATTAAAAAGAATATTATGAAACATACGTGTGCAAAATTTTGCATTTAATATCATTCATGGTTTTTTTTAAACACAGCAAAAACAGTTGCACACTGCGTTATTCGTTTAATATTTTATCTGCATTTCCGAGAGCTGCTACTGCACGTATTTTTTGTTTTCCCAGAAATTAGACATTGAAGATGAAAACTAGTTAATTTAAAAGACACAATTTATTTCTAAATTAATTAATTTCATTCGAGCTAGACCTAGAGTATTGACACTCTGTCACGTGAATGTCTTATGAGACTCCGGGGATTTTGGATAATGCTGACCATATCTTTTGACAATGATTAGAACACCAGGATCTGATGATGTATGAGGCATATCGAGGCATTCGTTGCCTCTATCATTACTATCAGATATGGAGTGTGACAGTATGAATATTTTTATCTCAATCTCATTTTAAGAATATGTCATAAATCCGAAATCGATTGATTGTATGGCGGTAAAAGATGATCTACGGCGAAAATATGCTAAGTTTTTAACCTACGGACCAACTGGTTAACAGAAAAGGTTTACACTAGGCACAGTTTTTTTTAAATAGTCATATAACCCCATATTTTTCTAACACAAATACAATACTCTTGAGTAAAGAATGAACAGATCAATCTTTGAACTAATGTAGTAAGTAGTGTAACGACTACTCATTATCAACTAAGCCACTGAGCGGAAATTATACTATCAAAATTAAGTAAAAAAATAACGAATTTATGGAACTTCTTTTATATTAATGTTCTGTACAAGAGGTACTTGATAGCCAGTTTGTAAATGATTAAAAAATACCATCGAATTCTAGTTAATTCCAGAGTTCGAAACTTACTAGCAGTTTAATTAATTAAAATTGGTACTTACGAGCCTAAATTATCTGTTAATTAAACGCGCTATTTGACTCGGAGAGTCAGATTATGTGATTTTGTACTACACACTTACTAAAGTTAGATTTCGCATTTTAAGATGTCGCTAACAAAATTCTGTTAGGTCATATTAATTTATTATCTATATCTAATACCCTATCCACTAAGGAGGATGCTGCGGATCCCCTGGACAGCCTTTCGCACGAACGTGTCCATTTTACGAGAACTCGGGATCGAAACCAGGCTTTCTAGCATATGTCTCCGCAGAGTACTCGATTTCTTCGGCCACATTTCTAGGAAAGATGACAGTAACATGGAAAAATTAATGGTCACTGGGAAGGTTGATGGCAGGCGACCGAGAGGCCGCTGTCCAATGAGGTGGTCGGATCAAGTACGCACCACTCTTAACATCGGACTGCATGATGCTCTCCACATTGCAAAAGACCGCAACAAGTGGCACACATTGGTCAGGGAGAGAATGATTCTGCAGGGGAATCACGACCCTCAGTAATGAGGAGCACGACGTGAGGAGGAGGATCCACTAAACAACTTTTAGTATTTCCAGTAACACTGTACATTAAATAATTTCATAATTACAAGTCAATTTTGATTTAATAATCAAAAGGCGGGGCTATAACTTTAATTAATTAAACAGAAGTTTCAATTTGTATTTCAATTTGATAAGTGATTTTGCATTAAATTTCTTTATTTCGCTGTGAATCTTTCGCGCAAATTGGGGAGGCCTATGTCCAGCAGTGGACTGCAATAGGCTAATGATGGCTGTGAATCTTTCTGAGAAGATATGAGAGTCTTGGCGTTGAAGTTGAGTGGCTTCGTGGCAGGTTATAAGTTGCACACTTACAAATAAAGTGCTGATATTCTATTGTTTTATCATTTAATGTATGCTTGGAGAGCATTAGATTCGGATCCTAGCCTAAACCTAAAACTTTCGTGTTTTAAGTATTAATGATGAAAAACGCGACCACACATAAACCATAAACCTTCTGGATATAGAAAGTATACAATTGTGCTGAACTATTAAACACATTTATAGCCATTTGAATTTTATAAATACTCGATAGTAAATACTTAGCGTGATATTTTATGAATTAAAATATTTTAATTTCAAACAAATTGTCTAAAACTTTCTGAATAATATTTCAAAGCAAGTTTTAAGTTGGAATGGTGTAATCCAGTCAAAGTTAATTAACTGCGTTCAAAGGGACAACAAGTTTTAATTTGATTACTAATTGGATAATAAATGATGAATATTCATTCATTTATAAAACAATTTATAATAATCTCGGTGGCCTTGTGGTTTGGCGTCACGTTTCTAAAAAGTAAGCCTTGGGTTCAAACTGAGGTGATCTTCCAGAAGTTATGTGTGTTTAGTTCTAATATCATAGACAATAACATACCCAATTTGTAGCAATTTTTTCCTTCAAAATTAAATGATCTGCATGTTATGCAACAAAAGAGTATGCTAATGAAAATATAGTTAGAGAAGTTAATTTAAATTAAATAATAAAATAAACATTTAATTGCAAATAAAAAGCTGCATTCAGTTTAGATAATCATAACTTGTGAATTTGTTTAAAAACATATTAAACCTTTTTATTCATAACTTTTATAACTGGCGTCATTAAATCTCCGGAGATTACGTGTCAAAAAAAAACAAATTTAATTCTAACTTAATGTGAGTCATCTTCATAACCTCAGCGTAAAGTGTAATTTAAAAAAATCGGCTTGGCTTCGTATATTAAAACCAGAAAGCATCGCCATGTGAAAAAAAAGGCAAGTTATTTAAAATATATTTATATGAAGTCGGTGTACATATATTTGTATTAGTATGTTGTGTCAGTGTTTATATATTTGTATGAAGACAGTGCAGAAGATTTAAAGAATTAAATTAAAGAAGAATTGTTTTTGTTGCTTGCGACGTAGTCGTTCGTGGGAATTTCTATTGTACGGGAATGCTAATTTTATAGCGATTGAGCGTAGTTTTTGCAAAAATGAGCTGACTCGGCCGGCAAGATACCACTACCTCTCTCCAAATGGTCGTAAATTTACTCATGCGGTATTTCGATATAGGTTAAAAAAACAAGCGAACACAACATCAGCGGCTGTTAGGCCTCGACTCACCGAATCGGTACATCGCATATGGAATAAGTGACGAAAGCTTTTGCCATACACTGAGCACTAAGTTGTCAGTAATCGATATTTATCATAGATAATTTCCGTCATAAAATCATTGAAGTGAGCTATGGATAGAGCCCACGAATTCTGAATCACACTGTAACACTATATGTGTTGCAGGTGTCCATGGGCGGCGCTAGTTACTTATCATCAGGTGACACGCCTGCTCGTTTGCTTTTTGAAAAATATACTATGCTAATATATTATTTTGTAACGAATTATACACATACATATTAATATCACAACAATAATTATCTATCATCTTATATTTTCATCATATGCATATGAAGCTTTTAAGATAGGTGAAGGGAAGGGTAAAGATTTCCGAAGACTTTCGGATATCTATCACACCTAATTAAACACAGCAAGACTCACTTTACCTCAATGCTCTGAGAAGGCGTATTGCATCGGTCGAGCCGATTCATTTTTGCTGCGAACTGCATATTAACAGAGCAGCGCCACCATGATTATTCTAAAAGTCTACTTAATTGCTTTTTGACGTGTCATGGAGCGCGACAGAAGCTCACGCCTGTATCCCATGGGCGTAGCCAGAGACTTTGGCTTTCCACAAGCTACGATCCTGACACAAATCTTTCGCCTCAACCACAGTCATACATCTCGTCAAGCGGTTGCAAGGATGCTAATCTGTTTCAAACGCCAATGCATTTCTATAGCTTAGTGATTTAATGAGTAGACTTCTGATAAGTCTCGTGTTTGAATCTTGGTATAAACTAATCACTATTTAAATTATCCCAGAAAATGTATTCCAGCAAGGAAAGCAAGGGATGAGTAAGAGAGTGATTAAAAATAGTGTCATTTTGCTGTTTATAATATTGGTTCGGAAAACGGTGCATTAGTTTTGGAGATTTTTGATCTGTGCTATAAACCCCATGAAAAGAAAACAAACAATCCTATTTATACTCACTTTTATTTATTGAAGTCGTTCAAATAAGACTCCTTTTCAATCCAAACATAATTATCTTGAATTATATTACTCACACTAATACTTATGTCACAGTTAAAATTAAGTCATCCCATAAATTCCTGCATATGGTATCGACGCTACGATTTTATATGGGATTGGTAAGTAATACATAAAGATTATACCACCCAAGTACAAAAGAGTACTTGAAACTATAAATTTTGGGTTTATCTCAACCCAAAATTTATAGTTTCAAGTACTCTTTTTTACAATTTTATAACATCACGCCTTAAATAGCCAATAGTGTAGGTGGTCTAAATAATGTATTGCTGTGATGAATATTAATTGTCTGATATATTAATACACCTGGCACAATCTTATCAATCAATTTTATTAATCGATGTCTAGAAAGATTTTAAAAAAGTCGAATTTTTGAACTCACGGTTACGCTATTGAGTGAGCTCTAACATTCGAACTCGAAAAGACTACTTTCGATTGAATACTTTGATAGAGAATCGAGGTGCCCTTAATACATTTATAGATATATAATAATTCAATCAAGGTTTTTGAATGGACCGATATGTTCTCGTCTTGGGAGAGATGACTATTGCGTGGCAAAAATACCATCCGAGCATCCAATTCTCAAATTTTCAATTTTCCTTGCCTTCGATTTCTCCTGGATCCCATCATTAGATCCTAGCCTGGAGAAAATGAGACCAAATGGGAAGCACCAGCTTTCAAAAAAAGGATTTTTTTAAATCGCTTCGTTCAGTCGAAAGTTATGAGTTTACAACAAACATAAATAAAACAGACGAATGGAGAACCTCCTCATTTTTTTGTATTGGCTTAAATGTCATAAATAACAATAACAGCTGATACAATATATCTTTTTATTATTAAGACATTTCAATTTTGTCTAGAGTAGGTTTAATGTCCCACCTACGTACATACATATATAAGAAATACATCAACTAAGTATTATCTTTATTACGTTACAAATGATTTAAGCAAATGTAAACAAACTGAGAAGGAAGAATTTAGGTATTATCTTAAAATTTTGTATAAATAAATAGTTTTAACAGAACCAGAGTACAAATATCTATGATAAACTTGTGTCGGGATGTTTTTCATGTATTATAAGTATTTACCGACACGTATATGAATGAACATCCGTTATATGGTTTCCATAGTAAAATTATTAATTTGCTGGTGTATGTGTGTATTTTTTGTGTATACAAAAATTAATATGGCACATAAATATCGTAAAGAGGTAGACAGATAATTCTTAATAACACATTCTTTAAAAAAAGAACATACATCCATGTCAAATTAATACACTAGTACAAATGGCGGCCTTATCGCTAAAAGCAATTTCTTCCAGGCAACATTTGGAAAGACAGGTGAGGAAAGAATTTTAAGCGTTGGAATAAACAAAAACATAGATAATTAAAAAAAAAACATAAATAATAACTATTAGGTTTAAATTATTACAATATATAATAAATAAAAAAGTAAATAAATAATACGAATACAATATAAATTTCTATAACCTTTTTTTGTATTTTTATTCAAAATAGAAGTTTTCAATTATATGAAATAAACATAAATACATAACTTCACGCCAAATCCCTTGCGGGGTAGGCAGAGAGAACGTTCTATTTATATGCATTATAAAATATAATGCATATAAATAGAACACAATTCACCACACCGTTGTCTTTTGCTTAAATATATCTTTAAAAGATGTGCATTTGAGTTTTTTAATAAGGTACAGAAGATAAAAAAAAAATATTAAAAATATTACACTGTAAATTCCAGACATTTGACATTTTGTATTATGCACTAGTGTGCACAAAACAAGGAAAAATTCCTATAGTTTGTAAAATGTCACAGCGAAAAGAACAAAGGAATAAATTTTCTCTCACAAACATTTTAAACTCTCGTCTACTTAAAAGTCAGCCATTTCATCGCAGTTTAGCGGTAATGTCATATTGTACGTTTCTGTTTCTTGGACTATAATATGATGTCATTCGCAGCACTAACCGACATTTGTATTATATTTGCATGTAAATGTATGTCTATATAGGACACCCATCTTAAACAGTGTGGTGATAAAATTATAACATCGATATCAATTAATAAAATTTATAGTACTACTGCCGTTACAATTTTTGTTTAATCTGTAATGTAATATTCCTGTATAAAATGTCTTTGAACAAAATTGTTAGTTGTGGTTAAATTACAAGACACTACTAAGAATATAGGAAGACGACAGCCGAAACAATTGAATCGTTCTGATCCCTGGCCAGCGTCATGGTGCGCAACTTGTATATATATATATAAGTAAGTACTCTTAATTTCAGCCAGCTTAAGCGCTGCCTTATAAAATCGTATTTCCAACAACTAATTCCAGCTATTCAGTGATGAGTAGTCTAGACTAGCTGCAATTATTCGTTGGATATACGAATTGCACTGCCTCGGAAGTAAGCTGGCTGGAATCATAATAGGCCCGCAGCTGTTAAAATCATTTTAAACCATTCAAGATCTATAATGATCACAGTTCAAAGTTTTATTTTGTTAACTATGTATAAAGATATTCGTGACTGCGACCACCGCTTCTGCAAAGAAGTCAGTATGCTAACAGCAGTTATTAGTTTCACTAATCCCGTATGCCACATTTTTAAAAGAAAATTTAGCTTAAAAATATTTTCCCAGAAGCATGAATTAACCAAAATTTTTTGAAAGATAATTTAATATGTCTTTACAATATAACTTTTTACTCGTAAAAAGCCCACAGAATCCATATTCACAGTAAATACAGCGATAAATAATAGAGATTAGATTTGTTTATTGTTTTTTAGGTATCACATCAATAATAGAAATCGACCTCTAACTAAAAGTAGAAGTTTTGACCCAGTATCTTATCGATACAGTCCGCATAAGGTAGCTGTGCTGAAACTATTCTCTATAGAGATGACACATAGTATATTTAGTTTTTGAGAAAAAACCGGCAATTATAGTTTTATTGATAAACATTATAAATACTAAATCCAAATAAGCGAACTATCTTGCGAATAATGTTAGTCTAGTAGAAACTAATCCTTAAAGTTCATAAAAATAGATAAATGTTAAATAAAGCCTCCTAAATGTTGTCTATGGTTTTATGTCAAAAGAGTAGCTCGGAAAAGTTCATTCATATTTGTTAAATAGCAAACTGGGACACATTCTTCAAGAATTAGATACTATCAAATATGTGATTTAAAAAAAAATCTAACTGATAATTTAATATTATATATAATATTTAAAAAAAACTTAGCTTGTTTAGTGAGTAAGTATACAGAAATATAGACTATGTTAGTAGAAAAAAAAAACAGGTAAATACAAGATTTTTTGGATACATGCTTGGAGGCGCATTAGTATTTCATGACGTATTTCATTTATCTTCAGGCTCACCATTTTTATAGACGTCAATTCAAAAGTCGATAAGACATGAATAAAACTCTCCTAGTTTTATGACGAGTGTACAATAAAAGTTATTCCTACATTACTTTTTTTACTACATCTTATGTTATCACAATTTTGTCATGTATGTTAGATAAGTATGTCATCACTTTTGTAATTTCAACGATCTTATGACGTTTTCATCATGATCGATTTATCGACATGAAAGGTTTACTTTCTTTAGTTAGCTGTAGGGAAAAAAGCAGCCAGATAAAATATAAAAAAAAATTGGAATTTATGAGCTGAGCTAATGTCTTGTTTGTTTTCATTTTTTTTTCATCCAATAGATAAAGTAGCGCTAACTTATGGAAGCGAGAGCTAGGTATGGCAGAGTGTGCTTGAAAGTAGGATACCGACCTGCCTTGTTGTAAGGAAGGAAGTTGGATTGAAAGAGAGTGTCGGTGTAAAAGTAAGAAAAGGCATGCTCCGATGATTCGGACATGTAGAAAGAATAGATGACGCAAGACTGACTAAGCAGATACACCATGCAAAAGCGGATGGATGTCGGAGTCGAGGACGGCCAAGAAACACATACCATAACGAAATAGAACGTGTTCTGGAGGAAGGTAATGTTAGGAACCTCAAAAATTGACGTGCGTGCATGAAACTCTCTGCTTACTGCTCTGTTCTCCAGGCAGGTACCTAACCCACCTGCTGGTAAAGTCGTATCAAAAGTAAATTAGAATAAATATTCATATAGTTAGGCTTATTTCTTTACTTAAATTAATATTTCCAGAATATAATAGAGATAATGATCTAGGGATCACTAGATCTAGTGCTAAAATCTTCAAATAATGTATCCTTCACATTATTTTTTTTAAATCTTTGTGAATTACTTCGAAGATATTTGCAATTTATTTTAAGCTGATACTAAATACATTATCATTTTTCTCATCCCTAACTTCCGATAACATACCGTAGTATACGAGATGGGTTTTCCCCCGAAAGTTCACCAGTTGGGTAACGGTTCGGTAGTTCGCCAAAGTTCAATTCTATCCGACCTACTTTAGTTTTTGTTACGCTTAATAACTATGTGGAATATATGGAAAAAAATGGAACAGACGCGATGAAAAAATTTTTTTAGAATACAAAGAACAGATGGTACTAAAAACACACAATTATTAAACAATGTACTCCTCCACTACCTAACTCAAAGGTGTTAAAAAGATAAAATTATATATAAGATATTTACACATAACATTACTTCACGCATTTTGTCACCCGAAGCTGTAGGCACAAATACACACATATATATAAAAACATAACAGAAAACGCTTATTTCAAAGATTCCAAAATTAACTAAAACTGTCGAGTTTTCGGTGAAAAGTTGCTCCGTAACACAAAAGTAACGCAAATTAATTATCGAGGGTGTTGCCAACTCAACGAAACTTTTTGCTCATAAAACTAGAATAAAAGTAACTTCTGACTGCTGCTAGCTAACTTTCGCGAGCTCAGCGTGGTTTGTTTTTTTTATGATATAGAAGGATAAACGTGCAAGTGGGTCATCTGATATCAAGCAAATTTAAATAAATTTGAATTGCCCATGAACACCGTGGTACGTAGCCGTCCTTTATGGGAGGAGAAAGGAAAAGGAAAGAGAAAGAGGATCGGGCCTCCGGATACTTCTCCCACCGCGGCACAAACCACTTCACGCCGACTGCCGACCGCCACTTTATTCCTACAGGTCGTCGTTTTCGAGAAATTACCTAATTTCTCCAGCAAAAACGCCAATTAATAAATTATCATCATTCTATCTATTTATTTCTCAGATTTTGGCAAATCACATTCATAACATTAAAACACCTTTTTGGATTATATCACGTTTATTTATTACTTAGTTTTATTTATTTCCCGACGTTTTGAACTCTTTACAGAGATCATTTTCACGAGTGTATAAAAATAAGTAATAAATAAACGCGATATACCTCCTAAAAAGTTTTTTTTAATGTTATCATTGTATCTAATAAGAAAATGGTGAAGTATTGAAAAGATATTTATGTGTAAAACTGACGCATGTTTTTAAATATATTTATGTGTAAAATTGACGCATGTTTTTAAAGATATTTATATGTAAAATTGACGCATGTTTTTAACTAGTTGCTGGTGTGGTTTTTGAATTTATTTCAATTAATTTTATGTTATTTTATATTAGAACATATATAAAAATAACATAAAACACTTAGACTCGTTTATTTAAAAAAAACACACAGATATTAAAGTTTTTCTTTCAATAAACGTTTTTTTTTGTAACATTTACCCTTTCATATACAAAACTGACTTACTACTGTAATAACTCACCTTTTTTAGTATAATATCAATAACTAGCTTATCTTAAATACATTAGAAACACGTAGTTACATAATAATCACCTACAAACAGCATTGGCACATATCAACGTTATATTCATGACATATATTTTTTTTTATATTTTCTGCAGGGCGCATTTGTCTTTCGCCTTAGTTAAGAAAGGCAAAACGAAAAATAATTACGTTAGTTTTGATATTGGTTTATTAGTATAGTCTTCCGATGTACCAAGTTCTTTATTTAGCAACATATAACAGAAATAGTCTCGCAAATATTTCTTCAAAGTAAGGGCGTCTAAACTTCTACGCATAAAACGAAGAAGACAGACTAAATCTAATATTTATCATACAATTTGCGACTTAGAGACTGTTCTCCTTTGTTGATAACATTGTGGCTATATATCGTGTATGCATTTATGCCGGCAATATTTATCATTTCATACAAGAAGATTTTTTTATTTTTTTTTCATTTTTTAGTCTTTCTAAAGTCATCAGAAGTAAAACATAAGAAACCAGCCGTTTGCCCGTCAAAGATGGCACTTCCACTAAGCGTTGGCTATTTTTTCCTGTACCTCATCAACAAAAGCGTCTTCTATGTTGCTCTACATATCATCATCATTTTCATGGTCCACTATTTCACAGTCAGTATCCTTACCGGGTAGCGCGTCCTCATTTTGCATAAGAGTGGCCAGGATATGGGCTTCGTCTAAGTTTCTAATCTCCATTGCACTATATTTATACCTCAATATCTGTTAAAATATGCTAAATTAAGTTACGGTATGAACTGCTAACTTGTACAAAAAAGTATAAAATTATCATGAAAGTCACGTAAAAGATAATCATGCGTAATTTTGATGCACGTTAGCGTTATATTCTAAAACGGTCTCAATTTAATAGTTACGGTCACACGGTTTCTGAATCCAGAGGTCGCGGTTTCAATTTCTGGCACACACCAATGACTGTTAGAAATTAAATAATTCTGAAAGTTATGTGTGATAAATATCGATGACTAAAAAGTTTGTGCCCGGTATGGCAATCGGTTAGCCACGTATACCATTTAGGACGTATAAATAACGGCGAGGCTTAACAGCCACTGCCTACATATTCGGGTAGAAAAAGGCGTGAAGTTATGTTGTGTATGTTTGTTACACTTCCTCTTTAACAGGTACGCCAGACGGCAGCTCCCAGCAACAAATAAGTTGTCTTAAAGGCACAGATATCGATTTGCGCTAATTTGAAATATAAAGCAAAGTTTTAAAAACGTATGCGTGAATTTTACGCTAACTGTCTTTCTAGGGTTAATTGGGTGAAAGTAACATTGTGACCTGAAAATTTAAAACATAGTCTAACCTCTTTTCGAATAAAACCTATTAAACAAAAACATTTGAGAACGAATAGGCTCTGTTAAAATATTATTATTATTTATATTACATTAGAATTTCATTAGAGCATAAATGGGTTAGAAAAATACAGTAGTTTGATGAATTACCTGAAATGGGATCACGTTCTCTCATAACAGAAATGTTATTTGCTTTTCATTTTTTCTCATCGAATTCCCTAGGTGGCATTTATACCGAATATATAAACTTTTACAAAGAATTGTACCACCCTATTTCTTAAGATGGATGTGTATGGTATGAGGAAAATCTGGGCCTAGATCATATGCAGACTCTTTTATACAACAGTTTACTTATGCATTAATTAAAGTATTATTGCTTTCTTGTAGAAAAAAATATGTGTGATGGCGAATAACAACTTCAAAGCACGTGTGAAAGAATTTTAGTTAATATTAAATGGTTTAAGTAACAATGAGAAATATGTAATGTATTAAGAAAAAAACAGAGACAGATACTGAGAGGAAAAGACAGTTAGAGAGTGCTTAGGATAACCAAGTAAGATGTATATTCTTTGGAAAATTTAATAAATGAGAACTGTCTGGATACTACTAAACGTTTTAACTATCTTTATCTAGTTGTCTATTGCTTGTTGGTGGTTAGCAGAGAGCAGCCCATTCCACGCCAATTTAAACTTATTTCCACCATCTTCATGACGTCAAAAGTCCAAGTTAATCAGATTTGAAGGCCCTACACAAATACTCAACAAACTTATTCCCTTTTGATCTTTGAATGTACGGTCAACAAATTGATCTTGTCAAACCAATATATAGTGATGAGTTGCTTAATTGCTTTATTTTTCTTTAAAATAATGCTGATTAATAAATAATGAAAAATGAATTATATTTCATAGTTTTAACCCGCTTCTTTGCTTGTTTAAATGAAATAAAACTAGGACACCGGGAGTTTAGACTAAAGTATTGCTAAAAACATTAAAATTGTAGTGTTATCCTGAGTAAACGCCTTACTGAGTTGAAAGTTCCATATGATATAATGTTAGTGATATAATATTACACAAACTAAATTTAACACTCGTGTCGTACTGCTTACGAGTACCTGATTATAAGACTTGGTTAGCGCCACGTCGTCCTGTAATCTATGTGTAAAGTGATGACAAAATACAGTATAAGCCCTTATTACATGCATCTCTAGCTTCTACCTGTTCATTGGTAGGCAAGCTGCAGCTTGTACAGCAATAAGCACTCCAGATTACACGGGAACCAGGATTAGACAGGTACTGTCTTGTAGCATCGTGCTATCTACTTTCAGATATTGTACTAACACTCCAGTCTATAGTTCATACTATAATTAAAATACGTAGAGAAGGATTGTACGTTATTTTCCAAATAATCTCAAAGAAATATTCCCAGCACAATATGATAAACCATAGTAAAACCACTTTTATCACAGATGCAATATAGCTGAAGTTTGCTCAACGTGTTTTTCTATTATTCGTATAGAGATAATATCTCGCCTCGGCGCTAAAGATGATTATATTCAATGTAAGAACATGATAATTAATAAACCACACGAAATGGTTTCTATTCTGGCCTATTTATAGCATTAATATCGCTAGTAGCTATAGATAGATATCTACAACAGCAGGCTCGATCGCTAGAACATATAATATCGCTTTCCAGATATTTGGGACTACCCTTAACCACCAATAAAAAGCCTCTATTCTTCTAATATAAAAAATGCTCGGGTCATAGCGTTAGTTACCAAACTCCTCCGAAACGGTTTGACCGCTGCTCATGAAATTTTGTGCACATATCGGGTAAGTCTGAGAATCCGACAACATCTATTTTTCATCCCCCTAAATGTTAAGGGTAGCCCACTTCTGAGTATTTTAAAATTTTCAGGTATTAACGGCATACAAAGTTACATACATTTCTAAAATTTCACTTCTCTCCCCCCCCAATTTTTTATTTGTTTTTTTCTTGACAATGTTTGAAAGATCAGCTGGTTTTCTTAAATTTTTTAACCGACTTCGTAAAAAAGAAGAGATACTCAATTTGTCCGTGTGTTTTTTTATGTCTGTTCACCGATGTTTTCGTTAATTGCGGACGGATTTAATATTTTCATGTTGAATGGTGTTCACCTCTGAGGTGATCCCATTTTCACCAGGTCAGGATCTGATAATGGAAAACAGGAGAAATCGAAGGCATCTACCGAAAATTGTATGTCTGCATGCCGTTTTGTTACGTAATTGTGATATCTTAGGGCTAGATGCGGCTGTGCTGATAAAGAAGCCAGATGACTCCTTAAAGGTTAGGCGTTGGGAAACAGTAGGTACTGCAGTTGATCGATGGAAACGGTTTAGAAGTAGTATTAAAGTGTTGCTAACGTGTTGAGCATGCTTGAAACAACATCTGATGCTCCTGTGATGCTGATGAAGCTACAAAACACCGCAACGGTTAGAAGTTAGGATGCAATTCTTAAATTATATTATTCATAATAATTATAGATTGCTAAAAATCTTTTATTTGCTCTGCTGAAACAAAGTTCGCCGTGTCAACTAGTTTTTAAATATAATTTCATTAATTCGAAAAATACTTGTAATCAAACAGGGGTTTATAATACTGCTAATAAAGAAGAATTGAATTAAATGAAGATTATCGATAACAGGAAAATATGACCTTTTTGGCCTTCAGACCTTTAACTGTTATTATTTTCATCATATCTAGGTTGTTAGTCGCTAATATCAACAGCTAAGCAAGTAAGGTGTGTAATAATCGTGCCTTATGGCGTTTTGTACTCTCTACCTACCCCGCAAGGGATCTGGCGTGAAGTTATGTATGTATGTATCAGGAACTTGAATTGAAAAAAAAATAGTGTTAGATAGCCCATTTATGAGGAAAGCTTTGGGGTATTAATATGATCGCGGCAATAATCTTTTTAGTGGAAAATGTATAAAATATGGCGGTACGAAGTTCGCGCGGTCTGCAAGTATTATATAACATTAAAACAACCTTTTATGGACTGTATTGCGTTTATTTTTTTAGAACTCGTGTAAAGAGTTCAAAACGTCGAGAAATAAATAGAAAATAAGGTTCTAAATAAACGCGATACAATCCATAAAAGGTTGTTTTAATGTTATGAACGTGATTCGCGAAAATCTAAGAAATAAATACCCAATATTATCTGTTTTTAAACGATTAACGGGATTGTAGATAAAAACATTTGATATCATTTCTGGAGACATATTGATTTGTGCTATTTAGCGATATTTTCTCACAAATTATTGTTCATACTTACATACATACATAACTTCACGCCAAATCCCTTGCGGGGTAGGCAGAGAGAACAGAGCGTCATAAGGCACGATTCTTACACGCCTCACTCGCTTCGTTGACTTCCATAATTATTTTCATGCACGCGCTTCGGTTTTTGAGACTCCCAACATCACCTTCCTCCAGAACACGTTCTATTTGGTCATGGAATGTGTTGGCTGTCCTCGAATCCTACATCCATCCGATTTTGCATTGTATATCTGCAAATGTTGATTGAGTGCTTGAATACGAGTGTACGCAAGTGGTTCTATTCAAACAATTTTGGTAATTAATGCGTAGCCAGCGCAAAGAGTATTTAAGAGTTAGTATTTTGTAGTAATAAAAACATCGTTTTAAGATTTTTTATTTTTACGGAATCCCACTTAACATGCCGACGGACCTAAGAACTAAACAGACAGAGATGCCCTAACAAAATTAGGAAGCAAATAGACGTACAGAAAACGCTTGTATAATTAATTTCCCACTATGCTAAAGCCTTTGATAACGTTTTAAATAAACGCGTAATGGAAAGTAGATCTGCATTCGGATATTTTCCGTTTCCTGCAGATAATATGTGCGAAAGTTTCAATTAAATACCGACTTTATAGGCACAGCATTGAAGTCCAAATTGAATTTGAGCGAATTCTATTCGTTTAAAAGAGCTTAGCATAAATATTCAAAGATAGCATTGTGGAACTTCCTGTATTTGCGGTCGGATTTTATATCGATACTTTGATTTGACCCGCTAGTACCTAAAAATCTATATTATTATTTTTTCTAACACTTGATACCATTTTTACTACCAAAATTTATAGAGTAACTCAATATAAAGAGGCAACGTTCGTTAATATATAAATGGATCAGGAATTATTTTTTCACAGTTCTAATGTTTTCCAAATGAAGTTTTAGTAACATAACTTCACGCCTTTTCTACCCGAAGGCGTAGGCAGCGACTGTTAAACCTCGACTCGCTGTTATGTTTACGTACCAAATGGAAAAGGTGGCTAACCTATTGCCATACCGGGCACAAAGTTTTCAGTAGGATATTTGTCACGCATAACTTCCGAAATCAATTTCGAAAAGACATTGGTGTGAGTCCGGATTTGGAACTCAACTTCTTAATTCAAAAGCAGGGTGATACTGGTTAATGAATTAAAAAATGTTTAAAAATCCCACCATCTGAAGTAAATAAGAAAGTTGGACATGATTACCAATAATGGTTGATAGCTTGTGGCTCGCCTAAAGTCCGGGAAGGTTTCGCGTCGAAGGGCGGAATCACGTAAAAAAGTAAAAATGCCAGTTGGTACAATGGATAATCAATCAACTTAAATAGTATCTGCTCCAGTTACCTTGTTATTAGTATTGTATTAGTTTTTCCTTTAAACATACACCAATTTTATTTTAACGTAATTTCACGCTCCTCCTACTCAGTGTTGGCAGTGGTGTAATACCGCGATATATTAATTAAATTGTCACATAAATTTTAAAAAGTCATCGATATATGGTGGTAGAATTCGGCTCTTCACAATAACAGTCCATCTGCTAAGCAACTGGGCCATCAATCCGATTATCTAAAAGATGTTTTATTAACATTAATTTTAAAATCAGTGACATCAAATAGGGATAATTATCAAACGAGACTCAAATTTACACAAAAGTTAAGGGATTTTGATAAAATTAAACACACAACGCGAGATACTTTTACAAAAAAGGGAGCCTTTAATAAAAGTATCTACTTTTCTTCGTAAACGTGACTTAATAACCCTTTACCTTTTAGAATTAAGAGGCTTTTAATATCTCCTTTTTATTTAGGCTGTTCTGAAGTTTAAATTTATATGAACATTAAATCTATTGAACATGTAGAAGAAATGAAGTATTTCACATCATAAGAAATTAAGTATTTCACATCATTATATAGTATAAAACAAAGTCACTTTCCGCTGTCTGTCCCCTTATATGCTTATATCTTCTAAGCTATGCAATAATATATTCAAAGTTAATGTCAAAGTATGGTAGAGTTAAGAAAACGAATAAATAATACGGAGGAAAACATGGCAAAAAATAGATTTTAAAAAGTGAACAGAAAGAAATTAGGCGCAGATACGATATGCGACAGGGTTGTGAAAAAAAAAACCATTTATGAAAAATCTATTTAAATTCCAGTAATATTATCTCTGTCTCTAAAATATAAATAAACAGCAATATTACAATAGGTTGACTAAATTTTTATTATAAATCGTCGGGTACAGACCTCGGAAAAAATACACAGCACTCGTTCGGAATTCATACGAAACACATATTTATTTATCATTCAGGTCATTTAACAGAAATGTTACTTTGTACGAATTATTGCTGCCGTATTTGTAGACCACAGACATACCGAAGTCTAATACAAAAGTTAGATTTAAAATTTGAAATGTTAAAAATAACATAACTTCACGCCTTTTTCTACACGAAGGTGTGGGCAGCGGCTATAAAGCCTCGTCTCGCCGTTATGTTTACGTCCTAAATGGAATATGTGGCGAACCTATTGCCATACCGGGCGCAAAGTTTTTCAGTCATCAATATTTTTCACACATAACTTCCGAAAACAACTTCGAAAAGTCATTGGCGTGAGCCAGTGTGAGGATCCGAACCCGAGACTTGCTAGATTCAGAAGTGGGTTGCTCGACCACTAGAGTACCGAGACTCTCCAAAAATGTTAAAAATATGTTTTAAAATTATCGATTTTCCATATTATTTCAATCGCTTTCTATTCTAGAATCTAGAGCTAACGCCTCTTTCCATTCGACCCTCTGAACCATCTTATCAACGCAAATGTCATAATATCAAGTGTGCATGGGCGGCGCTTTTCACTTATTTTTTTCTATGCATCACTTGATGGTAAATGACCACCGCCCCCTGCAACGCATATAGGATGGGAAAGGATGGGAATGGGAGGTGGGCCTCCTGGTACCTGTCTTACCGAACGAAACGCGGCAAGCCATTTTACGTCGACCTTCAGAGAGATCGTGGTATTTCACCGGCCGAGCCGGCCCATTCATGCAGCGAACTGCTTGGCTCTACCACTGTTAAAAACTCACTATAGAATAGGCACTATAAGAGAAAAAACGTACGCTATCAATATTTCAAGTTGTACTCCTGGTACAGGGGACAGCTGCCATCACACTACGCCGTCTGATTTATTTGTACCGGCATAGAATTCAAATTAAAACACAGTTCGTGTATTACGCGTATTTCGAATACGCGGATAATATGTTTTAAACGTATATAAATAATGTATGTATATTTTTTATCTCGGTGTATGTTAGAGACATGAAAAATGGTGTCTGAATCACCATCACTCAGACATTCAATTTCAGTTGTATATCGCTACGTATGAGAGTTGTATCGTGATATCCTTATTCACGATATTATGAATAATTGCGCACGAAATGGTGTATCGTTGGTTTTTGGAGATGTTCAAAAGATTTATGAGTACTTGTTGTTTATTTTTATTTATTTACCGTCCAGACTTTACTCGTACAAAAAAACTTGCCACAGCGTCTCGACTAGAGTTACATATTATAATGCAGAAATATGTTATAATAAATTACTATCTAAAAGAGAAAGTAAGTACTTACAGATAGTTTAGTGATGAAGTCATCAGTTATCTGTAATAATAATAGAAAAGATGAAAAAAGTAACTACATTAAAAAAAATGATCATCTTGACCTACTGCACCATTAACAGGGAATGATCTAAAAAATAAATATAAAATTCTCGTTTCACGGTGTTTGTAATTCTACTCACTCGACTCGACTCTCACGAAATTTTGTGTGCCTATCGGTCTGAGAATAGAAAAACATCTTTTTTCATCCCCGTAAATGTGAAGGGTATCCAGGATACCCCTATATATTTTTTTTTTAATTTTTTATAAATTTTAGATTTTATTTTGTGACAAGTTTAAAATTAAAAATAAAAGTGACATTTTATATTAGCAAATTGTTTTAAAGTCTAAATAGCGTAGTGTCTTTGCAAAATTTCAGGACAATTTTTACGCCAATATTTACGATCTTGTCTTGAAGCATTGCAGTAGTATTTGTTTTTGAAATACATAAAATTATATTACTAAACCTTACTTCAAATCATAAGAATAGAACCCACCTTACAGGATAAAGGTCTGTTCATCTGTTTTGTTGGTATTGCGCAAATGTAGCGTTCCTTCCTCCCAATCGAATTTTGAAGAGTTAAGCTATTTTCTGATGGACTGTTTCGTTAGATAAAGGAAAATAAAGCTTCATGCGTTAGCTTCAACTTCATTATTTGTTCAATTTTAGCCTACGCACTACGAAACAGTTTTTATTTTCTAGTTATGAATAAGAAAATCATCCAAGTGCTAATCGGACCAATTCCAGATAAAAAACATAATTTAATTCAGTTGATTAATTATCCTATGGCTTCTCTCAAGTGGTCGTTTCCATGACTATCTTTACTTATATCATTAAGCGGAAGACTTTGTTTTTTTGTTTGAACCTTAATCTCAGAAACCACCGGTTTGAAAATTCTTTGTGTATATATAAAAATGTACTAAAATAAAAATCAAAAGTTTTTGAACGAAACTTTGTGAGTTATCAAACAGTTTCAACCCTTGCAAAGTTGCTGGAGTGTAGAAAACAGGGTGACGGGTCTTTAAAAACCTCTTTGAATTTAATTGAGGTATCAAATCGCGTTTTCAGGTTTTGGAATGAATAGTTAAATTGAGATTTGATGTGTATCCAAGATCTAATATATAAAATTCTCGTGGTGTTTGTGGTTAAACTCATCCGAAACGACTTGATCGATTCTTATGAAATTTTGTATGCATATTGGGTAGGTCTGAGAATCGGACAACATCTATTTTTCATCCCCCTAAATCACAAGGGTAACCCACCCCTCAATATTATTTTTTAATTTTTCGATATATTTCTTATTTTTATAAAACTAGATACAAAAATACATACAGCCCTAAATTTTCAACCCCCTGCCATCAGCCTCTATTTTTTAAATGTTATTTTTTGGCAAGACGACGTTTGCCGGGTCAGCTAGTATTATTCTATTATTTGAAGTGAAATCTTCGGTGTGTGTCGGGATTTGAACCTGGAACCGACTCAAAACCGTCAATTCCGTATCCGTAATAGGTCCCTATTTTCTCTACTCAATAACCAATATAATATCCCCGATTCGTTTTTTTTAGGAACAGTCAGGCTATTCGTAATATTTACTGAGACATATTAAAATTACCTATTTACCTAATAAGTGCTGAGTACCTTTTTTTTTGGAAAGAAGTTCTCACCAAACTGTGAATATTTTAGCAAACATGTTCACACTTTATCAGATCTATCCCTTTTATAGATATTGTGGTTCAATAATTATAATAAAGAAACCTTATCAAATTATTATCATTATTCGTAAAACAGGAGATATTAAATTTACCATTGCCATAAGTAATTGATGTTTTCCTCAAAGTCAGCTTTCTGTCTAGCGTTTTATATGGTAAGAACTTAGAAACTAAAGTGAACCAAACTTAATATAGACTTTTATAATACAAATTCAGTTATATTTTACAGAGATTATCTTGACAATATCTTCGAAATCTGTATACATTTGGATTGAGACCTAAAAGTTGTTGTAATTTCTTCACAAAATATAACTTTGAACAACAGTAGCTAAAGGTCTCAACGACATATTGACGACGAAACAAAACTGTCGCCCCCGTCTAAACACACCGTTACATCAACTTGTAAGACTAATTATGCGTACGTGAACCGTGAAATTTTGTTACTTAACTTTGAGAATCGTCGAGGATTCTTACTGACTTTCAGTCCAGTTGTTACCAAAGTTTCCACCGAGACCACTATTATGGATACGTGGCAATTGTGAATGCCCCAAAATAACTTGTTCTGTTTTAGTTCCTAAATACAATCTATTAAACTTGGAACTCAAACAAAAAGGACAAGATTACATCTAAACTATTTTTGTACTATCACGCCCCTAATATTCGAAGGCACAGGCAACGGCGAATATGCCATAATAATGCAATTAATTATTTGACGAAGTCTATTAGCCTAGTTTCTACATGGCTTGCCTAAAAATATTGATTTTATATAAGTTTCCTTTTCAATGTATAAAGAAGTATCATCAAATATTAAATTTAAAGATATAGTATGGAATATCACTGAAATTACTTACTGTGCGGTTTTAAATATACTTTATCTTTATCAACAATTAATTTATTGGTAGCATGAATGAGCCCGCTCGACTGGAAAAATACCACAACCTCTCAGAAGATCAACGTAAACTGGCCCATGCCGCGTTTCGTCGGTGAGAGGGGTACCCGGAGGCCCACCCCCTTCCCCATCTTTTCCTACCCTACTCCCTTCAAGGTAGGCAACGCAACTGTAACGCTATATATGTTGCAGATGTCCATGGGCGGCGCTGGTTGCTTACCATTTGGTGACACGCCTGTCCGTTTGCCCTTCTATCCCATAAAAAAGTGCAGCGATTACTTTCTATGTAGGTATGGGGAAAAGCCTGGGAAAATGCCTTTCGACTGCACCAGGAAGACGTGCGACTCTTTTTTTTTTCTTTTTTTTTATGGGAGAAGGGGCAAACGAGCTTGCGGGTCACCTGATGGAAAGCAATCACCGCCGCCCATGGCGTCTGCAGTACCAGGGGCATCACATCAGCGTTGCCGGCCTTTCAGATAAGAATAGGCTCGTTTCTTGAAGGTTCCTAGGTCGTAGCGGTCCGGAAATACCGTCGCCGGTAACTGGTTCCATGATGGAACAGTGCGTGGCAAGAAGTGTCTGTCAAAACGCACTGTTGTCGATCGCCAACCATTCAGCCAATGCGGGTGGTAGCGTTGGCGCGTCGAACGGTGGCGGAAGTCAGCTGGCGGTATTAATCCGAACAATTCCTCAGAGCACTCCCCGTGGTATATGCGGTAGAGGATGCATAGAGATGCCACCTCTCTCCGCAACGCCAGAGGATCAAGCCGATCAGTAAGAGCTTGGTTGTCGACAAGCCGAACCGCGCGTCGTTGGATGCGGTCAAATGGAGTAAGCTGGTACTGGGGTGCCCCCGCCCAAAGATGTGAACAGTATTCCACGTGAGGACGGACCTACGCCTTGTAAAGTTGCAGGCGATGACCTGACGTGAAATACTGTCCCGCTCTATTGAGCACACCAAGCTTTTTGGAGGCCAATTTGGCCTTGCCCTCCAGATGACCGCGAAACTGGACGTCACTCGACAAGTCGACACCAAGAATTCCGATAGCGGCTGAGGCGGGTAAGGGAGTGCTCTCAAAACAGAGAGCTACGACAAAGGGTGTCTTTTTAGCGGTAAACGCGCAAACCTGTGTCTTCTTAGGGTTGAATTGGACTAAGTTTAGTCGGCCCCAGTCCGAAACCTGGCTAAGCAGAGTTTCGATTTCAGACACAAGTTTGTTCCGGTGCTCGTCGACGTTTTCCCGAGAAATACGCAGGTGGCCGGTATATAAGGCATCCCCGGTACTGTCATCCGCATAACAATGAAGATTGCTGCTAAGCAGCATGTCATTGATATGCAGAAGAAACAGCGTAGGGGATAGCACACAGCCCTGGGGTACTCCAGCATTCACAGGCTTTAAGTCGGAGCATGACCCGTCGACAACAACCTTAATGCTCCGAGCCGTGAGAAAGCTGGAAACCCAATCGCATAATTTCTCGGGAAGCCCATAGCATGGAAGCTTCGAAAGAAGTGCTTTGTGCCAAACCCGATCAAAGGCCTTCGCTACGTCCAAACTAACGGCCAGCGCCTCTCCTTTACTCTCAACTGCTTCCGCCCACCGATGGGTTAAGTACGCTAAAAGATCACCAGCTGAGCGACCTTGACGGAATCCGTACTGACGGTCGCTAATCAACTGGTGCTCTTCTAGATACTTAAAGAGCTGGCGGTTGATGAGTGTTTCCATTATTTTGGAGAATAGGGAGGTGATGGCGATAGGTCTGTAGTTGGACGGATCTGAGCGGTCACCTTTTTTAGGGATCGGGTGGACTAAAGCAACATTCCGTGATGCTGGTACAGCGCCGAGAGAGTAGGAGTACCGGAAAAGACGCGTTAAAACCGGTGCCAACTCTGGAGCACACATCTTCAACACGATTGCTGGGATTCCGTCAGGCCCACTCGACTTGTGGACATCCAGGGATAAAAGTATGCGTCGCATAGTACTTTGCTGGAAACGAACCTCCGGCATGGCGTGACCGCAATGTGGAATTGTCGGTGCGATGTTACCCATATCGTCCAAAGTCGAGTTGGACGCAAAAAGAGTGCCAAGAAGGTAGGCTTTCTCTTGTGCGTCGTGGGCTAGTGACTGGTCCTCCCGGTGCAACGGTGGAAGAGACGGCTTACAAAAATTCCCAAGAACAGCCTTGGCGAGCGACCAGAACGCACGGGTTCCCGAGGGAAGGCGAACTAGTTTCTCGCCAATTTTGCCTATGTACTGAGACTTTGCTACGGCTATAACTCTTTTGAAGGACCTGGAGGCAAGGTTGTACCTCTTCTTAAGAGAGCCGGTGTCAGAGTCCTGGGACGCCACTGCTTTTGCCCAGGCTTGATAGCACTCATGCTTAAAACGTAATGCCGTTTTGCATGAGCGATCAAACCAGGGCTGGGATCTGCCTTCGATTGCCACCACTCAGGATGGAACAAAGAGCTCCATTCCCTGCAGCACCACATCAGCAACAGAGTCGGCAACGACGTCAGGATCATCCGGCGAGAAGCAAACTTGCCCCCATGGGTAAGATGCGAAGAAATTTCGCATCCCATCCCAGTCTGCTGACCTATAGTGCCACACACGGCGGCGGCTCGCAATGTGCGGTCGAAGTGGGCGCGTGAGTGGCACTGTACTCCTTATCAGACAGTGGTCCGAAGAACCCAAAGGGGCGTCTACAGAAACCACATATCCGTCCGGATGGGAGGTCAGCAAAAGATCCAACAGGAAAGGTATATGATTATGAACATCTGGGATTCGCGTGGGTGCGGTAACCAGTTGTGTTAGATCATATGCTAGAGCAAAGTCATGAACAGATCTACCCGCGTGGTCGGTGGTGCGAGATCCAAGCCAATCGACGTGGTGGGCATTGAAATCGCCGAGGATAACGATTTCCGCGGATGGGACCTGTTGAAGTACGGAATCTGCAGCCGTTTGAATGTGGTCCATGAGTCGGTCAGTTTCGGTATTACCGCTATGGGACCTATAAAGACATGCGTAGATGCGGGGGTGGTCGTCGCTATCAACACGCAGCCAGAGGGTTGATAGGTCCCTTCTTTCAAGGCTGCCGAGGCGTCGAGCACAGATATCCTCCCGGACAAACACACAAACTCCGGCCCGCGGTACAAAGGTATATTCCAGTTTGTATCCGGGGTATAGGAGATATGAGGTGTCTGCCGGAGAAGATATCTGTGTCTCTGTAATGAATAACAAAGCAGGCTTTGCCGTTTCCAGGTGGTATTTCACCGGTCGAGCCAGCCCATTCATGCAGCGAACTGCTTGGCTCTACGACTGTGACTCAGATCATTCCCATTTTTTTTTTTAAATAGTTAAAAGCTTCTAAACGTATAAACATCAGACAACGCAGAAATATTTAAGTATATTATTAGCGCTAGTCGATTTCAGCAAGATTAAATTGAGATATAACGAAAAATTAGGTGGAACAAATCAAATATGGGGTCAGTGGTTCACAAAACTAAGTTGTGCTAATAACCATTTGTAACCTTTTGATGTTACACTAACATCGAAGAGGTCGCGCACTAACATAAAACTAGTAAAAATAATATTGCCGTAGAACAATGCTTCGTGACAGGTGTATCCCGGGGGAAATCAAAATAACACCGTATACGTCACCTCTACGTGAATTATCATATTCGTTGCATTCCGGTGTTTATATATTCCAAGCATGAGCTCTGTGCATATTTAAAAAAACACAATACAGAATACCAGGTGTACCGGTATGAAATGAGCTTTAAGATACAAATGTGTTGGTAGGGGTTATTTGTTGTGGATAAGCCTTAATTTTTTTTCTGTTTGGTTGCCATGACAACTGTCAAACACTCAATTAACCTAACAGTTAGTAAACAAACAACATCATATTTTTTATTGTGTTAAAAATGACAAATTTTGTGCCGGAAAGTGATGATATTCGGAAAGCATTAATTTTTTGTTTCCATTTGAAAAAAAAATGCTGCAGAATCACATCGTTTGCTTGTCGAAGCATATGGTGGTCATGCTCTATCAGATGCAACATGCAAGAGATGGTTTCAACGATTCAAATGTAATTATTTTGATGTGAGAAATGAAGAACGTGGAAGGCCACCAAAAAAATTCGAAGACGCCAAACTGCAAGCCATATTGGATGAAGATGATACTTTGAGTCAGAAGCAAATGACAGCTATGTTAAATGTTGCACAACAAACAATTTCAGACCATTTGAAAGCTATGGGAAAAATTTAAAAGTGTGGAAAATGGGTGCCACATGAATTGAATGAAAGACAAATGGAAAACCGGAAAAACACTTGTGGAATTTTGCTTCAAAGACACGAAAGAAAATCAGTTTTGCATCGAATTGTCACTGGCGATGAAAAATGGATTTATTTTAAGTATCCTAAATGGAGAAATTCATGGGTTAAAACGGGACAACCATCAGCATCGACTGCAAAACCAGATCGTTTCGGGAAGAAGGCAATGCTCTGTGTTTGGTGGGATCAGAAGGGTGTGGTGTATTATGAACTCCTAAAACCTGGTGAAACTGTTAATAGTATTAACAGTTTCACCAGGTTTTAAGAGTTCAAACAACAAATGAACGATTTGAACAACGCATTGATCGAAAAACGACCAGAATGGGCCAGAAGACACGGCAAAGTAATTTTGTTACACGACAATGCACCTGCACACAAAGCAAAATAAAGAATAAAGATTATGTCGCGTTTATTTATTATTTATATAAATAAATAATAAATAAACGCGACATAATCCTGAAAGTTGTTTTTTTTTAGAATTTTTTTTAAAATTTTAAAATTTTTTAGAAAATTATTTTTAGGTTAATAACATATTTTTCTAACATCACAATTTTTTTAACCTATGTTGTATGGAGTATCGTCGGCTTGCTAAATTTTTACATCCCAATGGCGGAGCCTATACCGGGTACAATGTTTGCAGTCATCTATAATAATTACACATTACTTTCGAATAGTAATTGATGTGAGCCTCGATTCGGTCCCAGTACTTCCGGATTGACACACGGTGTGCTTCACCTCCTGTCTTTCGGAAACCTTCTTGGATCTTTACACATTTAATTATTGGATGAATGGTGAAGAAGGACTTGACCATTTAGGAAACCGTGCCGTAATTCTTTCATCATTCAACTTCTATCTTTTTCAATAAATATATCTCATTCGACAAATGTTGTAAGGTCACTATTCGCCACCCATTTAAAGTTCATCCAGTACTTATCCGTATCGTTCCATCGATCTCATTCGGCGACTCCTTCTGCCGAAAGCATCAAAACTCTTATTCAATTTCTTAGATAGCAATTTATATAAAAATATAAAATAATTTATATAAATTTTCTTTAAGATGGGACTTTGGGATTGACAACCAAAATATTCACTGACGCCTCGTCAATTGTAATGGCTCGGTAACAGAGAACGGGTAACGGGGTACGTTTCTTAAACTAAGATAATAATTTGAAATTCCTAATTATTTAAATTGAATATTGACTAGTGGCATTGAGAGCCTAAACATAAAAAATATAGATGGACAGATAGATTGAATTATTAGCTTTTGTGACAGATTTTGTGACAGATTTTGAAATCCTACGAAAAATCCTACTACATTTTAAGACGAACGTGGCGTGTATGAGATTTTATTTTAGTATTTTAACAACAAGTTAAAATGATCTCTGTATAGAGTTCGAAACGTCGGGAAATAAATGTAATAAATAAGAAATAAACGCGATATAATCCTAAAAGTTGTTTTAATGAGTGAGATTCGCGAAAGTCTTAGAACTAAACAAGTTAAATATTTAATAGCTGAATTTTTTATTAGGTTTTAGAAGAGATGAATTTGAAAGTGTCTATTTTGATAAGATATGTTGTCCTGTATAAATTAGATTACCTATCTGTAATCGCGAAATTCTATACAATATAAAAATTCAAATATTAATTTCCGACTATGTAAAGAACCAGAAGTTTCTGTTTCAAGGTCACTCTCGCGGTTACAACCAAACAAAATTACTTTCTCCAAAACACACAGCCGTTCAGATGTAAATGTTTTTCTAGCGCAGTCAGTCGTAGCAATACAGTTATTTTAACAAAGTTCTGTGCAAATTACAGGAGCAGCCTTAATACAACACATTTTTGCACTTACGTTAAAATATCAAAAGTCAGTTAACGCTTTTTATGAAGGTCTTTACACGAACAGTGGGAAGCGAAATATCTAACAAGTAAACAATACTGCATGGACTTTGCCGATGTATACAGGTCTGTCTAGTCGCAAGAAAGATGGATGGGCGGACAGCAAAGTCTCAGTAATAGGGTGTCATTTTGGATATGAAACCCTAAAAATCATCACTTGAACAAAAGCCACGTAAGAATACCATCGTAAAACTAGAAGTATCAAAGTATTATTACAGATTAATGTCAACCCTAAATTAAAGTAGTAATATATATATTTACCAACTTTAATTTAAATTATATTACTAAGTATTTTGTGTGGTGTGAGTAAAAGGTACTTTTAGTCTTTAATGCTCACCCGGTTATTATTGGCACTAATGAGCACGTTGAGTACTTTTAAACAACATTCGACGCTCCTGTTTAATTATTATGTTTCAAAATACATTTTACGTATTTTTTTTATCATAATAAATTTACAAAACCACAATATTGTTTAGTTATCAAAAGATTTGTGTATAAAAAATATTATGAATTTGAGAATTCGAAGTCTGAACCTCTTAAAAGTGCAGATGAAGTACGTTTTTTGAAGTCTGTAGTAAGTATCGATGACCGACAAACTACTCGTTTATTGGGGTGTAATGCCACGGTCTATCTTCGAGTATTGAAGACACAGGGGTATGTTTATATCAAATTATGTTACATTATCAAAAGCATCTTGCTAGGTATGCTAATAAGTAGTGAAAGAGTGATTTTGATTCATTTTCTTTACGCTTTTAGATATAGTAGCCAGGGGGTAAAATATGATATGCATAATATATTTTAATAACTAAATCAGACATAATCAATATATAGAAAGCTGAGGCCCATTACTCACAACAAAAAACTCTAATAATTGAGAAAGCTCTAAAGTAAAATTTATTAAAAAATAAAATCAAGGAAATTTACATCCAATATCACAGTCTAATTCACTCATGGTTATTACCTACTTTATATACAAAGAATACCTTACTTCACGATCGACCGTACTGGGCTCTAACAATTAATGGTCACAACCCTATTTACAATTCAAATCATAGCCCCGTGGTCATGTTGAAAGATACAGTACCACCCCTGTTACTAGGGTTGACAAAAAGTGGATTAGAATCGTAGCGATTTGGACGGGTTGCGGTGATATGTGTGGGTTGGCTGGTGTTTTTGTGGGAATATGGAGATAACGGTATTTATAAATGAATGCCAGAATTTATTCTATAAAAACTGTGGCGAGTGCTTAATTTTAAATACTCTAAACATTCAAATTAAATATTTTATTTTAATAAACTTTTAATAATAACTTAATTTACGTTTAACATTATATTAGCAGTTGTGGTCGGAGTCTGGAGTTTGCCTTAATACGATATAGGGGTTCGATTGATTTTTAATTTGCTTGATACATGTAAAAGAACCTTTTTTATTGTTATTATTTCTATTCTTGATACAGATCGCTGTGATCCTGACGTTATGTTTCTAGTTCTATAAAATTGATATAACAAAAAAAAATCAAATCATTCAATCATTCCAAAACACAAGAAAAATATTCTGAATATTTTTGTTGACATCCCTATTTTGTGACACAAAAGTTATTTACTATGTTAGACTCTACGAAGGTGTCCGTTAACATAATTACATTGAAGTGCATTGGTTGGTCCCGAAGTTATACTGCTTGCTGCATTTTAGATAAGCTTAGATATAGTTCTCGCGACCACGACTATTCAGAATATCAACGAATAGTAACTATGTGTAGCTAATGTCACGTTATAACCTGTCTCAACATGTTATAAATTGCAAGCGATCATTTTTATTGTTTAGCTAACTACGACGAAACGTAAAGTTTTGCAACAAAAATTGAGTTCACATACATACAAACATAACTTCACGCTAAATCCTATTTATCAGTGGTGCATGAATGGGCCGGCTCGACCGGTGAAATGCCACGACCTCTCAGAAGACCGACGTAAAGTGGCTCGTGCCGCGTTTCGTTCGGTGAGAGAGGTACCCGGAGGCCCACCCCCCTTCCCCTTCTTTTCCTATTCCCTATCCCTTAAAGGTCGGCAACGCAACAGTAATACTATATGTGTTGCTGGTGTCCATGGGCGGCGTTAGTTGCTTACCATCAGGTGACACGCCTGCTCGTTTGCCCTCCTATCCCATAAAAAAAAATCCCTTGCGGGGTAGGCAGAGAGAACAGAGCGGCACAAGTTACGATACGCTTTGTTTAGGTTCAAAACTCTTTTCATGCACGCGCGTCGATTGTTCAGGCTCCTAATATCACCTTCCTCCAGAACACGTTCTATTTGATCATGGAATGTGTGTCTTGGCTGTCTTCGACTCCTTTATCCATCTGCTTTTACATTGTATATCTGCTTAGTCAATCTTACATCGTCCATTCTTTTTACATGTCCAAACCATCGGAGCATGCCCTTTCTTATTTTTACACCTACACTCTCTTTCAATCCAACTTCCTTCCTTACAACCTTGTTTTCGACGCGGTCAGCGAGAGTCACTCCACAGTGCCCACATTTTTACCGCGTTTATCCTACTTCCATGCACACTCTTCCATACCCAACTCTCGTTTTCATAAGTTAGTGTTGGGATCAGTACCGTATTGTGGATTGCCAGCTGGGCTTTTCTGCTAACGGTTTTTGCGCCCAGGAATGTGCCCAAAGCTCCATTTACGCTGTTTCCTAACGCTACTCTTATTTCTACATCTGCGGTGTACCTCCCATTCCTGCTAAAAACGCATCCATGATATACAATTTTATTCACCCGCTCCAGCACTACCTCATTATTCATAATCCTTGCATCAGTTCTGGATTCCTTCCTTTCAAACACCTTAACTTTTGTTTTCATTACATTCAATTGTAAGTCTTTTATCAAGCAGTCATCTTTGGTCACCACACACGCTGTCCGGGCTGCACAGCATGTGTTCGTGTTGACGGCGGCGATGTGGGTCATAAATGGACCGCACAGCACGCAACAGTGTGCCGCCCAGTGTAGTCTGGGAGAAGTCCCACATCATTTCATAACACCCTGTCAAACGCTTTTTCCAGATTTACAAAACCGCAGAAAACCTTTCCACTAAAAGCCAGTTGCTTCTCTACGATGCTGCGGAGTACAAAAATATAGTTCAAGCACCCTGTTCCGCTTTTAAAACCACCTTGACCGTTCTACAATAATAAATGGAATATAAAGAAGACAGTTTATTATTTACACCGAGAACGCAAATGTCGTTGAAAAAACGGTCATTCTATTGAAGCCACTTCATTTGCCGATGACACACTTATAACCTGCATATTAATGTTAATTAATGGTAAGGTTTTGGGTCGAAAGCATTGAGGTATCGCTACACGAGATTCTCCGTGAAAGCATTGAAAATATAAAACCAGAAGGAGAGAACCATTGAAATGACACCATAAAATAGCTGGTTGATATAAGATTTTCTGGTTTTCCTCGAGGTCGGAAATATAAATTACAATTTATTTAGCTCTGTTTAAGTAGCTGCGATAAATTCTGGCATAAATCTCTGTACAGCGAATTGAATGATATACGTTTTATCTTATTATTGTGGTTGTTTAATATTATTTAGTGAAGAAATCGACTAAACTTGGCTGTTATGTGTATGGAGTCGTAAAGGAAGATTTATCTCCTTCAAAACAACCCGACAGCTTATTTACTCAAGAATTTCCCAAAACTGACTACTTCCTCTGGTGCTCCTCTCTTGGATGAACGTAAGTTTTGAGGACATGATAGGAATTAGCTATCATTACAATTGGAAATCATAGTTTCTTTCATTGCTTATATAATGAATCGTAATAGACTTGGTGTGTTTGTGGTTTATCACTCCTCTCCTGATTCAGAAGTCTTGAGTTCGAATCCGCGTATACACAACAATACATACATACATACATAACTTCACGCCAAATCCCTTGCGGGGTAGGCAGAGAGAACAGAGCGCCATAGGGCACGATTTTTACACGCCTCACTCGCTTCGTTGACTTTCATAACTCTTTTCATGCACGCGCGTCGGTTTTTGAGGCTCTTAACATCACCTTCCTCCAGAACACGTTCTATTTGGTCTTGGAATGTGTGTCTTGGCCGTCCTCGACTCAATATATACAACAATTATCTTTATAAAATCTTTTCGCGGACCAAAAAGTGCCAAATGCAGAGCAATTGTTTGCGACCGAAAACAAATTCGTATTGATATGTTAAAGTCTCGATGGCCCAGTGGTCGAGCGCACGGCTTCTGATCCAGAGGTCCGGGTTCGATTCCTAACACTGGATCACACAAATGACTTTTCAAAATTGTTTTTCGGAAGTTATGTGTGATAAATATCGATGACTGAAAACTTTGTGCCCGGTATGGCAATAGGTTCGCCACCTATTCCATTTGGGACGTAAACATAACGGCGAGACGAGGCCTAACAGCCACTGCCTACACCTTCGGGTAACTAAAGGCGTGAAGTTATGTTATGTACTCTGTATTTTGAACCATTTGTATTTAGTAAACAAATTTATTTTTTGGATAACGTGTACGTTATTTTATTAGGAACGAGAAATGTGTTATTTGAACTCAACATGCTCTCAATTCATACAATTTTGCAGACGTGCTGAACGAGAACCTCTAGTTTCCGGTTCAAATAGGTGACTGGGGCATTATATCAATCGACGGTACATCGACACGTCCAAATATCTACTGGTTTGTCCAAAATGCGAACGGTAATTTTGGATTGGTACCTAATATAGCCATTCCCTGAGGCTCTCTGTTCATTCTCCTGAATGTTTCATAATATGCATTGGAATAGAGATCGTTATGTTAAAGGCTTATCAGTGCTATTGCTATTTCGCGATATGTAATTTCACGGAGCGGCAGAATGTACGGGCAAAATTCTGGCCTAAGCCCACCTATTTTTATTTTTTTATAATACTCGTCGCTATTTAGTGACGGGTATTGCTGGGGGTATATTAGTAATCCCAGCAATAACCGTCATTATTTAAATATTATAACAAAGCAGAATTCCCTAAATCAGTAATTAATCACTAATTTGCTATCTGTTTGGTGATAGATAATTCACAAGGTGGCAGAACAAACAGACTTTTTAATTTTCATTTTTGAGAATAATCCCAATTAAACACTTAAAAGTTAACATCACTTTAATTTAATTATATATATATCAAAACTTATATAATATCGTGAAAGCCATTTTCAACTGGAATTGTTTGAAAGTTCCAATCGGGATGATATCGGAAAATTATTATTTTATAATGCGCGATCATCAGAGAGCAGACATCTAAAAAGTTTTTTATTTAAGTTTGATTATTAATTTTCTCTCATTCATTTCAAATTATGAAGACAGCTTTATCGTTATTAAAAATGTTCTTTAAACGGTTCATTTAGATATAAACTTCAACTGTATCAAATTTCAGTATCGTTCGCACAGTTTTATTAACTACATGTACAAAGTTTCTCTTCACGTGTCAGTAAATTATCACAAATATGTGGCCGGCCAAGTTCATTTATTTTCTATGAGATACGGGGAATGAACGTGAGTCACCTGATGGTAAGCCACTAGCGTCGTCCATAGATAGATAGTATTACCGTTACAGTGCCGGCCTGTAAGAAAAAATATAAAAGGGGTTTGAAGTGAAATGAGGAAGGAAAGAGAAAGTGAAAGGGAGCCAATAATTACTAGAAGATCTTTATAGTTTTCAAGGTAATTGCCAACTCGATTTGTGTGGTGTGACATATTTCAGTCTATTATCACCTGAAACCCAAACGTACTGACAACTTTGGTATCAGGAAATGAAATTCGTAATTCGCATCTCAAAGTGAAAGTACCTAATTAGATTTTAAGTTAAACGCTCGGCGAATTTTAACAAGGCCAACCCCTTTGTTCAATGTTCCACTCATCTGTTGTTAAATAAATTTACAATAAGCCGGGTGTTGGCGTGATCACCGGCTGTTCAGATTTAACATAATGAATCATATTATTTGCTAATTTATGTTTTTGGTTATTACAAGTGTGAATTGTATTGTCAGGGATGAGGGATAAAAATTCCTTAGGTATACTGCCCTTGTCTATCCATCCATCCATGTCTATTCCATATGCACATTTAATAACTTCATCTCATAGTTCTGAATCAGGAAGTCATTGGGGGAACCATAGCTCCCAGGAATTACTTTTTTGAACTTTTTTCGGAAATATGTGGAAAGATGTCAATAACTAATAACTGATTGTGCCTGATGAGTGGCAATAGTTCCACCTCCTATTTAATTGGGCACGCAAAAATTAAAAATACAGCATATCAAGGCGTGCCAGTCGCTGTCCACCTTCGAGTAGAAAGATATGTGAAAATACAAACACAATAATAACAAATGCCTTAAAACTAACATGAACGATGATCATTGAGCAAAAACATATCCGCTATTCTCTGACAATGTAACGATTCGCATAACCGTTAAAGACACGCGTTCACCCCGTTGTCTACAGAACAAACCTCCATGAAGATCTGTAATCTCACACAGTCAAATGAAACAACACATATCACTAGAAACTATTGCAATGAAACTGTGCTCGTCTACAAGACTACGACAACTGCCTGATTCAAGTTGTTAAATCCTACTGTACTGTAACCTTTCAAATACGCTGCTACATTTTAAAACAACCATGACTACTGTAGTAGATTTTCTTAGAATTAGGTAAAATGTTCATACCCTCAGAAGATCAGGGCTTAGAGCAGTGTGATTCAAAATGAGGTATTCACAATGTGGACATTGTGGTCTAAAACATTTTGTGATCCATCTATTGTAATCAAAATGCTAAATTAGATTTGTTTTATGAAAAATAAATTTAGTGGAAAATTACTAGAAAATTGAAGAGATAACATTGTGCCGTTTGCTGTGATATCGGCCATGTTTAATACGCCCTCGAGACCTTGGCGAGCCATAATGTACCCTTAATAATACTATCCAACAAATCACTGGCTGCTGTACGTGATTCTGTAAATAATTACGTGAAATTGTAAGATAAACTGAATTGTTTCCTTTATATTGAGTAAGTTAGTGGTAACAATAAATTTAGATTATGAGGAATCTTATATCACCCTTTTATACAGTCTCGGTGGTCTAGTGGTCGAGCACACGGCTTCTGATCCAGCGGTCCGGGTTAGATTCCGGACACTGGCTGACACCAATGACTTTTCGAAATTGTTTTCGGAAGTTATGTGTGATATATATCGATGACTGAAAACTTTGTGCCCGGTATGGCAATAGGTTCGCCAACTATTCCATTTGCGACGTAAACATGACGGCGAGACGAGGCTTAACAGCCGCTGCCTAAACCTTCGGGTAGCAAGAGTTTTGGGGGAAAACTTGAGTGGACAACGTCGTCTAACCTGATAACATGAGAAATTCGTGGGACAAGCTATCCGTTTCTTGTTTCTTGCAGAAAATAAGTGCGATAAATATTTGTGGATGAGGCCAAAACAATGCAGCAAGTCGAAACATAATTGGTCTAATCTATATAATTAATTATAATGGTGGTAATGTAACCTAATAGAAATAAATGACAGCAGTGATAGATCTTCAAAAAATGAACGTTATTTTTCTTTTCTTATTTCTTTAGAACACGGATACTGTAGTCGTGTAACGTTCGTCAGCTGTCAATTGTACCAAGAAAACGTAGTCAACAATCGTATTTATTCCATTCACGCCTGTTCAACCATTCAAACTGATTGAATTTTATCAAAATAGACAATTTGTAAGCTAAATTGCTGATTAAATATAATTTCTGAAGTATATTAATCAAAATATATTTTCTGAAGGTTTGGTTGAGTTGGAATACAATTTCAATAACTTTTAAGGGTACTTCACTAAAAGGCTATAAGACCGGCCTGGCAATCTTTGGCCTGACATGAGTAGAGGACTCGAGTTATGAGATGGTCTAAGTGTTCCGGAGCGTCTCAAGCGAACAACCAAAATTTTTTAACGAACTAAAAAAAGGCCATCACGGAAAAAAGAGGGGAGTGGTGATCCGAATTTTCTTTTCTTAACTTTCAGAATATTATCTTTACCTGAATGCTTTAATTCATTACTTAAACCATAAACTAAAACGTTTATGTAATACGTATTTATTCTAATTAAAATAAATAAAATATAAATAAATATATTTAATTATCCAAATACATTGTGAAAACTGTCCATAACAATATTGCGAACCTGTATCAAAAAAAAAAGGTCCCTCCTATTTATCCCACATCTTGAGTTAAAAATCCCTTGTTAAATCGTAAAAGACCAAGCTGGGCACTCTGAGCTAATTTTCCTTTAAATGAAATTGCCAAGTTTGGCAACACCTTCATTTTTATTTGCAACAGTTGTTGGGTAATTTGAACATTACTTAAGAAAAGATTCTCATTGTTTTAAAAATAATATTATTTGCATTATAATATAGAAATAAATAGTAAGATTAGATGATGATTAGAAGATCTAAATTCAAAGAAATATAAACAAGAAATCAAAATAAAGTAATGATAAAAAAAATTATAATAAAGTCCAAGTATTAGTTTATCTAAGTAATATTGTTTGCATTTTATAATCTTTTTATGGCCCATAAATATATTACTATGTATTAATGTTTGACTTTGGAAACTAGTTTACCCCTAAATCAATAAGTTTCTAATAAGTTAATTAAAATTGGGCTCGTCCATTTCAAGTTTACCAAATGGTTTCTCTTAAGAATTCAGATTAGAAATGTTTGAACATTTATTGTTCTCTAAACCTTATTTTAGCTAAATTTTACTTGATTTATTTTTACTAAACACCACATGTTTTTACTATAAACCGGCTGGCAGGGGCCTGGTTAGCGCCCCTCTATCCTTCCCGTGGGTGTCGTGAATGATGATTAAGGGTTTCGTCTAATGTGTAACATCTCTCGCATCGGTAACTAAACTGGTTGCGCTTGATGTATGGCAATAGGGCCACGAATTGTTCCACTTAACTTAATATATCAGTAGGTTAATACAAGGAAATGCTACCTACATAGCCCGCTTTGATAGTGTGCGGGTAAATTAACAAAGACTTACAGTGTGCTCGATCTTACTTATCTTTGATAAAAATTGATGAAAAAAAAATATAGGTTAGGTTAAGTCATGTTAGGCTAGTTACGGGACGGAGCAGAGGAAGGCGGTGACGTGCGGGGTTCCGCAGGGGTCCGTGCTCGGGCCCCTGCTGTGGAACCTCGCCTACGATCCGGTCCTCCGCACCAGTCTGCCCCGTGGCGTGAGTGTCGTTTGCTACGCAGACGACACTCTGGTGGTCGCCACGGGGCCCGACTTCGAGCGGACGCTCAGGTTCGCCGAGCTGGGGGTGGCAATCGTCGTCAGACGGATCCGCGGGCTGGGCCTGGAGGTGGCGCCTCATAAAAGTGAGGCGCTGTGGTTCCACCGCCTCACTAGAGGCAGGGAACCCCCGGCCTCGCGGATCCAGGTGGGTGACACGGCTGTCCCGGTGGGGCGGTACATGAAGTACCTCGGCCTCACCCTGGACAGCCGCTGGAGCTTCGAGGAGCACTTCGTACGGATGGTCCCCCGAGCGCGACGGGTGGCGGGCGCCTTACACCGCCTGCTGCCCAACCTCGGGGGACCGGGGGAGGGAGTTCGCCGCCTCTACGGTGGCGTCGTGCGGTCCGTGGCCCTGTACGGGGCCCCCGTCTGGTCGCGAGACCTCGCGGGGGCCTCCCGCTCCAGGGCTCTGCTGAGGAGCCTGGAGCGGATCATGGCCATACGGATCGTGCGGGGCTACCGTACCATCTCATACGAGGCGGCGACGGTCCTCGCGAGTTATCCCCCCTTCATCATCCTGGCCGAGATGTACGCAGCCGCGTACGATCTCGGCCGGGGAGGGGGGGACGCGCGGGGACACGAAGTGCGGAGGCGGGAGGCCTTCCGGCGGGTCCTGGGGGACTGGCGCGACGCGCTGGTCCTCCAGGGCGGTACGCGTTCGCGCGCCGTCGGGGCCGTCCTGCCCCACCTCGAGGCCTGGGTGCTCCGCAAATGGGGCACTGTCACCTACAGGTTGACTCAGATACTCACCGGGCACGGGTGCTTCGGTGAGTATCTGAGTCGAATAAAACGTGAAGAGACGGCGAGATGCCACCATTGCGCATCCGACCTGGACTCGGCCCAGCACACGCTGGAGGTCTGCCCGGCCTGGGCGGCCGAGCGCCGGGTCCTGGTCGACGGGATCGGGCGAGACTTGTCCCCGCCGGCGTTGGTCGCGGCAATGCTGGCGGGCGAGGAGGAGTGGAGGGCTGTGGTCTCCTTCTGCGAAGCAGTCATGCTCCAGAAGGAGGCCGCCGAGCGGGGTCGGGAGAGAGCCGATCCCGCTCGAAGGCGGCGGCGGCGAGCTCAGTGATCGCCGCCGCCGACGGGCCGCGAGGGCTCACACCCCGCGGGTGCGCCCGGGTCGCGGCCCGGGAAGGATGACCCCCCGGTGCGGCCGGGGAGGGTCGTCGGGGGCGCCGCCGGCCGCGCGCCTCTTTACAGCGCGCGGTTGGAGCCGCCCCGCCCGGGGGAGCCTCGCTGAGGCTCCCCGAGGATGAGCACCCCCTCGTGACGGAGGGGGGGCGATGGCGGGGTGGACCAGAGGGGTTTATCCGAATCCTGGACCACCCCAACGCCGGAGGAAGGCCGCCGCGAGGTTTTAGTGGGTAACCCTAGGATCGGATTTCAGTTTACTGTTTTGGGAGTCCCACACTACCCCCTGCCGTCCCCAGGCGGGGGGTGTGCATAAAGCATTTCCTTGCGTAAAAAAAAAAAAAAAAAAAAAAGTCTAGTTAGTTCTCCCGGTGCGGCCGGGGAGGGTCATCGAGGGCGCCGCCGACCGTGTGCCTCTTTACAGCGCGCGGTCGGAGCCGTCCCGCCCTGGGGAGCCTCACGCCGACAGAGGGGGGCCACGGCAAGGTGGTCTAGAGGGCTGAAGCACTGTCCTAGACCACCCTAATGCCGTCGCGAGGTTTTAGTGGGTAACCCTAGGATCGGATTGTAGTTTACTGCTTTGGGAGTCCCACACTTACCCCTGCCGTCCCCAGGCGGGGGGTGTGCATAAAGCATTTCTTCGCGTTAAAAAAAGGTTAGTTAGTTCTATCACCTACAGGTTGACTCAGTCAAATACTTATCGGGCACGGGTGCTTCGGTATGTAAGTCGAATAAAAAGAGAAGATATACGAGTATCCACCATTGCATATCCAACCTGGACTCGGCCCAGCACACGCTGGAGGTCTGCCCGGCATGGGCGGCCGAGCTTCGAGTCCCGGTCGACGGGATCCGGCGAGACCTGACGGCATGGTGGGCATGCTGGCAGGCGAGGAGAAGTGGAGGGGTGTGGTCTCCTTCTGCAAAGCTGTGATACTCCAGAAGGAGGCCGCCGGGATCGGGAGAGACCCGATCGTGCTCGAAGGCAGCGCTTGGCGAGCTCGGTGATCGCCGCCGCCGACGGGCCGCGAGGGCTTACCGCCCGTCCTCAGGCGGGGGTTGTGCATAAAGCATCCTCGCTTAATAAATAAAATAATTGAAAATCTGTTAACTAAAATATAGGTTTTGTCCGATTATTTTTCAAAAATATGTTTTAATATAAAACGAGGTGACTATAATACATTCGATTTCGAAATTACGAAGTAGGTCATTTAGCTATATTTCTTGACGTAAAATAAAATCAAAAAGAAATGTCTCAAAAGTCGCGAGTGACTAAAAATATCACATTTATTAAGGAACGCACTGTACTAATAGTTTAGAGACATTTTATAGATCCAATTAGAAAAATCACCTTTATTGGCAATGTTCATTGTATAAAATAATAATGGCCATTTTGAAATTCATGATTCATGAAATGAAATGATTGTACCTATTCAAAATTAATTATGATTGTTTCATTTTATTAAACATGTCAACTGCAAATATAATTAGACTGAAATAAAATTAATACCACTAACGTTTATGTAGTAAAACGCTATTAATATCTGAATGTATGGAGAGGCAGTGACCCGCGTATGTCGCGTATGTCGCGATACCACCAATACTCGTAGTTTTGGTACACTTAACCACTTAATAATGTGACGGAGCCTATTTCCTGAACAATTGCACCACTGTTACATTGTTATTTTTTTTTATAAATTTTCACTTAATTCCGATCTATTGACCGAATTAGAAAATAATTTAAGATAACCCAATTCCATAGACAATAGTGTTAACAATATTGAACTTGTTCCTCAATAGCGTCGCACGATAACAGTTTAGTATTTCACGATACGCGATTCCAACTCGAGTACTTGAAAATCAAAGTACCCTCACAATATACACGTAAACTCTCTTAAACACGTATGAACAGAACATTACACACGCTTTCAAACGATTCTATACGGCAATGCTTATATTTTTATAGAGGGCCCTTTTTACACCAATACTCATTTGACCATTCTCTAGAGAGTATTTTTCAAGATATCCCCATTTGTAAGAGGAGAATGGAGAAAGGTGATTATTGCCTCCATTGGTTTAAAGGATCGTCTAATAAAAACTAATAAGACACAGTTAATTTTTCATCATAATGTTATTTTAAAAAGGGACTTAGCATGATAATAATAATATGGTCAAATAGCAAGCAAAACTAGACTACTGGACAGGCTGCTTTTTCATTGATAGAAATAGTCGTTTGCCCTGCCCTGCCTTTAATCTTTCTTCTATGAATCAAACGACCTAGCAATTCACTTGGTGGTAAGTTTCTAGCGCCGCCACATAAAAAACATCCCGTCACCCTCTATCTATTAAAAAACACATCAAAATCCTTTGCGTAGTTTCAAAGATTTCGGTATAAAGGGGACAGACAGTGGAAAGCGACTTTGTTGTATACTATGTAATGATAGTGATAGATATAACTTTCCAAGTTTCCTGCGTCACATAAAAAGCGGATGGATCTAGGAGTTGAGGACGGCCACGACACTGTTTCCATGACCAAATAGAACGAGTCCTGGAGCATAGTGATGTCAGGAGCCTAAAAAGGCTGCAAGTATGTATGATAAGAGTTATGAATGTCAAAGAAGCGAGTGAGTTGTGTAAGAATCATGAGTTATGGCCCTCTGTTCTCTCTGCCTAACCCAGACTTGGCGTGAAGTTATGTATGTATTCAGATATTAAACAGTTAAGAAATTGATACATAAAAAACTGAGTAACAAACATATTTACCACAGACTATAATACATATAAATATATTGCTAACGTTTTATATTTTATGAGCCACTTTCTTATCTCTGTAACCCTTTTCAATAGTTCTCCAAAGTTTTCCTTACCGCCGTAAATTTTTGTATATATTTTTAAAGAAAATCCTTTCTGCGTAGGGGTTTCCAGTACAGGTATTCCAGTTTTTTTCCTTTTACAATATTTTCTCCGTGAAAGCGAAGTTATCTTTGAATAAACATTGTATTTAGTTGTGGGAGGGCCGATATGTTTTTGATATATAAATTAAATCTGTGTAAGTGCTTCCTAACAAATTCAATGACAGTAGTCTTCGGTAATCAGTCTCCTATAGGCGTCTTCTATTTAGAAAAAAAAGGGAAGGGAGTCTATTGTATGCCTTATCTGGTAGTCATATTATAGGTCAAGTTTGAAGTTAAATTTGAGTCCAAATTTAGTTGTTTATGTAGTATACAAAAATATTGAAATACTAGCGGATCCGACAGACTTTGTCCTGTCAAAAAGATTTGTAATGTGGCAGTGTTTTGTTCCAACGTATTTTATAGTCGGGGCAAAAAAACTTCTGAACAGAACCGGCACCCTGGTGATAGGGCGTTGTGAATAAAAAAGAATTAAATAAAACATATTATATAAGTATTTAAAAGTAATCGCTTTATTATCAATCATGTGAATCATAATTATTAACAAAAAATAGTTTTACTATCATTGTAGTGCTTTATGATATACGATGGTTTTTGTTTGATCACCTGGCGCATAGACAAACAACACGGGAACAGGCAACATACAATTGACTATGTGAGAAACATGGGTTTTCCAGATTAATACCACAAACACTTATTACAAAACACAGACTAAGGAAAGAGTCAGGTTTATACCAAGTAACAAATAAAATTCTTATTACAAAACAAAGACTAACGCAAATAGGTGGACTATGTTTAGAAAAAAAGTTAGTCTCGCCAGACACCTAGTTTAAAGATGGTACCAAACATTGCCCCTGGGACTTGTTTATGGTCATACCAAAATTAAAATACATTGAAATATAAAAGTAAAATAATATAGTGACTGAGATATTATCGCCATAGCTAAACTAATATTTTAATTACCTGTAATGGGATTTATTATTTTTATTGAGAAATCATAGCCACCTTCACCTTGCCAAAATATTATGGGATATTGTAGTGCATCATATGAGCGGTGTGTTTCCTTTATACGTTGTAATTGATCATTCCGACGATTGCGGTGAAGTTTCTTACACAATATCAAGGACTGTTGGTAATATTTCTAAGTATCTGTACACCACTGTATATATACAAACTATTTCCGTATCTCCCATTTGTTAAACAAATTTGTCCCGTTATAATAATTTCTGTTGTTATAATTATTATTCAATTGGCTAAGACAGGGTAGTGACGTTATAGGGAATTTAATTAATCAAGCAATTCAACCAATCTCGATATGTCACTTGCGTAAAGGATGTAGCAATGATATGGAAGTTTCAATTATAATGTTATATTAGAACTCGTTTATTAAATCCCCTTTAAGCCTTTAGCAATTTTGCATTTTTGTATTTTTCAATACCTTCACACTCGTAAGTTAAAAAACTAAATATCAGCTGATTTTTACTATCGTTCTAATCTAAAGTTTTCTTTTATCTAAAATTAGTTTGTGGTGTGCTGTTAGTTATTATGTAGCCTATTACTGAGCAGAAAAATATTCTTGATTTCTATGAGCTTAAAATTAAGTTCTATGAGAATATTATCGTCAATACAGTTTGTACAATACAATACAAATGTCTTCTAGAAAGATCCATAGTGGTAAAGTCTGTGGATTTTTGTTTTTGGAGGTCCCTAAATTAAGGGTGAATTGCATAGATGTGTAAATAGACGAGTGGCATTGGCTGTGGTTCTACCGTTTTTGAAAAGTTTACGAGTGTGAAGGTATTAAAAAATACAACAATTGCAATATTGCTAAATGCTATTAATCAAATTTTTAATTTAAAATTAATTAAACTAAAGATATTTCTGGCATGTTATTTTAGTGAGGATTACTTCCGCACTATCGAGCCAATCAGCCAATCGTGAAACATTCCAATCTAAACTGTGTGTATTTCCGAAATATCGAACTGAACTTTTCACAACATCGAAATTGCTAAACTGTGGCAGAACTCGGCCGACTATTTCTGATATAGTCTGACTGAATATTATTTTGGGACTTCGTACTATTAACACCTGAAAGTGTGCGCAATGTTAATTTTAATTACGATCCCGAGTAATAGCCGACTAAGTTATTGCCACGTATCACAGTTGTGTCTCTCATCCTAGCGATGAGACACAAAACTGTGATACGTGATTTTCATTTGATAGTAATTTACGCCTTTATTCAAAAACTAGACATAACAAAATTTCATTAAATATAAAGCTTTTTCAACACTATGTCTGTAATAATAAAGTATACATATACTTACATTGATGATGTTTTTAGTTTTTAGGATGTGTCAAGTTATACCGAAGTTACTTTAAAGCAGAACATTATTAATACAAAGTATAAAACAAAGTCACTTTCCGCTGTCTGTCCCCTTATATGCTTCATCTTTACGGGGTGGTTTTGTTCTATAATTCATGAATGATGTTGTAAAGAAAAAATGATAATTTTCGTGATTTAGCACTTGAATTGCAAATGCTGGCTGAACCCTAAGTGATAGTTCAAAACAATGTGCTACATTACTAAACACCTTCAGAAGGACTACAAAAAAGTCCGCGAGGGCATATGTCTATTTCTTAGGGATAACCTACAATGACCATTTTTAATTTTTTACTTTTTCGGAGAAATTATGGCTTATTTACGAAGCGATTTTAAACATTGATTTTCATCCAATTACGTGACTTAAATAGATTGTGCATATAATACAGATGGTTCTGGCCCTTTACAGCATGCAATTTAAACGATTATTTTCGAAGATATTGCAGTATTAACATAGCGGGACACAGCAGTTACCTTGCGCGGCAAAACGCGTGCCGATAAATAGCACAAATTGAACTTTTTAAGATCCAAATTTTACTCATTTATTATTTTTGATGCGGAACAAAGTTCGCCGAGTCAGCTAGTCACATATAACTTCAAAAATCATGGGTGTACCACTTGAATTCCAACCCAAGTTACCTGATTCAAAACAGGTAAGTTGACCGACATAATAATATTGAATATGATATTATTATTTACTTTCTTTTATTTGTGTGTTTAATTGGGATGTGACTCGATGACCTTTTGCCCGGAGTTTTCATGTTATGCCACGAGGTATATAAATTATGTACTAAATGTAAATTATGCTATATATTAACAAGAGTTTAAGAAAGATTCCTCTCATACAGCGGCATGCTATATCATCACGTTTGACTTCACATTAAGCTCTGTCAAAAATAATTAATCCTCGTATTTGAAGAGTTTAAACTCGATCAGCGTAATTGTCACATTTGAATGTGTTGAGTTTGAAAGCGGATGTTGACAAAGTGAAACACATATAGTGTTACTGTTGCGTTGCCGACCTTTAAGGGATAGGGGATATGAAAGGATGGGGAAAGAAGGTGGGCCTCCGGGTACCTATCTCAACGAAACGCGGGATGAACCACTTTACGTTTTTTTTTCTGAGAGATCGTGGCATTTCACCGGTCGAGCCGGCCCATTCATGCAGCAAACATTGCAACAAAGCACAATACCATTATACCTACCTTTTTTTCGAAGATGCGTCTGTCTATATTATACATACTGCTCACACTTCCCCATAAGGGTAATCTTGCAAGCCCAAATTATCATTACAAAATGTTGATCTTTTGAAAAAAATACCACGGTTCTAAGAACGAACTAAGCATCAATCAACAAACCTCAATGTGTTAAAAGTAGCCGCAGGCTGTGCCTCAGATCATTGCAATAAATGCGTTAAATGGAAACGTGGATATAGGGTTGGCACAAATATATTGTTTTGAAACACAAATAATGTCATTGTAAAGTATATATTATAACAAATTACAAGTGATGGTGGAATATCCTATACCTACAGATGGATATCATACTCAAAATGATAGAGCGAGGGTCGAATTTTGTGTATTTATATTAAATCCAATGTTCGTCGGATGCAAATGGCACAGAACCGGGAGTTATGGCATACTAAGGAAGAGACCTACGTTTAGCAGTGGAGATCTGGTGCAGATATGGGCTGATAATGCCAAAAAAAAATCACGCCAAGTGCAAATAAATGCGGTTTTCTATCAATCGATTAAGACTTTTTTTATTTTTTATTTAAAAGCAGAAAAGGCTGAAGTCTTCCTCACGATGAGGAGTATTTCATTCAATCCCATCACCTGTACAAACTTGAAATAATTGTCCGCTATATTTAAAAACACATCACCTATAATTAATTCATAGTAAAGTATTTACTGATTTTATACAATAGTAACATTTTACTTGCACAAGCTGGTTTGATGTTCTTATATAGACGCGATTATTATTATTTTTATAAATGCCTAATATTTGTTCACTGCAGACCCTAATCATAGTTATTCAAAATAAGAACACATTAGCCTTAACTGGCCAGCTACATGACATGATGTTGAAATGTCTGAATCCTATGTTTATCGCATAGACATTTTTCATTGCCATTGTATAGGCTTGTATAATAGTTTACCTGGAATATTACCATTCGTGAATAAAAGCAGCGTAATGTGTAACAACCGCATCCTATAGCGGTCTGTTCTTTCTACGTATCTCCAAAAAAGTAAGTGTGAAGTTAAGTAAGTAATAATTATTATATTAAAAGTCACAGGGCAAAAATTAATTAATCAATAATTAAAATTTAACAATATATAAGACCTTAATATTTCACGTTATTCAGGCCACTCCAATATCTAATGTCCCTTTTTAAATTCTTATTTTTTTTTTCACTTAAAGCAATGTTATTAACAAGCAATATAAATGGATTTTTGCTCAGTAATTGCCAGCGAAATTTCACAATTTCTAAATTTGATAATTTTCAAATAATTGACTTCGCCCGAATGTAATGTCAGAATACACAAATTAACACGGCATTTCATTTTAGCATTACAATATAGAAAATAAAATTTAGGTCGAACCTTTAAAAAAACAATACCTACTTCATTATTTTAAAAATTTAAGCCCTTTGTTGGAAGCTATAAAGTAATTAATTTTGTAGGTACGTTAGTCGATGGCTAAATTCTTAGATTTTCGATCAAACAAACGATCTAGCAGGTATCTTGAGAAACAACACATAGTGCTACAGTTGCGTTGCCAGTCTTTAATCGAGAGAGAATGGAACTAGAATTTTTTACGTCGATATTATGAAATCTGACAGGGCGGTATTTCAGCGGTAAGCTGGCCATTCATACTGCTAGTTGAGCAACTCAGCCATTGCCAAATTAGAATTAAGAAGAATTTAATTAGACTAAGTTGCTTTTTATTCCATTAGTTACCCGAAAATTTCGGTTCATCTGTTCTTTTGAACATCTCATATGTTTTTACATAGGAGGTGTGTAAGAATCATATCTTGTTATACACAGTTCCTTCTGCCTACCCCATAAGAGACTTAGTGTAAAATTAATTTTGCTATTGCTATTGAGTTGTGAACACATCGAGTCAATTATCTATAACTAGCAGACCGCGCGAACTTCGTACCGCTATATTTTATACATTTACCACTTAAGATTATTGCCGCGATCATATTAATACCCCAAAGCTTTCCTCATAAATGAACTAACACTATTTTTTTTTCAATTCAAGTTCCTGATACATACATACATAACTTCACGCCAGATCCCTTGCGGGGTAGGTAGAGAGTACAAAGCGCCATAAGGCACGATTATTACACACCTTACTTGCTTAGCTGTTGATATTAGCGACTAACAACCTAGATATGATGAAAATAATAGCAGTTAAAATAATAAGCAGTTAGCTGCAAGAATGGGCCGGCTCAACCGGTGAAATACCACTACCTCTCAGAAGATCGACGTAAAGTGGCTCATGCCGCGTTTCGTTCGGTGAGAGAGGTACCTGGGGATCCACCTCGCTTCCCCATCCTTCTCCCTTAAAGGTCGGCAACGCAACGGTAACACTATAAGTGTTGCTGGTGTCCATGGGCGGCACAGGTTGCGTACCATCAGGTGACCCGCTTGCTCCTTTGCCCTTCTATCCCATAAAAAAAAAATTATTAACTTCAATTAATAGCATTACCAGGGACTTTGTCAGAAGTTTGACATCAATCTTTAGTTTTTTTTAATACTACTTGAACCTTTTTTTTATCTGGACATTGTCGTCGATTTAAAAAAAAACCTGGTCACCACATGTTCTTACCAGTATGGCTAACTCACAGTGAGTGTTTTTTTTTTTGTAATTTAAATGATGTCGATTTAGCACCTTGGTATTACTCTTATCAAAATAAATTTGAAAAGAGATCACGATATTAAAAAGGTAAATATAGATGGGCAATTCTATGTGTAATGCAGACGTGTAACAAACCCGCAAAGTCTTTATATTTTAGCAAAAGACGCCAAGATCGAGGTGCGTGGCATATCTTGCGCTTCGTCCATTTAAATGAAGTTGCAATATTGTAAAGGATTATAGATAATATTATAATATCTGCTTAAAGAACTAACTGTAAACTAACTCTAGCTTTGACCCAACTTTGGTTACTTAAGTATGAAAATATTTTTAAATATTTTAATATTCGAGTTGCATAATTCATAAATATTATGAACGGAAAATAACGCGACACATTTAGGTAAACAAATTATCTGTCTGCTTGTGACTACGGCCAATGCAACCAGGCTGAAACGTCAAGCTAATAATAAAAGTAAATATTTGTTTACCTAAACGTGTTGCGTTATTTCCCGTTTATTATACTCTTAAATAGATCAAATTCTAATCTATGTGTCTAAATAGACACGGGGTCTTAGATGTTATATGTTCACATCACCTATTAATTATTACAAAATAAATATATATATACCCCAAAAGACGATTAAATACAAACTCATTAGGACAAAAAAAAAACAAAAAAATATCTACGAAAATTAAAAAAAAATTACCTGCCAGCTATGAGCGCCGCTCATGACCGAGTCGGGCGGGACTCCCGATCATATATTGCGAGCGCGGAATATTTGCCTAAGAAACGAATACTTGCATTTTGTATTTTGTGATATCTTCTGAATTAAATGTCCGAATTGAATCATTCAAAAAGTTCTAGAAAGGTATTGAATCTATCTTTATATTGAAGTAATTTATTTTGAGTAGAGTTAATACCAAGGTACAAAATAAAGAACTTTTAAAACGACCTCATTATAATTATTTTTAAAAATTCAAAAAACACTTATTAAGCGATAACTACAATAGTTAGACATATAGCGTCGCGGACTTTTCTGTAGACAATTATATGTTCTGTGAAACTGTAGTACATTGTTTTTTTCTATAATCAATAGTTTTTGCAGCGTTCGCGATGTAAGATTTTTTTTCGGGTCTTTTTCTTACACCTTGGGTTACATTATTGGACTTATAGTAAGGATCCCTAATTTATTTGAAAATATAATATAGCCTAAAGCCTTCCTCGATAAATGGACTATACACCAGTGAAAGAATTTTTGAAATCGGACCGGTGGTTTCTAAGATTAGCGCGTTCAAACAAACAAACAAACAAACTCTTCCGCTTTATAATATAAGTATAGATAACTTGCAGCTTCGCGTGTTAATCCAAACAAGTACTGATTCAACTCACAAACAAAGATCTACCTGTCTTCCAACTCGTAAAACATTACATTGTATCGCGGGATAATGCTTTAAATTCCAAACTTTCCACAGTACAATTAGTAGGTGTGGACTAGTACCAACTATTTGGTATGAGAGGTACAGACGTGGAAGAAATATCGCTTGCGGTACATTCTGAAGATTGTACCACGTCGTGAACAATGTCGAAGAGGGAACATTAAGAGCCACTTACTGAGATGATTTCTTGTAAATTTATTGTCCAGATATACCATAACTTGGATATTGTTCGTCAATTTTGGTCCATTCAGTTCCATCCATATTGCCATATCGGGCACAGTTTTCAGTCACCGATATTTATCACACATCACTTCCGAAAACAATTTCGAAAAGTCATTGTTGTGAGCCAGTGTCAGGATTCGAACCCGGGACCTCTGCATCAAAGCCGTGTGCTCGACCACTGGACCGCCGAGAATGGTTCACATGTAAATTCAGCTTATTATAGAAATGCCGGAACTTTGTTATGAAGAGAAAAAAAAATGTTGATCCTGCAATATCCGGTTTTATTAACTTCTGAATGTATTTTATTATATTCAGAGATCGGCTTCAGAGTTTTGGAAATTCTATGGTATGTACAATCCGACCAATTGTTCTATTGTTAGATGATATAAAGATTATTATAATGGTACGTGCTCTCCCTTAAGCACAACATCTCTGAAGCAGTAAAATATTTGTAATGAGCATTAAAGATAATAAAACAACATTCGTAATTATTTATGTATCTTGATTATTTCACTTGTTCTATGATGACGGTGACATGATTATTTGAAAAAAAAACTTCTAAAAATATAGTAATACTAGCAGACCGCGCGAACTTCGTACCGCTATATTTTATACATTTACCACTTAATCGATCGCCGCGATCATATTAATACCCCAAAGCTTTCCTCATAAATGAACTAACACTATTTTTTTTTCAATTCAAGTTCCTGATACATACATAACTTCACGCCAGATCCCTTGCGGGGTAGGTAGAGAGTACAAAGCACCATAAGGCACGATTATTACACACCTTACTTGCTTAGCTGTTGATATTAGCGACTAACAACCTAGATATGATGAAAATAATAGCAGTTAAAATAATAAGCAGTTAGCTGCAAGAATGGGCCGGCTCAACCGGTGAAATACCACTACCTCTCAGAAGATCGACGTAAAGTGGCTCATGCCGCGTTTCGTTCGGTGAGAGAGGTACCTGGGGATCCACCTCGCTTCCCCATCCTTCTCCCTTAAAGGTCGCCAACACAACGGTAATACTATAAGTGTTGCTGGTGTCCATGGGCGGCACAGGTTGCGTACCATCAGGTGACCCGCTTGCTCCTTTGCCCTTCTATCCCATAAAAAAAATTATCAACTTCAATTAATAGCATTACCAGGGACTTTGTCAGAAGTTTGACATCAATCTTTAGTTTTTTTTAATACTACTTGAACCTTTTTTTTATCTGGTCATTGTCGTCGATTTAAAAAAAAACCTGGTCACCACATGTTCTTAACAGTATGGCTAACTCACAGTGAGTGTTTTTTTTTGTAATTTAAATGATGTCGATTTGGCACCTTGGTATTACTCTTATCAAAATAAATTCACTAAATTTTAAAAGAGATCGCGATATTAAAAAGGTAATTATAGATGGGCAATTCTATGTGTAATGCAGACGTGTAACAAACCCGCAAAGTCTTTATATTTTAGCAAAAGACGCCAAGATCGAGGTGCGTGGGCATATCTTGCGCTTCGTCCATTTATATGAAGTTGCAATATTGTAAAGGATTATAGATAATATTATAATATCTGCTTAAAGAACTAACTGTAAACTAACTCTAGCTTTGACCCATGGTTACCAACTTTGGTTACTTAAGTATGAAAATATTTTTAAATATTTTAATATTCGAGTTGCTTAATACATAAATATTATGAACGGAAAATAACGCGACACATTTAGGTAAACAAATCTCTGCTTGTGACTACGGCCAATGCAACCAGGCTGAAACGTCAAGCTAATAATAAAAGTAAGTATTTGTTTACCTAAACGTGTTGCGTTATTTCCCGTTTATTATACTCTTAAATAGATCAAACTCTAATCTATGTGTCTAAATAGACACGGGGTCTTAGATGTTATATGTTCACATCACCTATTAATTATTACAAAATAAATATATATATATATACCCCAAAAGACGATTAAATACAAACTCATTAGGACAAAAAAAAAACAAAAAAATGTCTACGAAAATTAAAAAAAATTTACCTGCCAGCTATGAGCGCCGCTCATGACCGAGTCGGGCGGGACTCCCGATCATATATTGCGTGCGCGGAATATTTGCCTAAGAAACGAATACTTGCATTTTGTATTTTGTGATATCTTCTGAATTAAATGTCCGAATTGAATCATTCAAAAAGTTCTAGAAAGGTATTGAATCTATCTTTATATTGAAGTACATAATTTATTTTGAGTAGAGTTAATACCAAGGTACAAAATAAAGAACTTTTAAAACGACCTCATTTTAATTATTTTTAAAAATTTAAAAAAACACTTAATATGCGATAACTACAATAGTTAGACATATAGCGTCGCGGACTTTTCTGTAGACAATTATATGTTCTGTGAAACTGTAGTACATTGTTTTTTTCTATAATCAATAGTTTTTGCAGCGTTCGCGATGTAAGATTTTTTTTCGGGTCTTTTTCTTACACCTTGTGTTACATTATTGGACTTATAGTAAGGATCCCTAATTTATTTGAAAATATAATATAGCCTAAAGCCTTCCTCGATAAATGGACTATACACCAGTGAAAGAATTTTTGAAATCGGACCGGTGGTTTCTAAGATTAGCGCGTTCAAACAAACAAACAAACAAACAAACTCTTCCGCTTTATAATATAAGTATAGATATATAATATGTGACGTGTGTGGCTGAATGTGAACGATGACGAAAAAGTCATATGCGCCATACGCCAATACGCCAAACACATAGTGGCAAGCACCACTATGTGCTTGGCGTATTAATTTATCACATTAATTAAGCAGCAGTGGTCGTACAGTATAAACTACTATTCTACCTTGATTTATTTGGTTGATGATGTAGTGCTGGAACAGGTGAATGAAACTGTATATCTCGGATGCGCTAAAAGCGGGAATGGCAGATACACCGCGGATGTCGAAAGTTGAGTGGCGATAGGAAATAGCGCATAGAATGTTAAAAGCCCAGCTAGCAATCCACAATGCGGTACTGATCCCAAAGCTAACTTATGGAAGGGAGAGCTGGGTATGGCAGAATGTGCATGAAAGTAGAATATACGCGGTCGAAATGAGGACACTGCGCAAAATCTGCGGAGTGACTTTCGCTGACCGCGACGAAAACAAGGTTGTAAGGAAGAAAAATGGATTGAAAAAGGGAGTGTTGATGTAAAAGTAAGAAAGGGCATGCTCCAATGTTTCGGACATGTAGAAAGAATGGATGATGCAAGATTGACTAAGCAGATTTACAATGTAAAAGCGAGTCAGTCGAGGACGGCCAAGACACGCATTCCATGACCAAACAGAACGTGTTCTGGAGGAAGGTGATGTTAGGAGCTTCAATAGTCGACGCGCGTGCATGAAAAGAGTTATGAAAGTCAACGAAGCTAGTGAGGTGTTTAAGAATCCCGCCTCATGGCACTCGGTTCTCTCTGCTTACCCCGCAAGGTATTTAGCGTGAAGTTATGTATGGTTTTGTTTATAACGTTAGGATAATAATGCTGTAGAAAATTTGAGGATTTTGCAAAGAAAACAAAGCCTCCTATAACACATTGTTAAGACCGTGTAACATTACTTATCTGCATGTAACCCACGTACATAGCCTATTAATGGCACGGATATAGTTCCATCTGAAAAGCCTTTAGCTGTACCATTAAAAAATATATAGTAGGGCTCGTCCGTAATTAAATCGTCCAAGGACCAACTAAGAATTTTCACACCAAATCCTAACGCTGGCGAGCCTTCAAAGGATTGTGTACCCATTTGAACACTGTGTTACAGATAAGGGTGTTACGATAAAAAGAGGTAAGCCCTTTGAACCGGTATTTATAGACGAGATTAGATGACAGGCGGGTAATTAAATAAAAGCTTTATAAAGAATATATATAAAGGCAATAATGATAGGTACATTTGCCATTTAAGAATTTTAAGATATGTTTAATAGTTTACTTACTATAGTTTTTTCCATTAAAAAGTACAGTGATGTTAAAGAATATTTATACTCACGTCCCTATCACATAGAGAAAGGCAAGGAATACTTTACGCAGACTTCAATCTGGAAAACTTGCATTTCTCAATTATATATTGCTATCGATTTCTCTTGGTTTTAATCATCAGATCCTGACCTGGTGAAAATGGAACCATCTCGGAGATAAACAGTATACCACGAAAAAAAAAAAAATTTGAAATCCGTCCTTAATTGACGAAAATATCGGTAAAAAAAATTATACATACAGACGAATTGAGAGCCTCCTCCTTTTTTCGAAATCGGTTAAAAATATACTCAAATTCCCTGTTCTAAAACCAGATGGAGTGAAAATAATAGCAGTAGATAAGATGTTACGAGCGGTAAAATTAAAAGTTGAGCTAATTAACTCTTGTTAGAAGATCGGGGATGCGATTACTTACTTACCTCCACACTCTCTTATTATTTACAAAGTATTTTAGAGTTCGGTAAAAAATGTTAAAAGGAAAAAATAAGATGACATTCGTCTGTTATGTTCTTTACCCAGACTAGATATAGTCTTGGTTTACCCAGACTATATCTAGTCTAGTCTATTATGAATCGTATTATAAATTTCAATAAACAAAGTGTTTCTTTTATCGCCTAATTAATAAACACAAAAGAATAATATTCTAATAAATTTATCTATGTGATCGGTCTTGGTGGTCCAGTGGTCGAGCACACGGTTAGAATTCTGGAACACACCAATGAATTTTCTAATTAATAAATTTCGAAAGTTATGTGTGATAAATATCGATGACTGAAAACTCTGTGCCTGGTATGGCAATAGGTTCGCCACCTATTCCATTTAGGACGTAAACATAACGGCGAGTCGAGGCGTACAGCCACTGCCTACACCTTCGGGTAAACAAAAGGCGTGAAGTTACGTTATAGGTTTTATTTAAGTGACTCTTCCACATAACAAAATTAATAATTTTAGTAGTAACCCAACATAATTAAATAGCTTTAAATATAATAATAACAAAAAACGATTCTTATGAGTCGCTGAAATGGAATTCTAGACAGGTGCAGCCGCGGATAATAACAAGTCATAAATTAACACAAAACTTCGAAAACCTCGCTGAAATAACTCTCCATAACCAGGTGCCTTCTCCCTTAAAAGTGAAAATATAATAATTTTTTGAAGGCGAAATATGAGCTAAAAATATTTTATGGTGCCTCCTATGGCGTTCATTACTCACGACAGAAACCATTACGTTGCAAAAGTATCTTATTATTAATGAAATTTTCTTTATACAACGACGCTGCCTTAGGATATTGCGGTTATGTATGTATGTAATTTTGTATGATCGTTTATCTAACTCTATTTTAATTTATGTTTAAGTAACCTCTCGCGACCAGAGGACTGGTCTATTCTTCGCACAGAGGATTAGCATTGCTATTCAGCATGGCAATACGACCAGTCTTCTGGGCACGCTGCCAGTAGACCGAGAAGCGGAGAATTTTGATTTCGGCTTGTTTTTTAATTGTATATATTGTACATAATGTAATTAAATAACTAGGTACTATATCAATAGCCTCGGTGGTCCATAGGTCTAGCACACGGTTTCTGAATCCAGAGGTCGCGGGTTGGAATCCTGGCATACACCAATGACTTTTCAAAATTAATTAATTTCGCAAGTTATGTGTGATAAATATCAATCTTCACAGTTTAGCCAGGACACCTCTCTCACCGAACGAAACGCGACATGAGCCACTACACGCCGATCTTCCGAGAGGTCGTGGTATTTCACCGGTCGAGCCGGCCTCTTCATGCAGCGAATAGCAAGGCTTTACCACTGTTAAAATTAAATAAAGTACGGGAACATATCGCCATAGGTATACCAATTATTTTTACTCCACAAACATACCTATCATCATTTTCCTGCCCTTGCCCCACTCTAAGTGGGGTCGGCACAACATGTCATTTTTTCCATTCTCTTCTGTCGCTCGTCGTATTCACACTTACTCCCTTCATATTCATATCAACTTTTACACAGTCCATCCATCTCTTTTTCGGCCTTCCTCTACTAATGTGTCCATCCACAGTCATTCTCATCGTTCTCCTTGTGACATGGCTTTCGTCCCTTCTCATAATGTGGCCATACCACACCAATCTACCACTTCTATTTTTTTCCGTAATTGGTGCTACTTTCATGGTTCCTCTTATATACTCATTTCTTATTCTATCCCTTTTTGTCACACCACACATCCATCTTAACATACGCATTTTTGTTACATGTACTCTCCTTTCATCCACTTCTTTCATAGGCCAACAGTCAGACCAATACAATACGACTGGCCTGACAACCGATTTGTATATTTTCCCCTTTAGTTTAAGGGACATCCGTGGGTCGCATCCTGTTCCTGAGACCTGTCGCCATTTCATACACCCGGCATTCATTCTGTTATTCACATCACGGTCAATATTGCCGTCGCATTGAATAAGCGAACCAAGGTATTTGAAGTTTGACGTAACTTTGAGGCTTTTTACGTCCAAAGATATTGAGGAAAAGCCAGAGGAGCCACCAAAGTCACAGAAAAGGTGCTCAGATCTTAAAACCGACTCTCTCTAGCTTATTCTGCCATCTTTTCAGTCTACCTTCTACCTCGGCCGCTTCCTCTCCTACCAGAACAATGTCGTCAGCAAAAAGCATGCACCAGGGTGCGTCCTCCTGAATGTCCGATGTAAGAGCATCGATTATCAGGAGGAACAAATAAGAGCTTAAAGCCGATCCTTGGTGTAAGCCCACATCTGAACTGGTCGGTGACACCGGCTACAGACCGGACACTAGTATACGCTCCTGCATACATCGCCTGCACCAGGCTAACATACTTCCCAGGCACTCTTTTTTCTTTTAAAGCCCACCACAGAACTTTACGAGGAACTCTGTCATATGCCTTTTCTAGGTCAATAAAAATCATATGCAACTTCTTGTGTGCATGTCGGTATTTTTCGGACAGTTGCCGAAAAACGAATATCGCATCTACGCCGGGACGAGGAACAATTCCTTGTCCCGGCGTAAATCCGAATTGGTTCTGGGTGATCTCACTTTGCTCTCTCATTCTTCTCGCTGTAACTTTCTCCCATATCTTCATACTATGTGACATGAGCTTTATTCCTCTATAGTTGATACGTTCTTGCACATCACCTTTGTTTTTATAAATGGACACCAGCGAACTGTTGCGCCACTCATCTGGGATCGTCTCTTCGTGTAACAGCTTATTGAAGAATAAAGTCAGCCACTTAGATCCATCATCTTCCAAAATCTTCCACGCTTCTGCAGGTATACTATCTGGTCCTGTTGCTCTATTGCTTTTCATACTTCGTACTGCCATTTGCACTTCTTTCACCGTAATTTCATTTACATATGGTGAATGAAATTACTACATTTGTATAGTTTTCTTCTAATATACCACTCCAAGCATTCTCTTCATTCATTAACTTACTTAAATGTTCTTTCCATCGCTTTTTATTTCTTCATTATCCATTAGCACCCTTCCATTATCATCTTTGATACATTTTACATGCATAATATCTCTTCCATTCATCTCTCTAGAGATTCATTTCATTTCATTTAATTCATCTCTCTCCACAAACACACCTAACTAAACAATAATCTCAAACTCGGTAGAAAACATTGTGTAATGGCACCCTATAAATAAATTACAATCGTTCTAAATGTGAAAAGTTTTACGCCACAATTGTGTTGCATTTGTTTTTAACCGACGTAACTGAGAAGAGAAGTTGGATATTTCGATAGAAACAATCTCCTTAAATTATCGTGGCGATCCAGTGGAGACATTTGAAAGAAAAAGAAACATTTATTTGACAAATACTACATAATACAATTGCAAAAATGAAAATAACAAAACAACATATAAGACCAAAACTTATTGACCAAAACGAGAAAAAATAAACCATACATATATTCAGGACAGGTGTGAAGAAGTCAGCTAATGTGAAAATGTAGTGACATTCATACCAGGTTAGAGCTCAGCATGTGTTGAGGACAAGTCCACAACGCTAATTTTCAGCCCACACCCTTGGTGTGACGAGACAAGGAAACAGATATTATAAGCATCCACATACAAAAAAAATTATAGATAAAAATATATTATGTATTATATACAAATAACATTACAAACATACAAAACCGGCGCAAATATATAGACAAGGATGAGGAGAGAGGATGAAGTTATGTTACTAATTACCCTATTAATATTTTTTTTTCCGAGAACGCACCCTTGCAGCAGCTCAGTAGAAAAAGTTCTACGGATCAGTATCATACAGAGTGTACTTAACATGCATTGATACATATAGGCAAGTATAAAGTGTACCGCTCAACAAACGAGATGCAAGATCTTGAAAATAAAATAAAATAAAATTCAGAGAATAACAATGAATTTGTAATAGCTAATAGCAAGTAACCCGTGTTTGTTTTGCTATCATTCTCACAAAACAAAATAGAAACATGAGCTGCTAGTTCACCCAGATACTTATTGACAAGTGTTCGTTAGTAGTTAGTTATGTGTATGTACTTAATATAACTTTGCGCCAAGTCCTTTACGGGGTAGACAGTAGTAACAGAGGCACGATTCTTACACAACTCACTCGCTTCTTCGACTTTCATAACTCTTGTCATACGCTCGTCTAATAATCTAAAACATGTTAAGTTATTTAAAAATACAAGTTTTAAATATATATAAATCTTATCTCTTACAGTATATAAATTATAGTTATAAAGAATAAAACCACTTTAAATAAGAACTAAGACCACTATACCACGATACATTTCTTATAGATTTTCAAAACTTTTAAAATCAAACATATTTTACTTACCTACTGAGCACTCTCTGGCTGTAGACAATTCTACGTCCAACTTTAAGTTAGTGTGAAGTATAAGCAGACATTGTACTGTACCGACTTATCACAGAGAGCGGAGGTTCTTTTGCATAATTGAATTTATTCGAGAATCTCAAATGAGACTGGTTAAAATGCTTCTCGCGTATTTTACTTGATGTTAAATTATTATATTAGATAAGTTCCTCATAGCTTTTAGCTTTTAACTGTAACAGAGCCACGCAGTTCACTATATAAAAGAGCGAACTCGACCGATGGAATGCCACAACCTATCAAAAAAGCTACGGTCGGTGGCAATACAGAGATTCTTTCTGTGAGAGAGATATCTGAAGGCTGACCCTCTTCCTCTCCTTCTCTTTCTCTCTCTTATCAAATGTTAAACCGCATCAGTGACCATTGTTAACAAATAGACGAACGAATCATTAATGGAAATAATTGAAAACAAAACCTCAGAGCGAATTTCATCATTCATAAACCAGTTAAAACAGATCAATATCCGAATAGAGTGTTGATAACCATTGTTTCAATTTTACTATTTAAAAAGGCTCCTGAATAATTAATTTAATTAATTTAATTTAATCGCATACCATTCTCTTATAGACGGGCAACGCAGCTTTAGCGCTATCTGTACTGTAGGTGTCTACTGCTGCGCTATTTGCTTACCAGCAGGTGACCCGCTCGCTGGTTTGGATCAGAGGAGAAACAGGCCCACCGCTGCAAGCGTGAGAGAACGAACGAAACAGATTACCCTTCCATAAAAAGTATTCAAACAAAATAAAACTGGTAGAGTCACACAGTTCGCTGGAAGAATGGGCCGGCTCGACCGATGAAATACCACGACTTTTCAGATTATGTAAAGTGGCTTTTTCCGCGTTTTGCTCGGCGAGAGAGCTTCTATTGAATCCTCTACTGATGGTGCGCTCTGTATGTATTGGTTCCACGGCCATATATTATACTTTTCGGATCGATTTATGATTAATTAACATTATATAAATGTTTGTAAACATTGAATGACATTTTGTTTTATCTCTGCATACATATCAATAGAAATAAGTGTCTCATCAGGTGAAAGTATCAGAAATCAATGTATCTGTTTCTTCATTTATTTATATTGGCACTTTTTTACTATATAAATTGGGATTTTTTATATTTGTAATAGAAATTCAGCAATTTTGGTTAGTACCAAAAATAATTGGGTCATATTTATCAATTAACTTCACCTCTCTTCTCTAGTATTTCTCTCTAGCGCCCCTTCAAGTTTTGCTCTTTAAACTATCCAAAATTCGAATCTTCTATCCGGTCTCAAGTGTTTGCCTAATATTAACACAATAAGTATTAGCAATCAACAATTGCAATTAAACACTTCGTTCTTGAACTTGATACAATGAACTTTTTAGTAAGTGTGAAATAATATCGCGCTGTAATTATGGATTCTTTTCTCATACATATAAGATATATTATTGTGCACATGGTGATGCACTTTAATTAGCGTAAAGGTATTAAATAATTTTATTGGGTGTTGTGAAAATTTAACTATTGAAGAAATTATAGGTATTTAGAATTAGATCTATGTTTCGATTTGTATGTATACAAAACAAATTATTTGAGGAATAAAAATATTTTGAATACAATTTGGGAGGTATTTCCTAATGTCTGTTACTGTAACTTCTCTATTATAATATCCCAAGACATATTCAATCATGCTTCGATACGCCGTACTAATTGTCTATAATGTAATAGGCGATGAAACTATCGGGAAACTGAAAACGTTTTCTCTGAACCAGAAGACCGCATTCTGAACCAATAAGACATCAGGACTTATTATGCGTGAGGTAGTCTGCATTAATTTAAATAACTTAATCCTCACTATTGAATATAATGGGATTTTCTTACCGGAGATGCCAATTTAAAAGAATCACTCTTTAGTAAAAAATCTAAATTTACCAAAATTGAAAAAACTAAAATAAACAGTCGTTTCAAAACTTCTGAAGTTTACATAGATATGATTAGACATGAACCAGCTATTATTTCCGAGACAATTATATATTCTTGTCACGAACTCATAAGAGATAATGTAGATAAGATATCATGTACACCAGCACTAATAAGTAGACCTGGATGGATAGGATACTGTCACGCAATGCAAAGAAAAAACTTATGAAGATTTCCAACCTCCATTACAATATTCTGCTTCTATACACATCAATTCCGCATTGCTATGTCCATTATTATTACATATTTGTCAGTTATTGATAAACAATCACAGTGGTCCTTTTTTTTTTTTTTTTTTTTTTCGCGAGGAAATGCTTTATGCACACCCCCCGCCTGGGGACGGCAGGGGGTAGTGTGGGACTCCCAAAACAGTAAACTGAAATCCGATCCTAGGGTTACCCACTAAAACCTCGCGGCGGCCTTCCTCCGGCGTTGGGGTGGTCCAGGATTCGGATAAACCCCTCTGGTCCACCCCGCCGTCGCCCCCCCTCCGTCACGAGGGGGTGCTCATCCTCGGGGAGCCTCGGCGAGACTCCCCCGGGCGGGGCGGCTCCGACCGCGCGCTGTAAAGAGGCGCGCGGCCGGCGGCGCCCCCGACGACCCTCCCCGGCCGCACCGGGGGGTCATCCTTACCGGGCCGCGACCCGGGCGCACCCGCGGGGTGTGCACCCTCGCGGCCCGCTGGCGGCGGCGATCACTGAGCTCGCCGCCGCCGCCTTCGAGCGGGATCGGCTCTCTCCCGACCCCGCTCGGCGGCCTCCTTCTGGAGCATGACAGCTTCGCAGAAAGAGACCACAGCCCTCCACTCCTCCTCGCCCGCCAGCATTGCCGCGACCAACGCCGGCGGGGACAAGTCTCGCCCGATCCCGTCGACCAGGACTCGGCGCTCGGCCGCCCAGGCTGGGCAGACCTCCAGCGTGTGCTGGGCCGAGTCCAGGTCGGATGCGCAATGGTGGCATCTCGCCGTCTCTTCACGTTTTATTCGACTCAGATACTCACCGAAGCACCCGTGCCCGGTGAGTATCTGAGTCAACCTGTAGGTGACAGTGCCCCATTTACGGAGCACCCAGGCCTCGAGGTGGGGCAGGACGGCCCCGACGGCGCGTGAACGCGTACCGCCCTGGAGGACCAGCGCGTCGCGCCAGTCCCCCAGGACCCGCCGGAAGGCCTCCCGCCTCCGCACTTCGTGTCCCCGCGCGTCCCCCCCTCCCCGGCCGAGATCGTACGCAGCTGCGTACATCTCGGCCAGGATGATAAAGGGGGGATAACTCGCGAGGACCGTCGCCGCCTCGTACGAGATGGTACGGTAGCCCCGTACGACCCGTATGGCCATGATCCGCTCCAGGCTCCTCAGCAGAGCCTTGGAGCGGGAGGCCCCCGCGAGGTCTCGCGACCAAACGGGGGCCCCGTACAGGGCCACGGACCGCACGACGCCACCGTAGAGGCGGCGAACTCCCTCCCCCGGTCCCCCGAGGTTGGGCAGCAGGCGGTGTAAAGCGCCCGCCACCCGTCGCGCTCGGGGGACCATCCGTACGAAGTGCTCCTCGAAGCTCCAGCGGCTGTCCAGGGTGAGGCCGAGGTACTTCATGTACCGCCCCACCGGGACAGCCGTGTCACCCACCTGGATCCGCGAGGCCGGGGGTTCCCTGCCTCTGGTGAGGCGGTGGAACCACAGCGCCTCACTTTTGTGAGGCGCCACCTCCAGGCCCAGCCCGCGGATCCGTCTGACGACGATTGCCACCCCCAGCTCGGCGAACCTGAGCGTACGCTCGAAGTCGGGCCCCGTGGCGACTACCAGAGTGTCGTCTGCGTAGCAAACGACACTCACGCCACGGGGCAGACTGGAGCGGAGGACCGGATCGTATGCGAGGTTCCACAGCAGGGGCCCGAGCACGGACCCCTGCGGAACCCCGCACGTCACCTCCTTCCTCTGCTCCGTCCCGTTCCGGTCGACATAGTCCACCCGTCTCTCCTGCAGGTAGGCCCCGATGACCGACCTGAGGTAGGGAGGCACCTCGTGGTATACGAGGGCCTCCCTGATGGCCGGCCAGGGGAGGGTCCCGAATGCGTTGACGATGTTGAGTGACACCGCCAGCGCGACCCCCCCGATCGGACTGCCGGTTCCGACAGGGCCCGCACCCGACGCACCGCGTCGATGGTCGAGCGCCCCTGCCGGAACCCGAACTGGCAGTCCGATATGTCCGGGCCCACCTGCGACAGGTGGCTGCTGATACGGGCGGAGATAACCCTTTCAAAGAGCTTCCCCGCCTCGTTCAGCAGGCATATCGGCCGGAACGACGACGGAGCATCTCCGGTCCTCCCTTGCTTTCTGATCAGCACCAGCCTTGCCGACTTCCAGTCGAGGGGGAACACCCCGCGGCGGAGGCAGTTGGTGAACAGCTGCCTCGCCTTGTTCCCCAAGACTCCCAGAGCGAGCGCCAGGACCCGGCCCGGAATTCCGTCCGGGCCGGGAGCGGCGCTCCGGGAGGCGAGCCGCGCGATGGCTCGCCCGAGCTCGTCCTCCGTCACCTCCAGCTCGTCGGACCACGGAGTGTGGTCCGACTGAGACGGAGGATCCGAGGGACCGCCCTGGACCCTAGGGAAGAGTACGTCCACGACTCTCCTTACGACTTCCGGGTCCAGGGATTCTGTCAACGGAGGGACCCACGGGGTCAGCTTGCCCAGTACTATTTTGTACGGGCGTCCCCATGGGTCCCTGTCCAGTCCCTCGACGAGCTCGTTCCAGGACCGCTCGCGAGCCGCAGCGATGGCGACGCATACGGCGTGCGCGGCGGCCCCGTATTCCCGTCTGGCTCTGAGAGCCTCCTCGACCGAGGTTCGCCTTCTTCTGCGGGCTCTCAGGTACCGGCGGCGAGCGACGAAGGCGGCCTTCTTGAGCCGCTCAATCTCCTCACTCCACCAGTACACGGAGCCCCGCCGGGGCGGCCCGACTCGCGGCATCGACGTGTCACAGATCGACGTCATCGCGCCGCGCAGCCAGGCCGCCTGCGCCTCGGGATCGGGCGATCCAGCTCCCTCCGTCCAGTCCGCGACGCTGGCGGCGGCCACGACCATGTCTCGGTCGAGCCGCTTGAGAGACCAGCGCCGCGGAGGGCCGCTAGTCTGGCGCGGGCGGCTTGGGCGGCGGAGCAACACATCCAAAAGGATGTGTCGGTGGTCCGACAAGTTGACCACCTCCTCCGCCACCCGCCATCCGGTTACCATGGCGGCGGCCGAGGGAGTCGCCCACGATAGATCGATGACTGACTCCCCCTGCCACCGCACAAAGGTGCTGACTGACCCCCGGTTGAGTAACCGGAGGTCGAGTCCAGCCGCCCACTCCAGAACGGTCTCTCCCCTGACGTCGTCCCGGGCGTCACCCCACTCGCTCGAGTGAGCGTTGAAGTCACCCAGGACGAATACCGGACGGGCTGCGTAACCGCTAAGGCGGCTCGCCAGTCCGCCCAGGTATGCCTCAAAGACATTGAGGCCGCAGTTTGGAGAGACGTAGCAGCCCACTACGATCGTGGATCCCCACTCCACGGCGATGTAGCCTGGACCTTTCCATAGGAGGGAACAGTAGCTCCCTTCCGCCCAGTATATCGCCACCGAGCCCGTGTCATCCCCGAACCATCGCGGGTGGACGGGGACGCGGTAGGGCTCGGCGACCACCGCCAGGGCAACCGACCATTCTACCAGCGTCTGCGCAAGTAGGTCTTGCGCAGCGCGGCAGTGGTTTAGGTTGCCCTGGAGGAAGCGGGCGCGGAGGTCCGTGGTTATTGGACCTCCATCGCGCCCGCCTGTCCCCTTGTGGGGGAGGGTGGCCTAGCGGCCGCCGCCTTCCTTTTGGGAGGGGAGCATTTCTTACCCCCCATCCGGTGATCCGCCCTGCACCCCAGGTCCGAACAGACCGGGCAGCGAGGAGCGGGCGCGGTGCAGGCACTAGCGATGTGGCCCGCCACGCCACATCGGTAGCACCGCCCGCTCCTGTCCACGGCGCAGGGGCACTTAGCACGAACGTGCCCCTTCTCGAGGCACCGGAAGCACTGCAGCGGCCTTGCCGCCAGTGCCTCGACGCGCGCCGACGTCCACCCGATCAAGACCCGCCTCTGAGCCGCCAGTTTCCTGGCGACCCCAAGCGGGCATCGGACCCAGGCCGAGCCCAACCGAGACGGGCTGGAGCGGATCTCCCCGACCTTTATGTCGGTCGAGGCGCATCCTCCCGCCTCGGCTATCACCGTGGCGACGGCCGCGGGTGTGATGGACTCATCCAGGTCCATCACCCTTAAATCGCCCATTTTGCACGGGCGCGAAATTATCGCGCCCGTGTCGGCGACGGCCACCCTCATTTTATCCGCCAAGGCGTCGGCCTTGGCGGAGCTGTCCGGACCGGGGACCTCCAACATTAGAGCCCCGGTCATCGTTCTTCGGGGCTTTATCCCTCCGGAGATGCCAAGATCCGCAAGTTTGATGCGGCTCTTGGCGATCTAATCACAGTGGTCCTGTGGTCGACCACGGTTCCCCGCTTCTGATTCAGAAATCGTGATATCGATTCCGGCCTGACTACAATGATTTCTAAGAATTATTTTTGGAAGTCATGTTTGATAAAGTGGGTGATGATGGTAATCAACTTCTCACCGCACATGAACACAATGGTGCGTTGCCGTCCTATAAGGAGTAGGTTGGTAAGATCGGGCCTCCACCACGGCTCCATCGGGCCACTTCACTCAGATATTCCGAGTGGTCGTGGTATTTCACCGGTCGAGCCGGCCCAATTTTGCAAAGAAGTGCGTAACTATATCATTGTTTTTTTGTGATTTAATTCAATATTTAGTCTATCAACGATACATTTTATAATTACCATATGTGTCTCTATGAATAAATAAAAATCTGTATCATTATTCCACATCGTGGACCGAATGTAATGCCCTAAAAGGGTTCAAGCCGATTTCCCAACTCAATCAGTAGGTATTTCCATACTTACAATGAAATCATGTCGGAAATATTAAAATGTTACTGGCGCAAGGTTTCGTGTCGGAGTACGTGTAAAAAATAGCCGTAAATTGTTACTAGAGACATTCACATGCGGTGAGGGATATATAATATTTGTTAAATTTATTATTAAATGTTCCTCAACGCATTTTATAACTGATGGTATAAGCAACGAGAATTATGATTTAACTCGCCAAATAAATTGATTTTTCGTTTGTAATGGATGATTGAGCTATATTCTTTAAATAATTATTAATCAAATAGAAATTCCAAAAGTATTTTCGGAAAACCATTGATGCTTACTTGGACTCCAACCGAGGTCGACTAAATAAGTATTATATTTACAAATAAACAAATTGCAATTCACTTTCTATATTACAGAGTGTCTATAAAATTACTAATAATAGATCGAAAACCACTATAATAAATGCATGGGATGCACTCGGGTCAGCAAAACAAAACAGCTTCGTTTAAGAACAATTTAAAAAAATGACCATTCAATATACTCGTAATAAAATACCTCGTGTTTTAATAACTTTATTTACAATAATAAGAACAAATAAATTAATTACATTATTAACAATATATACTATTAAAAAACTACCTGAAATCAAATTTCTCCGTATCTCGGTCTACTGGCAGCGTGCCCAGAACTCTGGCCGCATTGCTACGCTGAATGGCAATGCTAATCCTCTGTGCGAAGAATAGACCAGCCCTCTGGTCGCGAGAGACTTCAAATTCAAATTCAAAATATCTTTATTCCATAGACTTTACAAAGTACTTAGAATCGTCACATAAAAAAAAACATTCACGGAGCTTAGATTCCCTTTCATCACACTGTCTTGAATGTGAAATCGAATCTAAGTGCCAGTTCCGGCGTCAAGGCTTCTTGAGAAGAACTGGCAAGAACCTCAAGGCCGAATCTTTTCAAATATCCAGTTTAACAAATAGTGATAAGTACCATCAATACAACACAAAAGGAGCAGTTCAATTCCAAACTGTTTTATCGTTTATATAGTCTGCGATACAATAATAAGCCCTTTGATATAATCTACTTTTAATATAATTTTTAAATTTCCCCATGGATAATTCAATCGCATCGTTTGGAAGTTTATTGTAAAAGCGTATACATTGACCTGGAAACGAGTTAGAGATTTTATGGAGCCTAGTAGTGGGCACAGCGAGTTTGTTTTTATTTCTTAAATTTAGTTTATGAACATCACAGTTTTTCTTAAATTTAGTTTTATATTTATGAACATAAATAAGATTTTCATAAATATATTGTGATAATTGATATAATATATTGTGATAAATGTCATAATTCTTATTAATCTTCGATCAGCCTCTTTGCAAGATCTTTGTAAAGTGCATGAGCACTCGGACCCCATGTCCCCAAAGTCTCGACCCCAAACGGCTTAAATACATAATCACCTACAAGGTTTCTGTATTTGTGCCGCTTGAGATTTTCTGCCGAAGCAGCAGCAGCACCGGCCACCTCTACTGTGCCTGGAAAATGCGAAGGCGCAAGGGTTTCGGCGCAAGTAGCGTCCCACACCAAAGGCCTACCCATCCTCCAAGGCAAAAGAGACATCCCGTCGGGTCTCTTGCCATCATCGCGCACCAAACCGTTCGGTTCCAGAACGGCTGATACACCGGCGGTGACAAGAGCACGACGGATAATGTCGTTGATGTTGGCGTGACGGGAAATGCGGCCGGCGCTCCTGGCGCATGAGAAGCCATGATGTCCCTTGCTGTCGACAACCTCTCCGCAGCGACATAAATGCGAAGAAACACAGGGAGCACCTAAACGAAGACAAGTTGCGATACGCAAAGTCTTATTATCTAATAATGTTCCTATATTGGGCGATGGCAGTGCCCTAAGCCAAACACCGGACTCCCACTCTCCCACAGCACGCAAACGAGCGCGCTCAGCATCTCCTACAGAACCACTAATAAGTGATTCTTTTAAGATAGCGCAGAGCGGGTCGTCCCACTGTCTCTGGGAAAATGGGTTGGTCGGTAAATTTGAGTTAGGACAGGCTCATTTCCAGGCATTTACTGCGTCAGTCATGCATAACACTTCAGAATTACTCAGTGTATAAGTGAGAATTTTCCTGGTTAATTCTTCTGTGCTATGGACTAAAGACAGAAAAGCCGGTAAACTTACATCAGACATTTTTCGAATACCTAGACCCCCTAAACGAACTGGTAGGGATGCCAGTTGCCATGCCCGGTCGTTTAGCGATACATTAAGAATTTTACTAAGGGAGATTTTTACAATATCATCTATTTTTTCTAAAAGTTCCGGATGTTTAAAAAATTGTGATGATCTAATAGCATGTGTAAATTTTGGAACAAACAAACAATAATGAATAATGGTGAAAACGTGTTTACTTATGCAGGGCTTTTTATTTATTAAATCAATCGTACTTAAGGTACTATTTTAATATTATACTAGTATGAAGCGGTTATCTGCAGTATGTAGTACAACTACAAGGAATTCTCGATAGCGTGAGAGTTTACATAATATTAATAAAAAAATGTGTAAACAGGTCACGCATATTGATGGTTATATTTGTTTAAATAAAAATAAATGTAACAAGTTCTGTGAATGAGATATTTGGAACAGTTCTGGTATTGGATTATGTCCAAGCGTGCTTATACTTTCCAGTTTTATTTACTTATTTATTTATTTTATTTGTTTAGGATGTTAAAATACAATTACATTGACAGCGGGGAAAAAATAACAAAAGCTTAGTTTGTTTAGGCTTCGTGCTAATGTGATAAATAACACTAGTTGTATAATTAAATGTCCACGGGTTGATTACAAATATTTTTCTATGATGAATATAACTGTTTATATGTCACCTAGCTCCCAAAAATACAAGGCCTTAGACCCATAAACTATTCTATGAAAGTAAATAAATCGTCGTCATCAAATGCGTGTATTATGATATTATTGTCCATTATAAAATTAGTGAAGTCTGAGAGCTCTGCGCTTTTGATGTATTAATTTAAATACACTGTTTATTAATAGCTTAAGAGATGTAATCTTGACATGTAGAATCCCAAGTGTATTGTAGTATAAAACGAGCTATAACATGTGTGTTATACGTGTTAATGTAAACGAGTCTTTTCCAATTTGATATGATCCAAGTAAAAGACGAAATGAAGTCTAGGTTTCACTTATTAAAAATTCCATATCAACCGGATACCTAGATTGCGAGAGACGACTGAGGGATTCAAGAAAACAAGTATATAAGTACCATAATATATCTGGTATTGTTGAGTCTCAATGGGCCCTAAGTTGCTTCATAGAACTTTAGGAAAGGAAAATACTACACGCCTTTTAAACAAATGCCCTCACAGTGAAGATGACTTTTGTACCCGTGTTTTCACACAATACACCAGATGAAGTCTAGCTCATACAAGACAGATATAAAGGAAATCAAAATGTGAAATAATGTTATTCACGTCACAAAAAGCACTTCTGTGATTGAATTATTAGTTTTGTTTAAGAATCTACTCTAGACTAGATATTGTATATATTATATGTCATTGTCATTCAATTACAATGTCCGACTATGAAATGTATACATGTATGTTCGGGTATGAAGGGGGTAAATACGATGCGATAAATAAAAAAATTACACGGTGCATACATATATTAAAATAATATATTATTTTACTTAAACTCAGTACAAATAAGTGATATAATATTTATCTCTAAGACTTTCGCGAATCACGTTCATGACATTAAAACAACTTTTAGAAAAATCGTCGGGAAATAAATAAAATAAGTAATAAATAAACGCGATATAATCCTAAAAGTTGTTTTAATGTCATGAAGTAATATAATATTACAAACATAAACTTCAATTTTATTTATTCAAATAGATGATGTAGTTCGGTTCTCAAAGACGTCAACTATGTTAAATCTAGGTTTCAAACAACACGTTATACCAAATACTCCCAGTATTTAAACAGATTCCGAATTTCAATAAGCCAGAACATTTATTAGTCTGTTTGACTAACTCAATGCGGACATGCGTAGTAAATAGTTTCGAGTAGTTGACTGACAATCTAGATGTTTGTATTATATGTATGTATATGTATACATAAATCCTTGTAGTACGGTATTAATCTGTAATCTATGTGTAATCTCCATATTTTGATTATACAAAATACGGAGACTTTCCCTTGTCAAAATAAAATAAGATCGTAGATGTATAGTTCATAGATTTCAGGTATTTTACATATTTTTCTATACATATTATAATTTGAAATAAAAACATTATTAAGTACCTATAAGCTTTTTTTGAACGACGTGTTTTTGTAATAGTGCAAAAAAATGTTAAAATGCTTTCATTGCATTCCAAGTTTAGTATGGATACCACAGCTTAGCAGTTAATTCTCTACTCTAATAATAATCTATTAAACTTTAGGATCTATAAAACGTATACAAGTTGAGAGCTCAAGAAGAAAATTAATCCTTTGTTGATACGGCAAATAAAATATCGACACGCTAGCAACCATTATCATCAAAGCTAATATAGACTTTGAGATTATAGTAATAAAGTTTAAAGTCTCAGTATATTTGTGGGTCGATTGCAATTCGAAACTTCGAACGTGTAACTAGAACCTATGAACATAGACACGTGGACACAATCACAAGCAGAGCGGATAAGATTTAACTAAAGTCATATTTATCAGTACTCTATCCATAGAATATTTACTAAATGTATCAGTGCATTTTTTAATGTGTAAATAAATAAAATTAAATATCTCGGACATAATACAAACAGCGCCCTCCAGTTCGATGCTAAGCAATTAAATGCTGGTTTTATAGAAACGAGAAACCGATGTTAATACATAATTATTATAACTCATGCGGCGTGGCTCTGCCACTGTCTATTACAAAAGGCATGGCTACGTTTTCCATAAGACCAAATAACTCATTCCACGTGTTGAAACATAGTTGTCACTGCGTAAATATTTGGGTACATCATAGAGATAAAGAGAAAGTACAAACTACTACGTCTAATACTCTATAATAATTGATTTTCTGCATAATATTTAATGGAATCTTAATCTTATTGTAATCCAATCAGTGGTAATGCGGAAAAGGATCATAAACATGCTTACAACCATACTTACAAAAAAAACATTTTAAAGATACCAGTAGCATAATAGTTTACAAACTCATTTATCACTGTGGTTGTCAAAGTGAAGGCGTTAATAAAAGAATATAATGAAAAGTCTGGTAGAAAATTAAACACTATATTTCCATTTGTTTCTGATTTTATTGACAGGAAAAAGATTCAAAACAAAAGTTATTTATCCGTTTTATCACCTATACGTACGAACATCACCATTGACGCGTATACTCGTACATTTCTAAATTTTGACAAGTCACGAAAACAACAGTCAACAGTTTCTGTAGAACTTTTTTTTCTGAGATAACACTCGTAATTTAAAATTATCTAATATGACTTTAATAGATAATTAATAATTGTCTATTATGGATTAAATAAAAAAAAAACTTAACCCTACAATGCATACTGTACCATATTTGGTACAATCAAAATAATTACATCTACCGTTCATTTGAAGATAACTAGCGTCGTCTGTCGGGCAAAGCAAGAATCTCTACATACCTAGCAACGATTTAGTATCAATTGATATTCTTATTCCTGTACAATTTGATAGATCATCGAGTGCTCGTGGTTAACGTAAATTGAAAATTATTAAAAAAATAGATATTTGAGTATTTGGAGGCGAAAAAAAAAAATTACATTGAAAATAGTCTATATTAAATGAAGGTAAGTTCTTTTTTTAAAATATTACTGTTTTATGTACTAATAAATCAACTTACTCAAATGTTCCAGATATGGTACACTATGCATTAGTTCATATCTAATATTTTGTTTCAGTAGGATTTTATAACAGATTATGGGAAAGAAGGTTTTATATAACCAGCTAATTAAGAAGTATTTAAATATACTATAAGGGTGTAACGATGGTGAAGACATTTCGGGTGCTGAAAGTGAAGATGACATGGTGAGAATCAGAGAAAACTTGCAGCAAATGGATGATGATAGTGACTCTGCTGTTAAGCCTGCTAGTTATGCGCCATTATCCTCTGATATTTGTCTACGTCGAAGATGTAATATACAATCATCAACAATTCTTCAATCCAGCCTTTCAGGGCCGAGTACGTCATTACGCCAAAGTAGAAGTTCTTTCACTATACCAGTTACAAGAAATTAATTTTCGAATAATGTAAGTGCTTAAAAAAGGAAGAAAAGAAAATTTAATTTGGAAAAAGAAATCTTTACAGGCTGACCTACCCCCATTTTCTGGGAATACATCTTTAGGCCTACCTGTCATTAGTTTGGATACCCTATTGCAATATTTTTTTCAACATAAACATAACATTAAAAACATAAAAGTTTTTAGGTATATGTATGCTCGTGAGTATTGCTCCATTACCTAATATGATGTACTGGGAATCGGAGTTAGGTATACCTATATAGTAAGAGAGACGATGATCGTGAACCATTTTGAGAAGATAACACAATTTTTGCATTTTGACGACTCTTTTCAAGTACCCTTAGGTCATCCAGGACATGATCGCAGAACTCTAAAAAAGAAATGTCAGAATAAACCTAAGAGGGAAACATTATCCGTGGACGTAATATCCACAGTGTAAAGGAAAAACCTATATATAACATTGAAACAACTTATTATGGATTATATCGCGTTTATTTATAACTTATTTTCTATTTATTTCCCGATTTTTCGAACTCTTTATAGAGATCATTTTCACAAGTAATAAAGAAAGAGACGGTGGTTCTAAATAAACGCGATATAATCCATAAAAGTTGTTTCAATGTTATGAATGTGATTCGCGAAAATCTAAGAAGTAAACCTATATATGTTGCGGAAAGAGTCAAACTGAGCTATTTTCAAAAATAGCAAACAAAGACAACAATTGTTTTTATAAATTTTATTTGTAAAATATGTAAAAGAATACGTCATTGTTCCTAATTTTAAGTCTAATATTAGTGTAATTGCATACTACTATTATATGGAACAGAATATACTACTATATGGAACAGAATCGAAAAAATAAATATCTACAAAATTAATGATTTTTATTTGATTATATTAACATATATTATGTCTAGACACTATATAGAATCACATTTATTTTTTTGTCACGGTTAAAAAATCATTCATTGTAGGGTTAAATCGCCTTCGCACACAATATAATCACAGGCGCACAGAAGCTATTTGGCGCGTTACGGTTAGCGGATTAAGGAGCACATTCGCCTAACAGGTTGCATTAAAGATATCTTAGATAACGACAGGAAACCAACGCAAATGTTTTGATACGCAACCTGTATCTTGGCGACAAGCATTTGCGTAAGGTTTTACGGCTTACGCGACATGTTCTACGCAGAAAAAATACCTGCATAGCGTTTTTCTTTGTTTTTGAAGTGGAACTTCTAATCTCTCTTGCAACAGTTTAACGCTTTTAAAGAAGTTAAAAGCGTTAAAATGTTACTGCCACAAAATATTATGTATACACACTAATTTTGGATGATAATATTAATAGTGGTAGAGCCACGCAGTTCGCTGCATGAACGAGCCAGCTCGACTGGTGAAATACCTCTCATCCATTGATATTTTGCATGCTAGTCTCCAATATCTGTATCAAATGAACGGGCTTTTTGATAGTAACTCGAAAAATAATGTGACGTCATCCTAAATCCAATATGGTAGAACTCATTTTACATTCAGTACGTTATACGTACGTTTGTTTTAAAGTTTCACTTTTTTATGGCGGCGTAAAATGTGCGAGTCCTCCACGCACATTTTTTATGTTAGTATGTAGTATAGCTAGTACTTTAATGTGTTATAGTGTTTAAGAAAGTATCTGCTGATTTGATACATATCGAGAAGCAAAACCACAGAAATAGATCAAGACCTTTTTCTGTGAGCACAACCTATTCTAGAGGTCGCTGAGTTACATATCTACGTGATATTTTTATTTAAAATAAATTAAAGCCAATTCACGTACTAGTCGTATACTATAATATTTATATTAATCTCGTGATGGATCCGAAAAAATCTAAAATATATTTCAAGTCTTCAATGTCTTCAATGATTCAATGCCAATCAACACAATTATTAATCAAATTGACATATCCTATCAGGCATTGAAACAATATGTGTGTCGATTACGGAAACCTACAATTTGTGATATTGTTTTGGCGAAATTTATCGGGAATGGATTTTCAGGACTCTCTTTTTGGGATACGTGACATCACCATCTCTTATCAACATCACCTGAAATATTTTGAGGAAAAATATATAATAATATTCTTTCCGTAAACCTGTGAGTTATGGATAAAACTAGATATTCATACATTTATGTTTTGTAAGTAGATACGATTTATTAGATTTCGGATTTTTCTATGTTATCGGGGTTTTTCATATTTGTATACTTTGTTTGTGAGCAGATTTAGATGTTATGATAGTAAATGTAGGTTAATAAGTTTATTACTTGAGTAAGTATAGATATCCGTGAAGTATTATCTGGCAAAATACCAGAACTCTCATGCAAAAAAATCTACAAATCTCAGAATTTAAATATATTTTTTATACATGCTCATTTCAGTAATCGAATGGAATATTTACATAAACTCTTTTAACCAATACTTGACTAACTCGTGTAGAATCATTGCTTTTCAAAAATATATTTTTAAGTATCTATGACTTTGTCACTACGTTTATAATGGAAACTGGAAGCGGGCATTACATGCCACAGATCGATCATTACAATTTCGTTTAAAGCGCAAGTTTGTGTAGTTATTTAAGAAGAATTATTATTGGTTAGTGAACCACGAGGACCTTTTATTTATACGGTTTAAAAGTTGGAATATACGAAAAAGCTGTTAAGTTAAAATTAAAATACGCTGAAAAGTAACTTTTCAACAAGTTAAATTTTTGGAAAAATAATAGCCATCTAATCACGTTCTAGTCAAATCTTACAATACTTTATAAGATAACATTTATTTATCCGTTCAAGTGACAGAAAAACATACCTACTTGAAAACACAGAGCCTCTCCGTCTGATGCAATCGGTTGAAAAGTAAAAATATTTAAGAACCGGTATATTGGTCACTATTTTTCCCTCATTTCAACACAAAACACACTCTGTTTAATAAGAAAGCGTTGATGAGTATTTCATAAATAAAATTTCCGAACAAATTTACATCTTCATAAAAGTTCCATTCTAACAATATTGTTGGCGGCCGAATATATTAAACCCCAAAATTGGATTGTAAGTGTACCCTTTTGGGAATGGACGAAAATATTTTTTAATAAAAGTACGCAAAAGTTTGAGGCAGCTTTATGCCGAATGTTTACTTCATAATACCGGACGAGCTGGAAACTGGAGTTCTTGGAAAGAGTGCTGATGCTGATTTAACATTGGCAATTTGGTCCAATTATTTAGTAGTATTGTTTGGTATCGTATCTTAAAACAAAAATAAAATGGAACTTCATAAATACCAATGAAATGGGCGTGAGTTTCGCACCGGTGACTCTCTGTGTCCAGCCTCAGATGCACTCCACTATCAAGGTGCTATCACAAAACGGTAAACAAACAAACTAGTTTCTTAAAAGGCCAAATTGAACATATTGAATATGTAATAAATATAACAAAACTTTTTTTCTTCTTCTGGGAATTTTAAGATTTAATATAGGCAACTAAGCCTCTCGCAGTTTCAACAAATCATACGATAATATCTTGACCAACAAATCTCTTTAAATGATGAGGTTATGCAGCTCGTGGAGGTAAAGCACCCTTGTGAATATAAGGATAGTTCTAGATTTTTTTTCAACATCTTTATCAACTACTTATAACTTTCTTTTCCGTTGCTTCACTCTTCAATAGTTACTTTAGTATTTAGTGAGATTAATTGTAAACCTTTTAATTTGAAAACAGTATTTGGCACATGACTTTCTTGCCCGATTCTTCTCATGACGGCCCCTACACTCGGAATCGTTGAGATTGCATCCGTGAGAACTTGTTCCACGGAAGCACTTGCCTCAAGCGCTCATGATTTAATTTTAATATTAAATTTTATCATAATGATAAGTTTAAATTTTTATTTATTGAATTTTGTATTTTTAAGCGTCTGTGAAGACCGAGGAAAATAAAGCTAATTAGAATTTATAAAACTTTGTTTTTTTTTTTAATTTTAGCATAAGAAAGTTTACGTACCATTCTTCACATCCAACATATTTGGCTAAGCAGGAAAAGCCTTATACAACGTGGTGCCTTAAATAATTTGGGCAGTTCTTTTTTCATATCTACCATTACTAGTATTAGAACATATTGATTTCTTCTCAAGTAACAACAGTCACCGTGAGAAGTATTAATTGGTCGTCATTGTACCTATGTAATTAATTATGATGCATACAGGAGGAATTGTTGCGTCTCAATTACAGAGGACCATTAAGGAAACACATTTGTCACTACATGTTCGCTTTTATTGCACTAGAACTCTAGATAACTTTAGAGTTTAGTGAAATTAGCAAATCACAGGCTCTGAGTAAGGTTATCGTATTGGTAATGTTGTGTAAACATTTAGATAACTATTTTCGCATATTCAGCACTAGAGCAATCCTATTTAACATTTTTTAAATTATTATATCATACTATTATATTTTTGTTATGTTGTTTATCTCAAATTTATTCTGAAATTTTAGAGGCTTTACAGCCTTCATGCTCAGAGGCCATCGCCACCTATTTCATTTGGAACGTAAACAACGGCGAGACGAGGCTAAACAGCCGCTGCCTACACCTTCGGGTAACAAAGGCGTGAAATTATGTTATGTTATGTTGTTACGCTCAGGGGCAATGATCTTGAAATCTGCATAATTTACCAAACATATATCGAAACACGAAAGTTTGATAATTTTAGCAATCATCTGTCAGTAGTAGAGTCTTGCAGTTCGCTGCATGAATGGGCCAACTCGACCGGAGAAATACCACGACCTGTCGGAAGCGTACCTGTGAGTGTGAAGTGGCCCGTGCCGCGTTTAGAGAGGTACCCCATGGTGTTAATGGGCGGTGAGTAGTTGCTTACTATCAGGCGGACCCACTTGCCTGAAACTTCATAATTTGTGTTTACATCCACAATATTGATAGGCCAATTTTAATAATAATCCATCCACGATATGGATGGATCATTATTAAAGAAGCTAACCTGTTACAATAGCATACCGATACACCAAAGCTTTGAAGAATTCATTATCGCTCAGAGGAACACAAACCACATTTACATATTTAAATGTTTTTTACATAATCCCTTCATAATAAAACATTAAAAAAAACGACCTATTTGTGGGCCGAAATTTACTCCATGTTTATAACACTGAAATCCATCTGTGTAGAGTCAATTTTACGATCGACGCAATTCAAAACAGAGCGTGACGAATCACGTCAGGAACGTTTACACATCGAGGACGAGCAAGCTCGACTGGCTGACGAGCGTGGCGTCGTTAGCCTGTTTGTAGAAAAAAAGAAAAGCTCTTGTCTACGATAAACCAAACTTTAATTTTAATTTAATTACGCGCTCAATCTGTTTTAAACTACAATAGTTCTATAAACGTGCCATAGAGGTATAGATATATTTCAAATCTATGGTTAAACTTTGTTAACTCTTAGCTTTATGTTTAATAAATGTACGTCGATGAAATAACAATATGAACAGACATTGTGTACCAAGTATCCGCATACTTTAAAAAAAAAATTAAAATAAACAAGTGTAATAAATGTAAAATAAAATTTAAAATAAATGTATCTTGTTTATTGCGTCTCGTTGGTCCAGTGGCCGTGCAACCTGTTTCTATATCAATATGTCGCGGGTTCGAACCCTAGCTCACACCAATGACTTTTCGAAATTACTTTCAACAGTTGTATTTGATAAATATCGTTGACTGAAAACTTTGTGAACGGTATAGCAAAAGGTTTGCCACCTGTTCCCATCCCCCCTCCCCTCCTACAAAACATGTGGTTTCGAAACGTAAATAAGAAAATGTAAACTTTAAAAAGAACACGCTCATTTGTGGGATATTCAAATGATTAAAACATCTAAATCATGTGGTACGCGAGTAGAAATGAAGGAGAGCTAGGATATGTCGTCTCTAAAGATTATAACATATAAACGCTCAAATTAAGTATCTACTGGTACCGCAGAGCACCTATTGTTCCCCTTACAATTATCAATTACTTATTACAAATCATAAACGTCTCTCTATTGATCTTAAAGGGATGTAAAAGTTGATAGATCAAAAAGCCGGAATAGCAAAATATTCAAATACACAAATGATACTAGTGAATTATGTAAGTACCGCCTTGTGTGTCGCTCTGTTCTATCTGCTTACCCCGTAAGAGACTTCCTGTTATTACGTGAATGTATATTTTTTTTAGTTGAAGACTTAAGCTATCACACAGTCTTTAAATACTAAATCATGAAGAGAGATAGCTTGATAAATTATACAAGTAAATAAAACAAGATTTTATTATTGACGTCTACATAAACATTTTTTATTTATTTAAATAACTGAATGTTGGTGGCAATAATAAAAAAGATAACACTTGCTTATATTTCATAACTGGACGAGACTGTTTATTGACATAGCTGAATCTTTTACAGAACTGCTTCATATTTTGTGAAAAATACCGTTTTCTTTCTCTACTGCGAAGAGAAACAATGTTTCTCTTCTATTATCGATAAATAATAATGATCAACATAATCTATTTCTAGTAGATACTATCCGGAAAATAATTTAATGTCAACAATAGCCTTCAATATTAATGAATTTAATATAATAGTCCCAATGGCAAAGTCAATCAAGGGACCTGGAAAATAGATTATACTTAATTACAAATGGCTTCTACGTTTCGGGACGGCATGATGTGCCCTGACTTTTCTGAGATGTTATTAATATATTAAGGGTATTATAGTAGTGGTCGGTTATAGTAGTCATGTTTCGAAATCATATTGAAGATTTTAAATTTGTTAATCAATTTTAATTAAGAAATTGGAATTGATTTGTTTGTTGAAAAAAAAAAAAGATTTTGAAAATCATTTCTGAGTTTCAATTTCTTTTTTTTTTTTTTTTTATTTATTTATTTAAAGTCGCCTTTTAACATCAAGGTCATTAACGACTACAATAAGAACTAAATTAACTTAAATAAGCTTGTAGACATTTATCATTTTTAAGTATTCCAGAGTTTCTTTATATCCATCGTGGCTTAAACAATCTTTGAAAGTACTTTTTAAATTACATGTACTTTTTTCAACACTGTATTCCTTACATTCTACTAAAAGGTAGGAAACCGTCACAACTGCTCCACACTTGCATATGTTTTGTTCACCTTTAGTTATTAAATGAATATGTGTCATATTTGTGTGACCGATACGTAATCTAGTTATAACTACTTGATCTCTCCTGCACTTAAATAATACTGGAGGTTTTACAAAAATAGAGTTTCTGACACTAAATAACTTTGAAGAGTTCCTTGATTTCCAATTTTCATCCCAGAAAGATTTTATTTTCCGCTTAACAAATTTGTAAACGTCATCTAGGTTTGCCTTAAATGTAGTATTAATAGTATTACAGGCATCAGTAGCGATTTTAGCTTCATTGTCTGCTTTTTCATTACCAGAAATTCCTTGATGGCTAGGAACCCATGTAATTTCAAAATCATATTGTTGATTTATAAGGCTTATAATTTTTTGTTTAATTTCAGTAATTAAAGGATTTATATTTTCTATGTTTTGTAACGCCATTAGACATGATTTGGAATCAGTACATATGATATATTTATGAATATTAGATTCTGCATTAATTATATCTAGTGCTTTGAGAATAGCTGAGGCTTCACAACTAAAGATTGAGAAAAAGTCAGGAAGTCTATATCGATATGAATTGTTATCATTTACTACAGAGCATCCTGATCTTCCATCTGTAACTGATCCATCTGTATAAAAAAATTTAGAATGTATGTACTGGTTCTTCAATTCATGGAACAATGTTTTATAAATATAATTAGGTGTATTTTCTTTTGCGTGTTGGGCTAACTCAAGATTAATGGGGAATTTAAGTGGTTTCCATGGACCACAACTGAGCAATCTTTTAGGATATGGCATTGGAATTTTTATATTTAACTCCTTAATATATTTAGCGGCTCTTATTCTAAGAGGACGGGACAAGTTTGTATGGAACTCATATTCATTATCTACTGCCGAAACCTTTGTGTAACATTTATAAGTTTGATTGCTTGGTTTTGACAATGTATTTATAGCAAATCGGATAACTAACTCTTTTCTTCTAATTTCTAATGGAATTTCCCCAGCTTCAACTAAAATGCTCTCAGTTGGACTAGTTTTAAATGCACCGATACACAGACGAAGTGCTGTATTTTGGATACTATTTAGAGATCTTAATGTTCTTGGTTTTGCTGAATCATATATAATAGAACCATAATCAATTTTTTGTTGTATTAGTGCATGGTAAGTATTTATTAAGCATTTTCTATCTGATCCAAACGTCGTGGCTGATAGAACTTTAATTATATTTAATCTCTTATAACATTCTGATTTAAGTTTATTTATATGCGTAATCCAAGACATTTTATTATCAATTGTCATACCCAATATTTTTGTAGTATTTACATTTTTTATATTATTGTTATTTAATTTTAATGTAATATTTTTAAATTCTTTCTTAGTCCTTTTGGATAGTATGATAAATTCAGATTTAATGTTAGAAAATTTAAAACCAGATTTATATGACCAATCTTGAAGATTATTCAGAGTATTTTGGATCAATTTTATTGTAGGTTTTATAGTTTTACCACTACAGATTATTGTTAAATCATCGGCGAATAAGAAACCTTTAACTGGGTTTTTGGCGCATGTTAGTACATCATTAATGGCAAGTAAGAAAAGTATTACACTGAGGACCGAACCTTGGGGGAGGCCGTTTTCTATAGAAACAGGATTAGATACCGTGTCATTAACCCTAACTTTAATAAACCTATTAGTCAGAAAGTTTATAACAAATGCCAAAACATTTCCTTTTATTCCTAAATCTTGTAATAAATTTAAAACTCTATTTTTCCAAACCATTTCATATGCTTTCTCAATATCCAGTGAAACAATTACAGTATAATAACCGTTAGCAAAATTATCAAGTACTTCATTTTCAACATTCATTAGGAAATCATTGGTCGAACGAAATTGACGAAATCCGTATTGAAAAGGAGAAAGGTGATTGTTATGTTCAAGATACCACCTAATTCTTTTACTAATAATTTTTTCAAAAATTTTACAGAGGTTACATGTCAGAGCTATTGGCCTGTAACTTGTATGTGTACTTGGTATTTTTCCTGGTTTTAGAATGGGTACTACTAGTGCTTCTTTCCAACTGTCTGGGAAAGTTTGTGTTTTCCAGATATAATTATATAATCTTATTAAGTAATTTATGCCGCTATTGGGTAAATGTTTAATTATGACATTTGATAGGTTGTCTGGTCCTGGGCTGGAGTTACTTAATTGAGATAAAACTGATAACAATTCGTGTAAATAAATTTCACTATTGATTGGATTGGAATTATCTACAGTATCAAAGTTGGATTTACTCTCTTGGCTAATTTTAAATGGAATAAATTGGTCATCATAATTACTAGAACTAGAATTTGTTGCAAAAGTTTTAGCTAAAAGAGAAGAAGTCTCTAGAGGATCACATGTAAATGATTTATCAGGTCTTTCGAGTACAATGTTGTTAAATTGGGTTTTACGGTAATTAAGTTTCTGGATTTTTTTCCACATATCTCCTACAGGTGTTTTAGAGTTAATTGATGAGACCCAACTTTGCCAATAATTCTTTCTCTTTTAAAAGCCTTCTGCAGTATGCTCTTTTTTTCTTGTATTCTATTTTGTAGTTTGAGTTAGGATTATTTCTAGCGTATTTTTTAAATCTTTTTAGAGCTTTCTTTGTCTCTCTAACTGCATTTTTGCAATCGTCATTCCACCAAGGAAGATTGTTTTTTCTTATAAAACCAGAAGTTTTAGGTATATACTTATCGGCCGCTTCAAGAATTATTTTTGTGAAACCCTCAACTATAATATTAATTTGGTTACTGGCCATTACTGAGATATCTATTAGGCTAGACACATTATGATCAATTTCTTCTTTGAATTTAACCCAATCAGCTTTTTCGAATTTCCATTTTTTTGGTAATCTTATCATATTATTTGATAAATCATACGAAATGTTAGAAGTTATTGAAATCGGATAATGATCACTATCATATAGTTCATCAAGGGCATTCCATTCAAAATATGACATTATATCTTGTGAAGCCAAAGTGAGATCTATATTGCTTGTGTGACCGTTGTTAGTATTAAAATGTGTAGGTTGGCCATTATTCAGTAATAATATATTGTCATTTTCATCTAACCATTTAGCTATTAAATTACCCCTAGTGTCACATTTATTAGATCCCCAATAAAAGTGGTGGCTATTGAAATCTCCTAAAATTAAGCAAGGTGTTGGAAGTTGTTTTACCATGTCATCAAAATCGTTAATATTAATAGGATTACTGTTAGGGAGGTAAATATTACATATTGTGAGAGATATAGGATATTTAACGCGAATTGCTACTGCTTCTATATTAGTGTCTAAGTGTATTTGTTGAGGAAGTGTGTAAGATTTCACGAATATTACTACACCTCCGCTAGCCCTTTGTGCGTTCGTTCTGTTTTTATAGAAGTGATCATATCCATTTATAGACGAACAATAATCAGAAGTGAAGTTAGTTTCTTGTAAACATATGCAAGTTGGCTGTAGTTGATTCATTAGCACCTTAATATTTTCTAATCGTTTGAAATAACCATTGACATTCCACTGCAAAATGTGCATTTTAATTATATCCCAAATGAGTATATCGTTTTATATCAAATATAATAATATACAAAATATAATCTATTGAAAAATATATAATACTAAATTTATATTTACTATATTTAAGTGTTAGTGGTAACAGAAGAAGCATTTAATATTTCATATAATTTTCTCGATAGTCTTGAACATCTATTTTTTAAACTTTTGTTCATTTTGCAGTGGAGTTCATTACACATTGTTATGAGGTCTTTTATGTTATCTGTATACGAAAGTACTAAATCTGTTATGTTTTGTTTCCCACGTGTGTTGTCTATTAAGCTAATAAATTGATCTAAACTAATAGGGAACGGGGTTTCCTTATTTAACTCGGAAAAAATATTTCCAATGTCTCTCCAAACTTCTTCTTCTGTCTTCGGATCAATCTTCTTTAATTTTTTCTTAGATTTTGTTTTCTTTTCATTATTTTCTGTCGAAAAATTGCTGCTACTTTCATCTGATTCTATTTCTGTTATAATCCTGTTTTCTGCTTTTTCATTATTATTAATTTTTGAAGATTCGCTTGCAGTTGGTGAGTGCATTCGTTTTAATCCTTTCAAATTTAATGGAGAAGGTTCTGTAAATTCTTGTATCTTGGTCGGTTTGGGTGAGTGATCTTGTATAAAGTTATCGTTTCTATTAAAGGCTTCATTGATTAAATCCATGGCTTCTACTTCTTGCGAGATTTGTGTTGGGTGTTGAGGTAAATTTATAGAATTTTCTGGTGTAATTTTATTTTGAGAGCAATTTTTTGCTATATGACCAGTATTATTGCAAGTAAAACACTTCAGAGTATCCGTTGATATGTATATCCAGTAATTTGTTTCTTCGAAAGTAAGTTGAATTGATTCAGGGATACGTTTTTCATCGTCTGGACTTATGTACATTTGTCTTCTGAAACTCAGAATATGTGAAAAACCACTATCAGTCATACCTATCTTCATACAGGTGATGGGTGACAAAATATTAATCTTTAGTTCTTGAAATTTTTGTTCTATTATGTAATTTGGTATAACTGGGCATACATTTGAAAGAACAATTCTTTTATTTCTTGTAATTAAAGGTTTAATTTCTATAACGTTGTTTTGTATTATCAATGTTCGTTTTTCATCTATCAGTTTATCTGCTGTTGTTTTGGAGTCCAGATATATACAGATTCGTCCATTTGATATACGGGATATATATCTTATAGAGGTGGAACTAATTATGTTTGACAATGCAATAATATACTCTCGCAGGGTTATGCCGTCGATGGAGTTCAGTATAATGGCTTGTTCTTTTTTTGGAAAGCTCGTTGACGAGGTGATATTGGCGTAACTTGTAGCATTCTTGTGTTGTGTTGTGATCGTTGTGGGTAACGGGTCGGTTGTGGGTAGTTGAATATTACTGGTATTTTTGCACACTGAGGTTGGATTCATTTTTGCACAGGGATTCCTGTTGCCAGGAATTGCCCTGATTACGTTATTAAATTATGTGGGTAGACTAACTTATCACTACACGCGTAATATACTCGACAACTATTTATGCGCAGTGGACACGCGCGTCCGCTGTGAGTAACCGCGAAGAACTGTTTCAATTTCTTGTTTGAAAGTTATGAAAAATAATCTCGTCGGTGTCTGCAAATGCTTCTGAAACAAAAGGTTTCAAGTTCGAATCGTGGTTTAAAATAACGATTATCACTTGGGACTTAAAAATTGGTTTTTAGTTTAGTTTTAGTTTTTAGAATTAATAAATTTTAAATTTGACATTACTTACATTTTTAAGTAGACAAGCATATAGCTATAAAATCCTTCATAATGCAATCAAATATTGGTTTTTACTTTTTATAGTTTTAACAAAGTGCTGCCTGCAGATACCTCAAGCTTTAATTATAATTTTAGACCGCCGCCTCAAATGTATGCTTATAAAATTATTTGCACATTAATAAATGAAGCTTCGTATGCTCTATAAGTGAATAATTTTACCGAATTCTATACAAATCCAGCTGACGCCAGGATAGGTAAACGATCCAGATCACGTCTGTATATTATTTTTAAAATGGCTTCGGTTAATAATTAAATCATAAAGATTGTTTTATATATAAAAAGATGTGCCGTTGAAATGATTTTTTGCTAACGATAATATTAATAATTAATCATTTTTAATAGTTAGTTAATGTTCTAAAATTCTATATACCTCGAATGTAGACTGTATAGGTAAAGTGGTTGTAAAAGAAGAAAACCTTAGATTTTACATAAATGTTGCATATGACGAATGTCCGAATATAGCAAATATTGAAGTGCCAATAATTGGTACATTTACCCTACCTAATGTAATTCAGTTATCCGAACTTGTTCAAACTGAACTTTAAGTACTTGTAATAAGCTCAGTCAGTAAGTATGATCACGTGGGGCGGATCATAAATTAACTACATTGTATAACTTTTAGGAGTGCTTCATCTGGTATACCTGTAACAATATTATAACACGCTTTAGTCTCTTCATTAAAGATTTCAGCGAAGTTTAAAAATGGTAAAGTCTTGCATTTCGCTGCATGAATGGGCCGGCTCAACCGTGGAAATACCACGACGAACTGGCTCGTGCTGCGTTTCGTTCGGTGAGAGAGAACAATCTGGAGGCCCGAGCGCCTATTGCTTTTAAGGACAGCAGCGCACCATAGTGTTCGTGGGCGGTGAGAAATTGCTTACCATCACCTATAAAACCTATAAAAATCGCATAAAAATGGTAATATATTGAACTACACAATTCAAAACAATGGTTTTATAGTTTTTCTCTATCTGTTCGTATATACCTGCCTCTTATTAACCTTCTCATTAACCTCGGTTCTACTAATTTATAGCTAGAAGAGGTCTATTTTTTGTTGTGGCTTTGGACACGACGTATGACTATATCAAAGAGCTGGCGAGGCCGCAGTTCGCAGTTCTCAGATGATAATGAAACAAAGTTTCCCCAAGAACAACCTAATCAAAACAAAAATGAATCTGTTTAGTAGTTTCCGAGATTTTAGAGTTTTTTCCTTAGTAGATAATGATATTAGTTTCCTTGAAATACCGCTTGTGGCATTATTATAGATGAATTTAAATTGAATTAAATATAGTCTCGGTGGTCCAGTGGTCGATCGAGCACACGGCTTCTGATCCAGAGGTCCGGGTTCGAATCCTCACACTAGCTCACACCAATGACTTATCGAAATTGTTTTCGGAAGATATGTGTGAAAAATATCGATGACTGAAGGACATTGTGCCCGGCATGGCAATAGGTTCGCCACCTATTCCATTTGGGACGTAAACATAACGGCGAGACGAGGCTTAACAGCCACTGCCTACACCTTCGGGTATCAAAGGCGTGAAGTTATGTTATGTTATGTTAAATATAGTCACTGGTTACTGTTACGGTTACTGTTTTTTCACTTGTCGTACTGAATTAAATTCTGAAAGTCTGGAACGATCAATCAGATGGTAATAGACATTCATAATCTCCACCAAAGTGGTGGGATCTAATCAAAGGATCATTTATATTCATTTAATTTTATAGAATATTCGAGAAAACTGTTAAATAGATTGTATGTTCTTGTGTTTAATAAGATTCAAGGTAATAATCTTAGCAGTGAAATTCGTTAAATAGTGTGCGACATTATCAAAACCAATAAAATCGTAAGAAACGTGATAGATTTATTGTTCTGATTAGTTTAACTAGATTCTGATATAAATCGTTTCATTCGTTGCTGCCTACGAATAAGTTCATCGATACCTATAGGGCTCTCTAATAAAATTCAATAATAATAAGAAAAACTAAATTAATCACATTATTTACAACATATACAATTAAAAAACTAGCTAAAATCAAATTTCTCCCCATATCGGTCTAGTGGCAGCGTGCCCAGAAGACTGCCTGCATTAGCACGCTGAATGGCAATGCTCATCCTCTGTGCGAAGAATAGACTCGCACCCCATGTCTCCAGAGAATCTCGACCCCAAACAGCTCAAATACATAATCACCTACAAGGTTTCTGTATTTGTGCCGCTGGAGATTTTCTGCTGAAGCAACAGCAGCACCGGCAAAGCCTACTGTGCGTGGAAACTGTGATTGCGCAAGGGTGTCAATGCAAATTGCGTCCCTCATGAATGGCTGCTGCATGAATGGGCTGGCGCGACCGGTAAAATACCACGACCTCTCAGAAGACCGACTCCGCTCTTGCGTGAGAGAGGTACCCGGAGGCACACCCCCATCCCCACCCTTCCCCATTCCCTATCCCTTAAAGGTCGGCAACGCAACAGTAACACTATATGTGTTACTGGTGTACCTGTGTAGGTGACACGCCGATCGCGCACCAAACCGTTCGGTCCTAGAACGGCTGGTACATAGGCGGTGACAAGAGCACGACGGCCGGCGCTTCTAGCTCATGAGAGGCCATGATGTCCCTTGCTGTCGACAACCTCTCCGCAGCGACATAAATTTAATAATTATGTCAAATATCGACATTAACTACTGTGGCCATCACTAAACGGTAGTAATAAAAAGTGACCACAAAGCTTTCCTGAACAGTTCGTTTCTTGCTGTTTAATAGTGCAGTGCGCCGTGTGGTCACCTTATGATATTCTGTGGTTGTTATTTAGTACCGTAATTTAGAATTCTAGTAATTTTGTTTAAGTGAATATTGTTATTTACTTTTAATGTTACAGGTGAATATTTTAAAAATTCGTTACAAGCTTTCTCTTATTAGTAAATGAGTATTCAATTTAAAATTGACTTGGTAATGGTTTAATTGATGGACTCACATTTTATACAGGTATTAGTTTTTTCCATTAAGTACTACAAAACGACCATCAATCATTAAATTTTATTTGAACGTAACCAGAACAGAAAACGAAACAATTTCGTTTTAATTCTATCATGGTCACCCTACCGGACCAGTATCGTTAGTTTGTCACTTTTAGTAACTGTAGTGTTCTTGGAAGATAAACTAAATTATTATTTTATACTCTTTTATAACACTTAGGCCCGTAAGATCAATCACAGTTTAAACTATTTTATCTAGTTTAAACCTCATCTGTCGTTTATTTGGTAAGATCAATGCTAGATAAACCTCCAATAACAGTTTAAACTATAGTTTAGCTTATACCAGAAGATTTTGCCGTTTAAACTGTGGTCCTGCCTAGTTTAAAAATGGCGGTCGTTTATCAGCTGACATCTGACACAACGATTGTGGGTTCATACATAGATTTAGCATAGACTACAATAGATGGCACATGTCAGGAAAAATTTACTAATAGCATCGAATAACTGACAGCGTAACTGCGTATATTAGATTTTGGGGATATTTATATTTCCACCCATTAACATTACACCCAACACTATGTAAAAGTTAACGCTTTGAAGCGCTTTTTACGAACACATCATATCATAAGCCCTTTTGACGTCCGCTGCTGGACATAGGCCTCCCTCATAAAGCGCCACAACTGCCGGTCCGCGCAATCATGGGGGGTTTTTGCCATAATCGCCACGCTTGGCAGGCGGGTTGGCGATCGCAGTAGGCTGTAGTGTCTTGAGAAAGAATGCTGCTGCCCATTCTTCTAGCTTTCCATTTTCCCTTAGAACACATTGATAATAATAATAATATCTTGGACACAAATCACACAGCGCCAGTTCCAAACTAAGCAACTAAATGTTTGTGCTATAGTTACTAGAGAACGGATACTAATACATATATACTTTTCTTTTGTAAATATGTAAATACATGCTTATAATACATAGAAAAACGCCCAGACGCCGCACAAATATTAATGTTTGTCATAAATATTTGTACTCGGGCGAAAATCGAACCCCCGACCTCAGTGCTGCAGCCGGTTGTTTAACCAATGCGCCACGAGCCCCGTAAGTCACTCACACATTAACAACCCATTTTTGGTCACGTTGTTTGGGTGACTATTGCCGATCTATTTTTCTTAAATCTATGGTCACACTATAAAACTTCATAAAAGAAAGAGAAAAAGAGTTTTTTTCACGAAATATGCCACAGACAATGTACAAAAGAGTGAATGATGAGCGAAATATGGACTTTAAATAACCAAATGTTGCCATCTGTCGAAAACTAAACTTAGTTTACGTAATCTATGTCCATTTCGCTGTTGATCTTACGAGGCAGGTTTAAACTCTAGATTAAAATTGACTATAGTTTAGAAAATCGACAGTTTTAACTATGATTGATCTTACGGGCCTTAGGGGGTTGTTTTACAAGAATATTGTTGTAAAACTATATCTTTTATGATTGTGGCAAAGAACTAAGATCACGTAACACAATTTTGCTGTACACTAAACAACACTGAACACCACTTTATTCTTTATATTTTAAAAGGATTATAGCGCCCTCTAGTTTTCCTACTAAGAAGTTAAAATATTTCTTTTTGGAAACAAGATAAACGAATATATTTGTACTAAGAAAAGGACAGAACCTGCCGACCTCAAGACCGCAGTCAGTTGTTTAACCAATCAAATATGAATATGTCTTCTACGTATGTATTACTATATATGTATTGACATGTAATTTTGATTTTAGACAGAAACTTAAATTTCATATATAACATAAAAACGTATTGCTTGTTAATCACCCAATCAGTACACTTTTCTTACAGTAACTGCTCCAATCACCGTGGATACATAACATAACATAACTTCACGCCTTTTGTTACCAGAAGGTGTAGGCAGCGGCTGTTAAGCCTCGTCTCGCCGTTATGTTTACGTCCCAAATGGAATAGGTGGCGAACCTATTGCCATACCGGGCACAAAGTTTGTCAGTCATCGGTATCTATCACACATAACTTCCAAAAACAATTTCGAAAAGTCATTGGTGTGAGCCAGTGTCTAGAATCGAACCCCGGACCTCTGGATCAGAGGCCGTGCGCTCGCCCACTGCGCCACCGAGACTGTGGATACGATGATATTTAATCGAGGGAAGTTTTAGAGGTTAAACCACCTACTTTTCACTCCAGCAATATTTAACGAGCCCTCGATCATAACCGTAATTTAGTTCGGGTAAAGCCGCGGGGCGCGTTTAGTTGATAAACACGGCTCGATCAGGCTTTAGAAGATTAAAGTACTACGTACTATGGTCGCAGCTGCCCGAGTTTTCATGAAATATTGTGCACATTATTCACGATAGATTTGTATAGCATTTTGATTTCCTGTTCGTAGCATGTTTTTTCTTATATATTTATAATAGCTAGTATTTTGTATAATATGACGCTCTGATCATGTGACTACTCCGCAAAGAACCTGCGTGCATGTTGTTTAATATTATCATTAGATTAAAGAAAAGTACAAATCACGGTATATCCCTGGCGAGGTAGGCAAACAGAATAAATCGTCATAAGATATGATTCTTTCACGCTTCACTCACTTTTTAGACTTTCATAACTCTAGTCATACACTCGCATAGATTTCTAAAATCACCTTCTTCTAGGACATTTTCGCTTTGGTGGTGGGTAGTATGTAGTGGCTTACGTGGCTCCTAGACTTCCGGTTCCCCTTCTTCCCCTTACCTTGGTGCGAGGTGGTGGGTAGTATGTAGTGACTTACCTGGCTCCTAGACTTCCGGTCCCCCTTCTTCCCCTTACCTTGGTGCGAGGTGGTGGGTAGTATGTAGTGGCTTACCTGGCTCCTAGACTTCCGGTTTTCTCTTTCCTCTTACCTTGGTGTAAAGTTTTAGAAGATATATATTTTCTGATTTTCCGACATCCTTGTTGTTATTATGTCCGTTAATGATAATTCAAAATTTTTTAGTTTATTTTATTGCAAATTATTCGTTTATTTTATTGTTAGTTCCAATTTATTCTAATAGATGGCGATAACTGTTGTCTGGATAAAGTGAGTACTCGGGATTTCGTTTTATTTCAAATTATTTGTATATTTTATTTGTTCCAAAGTATTATAACAGATCGTCAAAGAAATATTACATTATTTTTCTTTCTCTCGTTATACTATAGTATACAGTATACAAATTCACCATAATACCAAATTTGAAATAATGAAATGTCATTTCATTACACATATAAATAAAGTTGAAGTGTCTGTTTGTAATATTGATGTGTGTTCATGTGAATAAATATACAATAAAAACACCAAGATAACATTCATACAAAAATTGTCTGCCTGTATTTTTGTCCAGGGATTTTCTGAAATGGCTCTGAAATGACGGACCAATTTAAACGATACTTTTATTGGCTGAGGTAGCTGGTAATCTGGTAACAAATCTTTTATTTATTGCTTCCGAGACGAAACAAAGTTCGCCAGGCCAGCTAGAACAACTATATAGTTGTGTATAAATTTCACAAGCAACGTAGCGCTAACCAGCTAGTGAACAAGTACAAACATACGTAACATTAGCAACATTGCCGCATTCACCGATATTTATGTTAAATTAAACAATATAAAATGTGAGTTTGTAAACAATGAGCGGGCGATGTTGAACAATCCGTGTTGGAAATAAAACATCGTTGGAATGGATTTGTTCTACAGAAAGAACAGGATTGGTCCTGCAGCCGGTTAGTGTTACATTTTAATTGTACGTTTAATTTCTACAACTTATTTCCCGCAACTCCACTCTCACAACTTAACCAATGACGTTAGCTTTTATAACAACCAAAAAAATTTTAATGACATCAATTTTATTTATCGCTCCATAATAAGCTTAATGGGTATTAAGTTCATTATTATCCCTATAATAATTTTAGAGATCGCTGATTGTAATCGAAGTAAATACCCTCTTTCGAGGCTGAAAACCATAATAAAGACATAATATGAAGAGTCTTGCACGTTGCAAATATTTTAAGAATTTTTGTTTTGGCTGCTTTTCCTTTCACAACAACCTTTATCGTTAAATTTTCACCAATATCTTCAATTTATAGACAGTATATTTGTTATAATTTCCTTTTAATTTTAATTTAATCTAAAGCCTAGACATATTATTTAGATGCAGTTAGAAGTAAAATAATGCAAATAATTCTATTAAAACATACATACATGTCTACACGCCAAATTCCTTGCGGGGTAGACAGAGATAACAGTACGATTCTTACACGCACTCTCGCTTCGTCGAATTTCATAACTCTTTTCATGCAGGCGCGTGGATTCTTAGTGCTCTTAACATCACCTTCCTCCGAAGCACGTTCTATTTGGACACTATATATACTGATTGGTTCCGCCACCTATTCAATTTGGGACATAAAAATTTGCTCATCAGGGCTTTTAAAACTGCTGCTCCATGCTCTGCTATCGTCGGTTAAATAAGTTATTATCGTGAATAAATTTATATACGTCATCCATCACGTCTTTGCTTGTCATATTGACAGTAAACTGTCTGTAATAACATTGAAAAATCTAAGAAATAAATAGGTCTGTAATAAGTTTAAAATTCTATCTTTAATATCTTATCGTCTCTAGCCTAACTTATAAGATAGAAACTTGCAGAGATACGCATATGTGAATGTGTACTTTAGAATGTTCTCGAAAATTTCTGAATAATCCTTATCATGGAACCTCGCTAAATCACTTTAACGGTGTTAAGTCTTAAAGTTGCTCCAATAGTTCAGAGTTGAAGGCTTCTACATATAATTTGTAGGCGTGTTATGAGGTCTAAATACACAGCTTGATTGATTTTAGCTTGAAAGGTTTCATGGATTTGTCGTATTATCTATGAAGTGATTACTACCAATATTTCTTGTAATTACAATAGCAGAAAAAATAGGTGTCTTTTATTTTTATAAAATATACTATAAAAATATTCTTTTATGTGTTTATTTTTTAACACGAAATAGGAAGATTTAGATTAGATATTAATTTAGGTTTTACAGAATAAACACATTTGTAGATAATACCCTTTTTTAAATGAATCGCGAACTTTGCATGTAACAAATTTTAATTAAATATATTCATTAAGAAGAGGAGAGAGAAACGATCATTATTATAAATTGGTTTTATTTAAAATAGAGTCACATCAGTAGATACCTACTGATGTTTTCAGTGGACCATTCGTTTTTACCACACTCTTATAATACTTGGATAAAGCGTGATATATGATAAGTTCGTGATAAACTTGGACGGGTCTGTTCTTTGCGACAATCCATATTAATATGATCAGATATACAAGGATTTAAGAAGTGGGATGGGATCTCCGAACATTTACCACTGCCTCGACCGTTGAGTGGATTGAATCGTACATGTATACTAGCTTAAATACCTAGACTGTTTCTTTTTATTTATAACTTCATGCCTTCTCATCAAAACAACTTTTCAGGATTGTATCGCGTTTATTTCTTATTTATTTATATTTATCTCGACGTTTCGAACTCTTTACAGAGATCATTTTCACGAGTATGAACAAAAAGATGGTAGTTGCTCAAAAGCTATCTTCATTGATACAGAGAGCACCCACTTTTTGGAAATAAAAATCAAAAAGTTGATGTTAAAAATATGATTTTTACTATTGGTAACCCACATCAGACCATGAGAACAAAAGTTAAATACTTATTTATAAGATGCATTAATATATCCTGCTTCTAAAGATCCTTTGTTGTATGATTTAATAAGTAAAAGTTGTTATTATTAAATTATTACAAATTATCTTATTTTCTAAGTTGGTAGAGATTAAAGTATAACTATTATTAAATATTCATTGATTTTAAATTAAAGGTAAAGTGTTTATTAAAAATCTACCACTGGGTCAAAAACGCGGCCAGTCCTGAGAAAGACCCAGCAAGAAAACTCAGCGGCTGTTCTGCAAAACTGATTATTATTTCATTTTGAACGGGCTATTGATATTGCTATTAAAATTTATAAAGTTTTTGAGAAAAAAAGAAAGGGACTTGGTTTCTAGGTTAATAAAAATTAAATTAAAATTATTTTGTTTTGATTATTACTGCACTACTCAAAATTCTACATTATTTTGGTTCCTGATGTGGGTCTGACCTGCAAACTATACTAATAGTATCTCGCTGTCTTGAGCTGTTTGATTGTGGGCTAGGTTTGATGAGACTTATGACTGGGTTCCAGCTAGGTGATAGTTTCCAGCCATCTTCTCTATTGAAATTCTTTGGATGTTTTTTGATTTCAATAGCCTCGCGTATCATCCTGGGACGATAATGTTGTTCTTTGGCGAGGATTTGTGGTTTGTCAAACCTGATGTAGTGTTTTGAGCCCTTCCTACAGTGTTCACAAACAGCAGACTTATTATAGCGGTTGTGCTTCACATCCGCTATGTGTTCTTTGATCCTGGTTTTAATGGACCTCTTTGTTTGTCCGATATAAGAGAATCCACAATCACAGTCCAGCTTATATACTCCTGGGTCTTGCAAGGGGATGTGGCACTTGACAGATGGTAGAAATTGACTAACTTTTTTGGATGGCTTAAAGTATGTTTTGATTGAAGCACGTTTTAAAATATAGCCAATTTTGTCAGTGATTCCCTTTATGTACGGCAAGATGGCAGGTCGGCGCTCAACTGTGGCTTGCTTCACTCGGTTTTTGTGATGATTTCTGGGAACTTTAAGCTGATTGGCATGTAAGACTTTTTTTACATGCTGAATCTCCTCTGCTATGTGTTCCTGGTCACAAATCCCTCGTGCTCTCTGAAACAAAGATTTTGACACGGCAGCTAACTGTGAAGGATGGTGGTGAGATTCACCATTCAGGTATCTATCTGTATGGGTTTTCTTTCTATACACAGTGTGACTCAAGGTGTTATTAGAGTTACGAATAACTAACACATCCAAGAATGCTAGAGAATTGTTAGACTCCAGTTCCATTGTGAATTGTATTTTGGGATTTATGGAGTTAAGATGGTCTAAGAATACAGTTACTTTGTCAGATGGTAAAATTGTGAAAGTGTCATCTACATACCGCTTATAGAAACGTGGTTTAACAGGTGAACTCACCAAAGCAGTCTCCTCGAAGTCCTCCATGAATATGTCGGCCACGACAGGAGAGACCGGTGAGCCCATGGCCACTCCATCTACTTGCTTGTAGAATTTGTCCTTCCACAGTAGGTAGCCAGATGTGAGGCAGTGTTCTAATAGTTCAGTGTATTCTTTGGCTATTTGATTGTCTGCTAGCTTCTTGGATATAATATTAATGCAGTCCTGTACAGGTAGGCAAGTAAATAAGGACTGAACATCAAAACTGACCATTGTTTCATTGTCTGCGAGATGTAGATCTTTAATCTCACTGACAAAGTGGTATGAGTCTTTTACAAACGCACTTGAATGTCCTCGAAGTTGTGAGAGGACTTTCGCCAAAGTGTGAGCTAATTTATAAGTCTTATAGACTTATAAATAAATTTACTACAAGCAAGTAGATGGAGTGGCCATGGGCTCACCGGTCTCTCCTGTCGTGGCCGACATATTCATGGAGGACTTCGAGGAGACTGCTTTGGTGAGTTCACCTGTTAAACCACGTTTCTATAAGCGGTATGTAGATGACACTTTCACAATTTTACCATCTGACAAAGTAACTGTATTCTTAGACCATCTTAACTCCATAAATCCCAAAATACAATTCACAATGGAACTGGAGTCTAACAATTCTCTAGCATTCTTGGATGTGTTAGTTATTCGTAACTCTAATAACACCTTGAGTCACACTGTGTATAGAAAGAAAACCCATACAGATAGATACCTGAATGGTGAATCTCACCACCATCCTTCACAGTTAGCTGCCGTGTCAAAATCTTTGTTTCAGAGAGCACGAGGGATTTGTGACCAGGAACACATAGCAGAGGAGATTCAGCATGTGAAAAAAGTCTTACATGCCAATCAGCTTAAAGTTCCCAGAAATCATCACAAAAACCGAGTGAAGCAAGCCACAGTTGAGCGCCAACCTGCCATCTTGCCGTACATAAAGGGAATCACTGACAAAATTGGCTATATTTTAAAACGTGCTTCAATCAAAACATACTTTAAGCCATCCAAAAAAGTTAGTCAATTTCTACCATCTGTCAAGTGCCACATCCCCTTGCAAGACCCAGGAGTATATAAGCTGGACTGTGATTGTGGATTCTCTTATATCGGACAAACAAAGAGGTCCATTAAAACCAGGAGCAAAGAACACATAGCGGATGTGAAGCACAACCGCTATAATAAGTCTGCTGTTTGTGAACACTGTAGGAAGGGCTCAAAACACTACATCAGGTTTGACAAACCACAAATCCTCGCCAAAGAACAACATTATCGTCCCAGGATGATACGCGAGGCTATTGAAATCAAAAAACATCCAAAGAATTTCAATAGAGAAGATGGCTGGAAACTATCACCTAGCTGGAACCCAGTCATAAGTCTCATCAAACCTAGCCCACAATCAAACAGCTCAAGACAGCGAGATACTATTAGTATAGTTTGCAGGTCAGACCCACATCAGGAACCAAAATAATGTAGAATTTTGAGTAGTGCAGTAATAATCAAAACAAAATAATTTTAATTTAATTTTTATTAACCTAGAAACCAAGTCCCTTTCTTTTTTTCTCAAAAACTTTATAAATTTTAATAGCAATATCAATAGCCCGTTCAAAATGAAATAATAATCAGTTTTGCAGAACAGCCGCTGAGTTTTCTTGCTGGGTCTTTCTCAGGACTGGCCGCGTTTTTGACCCAGTGGTAGATTTTTTAATAAACACTTTACCTTTAATTTAAAATCAATGAATATTTAATAATAGTTATACTTTAATCTCTACCAACTTAGAAAATAAGATAATTTGTAATAATTTAATAATAACAACTTTTACTTATTAAATCATACAACAAAGGATCTTTAGAAGCAGGATATATTAATGCATCTTATAAATAAGTATTTAACTTTTGTTCTCATGGTCTGATGTGGGTTACCAATAGTAAAAATCATATTTTTAACATCAACTTTTTGATTTTTATTTCCAAAAAGTGGGTGCTCTCTGTATCAATGAAGATAGCTTTTGAGCAACTACCATCTTTTTGTTCATACTCGTGAAAATGATCTCTGTAAAGAGTTCGAAACGTCGAGATAAATATAAATAAATAAATAAATAAGAAATAAACGCGAAACAATCCTGAAAAGTTGTTTTGATGAGTGAGATTCGCGAAAACCTTAGAAACAAATATTCATGCCTTCTTCTACCCGAAGGTGAATTTTATTTAAATTTAAATTATATGAAAATGAAATATGAAATTATAATATTTATATCATATATACAGTTATTTATTTAAACGTAAGTCAGATAAAAAATTATACTTTTCGTTGCTTTGTTCGATTCACAGTTTTAATATATTATACTTAATTTTATGGGTAAACAGATTTAAAAAATATACACTTAAATGCCTGAAGGTACAAACACCTAAGCTACTGTGTGTCTTGTATTTACTATTGTCCATCCAAAGGTTGCCTGTAAGAAATTGCTTTTAGCGATAAGGCCGCCATTTGTACTTTTATTTATTTAGTCTAATGTATGTTTCTTGTTTTCCTATTCTATAAAGTGTACAAATAAAGAGTTATCTATCTATCTATTTATCTAGTGTCTTCAAAAAATGATTTCACAGAATTTAATTTGGGCAGTATCTTGTTCATTCGTCAATATATCTTTCTCACACATGCTTAACTTCCGAAACTAATTTGGAAAAACCTTAAATAGGTACTATTACTATTTGGATACGAAATAAAAAGACCTTATATCAAATTATATTGTAAAAATCCAAAACCAATACTATCTGGCAATAAAAATCTGGTCCCAATGACCCTACAGAGACTACAGACCAATAGTAAAACCACAAAATGCCACTTTCAGCAGTTATCAAACAATTTTATAGGCCTCTAACGTTTAAAGACCACTCGTTTGCAAGTCTAGTCCAGCTGTAGGATTTTTATAGGACGATATTAGAGGCTTTTAAGTAACGACTCAATCATAAAAACTGAAGTAAAGGAATATCCTAACTGTTATTTTATTCACATTATGAAAGTCGAAGAATGTTCGCTACAATGTATTATGTAATAAAAGATTCAAACATCTGTTTTTGCAAGATATCTATATTCTGATATCCAAGTAATTTTTCATAAATATTAACAATCAACATTGTCAAGCATTCGTAAGAAATATTGGGTTATTTGGATATCATAGAATTGGTGGTCCAGTGGTCGAGTACACGGCTTCTGATCCAGAGGTCCGGGTTCAACATAACTTCACGCCTTTGTTACCCGAAGGTGTAGGCAGCAGCTGTTAAGCCTCGTCTCGCCATTATGTTTACGTCCCAAATGAAATAGGTGGCGAACCTACTGCCATACCAGGCACAAAATTTTCAGTCATAGATATATATCACACTTAACTTCCGAAACTTCGAAAAGTCATTGGTGTGAGCCAGTGTCAGGATTCGAACCCGGACCTCTGGATCAGAAGCCGTGTGGTCTACTACTGGACCACCGAGACTTCTATAGTGTTAAATAAATATGATATTAGAATATTAAATCTTGTTTTTTTCCAATATAATCACGTCTTCTCCAAGTGCTCACTGTAAAGTTCTTCAAAATATATCACATATACTTATTCTCCGAAATAAAATTCCAAACGTTTTTAGGCTTATCGCGTACTTCAGTGAAAATATTTATAAAATTTCACTTTGGGCAGATATTACATTGCTAATAATTTGATATTATATTACTATTCATAAATGTTCTACCAAACAAAAAAGTCGGCAAATTACATGATTAAACATACTTATTTAAACAATTTTATTAAAACAAAATATATTAAATAATAATACACACAACGCCATCTAGTATTTAATTAAGCAACTAATGTGCAGGTCGTAGTAGAAACTTGCCGTTGGAAACCATCGTTCATTTACATACGACGACGATCATTCATGAGGAGTGAGCTAAGAGTCATGGAAGATACTTGAAGATAGTGTATTTTAGCTCTCAGTTCTGTCCTCACTGTAAATTAAATAAAACCTGTAATATTAGTTATTTTGTAATTATTTTTCAATAATAATTCTAGTTACCAGTTTTGGGTATCTAGAGTAGCTATGTGCGTGTGTGTGTTGTGTCATCGATATTTATGTGATAAATATCATTTCACTCACTCATTCCATTTGGGACATAAATACAACAGCGAGACGAGGCTTAACAGCCGCTACCTACACCTTCCGGTAGAAAAATGCGTGAAGTTATGTTTATGTTTACACAGTTTTGTGTACGACATAATAATGCAATATTAGTACAACATACATTGTGTATTGCTAACGAATATTGATGTATTCCGGACTGTGCTCCGGACAGCGCGGACAAATAAGGTCTTTGTAAATACCATTCTGTATTTACACAGCGCTTACAATTAGTGTATATCGATTAATTTATTTGAACACAAATCACAATTAGAGAAATGAAATACAATTTCTAGTATTTTGTATTTGGACAATAGCAGTGTCACAATTATTATTAGTGTATTAATATTATTAATATAGTGTTTGTTTTATGAATGCAAACAGTAATAATGAAGACTGATTTGTTTTGTTGTGATGGATAAACTCTACCAAAATATAATGATGAACCTAATTTTGATAATTCTTTCACCATTGGAAAGCCACTTTATTCCAAAGTAACAAGCGCTTATGTTACTTTGGTTCATTTTTGTTGAATAATAATTATTTAACTCAGTTTAATTAGTAAACTGAGTTTAATATTGTTGATCTATTTACGTTTCGTTTACGAAAAGCAGGGAATTGGTTTAGTTATTACGGTGTGAGTGGAGAGGGCGCTACAGAGCCACGTTGTACTTCGTGTCCGTAAATAAAAAATTAAAAACATATCTTAAAGGAGTAAAAAGTGATCAAAAAGTGCTAAAAACTACAACATACAGTGAGTGTCACCAAAACAATATCAAGAATAAAGTTATTACCAAGTGAATTTTAAGAAAATCTTAAGTATTACGATGAACAACAATTAGTGAAAAGACTGATAAATCAAACAAAAAACAAAATAAAGACACTTCACAGTGCAGTACACAATTCACCCAGTGCAAGAACTTAGTGAACTTTGCTTGAAAAACGAAAATTAGTGATCCAACAAGAAAAAATAACCTCAAAAATTACTAGATGAGTCATTACACATAGTAAAGACATACATTTTCAGTCAACTAACGCCATCTAGCGACAAGTAGCTACAAAATCAAACTTAGAATAACTAATGTCATCTAGTATCGAGTAGCTGCACCACTAAAGAATATCATAGATCGATCATACTTCAAGCAACCTCGCTGCAACTATTACAACCAAATACCACAAGGGGGCAGCACAAGTTTTCACAACAAACGATAAAATTAAATACGGCATTTTACATCATGGAAGAAGTTATGAATATGTTTAGAAAAATTCAAAACGAGCTAAACGAACAAAAAGCGACAATTGTACAGTCAGCAGATAAAGTTACGGAACAAGTAACGAAGAATATAAACAACATATTGGAGGAAAAATTTAATGCAATGGAAATAAAATACGAGAACCTCAAAGAAAAGCTGGAAAACCAAGAAAAAAGACTATACTTTCTTGAAAAACAATCAAAGCAGAGGAATATCGTAATTTTTGGTCTGGAGGAAACTGAAAAATCATATGTAGATCTGGAAAAACACATATTAAATTTCATAAATCAATATTTCTCTGTAGACCTAGAACGCAGAGACTTACAAGAAGCAAGGAGAATAGGCAAGAAAGGAGAAAAACCCCGGCCTATAACAATAACATTTACTACACTAGGAACGAAAATAGAAATCTTCAAACATAGGAGAGTATTAAAAGACACGAATTACTACATAAAAGAGGACTTCCCACAGCACGTTCTAACTAAAAGAAGGGAACTGCAAGAACAGCTAAAAATTGAAAAAGAAAAAGGGAACTTCGCCTCTATTAAGTACGACAAACTGATAATACACTCAAAAAATAATACAGCAATAGGCAACAAGAAAAGAAATCTACCAACATCACCAAGCGACAAAGATCTACCATATTCAGAGCCAAATTCACAAGCACATAAAAAGAACAAAACTCAAACTCAATCTGGCTTACATAGATCAACGAGCCTATCAGAGGGAGTTATTAAACCAGGAATACTCGGATTTTTAACTACCAAAAACCATAAAAACCAACCAAACAACCAAACAAACGAAAATAATAAAAAACAATAGCAATTACCGCCCTCCCTCACGGAAAACATATTAGAAACGAACACTATATTAGAAACGAACACTACCAAACCACATCTTCCAAGCCGGTCGGTCCCCGTGGAAGATCAAGACCAAAACCCTCCAAAGGAAACAAGACTCTTTTCAAAAACCATATACAAGAATTTCCACAACACTTTATACATAGCGACTTATAATGTTAGAACTCTTTCTACTTACTCACGTCTATTGGAACTAACAGAATCCTTAAGAAACATAAAGTACGATATTATCGGTCTCTCAGAAGTTAGAAAACACGGCAACAAAATAGAGGAACACGAGGAGTTCATTTTGTACTATATTGGCGAAACGCCAGGACTATACGGAGTGGGCTTTATTGTTAAAAAATACCTGAAAAATTACATAAAATGTTTCAACGGACTGTCGGAAAGAGTAGCGCTACTAAGATTACAAATCAACAGTTTAGACTTAAGCATCATTCAAGTATACGCCCCAACAGAAAACGCAAATGAAGAAGAACTAGAGCTTTTCTACAGTACTGTCGACAATGCCATAAAACTCTCAGGAAATAACATAGTCGTCATGGGTGACTTTAACGCTAAAATTGGTCAACCCAAACCTAATGAAACCATTACTGGAAACTACGGCTACGGTAACAGAAATTGTAGAGGAAACAGACTCATCGACTTCGCATATGAGAATAACCTGGCCATAATGAACACTTTTTTTAAAAAGAACAACAAGCTGAGATGGACTTGGAAAGCACCTGACGGCAATACAAAAAACGAAATAGATTATATCCTAACAAACCTATCGAGAAACGTATACGATATACAGGTTCTGAATATTGTATACCCTTCGGACCACAGACCCGTAAGAGCAGCTTTCAATTTACTCCCAAAATCAAAAAATCGCAGTAAGTTCGGCCGATGCCCTAAGCCTCAGATAAAGAACGAAAAAGAAGTTCAAACCTATATTGAATCGTTGAGCAATTTGTCAGAGGACATACGAGACCACGGGAATGATAGAGACACCGTTCAGGCTTACTACGACAAAATAATTAATGCAATTGAGATCGGTCTAAAAAGAACACAAGGACTAACAAGTAACACAAACACAGAGACAAAACAAATTATATCAACACGCACTAAAGCACTAATCAGCAGAAGACAAGAAATACATAAGACTAAACCGAAATCAAGGGCTATGAAAAATGAGCTAAAAGCTCTTTATAAACTCATAAGTAAACGAATCAACCACGACTATAAAGTACATCGCACACAAACGATCAAAAAACATCTTCAAGCCACAGGCAGCGCCAAAAGAGCATACAAAGAATTAAAAACACATAAATCATGGATTGAAGAGCTAAAAAACAGAACTAAAATTACACAAAATAGATCGGAAATACTCAAAATAGCAACAGATTTTTACAAAGACCTATACAGCCCGCCAAATCAGTCAAAATACGAGTTACCGAGTCATAACACTGAAAGAGCGATGATTACCTTTACTGAAGAGGAAGTAGACAAAGGAATTAAAACTCTGAAATCAGACAAAAGCCCAGGGCCTGACAGGATCACCAACGAAGTCATAAAAGCAGGATCGACGTGTCTTGTTGCACCTCTCACACGACTGTTCAACATGATACTGACCAGTACAAACTCTCCACGCCAATGGTCTGAATCGGAAATAATTCTGCTCTACAAAAAAGGAGATCCAGGTAACATAGGTAACTACAGACCGATAAGCCTACTGCCATCATTATACAAACTATTCTCGTCACTACTAGAAAAAAGGTTAAAAGCAACAACAGAAAAATTCCAACCAATCGAACAGGCGGGCTTTCGTCGAGGCTTCTCCACAGTCGACCACATACATTCGCTAGAGATGCTCATAGAAAAATTCCTAGAGTTCAACAAACCACTCTATATAGTTTTTATTGACTACCAAAAAGCTTTCGATACTTTACTCCACTCTTCGATCTGGGAAGCCCTAATATCACAAGAAGTACCCTTGGACTACATACAGGTCCTAAAAAACATCTACGACAATAATACCAGTAGAGTGAAGTTGGAAACTACTGGACCACCCATACAAATAAAAAGAGGTGTGAGGCAAGGAGACCCAATCTCTCCAACAATCTTCATAACGGTGCTGGAGTCTATCATCGGCAAACTAAACTGGGAAAAAATGGGCATAAACATAAACGGACGTTATCTGAGCCATCTCAGATTTGCGGATGATATAGTTCTGTTATCAGAAAGCACAACCCAACTACAACAAATGATAAACTCCTTACACGAAGAAAGTCGTAAAGTAGGCTTGGAAATCAATTTAGATAAAACAAACATCATGACGAATTATACTAAAATACCTATTTATCTTAGTAATCGACCGCTATCGTATGCTGATACTTATATTTACCTGGGAAAACAAATCTCATTTAACCCACACAACAACGAACTAGAAGTAGAGAGAAGGGCCAACATCACCTGGAAGAAATTTTGGAACCTCAAAGAAATCCTAAAAAGTGACATGTCCATAAATTTGAAAAGTAGAGTCATGAACACCTGCCTACTCCCATCACTAACTTACGCTTGTCAAACGTGGAAATACACTAGCAAACTAAAAAATAAGATCATAACCAGCCAAAGAAGTATGGAGAGAAGCATCCTGAAAATCAAAAAGATACAAAAAGTCCGCCATACCGCCATAAGACAAAAAACTAAAGTTATCGACGCACTTAGTTACTCACAGAAGCTAAAATGGCGATGGGCTGGACATGTAGCCAGACTCAAAGATAATCGCTGGACCAAAACGACAACGTCATGGCTAGGACCATCAGGCCAGAGGAAAAGAGGTAGACCAAACACGCGATGGATAGACGATGTGGTAAAAATAGCAGGCACACACTGGATGCGAGAAGCTGTAGATAGAGAAAAGTGGTCATCTTTGGAGGAGGCCTTTACCCTCCGTTGAGAGGGGTTCTTGTACCCTTAACATACGTAATGTACCTAAAAGTAAAGCACGAAGTAATGAATGCATGTAAACTATTTCTGTATAATTTTTTTTCTTTTCTTTTCTATATTTTTTTTCTACTTTTGTACTGTAAACCTATATGTAACCTATATTTTGTAACAAGAAATAAACAGGCTTTTTAATTTTTATTTTATTTTATTTTATTTATTACGGTGGTAGAACAAAGTGTTCTGAATTATTTAAAAGAAAAACATTTATGCTTTGGTGTCAATTCATTTTAAAATTTACAAGAAATACGAAAAGAAATAAGTGTAGTGAAGGTAAGAGCTAAAATCTACTAAACTAACAGCTCAGGAAAATTTACTGGCAATTCGCCCGGCTGTTGACAGCATCGCTATTTTGAGTGGCATTATAAAATATTTTGTACTAAAAATTCTAGACGACAAATCCTTACGCTACACACTTTAAAATTTCAACTAATTTAATCCGTTCTTCTAAAACTATCGACAATTATTTATAACTAGAAAACCTTACATGAACTACTTTGGACCTAATGGCTCGACAAATGGTTTGCATCAGGCCAAAACCTCTGCGACACTTTTGGGAGGAGAAGATCTTACTCCAGTAGAATGGTGCCATATGTAAAGATTTTGCCCCTAGTACCGTTGTGTTGCTAGCCTTTAAGATGGGATAGAGACGGGATCCGGAGTTGGGAGGAGGTCAAGGAAGGGGATGGGCTTTCGGATATCTGCCTTACATATCTCCCCCACCAAACAAAACGCGAAATGACACACTACAAATTGATTTTTTAAGAATTTGCAGTATCTCCCGAGCCGAGAATTTCCCGGCCCGGCCTAATTTGTCGATAACTAAGCCATAAATTGTAAGCGTTAAGATATATTTTAGAAAGAACATTTTAAAGACATAAATTTTGTAGTAACACGTGCAAAAATATCATATCATGATAATCATAATTTGCAATTTTTCAGTACTTTGGATTAATGCTACATTCACCCACAGATCAGGTATCAATGTCTTTATTAATATCGAACATCGATTTGTTTAATGATGAGAGCAGCGATCTACTCTGCAAGCCACTACTCTTTTATCTACTTGTTAGAAGTAGTCAAAAGTTAATATCATTAGACTGCGCACAAAGTAACGAGGGATCATATCAATAAAATAACGTTTTTACTATAACACACCGCGCCATATAGTGCCAAACTAATCAAATTTTAAAATAACCGAAAGGCCAACTCTCTGAACATGAAGATTACAAATATTTACCACGCGTTCGAAGTCGCGAGCAGGTTACGAACAAAAAAACTAATAAAAATTCAGTCCTCCTATTAATTTGAACAGAGCATTTTATATAAAAAAATATTCAAAAGAATTTTTATAGAAACTCTTTAAGGGAACTAATAGTGACTTAATTTTAAATGATACTAAATAATTAATATTTTTGGTATAGAACTTTTAATTATAATATATTTCAACAATTAAATTTAATTACAATTGAATGCTAGTCCATTTTTATATTAGTGCGCCGGTTTTGAGGTAGATAGTTAGGACATGAGAGAGAAAACAAAGCTGAAGGAGTGACAAAGCAGATTATGTTCTTGTTTCTTTATTTCAATTAATACGTGCCCCACGCATTTAATACGACAAGATACTAGAAAAATTGTTAGTCTCATATAAGGAGTGGCGTAGTCTATTGTCCTGGCCTAGATCCTAGCATCGATAAACCACTTGAATTCAAAACTTTAACATCAGGCCATCTATACGACTGAGTAACATGAACAGCCCAGAACTGCTTATACACTAAATAACACGAATGATTCTAATTTATATGAATTCAGATGTATTTTTTTTTAAGATTTTACTGAAATTAGAGCCCTTACTGGTGAAAGGAGAGCTTTTCATTAGAGCGACGAGGAACAGAGAATATTTATTATAAAATAAGCTTTGGAGCCAAGATCGAAGCTGGATTTCAGGAGGAGAGGGTGTACTTAGAGAAAAAGAGACGGCTCATTTGTCAAGTCCAAGTCAAGATTAGATATAATCTTTGTATAAATATCATACATATAGTAAAATATTGGTTTCCAGTTCGTTAGTTATAAACTAGTTTCTACCCGAAGCTCTGGCTGTCCATCCATCTTTCCAGTGAAGATAACTTTTTAAGACTTCAGATTTTGATGAAACAAAGGTGGTGCTTCAGGCTACGTTAAATGAATCTCTAAAAGACAGGAAAAAGTTCGCAGTTAGCAAAAATATTTTCGATGAAGTATAAAAGGCAAAGTTCTTTATTTATTTATTTTAATAAAATTCTCATGTTCTCTTGTCAAATCTATTTTCTTTTGTAATTTGGTAGGAAGGTTTGGTGTATATTTTAGACGTAAAAAGCAAAAGCTTTAATATATAATCCATTGATAGAAATAAATAATAATATGCCCATAAAAATATACCTCTGGATAGTTATCTAAGCCTATGTCGTTCGGCATCCGCTGCGTGTTGGTATTTTTGCTTGTTAAAATGCCTTTTGAGAATAAATGAACGAATCAATGAACAGGAGAGCGATTGAATGAATTAGTCCCGGCGGAACATCGGCACCATTATCTTTTTGCTTGAAACACTTTATATGGAAGCGAAAAGGTTTTACAATTAAAACGAGCTTTTGATAAGAGCAAATAAGGATGGCGATAGTTTATTAGTTTGCTTTTCACCAACTGAGATATAAAAAGGCCATGGAGCAACGTGTCATTGGATTTGACTTAACCTTGATGATGACAGACAACATAATTTTGGATAATTTCTATTAGTTAAAAAACTGATCGGTTTTTATGTAGCCCGCTACTTTTAAATGTTTGTGTTGTATATAATTGTAGGCGTCATATTGTTGTAGATTATTGAATTTACAATCAGCTTCTAAAGTCTTAGATCTTAAGAAATATTACTAAGAAATATTGGTTGGGCTACGTATATTTTAGTGTCACACAAATATATATTGTGAGAACCTGTGAATGCTTTTTAATAAAAGATTGATTGATCGAAAAACATGATACCATCTCGTTAATATGCAGTATATTATCTTATTCATACCTTAAACTAGAACTAGGTCGCAGTGTTAGAATTACGTCCAAAAACTGAAATTGTTTACATTTTATAACATTTGAAGGGCGGTGTGGTAATTATTATTCCTTAAACGAGAATTATAATTGACTCTTTTGTTAAAACAATATTAGGAATGGGCATTATATGAATTGCCTAACAAGAACTCTTAATGGTGCGGCAGCTAGTAATCTACTATATCGAGGGAATATCCTTTGTTGAGCTAAACTTGGACCTCTGCAGGTACCTCTAATGTATAAATGCTTGAAGCATTATATCTGGATTGAATTGACGTTATCATTCTAACTAGAAGATATTGCGTAGTAGTGTTCTACTAATATAGTTAGTTCATAATTTCTCTCGTTAATGTGTAAGACGCTGATTTTAATTTGGTTGGGTTTTAGCTGTGATGGTCGAGTATTCTGGCTGCTACACCTTTTATGCACGTTAATGCACTGCTATGTATTAAGTAGAAATATTAATATTGTTGTTATTAATTTTAAATTGTTTGAAATGAGTATTTGGCACACGAGTTTCTTGCCCGATTCTTCTCTCTTCTCTCTCAGAATCGGGCCGCGTCGGGCGATTGCGTCCGTGTATTCTTGTACCACGGACGCACTTTTCTCAATCGCTCGAGTTTAAGGATTTCATTTAAAATAATAAGTTCTATTTATATTGTAATTGACTATTGGAAGCATTGACTTACATGTTCTAGACTTGTAGTAACCTTCTCAAAGCGTAACCACTGGCCATAAGCCTACAGGCTTATGCGAAGCTTATGTCAATTCAGTCATCTGTCAGACGCGAACCGAATAACAAAAGGTACAAAATGGGTAAATGCGTAGTAAAAGAGTGCGATTCAAGATCGGAAACCCATAAGAAATTAACCGGAATTACTTTCCACACGTAAGATTAATGTTTACATTAATATTAAAATACAGTAAAATAGATAAAATGTTGAATTTTCATAATTAGCTTCAGTGATACCACTAAAAACTTAGTTTTAGTTTCCCACATTTGTGGGAGAGTTATTAATTTATGGAAAAGGAGATCTTAAATATTTTTTGTTATAATAATAACGCTGCAGGGTGCCTAAAGATGCAGCACGCCGTGACAAGTGGGTGAAAATTATCCGATTCCTGAGAAAAGAAACTGACTGGCTACCTGCACCCAGGAGATCATTTATCGTCAATTCAAGTTGATCATTCGCTTTTATTAATAAATGCCATAATTAATAAATACTTAAAAATAAGATTGTATCACGAAAGCAAATTATTCACTCAGACTTATAAAAAAGAGACTAAAAGGCAATTTTATACAAAACTTATGTTACACAGCGGTGTATGATCAATAATTCATCTGCCTAGCTTTTTCCCAATTATGTTGGGCTCGGCTTCCAGTTTAACCGGGTGCAGCCGAGTACTAGTGTTTTACATGGAGCGACTGCCTATCTGACCTCCACAACCCAGTTGCGTGGGCAACACAATCCCCCTTGGTAAGTCTGGTTGTTAGACTTTCTGGCTTCTGACTACCCGTAACGACTACCAAAGATGTTCAAATGACAGCCGGGACCCACTAATTTAACGTGCCTTCCGAAACACGGAGGAACTCGTTATGATATGATGGTCACCCATCCACGGACCGACCGCGCCAAGCGTTGCTTAACTTTATGATCGATCGAACCGTGCGGCTGTTAGGCCCAGTCCACGTTAAATAAAATAATTCCCTTTCAATATAATGAATGTAAGTACATTATTTTACTACTCAAGTGTTTTCACTATTTTGTGTATCTGTACCTAATTGTGTACACCTTACCTACAGCGATTAAAATCGCTGCTCTAAGGCAGGTGTACACAATTAGGTACAGATGAGTGTGATCCATTTTTTTTCGGAACAGCCGATCTAGTACGGAGTACACAGAGATCGTTGATCCATTCATTATTTCAGTTATCTTGTAATACATCTGATAAGAAATTAATAAGTAATAGTAAAATATTGAATTTATATTTATTAAATATTTTTACGAGTACATGGCTTGAAAAAGTTGGGTAAAATTTCGCATGGGCAGGCCACCCCACACCGCCATTGCAAATTTATATTGCCATCTTTGTCTAATCAAAGTGACGGCAATGTATTTGCGATTTGTGTGACTGAGATAGATATATGTTTAATTTTAAATGTCTAGTAGTTTCAAAGCTACGTCATTGCATCTAAAAAGTGGACACACATTTTGTGACGCATTTGAATGAGGTTTGCTCCTCTTGTATATTGAACTCAGTGATTGGAAGTATTTGGAAGTGTCAATGAAGACATAAAAATAGAGCTTCATTGACTTGGACTTCGTATAAGTCCTAACACATAAAAAAATCTAATGCTGAATCAAACTAATGACTTTTTGGAAGTCACATATTATTAATGGTATCTACCATGCGTCCGTGCGTCCGTGGTACAAGAAAACACGGACGAAATCGCCCGACGCGGCCCGATTCCGAGAGAGAAGAGAGAAGAATCGGGCAAGAATCTTATCTAAGATTCTTAAGAAAATTATCATGCAAATAGGTATAGCTGTATTTAATCTATCTGACTTTATATGCAGTTTCTGTTTAGCTATTCCTCAATAATAGTTTCTTGTTTAAACGATTCGATTTCCGACAATTGGCAAGCTAATCGATTCTTCGTGTGTGGTCTAACTCCCGTGATTGTAATAATAATTGAAAAACATTTTTCTTCCTATTATTGTTAATAAAGATATTTTTACGATAAAAAAACGAATACATAACTGTTGTAACATGTTACTGTGTTGAGACTAATTAATTCCTTGATTTGTGACGAAATGGGTTTGGCCTTAATTATCAGGTAAAGAGTTATTGATTATTTTAGTTAATACATTAATATTTATCTTATTCCGTTATATACATATATTAGCTATACATATAATATTAAAATATAAAGCAGCTCTTTCTAATGTTGAGACATTTTTTCTCAGTTATCAGATCAAATCAAATCTAGTAACTTAATTTTTATAGCATTTTACTGACAATTAATTATATCCCCTAGATACACGAAGGTAAATATATCAATTATATATTAAATTGAATTACATAGTAGGATATTTGCGCTTGAGGGAAGTAGTGTAGATCATTTATAAAGGTTATCATGAGAAAAACCGGGCAAGACACTACAAACATACATAGCTTCGCGTTAAATCTCTTGCGGGATAGGCAGAGAGAACAGAGCACCATAAGGCACGTTTTTTACACGCCACAGTACGGTACGGTAGCGTGGGTCTCCCAAAGCAAACTGCTTCAGTCCTCTGGACCATCCTGCCATCGATGTTACGAGGGGGGCTCATTCTCAGGGAGCGTCGGCGTGGGACTCCCTAGGTCGGGGCGGCGCGCCCCGTCGGGTGCGGCGATCACTGAGATCGCCGCTGCCATCTTCCAGCGGGATCGGCTCTCTCCCGACACCGTTCGGCGGTCTCCTTCTGGCCCATTATAGTTTCACAGAAGGAGACCACAGCCCTTCACTCCTCCTCATCCGCCAGTCAAAGTCATTGGTGTGAGCCCGGAATCAATCCCACTTCTTCTTGATTCAGAAGCGGCGACTTCTCGACTGGACCACAAAGACATTAAGTATTCGTTAAGTTCGTTCATAGTAAAGAAATTAAAAAAAGAAGTGAAGACTACAATGTTGGAATCAGCAGCCATCCATTAAGGTTAGAAACTAGGCCGTTTGACCTCAAATCGCTCAATAAAAGGTAAATACAGGAAGTAAATACCACCTGATACCATTTCATGGCAATACATGTATCAAAGCATCTTAAACAGCGCAATGAAAATTTTTAAAAGAAAAGAGTTATGAAAATCAACGAAGCGAGTGAGGCGTGTAAGAATCGTGCCTTATGGCGCTCTGTTCTCTCTGCCTACCCCGCAAGGATTTGGCGTGAAGTTATGTACCTATGTATGAAAATTTTTCAAACACGTTTAGTGGATACACCTCATAAAACAGTTCTTGATGCTCTGTATTTTGGACTCTAACTTCTGAATTGCTGGTTTCGTTCGAATACCAGCACACGTTAGCGTCTGTTCGGAAGTTTTGTGTGATAAATCTTACCAAATGTTTACTTCCCGTTTAGTAAGTAAAAATTTGGCTTGTCGAGGCTTATTTTGGTCGAAGATTTGAAATATGTGATAGAATTACTAGCTCAAAGTTCATAATAAGTTTTTCACCTGTTTGTTTGGAACTGAAAAAGTATAATTAATTCAGCGTGGCAAAGCATAATTGCACCTTCAGTTTCAGGGAGAAACTAGAAAATACTACAACAAAATTTGTAGTTATATATTTACGGAAGACAACAATGAAACAATTTAAATGACAAATATTTGAACTCTGCAAAAGTGTAATTGCTTTTAAAATTTATTTGTGATAACTTGTTGTTTCTCTTTTGTTTATGGTTAAACCCTCTCTGTCAGGGGATAATACTTTACAAAATTTAATGAAATCGCCTTTGTTACAAGAATATAATTATATTTATAAATAATGTCTAAAGTACAATGGTATTCATTTTATCTTTTAAGATTTATATTCCGTGAAATATTTATTGCTAAGGTGATAATGCTACTTCACATATCTAGAAAAATCCATGTGTGTGTGTCAAAGTTACATTTGCCTGTATAATATTAGAACATATATTGTGTGAACTGTAAGTAAGACTCTCCCAAACAAAAGTTCCTTTGATAAACTAATGTTTGTTAATTGATTGATCCGAAATTAAATGTTCAGCTCTCGTTTTATTTATTGTTAGTTGGTCCCGTCTGTTAAATGGCACATTTTATTATAAAAAAGCTGCCAAAATTTTGTTCTATAAATCTGCAAAAAATCTATGTTGATGTAAAACCGGATCAGAACTTGAGACCTCTAAATCAGATGACTATTGTGGAAAATTCTGATTAGATTCTCATTATCAGTAGTCAGGGAAGCAATTTATAATAGAGAGTAGTATTATTTCACGGGTTTTAATTTTAGACATGAAAAAGAAAATAAAGCAACTTTAGTTGTTATTTGTATTAATAGTTTTCATATCATAGATCGGCAATAGTCACCCAAACAACGAGACTGAAAATGTGTTGTTGATGTGTGAGTGACTTATTACCAAATAGCATTACCAATTACCAATAGCATCCTGAGGACGTTCGCGGATAAATTTGATACACCCATGTTTGTACATTTTATGCGAGTGTTAGTGAGATCCTAGCCTTAAATATAATTAAGAGTTGTCATTTATGTTTTTCTACATTTTGTTTACTAACATAGTCATAAGCAAATGTAAACTAAAAATTGGGCCATTGTAGTCAATAAATAAAAACTTATTATTATTATTATTAATATGTGCGTAAACACTGCTCCAAGTGTCAACTTTTACATATTTATTTATTATGTGTTTATTTTATCCATCCCGAGAATCGCTTACTCGCGGTCACGCTGTTAGTCATGATAGGTAGCACATTTATACTGACATGTGCCATCTACTACAGTCTATGATAAATCTATGCTTCATATAAAAACACTACAATGTAATCAACCATTCAGCCAAATACCGAATGTTTTCTTATCTATGCAAATAGATAAATGGATCTCGTTGCAAAATGAAAAAAATATGTTTTACGAAAGTGGTCGAGCTCCCCGCATCTAATTGTCAGAAGTCGGGATCGATTCCAGGCTCAAACTAATAATGATTTCCCAGAATTCTTTTAGGAAGTTATGCGTGCAAAATATCGATATCTTAATAGTCCCTGCCTACACCTAGAAAAGACGCGAAGTGTTTCAATGTTTTATGAAATATTTCAATGCAAATATGTTAAGAGTCTCGGTCGTCCAGTGGTCGAGCACACGGCTTCTGATCCAGAGGTCCGGGTTCGAATCTTGACACTGGCTCACACCAATGACTTCTCGAAATTATTTTCAGATGTTAAGTGTGATGAATATCGATGACTGAAAACTTTGTGCCCGGTATGGCAATAGGTTCGCCACCTATCCATTTGGGACGTAAACATAACAGCGAGTCGAGGCTTAACAGCCCTTCGGGTAACAAAGGCGTGAAGTTAGGTTATGTATGTTTATATATGTTAAAAAATATTGTCTAGATTAATGCTTTAAGTACGTTCACAACTTAGCCGATACCCCTACCATAAAGTAGATATAGCGTGCAGTTTCACGTTTTTTTTTGTGACATAGCAGGGCAAACGAATAAGTAGGTCACCTGATGGTAAGAAACTTCTCACCACCCATGAACACCGTGGTGCGTTACGTCCTTTAAGAGAGTAGGAGGGGAAAGGTGATCCGGCCTCCGGATACCTATCTACCGAACGAAACGCGGCACGACCCACTTCACGCCGATATTCCGAGAGGTCGTTGTATTTCACCGGTCGAGTCGGCCTGTTCGTGCAGCGAACTGCAAGACTCTACCACTCGTAATAGTTTCTTCATATTTTACGTCTTTGAAATCAAGGGAAAAGAATAGATCATACATAAAACATTAAATTTGTCAACATATAAAGTCAGTTTAGTTCACAAGGAGTATAGTAAGTATACAGCTCATTGATCTGGAATACAAGTCCACTCTCGTAATCTGAACACTGAGAAGGAATGACAGAAAGCCGATAAGCCCGTTTCTGTGCATTGGTTACCGCGCGATGTGTCCAGCATAATGAGAATACTTTGGCACGATTTTATTTTATTTTTTATGGAACGAGCTAGCGGGTCATCTGATGGTATGCGACTAGCGCCACTCAGGGACACCTGCAACACAAATAATGTCTTATGTTACCGGCCATGTGTCTATTCTACTTCTGGATTTGTTTTATGCACTAACTCTAACTTACTGTATTCAAGTAGCTAATATAAGAAAATCTTTTTAACGTCACCGCCCGTCTGCGACGCCGTTTTGGCGAAGGATCAGACATAATTCTTGTTCATATCTCTAAACGATCCCCTTACTGATAATAACAGCATATTTGCATACGTGACATTGGAATATTTAGGACAGAGCAGGCTGAGCAACTGTACAGCGATTTCATGGCAACTTTTAGTTGAACGTATTTAAGCCGGAATGTATTTTTCGCGATTTACTAAATTATTGCTGAAAAAAATTAACATAAAAATAATTAAAACACTGATATTTGACGCATATAGTCACTATACACTTAAACATTTTGTAGCAACAGGTTCTTTTTGGACAGTGTCTTACTGCAGTCCCTGACAGAATTATGATTTTCATTATAATAGTTAAGAATAGCCTTCTCGTCTCTAGGATCTCATAAGTGGTAGTGGGATTAGATCTGCTACCTAATGCCAGAACTTGGATTACAATAAATATTCGTTATAAGTAAACTTCGTCAAGTAACGATATGGAAGCTTAAGACATAACTATTAATATTGATAAGCCACTTTGTCACCACAATAGTAGCTTAGTGTGTGACAAAAATACATTTTCATTTTTATGACATTCAACTGGCCTTAAATAAATCTTACTAAAATAATGGTTTCCATAAAATTCTTCTGTAATAAATAATAACTAAATTTTTAACGATTTATCATAATGCTGAATAATATACCTACTTGACCCATAGAAATTAACAATAAAATGTATCAAACATAATTTGCGTAAAATGTTTATCAAAAGTTATCAGTCTACATTAAATAATTAACCAAATGCATCAAAGTGTAAGAATTTTTTAGTAATAGGAATATCATAGGTACCTATATTAATAAATATCCAATATTAACAGCTATGTTGCTTCCATCGATTATGGGTATTTAGTGGTCTCGTGCCATTTAAACTTTTTCCGGCAAAATTAAAATCACTCGATATAGTATATGGAGACTGTTAGCCATTCTGTATTCAAATGAAGAAAGGCCTTTTGTGCATTTAAATAATGTGTGGTCAGAAGTGCTGTAAAAGGTATTATAACGTTGGTGCTTTCTTATTGAGGGCTTGGAAAGGATGAATTACTGCTCACATCGGTACGTTTACACGACGAACTTTTTTTACTTGACGAACGATTGGGAATGAAGGCTCTAGAGTGGCGACCACGGACTGGACTGCGCTGCGTAGGCCGTCCCGTAGGTGGACCGACGACCTAGTGAGAACCGCTGGGAGTCCGTTGGATGCTAGCTGAACAGGACGCGCTAAGGGAGAGGCCTACGTTCAGCAGTCGACGGATCTAGGCTGTTGATGATGATGATATGTAACATACATACATAACTTCATGCTAAATCCCTTCCGATGTAGACAGAGCGAGCAGAATGCAATAAGGCACGATTCTTACACCTTCTTTTTTTTGGGATAGGAGGGCAAACGAGCAGGCGTGTAACCTGATGGTAAGCAACCAACGCCGCCCACGGACACCAGCAACACATTTAGTGTTACTGTTGCGTTGTCGACCTTTAAGGGATACGGGATAGGGAAGGATGGGGAAGTGGGGTGGGCCTCCGGGTACCTCTCTCACCAAACGAAACTCCGCATGAGCCACTTTACGTCGATCTTCTGAGAGGTCGTGGTATTTCACCAGTCGAGCCGGCCCATTCATGCAGCGAACTGCTTGGCTCTATCACTGTAGACTGTACTGACACTGTACACGCCGCACTCGCATCGATTATAAGGCACCTGTCATCATCTTCTTCCAGAACTCTTTTTATTTGGTTATGGTAGGTGTGGAGTGACCATCCTCGACTCCTACATCTATCCGCTTTTGCATTTTATTTCTGCTTAGTTAATCTTGCATCAATTCCATAGATTTTTTTCAATAGATAATATTAAGTATATTTTTTCCAAAACTTATAAATAAAAAATACCACATCGTCTCCCACATTGGGAGTTGTGTCAAAAATATGGAGATTGTATTTTATTAATAAGTCAGAGCCTATCCATAAATAACTAGTGAGTACCCATTTCATTTCAAAACAGCGAGTAATGTGTCATTTTTATATCACATTCCTGATAGATATGGATGGTACGAGGACGTGAGTGGCGAGAGGATGAGGAATTATAAATCATGGACTACGTGTCACAGCGATCCATTTCTCAATTTCAGCTAACGTCCGAATCGATAAATATTGCTGACGATAAGCACCTACAGTGGTGTTTAGGATCAATAGGCTAAATATGAATTCTTTTATAACTTTCTTCGCACTTCTCGTTCAGCGGCCGAACGTTTTGGCCTTGTTAAAAAAATAGCTGGTGAAGCCTTTTGCACTGTATGACGATATTTAGTAAAGATATTTAGATTCTTGATTAACTTGTTGCTAAGACCCTTGCTCGCTTACCTCTCTCGCTTTATCGACTTCCATGGATATTGTCATTTATACCCGTCGGATTTCACTCGGTGAGAGAGGTATCCAGGGGCCCAACCCTTTCCCATCCCACTCCCGACCCCGTCATATCCTATTGTAAGGGCCGGCAACGCAACTGTAACACTATATGGGTTCAGGTGTTCATGCCCCGTGGCGTGAGTGTCGTGTGCTGCGCAGACTACACTCTGGTGGTCGCCACGGGGCCCGATTTCGAGCGTACGCTCAGATTCGCCGAGCTGGGGGTGGCAATCGTCGTCAGACGGATCCGCGGGCTGGGCCTCGAGGTGGCGCTTCGGTGAGTATCTACATGAGTATATACACCAGGGCTATCACATTCCGTACCTTAAGAAAAATCTAAGGTGGTCTGACTGATCGTGGGGTCTTACTTAAACTCAGGAAGAACATTGTTTACTATAAAGGCTAGCATAACTAATTGGGTACAGTGTAAATACATAACATAACATAACTTCACGCCTTTTTCTACCCGAAGGTGTAGGCAGCGGCTGTTAAGCCTCGTCTCGTCGTTATGTTTACGTCCCAAATGGAATAGGTGGCGAACCTATCGCCATACCGGGCACAAAGTTGTCAGTCATCGATATTTATCACACGTAACTTCCGAAAATTTCGAAAAGTCATTGGTGTGTGCCAGGATTTGAACCCACTACTTCTTGAATCAGAAGCAGGGTGCTAGCCACTGCGCCACCGAGACTGTTAAATACATAAACGTAAAACATAAAATCTAAGTGTCAACATTCTTAGGATTTAGCCCGTTATTGGTGGGCTCCACAGTCAGTCAGTTATTCATACTACACTGTACAATAATCTACTTTTCATCAACATCTACTTATATATCGTCTTATTCCCTTCAAATCTACATTTATGGTAGGGGTTAAGTCTTGCACACGAGCTCTCAACATCGAGTAGGCTGACTGACAACCCATACTAATTTTGTATCGGTCTGGGCATCGTTTGGAAACTTTGAGAGGCTAAATCGAAAGCATTGTTCTCGAATTATCTGCTTGTACAACTTTGTAGAAGTTCTATATTATTTCTCTATCGCTTATTTGCATCGGTCGCCACGTGACACGAGAATATATTATTGCGCCTTATGTTCCAACAGAAACACATTAAAAATTACTGAAGCAGTGAAATAAACTAAAACGTATTTATGAGATTGTCGAAGTAAGTAAATAATAACATTAAATTACAAATATTTTTTGTTCAATAAAAAGGAATTAATGTTCGTAATTATTTCCCTACTCATGTGTCTATTTGAAGTTCCAGTTGCACTAAGTTATAAACGTGACTAAGTGTGCCTTCTATATATCATTTTTAAAATAAAAATGAAAGTAAGCGCAGCCTGGCTGTAATAAAATTTAAGTTGAATTCTATAGAGCCATATTGGTTTCTGAGCGTACTATTATATGTTTCAAACATACATAATGAGAAACCCAACCCAATTTTTATTCAGCCGTATCAAAAAGACACGATCTTGTGACACAAACTTCAGAATTTTTCTCCGGTGAGTATAATAATATTCTCTTTTTTGTTTATGTCCAGTTGCTAACAATAAACATATGTAATTTATACGTATGTACAATTGGTGAGTAAAACCACAACTAGTTAATAATTGACATGCTCAAACCGCTTATTATGGAGGGCAATTAAAATTTAAATTGTATTAGCTGAAACAAACTGAAAATAAACCGCTCTGGTGACAATTATGTGTATATGTTAAGCCTCGTGACGCATTGGTAAAATGGCGTCAGGGTGTTTTTCTATGTACACATACATAACTTCACGCCAAATCCCTTGCGGGGTAGGCAGAGAGAACAAAGCGCCATAGGGCACGATTCTTACACACCTCACTCGCTTCGTTGACTTTCATAACTCTTTTCATGCACACGCGTCGGTTTTTGAGGCTCTTAACATCACCTTCCTCCAGAACACGTTCTATTTGGGACTTAGATACTTACATATTATGTATTAATATCAGTTATGTCGTTTCCATAACACAGGAATTTAGTTGCTTACCTTGCAATTAGAGGGCGCTGTGTGTATTGTGTCTAAGATATTATTATTTCACTGTAAAACCGTTCTTAAGATACATTTGAATATACCCATCCATAGTTTGAACACACGTTGTTTACTTAACTTCATATTACTGTTAAACATAACATAACATATTATAACACGCCTTTTGTTACCCGAAGGTTACCCTAGATCAGAAGCTGTGTGCTCGACCACTACGCCACCGAGCCTTTACTTAACTGTTAAGTTACATAAAATACATAAATCCTCACAAACTTTGACGTTTCTAATAGATTTAATGGAAGTTTTGCAAGATTTTGCTGACATTAATGTTTACTGTCCCGCTCTCTTGGGTAGTAATGTAATCATTTATATAACTGACATATTCCACACTAAATACACCAATTTCACAAATAAAGCATAATAAATATCATCAACATGCTCAAGGTATTCCTGATTTATTCAATGTTAGCGCAAACAATTAAACAGACGAACTTTTTAGCGATAGACAAATACGTCCAAAAACAGCAGCAAAGTCAAATAAAACATATATTTTTTAATGTAATATAATGTACATAATCATGAAAGACACTTGCTCTAAAAGCGTCAACTATACGAATAACGACGTAGTGAGAGGGGTATCTGAAAAGATGGATGTTGAACTTAAATAAAACAAAAAAATATCCAGCTGTTGAAGTAAAATTAATTATTATTGAAAATACAAAGAACTCATTACAATATAACTGATTTTAAATTAAAATCTATTGAATATAATCTCAATAATTTTGTGGTTTAGCATACGGTTACAGTTTAGAATATCGCGAGTTCGAATTCTATTGCAAGCCAATGTGAAAGATATCAATGACCGAGCAATCTCTGCCTACACCTTCCAAAATTAAAAGCGCATCTTACTAACAAAAATAAATCATCAAAATAAATATATCATTTTTAAATAGCAATCAATCTAATTCCCCTGTTGTGGCTATCGGCTACAAGTTTTAGTTATCCTGCCAAGATTTCCCAGAAGAAAAACCAATGTGATCACAAAGAGACGATATGTCACTGGTATCATCCAACTTAAGGAGACAAATGATGTTAATATTGTAGTCTCCCCTTTTTTTATTTTTGTACATAAAAGGATTTGAGACAAATTTAGCGACCCATTAGGCCTTACTTATAAGGCACAAATTAAGACAACAATTTATGTTTCCGAAGTATTATATATATATGCTTATATAAATTAAGTGTTGGATTTTACAAATGTTATTATCGACATACAGTAGTCCAATGAACTTGATAAGGACGCGAACCATTTGTTGAACTAGAATAAAAGCGCATATCACACAAGCTCTTGCATCTTCGGTGGCAATTAAGTATTTGGATAATACTTAATTGCCACCGAAGATGGTAGTAAGTATTTTAACATAGTTCCTTTGTTGTTACGAAATAAGTAATATTGGATCAATAAAGTAGTAAGTTATTGATTCTACGATCTTGATGGAATCTTTGATACATTGAATTTAGGGATTAATGATGATTGCTGGATTCATTTTAAACGAAGTTTGGATCTGACGCACTTTTAAAAACCTAAATGAATGGGAAGCATTAAATCAATGCTTTTTTTGTTACCTATAGGAAGGGACTTAGCGTCAAAATATATGCTCCTGTGAAACTTTCACATTTTAGAGATACGTATTGATTAATTAAATTGAAACTGTAAAACTAAAAAAAGATGTGGTGTCGTGTGACACCAGGTAGGAACGAAGTTCCTTCGGCTAATGTAAAATCGACACAATTTGTAAAAAAAAAATGTGCTCAATTTTATTACCTTTTAGGAAAGTTTATAGAAAATTCAGTGTTTTAGGAAATAATTAATTACGTAAAATAAAAAATCGTAATTTAAATTATCAATTAAAATAACAAAATCTCTTTATTTTATAGTCTCGGTGGCGCAGTGGGCGAGCGCACGGCCTCTGATCCAGAGGTCCGGGGTTCGATTCCAGACACTGGCTCACACCAATGACTTTTCGAAATTGTTTTCGGAAGGTATGTGTGATAAATACCGATGACTGACAAACTTTGTGCCCGGTATGGCAATAGGTTCGCCACCTATTCCATTTGGGACGTAAACATAACAGCGAGACGAGGCTTAACAGCCGCTGCCTACACCTTCGGATAACAATAGGCGTGAAGTTATGTTATGTTTATGTTATGTTATGTTCTTTATTTTTATTTCACAACATAAAATTACATAGAAATAGAAATAATTGCAATAAAAAGTTTATTAATATTATAAGTAATTCTTATTAATTAGTCTCGTCATTAAATTCTTTTGCTTTTAAAAAAGGAGAAAGAGGAAGGTATTATACACTACTCGCTTGTGTATACCGACTGTCGCGCCTGCGCACGTCTCATTTAACGGTTTTAATCCACGGACTTTTTCTTACGGTTTTACTTTCACATTTTTTTCGGTTCGGTCGCGCAGCCAAATCCCTATCTCCTTCAAGCCTGCCGTAAGGAACTCCGTTCCAAAAAAATCTCTTATAAAAAGCCTCCTTTCGCGAATAATATTACACAAAATTACAATGACTGCGGGCGGTCGATATCCAATAGTATGTACCCGCCTTGATGTACAGTTAATCTTTTTTTTCTAAAAAAATACTTGAGCAAAGAACAGTATGTTCTTTATGCCAAATATATTGTATGTGTGGGTGTTGATTTAAAGTGACGACCATCTGCGTTCGACGTAGTAATTAGGTTTTAATTTAAATTTGTTGAGTCCGGATTGTTGGTTCTTAATGTGATTGTTGGTTCTTCAATACAAGCTAGATGATTCTAAGTAGTTTAGTAGTAGTAGGATTATTATGCAGGGTGAATTCACTGTCAAAGTAAATAATATGTTTACAAATTCTTATGAAAGTATAATATGACTGATTCCCCGTCATATAACCACATATAACAAGCTAATCTGTAAAAAATATTATGGTGCTTCAAAACGTAAGTCACTTCAACTTGCCTCATAAGATCTAAAAGAAATTTCATTTGTAGTGAAAGACGGGATGGCTCCGAACTGAAGAACTCCACTTTCCTTTAGATGGCACTTCACAAAATTACACAAGAACCTCTTCAGTAAAAGAACTTCAGAATAAAAGTTACATATTATGAATGTATTAATGCTATGATATTTCATATTTGGATGGCAATTTTTTTATGCTATACTTTTGAATATTATTGAAAGATGATATTTTTTGGAATCACAGGAACCTACAGAATGTATTCCTAAAGACGAGTAAGATAGAAGTTTTTGAAAATTGTAGTGTGTTGTTGAGGTTTACGTAGGTATCTGTAGAAATCATACATTTGATTATCCTATGGCATCAGAGAAATATAAAAACATTCAATTTTGAAAAAAATAATTAGTTTTACAATAAGTTCCGGTCTTACAGAGTAAATAAAATATCAAAATGTAGGAAATAAAACTGTTTACAAGATGAGAGTTCTTTTGAAACCATTACTTAAATGTCACAAGCAGTTTTCAAGATACTCTTGCTTAAGCTGTCATTTTCACAATCACACTGAAGACGAATAAATGCGTGAAAGAGAAAGATTTATGTATCCAGTACATGTGGGTCTGTATTTGTATTTTGATATTCGTGAGAATGTATCCCATACACTTACATAATTTCACGCCAAATCCCTTGCGGGGTAGGCAGAGAGAACAGAGCGCCATAGGGCACGATTCTTACACGCCTCACTCGCTTTGTTGATTTTCATAACTCTTTTCATGCACGCGCATCGGTTTTTGAGGCTCTTAACATCACCTTCCTCCAGAACACGTTCTATTTGGTCATGGAATGTGTCTCTTGGCCATCCTCGACTCCCACGTCCATCCGCTTTTGCATTGTATATCTGCTTAGTCAGTCTTGCATCAACCATTCTTTCTACATGTCCGAACCATCGCATGCCCTTTCTTACTTTTACACCGACACTCTCCTTCAAACCAACTTCCTTCTTTACAATCTTGTTTTCTACGCGGTCAGCGAGAGTCACTCCGCAGATTTTGCGTAGTGCCCTCATTTCTACCGGGTTTAATCTACTTTCACGCACACTCTGCCATATCCAGCTCTCGCTTCCATTAGTTAGCGTTGGAATCAGGATTGCATTCTGGATTGCTAGCTAAGCTTTTCTGCTAATGTTTTTTGCGCCCAGGAATCTGTCCAAAGTTACATTTACGCCATTTCCTATCGCCACTCGTCTTTCTACATCCGCGGTGTACCTTCCATCACTGCTAAAAGCGCATCCAAATTATACAATTTCATTCACCTGTTCCAGCACTACATCATCAACCATTATCCTTGCATCTGTTCTGGATTCCTCCCTCCAAACACCATAACTTTCGTTTTCGTCGCATTCAACTGCAAGCCTTTAATCATGCAATCATCTTTCATAGTAGTGACTAGTGTTTGCAGGTCCGACGGCGATTCGGCTAGAAGCACGGCGTCATCTGCGTAAAGCATGCAGCTCACAACTAGGTCACCCATTCGCATCCCTACATCCATCGATCTCACTCTCTGGAGACAGCTATCCAGGTACAGGATGAACAGTCGAGCGGACAGCACGCAACCCTGTCTGACGCCGATAGTAATATAATAATATAATATCTTGGACACCATACACACAGCACCCTCTAGTTCCAAGTTAAGCAACTAAATGGTTGTGTTATGGATACTAGTTAACGGATATTAATACATATATACTTTTCTTTTGTAAATACATACTTATAATACATAGAAAAACATCCAGACACCACACAAATATTCATGTTTGTCACAAATATTTGTGCACGGATGGGAATGGAACCCCCGACCTCATTGCTACAGCCGGTACTTTTTACCAATGCGCCACCAGGCCTGTCGTCAAACCAGGGGGACAAGCCGCCGTCAACACGCACACACGCTGTGCAGCCCTCATAAGAGGACTGCCCAGCGTGCAGCAGTGCTCCACTCACCCCGTAGCCCGGGAGTATGCCCCACTACCAAGACATCATCAACACATAAATATACATTACCATCGTCGTCATAATGTTAATGTATAAAGAGACATCTTTACCCCGAATAGCTATAATAACCACGAATAACTGTAATGTCCACGTCCCGAGTCAATATTATCGTTACTGTTCAATACAGTACCTTCAGTTACTGTTTAATACAGCACCTTCTTCAAATATTTACGCAAACTCCACTGGACACATTCTGGTAGGCTTTCACAACTATGAACATTGAATTAGAACGATTTTGCGATTAGAGTAATAGCTACGGTCTAACGTTAATCCGTTGAAAACTCAAGTTATCGTTGTAGGCAGCCCCAGGATGAGAGCTAAAGTGGACCGTTCACTTTTACCAAAAGTTCATTTTAACGGTGTTAATGTACCCATTAGTACAAAAGTAAGCCTTTATATATTGATAACACTTTATCTTGGGGTCCCCACCTGCAGGAAGTAAGCCGCAAACTGCTGCTTCTTGCTTCTTTGCGAAGATTACAAAATTTCTTGCCCATTACCACCAAGATTGCGCTTGCTCAATCTCTCTTTCTTCCTTTACTCGATTATGCCGATGTCAGCTATCTAAATCTCACTGAACAACAACTGGGTAAACTTGAGCGACTTCAAAATGACTGTATACAGTTCATATTCGGTCTTCGACAGAGGCCAGATGCTGTTCAACTTCCTGGAGTCTGAAGGGCTCTTCTTGATGAACTCATTCTTCATGAAGGGTCTCCACAGAAGGTGGACTTGGCGAAGCGCGGATTCTGTGAAAAGGAACGTGATAGATTTTATCATTACGGATATACAGGGTATAACACCACATGTTTGGAGCAGGTGGTGCTCTACATACTGAGGCTCTAAGTTGATACTTGAAATTTTGAAGGAAATATTATTTTCTTATTTTTAGAGCGCTTAAATTAAAGCTTCTTCAATAAGGATTTTTGCTTTTAATTTGTACATATTGTAGAAATGCATCAAAAATATGTATGCCGTCATGTTGGATGGTCCACCGTATTGTATTTAGAATGACGTCACATTATTTTTCGAGTTATTCTCAACAAGCCCTTTCATTTGATACCCTTATTGTAGAAATGCATTAAAAAAACTGTTCCTCTATCTTGGATGATCCATTATATTGGATTTAGAATGACGTCACATTATTTGTTTAGTTACTCTCAATGAGCCCATTCATTTGATATCCATATTGTACAGAAGCTTAAAATATTTTTTCCTTCATCTTGGATATTCCACCATATTGGATTTATAGTAACGTTATATTATTTTTTAGTTACAATTAACAAGCCCTTTCATTTGATACCCATATTGTAGAAATGCATTAAAAAAACAGTTCCTCTATCTTGGATGATCCGCCATATTGGATTTAAAATAACGTCACATTATTTTTTCAGTTACTCTGAATGAGCCCTTTCATTTGATTTCCATATTGTACAGAAGCCTAAACTATGTTTTCGCCCATCTTGGATATTCCACCATATTGGATTTATAATGACGTCATATTATTTTTTGAGTTACACTCAATAAGCCCTTTCATTTGATACCCATATTGCAGAAATGCATTCAAAATATCGATTCCTCTATCTTGGGTGGTCCGCCATATTGGGTATAGAATAATGTCACACATCAAATCATGCATTGTCATCCAAAATAAACGAGTATAAAAAATTTCAGCTCAATCGGTTGAAGATATCTACTTCAAAATTGAGTTGCAAGATTCCACCGAACATACATACTTACATACATACAGTGCAAGCTAAATAAAAGCTTTTAAAAAGACAAGAACTTACAGAAACGGCCAAAGAATCATTATTAAAAATTCGAGTAGAGAACATACGAAAATGCAATAGGAAAACAAAAGAAGCTAATACATTGTGTTTTTAATGGGTACCAAATGTCCAATTTTCACAAGGAGCTAAATTGTACCCTAAATATCTTCGTCCCTATGAAATTATCAAAAATAAAGGAAATGACAGATACATTGTGAAAAAAAATCTTGAAGAAGTGATATACTATTTAATACTGCTACTAACTACTTCTGCGGACTTCATGAAGCGGTGGATAATATGCGAAAGAATAGTGGATAAAGACGTTTTTTTCTGTAAGTAAAATAATAGTTGTTTCAAAAGTTTTCATAAGTCATTTAACACTGCCTCGATCCCTACATATATACTTTTTGTATAAATACATACTTTAATACATACAAAAATACCGAGAAGCCATACAAACGTCCATGCTTTTAACAAATATTTGTACTCGAGTGAGGATTGAACCCACCAACCTCGATTCTGCAGTCGGTACGTTTACCAATGCCTTACAATACTAAAGATATTCTCGTTTGATATGTGTCTGAAACTATGAAAGGATTCTGTGCCTACAGTGTTTGGCCAGGCACGTCCGTGCCCTAGAAAATAATATATATTTACCTTTTATCTTCAAAAAGCTACTACAATATTGGAAAACGTGACCCAATTTATACACTTTTCTATATTAATGTAGCTGAAGGTCAATTTGTTAACAATGTGGAATTTCGTCACCAAAATTTGGGTTAAAGATTTGATACAAGTTGTACTAAATTGGCGTTAACAAGGCAAGCTTTTGCCATTTTCACAATGATATAATGTGTGTAATATCTATAATATAAAATGTCAAACAGTTTGCTGAACTTTTTTAAAATACGGATCCTTAACAAACGCAGCTCATTTTCATCGTTTCAAGAAGATGCGGGTTCGAATCCTGGACTTTTCGAATTTCTTTTCAAAAGTTATTTGTGATAAATATCGATGACTGAAAACCGGTATGGAAATAGGTTTTCGCCAATTTCTTTCTGTCCTAAAGGTGTAAAATTTTGATAGATTAATGTCCCAAGACGTAATATCGACTTCTCGTTAGTTACGAATTATTAGTTATACTGACTGGTGTAAAAAGTGATAATACCATTTTACTTGGATTAAATCTATCTGGGGGTAATTGAAAAGTTAGTTAAACTATTTTAAATCTTTTTCTAATAGAAACTAAAAAATTTGGCTGTTATTAATAGAATTTTAAGTATTTACGGTTAAAATAAACAAGATATTTAAAAATGGTCTTTTTAATAAACAGCCTTTACATTATCTTTCCATTGTAGAAAATTAGTGATTAATATTACAAGAGTGACTTCGCTTTTAATACGAATGCTGTATTGTATATATTATATCCGACCTCTTCTGTTCAGAATTTGCTTATCCTTTAATTTCCGCTGGTTTTCGTTTGCAAATAGGGCATCACGTAATGCCAGTGAGGGTAATAAGTTTTCAGAAGATAGTGAGAGGTTATCCTTGTTTTGATAAAAATTGATAATTTATTAGTTAAATAAATTTGTAAAGTTATACTTTTGATTCAGTAGAAAATTGCTAAAATATTCAAACAGTAGTACAAAGTTTTGGTTGATAATATACTTATATATTTGTTGGCTAGATTATCATCATAGTCATGGCTGTGCCTCCGGGTACCTATCTCACCGAACGAAACGCGACATGAGCCACTTTACGTCGATCTTCTGAGAGGTCGTAATACCTCACCGATCAAGCCGGTCTATTCATGCAGCAAACTACTTGACTCTACCACTGTTAAAATTCAATTGAAGCGAAGCTCCTCTGACACTGGACGCATCTTACTGGATTACAACCGGTGAAAATGGATTACTCCTGTAATGAATATTATTCATATCTTCTTCAGAAATAGCGAGTCAAGGGAAATGGTTTAATCCACCGCGGTCGGTGATTAAGTAAAATATTTCCACTTTCTACTTCAACTTGACGGCTTGGTTTATTAATCATTCTAAAAAGTTAAACCACCCTCAGAAACATTATGTTGGTTTTTTCAGGATTTAATAACAGTGTGTGGTAATTTTTTTTTTGGTTATGTATGTGATGTTTTATTTAAAAACTTTCTATGAACTTGCAACGAACGGATAAAGTAAACTATCGTTATAAATTAGTTTATTTTCCATGGAGTTTTCTTTATAAAAGTTAGTTTCTTTAAAAATTATTGTTAATAAGAATTAACATAACATAACTTCACGCCTTCACGCCAAGGCCGCGTCTCGCCATTGTGTTTACGTTCTAAATGGAATAGGTGGCGAACCTATTATCATACCGGGCACAAACTTTTTAGTCGTCGCTATTTATCACACATAACTTTGGAAATTATTTTCGAAAAGTCATTGGTGTGTGCCAGAATTCGAACCCGCGACCTCCGGATTCAGAAGAAGCCTTATGCTTGACTACCGGACGACCGAGACTATTATGTTGTGTGTGTCAAGTATCGTAAATTGCTAACAAACTTGTGTGTCGTCATGTCTTACATTTGGGAGTCGCATTCTCGATGAATAATGTTATATGGGTCTTTTCCTACACTTGCGTGTACAAAAGGTGTGAAATAACAAAACATCTCATGTAAATCTAGGGGAGGAGATAGCCTATTTTATAGTTTTATACATATAAAATGCTATTTGTTCAGCAAACAGTTTTAAATTCGACACAATTTAGACGTTGAATCCGCTGACCGCACTTGATTCAATGCCAGAACAAACACTATTAATTCTGTCCCACAAATATATTTTTGAAGTCGGGGTTTAAATATGTCCTTAATACGGGACGCTTGCATCGTATCACTTACGCTATTTTAAACTTCCTCTAATTTAAATTCTACTATTTCCATAACAGGTAAATGAACCAGAAATCGAATGCGAGACTTCTGGTTTCAGAAGCGCGTTGGCAAAGTACGAGAGGCCAAAAAAGTTACAAACAAAACAGGATCGAATAATATTCCATACAAGTTTTTGTATTTCTAATTACTTCATCCATTCATTAACTCTAAACTGACTTTTCTTTTCCCGGATCAGCCTAAAACCGATCGACAGTAAATAAGGTTCCTACATTAATATTACGGGATTATTGAACGAATACTTCTACTCGGTATAAAAAACCGGATACTAACAATCACTTAATAAGTTGTCTTGACGGATACACAGACGATTCGATAATTCTTTTTTTTCCTATAAAATACACAAAACTGAGAATCCACACAAACATAATATGAGTTTAATAATTCTCATGTTTGTACTAGAGTGGGGATCTGTTATGAGCCTCTAGGAAAATGGTTCTTTAAAAAAGAAATTATAAGACTTGATTATTAATTAGGACAGCCGTCATATTAGAAAGTTGGAATGAGACTGATGTGTGGATGGACGGTCTGTGCGGACATAGCGGCAAAATGCTGAGGTAGCATATTGGAGTGCAGGGATGGCCAAAAGGGGTACATTGTATGTCTATAACAGATCGAACGACTTATGTTCAGCAGCAAATACTACAGCTAACTCGCCATCAGGCACCTGTTTACAATGGATAGCTAAACATAAACATAACAAACATAGCTTCACACCTTTTGTTACCCGAAGGTGTAGGCAGCGGCTGTTAAGCCTCGTCTCGCCGTTATGTTTACGTCCCAAATGGAATAGGTGGCGAACCTATTGCCATACCGGGCACAAAGTTTGTCAGTCATCGGTATTTATCACACATAACTTCCGAAAACAATTTCGTTTCATTTCCGAAAGTCATTGGTGTGAGCCAGTGTCTGGAATCGAACCTCGGACCTCTGGATCAGAGGCCGCCCACTGCGCCACCGAGACTGTCAGCTAGAATAGCTAAAATTATGTATTAAATGTAAAAGCGAATTTATTCCTCATTCGGAAGTTGTATGGCTCACCTGATTCCTCAATAAGGTTCTCCTGTTGGCACACCCCGCAATATTACAAGAAAATATTGAATATTACTCCGATGGTTACGTGAGTTACAGCACTCCCGGTCTCTATCTATATTACATACTTTGTTAATGCACATAACCAACTATCGCTTAATAACTACACTTTACACATCCATGCAGCTCCTGTAACAAAAATAATGTAATTATTTAGTAAAAAGTGATAAGTAGATATCTAATAACAATTTAAAGAATTTTCAAAATATGGAATACTTACACAAATCGCAATTAAATAATAAAAATGCATTCTACGCTTAAATAATTGACAGCAATAAATTTTTAAATGATTTAAAAAAAATATTGACCAATATTTTCTAAATATAATGTTCCAGCCAGTAGGTTTCAACACTGTATACAATTATGTACTGTTTTTTTAAAGCAGTTACCGGACTTTTTAGTAAGTAATCGATAAGATGAACGTTTGCCGTTTAGTTGTAGCTGACATCGGTGGGTATAACATATTTATTTCGACATAACGTCTTTGTAACGGAAACTGAAGCAGGAATCATACAACCTATAGCATTAATACATACATACATAACTTCACGCCAAAACCCCTGGCGGGGTAGGCAGAGAGAACAGAGCGCCATAGGGCACGATTCTTACACACCTCACTCGCTTCGTTGACTTTCATAACTCTTTTCATGCACGCGCGTCGGTTTTTGAGGCTCTTAACATCACCTTCCTCCAGAACACGTTCTATTTGGTCTTGGAATGTGTGTCTTGGCCGTCCTCGACTCCTACATCCGTCCGCTTTTGCATTGTATATCTGCTTAGCCAGTCCTGCGTCAACCATTCTTTCTTCATGTCCGAACCATCGGAGCATGCCCTTTCTTACTTTTACACCGACACTCTCTTTCAAACCAACTTCCTTCCTTACAACCTTGTTTTCTACGCGGTCAGCGAGAGTCACTCCGCAGCATACCATTAATAACCTTCTAAAATTAATAATGGTCATACTTGATAGAGATCACACAAAACCTTGTGTTTCAGTTGTGTTGTTTCAGTCTCAATAAAAAAAAAACTGTTTCACTTTTTATTCGTTTATAACAAAAGCTGGTTGATCACGCTCTTTTCTTTCTGCCTTCTCTAAGAGAGTATTTTATTGTATATGATAAAAAATATCAATACGATTGCTAGATAAGCTCGACATTTGATGTTGCAGTATTCATTAATCAACTTTCATTAAGAAATGAAAAGAATATTCTGGAACATACGTCGAAAAATTTTACATTTTTCATGTCTTTTTTCAGCACAGCGAAAACATTGCAAGCTGCGTATTCCTTTTTTATCCGTATTTCATCTGCATGCCCAAGAGCTGCTGCTCTACGTAGGTTTTGTTTTTCCCACAAATTAGACTTTCTGGATGAAAAATATTTAATTTATCGAACTTCTGTACACAAAATACCAGGTTATAATGACGTATGAGGCACTTCGTGACATTCATTGCCGCTATCTTTATTTCCGTATATTGAGAGTGTTTTGGTAAGAATATTATTAATTTATTTTTAATAAATGTTAAAAGAAAGTTAACAAAGATTTGCTTAACATATAAACTTACGCAGAGCATGCTACCAAATCCTAACTGAGCTAACTCCATTTTTATAATACATATACATTGTTTTTGAGTGAGGAATGAACAGATCCAGCTATGTAACAATTTCCGTACACCATAATATTGAAAGAACTTTTTATAGATTATATCGCGTTTATTTAGAACTTATTTTCTATTTATTTCCCGACGTTTCGAACTTTTTACAGAAATCATTTTCACGAGTAATGAACAAAAAGATGGTTGTCGTTCAGAAGCTATTTTCATCGATACAGAGAGCACCCACGTTTTAGAAATAAAAATCAAAAAGTTGAAGTTAAAAATATGATTTTTACTATTGGTAACCCACATTAGACCATGAAACAAAATTATATATTTATTTATAAAATATATTTACTAAAGAAAATACAACTAGTTAGTAAATATATATATTTAATGCATAAAACATTAAATTCTGACACTATTTGTTATATATTCTCATAAACACAAAACACTTTAAATTATTAGTTAAATGACCGTGCTATAACTTTAAATTAAACATAAATTTCAATTTGTAATGTGACGTTGCCTGGGGGCATAACAATATGTATTTTTAATTTCATTTTCTCGTTGAGAGTCTATCTGTGAAGGAGGATATAGGTGAGAGTATTGGCGTGAAAGCTTCGTAGCAGGTTATAAGTTGTATACGTATAATGAAGTATTGACCGTGTATTGATTTATCATATTATTATCTTTGCTTGGAAATTATTGAATAAGTAAGAAAATTTAACACTGGCTACATTTTAGTTTAATTCATAAGTTTATTGGGTGGTGCCATTTTGCTTCTATGGTCTGTCAGTCTTTAGCGTGTTCTTACTTCTTTTAGAAAAAACTGTGCAAGTAAAAATAATAGTTATTTTCAAGATAACGTTCTTTTAATAGAATTACTAGTCTTTAACTCAATAGAAGCCATCAGGTTCAGATCCTAGCCCAAACCTAAAACTTTCGTGTTTTAAGTATTGACGATAAATAGGCGACCATATATTTTACACCTTCCGGATATAGAAAATATATAATTGTGCTATAAGACACTATTTCATTTGAATTTTATGAATTAAATACATATCGTAATATTTTATTAATCACAATATTTAAATTTCAACAAATTGTCTGGGATTTTCTAAATTATATTTCAAAGCAAGTTTTAAGTTGGAATGATGTTACCGAGCTAAACTTAATTAACTGCGTTCAAAGGGACAACAAGTTTTGATTTGATTACAAATTGGAATATAAATTACGAATATTCATTCATAAAACATTTGTAATTATTAATTATTTCGGTAGAATTGTGGTTTAGCGTCTCTTTTCTGAAAAGTAAGCCCTTGGTTCAAGTTAAGGTGAGTTTTCAGAAGTTATGTGTGATTTATGTTCTAATATCAAAAGCAAAAACATACCCCATGTGGCAGTGGCAAATGAAAGGGCTTGTTAATAGTAACTCAAAAAATAATATGACGTCATTATAAATCCAATATGGTGCAATTTCCAAGATGGAGGAAAACAAATTTTAAGCTTCTGTACAATATGGGTATCAAATGAAAGAGCTCATTGAGAGTAACTGAAAAAATAAAGTGACGTCATTCTAAATCCAATATAACGGATCATCCAAGATAGAGAAACAGTTTTTTTAATGCATTTCTACAATATGGGTATCAAATGAAAGGGCTTATTGAAAATAACTCGAAAAATAATGTGACGTCATTCTAAATGCAATACGGTGGACCATCCAAGATGACAGCATACATATTTTTGATGCATTTCTACAATATGGCTATGAATTAAAAATCATCATTGCGATTAAATGGAAAAGAAAGCTCTAAGCTGAAATTGAATAAGATGATCGCCTTATTGAAGAGCTGGACTGTTTGAAATTAAGCGGTAAACTAACTTGCAATAATGATGCGTTAAATGAAATGACACTAAACTAGCCAGCTATAACTAAAAATAAAAAAATAAATTAAAAGCAAAAATTCTTTTTAAAGAAGCTTTTATTTAAGCGCTCTAAAAATAAGAAAATAATATTTCCTTAATAATTTCAAGTATCAACTTAGAGCCTCAGTATGTACAATTTATGTAATAATAAAAGCTTGTCGCGAGGTTTGACTCCCTATCAGTAGGTAATTAAATTGCAATAGATAAATAGTAAAGTTAGTAGATTAATTTACATGAGTGTTTTACCCATTTCTTCTCATGACAACCCTACACTCAGAATCGTCCGTGTGTTTTTGTTCCAATGAGGCAATTTTCTCAAGCGCTCGTGTTTTAATATGTTATGCTTTAAATATAATAATAAGTTAAATATCTGTATTTACGGACTATATTTAACTGTGTGTGAAGACCCAAGAAAATAAAGCTATTTTGATTTGATTTCACATTATAAAATTAGCACAGTTTATTTACAACTCGCGCGACAAGCTTTTATTATTATATAAATTGTACATACTGAGGCTCTAAGTTGATACTTGACATTTTTAAGGAAATATTATTTTCTTATTTTTAGAGCGCTTAAATAAAAAGGATTTTTGATTTAAATTATTTTACTTCAAAACTATCCATTCGCGCTGCAAACTGCGTGGGTCTATCGGTGTTAAGTTACTAGTTTGATACCTTGACCCACTAATAGAATTATTTACAGCAGTCGAATAACATTCGAGTGACATCAATTGATATGATGTCATTAATATACATAAACATAAACATAACTTCACGTCATTGTTACCCGAAGGTGTAGGCAGCGGCTGTTAAGCCTCGTCTCGCCGTTATGTTTACGTCCCAAATGGAATAGGTGGCGAACCTATTGCCATACCGGGCACAAAGTTTTCAGTCATCGGTATTTATCACACATAACTTTCCGAAAACAATTTCGAAAAGTCATTGGTGTGAGCCAGTGTCAGGATTCGAACCACGACCTCTGAATTCAGAAACCGTGTGCTCGACCACTAGACCACCGAGACTATATAAAGGTAACATTAATATAAAGGTAAAACATATCAAGCATTGATACAAACACATATATATCAGAGTGCTGGAATCATGATTGTTCTGAAAATCTACCTTAATTGCTTTTTCATGGGTCACGGAGCCGGATTAAAAATTGGTAAGAAATAAAACTTGAGTTTTATTTAAAAATATATATAATTTGGGTTTACACGGATTACTATTTAGATTTGAATGATCACTCTTTTATCTAATATATAAAATTCTCGTGTCACGGTGTTTGTAATTATACTCCTCCGAAACGGTATGACCGGTTCGGATGAAATGTTGTGTGCATATCTGGTAGGTCTGAGAATACGACAACATCTATGTTTTATCCCCCTAAATCGCCCCACCCCTCAATATATATATTTTTTAATTTTCGATAAATTTTTGTATTCTATTTTTTTTTAATGAACCGGGATACAAAAATACATACAACTCTAAATTTTCAACGCCCTACCATCAACCCCTATTTTTAAATTTTATTTTTAGGCAAGAGAACGTTTGCCGGCTCAGTTATTATAATATGGAAGAAAATAATTACAAATAGTGACATTCTGCTGTTTATAAAATTGGTTTCTATAATTGTATTAGTTTTGGAGTTATTTTTGACCTGTTACTTGTTTGAATTATACTGATTATATGGTTTTATTAGTGGTAGAGCCGAGCAGTTCGCTACATGAATGGGCCGGCTCGACTGGTGACATACCACGACCTCTCAGAAGACCGACTTAAACTGGCATATGCCGAGTTTCGTTCAATCGGAGAGGTACCCGGAGGCCCACCTCACTTTTCCATCCTTTCCTATCCTTCTCCCTTAAAGGTCGGTAATGCAACTGTAACACTATATGTATTTCAGGTGTCCATGGGCGGCTCTGGTAACTTACCATTAGGCCTGCTCCTATATCATAAAAAAAATGTGAACTAAAAATAATCAATCCTATTGATAATCACTTTGATGTATTTCAGTCGTTCAAATAACTTTCCTCTTCAATTCAAACATCATTATCTTGTATTATTGTTCTCAGTAATACTTGTGTCAAAGTTAAAATTAGGACAACACTCATAAATTCTTGTATAAATACTTACGATTTGTATGGGATTGGTAAGTACTACCATAAAAATTATACCACCCATGTACAAAAGAGAGATAAACCCAAAATAGTAAAATAGTTAATAAATTGTTTTAGGTAAAAGAACACTATATTTATAACATCTATAAAGTCGATGGTGTAGGCTGTAGCAATTATACCTCGTTGCACTAAATATTCTTTATCACGTATTCCGCGTAATCAATTGACAAACGAAGTCACTAGTATGAGTCAGAATAACGAACTAGACTACTGATTTAGAAGCCAGGTGCTGAACCTGGCCACCGAGACAAAAAAACACATATTCTTATCATATACTTATTACCTATTCCATTAATAATACCTTGTACATAATTATTAACTTTGTAAATATTGAATTAGTCGAGATTTTTAAACCGAAATAACAACCAACTTCAAAAAAGGATAACTAAGCCATTTCTTTATACTCGCGATAATAGAAATCGTATCGAAATAAAGAACAATTAAATCTAAAATTAAATAAATCTCTAATGATCTAAAAGATTTATGAGATACAAAACAGATAATCCTCTTTTCATTTTGGTTCTATAACAAATCACAAATACAATAATAGCTGATACTATATATCTTTTTATTATTAAGACATTAATTTTGTCTAGAGTAGGTATAATGTCCCACCTACGTACAAACATTGAAGAAATATATCAACTAAGTATTATCTTTATTACTTTACAAATGATTTAAGCAAATGTAAACAAACTGAGAAGGAAGAATTTAGATATTATCTTAACATTTTGTATAAAAAGAATTTTTAACGAGCCTCGTGGTACATTGGTTAAACAAACGTCTGCGGAGTACAGATCGGCGGGTTCGATTTCCTATCGTGTAGAAATATTTATGTTGAGCTCGAGTGCGGTATTTTTATACATACTATAAGTGTGTACCTAATTACAAAAATAGTGTAAAAAATAATAATAATAATATAATAATACATAATCATTTTATGTGCGCGTAAAGGGAATATCAAAAAAAGTCATTTCAGTGATTAGCCTGTTCATATAAACATATCTACAACTTTTGCGGCTCTAAATATATATATATATATATAAGGTTCTTACTATGTTTTTATTTTCATCTTTGTGTGCAATAAAGTATATATAAATAAGTAAATAAATAAGACATGTGATAATAAAGCTTCTTTGACTTCGACATTAAATACATTATTATTATTGTAGGAGGAGTGAGTACATAAATCTCGTTTTAAAATGGAAAAACACATTATTGTAGTGAACCAAGCCTTATTGGTAAGTTAGGTTTCAGGGCTCCTCAGGCATTTTAATTTTTTTCTAATTTCCATGCTATATATAACACAAAAGTTAAGTCACTAGGTCACTCGGCTTCTAAACAGTAGTCTATGGTTTTATTTTAAAATTCGGATAAACTGACCTTATACAAATTTTACCTCGAGTTATGTGTGATACGGACTGAAAAAAATGTGAAATGTTCAATAAAGTAGTATTTATGTTACTTATTTAAAGGAAAAATCCGAGGTAAAAGCGCGTCGTTTCCAAAATCAGATCATCTCAGCTTTTGATGTGAGAGTTGTAATAATACCTACTGTAAGAGAAAAATATAATATATTGATCATAAAAGCGATAAAATATCAAGTTAAGAGGCCTGACATTTTCAGCATGTTTTCCTCTTAGCCCAGGAGCTACACGTCATAATACTCGCAAAGTTTAAGGAGCCGGTTAATTCCAAATAAACATGTTGGCGGTGCCAAAAATTGTATATTTTTTTATTAAAACTATGTAATTTATGGCTTTGTTTGTTTTTTCATTATACAAATCGATCATTATAATTATTTTAATTTCATAATGTAATCTAAACTGATTATTATATTTCAAAATTCAATACATTATTACACTATAGATTCCAGAACATTCACTTTTCGTATTATACACAATCGTGCACAAACACCAACGAACATTCCTTTAGTTTTTAAAACGTCACAACGTCACAGGAATATTTTTTTTCACAAACATTTAAACCCTCGTCGACTTAAAAGTCAGCCTTACCATCCAGTAGTAATGTCATATTGTACGTCTCTGTCTCTTACACTATAATGTGATGTCATTCGCAGCACTAACCGACATTTGTATGTAAATGTGTCTGTATAGAACACCCACCCTATATAGTGCTGGGACAAAATTATTTCATCGAGGTTTGATAATGTTTATACATAGAGCTGGTGTCGATAAAATAATAAATCTATATTTTGATGTTTGCGTACAATAAAGAATAATTAGAACCTATTAGAAAATTGTAATTTACATAAAATATGACATAAATATATTCAATACATTCAGTGTACAATTAAAACCTGTTCGATGTTTTTTTTATGGGATACGAGGGCAAACGAGCAGGCGTGTCACCTGGTGGTAAGCAACCAACGCCGCCCATGAACACCAGCAACACATATAGTGTTACTGTTGCGTTGCCGACCTTTAAGGGATAGGGGATAGGAAAAGGCGGGGAAGGGGGGTGGGCCTCCGGGTACCTCTCTCACCGAACGAAACGCGGCATGAGCCACTTTACGTCGGTCTTCTGAGAGGTCGTGGTATTTCACCGGTCGAGCCGGCCCATTCATGCAGCGAACTGCTTGGCACTGTTAAAATCTACATTGAGGGCGAAGTAGTAAGCAAAAGTTGTAAAGATATATATGGAATGATGAAACTTCTCTGCAATAGTTATTATTCGGGATAAGGATCCGCAAGATTAATTCAAAAACGCTATTGTCTGCAAACGTGAGTAAGGTTAGTCAGTTGGGTCAGATTTTCTTTATATATTTTCTCTTTAAATAAAGGACTACCTTTAGTAGACTCTTCTTACTTCGCCCTCGTAAAGAGATGGGGTGACACTAATTTTAGAGGACAGCTACATATACTACTATATGATAAAATAAATCAGCAATTATAGAGCTATGGATAAACAATTTATTGCACATCACTAAATCCTAACAATCGAATTATGTTGCAAAACGGTGGTCTAGTAGAGACCGTCGCCCGTATTCCATAAAAAAAGTGTAAAAAGGTAAAATGTTAAATGTTGTCAATAGTGTTATGTCAAAATGATGACACTTTATGGACAATTTCGAAAGAGTTCGCTAAAAATGGAATATTTTTATTATTTTTGTTGCTTATCTTTATGGCACACATTGAACTGGCAATTGTATGTGATAAAATCATTACATAGTATAAAATTAAGTCGCTTTCCGCTGTCTGTCCCCTTATATACTTAGAACTTTGAAACTACGCAACGGATTTTGATGCCTTTTTTTCAATAGATAGAGGGTGTCAACGGGGTGGTTTTAGCTATAACGCATGTATAATGTAGCAAATATACATACATACATAACTTCACGCCAAATCCCTTGCGGGGTAGGCAGAGAGAACAGAGCGCCATAGGGCACGATTCTTACACGCCTCACTCGCTTCGTTGACATTCATGACTCTTTTCATGCACGCGCGTCGGTTTGTGAGGCTCTTAACATCACCTTCCTCCAGAACGCGTTCTATTTGGTCATGGAATGTGTGTCTTGGCCGTCCTCGGCTCCTACATCCATCCGCTTTTGCATTGTATATCTGCTTAGTCAGTCTTGCATCAACCATTCTTTCTACATGTCCGAACCATCGCAGCATGCCCTTTCTTACTTTTACACCGACACTCTCTTTCAAACCAACTTCCTTCCGTACAACCTTGTTTTCTACGCAGTCAGCGAGAGTTACTCCGCAGATTTTGCGTAGTGCCCTCATTTCTACCGCGTTTATTCTACTTTCATGCACACTCTGCCATACCCAGCTCTCGCGTCCATAAGTTAGCGTTAGGATCAGGACTGCATTGTGGATTGCTAGCTGGGCTTTTCTGCTAATGATTTTTGCGCCCAGGAATCTGCCCAACGCTCCATTTACGCTATTTCCTATCGCCACTCGTCTTTCTACATCCGTGGTGTACCTTCCATCTCTGCTAAAAGCGCATCCAAGATATACAATTTCATTCACCTGTTCCAGCACTACATCATCAACCATTATCCTTGCATCAGTTCTGGATTCCTCCCTTTCAAACACCATAACTTTCGTTTTCTTTGCATTCAACTGCAAGCCTTTAATTATCATCATCATCATCATCAGCCTATTGCAGTCCACTGCTGGACATAGGCCTCTCCCAATTTGCGCCACAACATCCGATTCTCTGCCTTCCGCATCCAGTCTTTTCCAGCAGCCTTTCTGAGGTCGTCTGACCATCGGGCTGGTGGGCGTCCTACACTACGTTTACCAAAACGCGGTCTCCACTCTATGACCTTCTTACTCCATCTACCGTCGGTCCTTCGGCAGATGTGACCAGCCCATTGCCACTTCAGCGAGCTTATTCTACGAGCTATGTCGGTTACCCTAGTTCTCTGGCGGATATACTCATTCCTGAGTTTATCCTTCAGAGATACCCCGAGCATAGCCCGCTCCATAGCTCGCTGAGCGACTTTAAATTTGTGGACTAGCCCCACCGTGAGTGTCCACGTTTCGGCACCGTAGGTCATCACCGGTAGGACGCACTGGTCAAAGACCTTGGTCTTCAGACATTGCGGTATAGGCGAGCTGAAGACCCGACGCAGTTTGCCAAACGCAGCCCAACCCAGCTGAATCCTCCTTTCGGCCTCCTTCTCGAAGTTTCGTCTACCTAACTGGATAGTTTGGCCTAGGTAGACGTATTTGTTTACGACTTCGAGAACTGACCCTTCGACGCTTATCGGTCCGGGCACGACATGTTCATTGAACATGACCTTGGTCTTTTCCAAGTTCATGCCCAAACCGACACGCCGGGAGGACTCGTCTAGGCTGCGCAGCATTCCGCTTAACTGTTCCAGCGACTCTGCCATCACAACGATGTCGTCGGCAAACCGAAGATGTGAGATGTACTCACCATTCACGTTGATACCCTGTCCAGTCCAATCCAGTGTCTTGAAGACGTCCTCCAAAGCGTTGGTGAAGAGTTTGGGAGATATGACATCTCCCTGTCTTACACCTCGACTCAGCTCGATGGAGTTCGTCACCTGGTCCTGTATCTGAACAGTCATCGTGGCGGTGTCATACAAACATCTCAACACCTCGATATAGCGCCAGTCGATCCGACATCGCTGCAATGCATCCAGAACTGCCCAAGTTTCGATGGAGTCGAAGGCTTTCTCGTAGTCCACGAATGCCATACACAGCGGCTGATTGTACTCCTCGGTCTTCTGTACAATCTGCCGAACAGTATGGATGTGGTCCACGGTGCTAAAGCCTTTTCGAAACCCGGCCTGCTCCGGAGGCTGGAACTCGTCGAGTCTTGCAGCGAGACGATTCGTGACGACCCTCGAGAACAACTTGTAGATATGGCTCAGGAGTGAGATGGGTCTGTAGTTCTTCAGTAAGGTCTTATCACCTTTTTTGAAGAACAGCACCACCGCACTCCTGCTCCAAACCTGTGGTGTTATACCCTGGTGTATGACGGAATTAAAAAGACTTGCTAATTCCTTTAGGATAGGAGTCCCGCCGGCCTTTAGAAGTTCAGTAGTAATTCCGTCATCACCGGGTGCCTTGTTGTTCTGGAGTTGCCCGAGAGCCGCCCTAATCTCGCTTGCTGTGATATCGGGAATGTCTTCACTGTAGTGACGCGTTAGCGGGGCTCTGTGGTCATCATCGCTGTGTCCCGTAGGCTTGGTCATCCGTGTTGAATAAAGGAGCCCATAAAAAGATTCGATCTCTGCGAGAATCTCAGGCTTAGAGGTGACGACACGTCCATCCGCAGTTTTCAGCTTCGTCAGATGGGGCCTTCCAAGCTGCTGAGCGAACACTTTCGACCCTTTATTGCGGTCGATCGCATCCTCGATTGCTCGGGTATTCGATCGACGAAGGTCGCGCCGCATCAGCTTCCTAATACGCTGGTTTAGGCTTCTCCATTCTGACGAAGACAGCTGATCGGATGGAGTTTCTCGTCTTTGCCTCATCAGCTCGAGCGTCTCGGCCTTTAATTATGCACGACCGTATATGAGATCCAATTTCTCACCGAAAGTTCAGCAGTTTGGTAACGATTCGGTAGTTCGCCAAAGTTCAATTCAATCCGAACTACTTTAGTTTTTGTAACGCTTAATAACCATGTGGAATAGATGACAAAAAGAACGAAAAGTTCGTAACGAAATGAAAAAAAAAGGATTTGATATGATATTCTGTTATATATAAAGTTTAGAATTCAATGAAGACATGGAACTAAAAAACATAAAACATAACTTCACGCCTTTGTTACCCGAAGGTGTAGGCAGCGGCTGTTAAGCCACGTCTCACCATTATGTTTACGTCCCAAACGTGGCGAACCTATAGGTATTTCTTTATCTTTTCTCAAAAACCTTTTCATAATATTTGTCCAGCCTGTCTAAAAGGGTAACTTTAATTAAGTTTTCCTTTTTTATTTCTAGTCATTTAAATCTGATATTTTCTTAAAGAACTAATAGGGTTATTAGAAACCGGGTTAAGATCGTTAGAAGTTTCTAATAACTGCCTGTAGCCCCTATCTTTGCGCCTGTGACCTTTACAATAAAGGTAGTTGTTTTTCACAGGTATTAGTTTTGATAAAAGCCAATAGTCATACCGATCTTAGCCGAACATAGCTCAACATTATTTTAAGCCGACTTCAAAACTAGCGGACTTTTTAAATTCGACTATGTGTTTTTTCTATGTATACTATTTTAGATGTCTTGGTCCCATTACAATTTGTTCTTAAATTGACAATCATTTAACGCACAACTTTTTTAGTTTAGTTTAGTATTTTACAGTACGAGGGTTACGCAGTTCGCTGCATGAATGGGCCGGCTCAACCGGTATAATCCCACGACCTCTCAGACTATCGACGTAAAGTTTCTCAAGCCGCGTTTCGCTTGGTGATAGAGTTATCTGAAGGGCCAACCCTTTTCCCTCTGCCCTTCTCCTCTTCCCCTAAATGTAAAATAGTGAGTGGAAGTTTATTACATAGTGACGTCTCTATTTGAAAAAGTCCTATTAAACAAAAATATTACAATTTCAAAAAGAATAGGCATTAGGTTATGTTATGTTATATTATATTAGAAATATATTAGAAAGGTTACAAAAATACTGTTGGTTGATGAATTAGCTGAAATGAGATCACGTTTTTTCATAATAGAAATGCTATTTACTTCTCATTTTCCTCATCGAATTCCCGAGGGCATTTCTAAGGAATATATAAACTTTTACGAATTATGGTGCAACCATTTTTCTTTACGTGAGTGTCGTATGCGGTAACTTGAGACTATAACTATGCAGACTGTCTTTCATATTTTACCAATTTTTTATTTGTGATTTAAAACATTATTTTTTGGCAAGAGAACGTTTGCTGTGTCAGCTTTTTTTCTTGGATATTTATCAATACCTACGTATAGATAAAATTAAAGTCAAAGTCAAGCCAAATTAACTTTATTTTTATAGGTCTTCACAGACACTTAAAAATAGTCAACAAGTACAGATAACATATTATTTAAAATTAAATACAAACACGAGCGCTTGTGGAAAGTGCCTCCGTGGAACAAAAAAAGACACGGACGCAATCGCCACGATCGGCCCGATTCCGAGTGTAGGGGCTATCATGAGAAGAATCGGGCAAGAAACTCATGTGTAAAGTGTCTGTTTGTAATATTGAAGCCATCGATGTGGTCTGGACGTAGCGCAATAAGTCTTGGATTTGAATCTGGACTCAAAACCGACCTTTCTGAATCTTTTCGGAAGATATACGTGATCAATATCAATTTCTTGCAACATTGTGTCTGGTGTATGGCAATAGGTTCCGTTATCAATTCCATTAGCAGCCGCTGCCTTAGCCATCAGATGGAAAAATGCGCGCAATTATAATAAAGCAATACCTTCAAGTCAACAGTTACGTAAATAAACTATTTATACCATTTATACAGGTTTTTCCTTGTCTTTTTGTACATTGTAATTGATTGAGTAAAAAGATACGCGGAATCATTAGGCACGAGTACAATATTTCTTTAGTAATCCACCACTAAACGACCTCATTATTTCCATCTCAGGAGAATAACACCCACTACTAAAGCTCGCCGAACGCTATGCAGCTTAACCACAGTTTTGCTTGACGGCAATATCTTTATTGCCCCGCTTAATAGTTAAGACCATAATTTTGTTATTGGTAATAAGGCATATTAAATACGGTTTTAAATTTGTATTATATATCGTATAATACAAATTTAAAACCGTATTTAATATATGTAGAAACTAAGATTAAGATTTTTAGCATTTATATTAGGTGTGTTTATATCATCCATATTAATGCCTGCTAAAAAAATGCACTGAAACTTATATCAAACACTAGGTATATTATTTACAATATATACAATTAAGAAACTAGCTAAAATCAAATTTCTCCGCATCTCGGTCTACTAGCAGCGTACCCAGAAGACCGGCCCAGGCATATTAATTTATGTTATAGGTTAATTTACATTATCTACCAAATATAGTAATTTCGTGATAAAATTGGTAATAATAAATGTTCCAAGACAGTTAATGATTCTAAAAATCTAACGAAAATTCTCGCCATCTAAAATTACTTGGTAAGAAAGTTCGATATGAATACCAAACAATGCTTGATAGCTTGTGGCTCGCCTAAAGTCCGGGAAAGTTTTCCGTCGGAGGGCGGAACCACGTAAACATGTAAAAATGCCAGTTGGTACAGTGGATAATCAATCAACATTAATTGATTTTGTTTCTACTCCAGTTACATTGTTATTAGTATTTTATTATAGTTTTCTTTCAACATACACCAATTTTCCTTTAACGTTATTTCACGCCCCTCCTACTCAAAGGCGTTGGTATTGGTATTATGACTGCATATATCAATTGAAGTCACTTAAGTTTCGATAAGATATTTTAAGTCATTGATATGAGGTGGTAGAAACACGGGACTATGTGCAACTGGGCTATGAATACCACCAACAAAAAAGTATATTTTTTTTATTTTTTAACATTAATTTTAAAAGAAGTGACATCAAAAAAGAATAATTCTTAAACGAGACTCAAATTTACACAAAAGTTTAAGGGCTTTGATAAGATTAAAGCCACAACGCGAGAAAATTTTACAAAAAAAGATACATTTAATAAAAGTACCTACTTTTCTCTGTAAACACCACTTAATAGCCCTTTACCTTTTAAAATTAGGCAGCTTTTAATATTCCCTTTTAAGTTAGGGTGTTCAAAAGTTCAAATTTATATGAACATGAAACGTCATAAAGAACACACTCCTATACTGAAGAAATAAAGTATTTTACAGATCGTGGTAACAAATAGTGATAGTCGTGTGGGCAATAGATTCTGTACTGATAAACTACTGTTATAATATACTGTTTCCCATTTCGTAAAGTGGTAACAATAACAGTTCAACTAGACCATTCTTAGCCTGGACACTTGATGTTGATTTGAAGGACTTGGCAATGGTAAATTATTCAAATGGCAATTATAAATCTTTTAAAACGTTCTAATATATTTTATCTTATGATTCATAACTAAAATAATGTAATACTAAAAGGTCGCAAAGTCTTTTTTTTATGTGAACGTGTTTATCTCAGCATTTAATAATAGCTCCGTTTAGAACTATCTTTTGAAAATACAGAACTCATTTATTTTTCTATACTGTTTCAGTTTGGAAGTTATAATAAATAAATATAAATTAATATTTTTATAAAGTTTAATATTTTGACAACCCTGCCTTAGGTACCTGATTATAAATAGCCTTTTGAATACCCATAATCACAAGGGCTTGAATAAAGAATATTTTAGTAAAAATAACTCTTCGTTTTGACGGGCTAATGGCAGATGGCCTCTTTGTGGGGGATACCTTATTTCAAGGGTTTTTGGTAATTTTGTTTAATAATTCTACCGGTAATTAAATTACGCCAGATGAATATCAATCATAACTTGTCCGCAAAATGTGGGGAGACGCTGTATACATAATCGCATGTTAAAATTGATTTTAAGAGGAAAGGCGGCAAACCGACAAGCCATTAACCCGATGGTAAGCGACTGGCAATCGTGTAAAAATCGATATTCATGTTGAGAAAACAGTTGATGTGAGAATAGAATAGGTTTGAGAAAACCACTTAAAATACAGATGAATACATGTAAAAGTTATATTTAAAAAGTGAACGCAAAAGAATTACACTCAAATAATAATATGATAAGGAAAAATTTTTGGATGATGAAATTCATATTCAGTAGTCATAGTCACTATTCAGTTAACAAGTTTATAAAATTTATGAGTAATAATTTTCCTAGTGTCTAAAATATTAACAAACTAATGAAAAAATCAGAATGTCGACGTAAGGTGGCTCATGCCGCATTTTGTTTGGTTAAAGGTTAGAGGCTCACTCCCCTATCCCCGTCCCTTACCATGTCACTGCCTATATCATCTTAAACAACAGTCCATCGTTGGCGCTAGTCACATTCCATCAGATGATTTGCCATGACTTACCCATAAAAAAAATTCTTATAATTTCCTAACTGCTATCTTTTTTTTAATGGGATAGGAGGGCAAACGAGCAGGCGTGTCACCTGATGGCTTCTGACCAAGCGCCGCCCATGGACACCTGCAACACATATAGTGTTACAGTTGCGTTGCCAACCTTGTAAGGGAGTAGGATAGGAAAGGATGGGGAAGGGGGATGGGCCTCCGGATACCTCTCTCACAGAACGAAATGCGGCATGAGCCACTTTACGTCGGTCTACTGAGAGGTCGTGGTATTTCACCGGTCGAGCCGGCCCATTCATGTAGCGAACTGCTTGGCTCCACCACTGTTATATCTTTAAAAATCCACTAACAAACACGTATTTTAATAGAAAAACGTACGTTTCAATATTTCAAGTTGTACTCGCTGCACATAGGTCAGCTGCCATCACACTACGCCGGCTGATTTATTCGCAGCGGCAGAGAATTCGTATTAAATAAAATACATCTAGTATTTATACGAGTACGCAGTAAATATGTTTTAAACGTATTTGATGTGTGTATTTTATTGAAAATGAAATGAAAATGAAAATCATGATAATAATATATTCACGACATCATTGAGTATTTGTTATATCATGAGCATACTACATACATACACAGCATACCTTATTTATCTTCAACTTATATTGTTCGTACAAATGCAATAAATTAAAAATCAAACTTCAAAGCACGATAACACTTCGAATGTAAGAGAAATCTTTTCTAGAAATATATGTAAATGGCAATTTACAAAATTTTTGAAAAAAACTTTAGGAGTTAACAAACAGTTTTAACCCTTGCGAAGTTGTTCGGGTGTAGGAAACAGGGTGATGGGTCTTTAAAAGCTCCTCTGAACTCAATTGAGGTATCAAATCGTATTTTCAAGTTTCATAATGAAAAGCGGAATTGAGATTTTATTAAAGTTTTAATTTGATGTGCTTTGTAAAAAAAGAAGAAAAGAAAATTATTTAAATTTGATTACAGTGTTTTAATTCAAAAATAACTTTTCCAAATATTTACATGATTATATTATTTATAAATTGCAAACCTTCAAACATATTACAGTGACATGACACAACAAATGTTGACATTTTATTGAAAGTGTAATGTCAATATTCATCCGATACTAACCTGCCTAACTAACAATGAACTTTATATGTTTTTAAAGGTCCAATTGCCTTGTGTGTCAAAGTGTGATTACGAATCGTTTGTATGGGAAAATTAAATTATTTTTCTTAGTATTTTGCTTAATTAAAGAAAGAAAGAAGAAAAGAAAGTATCCTATGTTACTTCTAATACCTCCAAGAATATGTGTACAAAGTTTCATGATGATGAGTTGAGTAGTAATCGCGTGAAAGCGTAACAAACTAACTTACATTGACATTTATATAATAGTAGGGATAGGGATAGGGATAGGGATAGGGATAGGGATAGGGATAGGGATAGGGATAGGGATATTTAAGTATGACAAATAGATTTTGATTAGTTCACGCTGCAAAACACTTTTAATGCCTGGCTCAGAAGTTCTTCACACGTCCCAGTATCGTTTCTCTATTTTAACGTAATATTATAAAGTAAAAAATATAGATTGTAATTGAAATGTTTTCTTTTTTGTATTCTTCTTTATGATTCGAACCACACACACTAATGACTTTTTGGAATTAAATAATTTCGAAACTTATGCGTGGTAAATATCGATGACTAAAAACTTTGTGCCCGGTATGGCAATAAGTTCGTTCCCTATTCCTTTTGAGACGTACAGATAACGGCGAGACGAGTCTTAACAGCCATTGCCTACACCTTCGGGTAGAAAAAGGAAGTGAAGTTATGTTATGTGTTATATTTTTATGGAAAGAAGTTCTCACTATATTTATTTTGATCTACAATCTTCACACATTATTTTCACTAAACTGCTGATGTTACTTTGTATGGCAAATGCCTCCTTAAGTTTACTCCAAAAGTCAGCTTTCTTTCGGGCGTTTTATAGGGTTAGAATTTAGAAATTTAACTAACCAGAACATAATATAAACCATATATCTTATAATGTATATTTAATATATTTTCGGAATATCTTGACTTAACTTCGGTTTAATGTCTGGCTGAATTGTGATCACCATGCTTTCAAATATGGTCTGTCTTGATAGAATATTTCATTGGTCTAAGATTGACACATAGCTGCTATTTCGACTTGAAGATGGATAAGCCGAAATCGAAAATGTTTATAATATTTAAACATTTTATACTTTTTCAATTCAATTCTTAAAAACTTTCGTCAACATGATGTGCAGGTCTTCTGGATAAGAAGTCTAGGGCTCGAATCTGGATGGCATAATAAAGACTTAACAAACACCTAGAAAGTATGATAAAAATTGATAACTGACAAAAACTTACCCAATGTATGATAATAAGTATCACAACTGGACCCCATAAAAATGGGGCGAGCCGTGGCATAATTGCTGCTGTTTACATTCAGGTATTGAAAGTGTAAAGTACTAGGTTCAAATAAGCACACTTGTAATACTATGACAAAGTCATCGTAAATGTGGAGAAGGGAAAGGAATTTCTTTTAAAATTACTCCTTTTTATAATAAGGAAACATAACAGTAAAATGGAAATAGATACTTATATCTGAACTAGTGTCTACGATGGCATACATACATACATAACTTCACTACAAATCCCTTGTCATACATATTATATACATATTATTTTGCTGGTTGCCCTACAGGACTAAACACTCGTGAACTATCTTTTCAAGCAATTGGGAAAAGTTGAATGTGTGGACTAAGACAGTGTCACAGTCTTTCTCGTATACAACTGAAGTAAGTTCCACGGAAAAAGATATTCGGTAACATATCACTTAAGTGGCACTATTTAGTACTATGCCAAGTAATTCCTCTTTTTCACCAGTTTTTTCGATATGAATATAATCTGATTCATCAAGTGAATGTATATTCACTAGCTGCTGTCTACACTTCTGGATATTAAGAGAATGAAGATCTCGTTAATTGATCTTCATCTGCCAAATATGTACTACTATATCACGCGTACTGTATATGTCTATTTTTAAGTTCTTAAGGTTTCTGAAGGATATCTGTCTAAAGGGGCGCTCCAAATACAAGTTAAATATAAGAACTCAAAGTTGAAGTTAATAGAGGCTATCAAAAGTCATACGACTTATTTTGATTCAAAGTCCGTATGTATGTCTAATTATTAATTTGCCTATTAACGCCAAAATATAATAAAGTTTCCAAGAGTAAAATAAACATTTGTTTGCTTAAAAGTATTTTCTTTACAAGTATAACTTTGAGTAACAGTTGCTAAAAGTCCTGACATCATATTGAGAACGAAACAAAGGTGTGGCCCCCATCTCAACACGCTTTTACATTAACTTCTAAGACTAATTATGCGTACGTGAACCGTGAAATTTTGTTACTTAACTTTGAAAATCGTCGCTGATTCTTACTGACTTTCAGTCTAGTTGTTACCCAAGTTTCTGGTATGAGCGCTATTCTCGTTATGTGGCAATTATGTGCCTAAAAATAAGATGTGCTGTTTTATTTTCCAAACACTTCTTTTAAACTTGAAACCCAAACGAAAAGAACAGAAGTCAATTTAAACTTTTTTGTGCCTTCAATCTCTAATACCCCCATAGGCAAGAGTGAATATGTTCCAAAATCCCAATTAGTCACACAGTGATGAACGCTTTTCTACATACTATAGATGTTCCTTTTTATTTTTAAAAAATGTATCTACAAATGTTAAATTGACAGTAACGGCAGAAATATTTTTTGTTTCAAAGGTTATAATGATTTGAAGTTAAAATGGATGAACGTAAAATACTGCTAAGGTATTACTTAAATTTCTTATTGTGTGGTTTAAATTAAACTCAAGTAACATTTAATTGGTACAGGGATTTTTGTAATGTATGAAGAAATAAATAAGCCTTTCGACTGAAGCAGGAAGACGTTAAAATATGTGTAACGTAACTCAGATCATTAGCATGATTATTTTTTAATAGTTTAAATCTTCAAATCATATGAACACCGGATAGCGAAAAAATGTGCAAATATATAATTAGCACTAGTCGATTTAAGAGAGAGGAAATTGTCATATATTATTAAGAAAAATTAGGTGGAATAAAACAAATATGAGGACAGCAGTTCACGAAATTAAGTTGTGCTATTAACCTTTGACCCCTTGGCACACTAACATAAAAGTAGTAAAAATAATATTATGTTTACCGTAGAATAATTCGTCGTGACAGTGTCACCTTAGTGTAAATTTTCATATTCACTGCATTTAGGTGTTTATATATCCAAGCCATATCTGTGTGCATATTTCACAAGTTACAAAACAGAATAAATCATGTTAGAAACTTCTCAAATTCGTTGAATTTTTATAATATCATCATTCTTGGACCTTTGCATTTTTAATTACTCTTCTAAATGGGAGCTCCCTCCTGACCACCTAGGAAGCCGTACCGTAATTCCTCCATCATCCAACTACTACATTTTCAATAATTTTAATTATATCTCATTCATAACATTGAAATAACTTTTTCTGGATAAATCGTGTTTATTTAGAACTTATTTTCTATTTGTTTTCCGACGTTTTGAACTCCTTACAGACATCTTTTTCACGAGTAATGAACAAAAAGTTTCAATGTTTCAAATTTTTGTTCATTAAACGCGATATAATCCATAAAAAGTTGTTTCAATGTTATAAATGTGATTCGCGAAAATCTAAGAAATTAATATATCTCGTTCGACAAATGTTACAAGGTCACTATTGGCCACCCATTTATAGTTCATCCAGCACTTAACCGTATCGTTCAATCGATCTCACTCGGCGACTTCTTTCCTACCAAAGGCTTTAAAACTCTCATTCAATTTCTTAGATAGCAATTTTCTTCGTAAGATTGGACGTTGGGATTGAAAACCAAAATTTATTTGCTGACGTCTCTTCAATTGTAATCATTATTATGTTTATTAAACTCCGATAATATATATTTTAAATTACGATTAATTTAATTTTAATTTAGCGTTATAGAAAGTCTAAACATAAAAATATATTTAACTAGCTGACCCGGCGAACTTTGTTCCGCATCAAAAGTAATAACTGCTGTCCCGCTATGTTAATACTGCAATATCTTCGAAAATATTTGCTTAAATTGCATGCTGTAAAGTGCCAGGATCCATCTATATTACATGCACAATCTATTTAAGACACTTAATTGGATGTAAATTAATACTGTAATGTTTAAAATCGCTTCGTAAATAGGCCATTATTTCTCGTAAAAAACTATAAAAATAAAAATGATCATACATAATATATGCCCTCGCAGACTTTTTTGTAGACCTTTTAAAGGTGTATAATAATGTAGTACGTTGTTTTGATTTATCACTTAGGGTCCAGGCAGCGTTTGCGATCAAAGTTCTAAATCTTGAAAATTATCACTTTTTTTATACTACACTATACATGAAGTATAGATCAAAACCACCCCGTTGATACCCTCTTGTCACGTTGAGTGACAAGGTAAATTTTTATTATAATAAATTTAGGCATAAAAAAAAATACAACTGTAGGTAGTATACGGAAGTTAATAATTTTATTCTAAATCTTAAAAGCAGGTAGTTAATTATTTAATACGAGAGACTGGCTAGACATTTTAGAATTAGACAGGATATTCGGCCATTTGATTTGAAACTGTTATCAAGAAAGGAGCCAGACTACCAGAAAATTAATTTAACCCAAATTTCGATCTTATTGGTGAGTGTTTTAACCAATTCATTTCACCCTAATAGCTAAGATATTATTGCCTGCAGTGCCGTGAGCTTGATGTGCCTAATTTATTAAAATTATTTCATCAAAGTTTTAAAGTTCAAGTTTTATCAAAATTATCAAAGTTTACTATTACATGTTAAGACTCTGTTAATAGCAGCATATTAGTTTTGTATATATTACAGTAATTGCTTATATAAATTATTCTGTACAATCTAGATAATTTTACAAATCAAGTAGGTAGTAGTAACCTACCTACACTATTAATTATGTTGCATAATAGATTGCTACAACTCTTTTCCAAATTTATATTATTGTTTTTTATGTAGGGTTATATGCTTGATCCACCCTGGGCATTTTCCAAATTACTGGCATGTGACACCACTGTCTACCCATTCTGAGAAATGGGGGTCAGTGGTGGCACTGATTGTCGATGCCAGTGAATGGGGATGCTCAGGGGCTGTTACTGGTTGTCTTCCAGACTGGCTGCCCTCTATCTTCGCCTTCATCTCAACTCTACACCTCAACTCTACACCTCAATCTTCACCCTCAACTCTACCTTCACATCTCCATCTTTGCCTTCTCATCTCAACTTTTCCTGTCGGCCATCTGACAGTGCAAGGCAGCCCAACAACATCGGGGAGGAGACTTCTGTGGAGCACCAGGACACCCCTGCAGTGAGCCTTCGCGGGTCACTCGGCATCAGGTTGTACCTGCTCCCTTTCTAAGAATTTTGGTAACCACAAATTGAGAAGCAACTCGTTGTTAAAATAAAGTTAATACGACTTAATAACCGAGTGAATTTTTTATTTATATACCCCGACCGCGTTACATTGGCTCTCCGGCATAGTGTTCCTCGATTTGTGGTTATTAGTAGGCAGTGGTGAAGGATTATTATAACTTAATATTGTAAGTTCAGGGTGGCTAGTCAATTTATTCACGCGGGAGGGTATAATTGCCCTAGGACAGAGAGTTGACCCGACTGGTTCATGTTACCGCATGCAGGGTAAACAGAAGGTATATTTATATATACCGTCCCTGCATAACCAGCGAGTGAAAGGGACCGCGTGAATGAGGGTGCGTCAATTTGTTTAATTAAATAACTTAAATTCTTTTTTAAATTCAAATAGTAATAGTATGTGACCACCCTAACTTCTTAACTTCAACTTGTAACTAAAATTAACCTTGTATAACAGTAATTTCCACAATTTTTTCTTTTTTTAATTCTTTTAGGATATCAAATTCTTAATTTAAATCTGTGTCAATAAATTGTGTACTGAGGCAGTGTGTTACTCATCATTTTTATATTTATCTTTAACTGAGACTATATGTGCTCTAATAGTTAAATAAAGTAATTATTGTGTTTAGGAGTACCACACTTTGTCCTTGTTTTTATTTTTTCATACTGAGTATGTTATTTTGTAAATCCCTAATATATTAGGGTGTACTAGATAAATTGCACAGTGATTAATTGATATCTGAAGAAAATATAATAAAACATTTGTTTTGTACATGTGGAATTACAGATAATAAAATAAATTGAAGGTAATTGTAACTTAGTGTTGTTTGGTAACTTTTCATGATACTTAGGTATCATTTTAGTGTGCATCAGGTAAGTGGTACTGCAGCAATTTTATCTGGCTCCTAATTAAACAGTGAATTTCTATTTTTTCTAATAACAAAATTATACTTCTACTTTAGTTTGACTTATAATAGTTTTCATAATTTGTAAATATAATACTTCATTTAAATTAGTCTGGCCCAATTTAAAATCAAAACTTAATTTTCTTTTATTTATTAACTTAATTTGATTTCATCAACAATATGAATAAGGATATTAAATATTTAGCTCTCAGAAAGGCAGAGTTAGCCTATGAGATAGCTCTCCGTGGTTTAGAACCATTAGATACAGTAGTAGGACTTAGACTTTGTTAACTTATAATTGTTTAATTTACATAACAGAATGTTATTCTGTTCATTTGTTAACTTTCAAAATTTTAACTGCATAAAGTAGGGACTCGCACTTAGTTTTTGAATTAGTGGTTGATTCTCCATTTTATGGGGCAACCGTTTAGGGTTTGTTTGCCTCGCCGGGCATGTACGGCGTAGACTGCTAGTCAGTTTAGTAGTGAATTGTTTCCCGATTATACTGGGCAATCACTTAGGGGATTTTAGGGTTTTTTTGATTCGAAGCTAGTTGTGACCTCTCTATTTTATGTAGTGTCTTGTGTATAGGATTCTTTAGGATAATTTCCCCCTTGAGTGTTCCTGATCTTAGTTAAGGAAACACTCATAGTGTAAAAGATCAGTCATAGTCGTGAATTTTGAATATGATCTGTATATGTAAGTTTTTTTTTTTGTTTGAAAGAATGATGGATGAAAGTGTATGGAGTTATTGTCCGGGGCATGTTATTAATTTAGACAAAACTATATTTGGCCTTATTTTACTACTAATTTTTTTCTTTCTCTTTTTCTTTCCCGGATTTTTCTTCCTTCCGGAGGAAAAATCCTCCCATTGGAGGGGGGTACTGTCACGTTGAGTGACAAGGTAAATTTTTATTATAATAAATTTAGGCTTCAAAGACACGGTTTCCAGGTCATAAAAAAAAATACAACTGTAGGTAGTATACGGAAGTTAATAATTTTATTCTAAATCTTAAAAGCAGGTAGTTAATTATTTAATACGAGAGACTGGCTAGACATTTTAGAATTAGACAGGATATTCGGCCATTTGATTTGAAACTGTTATCAAGAAAGGAGCCAGACTACCAGAAAATTAATTTAACCCAAATTTCGATCTTATTGGTGAGTGTTTTAACCAATTCATTTCACCCTAATAGCTAAGATATTATTGCCTGCAGTGCCGTGAGCTTGATGTGCCTAATTTATTAAAATTATTTCATCAAAGTTTTAAAGTTCAAGTTTTATCAAAATTATCAAAGTTTACTATTACATGTTAAGACTCTGTTAATAGCAGCATATTATTTTTGTATATATTACAGTAATTGCTTATATAAATTATTCTGTACAATCTAGATAATTTTACAAATCAAGTAGGTAGTAGTAACCTACCTACACTATTAATTATGTTGCATAATAGATTGCTACAACTCTTTTCCAAATTTATATTATTGTTTTTTATGTAGGGTTATATGCTTGATCCACCCTGGGCATTTTCCAAATTACTGGCATGTGACACCACTGTCTACCCATTCTGAGAAATGGGGGTCAGTGGTGGCACTGATTGTCGATGCCAGTGAATGGGGATGCTCAGGGGCTGTTACTGGTTGTCTTCCAGACTGGCTGCCCTCTATCTTCGCCTTCATCTCAACTCTACACCTCAACTCTACACCTCAATCTTCACCCTCAACTCTACCTTCACATCTCCATCTTTGCCTTCTCATCTCAACTTTTCCTGTCGGCCATCTGACAGTGCAAGGCAGCCCAACAACATCGGGGAGGAGACTTCTGTGGAGCACCAGGACACCCCTGCAGTGAGCCTTCGCGGGTCACTCGGCATCAGGTTGTACCTGCTCCCTTTCTAAGAATTTTGGTAACCACAAATTGAGGAGCAACTCGTTGTTAAAATAAAGTTAATACGACTTAATAACCGAGTGAATTTTTTATTTATATACCCCGACCGCGTTACACTCTAACTATTAAAAAAACCCGCATTAAAATCCGTTGCGTATTTTTAAAGATATGCGCATATAAGGTGACAGACAGCGGAAATTGACTTTGTTTTTCTTTGTAATGATGATATACTACCTGTCGTCTTATTGAATGAAGTAAGTACATAATTCGATCTGCCAAAAAAGGACAAATTAAAAATTATGTTACACATAAACTATTTAATCGTACGAATAGAACTAAATACCTGGATTTACTTTTAAATCATAATAGCCACAGTAAAGTTCAAACATAAGCATGTTTTATAATTTTACGCCTTCTATACCCGAAGATCTCGTCTACAAACAAAACCTAAGTCAAGAACAATTAGTCGGTCATCGAAATTCTGTACAATACATACATATATTTTCAGAACAGTTTACTGATTTAAAGCAAATTGTTTGCTAATTTAACTCGCCCTGTACTTCATCCCTATTCATAAGATTCTATAAGAAAACCACAAACGATATGCACACACATATAAATTGACTCTAAAAATAGAAAACAAATTGAGAAACGGTAAGTAGAGTTTACTAAAATTGATGTTCTACGTAGAGCAGCGTGAATGTAAGTAATCGTGTGTTGTTACATATGAGTGCGCACAACATCAAAACAAACAACATATATGCCACAAACTAACTGCTCTGGTCAATGAAATCAATAAAAATGAATAAAAAATATGTCTTCTTATTGAGTCAAGTTTGGGTATTGATAACTCTAATTATATACATAACCTAGGATACAAATATTATTTATTTTATTATTAATACTAAAACCTTTTTAAAAGTTATGTTATATAATATCAGTGACAGATGAAAATGTGTCCGATGTACTGCTTATTTGTTCAAATACGTGTATTCAATAGCAGTAGAACCACGCAGATCACTGCATAAACGGGCCGGCTCGACCAGTGAAATACAACGAGCTCTTAGAATATTCAAATAAATTGGCTGTAGTCACGTTCATTTGAGGAAAGAGGTATCCAAAATTTGTATCGATTACCATTAGGTGACCCGCTTGCTCGTTTGGAATGTGTGACAAAAATATGGTGCAATATGTAAGAGAATCATTACTTTCATAATTACGAGTATAGTTTTAAAATAAGCCTAATCCCAATATAAAATAAAATAATTTTCTTAAAAGTGTGTGAACCTTTGCCCTTGAGTGTGTTCGCGACGAGCGAGTATTATATTACCTGTTACAGAACTCACGCTAATGCTTGTATCAGTCGTTGACAAATTACGCTATTAATCATGCATGCGTGTACGGATCAGTACTATTGTCAGATGTATTTACAGGAAATGTGTCATGTATTCACAGACTACAGTCAGTTCTTTACATGTACGTACAGTCACTGGAATTGATTTTCATTTGGGTTTGTATGTTACAATAAATGGCTGCTAAACCCATATAGCCGCTAAAAATCGTAAATATTATATTATAATATAGTATATCATTGCATAGAATCTTAACTTTGATCTTCTCGATGTTGCAGAGGTACTTAGGAAGCGCGAGTTGCTACCACGTGAAACATTTGCTTATTCGCTTCAAATTGTCATCAAATAAATAGGATAAATAAAAATAAAACCAGTTAGAACCTTGAAAAAGATGTATCCAAAACTTTATATAAACACAGAACCATCAACTGCACAGAACAAAAACATTATATTATCTGGAGTAAGACTTTCACTGAGATAAACAGGTCATTTAGAATACGTATTCAGTTATTCAGCATCTATTGCACGGCTCGCCAAATGGCGGACCGCGGTACGTAACTCGTAACTCAGCAACTTGCACTGCATAGAACGTAATTTAATAAAAATGTATCCCCCACAACATTTTTGTTGACGGCAATTCAGAAAAGGCCGGGCGAAGTAACGAATGGTAACGAATGTAAAACAAATACCTTTGTTATTTCCTTGTAATAAAACTTCTATATGATGAATAAAAAAAAACTTCTCCTTCCAAAAAAAGCCTACCCCTATCTTTCTCTGATTACCGCCCTATTTCTATTCTCCCATTTCTATCCAAAGCCCTGGAGCGACTAGTTCATCACCAACTAAATACGTTCCTTACCCATAACCTTCTTTTAAATCCCTTTTAATATGGTTTTCGTAATGGACACAAAACAGCTTCTTCATTGGTGAACATTACCGATGACATTCGCTTAGGTATGAACAACGGAAATCTTACAGTCCTATCTCTTCTCGACTTCAGCAACGCCTTTAATACTGTGGATTTCTATGTCATGCTGGGTATACTACGATCTCTTAACATATCTCCAACTGCAATTGCTTGATTTCATAGTTATCTGTTTGGGCGCCGGCAAGGTGTTCGAATTGACAACAGATATTCCGATTGGGCCAACACTACTGCCGCTACAGCACAGAGTGGCGTTCTCTCCCCACTTTTATTTGATTTTTTTATAAATTCCATCTCCAAAAATCTAACAAGTTAGATTGATGGTAGAATCAAGATTCTACCATCTTTACGCAGACGATTCGCAGATATATACACAGGCTCCACCCAACGATATGTCGTTGGGTGGAGCCTGTGTATATATCTGGCAGGCAGTGTTGAATATAAATATGGACTTAGACCGAATATGCGCGTGGAGTAACAATTATGGACTCAGCGTCAATCCTTCAAAAACGCAGGTAATTGTTATTGGCAGTTCCAGGTTGCTTGTGAAGTTTAACTGCTCACTTCTGCCTCAATTTAATTTTAGCGGAGCCAACATACCTGTAACTAGGGTAAGAATCGTGCCTTATGGCGCTCCGTTCTCTCAATATTCCCAAATGCTAATGCGAATGCGAATATTCGTTACATCACTAGTACAAACATACATAACTTCATGCCAAATCCCTTGCGGGGTAGGCAGCGAGAACGTAAAAAAATATAATAGCCATTTTTTACTAACAATGGGTATTTTATTTTTTTACTTGTATTTTTTAACAGTAACTTACATATGGAGGAGTAAGTGGGTACATATATAATTTTTATGGACAAAATAACAAATTTCACAAATAAGACAAATTATACGGTTTAATAATTAATATTTGGCAATATTTCGTAATTTTTTTTAACACAATTTTATTTAATCATTGATTTGGTTTTGCCACGAAAAGTCCTATTTGCAATAGACATGATGAATTCGATCACGAACTAAAGAACTAAGGAGCTGGGAACGACCGACATAGTTCGCGCAGTTCGTCTATGGGAGCAATCTTTTTAACAAAGTCCTTCGCGAACTACACAAGACTAGTAGTAGGTAAGGGATACTATACAATCACAATTTTCTTAAGAACCGAACATAGTGAAGATTGTACTGTATAGCTCCTCAGCAGCTCGTGCAGGTTATAGCCAGCCTATGTTTGTCTGGGTAGTTCATTTTATTTTAATTAACTCTATTTTATTTTTAACTACTTATTTATTTATTTTTAATTACTTTCTTTAGCCGGTTGCTTCACCCTTCAATAGTTACTTTAGTATTTAGTGTAGTAGAATAGTAGTATATTTTATTTGACACCCAAATTACAGAATTGCATTGAAAGTAACTGTTTCCTCAATCTTAGACGAGCCGCCATATTCGATTTAGAATGATATCAAATTATTTTCTGAGTTACTTTAATCAAGCTCTTTCCTTTGATGTAATTACTCTTCTAACTGGGATGATCCACTTTATTCAAATTAGAATGACGTCACATTATTTTTCTAGTTACTCTCAATAAGCCCTTTCATTTGATATCTATGTTGTAGAAATGACATTAAAATATCTCGTCGGCCATCCTGATTGGTGTCACACCCCATATAGTGCATTGTCATCCAAACAACATTTAACCATGTATACAAAATTTGAGTTTAATCGGTTGAAGATTCAATAGGTTTTCTTATGCATGTCGTCATTCACATAATCTATCCATAATTTCTCAAGTCTTCCCCTAGCCTTATTTCTCTCTTGTTGCCCTTTAGTGGCTAATTTCCAAAAATACCACAATCAAGTTACTCAGCTTAGTAAACTAGAAAAATATTACACCCAAAAAACATTTTTATATTAAATCAAGACGCTATTTCTCTTAAGCCCTGATGCTATTTATAACAAACATAATAAACGAAAACACACAAATAACTTCTAACTATTATAAATTTAACAAAGCAACTAGTAACAAGGAAACAAGGAAATGAAATAATACGTACGTATAATAAAAAATAATAAAAAAAATACGTAATAATAAATAATGCTGGAATCGTAACTCGCTTTTTATATTCATCGGTCTCGTATATTACTTACATTATAATATTATATTCTAGATTGGATGAAACTTTTTCAGTACACGCTATTCGTGATGGTTTTATGCAATATTGAAGCGAAAAACAAAAAAATATCTACTCAATATATAAATTTGAGTTAGCTTAAGAGCCACCCGGTTCCCTGTATAAATGGGCCGACATGACTTGTGAAATACTATGATGTCTCAGAAAACTGACGTAAAGTGGCTTATGTCACGTTTCGTTCGGTAAGAGAGGCGTTAGAGTTAATTTCCATTTACTAAACCTGTAATGAACACTTCGTTAACCTTGAATAACTTACATTAGCACAGGCAGAGTCATTGAATTTTCTCAGGCTACTAGCGTGACACATTTATTCAATTTAAGAATTATTCTACCCGAACAAAACTTCATTTAATAGACAGCAATGATTAATAACAAATTATTTATCTTTCAATAATAAAGTCTCGCCCTAATTCAAAGGGTATTTTACAAAGAAACTACAAAGTACTTACACAAAATATAAATGAAATAACTCAGTAAGTTACCTTGGTGGTAACTTACTGAGTTATTTAATTTATATTTTTTTTTTATTTATTTATTATAACTAAAACATCAAATGCGAATATTTACTCGAAGTAGTTCCAGTGTTTGTTTAAATAATTTCTTTTGCCGTTAAATGTCATTAAATGCTGTTAAATTTTTCAAAGGCCCGAGCCTTTGCAACCAAACAAAACCCTTTAATTTGTTTATACTAAATATAAAATTAAGACTTGGGAAATATTATACGTGAATTTTATTACTTAAATTTTTGCTCTTCTTTTATTATATTTTTAATCTACAATACAGTGAATTTTTCTTTGTCAAGTGATGACATTTTCTTTGGGTACTATTTAAAATAAAACGATATTATTCTCATACAGCATAACGCCTTCCTATATACATTACAATAGTCACATATATTTGAAATGAAGAGCCGTCACGCGAAATGACCATTCAATATAAGAAAATACCTCTCCTTCACTTGTTGAGGGCATTATATTTATTTAATCAATCATACTTAAGGGACAATTTCAATATTTTTCCAGTACGAAGCTGTAGTACGTATGTGGTACAACTACAAGGAATTCTCTCTCAGCAACATGAAAGTTTATTAGTTTTTTATTTTTTTTTATCGGATAGGAGGGCAAACGAGCAGGCGTGTCACCTGATGGTAAGCAACCAACACCGCCCATGGACAGCAGCAACACATATAGTGTTACTGTTGCGTTGCCGACCTTTAAGTATAGGGGATAGGAAAGGACGGGGAAGGGGGGTGGGCCTCCGGGTACCTCTCTCACCGAACGAAACGCGGCATGAGCCACTTTACGCCGATCTTCTGAAAGGTCTTGGTATTTCACCGGTCAAGCCAGCCCATTCATGCAGCGAACTGCTTGGCTAAAAAAAAAAGTTTTATTTATTTACTTTTTTTTAATTAATTTAGTTTATTTTTTAGTTTATTTTATTTATTCTTTTCTACTTTATTGTACACAAAGACAGAATTCCAGAATAATACAAATTTACAACAAGCATATGTCCAAGGTTTAACTCACTATTGAGTTAGAGTTTTCTAGCAGCAAACCCTTTGAGTAATGAGTTCTATACAGATACCATTATGATAATGTTGACCATATGTCTGTTAATCACCATCTATTTGAAGTGCCATGCCGTTTATAATTTACATTTCAACACATTATACATTTTCAAAGTTCAAAGGGATTATATTAAACATAAAAATATATATATAACATAAAAATATTTGATATTATTGTATTTCATAATATAGAGATTATTTGACTGAGGACCATAAACAGACTATTATTTATACCCTTATTCTGAACTTATTTTATTCCAAATAACTCTGGTTCAGCGCTTATTTCTAAGATCTTGTAACTTATAATTGACAAACTAATTATGAATTAACTATATATTATTAGACTTGAACAACCAAGGCTCATGTTTAAGTAAAGATTGGATGGGTAGCAGTATCTTTGTATTTCATAATATAGAAATTATTTCACCGAGGACCATAAACAGACTATTATTTATGGAATACTAAGATTGGCTGATTCTGAACTTATTTTATTCCAAATAACTCTGGTTCAGCGCTTATTTCTAAGATCTTGTAACTTGTAATTGACAAACTAATTATGAATTAACTATATATATATTTATTAGACTTGAACAACCAAGGCTCATGTATATGTAAAAATTGGATGGGTAGATAGCAGTATCTTTGTATTTCATAATATAGAAATTATTTCACCGAGGACCAGAAACAGACTATTATTTATACCCATAATCTGAACTTATAAATGTTTATTTTTATAAGATTACTTAATCATGAGTATGTTTATCATGTGATGATTGAAGTCAGTTTGTCATTAAATTATCCTTGAAATATATTATACTTGAAAATTAATTCTCTTAAAAATTATAAATGAAAATTATACATCAAGTTACTTGATAAATAACATAGTTTTATGTAATATATAAAGAAAACTGTAAATAGCTAATGTTGTTTAGGTATGCTTTGCAATATTTTAAATGTGATGAATTAAATAAGAAAATACAATTTATAAGTTTATAATTACCAAAATATTCGTAAGTACCAGTAACAAGTAATATATTTGTTCAAATCACGACTAATTTTGGTTTATGCAAAAGCTCTTTGTCGTATTGTCTTTCACGGAGTAAAATTAATTCATCGTCACTCGTTATGCACTATTTTTTTACGTTCATAAGCTTTACCACAGAAAAAAGTACTCCTAAACCACTTTACACTTAACACTTGGAGTATACGAGTATAGTTGAATATATTTATTAAAAATAAACAAATAGAGCAGAGTACCTAACTGTCACGATTATTTACTAATAATATGTTTTGACGTTTTCGGTCAGTTTTCGGTCGCAATACGCCAACGTATTAAATCGCGCTATGGTTTCACTACCGTGGGGTTTATATATGATTGACATTCCAAATCAATTAGTACCTCCACTTGCCACTAGATGGCTGTGTACTATTAAAATTCAAGCTTAACAAATTGAAAATTGGCTTCATATATACTTCGATATTTTAAAGTGTTAATACAATATTTTTGTCCCCGCGAGGGCCGCAAGGGGGCGTTAAATGCGTTAAACGCTCTTGCACGAGACATTAGAAGTTTCACTTCAAAAATGTATACGCAATTTTTATTTCATATTATTGGTAACCAAAGACATCCATAGACCATGGGCATTTAACTTTAATCTTGTATTGAATGGAGGCTGTAAAGCCACTACTACAGTGTCAAAATAAATATTTTTTTATGATATAGGAAGGCAAACGAGCAGGTGTGTCACCTAATGGTAAGTGACCAGCGTCGCCCATGGATATCTGCAACACATACAGATGCGTTGCCGACCTGTAAGGGAGTAGGGTAGGAAGAGATTGGGAAGAGGCGTCGGCCTCCGGATACCTCTCTCACCAAACGGAACGCGGCATGAGCCACTTTACGTCGATCTTATGAGAGGTCGTGGTATTTCACCGGTCGAGCCTGCCCATTCATGCAACATACTGCTTGGATCTACCACTGTTAAATGTGAATTAAATGCGATAATATCTTATATCTTTAAACGAGCAATTCTTGTATATATGTATATATATATAATTGGAATCTCGAAATCGGCTACAACGATTTTCATGAAATTTAGTTTATATGGGGTTTCGGGGGCGATAAATCGATCTAGCCAGGAATCATTTTTAGAAAATGTCATTTTATTGAGTTCTATCGATAATCTACTTAAACATAAAATTGGAAGAAAAATATCAAAAAAGGTGGCGGCGTTTAAGTAGTCCAAATTAAAATGAATAAATATGACTCTCCCTGACATCTAATGGCGAATACTATTAATTTAAATTGTTAACAACTAACTTGCTTTAACGACAACAACACTATAAGCTATTCCAGCAGATGGCTTTTTTAAGTAATAATAATTAATTGTTGCACTCGTGATTTTTTTCTTTAAATAACCAGTTCATATTTTTTTATTATTCCGTCGGTAAGATCGAAAAATATTATTCATATTTCAACATTTTATTAGAATGTAATTCGTACTTAAAAATAATTGCCAAAACACACAATTTATAAAAAAAAATAACGAGCAAAGCTCGGTCATCCAGGTACTAATAATTAAAACTTGGTCATAATATTTTTAATTAATAATTTCCAAAAGAAATGAATAGTCTTTTTGTAAATAAATAATAATAATAACTGAGTAAAAGAACCAGAAAATCTTTTCTCTACAGGCTATGTGGCCACCCGCTACTGCATCAGAAAGCCGGTCTGTAATGCACAAAAGTTGTGATTTGACGTGAAGTTGAGATTACCTGAAAACTTTGAAATATTTGGCCCCATAGGAGATGTGGTGAGCCTTCTACCGTAGAGCCATGGATGAGCTGTCACCTGAATAAAATTAATTTAGCTGAAGTAGGAATAATAGGTAAGCACAGGTTGCAAAATTATTGTGGGCAAATCAGCAATGTTGACCCTTCGATAAGCCTTCCTGTGACATAGATATAATGTTGTTCTGTTAGCAGTCAGACTATTGCTTATAGAGCAGTCGTATGCCGATAAGCAACTTCATGATCTGTATTTACTTCGACAGTATAGACAGCTAAGGCAATATAGAATAAGTTATTTTTAAAGAAACTAACCTGTTGAAACAAAATATCGATAATCCTTTGATGAATTCATTAGCGCTTAGAGAAACATAACCCACATTTACACGTTTATATCTTTTCACATAAAACATTATCAGTCACTATTTAACTCGTAAAAAACTACCTGTTTGTGGGCAGAAATTTACTCCATGTTTATAAAACTGAAATCCATCTGTGTAGAGTCAATTTTACGATCGACGCAATTCAAAACAGAGCGTGACGAATCACGTCAGGAACGTTTACACATCGAGGACGAGCTAGCTCGACTGGCTGACGTGCGTGGCGTCGTTTGCCTGTTTGTAGAAAAAAAAGAAAAGCTCCTGTCTACGGCATTCAAAATTTTAATTAAATTACGCGTGTTATCCATTCTAAACTAAAGTTCTGTAAACGTGCCATAAAGCTATAGATATATTCGTTGTCTATAGGAACTAGCAACTCTTAGCTTTATGTTCAATAAATTTATGTAGAACTATGTTCTAGGTTTTCTTAGTTGTTGTACCAAATCTTCTCAAAATATAAATTGACATTATTTACTAAGTATCCACCTACAGTTTTAAATGATGAAAAATATGCAGGTTTAGATAATGTAAATAAAACAGCAACACGTGTAAACATTATTTTAACATGAGTTCGTAACAAATCTCGCCTCGAAACGTAAATAAAAAATGTGAACTTTACTAATAACACGCTCGTTTGAGTAAAATAGAGAGAGTAGAAATAGAGGAGCGCATATGTATGCGCTCCTCGCCCGTCTCATCGAGAATAATGAAAGAATGATTATATTTGTGTACTCCAATATTTGAATCAATTATTTTAAATCCTTTAAATCACTCTATTCTTCTTAACGTCTTAAAAAATCGATAGATCCAGAAGTCGGAATAGTAAAATATTCATGAACAACAAAAAACAAGTTTATAAAAAAATTTGCACGTGAACGCTGTTATACATGTGCTTGATTTGTAAGTACTAAAATTATAATGATACCATTTTATATTCGAGTACATAAGCAAAGCTCCTGAATCTCTTCCGTAAAGACTTTGGCGTAACCTGGGATTCGGACCTGGGCCTTTAAACTTGAAGTGAGAGTGTTGAACCTTTATGCTGTCGAAACAATTTATACGATAGAATATCATCTTAAACTTCACAACTTTCAACATAATCTTAATTATTTGACTCTTTCTTTAATGTGAGAGGAGGGACTAAGAAGCAAACAGGTTAGTTGCAAGTATGGACTTCAGCAACACCGCGAATTTTCAAAACCAATTATATGACGATTTTCTGAGAGATCAAGTTGTTTTACATGTCCGGCTGGTCCATCCAGCATGAACAGCGTGGCTCTTTCATTGAGAAAATCTCCCTCGTTTGGGACCCCAGAAAAGTATGGGGCTCTGTGCTCTAAATGCTTACCATCTATAAAATCTATCGATAACGGATAATATCCGAAAATGTAATGTAAACAGCCTTCAATGTTAATCGCTTTAAAGTAATAGTTTTAATGACTAAGGCCCGTAAGATCAATCACAGTTTAATCTATTTTACCTAGTTTAAACCTCATCTGTCGTTTATTTTGTAAGATCGATGCTAGATAAACCTCCAATAACAGTTTAATCTATAGTTTAGCTGACACCAGGAGATTTTGCCAGTTAAACCGTGGTCCTGCTTAGTTTAAAAATGGCGGTCGTTTATCAGCTGACATCTGACACGACGATTGTAGGTTCAAACATAGATTTAGCATACACTACAATAGATGGCACATGTCAGGAAAAATTTAATAATAGCATCGAATAACTGACAGCGTAACCGTGTATATTAGATTTTGGGGATATTTACATTTCCACACATGAACATTAACTATGTAAAAGTTAACGCTTTGAAGCGCTTTTTACGAACACATTGATAATAATAATAATAATATCTTGGACATAAATCACACAGCGCCAGTTCCAAACTAAGCAACTAAATGCTTGTGCTATGGATACTAGAGAACGGATACTAATACATATATACTTTTCTTTTGTAAATACATACTTATAATACATAGAAAAACACCCAGACGCCGCACAAATATTAATGTTTGTCATAAATATTTGTACTCGGGTGAGAATCGAACCCCCGACCTCAGTGCTGCAGCCGGTAGTTTTACCAATACGCCACGAGGCGCTTAAGTCACTCACACATTAACAACCCATTTTTGGTCACGTTGTTTGGGTGACTATTGCCGATCTATTGTTTTTATATCTATGGTCACACTATAAAACTTCATAAAAGTAGAAAGAAGAAGATTTTTTTTCACGAAATATGCCACAGACAATGTACAAAAGAGTGAATGCTGAGCGAAATATAGACATTAAATAACCAAATGTTGCCATCTGTCGAAAACTAAACCTAGTTTACGTAATCTATGTCCATTTCGCTGTTGATCTTACGGGGCAAGTTTAAACTGTAGATTAAAATTGACTATAGTTTAGAAAATCGACAGTTTTAACTATGATTGATCTTACGGGCCTAAGTGAATCAAGGGACTTGGAAAATAGATTATGCTTAATTACAAATGGCTTACATTCGGTTTCAGGACGGCACGATGTGCACAGAACTTTCTGAGGTGTTATTAATATTAAAACGGGTATAACAGTGATTCGTTACATGTTTCTAAATAATACTGAAAATTTAAAACTTGGTAACCAATTTTAATTAAGAAATCGGAATTGATTTATTGAGTTTCAATATCTTGTTTGAACCTAAAGGCTGACTCATATATCCACCGGGCACGGGTGTTTCGGTGAGTATGGAACATCCTAACGCCCGAGGATGCCGCTGCGAGGTTTTAGTGGGTAGCGCTAGGATCGGATTGAAGCGAGCTGCTTTGGGAGTCCCACACTACCCTCTGCCGTACCCAGGCGGGGGGTGTGCATAAAGCATTTCCTCGTGTTAGAAAAAAAAGAGGTTTCCTCGCCTATTATCATTTGGGACTTAAACATTCACCGGGCCGAGTTCCGCCACCTATTATTTATTTGGAACTATAAAATTTGAGACGTAAACTACTAAGTACAAATAGGCGTGAAGCTACTGAAAAAACTGCTGCAGCTACCTCAAGATTTAATTATAATTTTGGGACACCGCACCTCCTCAAAGTTATTTATAAAATTATTTGGTTCCTTTTAGTAATTTAACTAAGCCAGCACATTAAAAAATGAAGCTTCGTATACTCTATAAGTGAATAATTCTACCTTATCCTATATCCTTATCCTAGTGACGCCTGAATGGGTGAACGAACCAGATCACGTCTGCATATTATTTTTATAATGGTTTCCGTCACTCATTAAATCGTGAAAATGATCTCTGTAAAGAGTTCGAAATGTCGGGAAATAAATAGAAAATCGGTTCTAACTAAACGCGATATCATCCATAAAAAGTTGTTTTAATTTTAATCATTAAATCATCAAGATCTTTTTATATAAAAAAGATGCGCTGTTGATAAAAAAAAATCCTTACAATTATACTGATAATTAATCATTATTAATATTTAGTTAATGTTCTGAAAATTACATATACTTCGAATATAGTGACGTTAAACTGTGGTAAAGTCGTTCGCTACATGAATGGGGCCGGTTTAATGTTAACAATTGCACTCTTGAATGCCTAAAAATCGAAATGCATTAAATGTATGTTACCAAGTATAAATAATGGGGACCCCACATTGATGGATTGTCAAGCAGGCTTAGATCAACTGCATATGCAGGCAAAAAAATTATCAATTTACAGACGTTAAAACGGCCAGGCTTATTTACTTTACTTACGTTTACTATTTTTAAGTGTCTGTGAAGACCTATGAAAATAAAATCACTTTGAGTTTGAGTTTATTTTCATAGTGATATGTTCTGTGGTTTATTGCTGTGAGACAGAGCAGTTGATATACAAACAATCTGTCTCTTACAAAAACGTGCAGGAAGAGCTATTTATCAAATGAAATCTCACGCATCACTAAGAGAGAATTGAAGGTAATTAATATTCTCACCTATCCATCCATATTAGATGATGTTCTTCATATTGTTAAGAAAAACATTCTTTTTTTGTGAAAAACATTTGTGATATGCACTGATTTAATACAAGAGATAAATAAACATGCTCGGCAGTTTTCTCGTCTGAAAAAAGTTAATTACTCGTTTATAGGTAATTGTGTTAATAAGATTAATTATTATGATTGTAAATTAATAAAATTAATAAGATTGATAATTAATTGATAAGATAATTCGTTTTGATTTGCTTACGGCTGCGTCGTTGATCGAGTCACCACCTTCCCTAAAATATGCCAAGGAAGATAGCTTCCCTGGCCTATTTTAGGGAAGGTGGTGACTGGTGAAGGCTGCGTCATACTCGTGAACGCGTGTTGTTTTTGGGGTCCGGTCTGTTCAAGCATCCAAAGACCTTTATTAACGTACTGTGCCATTTGTTTGGCGTGAGAGACTTCATTTTGCTCTCTATATTATTCAATTAATTTGTGTATTTAGAGCGTAGTCCTCCCTGAGTTTCTTGTCGATTCTTCTCAGCGTGAGAGGAACCGAATTGGCAGATTTTCAGTAAGTGGCCTTCATAAGTGTCTGTATATGATCTAAGCTGAATAAATGAGTTTTGATTTTATTTGAACTGTCCATATACTCTATTGATAGTTTACTGTAGTACCTTAACTATCTGATTAAATAAAGTAGAAACTGAAGCCCAGTTTGTATGAAAGAAGGTAAGTTTTGTATCACCAATCTGACAAATTTGTCTATTTATTAAATCACAGGAAGGTTTTTTTAACTAAAGGAAGGCTTCAATTAAACGAATTCTTGTAAAAAAATCTCGTGTTACTACACGTTTAATTGAAGCCTTTAAAGAAAGTGCTCTAAGTAGTAACTGCAAACTAGTCAGTTTGCATCTGTTACCACTTAGAGCACTTTCTACATGTAATTTATGTTTAAGTTTCACTCTGCCGAACTTTCGTTGATATTTTATTATATTATTTCTTTCACTTTATTTATATATCACCTGATTTACATACTAATAGTCTCGGTGGCGCAGTGGGAGAGCGCACGGCCTCTGATCCATAGGTCCGGGGTTCGATTCCAGACACTGGCTCACACCAATGACTTTTCGAAATTGTTTTCGGAAGTTATGTGTGATAAATACCGATGACTGTCAAACTTTGTGCCCGGTATGGCAATAGGTTCGCCACCTATTCCATTTGGGACGTAAACATAACGGCGAGACGAGGCTTAACAGCCGCTGCCTACACCTTCGGGTAACAAAAGGCGTGAAGTTATGTTATGTTATGTTATTTACATACTAATAGTCGATATCACTGTCAAAGTGCTAATTATTATAGCAACACCCCAGATACAAGACTTACAAGAATGACAAGACTATCCTTAATTGCTCTTGGCTTACGATGCATAAATAACCATTGAGCTTGCAGCTATCTTGGGATGGCCTTATAAAATAATCATATCGATAAATTAAATCGCAATAAAATATTGCAAGAATAATTATTGTGAACCTCATGTTTTTAATAGCCGGCTGTGGGTGATAACAATTATATAGTGCGCTTAATTAACGTAAAACTGGCTGAATATTTATAATAAGTACTGACATAATCAGGAACTGCTAAATATTTCCAGTGGTGGAAGTGTTATTTTGTCGCACATATTATTCAAACAAGAATTTTATTAGTACCAATAATCTATGGGTACAGTTCAGAAACTAGAACACAAATAATGATATCAGAGATCACGGCTTTTAAATGTTTATTTTTTAATATTTCAACAACATCTAACAATTGTAGCTGCTTACGAATAAGTTTATCAATACCCATAGACCAATAGATTTTTCTAATAAAATTAAATAATGACGTAAATATCGCCATTACTGTGGCCATCACTAAACGGTGGTAATCTAGAGTAACCACAAAGCTTCCGTAGACTGCTCGAGCTTAGATTATAAATTTTGGGCCATTTCTTGCTATATAAGTGCAGTACGCAGTGTGGTCACCTTACGATAGTCCGTGGTTGTCAATTGGTACCATATTGTTAAATTGTAATAATTTTGTTTAACTGAATTTTGTTACTTACTTTTATTCTTAGGAGAATGTTTTAGTGCCACGTTACCTTACGTGTAATTGGCACCTTTTTTAAAGGTTTCGTTTAATGAGGAATAACAAACAATTGTTAGGCTTACAGTTACTTAAACACTGTTTATAGATAGTAGAATTAGAATGGTAAATAGATCTCTAATAAGTTATCTTATAGCAGAGAATAACGATTAAACAATTACATTTTGAATTATAAATTAGAAGAAAATTTGTAATAGCTTGGTAAATACTAATTAATCAGACAGAATTTGGGTCATTAAAGTCTGACGTATGTACAAAAGTAATCGACATTAGAGAGACACCTATGTGTATTAAATACGCAATATAGTTTGTATTAGGTAAAGATTAGAAAATATTATCTTTGTTATATAATCAGTTTTCAATTTAGTATTAATTTGGTGATGGTTTTATTGATGGAGTCACATTTTATACAGGTATTAGATTTTTCCAACAAGTGCTACAGAACGACCATCAATCATTAAATTTTATTTGAACGTAACTAAAACAGAAAACGGGACAATTTCGTTTTAATTCGATCATGGTCACTGTACTAGAATAGTATCGTTAGTTTGTCAGTTTTAGTGACTGTGTTCTCGGAAGATAAACTAAATTATTATCTTATGCTCGTTTATAACATTTTGTTGTGTTTGTATTACAAGAGTATTGTTGTAAAACTATATCTTTTATGATTGTGGTAAAGTACTAAGATCACGTAACACAACAGACCTTTTCTGTACACTAAACGCCACTTTATTCTTTATATTTTAAAAGGATTAAAGAATTTGTTTTCTTAGTAGGACAACTAGAGGGCGCTTCTAGTTTTCCTACTGAGAAAACTTATTATTTATTTTGGAAACAAGACAAACGAACATTTGTAATAAGAGATGGACAGAACCCGCCGACCTCAACACCGCAGTCAATTGGTTAATTAATAAAATAGAATATGTCTTCTAAGTAAATATAACTATATATGTATTTAAATTTATCTTTTAAAACAGCGTTTGATTATCTTAGTTAAAGCAATTTTAATTTTAACAGCGTGATTTACATAAACCAAATTCCTTCCATAATTTTATTTGATGTATTTTCTGGTACTTACAACAAGTTATATAAACACTATTATTATATGTATTCGTTTTTTAATAATATTATTTATTAATTATTTGAAAATTCCTTCGACTAATGAGGGCATGAAATTGTATGTCAAATAAGTCATCACTGTTAGAAAGGTCTAGCAGGAGTAGTTACGGACAGAAACTTAAATTTCAAATGAAACCTGAAAATGTATGAAAATAGTCATAAGCTTTTTGATCACCCAATCAGTGCACTTTTCATACAGTAACTGCTCCAATCACTATGTATACGATGAGATTTAATCGAGAGAAGTTTTAAAGGTGAAATGAGCTACTTTTCACTCCAGCAATATTTAACGAGTCCTCTATCATAACCGTAATTCGGGTTAAGACACAGGGAACGATTAGTTGATAAACTGGGTTCGATCTGGCTTTAGAAGATTATAGTACCTACCATGGTAGCAGCTCCCTAAGTTTTCACGAAATATTATGAAAATTATTCACGATAGATTTGTAGAGCATTTTGATTTCCTGTCTCAGCATTTTTTCTTATATACGAGTGTATATAAGAAAAAAAATTCATCTTATGGACACATCTATTGGCCCATCTTGCTTCAGTTTCATTCTTTTCAGTTTCGTTTGGTCCTTGCTAAAATTTGATATTAGGTCAAGCAAAAATGATTGATGCAGTTTTAAACCTGATACATTTTACCATCTTTTTGATTGTTATGCTTATTGTTTTAAATTTAAACTCAGAATACCACACGATATGGAGCTACGCCTAACAAGTCGGGTACGCGCCTTGATAATGGCAATTGATTTTTGAATAAAAAACATGTTTTATCAAATAAAGGTTTAATTTAATAACGCGTGTTGCCTCCATGGGCATCTACTACAGCTCCTATACGACTAGGCATGGAGTTTATCAACTACTCTATGAAATTTTGAGGGATCATCTCCCATTCCTCTTCTATGGCAGTTTTCAACACATGCATCATCTGGGCAACTGGCTGACGAGCCCTGACACGTCTTTTTAGCTGGTCCCGCATGTGGTCAATGGTGTTTATGTCTGGGCTTCTGGCTGGCCAGTCCATAAGTGTGATGTTCACATCCCGAAGATATTCCCTGACGATGCCGGCCGTATGGGCTCTTTTGCATTATCATGCATAAAAAGGAAATTTGGGCCCACATAGTTCGCGTATATCATCACGTGAGGTTCTAAGCACTCACGAATGTACATTTCAGCATTTAATGTTTGCAGCTGTGGTCCCGTTACAACCTCCAGTTGACTTTTGCCGCTCGCGAATATACTGCCCCAGACAGTCCATGCGCCATCGCCATAAGCAACCCTCCCTCTCTTTATGCAGCATTGTGCGAAACGCTCTCCCTTACGTCGGGAGACCTTTTTCCTTCCATCATTGCCACGTAACTTTTAGACTCATCAGAAAAGAGTACACGGCTCCAATGCTGCTGAGTCCAATTTAAATGAGTGCGCGCGAAATGAGGGCACGCTGTTCGGTGGGCTCGCGTTAGTTTGGGGCCATTAGCTGGCTTGTGTGGTACCAAACCGCGTTCTTTTAACCTTCTCCTAACTGCGCTCACAAATACTCCGTGGAAGTCGCGAAGCTGGTTTTGTATCTCAATGAAGGTAAGGTGACGATTTCTCAAGCTGGTCGTCACGATGAATCGATCCTGCCTTTCAGTTGTGACCCGAAACCGTGGCCTTCCTTGGCAACTAACAAAGCCGCCAGTCTCTAGGTACCTCCGAAAAACAATTCGGACCGCAGATTGACTTAAATTAAGTTGAGCACTCACATTTCTTTGGGTGTGTCCGGCCTCGATAAGTGCCACAGCTTGGGCGGCGACTTCAGGCGAAGTAGCCATAGATTATTGATAGACCCTAATGTTAAGAATAAGTAATGTTTGTAGTAAAACCAAAGAGATCAATCACACTATCAAGAATTAAATCCAAGTAAACCAATAAAATCAAGTTTTCTTAGTACCTATTCGAGTATTTGATATCAACAAACAGGCTCCAAATTGTCTTTTGTTTCTGTAAATTCTGTGTTCGAAAGTCAAACAAAGACTATTGAATTAAATTATGAATGTGCCAGGTTCAAAACTGAATAAAAACTTTTTGGTCGACTTAATATTAAATTTTAGCTAGGACCTAACGAAACTGAAAATGCAAGGTGGGCAAATAGATGTGTCCAGAAGTATATTTATATTATGTAGTATTTCGTATCATATAACGCTCAGTTCTTTGTGACTACTCTGCAAAGGACCTGTAAGCGTGTTGCTCTTAATTAATATTGAATGATTGAAAAGTACAATTCACAACATTTCCCTGGCCGGGTTGGCAAAAACAAGACAGAGTAATAAAATACGATTTACTCGCTTTTTTGACATTCATAGCCCTTTTTTTTACGCGAGGAAATGCTTTATGCACACCCCCCGCCTGGGGACTGCAGGGGGTAGTGTGGGACTCCCAAAACAGTTAACTGCAATCCGATCCTTAGGGTTACCCACTAAAACCTCGCGGCGGCCTTCCTCCGGCGTTGGGGTGGTCCAGGACAGTGCATCAGCCCTCTGGTCCACCCCGCCGTCGCCCCCCCTCTGTCACGAGGGGCTCCGACGAATTTTATTCGACTTAGATACTCACCGATGCTGTCCGGCGCTGGCTTAGAATACTGCCACCCCATCTCTTCCCGTGAGTGTCGTAAAAGGCGACTAAGGGAAAATCTAGAAGAATGGGCAGCAGCATTCTCTCTCAAGACAATACAGCCTACTGCGATCGCCAACCCGCCTGCCAAGCGTGGCGATTACGGCAAAAACCCCCCATGATTGAGCGGCCCGGCAGTTGTGGTGCTCTATGGGGGAGGCCTATGTCCAGCAGTGGAGCTCAAAAGGCCTAATGATGACTCACCGAAGCACCCGTGCCCGGTGAGTATCTGAGTCAACCCCAAACCCCAAGTGACAGTACCCCATTTACGGAGCACCCAGGCCTCGAGGTGGGGCAGGACGGCCCCGACGGCGCGCTGACGCGCGCAGCCCTGGGGGGCCAGCGCGTCGCGCCAGTCCCCCAGGACCCGCCTGAAGGCCTCCCGCCGCCGCACTTCGTGACCACGCGCGTCCGGGCCCCCACCTCCCTGGCCGAGATCGTAAGCGGCTGCATACATCTCGGCCAGGATGATGAAGGGGGGGAACGCGCAAGGACCGTAGCCGTCCCGTACGATCCGTATGGCCATGATCCGCTCCAGGCTCCTCAGCAGAGCCCTGGAGCGGGAGGCCCCCGCGAGGTCTCGCGACCAAACGGGGATCCCGTACAGGGCCACGGACCGCACGACGCCACCGTAGAGGCGGCGAACTCCCTCTCGCGGTCCTCCAAGGTTGGGCAGCAGGCGGTGCAACGCGCCTGCCACCCGTCGCGCTCGAGGACCATCCTCACGAAGCACCGGCGGCTATCCAGGGTGAGACCGAGGTACTTCAGGTACCTTCCTACCGGGACAGCCGTGTCACCCACCTGAATCCGCGAGGCTGGTGGTTCCCGGCCCCGAGTGAGCCGGTGGAACCACAGCGCCTTGTGAGGTGCCACCTCCAGGCCAAGCCCGCGGATCCATCTGAGTACGATAGCCACCCCCAGCTCAGCGAACATGAGCCTAGTCATCGGTTTCTGAAACCACTTTCTTATATACGCTTTGACGGTGGGTAGTATTTAGTGGCTTCTCCGCTTCGGTTTCCAACATTTTTGTCCGATGTTCATATTGATAATATCGGACACAACAAGTACGAGAGGACAGCAGACTTTGTAAAACATATAACACGATGATATTGATTGAGATTTGGTAAAATGTTTAATTCTACAACTATATCATCGTCGTCAACAATATCATCGTGTTATCTGTCTGGTGTACTATAGCAACTTCCCAAGCAAACAAAGCAGCGCTAACTAGCTAGTAAATAAGTAAAAACTCATGTAAATTTAACAACATTCACAGATTCATGTTAAATTAAACAATATAAAATGTATTGAGTTTGTAAATAATGACCGGGCAATGTTGATCAATCCGTGTTGGACTTAAAACATTGTTGGAATTGATTCCCGCAACTTAACTCTCATAACTTTACAAATGACGTTAGTTTTTCATAAGAACAAGCCAACAGATTTTATTAACAAGAAAACAAATTTAACTACGCTCCAAGAAAAGATTAATGTGTTAATTTTAGTACTATCTGTTCAATAATTTCACAGATCCCTGATTTTCTTGCCGTGAAAAAAATAGTCCTTTTATTTCAAGTAAATACTTCCTTTCATCGTTGAAAACCATACCAAAGACATGAATAGTTTGGACGTTGCCATCATTTTAAGAAATTTTATTTTGGTTTCTTTTGCTTTGACAAATACCGCTTACACTAGACTTTCTCCAACAATATCTCTAATTTACAGTCACATATGAATCTATTATCATTTAATTTTAATCCTGTTTTGAGAATTGTTGTTGATATAGCAAGTTCCGCCAGAACCAAATATTAATTTAACTGCTGAATATCAAATTATATCTACCTAACACGAGCTTGGTCATATTATTTAGTTCTAGCTAAAAGTTAAATAATTCTAACAATTCTATTAGAACTAGTATTATACATATGCGTAAAATTAAGCAAAATTTGAAATTTTCAGATAATTAGCTATCTTTGAGACGAAGTTGCGTTTGTTTACTGGGCTTAATTTAACAGTAACTACTCTTTTCGTTTACGTCTATAGATAGAAGATTAAAAGGTTTTATAACAACAAATCCCTGTCCTTGTTCCTGCAAACCTGCGAACGTTAACATCGCTAAATCACTTAACTACGATTATATATTCAGTAGAAGTTTTCCCTTCTTCTCCCCCTAAGAGGTTTATGAATGAGGTATGTACTAAATCTTGGCTACATTCCAGACGTGCCTCCCATCTCCCAATTTGATCTTATACACATAACTTTACGTTAAGTCCCTAGCGAGGTAGTCAGATAGAGCTAAAGGACATAAGCACCAATATTTTTACACGCCTCATTCACTTCCTTGACTTTTATGAGTAATAATCCTGACGTCATGATAAAAAAAACGCTCTCGAATTCTTCTTGAAAAGTACGTTCGTTAGTTATACTAAGACCACTTTTGCTCTGTACTTTTGCCAACTCATTCTTCCATTTGATTTAATTTCCTCATCTACAATTAAAACCTTAGAAAGGCGCACAAAGTCACACATTATTTATGTGTTTTTATTTTCTGATGCCTATGTTCTTATTTATTTATCTATAGTTTTTTGAAAGTTTTGTGGTCGACTTGATGTTGAATCGAAAAATCGTGGGATCAAATTTATTCGGAAATAATTTGTGATAATTGTGCCCGGTGAATAGTATATAGGTTCCGCCATCTATTACATTTGCGTAATAAAATTAATGCAAACCGAGGCTTAATAGCTGCTGCTGCTCTACATCTTCGGAAAGAAAACAACATGAATGAAGTTACAAAAAATGTAAACAAAAAACAAAGATCAGAACTCGATAAACATCAGGTTTTTGATTGTGATATTGACAGTTACTGATATTGACTGTTTGTTATAAGTTTAAAGTTCGAGTATTAGGTCGGGGAAAAAGTCTTTTCGCATAACGTAGGTATAAACTTATTATAAAATTTCTTTGACTGTACTATTTGTGTCTGGCTGGTTTTGGTAACATTAAAAAGGTTACATTATAAAGAAAAGAAAAAAATAAAAAAAAGTTGTTTCCCGCTATTTTTCATTTGTTTTTCTCTCCGTAAAAATGAGTGAATCTAATGAAGAAATTCGATACATTTTAAAATTTTATTATAAAAAAGGCAAAAATGCAACTCAAGCAGTGAAAAAAATTTGTGATGTTTATGGACCTGATGCAGTGTCAGTAAGAGTAGCACAAATTTGGTTCAAACGTTTTCAGTCCGGAAATTTTGATGTTAAAGATGCACCTCGCTCTGGTCGCCCTGTTACGAATAAAATGGACGCCATTTTTGAAAGAGTGGAGCAAGATCGGCATATTAGTAGTTACGATGTAGCTGAAGAACTGGGAATTGACCACAAAACAGTTTTGACCCATTTGAAGAAAGCTGGTTATACAAAAAAGCTCGATATTTGGGTGCTACACGAGCTCACTCAAAGAAACTTAATGAACCGTGTACTCATTTGCGATTCATTATTGAGACGTAATGAAACCGAGCCGTTTTTGAAGAGATTGATAACTGGCGATGAAAAGTGGATCACGTACGACAAGAACGTGCGAAAAAGGTCGTGGTCGAAAGTTGGCCAGGCTTCACAGACTGTGGCCAAACCTGGCCTAACACGAAATAAGGTGATGCTGTGTGTATGGTGGGATTGGAAGGGCATTGTTCATTATGAGCTTTTACCGTCCGGCAAAACCATCGATTCTGATCTTTACTGCCAGCAACTGATGAGATTAAAGGAAGCAGTCGAGAGAAAACGGCCGGAATTGATCAACAGGAAGGGTGTGGTCTTTCATCACGATAACGCTAGACCACACACATCTTTAGCCACTCAGCAAAAATTAAGAGAGTTCGACTGGGAGGTCCTAGTGCATCCACCATATAGCCCTGACCTTGCGCCTTCAGATTTTCACCTGTTTCGGTCTCTTCAGAATTCTTTAGGTTCTGTAAGGTTGACCTCAAGAGAGGACTGCCAAAGCTATTTGTCCCGTTTTTTTGATCAGAAGTCCCAAAGTTTCTACAGTAACGGGATAATGTCTCTGCCCACAAAATGGCAGAAAGTTATTCAACAAAACGGTACATATATATTGTAAATAAATGTAAATAAACTTTGAAAAAAATGTCTTGACTTTTCATACAAAAATACGAAAATACTTTTTCCCCAACCTATTATAAATAACTTGTCGGCGAATTTCAACTTGAAAGATGGAAACTTTCAGAAATACATATACAAATACATACATAACTTCACGCCAAATCCCCTGCGGGGTAGGCAGAGAGAACAGAGCGCCATAAGGCACGATTCTTACACGCCTCACTCGCTTCGTTGACTTTCATAACTCTTTTTATGCACGCGCGTCGGTTTTTGAGGCTCCTAACATCATCTTCCTCCAAAACACGTTCTATTTGGTCATGGAATGTGTGTCTTGGCCGTCCTCGACTCCTACATCCATCCGCTTTTGCATTGTATATCTGCTTAGTCAGTCTTGCATAAACAATTCTTTCTACATGTCCGAACCATCGGAGCATGCCCTTTCTTACTTTTACACCGACACTCTCTTTCAAACCAACTTCCTTCCTTACAACCTTGTTTTCTACGCGGTCAGCGAGAGTCACTCCGCAGATTTTGCGCAGTGCCCACATTTCTACCGCGTTTATTCTACTTTCATGCACACTCTGCCATACCCAGCTCTTGCTTCCATAAGTTAGCGTTGGGATCAGGGCTGCATTGTGGATTGCTAGCTGGGCTTTTCTGCTAATGGTTTTTGCGCCCAGGAATCTGCCCAACGCTCCATTTACGCTATTTCCTATCGCCACTCGTCTTTCAACATCTGCGGTGTACCTTCCATCCCTGCTAAAAGCGCGCTATTTATTCAGCGGTATTCCCTGACGACCGACGAGGTACTTAATTATGTCAATTCACTTTCAGTTCGAGTACAACCGTTGAGTTTAAACATCGATACCAAATCGCAAATTATTATGCAAAGTTGAGTATAATCAATATTATATATAATACTAGGCTCAGTGGTCTAGTGGTTCAGAATCCAGCTTCTAAATCAATCACACCAATGACTTTTCGAAATTCTTTTCCGGAGCTTTGTGTGTTAAATATCGATAACTTACAACTTTGTGTCCGGTATATGGCAATAGGTTCGCCCCCTATTTCATTTGTGGTGTAAACATCACGTCGATATTGTCACGACTTTTATTAGCAGATATGCTATGCTATAAAGTATTACTTAGAGGACAGTAAAGTATTTTTTGGTGTACTATTAATAGACTATTTATTTCAAAGTAGCTGACCTGCGCGAAATTTATTCCGCATCAAAAGTAATAAGTTATTTTTGATTTATCATGTTTTCTTTAATAAACTACCCCGTTAACATCCTCTATCAATTAAAAAAACCTGCATCAAAATCCGTTGAGTAGTTTTAAAGATTTAAGCATACAAGGCCATGTCTATAAGCTGTTCTCGAGGGTCATTACAAATCGACTCTCGCGCAGGCTCGACGACTTCCAGCCTCCCGAACAAGCCGGTTTCCGGAAAGGCTATAGTACCATAGACCACATACACACACTACGCCAAATTATACAAAAGACCGAAGAGTATAATCAGCCTTTGTGCCTGGCGTTTGTGGACTATGAGAAAGCCTTTGATTCCGTCGAAACTTGGGCAGTGCTGCAGTCCCTCCAGAGATGCCAAATTGACTATCGGTATATCGAAGTGCTGCAGTGTTTGTATAGAAACGCCACTATGTCAGTCCGGATTGGGTCTGGGAGTACGAATCCCATTCCATTGCAGAAAGGTGTCAGACAAGGGGACGTAATTTCCCCGAAGCTGTTCACCGCTGCATTGGAGGACATGTTCAAGCTCTTGGATTGGTCTGGACTAGGCATCAACATCAATGGCGAATACATCACTCACCTTCGATTTGCCGACGATATCGTGGTCATGGCAGAGTCACTGGAGGACCTTGGTACAATGCTCAAGGATCTCAGCAGATTTTCCCAACAAGTAGGTCTCAGAATGAACATGGACAAAACCAAAGTAATGTTCAATGCCCATGTCATTCAAGTACCGGTTACTGTTGGCGATGCGATCCTCGAAGTTGTCGACCACTATGTTTACCTAGGACAAACAGTCCAGCTAGGTAGAGCCAACTTCGAGAAAGAGATAAACCGACGGATTCAACTCGGTTGGGCAGCGTTCGGGAAACTAAGGGAAATCTTCTCGTCCAAAATCCCACAGTGCCTTAAGTCTAAGGTCTATGACCAATGTGTGTTACCAGTGATGACATACGGAGCTGAGACGTGGTCTCTAAATGTTGGCCTCATAACGAAGCTCAAGGTGGCTCAGCGTGCTATGGAACGGGCTATGCTCGGAATCTCTCTGCGAGATAAGATCCGCAATACGGAGATTCGCAAGAGATCTGGCGTGACCGACATAGCCTGTAAGGTTAGCACGCTGAAGTGGAGATGGGCTGGCCACATCGCTCGACGAACCGATCACCGCTGGGGTAGAAAGGTTCTCGAGTGGCGACCACGAACTGGTCGACGCGGAGTAGGCCGTCCCCCTACCAGGTGGACAGACGACCTTGTGAAATCCGCGGGAGGCCGATGGATGCAGGTTGCACAGGACCGGCAGTGGTGGCGCTCTATGGGGGAGGCCTACGTCCAGCAGTGGACTTCTACGGGCTGATGATGAAGCATACAAGGGGACAGACAGCGGAAAGCGACATGATTTTATACTATGTAATGATGGAATTAATAGTTCTAAAATAATATACCTACATGTAAAAAAAGTGATGGTTTTGTATGAATATATTAAAAGCAAAATATAATCATAAATCAGGAGAACTTTGTGATTAATACTGATAAATACAAATATTTACCACGCGTACGAAGTCGCGAGCAGGTATTAATATACAAATAAAAATATAGTCTTCCTGTTAATGTACATTTGGCATTTTATATTAATATACTAATTCAAAAGACTTGAAAAATATACTTCATAACAGAATATTATTATACAAGCTAGAATTATATTTTTCTATAGAAACCTTTTATAGGATGTCAAAGTGACTCGTATTAAATGATTTTCAGCATGTACTATGCCCATGCCACAATAATAAGCATGGGTATAATTTATATATTTGTTATAGAACTTTTAATTAAAATATATTCCAACAATTATATTTAACAACTTTCAATGTTATTCCATTTTTAAGAGAGTGTCGGCGGACAGTTTGGACATGAGAGAGAAAAGAAATGCATGAATGGGCCGGCTCGACCGGTAAAATACCACGACCTCTCAGAAGACCGACGTAAAGTGGCTCGTGCCGCGTTTCGTTCGGTGAGAGAGGTACCCGGAGGCCCACCCCCCTTCCCCATCCTTTCCTATCCCCTATCCCTTAAAGGTCGGCAACGCAAAAGTAACACTATATGTGTTGCTGGTGTCCGTGGGCGGCGTTGGTTGCTTACCATCAGGTGACACGCCTGCTCGTTTGCCCTCCTATCCCATAAAAAAAAAAAGATCGAACAGATTTTGTTTTACTTTTTTTTAAACTTTTTTTTTACTTCCTCTATAGTATGTAAGTATATACAGTAGGTATGTTCGGGTGGAATATTTGAACTCAATTTAGAAGTAGATATCTTTAACCGATTGAACTGAAATTTTGTATACAGTTATAATTTCGATGATACAGCTAGATATGGTATGTGATATCATTCTAAATCCAATCCAAGCATTTGTTATTATATAAATTGTACATAATGAGCCTATCAGTTGATGGGTGACATTTTTAAGGTGACTATTCTTTTATTCTTTTTAGAGCGTTAAAACAAAAGCTTTTTAAAAAGGTTTTGTTGCTTTTAATTTTTTTTTTATTTTTTAGTTATGCTTGCTAAGATGTTCAGTCTAGTTTCCAACAATTATGCGTTGTCCGTTTAATTTCGTACAGACCAGCTCTTCAATAAAGAGAGTTTCTAATTCGAGTTTTTTTTTATTAACGCAACGATGAACAGAGATTATATTATACATTATTATAATAAAGCGTTGGATCAAAATTGAAGCTGGCTGGAAGGAGGGGGTGCCCTTAAAGATAGTTATGATTAGTGAGGCGTTGTTTCAATTTCACTCATAGACTGAATTTTGGTTTCCAGTTCGTTAATTATAAATTAGTTGCTAACCGCAGCGTGACCTTTCCTGTAAAGATACCTTTTTTAGGCATCCGAATTTTATAAAACATAGGCTAAGTCATGCTTCAGGCAACTTTCAATCAATCTTTAAAAGACAGGAAAAAACCGCAAAAATATTTTCAGTAAAATATAAATGGCGAATATTTATAATTATATTTATAAAATACTAGCTGTCCCGGCAAACTTTGTTCCGCATCAAAAGTAATAAATGAGTAAATTTTGGATATCACGAGGTTCAATTTGTGCTATTTATCGGCTTTAACTGCTGTCCTGCTATTTAATACTGCAATATCTTCGAAAATATTCGTTTAAATTGCATGCTGTAAAGGGCCAGGATTATATATATTCCATGCACAATGCATTTAAGACACTTAATTAGATGAAAATTAATGCTGTAGGCATGAAGTTATGTATGTATATTATATGTATTAAATATGTATGTTTATTATGAAAAAGTAGCAATAATTTCATACTTTCTAGGCCCTTAAGAACCAACGTCATGATACCCTTTTACAGAACTTCTGCCCACACAGTGCTTCAATACACAAAAGGCGAAGGGCCTTTTGTGTATTGAAGTACTTCATTCATTCACTTCTACTTCATTTGTACTTCATTTGAATTCAGAAAGAACAGTCTCCATATTGTCTCCTATATATCGAGTGATTCTAATTTTTCGGAAAAAGTATAAATGGCATACAGGATGATACTCACAAAATGAACAGTATCTTAAATAGTCAGTAAATTTAAATACAATATACAGATGTGAGGGCATTTAATAATGCTATTACGGCAATGTTATTTTGATACATTCGATTAATGATTTAATACGCGTAAACTGATAAGTTTTGATAAACATTTTAAGCAAATTTTGTTGGATACATTTAATTGTAAATTTTTATGGGACATATAAACCTAATATTATTACATAGTATAAAACAAAGTCACTTTCCGCTGTCTGTCCGGTTTATTTTCATAGTTAGAGGGTGTCAACGGGGTGGTTTGGATCTATAATTTATATATGATTTTCTAAAGAAAAAATGTTTATTTTCGAGATTTAGCACTTTAATTGCAAACGCTGGCTGAACCCTAAGTGATAGTTCAAAACAGTGTTCCATATTACCAAATACCTTGAGAAGGTCTACAAAAAAGTTCGCGAGGGCATATATGTCTAACTCTTAGGAATAACCCACACTGACCATTTTTATTTTTTTACTTTTTACGAGAAATAATGGCTTATTTACGAAGAGTTTTTAAACATTACAGTATTATTAATAAACACAATTTATTTAAGAAAGTTATCGTAATTGGATGAACCAATTAAGTTTCTTAAATAAATTGTGTATGTAATATAGATGCTCCTACCCCTTCAGAGCATGTAACTTAAACAAATATTTACGAAGATATTACAGTATTAACATAGCGGGATATAGCAGTTTCCCTGCGCGCCAAAACGCGTGCCGATAATAGCACAAATTGAACTTTATAAAATCCAAATTTTACTCATTTATTACTTTTAATGCGGAACAAAGTTTGCCGGGTCAGCTAGTATAGAATAACTCCATGTGGTTTTCTTACTGACGAAAGTACTTGGGAAAATAATATATTACAACCTATGCAGTATTTTTACGTATTTTTTATGTGGTGACTAGCTCAAACATACACTTCTACAACATATACTTCCAAAACTATAGATTGCGCTTCCATTACTCTATTAATTATGGTAACTTAGCATGGCCAACACAAAATTAAAATAAATAATATAACTTAAAACCGAAGACAGACTATTCGGAAATCATTTAACCTTAAGGCAAATCAGCTGTTGATAAGTGACACAGAGAAACAGCGTATTAGGCGAAAAGGTAGTGAAGAGAGCTTTGAAAATATACTGCTCATTTAGGGAAGGTATAGAGATGGTAATTGATATTCCTCCCTGGACGTGTTTAAGACAAAAAATGTAAGAGCTACTTACGTGGCCTGACCGCTAAGAGACGTTATTTATTAACTTTATACTTACACCGTTTTTACGATGTTTACTCGTAAAATGGAATGTCATCGTGTAAAATGTATATCTGCTACTTATTTATAAGCTTAAATTATTTGCGATTTTCTAAAAAAATAAGGTTAGTCGATCTTTTTTCGTGGGTGTAAAAATTATTGGAAAGTATGTTAGAGTTAATGTATAAAACAAATTCAGAAGTAGAACAGACATTGGTATACCCACGCAGTTTGCTGCATGACTTGGTCGGTTAAACCGTTAAAATCCCAGGAATTGTCAGAATGATGTGCTCTTTTCGAATTTAAACTTTGCCGCTCGCGTCGCCATATTGGAAAAATGGCGCATAAAAGCAGTTTTTGGGCAATATATCCTCCGACTCATTTTACGATTAAAACAGTTAAGTAGAAAATTACACTGGAGATCTATACAACCTATAATTTATGTGTCAACCTTTTCTCTTTAAAATCTGTTTTGGCATAAGAGCGTCGCTTTTTGTATATACGTATGTCTGCAGTTAAGTTTTCACCTATAAAATTATAAATTTATTATATGCAGTTTTGATAAAGGTGTAGTAAAATTATACTTTTCAAAAGTTCAATATTTCTAAGAGTTCTCTATAGAAAAGAAGTATTGATTTATACAGGTTGTACTTATAGCTTTAACAAGATATGCTCACCAGCACAGTGCTTAGTCGAATAAATATTTTAAAAAAAATGCTTGGTTCATAACGACATACAATGGTTCTGCCAAATTTATGAAAATAAAATCGAAACAAAATCCCTTAGATTAACGTATCCAATTAAAATTAAAAGCTTCTGCCCATTATAAGCCATGGAATTTTCTTCACGAAATTACAGTCTAATTGGTGAACTAAATTTTAGTTCGTTTTGACTCGCTGTGTTACACAGCGAGTCGAGGGTCGCTTGCTCGCTTACATAAATGTGCGTGATCTTGAAAAGTGAAGTTCATTGTGGCAAAGTAATGAGTTTAAAAAAAAACCTACCCAAAAAACGTAAGTTTTAATCTATCCGGTTGCCACTAAAAATTAGCAGTGGAGAATCAAACTTGTTTTATGTAACAATTGTAAGAGGCATTGGAAGTTCCACTTCAACAAAAATTAAACATAAATAGAAATTTTATAGGCGTTTCTCCGTTATATTTGCAATGTAAATAAAGTAGTAAATGTTAAAACAACAATACCACAACTCGCGCTAAATTGCAAATTTATAATCATGCAATTTTCATCTTTATGACTACGGCAGTAACGGGCAACTCTTGTGGCTAAGCTACTCATCTTGAACTCAGTTGTTTGAATTTTTATGACAACAACGAAATGGCCATGATCAATTTACACGTTTGTGGCTGCCTACTGGAAATACTAATACTAATTACGATTGATAACATTTCTGAATATAGATATTATTTTGTCTTCAACCCTTTCATTATTACAAGTTCAGATTCCATACTAATATCCGTGTTTAACATAATACTTGATAGAAGTCTCGGAATTCTAGTAAGCGAGCACCTCGCTTCTGAATCAAGAGGTTGTGGGTTCGAATCCTGGCTCCCATAAATGGGACCCTCTCTCACGGAGCAAAACGCGGCAAAAGCCACTTTACGTTTATATTCTGAGAGGTCGTGGTATTTCATCGATCGAACTGGCCACTGTGAATGTGAAAGTTCCAAGGCCCGTGGAGGGGCGAATCTACTTACACCATACTTTTTGATTGAAGCGTGTAAATAGCTCAATCTTATTTGATGCGATATTGCGAAGGTACCAAGTACTAGGAAACGTATGCTGTGATTGGCGTATATAAATGTAATGTAGGCACTTACCAAGAGTTCTCGCATTCTCCTCTGCAGAGTTTCATGGCACCACTTAAGATGTTAGGCAACTGAAGTGGCAGTGGGTAGGTCACATTTGTCGCATATCTGATTCCCGATGGGGGAAACGTGTCCTGAACAGCTAAATGTATCTAAGTTTCTATTAGAAAAAGATTTAAAATACTTATCAATTATGATGTCGAACGCTCAGATAAATTAAATTCAAGTAAAATGGCAATAATAGTTTTGACATCAGTCTGTTTATCCAATAATTCGTAAATAACGAGGAGTCATTAAATAATACGTCGTTCGTAGCGTATTGGTAGGATAGGCAGGGATTGTTCTGTTGCGTACTGTTGTCTACACAGTTAACGGTTAATTAACGGTTGAACTGAATTGGCACAAAATTAGCTTATATAGCAATAGAAAATCACCCTGAAATAACATATACTTATACCTTGAAATAAAATATACTTCTTGTCTTGGTAATATCGGTAAAATCCGTCTCTTGGTACATATAAGACAATGTGGAAGAATTAAATGTTATATTAATACAACTTTAGTTTGATGAAACTTTGATAAAACCTTGATGACTTCGGAGGTCACCTGTCACTTGAATAATTATAACAACTTGATAAAAATAAGCCTATGGTTAAAAATTATTTATTTTTTGTTAATTTCGTAAGTTGAATTCGATTTCCATATTAGGAAATCAAATTTAACTTTGATTGATTCTAACAAGATTATGTTACATTTCTATCTCCCACTGTACGTAATTAGAAAGAGCAATGCGGGTATTATGATTGTACCCCAAAACTGAAGGCAGTGGGTTACTACGCTGGATTTTAAGAAAAAAGTTGTTTAATTTTAGTTACGAGGGTTATTTTTTACCAGGATTATTTAAAATATAATGATCTACGGATAAATAAATTAAAATAACTTTATTTTCACGAAAAGTTAATTTTAGATAAGGTAAGGTACTTTGAGTAATCCGGTAATCCGAGAGCGACAATTACTTTTACCGAAAATAACGTCATGATTATGTTCAAACAAAAAAAAACTTTATAATATTAATACAAGTTGTTACAATGAATCATGTAAAATAATTTATAAATTTACAGGATAATTGATAGTTAATATGATAATACGTGTCTTGATATTGTAAATTGGAAATACAAAATACATAATTGTAAATTGCTATTGGAAATACAATTTAATTAGTTAAAATTGTTTTAGTATTTTGGAGATAATTGGTAGAATTTAAAATCGAGGCAGTTTAAAATATTTTTAGTGATGTGATGCAATCGTCCCGTGTAACGGGAAACGTTTAAGCCCCGACAGCAAAACCTTTTCTGTTCGACAGAATTGATAGTGTTTGTTCTGGCACTGAATCAAGTCGGTTCATAGTTTGAATTGTGTCGAATTTATAACTGTTTGCTAAACAAACAGCATTTCATATGTATGAAGCTATTAAATTGGTTAAGTCCTCCTCTATGTTCACATTATAAATATTTGATTTTGTACAATCAAGCCCGTTATACCGACAGTTGTAGGCAGCGGCAGCTATACTGTGACTCACCGAGAATATAGTTCCATATGTAAGACATGGGGCAGACAATTCCGTCAGATAACGATATTCATCACTTATAATTTCATGTCAATTCAAAACTTCTGGTATCAGAAGCGCGTTAACAAATCTCGAGAGAGTAAAAACTTACAAACAAAAACAAGATCAACTATAATACGATGAATTTCAAAAAACTTTTCAAATACTGATCGTGTAATCTATATAGATCACTGACTCTAAACTAACTTTTCTTTTTCCGGATCGGTCGGTCGGTAGTAGGCACCACCGACCAACAATAAATAATGTTCCGAATTAATCTTACGGGATTATACCACGATACAATAGAAAAGTTGAAATCGGTACAATAAACTGGTATTTACGATTGCTGAATAAAATTTCGTGACTAAATGTTTTTTCATTAAGCTCATCATTATTATAAAATTTACTTACACATACACAAACGATTAGATTCAAATAATAATACACCGAAATGTTTTCGCCAGGAAGTCTTTATTTAGGTACAGGTTGGGACTTTTCTATGGATAAAAACTTAATTAGAACGGAGACTCCATAAAAATACACTAGTTCATCGCTCATGTTCTCTCATTTCCTAATTCGGAAGTTGTATGACTCACCTGATTCCTCAATAATATTCTCCTGTTGGCTCATCTCGCAATATTGCAAGAAAATACGGAATAAGCATTATTACTACCGATCTCTAAATTTTTTAATGCAAATATACTTTTTTAATGCACGTCACTGCCCATCACTTTTCAACAACACATCCATGCAATTGCTGTAATAAATAGAATTATTTAATTTAAGGTGTTATATAGATAACTTATAACAATAAAAATATTTTTTAAGATATGGAAGACTGAAAAGAGAACAAATTGCATTTATATAAATAAAAAAGCATTCTACGTTGAAATAATTGACCGATAAAAACATTATTTAAAAAAAACTTAAGAGGTGTTAAGGGGCACCCGGATGGAACGAAGTTCCTTTCTTTTTTTTTATGGGATAGGAGGGCAAACGAGCAGGCGTGTCACCTGATGGTAAGCAACCAACGCCGCCCATGGACACCAGCAACACATATAGTGTCACTGTTGCGTTGCCGACCTTTAAGGGATAGGGGATAGGAAAGGATGGGGAAGGGGTGTGAGCCTCCGGGTACCTCTCTCACCGAACGAAACGCGGCATGAGCCACTTCACGTCGATATACCCTAAGGTACTTTATGTTATTCTGAGGTATAAGCTACATTATTGTAAAGTTTCATCAAAATCCATTCAGTATTTTTAAGTGAAAGAGTAACAGACATCCATCAGTCCATATTTACAAACTTTCGCGTTCATAATATTATTAGGATCTGATTTAGTTAACACCCAGTTAAATCGATTATTTACTAAAAAGACCAATAGCTGCTTTGAATAAAAAAATATGAATATAATTATAGTATGCAGTGTTGTAACGTACTGGCTGGAAAATTTAATTTGGAACATTTTGGTCATATTTTTTTGGAACGAAGTTCCTTATCGCGCGTTGTGAAAGGGGGTAGTTAGTATAGGGGGCTTCTACTAATCTTCTATTACCCTAATAGTTTTGAATGTGATTGATGTTTAGAAATAATACGTTGATGTTTAATTTATTAGACGTTTAATATGAATATAGACGAGTAATGTTAACAATGTGTGAATACGACTACGATTGATGATTGAATGGTTAATACAAAATGAAGTTGAACGTTTATAAGGGCTTCTTTCTTCACGCCCCGCACTTCTCCCGACGTATGCTCGACGACGTTAGGAGTATGCGGCGACAGGGGGCTAGACGGAAAAAAATCTTAAAAAGTTGTCACGACACAATACATCTTTTATTGGCTTATTTAGAACAATGTATAACTATCCAAATGGGCTAGTGGCTGGGATACCTTGCTCTCATACAGGGGGCTCGGGTTCGAATCCCGGTATCGGAACTCTTTTTGAAGTTTTATTTTCCATGTTTCATATTTTATATATGTTTTTTTAGCTCTCTCTCTCTCTCTCTTATAGAAAGCAAGCCAGTGCGTGTTCTAACCTATACGCTGTTGTGTTTATATATATGTATATTATTGAATATATATATTTAATATATATAATCGAAACATTATATAATGGAAACATTATTAACAGTGGTAGAGCCAAGCAGTTCGCTGCACGAATGGGCCGGCTCGACCGGTGAAATACCACGACCTCGGAATATCGGCCTAAAGTGGCTCGTGCCGCGTTTCGTTCAGTGAGAGAGATATCATCCTTTCCACTCCTACTTCCTTAAAGTTGAGACATTATTTAATTTGGCTATTGGAACTGTCAGGCAAGCGAAAATAATTAAAATTATGTATATCTTATAGACAGTTGGCATGTGAACTGGAAATCGATAGTATTTGTTTTTTAATTAAAAAAAATACTATCGATTTCCAGTTCACATTCCCGAGTTCAAATATTATTAGCAGTTCAATTAAAATTGTGTCTTACGAGCCTATATCTGTTGGGATTATTAAGCGATTCGTCTGGGAGGATCAGATTTCGCAATCAAGATAGCACTAACAAAATTATAATAAATACATACATACATAAACTCACGACTATATCCCATAGGGGTAGGCAGAGACTTTGGCTCTCCACAAGCTACGTTCTTGACACACTTCTTTCGCCTCAACCACAGTCATACATCTCTTTATAATCGTATGCAATTTATGTTTGATGCATCTAAATTATTTTATTTTATTATATTTTATAAGGCTCGGTATTCCAATGGTCCAGCATTTGCATCTGTTTTAAGAAGTCGTGGGTTCAATTCCGGGCTCACACCGATGACTTTTTGTAAATTATTTTTAGAAGTTATATGTGATCAATATAGGTACGCTTCTTAATCCATTTGGAACGTAAAAATAGGGAGTTAAGTATTAACAGCCGCTACCTACACCTGCAGGTAAATAAGTTATCATAATTATTTAAATCTAATACCATTAGTACCGTTAGTAGCCTGAGTGACACTGGCCGTTATATATTTTCACAATTACAAGACACTTGAAATTAATAATTAAAAGGTTCAGCTATAACTTTAATAAATTAACCTTACGATTTAATCTGTAATATGACTTCGCCTCGGGGGTGATATTTTAAAATTTAAAACACACTCAGTACTTTAAACTTGAAAATTATTTAATAGCATATTCCGAAGTTTCTGCTATAATATGCTGCATTCAACTTAGATAAATCGCATCAAAACATGTGAATTTGTTGGAAAACATAATCCAACCTTTATAAAGCATCATAACTTTTATAACTGGCGTCATCAGTTCTCCGGAGATTACGTGTCAAAAAAAAAAAACAAATTTAATTCCAACATAATGTGAGTCATCTTCATAACCTTAGCGTAAAGTGAGATTTTAAAAAGCGGCTTTTTTCATATAATATAATCTAATCAGATTTCATATAATATAATCAGAAAGCTACCTTTTCTCATGAATTTACATCGCCGCGTGAAAAAAGGAAATAATTAAATACCTTCTGTACGCGAAATAACAAAATAATACATGTCATTAACAGAGCAATGTTGCAAATGATGCGAGGGATGTTTTATATTCAAAATACCACGACTACTTTTAACGAACTACGAATACTTTTAACAGTGGTAGAGCCAAGCAGTTCGCTGCATGAATGGGCCGACTTGACCGGTGAAATACCACGACCTCGACAATACCGACGTAAAGTGGCTCATGCCGAGTTTCGTTCGGTGAGAGAGGAACCCGGAGGCCCACCCCCTTCTCCCCCTTCCCCACCTTCCCTATCCCCTATCCCTTAAAGGTCGGCGAAGTAACAGTAACTCTATATGTGTTGCTGGTGTCCATGAGCGGCGTTGGTTGCTTACCATAAGGTGACACGCCTGCTCGTTTGCCACCCCATCCTATAAAAACAAAATATGTATATAATCATATGTCTAAACAAATAATTACTCATTACTAGCTAACAAGAGTATTTTTACGGCGTTATCTCTATCTATTAAAATCAACTGCATCAAAATACGTTGCGTAGTTTTAAAAATATAAGCATATAAGGGGACAGACAGCGGAAAGCGACTTTGTTTTATACTATGTAATGTGTTGTATGTGTTGTATAGACCACTACAAATATGATAAAATGAGGTAATTATTATAAACACTTAAGCACTTAAGTTTATAATTGAAGTTTCATTTCGTTTCAAGTTCAATCTGATACTTTCTTACTAACTAGCAATGGCTTAATACTTGACGGGACTCTAACGGGACGATAGACAATAGATTCAGTATAGTTTGAGTATAATCTTTATGATTGTAATACCAGAGAATGTGGGAACTGGGCAGAAGTATTATTATTATTATGGTCAATAGAGCAAAAAAGCAGGCGTGTCCTCTTCAGATAAGCGACTAGCACCCCCATGGAAAACTGCAACACCAAGAGGATCAACGATGTGGTGCCGGCCTTTAAGATGATGATGATGCTTTTAAGATAGGTGGAGGAAAGAGTAAAGGGGTGGTCTTTTGGATACCTCTCACACCGAACTAAACACAGTAAGAGTCAATATTGCATCAATACTCTGGGGGGTCATTATTTCATCGGTCGATCCGATCCATTCGCGCTGTGAACTGCGTGGGTCTACCGCTGTCAAATTTACTATGATGATTGACCCATTAATTGCATTATCTGAAACAGTAGAATAACATTTAAAAGGAATTAATTGATTTTAATATGTTTGTAAATACATACATACTTACGTAACTTCACGCCAAATCCCTTGCGGGGTAGGCAGAGAGAACGGAGCGCCATAGGGCACGATTCTTACACACATCACTCGCTTTGCTGACTTTCATAACTCTTTTCATGCACGCGCGTCGATTTTTGAGGCTCCTAACTTCACCTTCCTGCAGAACACGTTCTATTTGGTCATAGAATGAGTGTCTTCTACTTCCACATCCGTCCGCTTTTGCATTGTATATCTGCTTAGTCAATCTTGCATCATCCATTCTTTCTACAAGTCCGAACCACCTTTCTTACTTTTACACCGACATTCTATTTCAATCCGACTTCCTTTCTTACAACTTTGTTTTCGACGCGGTCAGCGAGGGTCACTCCGCAGATTTTGCGCAGTGCCCTCATTTTGTAATATGTTTGTCATCAATATAAAGGTGAATTATTTGAAGATTTCATATTAATAAATATATATCAGAGCGCCGCAATCATGATTATGCTGAAAGTCTACCTTAATTGCTTTTTCACGCGTCACGGAGCGCCATTGCCGCCATTTTGTTTGCAGTTGCAAGGATGTTGTGAATTTGTGCAAAAGTTTAAAATTGGTATACAATATAAATCGGTATAATTTTTTTTTATGGGATAGGAGGGCAAACGAGCAGGCATGTCACCTGATGGTAAGCAACCAACGCCGCCCATGGACACCAGCAACACAGATAGTGTTACTGTTGCGTTGCCGACTTTTAAGGGATACGGGAAAGGAAAGGATGGGGAAAGGGGGGTGGGCCTCCGGGTACCTCTCTCACCGAACGAAACGCGGCATGAGCCACTTTACGTCGATCTTCTGAGTGGTCGTGGTATTTTACGGGTCGAGCCGACCCATTCTTGCAGCGAACTGCTTGGCTCTGCTACTATCGTAAAATATGTTCTTATCATCCTGAAATCCGCTTTAAACTCCAAAGAATATCAATATTTATATACAATTGTATTGTTTCTTTAACTTGATAATTTGTGTGTACTTCTCTTTAGATAGTCGAATGTTTGAATCCTAACACTTACCAATAACTTCTTAGAAAAAAAATGACATCGGCAGCAAGAAAAAGACACAAACACAACAGCTCGCTGCATGAATGGGCCGGCTCGACCGGTGAAATACCACCACCTCTCAGAAGATCGACGTAAAGTAGCTCATGCCGCGTTTCGTTCGGTGAGAGAGATACCCGGAGGTCCACCTCCCTTCCCCATCCTTCTCCCTTAAAGGTCGGCAACGGAACGGTAACAATGTAAGTATTGCCGGTGTCCATGGGCGGCGCAGGTTGCTTACCATCAGGTCACACGCATGCTCGTTTGCCCTCCTATCCCATATAAAAAAGAACAAGAGCATGATTACATATAGTGTCATTTTGCTGTTTATAATATTGGTTCATATAATTTTTTTTACATCTACTGTTAGGTATCTATAGATATGCCATTTGAAATAGATAAGCGCAGATATCGCATTCCCGACACGAAAAAACAAAAAAAAAAACGAATCGTATGTATAATGGATTTGATTTTTTGAGGTCGTTAAAATTACTTTTGTCTTCAATCCAAACATAATTTATATTAAATTATGACTTCCAGTGTAACTTATATCAATGTTAAAATTAAAATATCTCATAAATTTTTGTATATAGTATCAATGCTATGATTTTCTATAGGATTGGTAAGTACCACATTAAGATTATACCACCCAAGTACAAAAGAGAGATGAACCCAAAATTTATAGTTTTAGGTAAAGGTTTCTCATGACGACACCCACTCTAGGAATATGGCCGCTCATGAGAACTTGTTTCACGTAGGCACAAGCGCTTGTTTTCATTTTAATATTAAATTTTACTAAAATAATCAGTTTAAATTTTTAAGGCTGACTAACTTTTAAGACTAACTTTTAAGACTGACTGACTATTTTTAAGTGTTTTTTTATGGGATAGGAAGGCAAACAAGTATGCGTGTCACCGAATGGCAAGTGACCAACGCCGCCCATGGACACCTGGAACACATATACTGTTACATCTGCGTTGCCAACCTTTAAGAGAGGAGGATGGGAAATGATGGGGAAGAGACGTGGGCCTCCGGGTACCTCTCTCACCGAATGAAATGCGGCATGGGCCACTTTAATTCGATCTTCTGAGAGGTCGTGGTATTTCACCGGTCGAGTCGGCCCATGCATGCAGCGAACTGCTTGGCTCTACCACTGTTGTCTGTGAAGACCTATGAAAATAAAGCTATTTTGAATGTGTTTATCCCGTATATCAGTTGGGGCAACTTATTGACCAACATCTGGCAGAGTTTTAATAATCATTAATCGACTTTTGAAAATATATTCAAAAAATCATTAATGTGAGTCAGAATATAAATAACGAACTCGACTACTGATTTAAAAGTCACGCGAACCTGGCCACTGAGGCAAAAAAACACATATTCCTATAATGTTCACATTCTCCATTTCATATAATAATATAATTATTTAATTTGGGTTTGTACATATAGAGTTAGTTAGTCGAGATTTTTCAAAATAGACCGATTTTTCATTGACTTCAAGAAAGTATATCTTTTGGGTACTAACCAAGCTATTTCTTTATATTTCCGAAAATAATATAAATCATGACTTATCCATACACAATAAAACCATCGTAGCTGAAATTCCATAATTCTTTCCATCATCAATAAAATTCTGTACAAAATGAAATAAAAAACTGAGAATCCTCTTTTGAAGTCGGTTTAATAAAATGTCACAAATAACAATAAAATCTGATACAATTTATCTTTTTATTATTAAGACATTTCAATTTTGTCTGGAGTAGGTTTAATGTCCCACCTACGTACATATAAAGGAAATACATCAACTAAGTATTATCTTTATTATGTACGTTTGAAATTATTGTTAACAAATGTAGACAAACTGATATTAGACATTATGGTGCTATCTAATATTGTATTATAGACAACTTTGAGAGTTTGTTTTCTAGAAATAATTTCAAATATTACGACAATTTTTTATATTAATATTATCTGCTTATATCTGCTATCTAAATATTGTGTTTGATAAAGTTTGTCGGTAGATATCAAAACAGGCCTGAATGCAAAATGAAATAGATTCTCTCAACCCACATTAGTAGCTTCAGGTATTACCCCGTTCGTTACCACAACTGGTACCTTTGCCTCATAAAATAAATGATAGAAAAGAATAATTAAAAACACATTTACTACAATAGTTGACTTAAACCGTTAAACCCAATATAATAAAAATGTTACCAGAATATTTGAGGAGAAAATAAATAAAACTATTTTTTTTCTAAGCTACTTACTACCTATTTAATGAAAATAATGCTCAATAGGACGTGCGTATTCCTGACATATTCTTCCTAGATATTCCTGACGCTACTTTTTTGTTCTAAACTAACCTGATCGGTTAATATTCAATGTATGTACAAGGTTTGGTGTCACGTAACTCCAAAACATATACCTTTATAACAGTAACTGAGATTTCTTTGCAATCAAAATTGTCGAGATTTGTCCGCAGTTGGACCACTCAGTGTACAGTGAGTGGCAGTGAACTCATTCTGGACTCAATTACGCTAGAAGGAGAGTATTTGTCTTTTAATTACTCTGTTACATATTTTAAAAAAATGTACTACTTCTTATAATTATGAATATAATGAAGCCATAACAACATTTAAATCAAAAATATATCACAATCATATATTTGCTTTCTGTTTTACTGTAGAGTTCCTGGGTTTCAGCACGTTTCAGGTCTCCAGGCTTTATTAGCTAGTACGGTCCGTCACCGTCATGTGAAATATGCAGTAAAGTTACATGCGTATATTAATATAAATTCGCTAAGGGGAAAATTCGAGGTAAAAGCAACGCCGATATACAAATCAGGCGCTCTCAGATTTTGATGTTAGAGTCGTATTAATACTTTAAGAAAAAATACATATTGAATTGATCATAAAAGCCGTAAAATATTAAATTAAGAACCTGTCACTTTTACGTGTTTTCGTACAGGAGACGCACGTTTTCGTACACGCAAAGTTCAAGGAGAGAATTATATTTCTTTCAAATGTATATGTTGGCGCTGCCATTTTTTTTCTTATTCTTACTAAGTGCTTTGTGACACTATTTTGTGTTTTTTTTTCATTAGGGACATTGAGCATTACGAGTATCATTTTGAAAGGTAATATTCACAAAGAAAAATTCCTATAGTTTGTAAAATGTCACAGCGAAAAGAACAAAAGAATAAATTTTCTCCCACTAACATTTTAAACTCTCGTCGACTTAAAAGTCAGCCTTTTCATGGCAGTTTAGCAGTAATGTCATATTGTACGTTTCTGTCTCTTGGACTATAATGTGATGTCATTTGCAGCACTAACTGATATTTGTATGTGTGTGTATAGTACACGCTCCCTATACAGTGTAGTGACCAAATTATAATATCGATATCAATTTATACAATTCCGAGTTTGTCGATGGAATTTTATCAAATCTGTAATTACACGATTACACTGTGGCACACAAAATATTACACGAGATCACTCAGAATATAGGAAGACGACATACGAAGCAACTAAGTTCAGTCTTTTCCCTTGGGCGTGTTGTGGTGAGCAGTACTTGTATAAATATATGTAATACTAGATTTTACCCGCGGCTTCGTTCGCATTGAAGCCATTAAATAAGTATCAAAGATCATTACCATAGAAATGAATCAATATGATAACTCTATTTTATTGCTTAGCTGAGATTATCAATTTTTAATATTACAACATACAATGACGTTTAAAAAGCTTACAATATACTTTATTGAAATGCAACAACAAACGGTAAAATATATTTCTCTGTAACCATAATAAATAATTTTGGACTGTAACAATTTTACAAGATACTAGCTGACCCGGCAAACGTTGGCTTGCCCAAAAATAAAATTTAAAAAATAGGGGTTGATCGTAGGGGGTTGAAAATTTAGAGTTGTATGTATTTTTGTATCCCGTTTTAAAAAAAAAATAACAGAAATATATCGAAAAACTAAAAAAATATATATATTGAAGGGTAATTAAGTGATTAAGGGGGATGAAAAATAGATATTGGCTTATTCTCAGACCTACACAAGATGCACACAAAATTTCATGAGAATCGAGAAAGCTGAAAATGATCTCTGTAAAGAGTTCGAAACGTCGGGAAATAAATATAAATAAGTGATAAATAAACGCGATATAATCCATAACAAGTTGTTTTAATCAATGAGTGAGATTCGCGAAAATCTTAGGAATAAATATTTAATCAATCGGTAAAGCCGTTTCGGAGGAGTTTAACCACAAAAATCTCGAGAGATTTTCCACTCCACGAGAATTTTATATATAAGATAAATGCAGAGTATTAATGTAGGTTATTTTTGTAGACTATATTATAAGTTTTTCCTTCGGCTGTAAATATATGTAAATTAAAGAAAGAAAGAAGACAAAATATCCTATCTTACTCCTAATACGTCCAAAAATATGTGTAGAAAGTTTCATAATGATCGGTTGAGTAGTTATCGCGTGAAAGCGTAACAAACAAACTTACATTCACATTTATATATTATTAGGGTAGGGAGTAGGGATAGGGATGCGTATTAAACTTCTCTACAATAGTAATTATTCGAAAAAGGAGATTTAGAATCTCAAACTGGTGTTATAATCATTTTCAAAATTATTTTTTTATATAGAGGATTTTTTTTTACTTAGAAATTAACTCGACAGAAGTTTTTTACATAGATATTAGAGCGTTAAAAATCAGAGATTAGAAATAGTTAGAAAAAATATATAAATGCACAAACAACAAACGTATGCACAAATACAAATCGAACTCGCGATCTTTATCTTCTTACTAGAGATCCAAGTAGTGCTGGACCACCAGAAGATCGAGATCTGTGAGAGTTGGTCGGCATAGAGAATTCTTTTAATACCCTCTTACGAGAACCGTGTGAACAGATGGGGTGACAGTCTCCCCTAGAGCGGTGATACAGTATTTTTTGTGAAATTCAGAAAATATATTTTCATCGATAAACAGTATAGACCACATCACTAAATCATAACAATCGAATTATGTTGCAAAAAGGTAGTCTAGTAGACACCGTCCCCCGTTGTCCATAAAAAAGGTAAATGTTAGACAAAGACTCCTAAATGTTGTCTATGGTGTTATGTCAAAATAATGACATTTTATGGACTAGGTCAAAAGAGTTCGCTGAAAAAGGTTGTTTAGTAGGTATATTTGTAGAAAACCGGGACAATTTGAACAAGCAATTGTTAGTGACTTTGATAAGGAATTTAATATTATGAAATATTAGTCATTTTTAAAAAATCTCACCGACAACTTGTTCTATTTGGATACTACTTGGCTTAATTTTTAATGTTTATCGTTAAGGTTTAATGAAAAGGGTCACAGAATTATAGACTATGCTATATTTTTATCATTGGTATATTATAGAAAAAGAAATAGTCAGGTAAATAATTGATTTTCTGTATACGACGAACGAAGAATAACGTTAGGAAACAGCGTAAATGGAGCGTTGGGCAGGCTCCTGGGCGCAAAGAACGTTAGCAAAAAGGCCCAGCTAGCAATCCACAATGCGGTACTGATTCTAACGCTAACTTAAGGAGGCACGAGCTGAGTATGGCAAATTATGCATAACGCGATCGAAATTAAGGCACTATGCAAAATTGGCAGATTGACTCTCGCTTACCGCGTCGAAAACAAGATTGTAAGGAAGGAGGTTGGATTGAAAGAGAGTGCCGGTGTAAAAGTAAGAAAAGGCATGCTCCGCGGGTTCGGACATATAGAAAAAATGGGTGATTCAAGATTGACTAAGCAGATATACAATGCAAAAGTAGATGGATGTAGGAGTCAAGGACGGCCAAGGCACTCATTCCATGACAAAATAGAACGTGTTCTGGAGTAAGGTGATGTTAGGCGCCTCAAAAATCGATGCGCGTGCATGAATAGAGTTATGAAAGTTAACGAAGCACGTGTGTATGTATGTCTTCGACATGCTTATAGGTGCGTTAGTATTTCATGTAGAATTTCATCTAACTGAAGGTCTGCCAGTTTTATAGACGTCAATTCAAAAGTCGATAAGAAACGAATAAAACATGCCTATTTTTATTACGAGTGAACAATAAAAGTTATTTCTACACTACTTTTTCTATTACAACTTTATTTTCTTGTCTTATCACAATTTTGTCTATGTGCTACATAAGTATGACATTATTTCTGTCATTTTTACGATCTCATATCGTTGTCATCATCCATGCAGGCTCAAACCTTTCTGGAGTTGGTGATAGGAAAAAGCAGACAAATATAAATAAAAAGATGAAATTGGAGAGCTGAGCCGATGTATTCTTTACTTTTAATCTATTTGTATTTCTATTTCTATTATCTATTTGTCGGTGAATTACTTCAAAAGTATTTGCAATTTATTCGCGGCTGATTCAAAATACGTTGTCATTTTTCTCGTTCCTAACTTGATAACATACTATCGTATACGATATCGTTTTTTCTCCCGAAAGTTCATCAGTTGGGTAACGGTTCGGTAGTTCGCCAAAGTTCAATTCTATCCGACCTACTTTAGTTTTTGTTACGCTTAATAACTATGCGGAATATGACAAAAAAAACGACAAAACTGTAACGATATGAACAGCATTTTCTATCATATTCTGTTATGTATAAAGTTTTTAATACAATGAGGAGACGGTAGTTAAAATACACAATTATTAAACTATATACTCTTGCGTTACCTGATTCAACCGTGTCAAAAATTACTCATAGAATTTCATTCTAATAGAATACATATATCTAAAAATATAACTGCTTTTCACAGGAATTAGTATTAATAAAAACCTAAATCACGCTCCAAAAATACTTAGTTTAATTGACATCAACTTTCGATTCGACTGTATTTTTTTCTTATGTTTATTATCTTGGATATTTCGACTGGATTTTGATAATTATTATTTATTATAAGCTAGTTTATGCCGATTGGTTCATCATCATCATCATCATCATCATCATTTGCCTTTTTGAGGTCCACTGCTGGACATAGGCCTCCCCCATAGAGCGCCACAACTGCCGGTCCGCTCAATCATGGGGGGTTTTTGCCATAATTGCCAAGCTTGGCAGGCGGGTTGGCGATCGCAGTAGGCTGTATTTCCTTGAGAGAGAATGCTGCTGCCCATTCTTCTAGCTTTTCCCTTAGTCGCCTTTTACGACACCCACGGGAAGAGATGGGGTGGCGGTATTCTAAGCCGGCGCCACACAGCTATTCTATTGGTTCTATTTTAATCTAATCTAACTATACCAATTACATCAATCAAAAAACGATGTCATAATGAATTTTTACAGTGGTAGAGCCAAGCAGTTCGCTGCATAAATGTGCCGGCTCGACCAGTAGCTCATGGCGCGTTTCGTTCGGTGAGAGAGGTACCCGAAGGCCCACCCCCCCTTCCCCATCCCTTCCTATTACCTATCCCTTAAAGGTCGGCAACGCAACAGTAACACTATGTGTGTTGCTGGTGTCCACGGACGTCGTTGGTTGCTTACCATCAGATGATACGCCTGCTCGTTTGCCCTCCTATCGCATAAAAAAATCATTTTCGCTTTAGTATTATTGATAAATATTTTGTCTTTACTTAATTATTATTTGCATAGATATACCTATAGAATAAGCACAAATGGATAACGTTGACACCAAACTAATTGACCAAAACTGCAAAGCTTCCGGTGAAAAGTTGCCCCATAGCACAAAAGCAGCGTAAATTAATTAACGTGGGTGTTGCCAACCCAACAAAACTTTTTGCTCATAAAACTTGGACAAGAGTAACTACTGCCTGCTGCGAGCTATATTTTGCTATGTCAGCGTGGTATTAGCAAGAGCTGTTGAGTTTCTTATCTATTGTATTGCTATTGTGATGATTGGAGATTTTGTCTTACAATATTTTTGATATATTTTTATTGTACAAAATTTTAATACATTTAAAGAATATTTATAGGCCTGCAACAGAGCTCTATGTGTCCCAAACCTAACGTTTACTAAATCTGTGTATGTATTACAAAAGTTAAAGGACATAGGTACATTTACTTTAACATGGAAGAATGAAATCGTTTACAAGGAGTGTGGAAGTATTTCACGACACACGTTCAATTCTTACGAGATAAGTTAAAGTAGTGAGGCTTGAACAAGTAGGTTCTATAAGGTAAAGCAACAGGATTTAGGAAATTTTTTAATGTAAAATTGACAGTTTAAACAGATGTTAAAATTTTTAATGGAATTCAAAGATAATTTTTATAATTTGTTTAATGTTTTTGAACGGATTCAAAAACAGTATAATATAATAATATGAATGTTTGCAAGTAATTTCTTGAGTAAAAACTTCAACGCTAACTTATGGAAGCGAGAGCTGGGTATGGCAGAGTGTGCATGAAAGTAGAATAAACGCGGTAGAAATGAGGGCACTACGCAAAATCTGCGGAGTGACTCTCGCTGACCGCGTAGAAAACAAGGTTGTAAGGAAGGAAGTTGGTTTGAAAGAGAGTGTCGGTGTAAAAGTAAGAAAGGGCATGCTCCGATGGTTCGGACATGTAGAAAGAATGGTTGATGCAAGACTGACTAAGCAGATATACAATGCAAAAGCGGATGGATGTAGGAGTCGAGGACGGCCAAGACACACATTCCATGACCAAATACAACGTGTTCTGGAGGAAGGTGATGTTAAGAGCCTCAAAAACCGAAGCGCGTGCATGAAAAGAGTTATGAAAGTCAACGAAGCGAGTGAGGCGTGTAAGAATCGTGCCTTATGGCGCTCTGTTCTCTCTGCCTACCCCGCAAGGGATTTGGCGTGAAGTTATGTATGTATGTATGTAAAAACTTCAAGTAATAAGATAACCATAACAGTCAAAAATACATGTCATAATAATTATTATGTTTATTTCCATCTATTCGCGAATAATGCTCATAAAAAGAACAGGGTTTTTTTTTGGTCTTTCAGTTGTAATTTCACGGGACTATCCATAATAGTTCATCAGTCATTGTCATCTTTCTATTTATCAAGAAAATTTTTTTAGAAAATATTTTATTTAAATATGTTCTAATTTATATTCGAAAAATCCTTTGAAAGAAAAATATTTTGGAACAAATAGGCACAGTTAAAAACTATTACTATTGTTTATTTTATATTGTAATTTTATTAGATCAACCTATATGGTTAGAAAAATACTGTAGTTTGATGAATTATCTCAAATGGGATCACGTTTTCTTGTAGTGGTTATTTGCTTTTCATTTTCCTCATCCGTTTTCCGAGGTGGCATTTTTACGTAACATATAAACTTTTACAAAGAATACGGCAGCTCTTTTCCTTAACGTGGGTATCAATGAGGTGACTCAGGAATTACATCATCCGCCATACAGTCACCATGCCTCACATGAGTACCGATGATCTGATTACTTCAGCACTCCGACTCTTTACTTTTGCTCCTAGAAAATTAATTCGATGTAACATGGTATATTCTGATATAATTCGCACTTCCGCTCTGGGTAAGAAAGTTTTTATAATAATTCTGTGTGAATCTGGATGGAATGGTTGGCTTGCTTAATGCAGTTTTATGGCTATATATGGCGTCTTCTGGAAAGAAAATTTCAACTGTCAATGTCAATTGAAATGCACAAAAAACTGATGGTGAACCCGTTCAGAGCACGAACGAATAAATGATAGTAAATGTAAGGTGCTTTAGGTAAAGAGATGGAAGAATGACTTAGCAGATTGATACTAAAACATAAAGATTAGAGTGTAAGAAAGTAACAATTCACCCATAAAGATAAAATTGGATACGGTATTACAAAAATAACAAGTATTTTTCTTATATTTTCCAAAAATGTTACAAATTGTTACATGTTACAATGTAAGACGGGCCTCGTGGCGCATTGGTAAAAACTACCGGCTGGAGCAATGAGGTCGGGGGTTCGATTCCCGCCCGAGCATAAATATTTGTGACAAACAGGAATATTTGTGTGGCGTCTGGGTGTTTTTCTATGTATTATAAGTATGTATTTACAAAAGAAAAGTATATATGTATTTATATCCGTTATCTAGTATCCATAACACAAGCATTTAGTTGCTTAGCTTGGAACTAGAGGGCGCTGTGTGTATTGTGTCCAAGATATTATTATTATTATTCATGATCACTGTTAATACATTGAAAAAAGAAAAATGGAGCATTGTAATGGTCGCATCATAAAAGAAAAGATAAAACTAGACTGATATTGAAAAGAGTACATAAGAAACTAAGTAAAATATAAATTCATTGAAGAATCAAATAAATGACTATCTGAATACGACTAAAAGTTTTAACTATTTCCATCGAGTTGTCTATTGGTTGTTGGTGGTTAGCAAAGAGTAGCCAATTTCACGCCAATTCAAACTATATCGGCCATCTTCATGACGTCAAAAGTTCAAATTAATCCGATTTGAAGGCGCGACCGAAACATTCAACAAACTTGTTACCTTTTGATCTTTGAAGTAAGAATGTTTGGTCTTGAGCACATAACGGTGCTTCACAAATAGATCTTATAAATCAAACTAGCTGACCCGGCGAACTCTGTTTCGCATCAAAAGTAATAACTGCTGCCCCGCTATGTTAATATTGCAATATCTTCGACAAATTTGAAGTCGATAGCAGCTAATAGGTTAAAAATGGGAATTTTCCATTGTTAACACCCCCGCAACCCCCCTTGTGGGTGGAATTTCGTAAAATCCGTTCTTAGCTGACCTCTACTCGGCGAAAGGAATAATCCTACCAAATTTCAAGTCGCTACGCCTTATGGTGATGATTTCTTTAAATTCTTTATTTTTTTTAAATACTGGATCCCCAAAGACTTTTTGAAGGAGTGTAATGTGCTTTACATTAGAGCAACAGTTGCCGATCTCTCAAACACCTAACTACAAAACTTGAAACTATCTCAAACTTGAAATGAAATAGAAAACAATAAATTTTCGCTTTCTGAGATGTACTTGAAATAAAGTCATTTAAATTACATAGAAATAGTAATATTATCTCAGAAGTCATTGTGGGTTTTATATCACCGGCATTACTGTACATTATGTAGTCCATGTGCTAAATACCACTAAAGTTTGGACTAATAATATATCAAACATAAAAAATACGATAATAATTATCTGCCTACTACTGATTCAGATATAACACAACCACGAAATTATTACACTTTTTGGAAACTCCACATTTCCTGTAATCTGAAAAAAGTCACGATAAAATACATTGTAAGCCCTCATTACATGCGTCTCAAGTTGCAACTTGATCATTAGTAGGAAAGCTGTAGCATCAGCTTGTACAACATGAGCATGCCGGATTACACTAGGATCAGGATTAGACACCTGGATTATAGCGAGATCATTGTGCTATCTGCTTTTAGATATAGTACTAGCACTCCTATTAACAGTATATTTAGATGTATAGTATATGGTATAGTCAAAGGACGTACAGTAGGATGGTAGAGTATTTCCCAAATGACCTACCAGAAATAGTTCCGGTATATATAAACTATAGTAAAATCACTTTTACTATACATGCAGTATGGCTAAAATGTATTAACCTTACTTTTCAGTTAATATTCATAGAGATAATATCTTGCTCCGAAGGTAAAGATTACAATATCAAATTTAATGTATCAATATGAAAATTAAAAACCCGCACCGTATGTTTTATTTCCGGCCTATCTATATAATATTAATATCGGCAGTGTCTTTAAATATCGATTGCAGACACGGACAGTATATCTGGAACAACCCTTAATCCACCAGCAATACTTGACCTCAAGGACAAGAAATTTAATCAAAATTTGAATAATTTGTAAAACGCTTGTAATAAAACATGAGACATCTATAATAATGATTAATTAAATGAACATTATCTGTTACATGGATATGTAACTTTTTAATAATCGTTCATACCCAAAATTCAAACAATAATATAAGTATTCAAATGACGAAAGGGATGGTGTGTCCAAACAGTTGATATCGTTTCTTAGGACATATTGCTTTGAAAGGAACATTATTGTTAACATACTAATAGTATTGCAAATGTAGATTGAGGGGATCGAATCCAAGTAAACGTAAATGCTTCTTCTCAAACATTAGTACATTGTCATGATAAGACACTTCTAAAATTTAATTTATTTTTTTACGGAATCGCACTAAACATGCTGAAGGTACTAAGAATAAACAGACAGAAAGCCCTAACACAATAAGAGATAAACAGACACACAGAGAACACTCATACAATTAATTTGCCGCTCCTCTAGGGCTCTAGAGGAGCGGCAAATTTTAAATAAATGCGTAATGGAAAGAAGATCTGCATTCTGATATTTTACGTTTTCTACAGATAATATGTGTTGAAGTTTTAATTTAAAACCGACTTTATGTCTACGGAATTGAGGTCTAATTTGTATTCGAGTCACTTCAATTCGTTTATAAGACCTTAGCATAAATATTCAAGCATTGTAAAACTTCCTCTGTTTGTGGTCAGATTTTATAACAATACTACTATTAGACTGATCAGAATTTGTTTATGTGTGTTTGCAATCACTTATATCTTGAACTATCAATCTATATTGAGTTTTTAAAAGAAGATACCGATTTTAGTCAGACATGCTATAGAATTACTCAATTTTAAGAAGCAACTTTAGTTTTGGACTTAATCTTTCACAGTTCAAATATTTTCCTATTACAAACATACATACATAACTTTTAAACCGACTTCTCGGATTCTTTTCGGAACTTATGTTTGATCAAACTGATCGATATCAATGACTTACAGCATTCTGCCCGGTATATGGCAATAAGTTCCGTCACCTTTTCCATTTGGGACGTAAAGATTCAGCAAGTCGAGGTTTAACAGCCGCTGCCTTTGCCTTGGGGTTGAAAAATGCGTGAAGTTACAAAAAATGTAATAACATCAAGTTAACAGTTACGTAAATGAACTATTTGTAACTTATTTATCCTTGCCTTTACTATAAGTTGTAATTACATAACATAACTTCACGCCTTTTTTACCCAAAGGTGTAGGCTGCGGCTGGTAAGCCTCGTCTCGCCGTTATGTTTACGTCCCAAATGGAATAAACTTCCGAAAACAATTTCGAAAAGTCATTGGTGTGAGCCAGAGTCAGGATTCGAACCCGGACCTTTGGATCAGAAGCCGTGTGCTCTCCCACTGGACCACTGAGACCGTTGTAATTAATTAACTAAAAATACTTAATCATTAGGCACGAGTACAATAGTTCTTTAGCAATCCACCATTAAACGGCCTCATTATTTCCATCTCAGGAGAATAACACCCACCACTAAAGCTCGCCGAACACTATTCAACAGTATTGCTTGGCCTCAGTTTTGCTTGATGGCGATAACTTTATTACACTGCTTAATAGTTAACGACCGAAATCAATAATCAATCCCCAATCTAAGATTGAAGCCAATCTAAGATTATTGTGTATCTGTCAATCGATTCCCCAAACAAAATCAATCCATTGATTGATTATTGGCACGCATATTAGTAAAATTGAATTGAAATATTGATCTTAAAATTAAATAGATAAATTCGGATTGGGATTGATTATTGGTTTCGGCCGTCAGACTATAATTTTGTTATATGGTAATAAAGCACATATATTACTATTGAGAGTTTAGTAAAATATGAGAGAATAAGATTTAAAGATTTAATAAAAAAATGAATGATTGCTTCAGCACTAACAATCAGTCACTCTCGACTGAAATGTGATCAAGAACTGGACTATGTACGAAATAAATTAACAAATCTAGCCAACGTTTTGCTTTGGCGTTGTTAGAATAAATGTGCAGAATAAACAAAATATTTCTGAGAGAAAGCCTTGTGAAAAAATAAAACTAAACTCAGAAAGAGATTTTTAGAATTTATATTACTTGTATTTACCTATACCATCATCATCATCATCAGCCTATTGCAGTCCACTGCTGGACATAGGCCTCTCCAAATGTGCGCCACAACATCCGATTCTCTGCCTTCCGCATCGAGTCTTTTCAGCAGCATTTCTGAGGTTACCACATATTACTGTATATATTTATTTACCTATACCATCCATATCCATATCCATCTGCATCGTTTCTTTTATATACTGTTATAAAAGAAACGATGCAGATGCAATGAAACTTATATCAAACACAAGGTATATTAATTTATATTATAGATTAATTTACATTATATACCTAATGGGTAATTATATTGTTTCAAGATAGTTAATGGTTTTAAAAATCTAACAAAAACGATCTCCCTCTAAAATTAGTTGGTAAGAAAAGTCGACATGAATACCAATAATGGTTGATAGCTTGTGGCTCGCCTAAAGTCCGGCAAGGTTTCGCGTTGAAGGGCGGAACCACGTAAAAAGTAAAAACGGCAGATAATACAGTGGATAATCAAGCAACTTAAATTGATTTTGTTTCTGCTCCAGTTACCTTTTTATTAGTATTGTATTTTGCTTTTCTTTCAACATAAACCAATTTTCCTTTGCCGTAATTTCACTCAAAGGCGTTGCTACAATTCAATTAATATATCGGGGCATAATGCCACATTATGTCTCGATATTTGAATTGTCACTTAAGAATCGAAAATGTATTAAAAGTCATTGATTCTACCACCACCTAGGTGATAGAATCCGGGACTTCTCAATCCACAGTCGATGTGCTAAGCAACTGGGCCACCAATACCACCATTAAAGGGTGGTGTTCTTTTTAACATTAATTAAAAAAAGGAGTGACATCAAACAGGGATAATTTTCAAACGAGACTCAAATTTACACAAAAATTTAAGGACTTTGATAAAGTTAAGCTCACAAAGCGAGAAACTTTTACAAAAAAGCAACCTTCAATAAAAGTACCTACTTTTCTTCGTAAACACGACATAATAACCCTTTACCTTTACCCTTTTAAGCTAGGGTGTTGAAAAGTTCAAATTTATATGAACATGAAATGTTCATAAAGAATATAGAGGAAATAAAGTATTTCACAGATCGCGTTTACTAATAATCATGTGTAGGCAATAGCGATAGCGATTTAACTTTCTGTACTATTCAGCTTTAGAGTTCCAATTACGTAAATTAGTACCCAAATAACAGTTCAGCTAGGCCATTCTTAGCCAGGACATTCGCCGAATAATCGACCGAATCGGCAAAGGTAAATATATCAAAAAGCAATTACAAATCTTGTAAAATGTTCTAATATTTTTAAATCGTATTATTTTTAACTATAATAATGTAATATTAAACGGTCTCACAGTTTTTTATTTCACCGTGTTTATCTCTGGACGCAATAATACTTCCGTTTAGGACTGTCTTTTGAAAACACAGAGCTCATTTATTTCGTGAGGCTGTATATCATCATACTACATAATTAAAGCTGATTCAATCTGAAATGAATACTTAATGTATTTATTATATTTTAATAAAGTATAATATTTTGACAACTCTGCCTCAGGTACCTGATTATAAATAGCCTTTCGAGTACCCATAAACACAAGGGCTTTAATAGAGTAAAATTATGTAAAAATAACTCTTCGATTGGACGGGCTACTAGCAGATGGTTTCTCTATGCGGGATCCGGGATCTATGCGTATTTCAAGAGGAGATTTCGGTAATTTTGTATAATAATTCTACGGGGTTTCTACAATAATTCCGAAGCGATTGAATTACGCTTGATTAATACCAATCATAACTCGTCCGCAGAATGTGGGGAGATGCTGTTTACATAATCGCATGTTAAAATTGAAAGGTGGTAAACCGATAAGCCAGTCACCTGATGGTAAGCGACAAAGAATCGTGTGAAAACCAATTTTCTTATTACAGTAATGAGTTGATGTAAGTATAGATAGAATAGGTTTTTAAGAAAACTACTTAAAAGACGGGTGAATACATTTAAAGGTTAGATTAAAAAAAGTAAACGGAAAGGAATTACGCGCAACTAGTAATATGATATGCGATAGGGAAACATTTTTGGATAATGAAAGTCATTTTAACATTATTCAGTAAATAACAATAGGTTACCTTTTGTTAAAAGGCGTAAAGTTATGTTAAGTTTATAAAATTTATATTTAAATTAGAGTAATAATTTTCTTAGTGTCTAAAATATAAACAAACATTAAATTGTATCATAAGTTGTCGGGGGTACAAACTAATGAAAAAATCAGAATATCGACATAATGTGGCTCATGCCGCATTTTGTTCGGTAAGAGAGATATACAGAGATTCACATCCATGTCCCCCGCCCTTTCCGCATGCCTATTTCATCTTAATCACTAGTTACGTAACTGTAATAATATCAGTGCTGTAGGTATTCATAGGTGGTTGCTATTCACTTGGCGTCAGGTGATCTGCCGTGACTTATTGATTATGAAAAAATTCTAATAATTTCTTTACTGCTCTTTAAAAACCTACTACAGAACAGGAACTGTGAGTGAAAAACCTACGCTTTCAATATTTCAAGTCGTACTGCGGCACATAGGACAGCTGCCATCACACTACGCCGGCTGATTTATACGTAGCGGCAGAGAATTCGAATTAAATACGTTGCGCATATATACTAGTACGCTGTAAATATGTTTTAAATGTATATAATGTATGTATTTATTTTATCTCGGTGTATGTTAAAGACAAGAAAAAATGGTGTCTGAGTAATAATCACTCGATTTAAGTTGTATATTGCTGACGTACGAGAATTGTATCGCGATTGTCGTGATATTGTTTTGTACAAACAAGTAGCTGTAGTATTGAATTACTCGATTTAAAATTTTATGTGTTAAAAGGGTAGTTTATTTTACATACATACAACTTCAAGACAAATTCCTTGCAGGGTAGGCAGGCGTCATAAAGCACGATTCTTACACACCTCACCCGCTTCGTTGCCTTTCAGAATTCTTTTCATGCATGATGAAAGAGTAAACGAGAGTGGCTCCAGTTTGTTACAAGTGTGTGTGGAAAAGGACCTTGTGGTTACGTACACTCTGTTCCACCACAAGGATATCCATAAGTATACATGGGAGAGGAATGAAAGTAGGAGTATGATCGATTTTGTGATTGTTGACCATAGGCTCAAAAGTAAAGTCGTAGATACCAAGAGCTATCGTGGCGTCAGTGTGGGAACAGATAGATCACTACTTGGTGGCAAGTCGAATCAGGGGTGTGTTTAAAGCCTGGTGTCACTGGGACAAAAAGCCGACAACGAGCCTTGGCCGAATAAAAGTTGAAAGACTGAGTGACTTAGACGTACAAGTGGAAATATCTTCTACAATGTTTTTCGATCTTTAAGGAAAACAGTGAGCAGTATTTGACTTTTATGTATATTAGGAAGTTTCATAAGATTTCAAGCCGCTTACAGTCAGACAAAACCTGACTTTAAATCATGATAACAGAACCCACGTTACCGGATAAAGGTTTGTTCAACTGTTTTGTTGGTATTGTGCAAATGTAGCGTTCCTTCCTACCAGTCGAACTTCGAAGAGATAAGCTATTATATGAAAGACTCTTTCGTTAAATAATGTGAAATAAAGAGAGACTATTTTCTTTGTAGAAGTAAGCTTCAGGCGTAAGCTTGAAGTCGATGATGGATAGGTATATGATATCCAAGCACTGCATCCAAGTGCTAATCAGACCAAGTCTAAATAAAAAAATTACATAGATATACATACATAACTTTACGTCGAGGTAAGCAAAGAGAACAGAGCGCCATAAGACACGATTCTTACACATCTCACTCGCTTCGTTGACTTTCATAACTCTTTTCATGCACGCGCGTCTATTTTTGAAGCTCCTAATATCACCTTCCTCCAGAACACGTTCTATTTGATCATGGTTCTATTTGCGTATCTTGGCCGTCCTCGACTCTGCATCCATCCGTGCATTGTTAGGCAATCTTCATCATCCATTCTTTGTACATGTCCAAGCTATCGGAGCATGCCCTTTCTTACTTTTACACCGTCACTCTCTTTCAATCCAATTTCCTTCCTTACAACCTTGTTTTCGACAAAATTAAAAAAAAGCGAAAAAAAAAAAAAATAATAATAATTAAATATATTATGACTATAATTTTTAATAATAAAAATTTGTATTTATTTCATTTGATTACTTTATCCCTATGGTTTCACTCAAGTGGTCGTCTCTATGATAATTTAATACAAGTACAAATCCAATACCTACTTTCATGCAGGGTTGGTTAAAATAGCTGATTATTATTCGTTTAATTCCATTGTATCGGTGGAGTAGCACTTTATCCTGCTCCTGATGCTTATGATCATTGATAGTATTAATAATAAGTAACTTGTAGAAATTGATTAAAACAACTTTTAGGATTATATCGCGTTATTCGTTTACAGAGATCATTTTCACGAGTAATCATCTCTGTAAAGAGTTCGAAACGTCGGGAAATAAATAGAAATAAATAGTAAATAAACGCGATATAATCCTAAAAGTTGTTTTAATCAATGAGTGAGATTCGCAAAAGTCTTAGAAACAAATATGTAAACTTGTAGAAAGTTTTTTGTTTGTCAGTATTGAAACCCCGTTGCGACGGATTATTTCACTTAAATTAAATAATTTCTTTAACAAGCTTAGTTTTTTGTCACATCATGGGCATACTTACACATACATACAAGACAGAAATACCTTTTGTTTATTTTACATTTTTTTTATAAAACTGCAATAAATTAAAAATCAAAAGTTCAAAGTGCGATAACACTTCGAATGTAAGAGAAATCTTCTCTAGAAATATATGTAAATGGCAATTTACAAAGTTTTTGAACGAAACTTTGGGAGTTAACAAACAGTTTTAACCCTTGCAAAGTTGCTTGAGTGTAGGAAACAAGGTGATGGGTCTTTAAAAGCCCCTTTGAACTTAATTGAGGTATAAAATCGTGCTTTCGAGTATTATACTGAATAGCGAAATTGAGATTTGATTAAAGTTTTAATTTGATGAGTTCCATAAAAAAGCTTTACTTAAAATAGTTTTAGTGTTGTACTTTTACCAGTCTCGGTGGTCTAGTGGTCGAGCACACGGTTTGTGAATCCACAGGTCGTGGTTCGAATCCTGACACGGGCTCACACCAATGACTTTTCGAAATTGTTTTCAGAAAGTTATAGATAGATAGATAGATAACTCTTTATTTGTACTTGTACACCTTATAAACTAGGAAAGGAAAGAAATATACATTAGCCTTACTATATAAAAGTACCAATGGCGGCCTTATCGCTTAAAGCAATTTCTTCCAGGCAACCTTTGGAAGGAAAATAGTGAAATAAAGACACGGGTACTCTTAGGCGTAATTAGAGAAGAAAATACATTAGACATAGGAAAAATACCTGTTAAACATATAAACACATATATACATACATACATACACACACATATACATACATATATACATACACAACATATATACATACATACACATATATATATATATATATATATACTCAAACATATAAACAAATAATAATAGAATATAATACATACATAAACATACATAATTACAGACATACAAACTTAAAAGAAACAGACGTACAACAAAAATTATAATGATTCAAAGTGTTGCGTCAGAAGAGTTTTAAAACATTGAATGGATTTCGCTTTTCTGATCTCAACAGGCAAAGCATTCCACAGCAGCACTGCCTGGACGGAAAATGATTGCCCATAGAAATGGGTGGAATGCCTTGGAACTGTCAATCTCAAGTTTTCCGATGACCTCAGATATTTCAAATGTGTGTCATGTAAGAACTCGAAACGTTCCTTGAGATACTTGGGGGAATTAGGATTAAATAAAACGTTGTATAATAACGTGAGAATATGAGTTATGTGTGATAAATATCGATGACTGAAACCTCTGTGCCCGGTATGGCAATAGGTTCGCCACCTATTCCATTTGGGACGTAAACATAACGGCGAGACGAGGCTTAATAGCCGCTGCCTACACCTTAGGGTAACAGCGGCCTGAAGTTATGTTATTTTTGTATGTTAAAATAGTGGCGGTGTGGGTGACTGTTTTTTTTATTCTTTCACACCGTTTACATCCGAGGATTTAGGCAGCACTTTAGTGGACGGCGACGGATAGCAATTGTTCACTCATCGATAGATTATTACACTATGTTTTCTACCCAACAACTATTATTATTCCTTCAATATCATCTCGCCGACTTTGTTTTTTAGGTACAATCGAACTATTAATGAATTACTTATATTTAGTTAAAAAGATAAAGCTAAATCATATTCTTAAGTAATAAGATTTTTTACATAAACAAATAAATTATAAATGATTGATAGGTGTGTGTTGATTTATGAAAATTAAGATTAAACGGAAAATTTCTAAATATTTTGTGAGTGATTTGTCACACCAGATTAAAGACAAATTTGTGCCACGGAAACATGCATGACAAATCGATTTTGATATCGATAGTTACGGTGTAAAACGCTTGTTCTACCGGGCACAGAAGTTGGTGACACGTTCTAGTTTGACTTCTTTATTTTAAAGTAATATAAAACAGATTGTAATTAAAATGTCACCAAAAACATAAATGTGAAAATTGACAGTCATGCCCAAGATGTACAAGAATTATGCTTGGCTGTGAGCTTCGCCCCAAAACGAATGGAGATCTAACTAAATGAGTGTCAAGTTCAATGAAAAAAAAAAATGATTTTATAGGAACAAAATAGCATTATGAACAAGTATTAAATAAATTTATTTGTTTTGTTGGATACCTGTAACAATTACTGTTATATAAAAAATGTGAAATCTTAAAGCACGTAAGATTTGACTTATTTTAGGTCAAAAATCCAAGAAAATTTCCAAAAGTAAACATAAATCTACTTAAAACATTTCCTTTACAAATACAACTTTTAGCAACAGTTGCTAAAGGTCTTAACAACATTTTGAGGACGAAACAAAAGTGTCCCCCTAACTAAACTTATCGTAATATTACATGCTTACAATCGTAACACTAATTACGCGTACATGAACCGTGACATTTTGTTACTTAACTTTCAGAAGAAGAGATCGTCGAAGATTCCTACTGACTTTAAGTCCAGTTGCTGCCAAAGTTTCTATTGAGACCACTATCCTCTTTATGTGGCCATTATAAATGACCCAAAATAAGTTGGGCTGTTTTACTTCCTAAATAGTTTATTAAACGTAGAAGTCAACGAAAAAGTCAAGATTAAACCTAAACTATGTTAGTACTTTCACGCCCCTAATATCCGAAGGCGCAGGCAATGGCGAATATGCCAAAAAATTCCAATTAGTTATTTGATGAAGCCTATAGTCCTACATTCTATTTAGCTTGCCTAAAAATGTTGATTTTATAACAGTTCATACTTTCAATATACAAAGGAGTATCTTTAAATTTGAAATTTAAAGATACAGTATGAACATAAACTGCTGCTAACGTATTACTTAATTTATTGTGCGGTTTTAATAAAACTTAAGAGGCAATTAATTAGTACAGGAATTCCTTTGAATGTATGGAAAAATAAGCTTTTCAACTGAAGCAGAAAAACGTGTAAAATATGTGTGAAGTAACTCAGGTCATCAGCACGATTTTATTTTGCGCATATAGCTAGGGAACTAAGATACCTAGCTTTAAAACAAAAAACCGTACTGCGCAAAAATGTGTAAATAATTAACACTAGTAGATTTATTAATGAAATTGAGATATTACGAACAATTAGGTGGAACAAAACAAACGGTCAGCGGCTCCCAAAATTAACTTGTGTTAATAACCTATTGACCCCTTCGCACACTAACATAAAACTAAAGTAAAAATAATATTATGTTTGCTGTAGAACAATGTGTCGTGACAGGTGTGTCCCGGGGGAAATCAAAATAACACCATATTATATGTCACCTCAATGTGAATTTTCATATTCGCAAAATTCTGGTGTTTACATATCCAAGCGTGAGCTGTGTGCATATTTAAAAAAATTACAAAACAGATTAAAGCAGGTTATAAACTTTTCCTATGTTTTTTTCTAACATTACGCCTTTTTTACCCTAGGATGTAGTATCCTCGACTACCCAAATTTTTACATCCCAAGTGGCGAAACCTATTACAGGGTACAAATGTGTCAGTCATAGACATTTATCATACATCTCTTTCGAATAGTGATTGATGTGAGCCCAGATTTACTTACATTACTACTGTATTGAGAAGCGGTGTGCTGCACCTCCTAACCATGAAAACCTTTTTATTTTATTTTAGATATATATAATTATTTTAGATTGATATAAATTAGTTATAAACTTTAGTTATAAATTCTAAGTGCTTTCAGAAATCTATTGAATAAAGATTTGAAGATAATTTGAATATATCACGCTAAACATTAGCCTTTTTTCGTTGTAAATATATATTTATGTAATAAGGCGATAGGAAGTTCGTGGGATCTGTTAGTTTACAATAATTTTCACTAAAAGTGAATAATATTAACCGATAAGGCACTAACCAAAGCAAATAAGTTACCAAAAGTATTAAAACAAAAATGTTAACATATTTATTTGAGTTAATTTAAACAATTCACACTTTTAACTCATAATAACTACAGAAATTACAGAGCCTGAGGTGTAAACTTTCAACATAATAACCCCTCAAAGCTTCAACTAACGTGATTATATCACAAACCCATTCGTAACACCTGACTGTTGCCTTCGCTTCCAGCGAATTAACCTGCAAATGTAACACTTATATATACTTTATTATGTGAAGTACGAATCATGGAAAGTGTACTCGGAAGCAGTATTACGCCGGATCAGAATTAAAATTAATATATTAATAAAATTTGAAAGTGTTTTTTTTAACTTGGAACGAAGGACCAAAAGTTAGACTAAGAAGACATTACCCGTACAATTTTGTTGCCATGAGTCACAACAGGATTCCAAATTGACGTCTAATGTAACTTCACACCTTTTATGGCATTGGCAGTTGTAGATACGCTTTAATATTTCAGATTAATATATGATCATCAGCCCAAATCTGTTTACTGCTGTTACTCACCCTTAGTACGCCATAACTCCCGGTCCCGCCATATACCCACTGACCTAAATACCTGGACAGAATAAGCTCGTGCAAATGACAGTCTGCAGCGCCTCTACTGGACGTCTTCGAAACTAATAATAAATGAATATCTAAATAATTGATTAATTTCTTTGATTTTCAGATAGTGCACTATTAGTTGATATTTGGATCTTTACAAACTGTCTCAAAATTTCATATTTCTCATTCCATGAATTAACAAAAACGTTACCTTATTCAATACCCATATTTCTGCTAAGACATTTTTTTTAAACTAAAAACTAACTACTTTTTTAACTACTCTTTTTACTCATTAAATAATAATACATAAAATCTGCAACAACAAGCGATATGGTACGAAACACAATTAATTTTAAAAAGATTAATGTAGATTAATAAAATTTTCGATGGAATAAGTGTTCAACAGATATCCTTAGCCTTTGGTCTTACATTTTTATATAATAGGGTTACATAAATATAACAGGGGTCCTGTTTTCCAACTCTTTTATCTAAGGCTGTCTTGTTCCTATGCAATCTGTCAACAAGCTATCTTTTAGGAGCTCGGGGGGTTTTAAATAAGTTTTCCTAATCTTAATCATCTGCTTGACCTTAAGTTTATACACAAAGCAAATATACAAAACTTTACGCCTTTTCTACCTGAAGGGGTAGGGAGTGGCTGTTAAACCTCGACTTGCCGTTATGTTTACGTCCCAAATGGAATAGGTGGTGAACCTATTGCCATACCGGGCACAATATATCCAGTCATCGATATTTATCACTGGTAGTTAATTTCAAAAGGTCATTGGTGTAAGCCAGGAATTGAACCCGCGACTTCTGGATTAAGAAGGGGGGTGCTTGACTACTGAACCACCTAGACTTAACTAATATAACAAAGCAAATCAAAACTAAATATATATGTAGCCATAAGTTGCAACTGCAGCTGACAGGCGCAGTGCAGGAGACAGTTAATTTTACCCACAGGTGTACAGCGTAGGATATTATCTTATTATTATTTTTGGACACAAATCACACAGCGCCCTCTAGTTCCAAACTAAGCAACTGAATGCTTGTGCTATGGATACTAGCTAACGAATACTTATACATATATACTTTTCTTTTGTAAATACATACTTATAATACATAGAAAAACACCCATATATTTCTACCAATAGGAATTATTGCTTGAATGTCGTTTGTAGTTTGAACACCTACCAGACGAGTAATTGTGCTGCCAACTATTTGGTCGGTGTCTTATTAAAGAATAACCGTAAAATTTACTCATGTTTTATAACATCACGCCAGAAACATTAGGAACAAACGTTAGGAACAATTTTGTCAGTCATCGAAATTCAGTACATATTATTATAACTTTAGAAAAGTTTGCTAATATTGCAAACTCTTTGCAAGTTTAACTCGCCCCCGCCCTCGCCCTCTACTTCATGACTATTACAAAAATTTACTTCAAAAATAGGAAACAAATTTAGAAACGGTAACTAGTGCTCACACAAATTGATGGTCTTTGTAGAGCAACGTGAACATTATCATGTGTGGACACATATAAGTGCGTGCGTATTCTAAACAACAAAGGATATGTTACAAACTAACTGCCCTGGTCACTTTAACCAATTTAAAATGAATGAAATATATTTCTTCTTTCTGAGTTATGTTTAGGTAATGATAGGCCAAACTGCATACATAACATAGAAGTGGTACAAGTGGTATTATTAATTCTATAACCTTTTTTTAAATTAATGTAATTTGACTAATTCAATATGTCAGATGTATACCAATAAGCTCATATGTATGAGGCACGTATTCAACTGTATAAAAGCCGCGCAGCTTGCTGAATGAATGGAACGACTGAACCGGTAAAATACCACAAACTCTTAAAATATCCAAGTTACACTTGACTTGGATATTCTCATAAGTTGGGTTTCGTTTGGTAACTGAGGTGTCCGGAGGCCCGATTCCCTTTCCCCTTACATTCCTCTCCTACTCCCTCAAATGACTGCAATGCACCACGGTGTTCATGGGCGATGAGTAATTGCTTACCATCAGGTGACCCACTTGTTCATTTGCCTTCCGATTCCATAAAGAGAGAGGCATAGAGAGACGTCCATCTCAGTTCACTACTCTTTCTATTTGATTTTAATTACGTTGATTACCAGCAGGTAAGCTGCTACAATTTTAATATGTGTGACAAAAAAGACGGGGCAATTATCTAAGAGGATCAGTTTAAGGAAGTTCGTGAGAACTTTGCCCTTGTGAGTGTGTTCGCGACGAGCAAGTATTATATTACGTGTTACAGAACTCACGCTAATGCTTGTATCAGTCGCTGACAAATTACGTTATTAAGCATACATGCGTGTACGGTTCAGTACTATTGTCAGATGTATTTACAGGAAATGAGTGATGTATTAGACTGACTGTCAGTATATGACATGTATTTACCAGTCAGTGCAATTGTATTTTGAGATGAAGATCTCAAAATAGCTCATGAGATGAACAAGACACCAAACTCGTGTCAATTGTCTAAAATAAAATTAAAAAATACCGCGTAGAAGTAGGACAGTATAAAAGGACAAAAACCAGATTAGGAAATTGTTGAATATCTGACTGAATTATTTGACAAAATCCATCAATTCATGTGAATAATAAACAAATTGATGAACACAAAGTTTTAATTAAAATAGAGATATTTCAATTAACGAGCCCATTGGCGATTTGTGATCGTAGATAATTTAATTAATTAATTTCAGATCACGTGAAAATAGTTATTGAACTAAACTATTAACTACTTTTAAGTGTTGAAATAGTTTATACCGTACTCATTGCACTCGACATTTGAGTGTACCTATAACTAAACCTGGTCTAGACAGATTTCTTTATGAATATCAAGAGTGAATGGACGACTTTCAATAAAACATTTACTTAAATTCAATCTCTGGATCTCTCCTTCAGCTCTCGTCTGCGGGATTTGAAATAAAGTACACGCCATTTATTTAATCCATAAAAGTTTTCTTGCTAATCGAAGTCATGACCTCGCTCTCAGAACTCAAGAAGAAGTCACTTTTCTCAAGTTACCTAAATGTTCTTAATCTGACTGACAAATTAGCGTCCATCTCAGCTACTGTCTCGATGTCGCGATTGGCGTATTGAGATATAATGTCACTGCCTCTCTTCAGTATTAGGGTATACAGTTATGTCTATATCAAAGGTATGTTAAATTGCTAAATAGTAAAAAATGAAATTGATTAATCATCTTTACAATTTTCCTAAATTAAAAAAATGTACATCCAACATCACAGTCTAATTCACTCATGGTTATTACCCATTTTATATACAAAGACTACCTTACTTTACGATCGACCGTACTGGACTGTAACGATTCATGGTCACAATCCTATTTACAATTCAAATCAAAGTCCGGTGGTCATGTTAAAAGATTCAGCGCCACCCCTGTTACTAGGGTTGACAAAAAGTGGAGTCCTAGCGATTTAAAGGGGTCGTGGTGATATGTGTGGTGGTGGCTGGTGTTTTTGTAGAAATAAGTAGATAGGGTAATTATAAATGTTTGCGAGAATGTATTTTATGAAAATTGTGTCGAATGCTTAATTTCAAATATTATAGACACTTTGATAAGATTAAATTTTAATAAAATTCGAATAACAATAGTGATGAAATTTACGTTAAACAAGTCTTTATTTACAATAATAAGAATATATAAATTAATTACATTCTTTACAATATATACAATTAAAAAACTACCTGAAATTAAATTTCTCCGCATCTCGGTCTACTGGCAGTGTGCCCAGAAGACTGGCCGCCTTGCCACGCTGAATGGCAATGCTAATCCTCTAATTTACGTTTAACATTACATTAGCAGTTGTAGTTGGTGTCGAGACACTATCAGATATGTTATATTCGAAAACAAAGCATATTATATTATGTAATCGTAGTTTCCATAAATACAAGTAGTTAGAGACATGCCTATTATCTTAATAGGTTTTCTTATCACTTCACGCCTTTTTTATTTGAAATATATTTTCAAGCGGCAGCAGCTTTTTATTACGCCTTGACTCCTCAAATTTCAGCCATCTCAAATGATAGTGATAGAATCTTTTGCCATCGGCTTAAATCTTTTTTATTTTCTAAAATTTAAATAAACGCAAAGGCAAGTTGAGAGCATCGTTAATTGGTGTTAACTAAAGTTTAACAAGCCTTTCAAAGCCTTTTAATCTGTCAGTCTTATACATAACTAGCCGCCATTTCCGACGTCCGTTAGGAAAACAGTGCAAAATTTTCTTTCAACATTTCCTTGCTGTTGGTATCTTGATGGTTAGCATGTCTATGTTGTTGTAAATTGTGTTTTAACAAATCCACTTAGATTTAAAATTGGATTGGGAATTAACTGGTGCTAATTTCTACGCCAGAGAATGCTTAGCTTCTCTGGTAGTTATCTCATGGATAAAGATTATCTTCGTAACTGAATATGGATAATATTATTGATATGACAGGCCTTGATAATATGATCTGCATTAACCTGCCTCAGTCTATTGCAACTCTGGCAAGCAAACTAATATTTTCAGGTGCATTCCATATTTGGTAACACCATTTAGTACACTGAAGTGGGAAAATGACAAATTTTCACTTAATATATATATATAAATAAATAATAAATAAATTCTTTATTATGACAGGTATACATTGATTACATGACATTGACACTGACCTTTGCGTTAGTATAAAACTGTGTTGTAAAGGTCAGGCTACATCCCATACAGATTCGAATAATATATTATCTTTATTTATTTTACAATTACAAATAGGTTAATCAATACATATTTATTTGTTTGAAGTGCGTGCATGAATGAATGATATCTGTATTTGCGTGTGAGTAGTGTATGTTTACATGTGTGTTTAGCGTGGGTGTTGCTATGTATGTATGGTGTGTGTGTGATTCTCTATATGTATGTATATGTATGGTGTGTGTCTATGAATGTATGTATAGTATAATATCAACTGATACCTTCAACTAGTCTTTCTACTTCATTGTAGCTTTGTTCAAGTAGCCACCCAACTATAGTGCTCTTGAATTGTCTTAGCTTAAATCCTTTCATTTTTAAGATCTTATTCAACTTATTATAAACATAAGGAGCCATGTGAGAGGAATGCCTCCACCCTATCATACTCTTACATCTAGGCACGGGACAATTATCATGTCGTTTTGAGGAACCTGGCAAATAAGGAACAACAAGTTTGTGATATTTACATAAGGTAATAGTTAAATATAGCTTTCTTACTGTCGGGATTTTAGTAATGGCATAGAGATCGGTGGTAGGATAGCCAAAGGGCAAACCCATCATTACCTTGAGCAAGGCTCTTTGGGCTCTCTCCGCAGTAATTAGTGTGGTTTTAGCCGCTCCCCCCCATGCTGCTATACAATAAGTAATTACTGGCTCTGCTAGTGCTTTATATGTTTGTGATAGGAGCTTTTGATCTGCAACTGGCCTTAGACTTTTAAACACATATATAAATTTTCTGATTCTTTTCGATACTGTCTCAATATGGGCTGACCAGCCAAGCGTATCATCTATTTCAATACCAAGATATTTTGTTGTGCTAGAACGCAATAACACACTGCAGTCACAACCACCATGCTTCTCGTTACAGGGGAATGTATGAGCCTTGATAGATAGATGTGTTGGGGGTCTGGAAGCTTTTGTTTTACTAAAAGACAAGTACGTAGTCTTTTCAGTGTTTAATGTGAGGAGATTGTTGTTCAGCCAAGTTTTAGTTTGTGCAAGTCCAGTTTCCGCTTTTTTATAAACTTCTGACCAAGTAGTGTCCTGGAACAAAAGTACAGTGTCGTCCGCAAACATAACTATGTCGGCGTTGTTGGAGCCAATTTTACACAGCTGATTAATATATATTAGAAATAAAGACGGCCCAAGGGTGGAGCCCTGTGGAACACCATAGCTGCATGTAGCATCATCACTAATTCCTTTATCAATTTTTACTTGCTGGGTTCGTCCCATCAGGTAGTCGGTGAACCAGTTGTGGACCACACCCCGTGCACCAATGCCATGAAGACGAGCTAACAGGATCGGGATCGAGACGGTGTCAAATGCCTTCTTAAGATCTAGGAATACAGCAACACACTTCTTTCCTTGATCCAGATATCCTGAAAGCTTCGATGTTAGTTCCAACACCGCATCATTTGTAGACCTATTACTTCTAAAGCCATATTGGTTATCTGCTATTAAGTTCCTAGTTTCAAGAAACGACATCAATCTCTTATTTGCAATTTTTTCAATAACTTTAGATAAGGTCGGTAACAATGAAATCGGACGGTAATTTGATGGAACATCTTTATGTCCTGTTTTGTAGATTGGGCACACTATAGCCTTTTTAAAGCAGGCTGGAAAAGATCCCGTTTCAAAGCTTAAGTTACATAGGTGTGCAATCGGTTCTGCAAGTATTTCTGTACATGATTTTATTATTGTCGTAGTTATTTGGTCATGACCTGATGCATTTTTGTTCTTGAGACCATGAATGACATTTGTGACCTCTGTTGCGTCAGTGAAAAACAAAGATACTGAGTTTTGTGGCGATGTCCTTGAATCATCTCGAAATACTTCATATGCCAGTTCAGTATCAGTTTTACCCAGTCTAATAAGAGTTTTATCTGCTAGAATTTGTCCAACAGACGTAAAGAAAGCGTTTACCTCGTTTAATGATTCCCTGTGTGTATTTTTTAGGTTAAGTAATGGAGCAGAGGATATTTTGCCCGATGAGTAATTACCAAGCTCCTTTATTATTTTCCATGTATTCTTAATATTACCTTGACACGACTGTAATTCGTTGCGATTGTCTCACTGCATTTACATTTGTGAATCGTTTCTCATAATTCGCTTTCTTTTTTATAACTTTCGCATCCATTGATAGTAATATAGGGGCGTGATCGGTCAACTCATCGAATAGCAATGTTTGGCAATTATTTCTTGTTCTAATCATAAAATGATCGATGCATGATGAGCCACGAGTTGACAGTTTTATGCCCTGCCTGAGACCATGTGATGCCATCATATTTAAATAGTGTACAGCATGTACTGTCAACTCTGTGTCCGGCATAATATTAATATTTATATCTCCTGTGAATATTATATCTTTTTTACTTTTGCAGGAGCTCAGTATCCCATCAAGAGACTTGAGATATTCCGATGGGTTTATGAAGCATGGTGGACGGTAACTACATATGACCGAGTATATGTTGTTTATATCAAGAATAAGACAGTTTCCCTCATTAAAATCTGGTTCGACACAATTCACTGTCAGATTATTCCTGACATAAACAACCACTCCATCATTTTGATTAAAACTTTTTTTAGTAAAAAATATATCGTAATTTCGTATAGGAGGCGGATGCATCTTTTTGGTCCAACATTCACTCAGTACAATCATATCAATTGAAATATCAATATTGCACATGAAAACTAGTAACGAATCCATATTTTTATGGATACTGCGAATATTTACTGACAAGACATTTAGCCCTCTACAAGATTTAAGGTTAGAGTTTAAAAATTTTTGGCAATTCGATGGATCCTTCACATAACTACACAATATATCGTCCGTGCTATCTATATCAATTATGTATGCGATTGTGAAACTGCACTGAAAGAAATGAGAACACTCATAATTCAAGTCTAGTACCAAGCAGAAAAGTAGTATTCGGACATAATACGAGGACATCCCACTTGACAACTTTTGATGTAGGAGCAATACAGCAGTGTGAGGGTGTTGTGAGGTATCATTTGAGTGGTGATTAAATTGTGAGGCTGTGGTGAAAAATTTGTGTGTGTTGTTGTGTTGTGTTTTATCTACGAAATAATATTTATTACAGCATGGTTTATATATTAGACTATTACGTATTAAAATATTTAGACTTTGGTAAAACGAAGTTATCATTAACAAATTTAATAATACATAGCAACAAGTAAAAGGAGCTACCGAGCAATTAAACAAGTAAGTAAGATCTAGTAATGGTCATTTGTTTCTCAGATTTTCTATATCATTTTCACTGTTTATTCTAATTGACGGTTTACCCTCTGACTTCTTCACATACACTTTGCTATACGAGACCCAGCAATATGCGTAATTAAAGGCTCTAGTGAATTCACGAGCGAGCTGAAAAAGTTTTCTATCTTTCTGTGATAAATTTTCTGATATGTATATTGGCTTATTAGTGCCTGGAAGTTTCAAACTGGCCGTCCCCAGCTTTTCGGAATTATTTTCCTTGTTATATTTCTTGTAGGCGCTTAAAAATTTATCTCTGGTTCCCACAGTTACAAAGTCCACAACAATAGGTTTAACATTAGATTTTGTGTTAATGCGGTATACGTCCCTTACTTGTAGATCTTCTGTTGGAATACTCAGAGTTTCTGCGGAAGCTTTAATAATATTTTTCAAATCTTCCTTATTTTCTCTAGGTATCTGTGGGATATTCCGAATTTCTAAAGAACTATTTCTAGAGTTTCGGTTCAGTATTTCATTTTGGTTCTCAAGGAACTGTAGACGCCTGCGCAAGCTCTCATTTTCATCTTCAACCGCCTGCACTCTGGAAACCATATCATCGTATTTGGTTGACATAAAGTTCATGGCAGTTTTAATTTCGTTGTTTGATTCAATAAGTGCAGCAAATCTAGCATTTTGTTCTTCCCGCAACCTGTTAAACATGTCCATAACATCTGATTTGCTAATATCATCCATGTCATCTCGTTTCCGTTTGACTAGTTTATCCTTTTTAGCCTTATTGGGTGCTTGTTTCGACAAAGTCGGGCCCCCCTCTTTTTGCGTAATTTCAGAGATATTGGAGTCCGATAAACATTTTACGGGTGATCTAAAGCAGCAATCAGGTGACTTTACAGATGGTGGTGGTGTACGCTTTAATGGCATAGTTAGAATTTAGTATACCAAGTTTCAAAAAGTACCCACAGCCGAGATCAAATCAATTATCAATTTAATCGCCAGTAGGTATAAACATGCAAAGTTACCGGCGCGTACGTTATACAGCGATCGCAAGTAATTTGCAGCAGTAGTACACCGCAGTGAGTGAATTAGAGACGCAGCTTACCGTTTGGCCGGTTTCTCGTTGATGTTTGTTTAACCCTCGGCTATATCGTAAGTGGCGTTTGTTGTGAGTCTAACTTTCACTGTTTAATAAATTTCTAGCACCTATCAATACTAAATCTCGGTTATTTAGCTAAATAATTATTAAAAATTCACACAAACTACACTACACGTCTGTTCTCTTTGAGGTCCGCAGGGGAAGAGCTATATATATATAATAATAATAAGTTTTATTACGACTTACACAATTGCTCATTAAATAAACTCTATAATTTCAAATCTCGAGACTGAAATGTAATCTGACTGAATTACTAAAATAAATAGCCACTGAGTCTATAAGAAAATTTAAGGTTCACGTTATGCTTAAATATAATATCGCAATTTGAAACACAATGCTTGAATTAGTGAAAGTAGGCTTGCGTTTACTTGGTAAAATATATATTTTTTTATAAATAAATACCTATTCGTGAAGACGAAGTCACGCGCCTACACCTTCAGCTTCTTTGACAATCTAAACTTCTTTCAAATGTTACTGTTTTTTTGTTATTTTATAAGTCTCATAACTTTTCACTTTTCCTGAAAGTGTAGGCGGCGTTATTTTGTCTTTACGAATAAAATGATTACCGCCTAATGTCAAACCCCGAAATAGAAGCGTTCTAATAAAATACTGTATATTGTGTCGCTAGGTTATCACAACGCGAAATTAAAATGATACTTGCATTTCTAATAACCTTGATTCCATTAGCTAAATATGGTAATAAATTAATTAATATAATGAATGCAAACTTAGAAATATAAACAATTTATCACTTTGTTAGATGTTATGAATAAAAAGGTGACTCTATTGAAGTCACTTCAGTTGCTGATGTACGTTATATCTTGCATCAGCATAAACTTTAGCAGTTTTTTATATTTTCCACCAAAAAAATGTGTTAAAATAAAAAGCAACATTATTTTAGTAGTTCGTTGTAATTATTTTAAAATAAAGAAAAAAATGCTTAATGCTTCCAATATAAGAGTAACATTTGCTAATTACTAAAATTGTAGTGGAGTTTTCTCATTAACATAACTCTTAATTACTGGAATAAAAATCTAGTAGTTTTAAATTATTTTAATTAATGTCATTACTAATTCAAAACCTACCGGAATAGGATTAGGATAAATAATTTAAATCTACCAATGTATTTTTTGTCTATTCCACAAAACTCCAAGAGAAACAAAAAAATATAGTTAGAATAGAATAGAATAGAATAGAGTAGAATACATATAAATAATATATTATAGTGAATAGTACAAGGTAAATGTTTGAAAAGTACAACAGGCGGTCTTTTTGCATATAGCGATCTCTGCCAGACAACCTTCAGATGGACATGTCAAGCTAAGGAGAATATTAAGGGGTGTAAAGTTGCTTGTTTGAAATATATCTACGAGTTTCATACAGATAAATTCATACATATACATAGGTACTACATACATACATACACTTATTACATGCATAAATACTGCATACATACATACTTAGATATATACATACATACATAAATACACATAGACATACATACACAACAATATATAACTATAGGTACGTATAGAAAATTATGCCTGTGGAGTCGTTTCTAGTGACAAATAGTGTTCTTTCACATATTTTTTAAAAGCATCTTTCACATATTGCTTATATTTTGAGTTAAATGATCTAACATCTGTTAAAACAAATTTAAATATTCTTTATGTTAAAATCCCATTAACTTTCATCTACAGAATGTTTTAAAGACATACGAGTATACGTTACTTAATATACATACATAACCTCACGCCAAATTCCTTACAGGGTAGACAAAGAGAACAGAGCCCCATAAATGGATATAAATACATTGGAAAAACACAAGCTTCCATAAAGCGTTGTCAAATTAATAGAATATAACAGAATAGTCTCGGTGGCGCAGTGGTCGAGCACACGGCTTCTGATCCAGAGGTCCGGTTTCGATTCCTGACACTGGCTTACACCAACGACTTTTCGAAATTGTTTTCGGAAGCCATGTGTGATAAATATAGATGACTGAAAACTTTGTGCATGGTATGACAATAGGTTCGCCACCTATTCCATTTGGGACGTAAACATAACGGTGAGACGACGTTTAATAGCCGCTGACTACACCTTCGGGTAACAAAAGGCGTGAAGTTATGTTATGTTATATATTATCTTAGATAAAAGACAAAATAAAAATGTAATACAAAAATAGAATTAATAGCTATCACATATTAAGGTGTTTGATTGGACCATTGTGACCCTGACGAGGGTATACGTTCAGACACATTGAACAAAACAGCATTATTGTGGACCTGACCTTTGGGAACGAATTGTGCGCGGCTACTAGTTGCATCCCATCTGTAGTCATATAACGAAGTGGTTCGATATCCAACTGCAGAACAAATAATAATATTTAATTACAAATGTTTAATATGTATAATAATATTATATTTAGAGACAGACAGTTATTGAATGAATAGAACATCAGGCATAGTTTAAAATAAAGTCGCTTTCCGCTGTAAGTCCCCTTATATAAGGGGACTTATATCTTTGAAACTATAGAACGGAGCTTCATGCGGATTTTTCTAATAGGTAAAGGGTGTCAACGGGTATCTAAAATGAGTAACAAAAAAAAGTGATAAATCCAAAATTTACTTGTTTATTACTTTCATGCGCAACAATGTCCGTCAGGTCAACAGTAATATATATTATCATTTATATCTCAAAGACTGCTATATTTTTCAAAACTTTGTTCATCAATCCCAATTACTCATATATTAAATTCATCATATATAGAAAATGTAATAAAAAATATATCAACCAAAGGATAAAGAAATGTCTGAAAAGCCTTATCCAAATATTATCCATAAATATTCTGTGGGAAAAAATACAGTTCCTGATAAAACAACATTCAATAAGATAACGCGTGTCGAGATGATATCGCGTGTCAATCTATCATCATCGATGACGTAATTTGTCTCACTGACCCCAGTGTCTACGCCATCCGAATGTATACAACGGATGGGTGTCACTGCATAAGAAGTAAGCGGATATATACGATAATGTTTTCAGAGAAATACATTAATTTTATATCTCGCTCGAAAAAGCTCCCAAACGCCTCTTGCTTTTACTGGTGAAAAACCAAGACTTCGCAGAAAATCAAAGTAAATTGGAGAATTCTGCTTTACATTTTAGTGAGAGAGATATCCGAGAACCACTGCCTCTCCTCCCTTCTCTACCGGATTCACTTTCCTATCCCACCTTAAAAACCTGCGACGCAACTATGGCCTTCCCGTATTTGCGAATGACAATCTGTGGCGTTAGTAACTTGCCACCAGACAAATCGCCTGTTTGGTCCCTGTCTCAAAAAATTATTCCCAATTGGTTGTGCGCTTATAACTTCTACCACGACCACTTGGTCACGTATCCGATGTATATATATATGGTAAATGATGGTTAAGGGCTTTCTCCATTTCCATAACTAAATCACAACAGAGTGTATGTATTTATATTTTGTGCTTGTAATAAGTATACATTTATTTTGCTATATTTTATGCCCCTTCATCTCATGTATTAAACCTAAAAAAATATAATAAAAGGGATAGGGCTCTGTGGTTTTCTTTTCTGAGTAAATTCAGTCATAACATAGAATTTTTCTGATATTATGCCAAGCGGAACTCAATTATTTGATTGTTTTTTGTGTGTTGTACCCCTGTACAAAAACTATGTGTTACAACAGTTATCGGATTGATACTGTACCAGATCAAGACAATTTCTCAGAACATTATACTAAATAAATTAAATATTTATCCTACAGCATCTAATCCATAATTTCAAAGATAGACAAGATTACAAATCACCACTTATATTACTAAAGATAGGCTAAAAAAATAGGCTGTCCTAAGCTCGCCCCAACAATTTTAAATTTAATGTGTATGTCATTTTTAACTATCTCCCCTACATATCAATTAATATTCTGAGCAGAAAATATTTATTGCTGCACGAGATTCTCTATGAAAGCATTGAAAATGTAAAACCAGAAGCAGAGAGTGATTGAAATGACACCACAAAATAGCTGGTTGAAATAAGATTTTCTGGTTTTCCTCGAGCTCGGAAATATAAATTACAATTTATTAAGCTCTGTAGATGTAGCTGCGATAAATTCTGGTATAAATCTCTGTACAGCGAATCGAATGATATACGTTTTATCTTATTATTGTGTTTGTATTCAAGAATATATTTTAATCGGTTGTTTAATATTCTATAGTGAAGATATGGACTAAACTTGGCAGTTTATGTGTATGGGGTCGGGTAAAGCAAGATTTATCTCCTTCAACCCGATATCTACTGGACGAAAGTAAGTTTTCAGGACTTGGTAGCAATTAACTATCATTATAACGGTAAATTATAATTTCTTTCATTGCTTATACAATTGCTTCATTGCTCTCGGTGTATTAGTGGTTTTTAACTCCTCTCCTGATTCAGAAGTCTTAAGTTAGAATCCGTGTATACACTACAATAACTTTTTTCAATCTATTCACGGATCAAAAGCCAGTATTCACTGACCACTTTTTGGCACTGAAAACAAATTCGTATTACAACTATACTCTGTACCTTGAGTATTGAAACATACCATGTACATACTTGTATTTAGTTATATTTTTTTGTATTTTGAGCGTTATTTTAATAGCAACGAGAAATGTTATTTTATTTCAACTCAACATGATCTCAATACATAAAATTTGGCAGAGGTTGCTGAACGAGAATCTCTAGTTTCCAGCTGAAATAGGTGACTGGGGCATCATATCAATCGACTGAATAACACGGCCAAATATCTGCCGGTTTGTCCAAAATGTGAACGGTAATTTTGGATCGGTACCTAATATGGCCATTCCCTGGGGCTCTGTGTTCATTCTCCTAAATATTTCGTATTATGCATTGCAATAGAGTTCATTATATTGAAGGCTTGCTTCATTTCAGAGGTGCTTCCATTTCATGGTATGTAATTTCAGCATATAGCTTCACGTCAACTCACATGTAGAACGGCAGAATGTACGGGCAAAACTCGGGCTAACCACCCACATTATTATTTGTTTATAATACTCGTCGCTCTAAGATGATTAGAATCGTCGTAGTAGTACCATATTCGTATAGTATATTGTAGGTATATATGCTTGAAATATGATAATATTCAACATATATAACTTCATGCCAAATCCCTTGCGGGGTAGGCAGATAGAACAGAGCGCCATAAGGCATGATTTTTACACGCCTCACTCGCTTCGTTGACTTTTATAACTCTTCATCCACGCGAGTGGATTTTTGAGGCTCCTAACATCAACGTTCTATTTGGTCATGAAATGTGTGTCTTCGCTTCGATCCTTACATCCATCTGCTTTTGCCTTGTATATTTGTTTAGTCAATCTTGCATCATTCCTTCTACATGCTCAAACCAGCGGAGCATGCCCTTTCTTTATTATTATATTATATATATTCATTACTTTATTATTATATTCTTTACTTTTACACCAACACTCTCTTTTAATCCAACTTTCGTAATTATTTGTATTTATGCTATTTACGAAAATACACCGCATAATGAAATCATCAAACTCTGGGATGGTGACCTATCTATCAATGATATGTAACGATAATGCCTGAATATAAAAAAACCCTAGTATTTTATTAAAATAGCTAACTAACCGCTGTCTGTCTCAAATATACATAAATACATACATAATATAACTTCACGCCTTTATCTTCTCGAAGGTGTAGGTAGCAGATAATAAGCTTCTTACTCGCAGTTATGTTTACGACCCAAATAGGTGGCAACCCTATTGCCATACACCGGGCTCAAAGTTTTCAGTTATCGATATTTATCACACATAACTTCCGAAATGAATTTTAAAAAGTCTTCAGTCAAGTCGGGATTCAAATCTACAACGTTTTGATTCAGAAGCAAGGTGCTCGCACACTGGACTACCGAGACCCTTTTTAAATGTGATTATTTATTTATCTTTAATAATGCCGACAGCTTTATTTCAAGAAAACTGATATCATTCTCTACTAAGGAAAAAACTGAAAGTTCTCGGAAACTACTTAATAGATACATAATTAGTGATTAGGTAGTTCTGGAAGGAAAGATTGTTCCATAAAAAATTGAGGACTGTGAAAAGGGCCACGCAGGCAAAGCTATAGGCAGCAACTAGCTCTTGAATCAATTCATAATCGTGACCAAATCCATAACAAAATATAGATTTGTAACTATAAATTGGTAGAACCCAGGTTAATGTATGGGTATGCATAAGAGCCAGGTACATACGCTTATTTAATAAACCTAATACCCCCCTTAAAAGTATCTTCAGTATGCTCTCATACGCGAGGATTTAGTTTGTCGTGTCATAGCATGTTTGAACCATAAAATAAGACTAATAAGTAATATGTCCAACTCTAACCCGACTGTACCTTAAACACAAAGAATCGGGGTCTTAAATAAAGATATAACTTACATTTTACAGTAAAATAATATAAAAATATGTCAAGCATCCACCAACGACAGAACAGTATGTGTCAGTACTGAAAATAATACTATATTTTTATCGATTAATTTTTATGGGTATTCCTGTAATTTAAATAATAAACTATGAACAGGCATCCCAAACTGTAGGAGTAAATTATAAAGAAGTAGAATTCCCTGAATCAGTAATTAATCACTAATTTGCTATCTGCTTGGTGACAGATAATTGACAATACGGCAGAACCAACAGACGTTTTAATTTCCAAATTTGAAATGAATCTCATTTAAACACTTAAAAGTTACGTCGTTTTAATTCAATTATATATCAAAACTTATATAATATCGTGAAAGCCATTTTCAACCGGAATTGTTTGTAACTTCCAATCGGGACGATATCGGAAAATGATTATTTTATGAATGCGCGATCATCAGAGAGCCGACATCTAAAAGGTTTTTATTGAGTTCTTAAGTTTGAATTGTAATATTTCCCCTTTTATTTTATAACTATGAGGATAGCTTTTCTTTTTATTAAAGATAGCTTTGTACCTATACTGAAAATAATAACATAACTTGGCGTCTTTTTCTACCCTAAGGAGTAGGCATCCAGCCTAGACTTACTGTTATTTTTACGTCCCAAGCACAAAGTTTTTAGTAATCGATATTCAACACTTCATCTTTGTCATAAACTTAAACTGTATAATATTTCAGTTTCAGCGGTTCGCGCTGTTTTATTAAAACGTATAAAAATTACCCTACACAAGTACGTGACTGGCAAAGTTCAATTTTATGGGATAAGGGCAAACATGCAATTGGGTCACCCGATAGTAAGCTACCTGCGTCGTCCTTAAACAGATAGTATTACAGTTACATTGCCGGCCTGTAAGATGAAATAGAAAGGGGTTTGGAAGTGAGCTGGGGAATGAATGGGGAAGTGGAAGGGATTCAATAATTACTAGAAGATCTCAATAGTTTTCAAGGTAACCGCCATCTCTAATTGTGTAATGTGACATATTTCAGTCTATTATCACTTGAAACCTAAATGTGCAGTGCTTTGGTATCAGGAAATGAAATTCGTAATTCGCCTCTCAAAGTGAATGCACCTAATTAGATTTTAAGTTAAACGCTCGACGAATTGTAATAAGAGCAACCCCTTTGTTCAATGTTCAACTCATCTGTTGTTAAATAAATAAACAATTAGCCGGGTGTTGGTGGGATCACCAAGTGTTCAGTTTCAAATACAAATTCAAAATATCTTTATTCCTTAGACTTTACAAAGTACTTAGAATCGTCATACAAAACTACTAGCTAAGATTCGCGGAGCTTACATTCCCTTTCATCACACTGTCTTGAATGTGAATGCGAATCTAAGTGCCAGATCCAGCGTCAAGGCTTCTTGAGAAAGACTGGCAAGGCCAACACTTTTCAATTTCCAGTATAACAAATAGTAATAATTACAATCAACATAACACAAAAGCAGCAGTTCAATTCCAAACTTTTTTATTGTTTATATATTCTGCGATTCAATACAAAATAAATATAAAAACAATATATATAATCTACTTTAATATAATTCTTAAATTTACCCATGGATAATTCAACCGGGTCGTTTGGAAGTTTATTGTAGAAGCGTATACATTGACCAGGGAACGAGTAAGAGATTTTATGGAGCCTAGTGGGCACAGCAAGTGTGTTTTTATTTGTTAAATGTAGTTTATGAATATCACAATTTTTTTTTAAATTTAGTTTTATAGTTATGAACATTAATAAGATTTTCATAAATATAATGCAAATAAAATGTCATAATTCTTATCTCTTTAAATTTATTTCTTAGTGTATCCCTGGGACTTATCATATAGACAGCACGAACGACTCGTTTCGGGAGCACAAAAACCGAATCCGCATCCGCGGCACTACCCCAAAGCAATAAGCCGTACGACATAATGCTGTCGAAATAGCTAAAATAAACTAAGCGCTCAGTATCAACATCGGTCAGTTGACGTATTTTCCTTACAGAGTAAGCTGCCGACCTTAGTCTACCTGACAACGTTTCTATATGTGGGCCCCATTGTAATTTAGAGTCTTATGGTATACCAAGGAAGACAACCTTATTGACCAATTCCATTGTCTCTTATTGTCCATCACCACACTGCTTTTTACTTGTTTAACATTTTTTGTAAAAAAATTGACATATTTGGTTTCATTACCATTTAAAAGCAAATTATTAGCACTATTTTTTTTAAACCAGTTTACTATTTTCGAAAGAGCATTGTTTACATTACTATTTTTTGTCTATTTACCTTACAAACTAAAGAAGTGTCATCTGCAAACAAAACTATTTTATGATTATTTTTCACAAAATATGGTAGATCATTAAAGTACAAAAGAAACAGGAAAGGTCCCAAAATAGAGCCTTGTGGCACTCCCATTGCTACAGCTCATCCTTGTAATAGCTTTACGTTAACATATACTATTTGAATCCTATCACTCAGATAAGAAATGAGAAGATCCAAAGCGATGCCTCTTATACCGTAGTGGTGTAATTTTCTGACCAGGTTTATCCTAATGATTCAGATTATTTGCTAATTTATGTTTTTCTTTATTACAAGTGTTAATTGTATTCTCCATTATCATGGATTAAAATTTCTTAGGTATACTAGACTTGTACAACCATATACATATTTAATATCGTGGGAACGAACCCTAGCAATCAATTTTCTGAAGGCTTTTCGGAAGTTATGTGTAATAGATGTCGTTTACTGATAGCATTGTGCCCGATGTGTGGCAATAGTTTCACCTCCTAATTAATTTCGGACCTAAAAATAAAAATATAGTGAGTCGAGGCGTACTACTTACTATTACTTCAGTTTCAGTTATGCCGCGGGCTTAACTGAAACTTAAAAAAACAATAATAATAATAGAATTATGTGAATAATAAATGATTGATTGATTAATAATGTATGAAAATAAAGCTTATTTTCACTTTAACTTGACTTTAATGAAACAATACTACTTTCGGCTGCGGGTTTCTACAAGATCACTGCAGTTATCTTGATGGGCTGCTCTCCTTCGAGCTGTTAAATGCCACTGTATTTGAACCGTTCCAATACGCTGCAATATTTTACAATAAGTTATAAATAATATACCTAGTTGATTTTCTTTGAATTAGTTAAGATGTTTATACCCTCAGTAGATCAGGGCTTAGAGCAGTGTTATATCTTCAAAATGTGGTTATTGTGGTATAAAACATTTTGTGATCTATCTATTGTAACCTAAATGCTAATTTAGATTAGTGTTTTATGGAAAATAAATTTAGTGGTAAATTACTAGCAAATTGAAGAGATAACATTTGGTGTAATATTGGCCATATTCAATACACCCTCGAGACCTTGGCGCGCCATAATGTACCTTTAATAATACGATCCAAGAAATCACAGGCTGCTGTACGTGATTCTACGTGAACCTGTAAGGTATGCTGAATTGTTTATTTTATATTCAGTAAGTTAATGGTAAATTCATTGTTTAAATCATCTTCTAAAACATATCTAATATTATATGTTAATATTTTAGTATATAAATCGAATAAACCAGGTAATTAAATTAAAACACGAACAGAGCAAATGCGACGGAAGCAAGGTTTTAATGGCGACAAGACAGATTACAGTATATTTTTTTTTATAAACGTCATATTTTGACAAGTGCACAATATTCTTATTGGACGGCGTTCAGTGTTGCAATTAATCATTTCAACATCCTCTTCTTAATTGCAAACCTATAGCCATAGAACAGTCATCAGTCTTCTTTGGAGAAATTGGTTTTATAAGTATGTCGGCAACCATATCTTAAGTCCCGACATAGCAGAGTTGAATTTCTTTATCAGCAACTCTTTCTCGGAGAAAATGATGTCTCAAATCAATATGTTTGATGCGAGCACAGTAAGAATCAGTACCTGCAAATTTAATTGCGCTTTGATTAACACAATAAATTATGGTAAACTTCCAATTTAGTTCCGACTCTAAATGCCTTAGCCACATAGCCTCTTGTATGTCCGTAGTTAGTGCCATATATTCAGCCTCCATGGTTGATAAGGCAACTGTGTTCTGTCGTTTAGAACACCATGAGACTGAAGCACCCTGAAACAAAAAAGTGTAACTAGGTGGTTGATTCATATATATTTCAGCATCTATATCTCCCTGCAAAAATGCTGTAACTACATCCATTTGATCTATGTATAAGTTTTCTTTTACAGCTAATGCAATTTTTTTTTTATTCTTTTTTTTTAATGGGATAGGAGGGCAAACGAGCAGGCCTGTCACCTGATGGTAAGCAACCAACGCCGCCCATGGACACCAGCAACACATATAGTGTTACTGTTGCGTTGCCGACCTTTAAGGGATAGGGAAAAGGAAAGGATGGGGAAAGGGGGGTGGCCCTCCGGGTACCTCTCTCACCGAACGAAACGCCACATGAGCCACTTTACGTCGATCTTCTGAGAGGTCGTGGTATTTCACCGGTCAAGCCGGCCCATTCATGCAGCGAACTGCTTGGCTCTACCACTGTTGAAAAATAAATATCTTATTGAAGTATGCCGTACTACCGGAGCAAAAATTTCATTATATTCAGTTCCTTTCCTCTGTCTGAAGCCTTATATGACTAATCTTGCTTTGTATCGTACAACTTCACCATTTGCATCTATTTGCATTTTATAATCCCATTTGCAAGGAATTATTCTTTTGTCTTCTGGTAGAGTTACCAATGTCCATGTATTAATCTGAAGGAGCGATTCATACTCGCTATCCATAGCTTCTTTCCACTCTTTTGCTTTTGAGCTTGAAAGAGCGTCTTCCATGGTCTCTGGTTCCTTTAATAATGCTGATGAAGTTGTTGGTTTCTCTTCGTAACAAAAATAAGTAGTAGGTTTGAAATTCCTTGGCCTCAGAGTTATATTTCTTAATGGCATAAAATCGTTATAAAGCCTTTCCGGTGTGTAATCTGGGTCATTATCTCTATCAGAATTTGATATATCACTGCTGGAATCATACAACTGTTCCTCTTCTGAACTTTCATTTACTAAAGTATCGGTATCAGATTCTTGTTTCGCTGTCGTTTCCTGTTCTTGCAAAGAAGTGGGTGGCATAATTACACAATTATTCCTAGCTGTGTGTTCCAAGAAAACAACTTCTCTACTCTTTTATACTTGTTTTTTACTCTGATCATACAATCTGTAGCCTTTAGTGTATTCGCAATAAATAACCCACAAGTATCATCTTAGTAGCTTTTGAATCCCATTTTCGTCTACTTTCTTTTGACACATGAACCATTGCGTGAAAACCAAATATTTTCCTGTTATTTAAATTCGGTTTTATACCTGTCCACATTTCATATGGTGTCATGTAGTCCAAAGTTTTTGTTGGTGGACGATTTGTTATATATGCCGCTGTTGAAACCGCCTCAGCCCAAAATATTTTCTGTAGTCTGGAATTCAAAATTAGACATTTAGCTCTCTCTACTAATGTGCGATTCATACGCTCTGCCATACCGTTTTTTTGTGGCGTATATGGATTACTTGTTTGATGCTGGATACCAGATTTACACAAAAACAATTTAAACTCATTGTTTATATATTCTTTTCCATTATCTGTGCGCAATGTCTTTATTTTCTTATTAGTTTCATTTTCTACTAAATTCTAAAAATTAAATTTTTTAAACTTTTCTAAAGTTTCAGACTTGCTCTTCATGAAATATACAGATACTTTCCTAATGTATTTAAACTTACTGTTTAATTTAGACTGTTTAATTTGTGACTGTTTAATTTTTGTTAAATTTATTTATTTTTATTACTATCCGTCCGGTGATTTTTAGAGACAGATATTGTGATAATTGTTGAGAATTCCGTTTAAAATAAATATTAACCTTGAATAATTATCTTATTCCATTCATTTATAAAAAAAAATCTTAAAATGCTTTGAAAGTTTTGTTGTTTACACCTTCGATAGCAACTGGGCCGGGCCCGGGCCCGGCCGGGTCCGTGACGAACGCTACCGGGCCGGGCCGGGTTGAGAAACACACCGGGTTGCAATCTCTAGCTCACATCAATGACTTTTCGAAATTATTCTCGGAATCAAAACAACTTTTAGGATTATATCGCGTTTAATTATTATTTATTTATATTCACTTCCCGACGTTTCGAACTCTTTACAGAGATCATTTTCACGAGTGACGAACAAAAAGAGTTGATCAATGAGTGAGATTCGCGAAAATCTTAGAAATAAATTATTCTCGGAAGTTATGTGTGATAAATATCGATGACTGAAAACATTGTGCCCGGTATGACAATAGGTTCGCCATCTATTCCATGTGAGACGTAAACATAACGGCGAGACGAGGCTTAACAGCCACTACCTACACCATCAAGAAATAAAGGCGTAAAGTTATGTTATGTAATATATTATAATGTAGTAATTCAATTGCTATTTATAACCAAATTTGGGATGATCAAGATTCAAGGAAATATTGAGAAGAAATCAAAACGAAGGACTGATCAAAAATAAACATCTAAAAGTTCAAGTATTAGTTTACACATTTCTAAATAATATTACTTGTATTTTATAATCTTACTAAGGCCCATAGATATATTAATATTAATGTTTGACTTTGAAAACTAGTTTCCCCTAAATCAATAAATTTCAACTAAGTTAATTTAAATTGGGCCCGTCCACTTCAAGTTTACCAAAAGGTTGCTTTCAGCAATTCAGTTTTGAATTATTTGACATTTATTGTTCTCTAAATCTTATTTTTAAATTTTACTTGATGTAGTTGTACTAAGTACAACATGGTTTTAACATACGTACATAGGCTGTCCCACAGTGGCAGTAGGGAACTGCCACTCTACCCTTCCCGTGGGTGCCATGAATGGTGATTAAGGGTCTCATCTAATGTATAACATATCTCGCATTGGTAACTAAACTAGTTACGCTTGATTTATGGCAGAAGGCCCACGAATTGTTCCGAGTCGGAAGGAATTAAAAATTTAAATTATTTAATTAATTGTATAAAAACAATAATGTCCATTTCGATATTCAATTTACTTTCCGATAAGTACAAGTAAACAATTGATTATATATGAAATGATTGTACCTATTCAAAATTAATTGTGATACGAAACATTTCAAGTGCAAATACAATTGGATTTAAATAAAATTAATAAATTAAAGACTGAATTGATGTATATTTGTAATGTTACATAATATTTTATTATTCTGTAAAATAAACATCATATCATCAGTATCACATATATTTGGAACAGATAAAGAAATTAATCTGACAATGTTTGAAATGCAACATGTTAGTTCTTTACGAGTAATAAAGAAACCATTTTCACTAGATATATCTTTTTATTCAAAACTATGTGTGAAGTAAATATTGCTAATTTTTTTTTCTACATAGTCAGAATAGAGTTAGTCAGATAATTGTTCAATACCACTAACTTTTATGTAATAACCCGCGTATAAGAGCAATAGTCGTGGTTTCGGCCACACAGTAGTGTGACGGAGTCTATTTTCCAAAAAAAATTACCACTGCTGTCTTGTTTTTTTTATAAGATCTCACAAAATTCCGACTATTCAACAAACTAAAAATTAATATAAGATAACCTAATTCCTTAGAAAATAGCGATCTAAAACCGTTAAGAATATTGAACTTGTTCCTCGATAGCGCCGCACAATACCACTTAGTATTTTACGGTACACGAATAGAACTCGAGTACTTAAAAATCAAACTACCCTCACAATGTACTCTTAAACACGTATGTATGTTACGAACAGAAAATTACACACGCTCTCAAACGATTCTATACGGCAATGTTTATATTTTTATAGAGGGCCCTTTTTACACCAATACTCATTTGACCATTCTCCTGGGAGTATTTTTCGAGATATCCCTATATAAAAGAGGAGAATGGAAAAAGGTCTTATTTCGTCCATTAGTTGAAAGAATCGTATAATAAAAACTAATGAGTCACTACACTGATTACTTTTTACCTTAATGTGAATTTACAGTGGCACTTAGAATGATAATATGATCAAATAATTAGGCTATTTTTTCTATGAGAAAACCCGTTTGTCCAGCCCGTTTGCCCTGCCCTGCGCATGAGGTGATAGGAGTATACTGTTTTTAAGTATTTAAATAATCTGAGTTCTGTTGAAATGTTCATTGAATGAGATTTCCTGTTGAAGTGATGGAAAGGAAAGTGGACGAGAAGAAAGAGTCTGATTGGATTCAAATACTATAAAGTTTAAAGTATATATTGACCTATTGGTAATTTCCTTTTAAAAGATTTACAAAAAAATTCTGCGTAAAAAGTTTATCTCATTTTCTTTTCACAGCAAGCAGGCATGTCACCTTGTGCAAAGTGACTAGCGCCGCTCATGAATACCTGGCACATAAAATAACTACACGCTTTTTTCTACCCGAAGGTGTAGGCAGTGGCTATAAAGCCTCGACTGGCCGTTATGTTTACGTCCCAAATGGAATAGGTGGCGAACCTATTATCACAACGGGCACAAAGTTTTCAGTCATCGATATTTCGGAAATAATTTCGAAAAGTCATTGGTGTGAGCCAGGATAAATAATATAATTTTTAAATTGATAAAGAAACTTTTTTAAGTAATTTTTAAAATTACTCAACAAATATTGCAAATAAAAAGGAAGGTGTTGCTAACCTGTGCAATTTAATTTAAAGGAAAATAAGCTCGGGTTAATAGAGTTTTCAACTTGGTCTTTTACGACTCTACAAGATGGGACTTTAAACTCAGGATGTTGGTTTGACGACAGTGTACACATTCTACTGGTGTATTTATTTTTAATTAAAATAATATCTATTAGTGGATGATTTAGAGAATGAAGCTGAAGCGGCAATGGGCTGACCACATCTGTCGAAGGACCGATGGTAGATGGAGCAAGAAGTTCATAGAGTGGAGACCGCGACTTGGTAAGCGTAGTGTAGGACGCCCACCAGCCCACCAGCCCGATGGTCAGACGACCTCAGAAGGGCTGCTGGAAAAGACTGGATACGGAAGGCAGAGAATCGGATGTTGTGGCGCACATTGGGAGAGACCTATATCCAGCAGTGGACTACAACAGGTAAAAAATAGTAAGTTAAGAGAAGAAGATTCGTATCCACTTATCTTCACTTCAGTTCAGACATCGATATTTATCACACATAACTTTCGAAAATAATTCGAAATGTCATTGGTGTGAGCCAGCATTCAAACCCGCGACTTCTTGATTCAGAAGCTGCTGAATGGTGCAGAATGCTTGACCATTGGACCACCGAGACTTACACAATTAAACTTTGAGTAAGGATTTTTCTCCTGTCTACCCTGCAAAGGACTTGGGGTGAAGTTATGTGTGTATATTAGTATCTAAAGTAATAAAGGCAGTAAATGATGTTTATTGGTAAACACGTTATCACGAGATTAATGGACAACCCATATACCGACTCGTGCTCAGCAGTGATGGAGTAAAATTCTCAGAGATTACTGGTGTGCAAGGAAAAACATTTTTACACGGAATAATAATGGTGAGGATTCGTGACTAAAATATACAACTTGTTATGGCTACATTGAAATATTTTAGTTTATAATATTCTACTTGGCGTAATGTTGTACATGATTTGTGTTCTGAATTAGAAGTCTCGGGTCAGAATACGCATGCACCATTATAATATTTTGGAAGTTTGATTATGTGATTTATTTTAACCGTTGTCTGGGACTACTAATCTAGGTAGTCCTCCGAAAATTACGGGCGTGAATTTACAAAACGAATAACTACTTTAGTATTCCTTGTTTGGGGCCGTTCAAGATTACGTAAGCACTATAGGGAGTGGGGGGGGGGCTTTGCTTTGCTTATTTTCATGACATGGGGGTAAGGGGGTCCAGATGATGATTACGTCATCAGTAGCTATTTCACTTTACAAAATAACCTTAGTCCAATAGCGTAGATGGTATCTTCAAAATTATGTTTTTGAAAAATGATTACGTATCAAGGGGGGAGCTCTTACCCCCCCTAAGAGCTTTGCTTACTTTGACTTCTGACAAGGTGGGCGGTGGGGTAAATAATTGTAATAAATCTGCTTACGTAATACTTGAACAGCCCCTTTTAACTACAATAAATATTACTACCCTTCAATATAATAGCCTACTAAACAGTTGTTACTTACGAATGGAAGTCCTCGTGTCAAACCACTAAGCCATACGGAGTAGTTACTGAAAACTTTATTAGATTTTCTTCGTCTTTCTTTCGACTCTTAATGCACGGTCTTTTATATTTCATTCTCTCTCTTTTCCAGACTATTTATCCCAAATGATGGTAGGGAAAAACATTCTCGATTTCTTTATATTTAGAGGCCTTATGAGATCTTTTGTGGTTTGTGAACTAGCGGCAGCGATTGAACTGGTAACTAATTGAATATCGCACGCTTATACTTTCCAATTATTCTAAAATATATTAATTACGTTTCATAATTCTTTATGACATGGCACATTTTTTTTACACATATACAAAAATTTGGTCCAAATTAGGACCAAATTTGGTCACTAAGACCAAAATTTAAAAAAAATATAATTTAAAATAGCTATATATTTAAAACTCATAAAATTATCACTTAATTTAAACAAATTTATCATGCACACAGCTGTAAACACTAATTGTGTGGAGTAACCAATAATGAGATTGTATCCTCTTTATCCTTTATCCAATTATGACGTCCACGCAGACGAAGTTTACTTTGTATATATGCCGCTTCATTATATAACTTAGACCAACACTAAGTCGGGGATGCTAACAAAGAATATTATATGACTAAAGTGTTAGGATACGAGCGGAGTGGGAATTATAACTCGTAGTGGACGTATATCATCCGCTATTTGGCACACTCACACGCTCTCTGAGTGGAAACCCAAGTTTTGATGGCAGACGGTGCGGCGTGAATGATGCCCCGAATTGTTTAATAGTCCGTCTGGGAATTACTCACAACCCTTTTTTCTGGTAGGTAGGCCAAACGAGCAAGCAATTCACCTGATGGTAAGTGTCTAGTGCCGCCCATGGACCTCTGAAACATGATCCAATTATGACCTCTGACAATTGCAATGGCCTGTAGGTACTCGAGCAGATCCATTCACTCATAGCTCGTACTGTAGGTACACGCGTAGCTGTAGGTCTAATGAACTGTCTAATGAACGGTCTTATGAACTAACGCTAATATTAAGTTACTAATTTCGTTATTTGCTATTTGGAATATTATTTGAAATTTACTCGAACAGAATAATATTTTGTTAAACTTTTATAGAAATTGAGCCCGTTATGGCAATAGATTCTCCACCTATTCCATTTGGGATGTAAACATAACGGCGAGACGAGGCTTAACAGCCACTGCCTACACCTACGTGTGACAAAAGCTTGAAGTTATGTTATGTTTTACCTTTATGTCTCGGGATATCTCTCTCTGTTACTGCATTTAAATGTTTTTTTTTAATTTAATTGATATTATTATGTTTCAAGTTTCCAGGGTCACAAATGAAGACTATCTACTACAGCCAATATCTAAATATTTATATGTACAATGCAAAAGCAAATGGATGTACGAGTCGAAAACACACATTCCATGACCAAATAGAACGTGTTCTGGAGGGAGGTGATGTTAGGAGACTCAAAAATCGACGCGCGTGCAGGAAACGAGTTATAAAAGACAAAAAAGCGAGTGAGTCGTGCAAGAATCGTGCCTAATGGCGCTCTGTTCTCTCTGCCTACCCCGCAAGGGATTTGGGGTGAAGTTATGTATGTATGAAATATAATAACTGACTAACAAACATATTTACCACAGAATATAATATAATTCGGGGGTCATGTCAAAAGCGTGCGCGTCGCGATCCCTGCCGTCCCAGTGGGACGCAATCTTGACCAAAGCAAACTCAGCCGGACGGGCTGCTAGGGCGTGCCCCGCAAGCGACGGGCACCGATTAGCCCCCGTCGGTGCGGCTGCATGCGCATGCGGCGAAGGGGGCCGCCACCCTTCACGCAGCGCCAATCCTGGCGGGACGAGGAGAGGGGAGTGCCGTATAGGCACGTGGAATGTTAGAGGTAGCATGGCAAGAAAGATGAATGAGATGATGGATGTATTAAATGAGAGATGCCTGGATGCCTTATGTTTGACGGAGACAAAGCGGAGGGGGAGTAAGACCGAGGACCTCCCCGGTGGCATGGTAGCCCTATGGTCCGGAGTGGACCCGGACGTCCGTGCCAGTGGGGGTGTTGGAGTCGTTCTCTCCTCCCGCTTTGCTTCCGGAGTGAAAGATTATGAGTTGGTAGGCCCAAGACATCTTTGGGTTCGAATAAAACTGGGGATCACGCGAGTTTTCCTGGTCGCAGCTTATGCTCCCGTTAGCTCCGCGGATCCCCGCGAACTCGAGGAGTTTTGGGAAACTGTTAGGGATATTCTGGATCTAGCTGAGGAAAATGAAAGGATAATTCTGTGTGGTGATCTTAATGGGTGGGTCGGAACCAAGCGAGACGGCCTGGAGGCTGTCCTTGGTCCGAATGGTGACAAGAGAGTGAATGATGCTGGTAAGCCGATATTGGACGTATGCCTGGAACGGAACCTCCTTGTGTCTAACACATTATTCCGTCATAAAGATATTCACACGTATACGTGGAGACGGAATGAGCAAAAGAGTATGATAGATTTGATTTTGATAGATAGTCGTCTCCGAAATACTCTAAGGGATACAAGAGCCTACAGAGGCCCCACTCTTGATACGGACCACTACCTGGTGGTAAGCCGATTCGTGGGCCTTTTCAAGAAGTGGAGACACTGGCGAGTGCGTACCCATTTCGGAGAGCTTGAAAGGATAAAATGTGAGAAATTAGAAGATGAAAGTGTACGGAGTATGTATGTAGGCCTAGTCAGTAAAGGACTCAATGAGACGAGTCTTTCTGACCTAGGTGTTGAAGAATGCTGGGAAAGAATGAAAGAAAGTATAGTGAATAGTGCAAAAGAAGTATGTGGTAGTGCAAAGAGGCATAAGATTCTGAGAGGTGACGCCTGGTGGGACGCGGATGTAAAATCCAGCGTCGAAAGAAAGAAAAAAGCATGGTTGGATTATGTCTCAAGTTTGAACCAGAAAAAGTATGAGAGCTACCGCCGCTGCAGGAATGTTACCAAAGCCTTAGTGAAAGAGAAGCGTGAAAGACTTGTTGCGAATGAGGAAGTGAGGTTGGCGGAGAACTTCGAGGCGAATAACAAACTCTTCTGGAGGGAAGTTAGAAAGTCTCGGGGTTCTTCGTCAACATCCAGAATGGACAAAATTATGTCTAAGTTTGGTGACATTCTTGCAAACCCAAGCGATGTATTGGGCAGGTGGAGTGAGTATTTTGGGGAAATGTACGAGTATGTTCCGGATGTGGGCGCCGCGAGTGAGCCTACGGCTGACACCGCTGCGCCAACATCTGACGAGGACATTACTATGGAAGAGATTGAATGGTCGATACGAAGTATGAAAAATGGTAAGGCAGCTGGAATTGATATGATGTCTGCTGAAATGATCAAACACGGTGGATCCTGTGTCCGGGACGCTTTCCTGACCTTGAGCAATCTGTGCTGGAGGTCGGGTAAGGTTCCCATGGACTGGAGGCGCGCTGTCATCGTGCCCTTGTATAAAGGTAAGGGATCACGTATGCAGTGCGCCAGTTACAGGGCCATCAGTTTGATCAGTTTAGCAGCAAAAGTGTATGGGAAAATTATTGAAAGGAGAATGAGGGTGATATCTGATGGAGTGTTGTGGGAGGCTCAGGGTGGTTTCAGAAGCGGACGAGGGTGCATGGATCAGATTTTTTCTCTCCGCAACATCGTGGAGAAACAACTGGCTGTTAACCGGAAGGTTTTCTGCGGTTTTGTGGATCTGGAAAAAGCGTTTGACAGAGTGTTACGAAAGGATCTGTGGGATATACTCCCGGGCTACGGGGTGAGCGGAGCACTGCTGCGCGCTGTGCAGTCCACTTATGAGGGCTGCACAGCGTGTGTGCGTGTTGACGGCGGCTTGTCCCCCTGGTTTGACGTCAATATCGGCGTCAGACAGGGTTGCGTGCTGTCCGCTCGACTGTTCATCCTGTACCTGGACAGTTGTCTCCAGAGAATGAGATCGATGGATGTAGGGATGCGAATGGGTGACCTAGTTGTGAGCTGCCTGCTTTACGCAGATGACGCCGTGCTTCTAGCCGAATCGCCGTCGGACCTGCAAACACTAGTCACTACTATGAAAGATGATTGCATGATTAAAGGCTTGCAGTTGAATGCGACGAAAACGAAAGTTATGGTGTTTGAAAGGGAGGAATCCAGAACAGATGCAAGGATAATGGTTGATGATGTAGTGCTGGAACAGGTGAATGAAATTGTATATCTTGGATGCGCTTTTAGCAGAGATGGAAGGTACACCGCAGATGTAGAAAGACGAGTGGCGATAGGAAATAGCGTAAACGGAGTGCTGGGCAGATTCCTGGGCGCAAAAAATATTAGCAGAAAGGCCCAGTTAGCAATCCACAATGCAGTCCTGATCCCAACACTAACTTATGGAAGCGAGAGCTGGGTATGGCAGAGTGTGCATGAAAGTAGAATAAACGCGGTAGAAATGAGGGCTCTACGCAAAATCTGCGGAGTGACTCTCGCTGACCGCGTAGAAAACAAGGTTGTAAGGTAGGAAGTTGGTTTGAAAGAGAGTGTCGGTGTAAAAGTAAGAAAGGGCATGCTCCGATGGTTCGGACATGTAGAAAGAATGGTTGACGCAAGACTGACTAAGCAGATATACAATGCAAAAGCGGACGGATGTAGGAGTCGAGGACGGCCAAGACACACATTCCAAGACCAAATAGAACGTGTTCTGGAGGAAGGTGATGTTAAGAGCCTCAAAAACCGACGCGCGTGCATGAAAAGAGTTATGAAAGTCAACGAAGCGAGTGAGGTGTGTAAGAATCGTGCCCTATGGCGCTCTGTTCTCTCTGCCTACCCCGCAAGGGATTTGGCGTGAAGTTATGTATGTATGTGTAATATAATATTAAGATGTATGTTATGCGCCACTTCCATAACTGGTTAACCCTTTTCAATGGTTCTCCAAAGTTTCCCTTGCTATCGTCAATTTTTGTATATATTTTGAAGGAAAATGCTGTCTGCGCAGGGGTTTACGACACATGTATTCCTTTTTTTAACTTTTACAATATTTTTCTTCAAAGCGAAGTTATCTTTGGATAAAACATGTAATTAAGTCGTGGGAAGCTTGATGTGTTTTTGACAGATGAATAAAATCTATTTGTATGCTTTCTAATTCCACGAAAGTAGTCTTCAATAAGCACTATTTTATTAGGATATAAAAAAAGCAAATAGGAAACTGTCCGCTTTTTATTCCAAATCGGGATTATTATGTTATTTTTAAAGATAAATTTAAGTCTACGTTGAGTTGTATTAGTAGTTTTCAAAGGATATTATATTTAATAGCCTAATGAGGTCTCGTCAATATTTGCCCTGCCTATTGGAAAATTCAGATTTTCACCTGTTTCGGTCTCTTCAGAATTCTTTAGGTTCTGTAAGGTTGACCTCAAGAGAGGACTGCCAAAACTATTTGTCCCGTTTTTTTGATCAGAAGTCCCAAAGTTTCTACAGTAACGGGATAATGTCTCTGCCCACAAAATGGCAGAAAGTTATTCAACAAAACGGTACATATATATTGTAAATAAATGTAAATAAACTTTGAAAAAAATGTCTTGACTTTTCATACAAAAATACGAAAATACTTTTTCCCCAACCTATTATTATGAAGTTCGCCTCCTTTTATTCTAGAAAAAGTATTTCATTTACTCATTTAAAACTTCTGAGGTGTAACCATATTCGCCGGTGCCTCTAGTAATTAATAGGTATACAGTTTATTTGATTTTAAATTCATTTTAATATTAACTTAGATAAAAAACATAACATATACTTCACGCCTTTGTTACCCGAAGGTGTAGGCAGCGGCTATTAAGCCTCGTCTCGCCGTTATTCGCATTAGGTTCGCCGCCTATTCCATTTGGTATGTAAACCATCCCAAATGGAATAGGCGGCGAACCTATTGCCATACCAGGCACAAAGTTTTCAGTCAACGATATTTATTACACTTAACTTCATAAAACAATTCCGAAAAGTCATTGGTGTGAGCCAGTGTCAGGATTGGAACCCGGGTCTCTAGATCAGAAGCCGTGTGTTCGACTTCTGAACCACCGAGACTATAAATAAATAACTTCAAGGAAATTATTAATAAAATACTGAATACTTATATAGAAGCGGCTAGATCTGATCTCACTCGTTTTAGAGATAAACAAACATTGTACGTATTCACGAAGCCAATGACATTTGCCCGCCCTTTTACAGAAGATCCTTCCGATCTGAATACGCCGCATTACCTGAAAGAGAAAATGATTTTCGTATAATGAAACCCTGTATCGGTAAATACGTATGTACCTTATTAAAGTATATTTATAGTAAGCTCCTTTATTTCTTTGGATTTTTATATTGAACCCATAATCTAAGCAAATTGCGTTACATGATCAATACTCATATTAATATGTAACTGAGCTGATTTCATTTATCTGTATATATAAGTAGATAAAGTTTAGATCAATGCCGGTCATGACTGTAACTTTTAAAACATTAGGCTACTAGGGATATATTTCTTATCTACGTTTGTTTCAAACCAAGAAAGTTAGTTTTAACAGGAAAAAAAGATAACGGGCAAGCGTGTCACCTGATGGAAAGCGTCACAATTGCATTGTGTATAAAATATGCAGATTTTTGCAAGCCCCTATGTTGAGGAATTTATGTCAGTCAGTTATCTACGTTTATCTGGTAAGGGAATTAGCGTGAAAGTATGAATAGATGAATTGCAAGATATACAGTGGTGGACGGCTAATTAGAAATACTACTAATGGTCTTTGATATTGTTTTAGAAACTTCACCGAAATCATTTTTATTTTGAAATTAAACAATAAATAGGACAAGAATATGTCCAACGACAACATTTATTAGAAAAACAATATGAATCCCACAAAATAAGTGTAGTTTTAATAATACACCACGGGGAAACATGACAGTTTTTAAGGTATGAACAACAATGGACAACTAATTAGAAACAAGAACATAAAAATAAACATTTGTTGGCTATGTATGGTGGCTATTTCGTAAATAACTTCGCAGAAACAGCGAATTAAAAATAAACAATATTAAATAGAATATATTTCTGCTTTGTTACTTTAGTGAGGACAGCTTCCGATATATAGAGCCAATCAGCCAATCGTGAAACATTTCTAACTAAACTGTGTGTATTTCCGAAATATCAAACTGAACTTTTCACGACATCGAAATTGCTAAACTGTGGCAGAACTCGATCGACTATTTCTGATATAGTCTGACTGAATATTATTTTGGGACTTCGTACTCTTAACACCCGAAGGTGTGGGCAGGGTTAATTATAACTATGATCCCAAATTATAGGCGACGAAACTATTGTCACGTAGTACAGTCTTGTCTCTCATCGCTAGTTATCACTCAATAATAATTTAGACCTTTATTTCAAAACTAAACATAACTAGTTTACATTTAATAGAAAGCTTTTTAATCCCCATGTCTATCACTATGTAACTTTATATATACTGAAATTAATGACGTTTTAAGTTCGAAGGATGTATGTGATGTCTCTAGCTTCGGTATACCTTATAGCATATCACATAACTTAAAAAATCTTTTCTTCCATACCTATCAATATTTATTACATATAAATTCCGAAAAGGATTACGAAAGTCATTGGTGTGAACCAGGGAAGCACCTCGCTTCGACCACTGGGCCACCAAGATAATGTAATTAATTTATTTTTTCTTCTTACGATTGTAAATAAAGTTTATTTCTCAATGTCAAATATTAACAGTCGTAGAGTCATGCAGTTCGCTGCATGAATGGGCCGGCACGACCGGTGAAATATCACGACACATCGGCGTGAATTGGCTTGTGCCGCATTTCATTCATTGAGAGAGGAATCCGGAGGCCCCTTCCCTTTCCATTTCCCTTTCCTTTTTCCTCCTACGCTTTAAAAGGACGGCAACGCACCACGGTGTATATGTACCTGCTCGATTGCCGTCCTATCCTGGGCAAATAATAATAAATATCATTGATTTCTCCATAATTTACTGTCAAAATATATAAATTAATACCGAATTTTATTTGAGCATTACTTTTTTAATATTGAGAATAAAAAATTTGTTCGACCTTTTAATAAAAACAATATCTAATTCATTATTTACGAAATGTAAACCCTTCGTTGGAAGGTATGAAATAATCAATTTTGTAGGTAAGCTTTTTCCACGCCGTAATTTTTAGAGTTTCTGTTAAAAATAATAAGATGAAATATTTTTATCTCGCCATAATATGAGAATAGTGAACAGTTATATTAATGGAAATTTTACAAATCATTACATCGTATAAAACAAAGTCGCTTTCCGCTGTCTGTCCGCTGATATGCTTAGATCTTTAATACTACGCAACGGATTTTGATGAAGTTTTTTTTTTCAATAGATAGAGAATATAAAAATGGTGATTTGTATGCATTATATATAAAAATCACCGGTAGTAAAAGAGTGATAATTTTCGGGATTTAGTACTTTATTTGCAAACGCTGGCTGAACACTAAGTAACAAATCAAAACAATGTACTAAATTATTACACACCATTAAAAGGGCTACTAAAAAGTCGACGATAATGTCTACCTATCTCTTAGGAATAACCCAATAACCATTTTTATTTCTTCTCAGGCGAAATAAGTTCGCTGGGTCAATTAGTATATTATATATACCACTGGATAATTTAATCACCATTTGTGGTTCACCACATAAGATTAATTTCAAACTACCCACTGATTTCAATATCTATTTCTAACTATCCAACCAAAATTAGTTATTTATAACCCGCTTGTTGTGCCCTCTCGCGCTTGGAAACTGATGTTATACGCGAATAACAGTAACTGCAAAATTGTTGGGAAATATAAATTTTATATAATAATTTTCATTTAGCGTAAACCAACATTTTAGCGTAAACGGAGTGTTGGGCAGATTCCTGGGCGCAAAAAATATTAGCAGAAAGGCCCAGTTAGCAATCCACAATGCAGTCCTGATCCCAACACTAACTTATGGAAGCGATAGCTGGGTGTGGCAGAGTGTGCATGAAAGTAGAATAAACGCGGTAGAAATGAGGGCTCTACGCAAAATCTGCGGAGTGACTCTCGCTGACCGCGTAGAAAACAAGGTTGTAAGGAAGGAAGTTGGTTTGAAAGAGAGTGTCGGTGTAAAAGTAAGAAAGGGCATGCTCCGATGGTTCGGAAATGTAGAAAGAATGGTTGAAGCAAGACTGACTAAGCAGATATACAATGCAAAAGCGGACGGATGTAGGAGTCGAGGACGGCCAAGACACACATTCCAAGACCAAATAGAACGTGTTCTGGAGGAAGGTGATGTTAAGAGCCTCAAAAACCGACGCGCGTACATGAAAAGAGTTATGAAAGTCAACGAAGCGAGTGAGGTGTGTAAGAATCGTGCCCTATGGCGCTCTGTTCTCTCTGCCTACCCCGCAAGGGATTTGGCGTGAAGTTATGTATGTATGTATGTATGTATGTAATTATTTTTATAGGCTGTAAGGGCAAACGAGCAAGCGGGTCACCTGATGGTAAACAACTAGTGCCGCCCATGGACACAGTCCAGACATGTCCAGATATACTATAAATTAGATATTAACTCAGGTAATGAAAATAATGCCGGAATATGATTAAGAAGACTACTATAGTGATCCTAGCTCTTCCCTACGCGCAAAATCTTGGAAGCTCTATAATATTTTTAGACGTGATTTAAAGTTAGGAAAACAACACTTGTGTATCCTGATTATTTTCCGTGTTCTATGATGAAGAACATAGTTATTTATAAAGATTTGAAGTACAAACCCGCCTTGGCTGAATGTGAACATGGAATGGAATGTGACACGTAGAAAAGTTATTAGCTCCTCGTTTATAGTGGCATTTACGTTTTAAGTAATAAAAATAATACAGCAGCAATATTCGCATAGTATACACTACTAATCTTCTTTGATTTGCCAAAGATATTAGGATAAAACAAATTAAAAAATATTAGAGTTTCACAAAGAAAACAAAGTCTTTTTGAAACGAAACCAAGGCGACTTAGTTCAGTAACAATACTTATTTGCATTTAACCCACGAACGTGCCTATTAATGGTACGGATATAGTTCCATCTGTAAAGCTTCTAGCCGTACCATTAAAGAATATATAGTAGGGATCGTCCCGTCGTAATTAAATCGTCCAATGACCAAGGTCTTTCTCACCTAATCGTAACGCTGGCGAGCCTTCACAGGATTGTGTACCTATTTGAACACTGTGTTACAGATAAGGGTGTTACGATAAAAAGAGGTGAGCCCTTTGAACCGATATTTATAGACGAGATTAGATAACAACCGGGTAACTAAGCAAAGGCTTTAAAAAAAACATACCAGAAATAACCATTGATGGATTTGCTATTTAAGATTTTTATAGCATGTATAATAGTAGTTACTGTAATTTATCGAGTTAAAATTTTGCATTTCTCTCTAATATATATAATAAACTAAAAAAAAAACTTCTTATTCTAAACACACCAAATATTTATTCTATTATTTACATGACGTGAAGCTGTTGACATTCAGCCGCTTGCGAACTTAGTATCTCACATTCTGAAGGCAATGAGTTAAACCCTTATTTACAGGCAATTTTCATACGAACTCAAATTCTCTCTTCTTAAACCAGATAGGGTGAATATAATAGCAGTAGATAAGATGTTACGAGCGGTAAAATTACATAGTTAGCTAATTAACTCTTAGTGTAAGAGGGTCAACGACGCGACTACTTACTGATCTCCACAAGCCCCTAGTATTTTCAATATGCTTTACTCCTACTACTATATTTTGGAGTCCTATACAAGTTAAAAACCGGAGCTAATTATGTAAAAACTGGACTTTATTATCCATCTGTCTATTTAAAATCAGACTGTATGTCATGAATTATAATAGTAAGATATTTGGAATTTCCACAGAAAAATTGTTTCCTAAATAATAGATAAAAAAATGGAATATAACATGTTTTTAAAAAAGTCTTCTACAAAACAAAAGAAACTATTAAATATGTCATCTAACATACAATATTATTGACGAGAAAAGTAGAGCCACGCAGTTCGCTACATGAATGGGCCGGCTCGACTGGTGAAATACCATGACCTCTCAGAAAATCGACGTAAAGTGGCTCTTGCCGCGTTTCGTTCGGTGAGAGAGGTACCCGGAGGCCCACTCCCTTCCCCATCCTTTCCCATCCTACTCCCTTAGGTTTCGGCAACGCAACGGTAACAATATATGTGTTGATGGTGTCCATGGGTGGCGCAGGTTGCTTACCATCAGGTGACGCGCTTGCTCGTTCGCCGTCCTATCCCATAAAAAAGAAAGATTGCTTTATAAATCCTATAAAACTATGCTTGTGAGTCGCCTTCATATGGGAAACGCGGTTAAGAACTAGTCGTCAACGAAAACAAAAATTCGTGAACCTCGCTAAAAATATTTTCCATATCCAGGTGTCTTTTTCCCTTAAAAGTGAAAATATAATAAGCTGTTGCACGCGCAATATGAGCTAAAAATATTGTATGGTGTCTCCTATGGCGTTCATTACTCATGACAAAAGACCCTTACGTTGCAAAAGTATCTTATTATTAATGAAATTTTCTTTATACAACGACGCTGCCTTAGGATATTGCGATTATATCTGATGGTATTAGATATATTATATGACAGCATTAGAAGTATCAGTAGTACTAAAAGAGTATATTTTTAATAACCGGTATTCCTTTAGCTATTCAAATAGTAAATTTTAATAGTCTTAATGGCATTTTAGGGTCAGCACTTTGCTTCTGAGTTTGAGGTTTCAAACTGAAATTCGAGTACAGTAAAAGGCAAACAAGGGGTTGTTTGCCTATGTCTCGTCAACTATCGATTAGACGGATAAAAAAGAAAAGTAGCAAAGCCGTATAGCCGCCTATATCTTCGAGTATGGTGATCGTGATGTTATACACATTGGTACATATTACGTCTAGATGCCAAAAGGCCCCAATCACATGTTATTAGTTGTCTGGTTACATAACTTATGCTGTAGTTTTTTAACTATAAACTAGATGGCGTAGTGTGAATTCCAGTTTTGAAAATATTTTTATTTGTTAAACACAGAAACAGTCGTCGGTTACATAAACCAATTATCATCGATCAACTCGAAACAAATTACCTTTAAAATGAAATGTACAGTACGTGAACACATCGCCATATATAACAATTATTTCCACTCCGCGAACATACCTAAGTAAACATTAACCTCAAACTCTGTGAAAAACATTGTGTAATGGCGCCAAATAATAAAATTACTAACGTTCTAAATGTGAAAAGTTTCCCGCCACAATTGTGTTGTATTTATTTTTAACCGACGTAACTGAGAAGGGAATTTGGATAATTTCTGGAAAGAAATGATGTCATTAATTCATCTTGGAGATCTAGTGAGGAAGTTCAGAGAATGACAATAGATTTTTTAATAGCTAATAGCAAGTAAACGTTTTTATTTGTTTTTTTTGTAATATCAATAACAACGCACAAGTCCCTTTCGGGGTAGACAGTGGTCACTGACTTCTTCAACTTTCATAACTCTTGTAATTAGTTATTTTAAAACACGTTACAAACAAGTTATAAATATGTAGCAAAACTAATCCCCTGCAGTATATAACATATAGTTACATAGAAAAAAACCGCTTTAAATGTAGCCATCATAGACTACGAAGCGATACCTACACTTCTTATAGAATTTCAAAACTTCTGACATCAAACACAGTATACTTACCTCCTGAGCACTCTCTGGCTATAGACAATTCTACGGGCAACTTTAAGTTAGTCTGAAGTATAAGCAGACATTGTACTGTACCGACTTATCACAGACAGCGGAGGTTCTTTTGCATAATTGAATTTATTCGAGAATCTCAAATGAGACTGGTTAAAATGCGTCTCGCGTATTTTACTTGATGTTAAATTATTAGTTTCGATAAGTTCCTCGTAGCTTTTAGCTTTTAATAGTGCCAGAGCTACGCAGTTTGCTGCGTGAATGGTACGGCTCTCAGAATTCCACGATTTCGCAGAAAATTTACGTAATGTGGCTGCAGTTTTTCGTCCGGTGAAAGAAATATCTAAAGGCTGACACCCTTCCTCCTCTCCCGTCCCGACGGGCAACACAACTGTCACCCTTTGGCTTTGTAAATGTTTTTTTATTGCTTACCACCAGATACCACCAACGCTGCTTGCGCGTTTGCCCACCTTTCCCATATAAAAATGCAACGTGAAAATATAATTTATTCAAACCGCATCATTAATTAATAGAACAGACACAGAATTAATAGAAAACAAAACCTCAGAACGAATTTCATCATTTACAAATCAGTTAAAACAAATAGTTGTCGGTATAGAGTGAAAATAACCATATTTTAAATTTAGACATTATTCGAAAAGCTTACTAAATAATTAATAGTAAGCTTTTATACAAACAACTAATGACATTGATAATTTATGAAATATTTAGTCATACCTTAACATTAGGGAAACCAATAAAATACAAAAAAGCGTGCAACAAAGAATTGAGTATATATATAAACACGGTCAAAACTGGGGCACTATGAAAAATCTCCGGAGTCACTCTTGCTGACCGCGTCGAAAACGAGGTAGTAAGGAAGAAAGTTGGATTGAAAGAGAGTTGTAAAAGTTAGAAAGGGCGTGCTCCGATGGTTCGAACATGTAAAAATAATGGATAACGCAAGATTGACTAAGTAGATATACAATGCCAAAAGGGATGGATGTAGGGGTCCAGGACGACCACGACACACCTTCCACGACAAATAGAACTAGTTCCGGAGGAAGGGGATGTTAGGAGTTTAAAAAAGTCAAAGAAGCGAGTGAAGTATGTAAGAATCGTTCCTTATTTTGCGCTATATTCTCTCTGCCTACCCTAAAAGAGATTTGGCGTGAAGATAAGCATGTATATACATTTAGCGCTGTAGATTAGAGAAGGGAGAAGGAGTCACTCTACCACTGGCGTATGCGTGTGAAAAAGGGAAGCCAAAGAAACGTCCGCGATATGCATTACGTAACAAAATGGCTAACCCTTTAAGAAATTATCTCTTCAAAAATCTGCTAGCTTCCATAATCTATAAAGATTGAATATAAATTTATAATGGGTAGGTATATTTCTGAGCTCTTCATCTAAGTCTGACAGTATGACGTGCGTTTGCTTCAAAGTAAGAACTAGATAATGAGACGTTGCACAACTTACCGCTGTACTATACCATCATTAAAACTTACTGAGAAGAAATAGTTCTTAACATAATTTTATATTTTGTGTCGTCGAGGCGAGGCAAATAATATTGTATTAAATTTTCCGTTCTTGGAAAGGCTTTACTTAATTCACTATTCCGGCAAAATCCGGTTTTCATACTATTTCTTGTAGGAACCTATTTTTTACTAGGTATACCCAAGACATCGAAGGCATGATATTTAACAATCTTATGATAAAATACAAGTGGAAATGTTATATTATTATTTTACAGTAACAGTAACATTAGCAAGAAAAATAGCATATACTCTCGAGAGCAATGAATCCGGGTCACTTAAAGAATGTTAAAAATCTCGGAAACTAAAAATGATAGGTTAATGCAATAAATTGTATTTAATAGACAATGTAATACTCCTTAAATGAAAGTAAAAAAAATATGAGTCACCATACATTTTATTAACACAAAATTACATAAAGAAAAAATCTGCTGATCTCTCCTTAAAACAAAAATAGGAAACATGAAATTTTTGAACTTTATTACGATTTTCTTGAATTTTAATACTTCGTATTGCCTCCTCGTGCTTCCATTACTGCGCTTACGCGGTTTGGCATGCTGTACACCAAGTTCCTTATACGATTTTGGGGAATATTCTCCCATTCCTCTGTGAGAGCAATTTTGAGCTCACGAAGCGTGATTGGGGGAGGGTTTCGTTGTTTTACGCATCTGCCTAGCTCGTCCCAAGCATGCTCGATCGGGTTGATATCCGGGCTGCGCGCTGGCCACTCCATACGAGTAATGTTCATCTCTTGAAGGTAGTCATTCACAATCCTACCTGTATGAGGTCGGGCATTGTCATGCATAAATATAGCATCCTCACCTAAATTGACCATAAATGGACCAACGTGATCATTGAGGATTTCTTCCACATATCTTACGCTAGTTAAAGAGCCGTTTTCTATGATCACCAGCTCTGTGCGACTTTCAGAAGAAATTCCGGCCCACACAAGTACAGACCCACCACCGTAGGCTACTTTTTCCTCGATGCATGCTTGCTTGAATCTTTCCCCTGGTCTTCGATACACTCTGTGTCTTCCATCGTGCTTGTAGAGCATAAATTTTGATTCGTCGGAGAACATAACTTTTGACCAATCTTCAATACTCCAATTTACGTGGCTCTGGGCATATCTTAGTCTTGAAATACGATGCCCACGCTCCAGTTTAGGGCCGTTTGCAGGTCTAAGGGGTTTTAAGTTAGATTCAGCAAGCCGACGTCTTACTGTCCATGCACTTGGGTTACTTCCTCCGAGGCGTCGAAACTGATTGGTGAGTTCAGTTCCTGTGAGAAAGCGATTTCGAAGCATGGTGTTCACCAAGTATCGGTCTTCTCGTGCTGTGGTATACCTGGTTCTGCCCGTTCCTGGTCTGCGTAGGTTAGAACCAGTTTCTTCGTAACGTCGGAGAACTCTTTGTACTGTTGACAGCGACACACCAACAGTCCTGGCTGTATCGCGCTGACTCCGGCCGGTTTCCAGCATTGTAAGTATTCTGGTGCATTCTTCAGGCGTAAGCGACATAATTTCAGCTTGAATAATGAATATAGAGCACTATCAACATGGTTTATGTACCCACATAAATGACAGATTACAAACAAAAGCAAAACCAAATGCTGTAATTTCGTAGTTCCATCTTCGAAAGTGGCCCTTTTTCAAATTTGATTTTTTTATGATATAACTTTACAATAACTAAGAAGTTTTAATACCTTCATTTAAGGAGTATTACATTGTCTATTAAATACAATTTATTGCATTAACCTAGCATTTTTAGTTTCCGAGATTTTTAGGATTCTTTAAGTGACCCGGATTCATTGCTCTCGAGTGTATTTACAACAAGCGACAGCCTTTTAATTTATTGAATTAATTTCAAGGTAGTTGAAACGGCTTCTGATCCAGAGGTCACGGGTTCGAATTCTGACACTGGCTCACAACAATGACTTTTCGAAATTGTTTTCGGAAATTATGTGTGATAAATATCGGTGACTGAAAACATTATGCCCGGTATGGCAATTCGCCACTATTGCATTTGGGACGTAAACATAACGGCGGTATGAGGCTTAACAGCCTACACCTTCGGGTAACAAAGGCGTTATGTTATGTTAATTTCAAGCTAAAGTTAAGAAACTACAAGCTTGTAATAATTCAAGCTCTAAATGGTTGATATTGTTAAATACAGTTAAAATTTCGTCGGTAAGGTTTAAGTAAAAGGTTGAAGACAAAATTCTTATTTAATCAATAAGAATGGAATGGAAGAATGGAATCGGATGATCAGGCTTCTTACAGAATTAATCTAGTTCTGTCCGTGAAAAAGTCCATTTACTTAATGGTCTTTCTTATGGGTCAATGATTATTTAATGACTTCCTTTTTTTAATAAGAATTCGAATTGACTGTTGCTAAAGATGCTAAAAACGACAGAGAAGATAAGATGAATTTAACAGCTGTAGAGTGACAGAAACAGCTATATGATTGGACTTACGAAATACCATAACAATCTACGTAAAGTGGCTTATGCCGCGTTTTGTTTGTTAAGATAGGCATATTTTGACCCATCCAGTACCCCTCCTTTTCCCATAGGGACGGGCCCTATCCCAACTTAAGGGCTGGCAACTGTGATCTTGATGGTGTTGCGATGTCCTTAGGAAGTGAGAGTTGTTTACCACCAGGTGAAACTTTTATGCGTTTACCCGTTTCTCTAAATATTATTGGCAGATTTCTAATATCCCAGAAATAATAGCATTAAAATTAAAGCCACTTTGTAAAAAAAGTACACATTTTGAACTAGTCTTTCTATAAACACAGAACAATCAACGGCAGAAGAACATTACCTTATCTGGAGTAGAACTTGCATTGAGTACAAATAGGTCATTTATAATACATATTCAGTTATTCAGCTTTTATTGTATCCTCTGATGGTACTGCGCTCTGCGTGTAATGGTTTCACGGAAATCGGCTTCTGACTAATGCCAATTTGTATTGATTTATGAATAAATTGTATTGAATTTATTTTGGTGTTTGCTTACAAATATCGTACTTTTCGATTCGATTCTTAATTAATGAATATAAATATTTGTACAAATTTAACTGTATATGTTATATTTTATCTAAGTTAATATCATTCATCAGGTGGTGGTATCAGTACCTAACTAATTTTATAACCAGTTCATTTTTCTTTCTATGTTTAAGTTGGCACTTTTAAGTAATACTTATATATATATGATGAAAAAATATTATTGAAGTCAAAGAAGAGAGTGAAGTGTATGTACACCAGTTTTGTTACTTAATTTTATTGTAACAATAACAGAACTTCTTATATTTGTAATAGAAACTTAACAGTCTAGAAACTACCAAAATTTAAACTGATATTGTAAACGAGTTCGGGATACCTATATTTATCAATTAAATTAAATTCTCTTGTCTTTCTCTTTTGCATCACTTCAAGTTTTGCTCTTTCACCCATCCTAAATTTTAATCTTGTATCCGTTCTCAAGAGCTTTTACAATATTAACACAATTAGCAGTAGCAATGAACAATTGCAATTAGAAAGCTCGTTCTTAAACTTAGCAACTGAGAACAATGAACTTCTTTAGTAAGTGTGAAATAATATTGCGCTGTAATTATGGACTCTATTACCATACAAATAAGATATATTTTACACGAGATGAACCAGTAGTTGATTAGCGCAAATGTATTAATTAATGTTATTGGGTGTTGTGACCATTTAATTATCTAAGAGATTCAAGGTATTTTAAATTGGATCTATGTTTCGATTTGTAATAATAGATTTGTGTGGCATATTTCTAGACAATCTCTCGCTGAGTTACGACTGTGTAGACTTTCTAGCGTAATTCGTAGCGTAGTGGCTCAAGTATACTATTTTTCTCATGAGGATCGTATTACCATACAAAACAAATTATTTCAGAGTTTAGAAGAATATTTCGTAAACTCTGGACGTATTTCTGAATGTATGTTACTGTAACTCCTCTATTATAATAGCCCAAGACATTCTCAGAAACAACCGTGCTTCGGCATGCCGTACTAATTATATAGTCTCAATTAGTGTACTTTCAGGACTCTGAACACGTGATCTCTGAAACAGATGACCGCTTGCTGTCTACAATCAAATAACCTAATCTTTACTAATGAGTTTTTGTCACCAGAGATGGCAATTTAAGAGAATCACTCAACTTATTAGAAAATACTTATCTAACAATAAATTTTAAACAGTCGTTTCAAAACTTCTGAACTTTACATACTTAGATATGATTAGACATGAACCAGCTATTATTTCCGAGACATATATATTCTTGTCACGAACTCGTAAGAGATAATCTAGATACGATATCATGTACACCAGCACTAATAAGTAGACCTGGATGAATAGCATACTGTTACGCAATGCATAGAAAAAATACGATCATTTTCAACCAGTATTACAGTAATGTGATTCGGCGTATGTTAACTATTTATTTCTATTCAATGCTACTGCTTTTAATTGAATATTTGTCAGATATTTACAATTATCCACCAAGACTCTAAAAAAGATTACGTAAAAATCACTGGTGTGTAGGTAAATGTTGAATGCAAACTTAAACGTGAAGTAAAAATTATTGCTCTCTTATTTATGTATACAAACGAGCAAGCAAGTAGTAGTAAGCTACTAGCGCCAATCATTGACACTTGCAATACAGATAATTTTTCAGTTATGCTATCGACTTTTAAGGAAGTAAGGTGTGAATGGAGTGGAAAAGGGGTGGGATTTACGATCTCTCAAAAACTAAATCATCAATATCATTGTGTAAAGTTGTCACATTTAACAAATATGTCCTGTTTAATTAAGCATTATACATGTGTAAAAACAATAAGTAACCTTAGTAACACAACCAACTAACGTATAATCTAAAGTGTTCTCAAATGTAATAACTTAATAAAAAGTGCCAGTTGAATAACTTCATTTAAAGTGGTTCAAGTTTTAAATATAAACTATCTACTAAAGCAATAAAAATGTCTAAAATATAATAACTAACATATATACCTACCTATAACTTATATACTAAAACCTAATCTATATTATTCTTAAATGTAACAATTTAATCGTTTCTAAATTTTTACTGTCTCCTAATACTGCAACTGAGTTATGTATTGGATTGTAAACCAAACTAAACTACCTCCCTATCTGTAAGTAAATAATAATTTAAAGAAAAAAACTTTTTTAAAGAAGCTTTTATTTAAACGCTCTAAAAAGAATAAAATAATTTTCACCTTAAACATTTTAACTATCAACTTATAACCTTATTATATACAATTTATGTGATAATAAAAGCTTGTCGCTATGTTTAATTACCTATCAGTGGCTATCCATAACCATCTAGAAATATTTTTTTAGATTTAATGATTACTGTGACGGATCGCATTATCCAAATATATTTTTTTGGTTTATAACATATATATGGACACCCGAACACATATAGTGGTACAGTTCCGTTGCCGGCCCTTTCCATGGGAAATGGAAGGGGTCGGAATTGGGATGGGAAGAGGAGGGGGGAAGGGTTGGGTTGAACATAGTGACAAGCTTTTATTATCACATAAATTGTATATAATAAGGTTATAAATTGATAGTTAAAATGTTTAAGGTGAAAATTATTTTATTCTTTTTAGAGCGTTTAAATAAAAGCTTCTTTAAAAAAGTTTTTTTCTTTAAATTATTTTCAAGTTTTTAGTTATCGATGGGTAAGTTTCTCAGTCTCTTCATCTCATTCAAAGCATCATTGTTACAAGGTCGTTTGCCAGTTAATTTCGAACAGTCCAACTCTTCAATGAGGAGACCTCCTAAAGTCTTTTCTCTACTTAAGGCCACGTATGCTTGACCAGCAGCACAGAGTTTCGAGCATAAGTAAACAATTTTTTTTGTTACTTATTTGTTGATTTTGCAGCTTAATTTTGTTATGTGGGACTGTTGTTTAATAACAAAATATGTTTAACTACTTGTGATGTGTAACGCCATCTGTTGTTTTAATCAGTACTCTATACTTGCCGACCTGAGTGTAACATAGGAGTGAGTTGTAATAAAAGTTATAGTTCGTTCCCACCATCCACTGTGATTAATTCTAATAATACCTATAACACCATTAAAATCCGTTAGTGTAGCAATCATGTTAAAGTTATTAAATCCTGTCCAATTTACGTCGGTATCCTGAAAGGGCATGGCATTACATCGGTTGAACCGGCCCATTCATGCAGCAGATTGCGTGGCTGACCACAATTAAAACACTGTTAACTATTAAAACATAGGTCAACGGAAAGCCGTCGACTGTGATGGACTACCGCCTCAGCCGTAAAGTGGTCGTAAGGTTCTCAATGTTAGCACTAACTCATTTTGATTATAAATTTGGACGCGCCGCTTAACCCTGTATCTTGACATGGTGATTTGGCATCAGTGACTGAATAGTAAACAACAGATTGATTGACACTGCCCAAACAAGCAGGCCACTAGTATCTAGCCGCTCATATTGAAAACCCTATGATATATATAATATTTATACACAATCTGATTTGTTTATAACATTAATTAATAACATAACATAGCTCGACTCCTTTTTCTACCCCAAGGTGTAGGCAGCATCTATTAAGCCTCGACTCGCCGCTATGTTTACGTCTCACGATCTATAAGGGAGTAGGATATAGGATATGGGAGTAGGAAGGGATGGGGAAGGGGAGTAGGTCTCCGGGTACCTCTCTCACCCAAAGAAACAAGGCGTGAGCTGGTTGTGGTATTTCACCGGTCGAGCCAGCCCATTCATACAGTGAATTGCTGGGCTCTACCACTGTTGCCATACAGGGAGCACAAAGTGGTCAGTCAAAAATATTTATTACACATGACTTTCGAGAGAAATTTCGAAAGAATTGGTGTGAGGCCAAATTCGAACCCAAGACTTCCTGATTCAGAAGCGGGCTAGTTTACTGAACCACCGAGACATAGTTTTTGAAGTTCTCATATAACTCTTTAATGAAAGGGCCATTTGATACGCATATAGTAGAAACGCAAATATTTATTCCACTATATTGGATTTAGAATGACGTCACATTATTTTTCGAGCTACTAATAACAAGCCCTTTCATTTGATACCCATATTGTAGAAATGCATAAAAAAACTGTTCCTCTATCTTGAATTATCCGCCATATTGGATTTAGAATGACGTCACATTATTTTTTTAGTTTTCCCAATGAGCCCTTTCATTTGATACCCATATTGTATGAAAGCTTAAAATATATACTCCTTCATCTTGGATATTCCACCATATTGGATTTAGAATGACGTCATATTATATTTTGAGTTACACTCAACAAACCCTTTCATTTGATACCCATATTGCAGAAATGCATTAAAAATATCCATTCCGCCATCTTGGGGCGTCCGCCATATTGATTATAGAATAATGTCATACATTATGTCATGCATTGTCATCCAAAGTAAACGTGTATACAAAATTTCAGCTCAATCGGTTGAAGGTATCTACTTCAAAATTGAGTTACAAGATTCCACCGAACATACATACTTACATACATACATACATACATACAGTGCAAGGTAAATAAAAGCTTATAAAAACGCTAAATGAAAACGATCAGGGGGACCTGGTATCCTGAAATACGGGCTCAGGCCTAGTTTAGGTGCCAGTCTCTACAATTATATGTATCTACAAATGTTTGTATATTTTATATTGTGTAAATGTTCATAATTGTGGTGAAAATAAAGTATATTATTAAGTATTATTAAATACGGTATAATCCACTTGACATCAATTTTCTAAAAGGAAATACCTCGAGTATTTCACGGGTAGAGCTGGCTTATTCATGCGATGAATTGCGTGGCACTGTTTTGATGTGATTTAATCCAATGTTTAGTCTATCACTGATTTATATTTTAAATACTATGTGTCTCAATGGAAAAGTAAATCTAACTCTCTGTCTCATAATACCACATCGTGTACAGAATGTGATGCCCCAAAAGGGCTCAAGCCGATTCCCCAACTCAATCAGTAGGTATTTCCATACTTACAACATACGGCAGCATATATTACGTGAAGCACCTGTAATATCTTTCACAGAAATACTTTGCGTCAGGAATATTAAAATGATACTGGAGCCCTGTTCCATGTCGGAGTACGTGTAAAAAATATCTGGGAAATGTTATTACAGGTATTTACATGCGGTTAGGGATGTATTTGCTAAATATATTATAAAATGTTGCTTCACGCGTTTTATAACTGACGGTATAAGCAGCGACAATTGTGTTTTAACTCGCCAAATAAATTGATTCCTCGTATGTAATGGATGATCGAGCCATATTTTTGAACTGCCGAAAGTGTGCTCGGAAAATCCATGATGCTTTCTTGGACTCGAACTAAGGACCACTCAATAATTATTATATTTAAAAATAAAAAAAGCTAAATCTGTTGAAGGTAAATACTTCAAAATTGAGGTCAAAAATTCTACCCAAACTTACATACAGTGCAAGTTCAATAAAAACTTTTAAATCAAATTTTGTTTTTATATCAATTTTACAAGGCACAAAAAGGCTAGCTAAACATTTCCAAATTTAAAAGGCGTTTTAGCGGCTGGAAGGAAGATTTTCCATAGAAAAGTTGTATTAATTATTATAATTACCTTATAATCTCACAGAGTTGAGCTACATATGAAAGCATATAAAATTCAAATTGTCTCTGTGGTCCAGTGGTCGAGCAACCCACTTCTGAATCTAGAGGTCGCAGGTTTGAATCCTCACACCAATGACTCCTTGAAGTTCTTTTCGGAAGTTATGTGTGAAAAATATCGATGACTATAAACTTCGTGCCCGTTATGGCAATTGGTTCGCCATCTATTCCATTTGGCACGTGAAGTGCTAGAGCCAAGCAGTTCGCTGCATGCATGGGCCGGCTTGATCGGTAAAATACCACGACCTCTCAAAAGACCGACGTAAAGTGGCTCATGCGGCGTTTCGTTCGGTGAGAGAGGTACCCGGAGGCCCACCCCCTTCCCCATCCTTTCCTATCCCCTATCCCTTAAAGGTTGGCAACGCAACAGTAACACTATATGTGTTGCTGGTGTCCATGGGCGGCGTTGGTTACTTACCATCAGGTGACACGCCTGCTCGTTTGACATCCTATCCCATAAAAAAAACATAATGGCTTAGCAGCCGCTACCTACACCTTCGGGTAGAAAAGTGAAGTTATATTATGTTATTTTATCTTAAAATTCGAAACATTCTGATGGGTATATATCTCTATACTGTTGTACCTTTATTCATTTGAAAGAACAATTCTGTCGAACTATAGTTTCTATTTGTCTTTTTTTGGACATTTCACACTGTACCAGTTCAATTAAATGTTAATCGTTACAGAACTATTTGTATTTCCATGTACATTACCATAAATAATGTTTTGAGGTCTTATAGTAGGGCTGTGATAGCCGCCACGTGGTGCATTAATAAGACAAATAATTCATCATCATCAACAAGAACAAATATAGCACAAATATTTGCAATGAGCGTGAATATTTGTATGGCCTCTGTTTTATAACTTTACATTTATAATAAAGTATATTGCTGTAAGTTGGCTTATCTTCCTACCTCTTACCATTAATTGGGATCAGCACAACAGGTTTTTCTTTTCCACCCATTTACTTCTTCCCTTTCTTAATCATGTTGTCTTTCACACAAGGTTCTTAGGTCTTCCTCTATTCTTTTTTTTTCTTTTATTGCCCATAGTGACTAGTTTCCATGAATCCCACAATCAAGTAACTAAGCGTGGTGAACTAGAGAGATAATTTAATTAAAAACATTTTTATTTTATATCAAGGCGCTATTCTCTAAAGCCCGGATACTATTAAAAACAAACATAATTAACGATAACTCACAAATAGCTCCTAACTATTATAAATTTAACAAAGCAACTTGTAACAAGGAAACAAGGAAATGCAATATTATGTACATAAATATTAACTGGAATCGTAACTCGCTTTTTATATTCATCGGTCTCGTATTAGTTACATTATAATATTATATTCTAGATTGGACAAAACTTTTTCAGTACACGCTATCCGTGATGGTCTTATGCAGTATTGGAGCGAAAAAAAACGAAACAAAAATATCTATACAATGTACAAATTTAACAGTGGAAGAGCCACCCAGTTCCCTGTATAAATGGGCCGGCTTGACTGGTAACCGTAAACCGTAAAGTGGCCAATGCCGTGCTTTGATCGGTGAAAAAGGTATTCGGACTCCCATCCCCACCGTAAGGGTGAGCAGAGTTTTTCGCTTTTCACCAGCTACTATCGATACCCTAAATTTCTATATAAAGATTGTTCTATATCCAATTATATATCTGAACGAATTAGCGCAATTAAATATACAGAAACAATTATAACAAATTATTTATCTTTCAAGAATTAAGTCTTAACCTAATTCAAAGGGCATTTCACAAAGCAACTACGAAGCAATTACGCAAAATATTAATGAAACAACTCAGTAATTTACCACCAAATAACTAAAATATCAAACGCGAAAATTTACTTGAAATAATTTCAATGTTTGTTTGACTAATTTCTTCTGCAGTTAAATACCAAAGGCCTGAGCTAAGATACAAAAGTCTTTAATTTGTTTGTACTGTAAATAAACTGAGGACGATACAATGAAAAAATATTGTTTACATCGTGATTTAAATTATATTTACTATTTTTATCAAAACCTTCAAGAAAAAACTAAAATTTTAACCAAAAATTATAATTACATAAATATAGCATAACGCCGTCCTATATACTTAACAATACGTTTCAAATAATATGTAGCCGTCACGCGAAATGACCATTCAATATAAGAAAATTCCTCGTCTTCACTTATTTAGGGCATTACTTATTCAATCAATCGTACTTGAGGTACTATTTTGATTTTATAGTAGTAGTACGAAATGGTTATCTACAGTATGTAGTACAACTACAAGGAATTCTTGGTAACATGAAAATTTCCTTAATATTAATTTTAAAAAAATGTGTGAACAGGTGATGCTTATCGATGGTTATATTTGTTTAAATTAATATAAATATAACAAGTTCGGTGAATGAGATATTTGGAATAGTTCTGGTATTGGATTGTGTCCAACCGTGCCTTTACTCTCTAGTATTAGGGGTATTAAAATACAATTACATTGAAAGCGGGGAAAAAAAACAAAAGCTGCGCTTATTTAGCCTTCATAGTAATGTGGCTTATAACACTGGCTGTATAATTATATGTCAGCGGGTTGATTAAAAAACTTTTCTGATAAATACAAGGCCATGAACACGTCAATAGATCAATCTATGAGAATAAATAAGTGTCAAATGCGTTTATTTCCATCTTTAATATTTACTACATATTCAATACCCACAGTTTGATTTTATTGTCCATTAGAAAATAAGTAAGCTCTGAGCGCTCTTGGCTCTTGAATAAATTTGAAAGTGCTATTTATTGATACCTTAGGAGACGTAATCTTAAGATGTAGAATCCCAACTGTACTACTGTGTAAAACGAGTTATAACATATGTAAATGGTCTAAGAGCCCACAGGAGTGACAAATGATAGTCCATCAAGACGACACTGTCTCCCCTGTAGGCTCTAACTAATGAACGAGGGAACACTGCGGAATATTAAGTGTACACCTCTGTTTTCCTTAATTGGATGAGTGGTTAATGATGCTACTTGGAATTGAAAATTAAATGGATTGATGTCACCTATTTGTTGGCAGAAAATTGATTATTAATCATTTTACTAACAAATCAACCTATTTCATGGGATAAAATATTGTTATTTTATTCAGTAGAGCGAACTATAGCCGATGGTGTTGGATATCTAGATGTTTGGCTATGAAGGGCATAAAAATCAAGCGACGAATATAAAAAATACACGTACATATCAAAATAACATTTTAGATACATGCAATAAAAAACTGCAATTGTATTTATTTGTATAAAAGGTATTAGGCTATCTGGAATCGTTCGCAACAATGCCAGCAATAATCTCTCACATTATCATATCCTGTTAAATCTAGGCTTCAAACAACACGTCATTTACAGTTTTATTTTGTATAAAACCCTTATATATTAATATTTGAAATAAAAACATCAATAGGTATATGCTTTTTTTCTAAACGACGTTAAATTGTAATAGTGAAAAAAAATGCTAAAATGATTTCATTGGATTCCATTCCATTTCATTGGATGTTAAGTAACAAACAAATATTTTCTCTTTTTTAACCGTCTTCAAAAAAAGGAGGAGGTTCTCCATTCGTCTGTACGTATATTTTTTTTTATGTCTGTTCACCGATATTTTCGTCAATTATGAACGGATTTCAAAACTTTTTGTTTTTATCGATATTGTTTACTTTCGAGATGGTCCCATTTTCACCAGGTCAGGATCTGATAATGGAAACCAGGAGAAATCGAAGGCAACCTCCGAAAATTGTGTGCAAGTATGGTATTTTTGTTAGGTAATAGTAAAGTATTAGGGATTTTCTTTATGGTGTCAACATTTGATGCTGCTGTGCTGATGAAGATCGTACCCACCGAACTCCTCAACGGTTAGGAGTTTGAAGACAGTACTTCAATTTTTGCTTGTGACGTATACTTGAATATACGTCAGATGCTGATGTGCTGATGAAGAAGCAACAGAACTCCTGAATGGTTAGGAGTAGGGACGCAATACTGTATAAATGTTTTTTTTCTGCAATATTTTCAAGGCTACGATTGGTCTTCGTTCGGGCTGCAGTGTTATTGTCTACTAGTGATGTTACGAATGTTGGATTTTGGACATTCGCGAATGCGAATGCGAATATATCTTTTAAACCTTCGAAAACGCATTTGAATGATTATCAGACCTAAAATGCACGCAAAATTTCATCAAGATCGGTCAAGCCATATTACGAATATCACATATTTTTGGAGTCGGTGCAAGCCCAGGTAACGTACTCTATTGTATTGCACCGACTTCAATAATGAGTGACAATAGTAAATATTATATTAGTTAAAGATTACTTTATAAAAGTATTACGTTTTGTATATTGTATTAAGTATACAAATTAGTAAGTTTCGTTATTTATCGCTTTTTAGTTATGAAGGTACTGTTTTCATTTACTTAAAGATTTTGTGGTTTACGTTTCTAGAAGTCGGTTTAACTTTTTTTTTTAATTTTAATATCGATACTACAGCTAAGTAGTTGATTCTCTGCTCTTATAATAATCTATAAAACTTTGTTATCGATAAAGCGTATACAAGTTGAGAGCTCAAGAAGAAAATTAATACTTTGTTGATACGGCAAATAAAATATCGACACGCTGGCAACCATTATCATCAAAGTTATTATAGACTTTGAGCTTAAAGTAATAAAGTTTAAAGTCTTAGTAAATTTGTGCGTCGATTGCAATTCTTAACTTAGTGTGTGTAACTAGAACCTATGAAGACAAACACGTGGACATGTTCTTAAGCGGAGCGGATCAGATTTAATTGAACTCACCATTCATCTTTACTGTGTTTATAGAGTATTTACTAATGTAATATTATGCTTCATCGTGTGTATTAATCAGATATCTCGTAGGTGGAACTACGATTTACTCACATATCGGACGTATAAAGTAACTTTAAATGCCTATTTTAAAAAAGAGTTAATTTTTGCTTATAATAAAACCAAAAGACAAATGTTCAGAAATAGTCTGTGTATCGGAAATAAATAAATACACCAAAATGAAAATCTAATTATAAGCTTTTATTTACCTTGCACTGTATGTATGTATGTATGTATGTATGTATGTAAGTATGTATGTTCGGTGGAATCTTGTAACTCAATTTTGAAGTAGATACCTTCAACCGATTGAGCTGAAATTTTGAATACACGTTTACTTTGGATGACAATGCATGATATAATGTATGACATTATTCTATATCCAATATGGCGGACGACCCAAGATGGCGGAATGGATATTTTTAATGAATTTCTGCAATATGGGTATCAAATGAAAGGGTTTGTTGAGTGTAACTCAAAATATAATATGACGTCATTCTAAATCCAATATGGTGGAATATCCAAGATGAAGGAATATATATTTTAAGCTTTCGTACAATATGGGTATCAAATGAAAGGGCTCATTGGGAGCAACTAAAAAAATAATGTGACGTCATTCTAAATCCAATATGGCGGATCATCCAAGATAGAGGAACAGTTTTTTTTAATGCATTTCTACAATATGGGTATCAAATGAAAGGGCTTGTTAATAGTAGCTCGAAAAATAATGTGACGTCATTCTAAATCCAATATAGTGGAATAAATATTTGCGTTTCTACTATATGCGTATCAAATGGCCCTTTCATTAAAGAGTTATATGAGAACTTCAAAAACTATGTCTCGGTGGTTCAGTAAACTAGCCCGCTTCTGAATCAGGAAGTCTTGGGTTCGAATTTGGCCTCACACCAATGTCTTTCGAAATTTCTCTCGAAAGTCAAGTGTGATAAATATTTTTGACTGACCACTTTGTGCTCGCTGAATGGCAACAGTGGTAGAGCCCAGCAATTCACTGTATGAATGGGATGGCTCGACCGGTGAAATACCACAACCAGCTCACGGCGTGTTTCTTTAGGTGAGAGAGGTACCCGGAGGCCTACTCCCCTTCCCCATCCCTTCCTACTCCCATATTCTATATCCTACTCCCTTAAAGATAAGATAATACGATAAGACGTAAACATAGCGGCGAGTCGAGGCTTAATAGATGCTGCCTACACCTTCGGGTAGAAAAAGGAGTCGAGCTATGTTATGTTATTAATTAATGTTATAAACAAATTAGATTGTGTATAAATATTATGTATATCACAGGGTTTTCAATATGAGCGGCTAGATACTAGTGGCCTGCTTGTTTGGGCAGTATCAGTCAATCTGTTGTTTACCATTCAGTCACTGATGCCAAATCACCATGTCAAGATACAGGGTTAAGCGGCGCGTCCAAATTTATAATCAAAATGAGTTAGTGCTAACATTGAGAACCTTACGACCACTTTACGGCTGAGGCGGTAGTCCATCACAGTCGACGGCTTTCCGTTGACCTATATTTTAATAGTTAACAGTGTTTTAATTGTGGTCAGCCACGCAATCTGCTGCATGAATGGGCCGGTTCGACCGGTGTAATGCCATGCCCTTTCAGGATACCGACGTAAATTGGACAGGATTTAATAACTTTAACATGATTGCTACACTAACGGATTTTAATGGTGTTATAGGTATTATTAGAATTAAACACAGTGGATGGTGGGAACGAACTATTACTTTTATTACGGCATAAGGGGTATTGCTTTGGATCTTCTTACTTCTTACCTACGTAATAGGATCCAAACAGTAGATGTTAACGGAAAGAGATCACATGGATCAGCCGTAGCAATGGGGGTGCCGCAGGGCTCTATCTTGGGACCTTTCCTGTTTCTTTTGTACATTAATGATCTACCTTATCTTGTAAAGGACAATCATGAAATAGTTTTGTTTGCAGATGATACTTCTTTAGTTTTTAAGGTAAAGAGACAACTATCATTAATTGACGATGTAAACAATGCTCTTTCAAAGATAGTAAACTGGTTTAGTGCTAATAATTTGCTTTTAAATGGTAGCAAAACCAAATATGTTAGATTTTTCACAAAAAATGTTAAACAAGTAAAAACCAGTGTCGTGATGGACAACAGGAGACTGGAATTGGTCAATAAGGTTGTCTTTCTTGGGATAACATTAGACTCTAAACTACAGTGGGGCCCACATATAGAGACGTTATCTGGTAGACTTAGCTCAGCCGCTTACGCTGTAAAGAAAATACGTCAACTGACCGACGTTGATACTGCACGTTTAGTATATTTTAGTTATTTTCACAGCATTATGTCATATGGTCTATTGCTTTGGGGTAGTGCTGCGGATGTAGACTCGGTCTTTGTGCTCCAGAAACGAGCTATTCGTGCTATCTATATGATGAGTCCCAGGGATACACTGAGAAGTAAATTTAAAGAGATACGAATAATGACGTTACATTCACAATATATTTATGATAATTTAATCTATGTTCATAAAAATATAACTAAATTTAAGAAAAACAGTGATATTCATCAATTAAACTTAAGAAATAAAAACAAACTTGCTGTGTCCACTACTAGGCTCCATAAAATTTCTAACGCGTTTCCAGGTCAATGTATACGCTTTTATAATAAGCTTCCAAACGACGCGGTTGAATTATCGTTATGTAAATTTAAGAAATATGTTAAAAGTAGACTATATTCAAGGGCTTATTACTGTATCGCAGATTATATCAATGATAAAACCGTTTGGAATTGAATTGCTTCTCTTGTGTTATATTGTTTGTATTTGCTGTAGCAAAATATTGTTAATCTGCTAACTAAACATTACTGTTAATTAGTAGGATTGTGTGCAATATGACGTTTCTCACCGGCAAGCTTACTAATTTCTTTTTTTGTTTTGTCTGGGATCTTGAATAAGTCATGCTCACTGAAAAGTCCTTGCTTATAGCGGCGTCGTTGATCGGGTCGCCACCTTCCCTAAAATATGGCGAGGGAGGCGATGGCTGAGATATGGGTCATGCTCGTGAACGGGTGCTGTTTGTGGGGACTGGTCTGTTCAAGCGTCCAAAGAATATTAACGTACTGTGTCCCAAGTTTTACGTGAGGAACCTCATCTTGCTCTATAAATTATTCTAATAATTTGTAATTTAGTTTACTTAAAATTAAGTAAAAAGAAAAAAAAAAAAAGACTCCCCTGAGTTTCTTGCCAATTCTTCTCAGGACGTGAGTAATCGAATTGGCGGATTGAAATTATTGACGTTCATAAGTGTCTTTAATGACCTAAACTGAATAAATGAGATTTTGATTTTGATTTTGATTTACAACTCACTCCTATGTTACACTCAGGTCAGCAAGTATAAAGTACTGATTAAAACAACAGATGGCGTTACACATCACAAGTAGTTAAACATATTTTGTTATTAAACAACAGTCCCACATAACAAAATTAAGTTGCAAAATCAACAAATAAGTAACAAAAAAATTTGTTTACTTAGGCTCGAAACTCTTTGCTGCTGGTCAAGCATATGCAGCCTTAAGTAGAGAAAAGACTTTAGGAGCTCTCCTCATTGAAGAGTTGGACTGTTCGAAATTAACTGGCAAATGACCTTGTAACAATGATGCTTTGAATGAGATGAAGAGACTGAGAAACTTACCCATCGATAACTAAAAACTTGAAAATAATTTAAAGAAAAAAAACTTTTTTAAAGAAGCTTTTATTTAAACGCTCTAAAAAGAATAAAATAATTTTAACCTTATACATTTTAACTATCAACTTATAACCTTATTATATACAATTTATGTGATAATAAAAGCTTGTCGCTATGTTCAACCCAACCCTTCCCCCCTCCTCTTCCCATCCCAATTCCGACCCCTTCCATTTCCCATGGAAAGGGCCGGCAACGGAACTGTACCACTATATGTGTTCGGGTGTCCATATATATGTTATGAACCAAAAAAATATATTTGGATAATGCGATCCGTCACAGTAATCATTAAATCTAAAAAAATATTTCTAGATGGTTATGGATAGCCACTGATAGGTAATTAAACATAGCGACAAGCTTTTATTATCACATAAATTGTATATAATAAGGTTATAAGTTGATAGTTAAAATGTATAAGGTTAAAATTATTTTATTCTTTTTAGAGCGTTTAAATAAAAGCTTCTTTAAAAAAGTTTTTTTTCTTTAAATTATTTTAAATTATAACAGCTACAGCTACATACTACGTTCGCGGGGATCGTAATAAAATTAATAGATAACACGATTTCACGTTACACCTAGACAATACTGTAGCAGATGTGCGAAACATCTTGACAACAAAGCTCGAAGGGTGGGGAGGTATGTTTTATTCACTTTGGGTTTAGTTTAAAGGAAAATTTCAAGCACGGGGATCTAATATTAGTGTACAAGTTGTAAACAATATAGCTATAGTAATCGGTTAAACGAAGTTAAAAATTAATTAACCGTTGCAAACAGGATAATCTAAACCTTGTGACATTGATATCTGGATTCCGATAAAATATATCGTATTACTAGATGGCACTTTATGTCTTCTCTAAAATAATAAATGATCCGACGATAATAAACTTGGAACGTAAGCTTGTCTTCAATAAAAATAAATTAAAAGCAAAAATCCTTTTTGACGATTTTATTTAAGCGCTCTAAAAATAAGAAAATAATATTTCCTTAAAAATTTCAAGTATCAACTTAGAGCCTCAGTATGTACAATTTATATAATAATAAAAGCTTGTCGCGCGAGTTGTAAATAAACTGTACTAATTTTAGAATGTCAAATCAAATCAAAATAGCTTTATTTTCTTGGGTATTCACACACAGTTAAATATAGTCCGTAAATACAGATATTTAACTTATTATTATATTTAAAGCATAACATATTAAAACACGAGCGCTTGAGAAAATTGCCTCATTGGAACAAAAACGCACGTATGCTTCTGAGTGTAAGGTTGTCATGAGAAGAAATGGGCAAAACACTCATGTAAATTAATCTACTAACTTTACTATATTCTCTATTGCAATTTAATTACCTACTGATAGGGAGTCAAACCTCGCGACAAGCTTTTATTATTATATAAATTGTACATACTGAGGCTCTAAGTTGATACTTGAAATTTTTAAGGAAATATTATTTTCTTATTTTTAGAGCGCTTAAATAAAAGCTTCTTCAAAAAGGATTTTTGCTTTTAATTTATTTTCTTATTTTTAGTTATAGCTGGCTAGGTTAGTGTCATTTCATTTAACGCATCATTATTGCAAGTTAGTTTACCGCTTAATTTCAAACAGTCCAACTCTTCAATAAGGAGATCATCTTATTTAATTTCAGCTTAGAGCTTTCTTTTCCATTTAATCGCAATGATGATTTTTAATTCATAGCCATATTGAAGAAATGCATCAAAAATATGTATGCCGTCGTCTTGGATGGTCCACCGTATTGTATTTAGAATGACGTCACATTATTTTTCAAGTTATTCTGAACAAGCCCTTTCATTTAATACCCATATTGTAGAAATGCATTAAAAAAAAACTGTTCCTCTATCTTGGATGATCCGTTATATTGAATTTAGAATGACATCACATTATTTTTTCAGTTACTCTCAATGAGCCCTTTCATTTGATACCCATATTGTACAGAAGCTTAAAATATGTTTTCCTCCATCTTGGATATTCCACCATATTGGATTTATAATGACGTCATATTATTTTTTGAGTTACTATTAACCAGCCCTTTTATTTGATACCCATATTGTAGAAACGCTAATACTTTTCCCGCCATATTAGATTTAGAATGACGTCATATTATTTTTTGAGTTACACTTAATAAACCCTTTCATTTGATACCCATATTGCAGAAATGCATTAAAAATATCCATTGCTCCATCTTGGGTGGTCCGCCATATTGGATATAGAATAATGTCAAACATCATATCATGTATTGTCATCCAAAGTAAACGTGTATACAAAATTTCAGCTCAATCGGTTGAAGATATCTACTTCAAAATTGAGTTGCAAGATTCCACCGAACATACATACTTACATACATACTAGCAAGCTAAATAAAAGCTTTTAAAAATGCATGCAATATAATTGGTAACTGGAGATAAAATAAAGGAAGTAGAACGATGTAGCAGTCTGGGACGTTCACGGCGCACTTTCAATCACCAAGTTGAACAAATCCTTGAGGAAGGTGAAGTCGGGAATCTTAAAAACCATCAAGCGTGCTTGATAAGACTTATGAAAAGTTATGTATATACCTACTCACTTTTTGCTTTTACAAATCTTTTTGAAACTTATGTGTGACAAATATAATTATGGTTTTCAGAATTGTCACCGATTTTTAGGGTAAAGCAACGCTACCTATTACTAAATAACTCATGCGGCGTTTTCAGTCTTAGCACTTTCACATGTCACTGTCATGCCGCAGGTTGTCAAGACCAGGAAAGTAGAAATAAACTCAGCCGTTGAACGACCAACGTCTGATATCTCTTAATGAGCTCGTTCTTGCAGTGCGCTCGATAGTAGCTTAACCTCACTAAGACACATACAATAGTTATGGGAAGAGGTTCATAAACATCCTTACAAACTTTTTTTTTTGATCTCAGTATCTTATAATTTAAAAGTTTATTTATGCTTATCAAAGTGAAGGTGTTAACGAAAATATTTATGAAAAGTCTGAGAGAAAGGTGTACCTGGGAGAAAATTTAACACTGTATTTGCATGTTTTTATTTTATTTTTATTTTTTTTTTATGGGATAGGAGGGCAAACGAGCAGGCGTGTCACCTGATGGTAAGCAACCAACACCGCCTATGGACACCAGCAACACATATAGTGTTACTGTTGCGTTGCCGACCTTTAAGGGATAGGGGATAGGAAAGGATGGGGAAGGGGGGTGGGCCTCCGGATACCTCTCTCACCGAACGAAACGCGGCATGAGCCACTTTACGTCGGTCTTGTGAGAGGTCGTGGTATTTCACCGTTCGAGCCGGCCCATTCATGCAGCGAACTGCTTGGCTCTACCACTGTTTGTGTTATTTTAATTACAAAATAATAATTCTGAACAAATCTTATATATCCGGTCCTATTCCTATGGTCCTCACCATTAACGCGTAGAACATTAAAAAATCTTTGACAGCTGTCATAGCAACATCCGTCAACTGTTTCTACAACTATACGAGATAACTGAAATTTAGATGCTTAAATCGCTATTGCACATAATATAACCTCACGCGCGCATAAGCTATTTGGCGCATTACGGTTAGCGGATTAAGGAGCACATTCGCCTGACAGGTTGGATTACCAATATCTCAGATAACGACAGGAAACCAACGCAGATATTTCGATACGCAACCTGTATCTTGGCGACAAACATTTGCGTAAGGTATTGGCATGGCTTACGCGACATGTTGTGTGAAGAAATAAAAATACAACTACCTTCAAAGCTTTTTTCTTTGCTTTTTTTATATAAGTTTGTAGGGACTAGTGCTTTAATGTGATATAGTGTTGGCGTAAAGTATCTGATGATTTGATACATATCGGCGAGCACAACCTGCTCAAGAGGTTTGATATCAACTCGATATTTTTATTAAAAATATTTTATTGCCAATACTTATACATAATATTTACATTATTCTCGTGTGGAATTTTAAAAAAATCTAAAATATATTTCAAGTTATCAATCCTTCTAACTAAACAACACAAATTGTACATAATGTAATTAATTTATTTCTTCTTACTATTGTCAATAAATATAATATTTTTATCAACACAATAATTGATGAAATTGACATATCCTATCAGGCTTTGAAACAATATGTGTGTTGATTACATAACCTTAGAATTAGTGATATTGTTTTAACAAATATCTTCCCTGTATGAATATTATGGCTTCTCTTTTTGGGACACGTGAAAACATTACCTCAAATATTTTCAGGAAAAATATATATTCTTTCCGTAAACCTGCAAGTTATGGATAAAACTATATAGACATAATACATACATATATGTATTATAGATGTGATTTATTAGATTTGGGATTACAATTTTTTTATCATATCACATTTTATACTTTGTTTGCGAGCAGATTTGGACGTTATGATGATAAAGTTCACCGAAACATGGATTCTTACTCGAGAAAATTTAGATAGCGCAGCCATAGACAACTGTTACAAAGATAGTGTGATAGTTGCGTTGTCGGCCATTGCGGGAGTGGGATTTGAAGGGTGCGGTGAGGGAATAGACGAAACTAGACTTGTTTGCTTACTGCGATATTCTCAAAGGTCGTGGTCTTTCACCGGTCGAGTCAGACCAGTCATGCAGCGAGCTGCATGTCTCTACCAATGTGTTAGGTCCAATATGATATTGGACGTTACACAGTATAGTAACGCCCGATATTATTAGCTAATGAGATATTAGGCCCTTGTACATAAATAGCTTACTAGTTGAAATATATCAAAAAGCTCTGCTTCTGGTGTAATTTGGTAAAAATTGAAACACGATACAAACTGGTAGATTGTTATTTATTATTGTTTTCCTCATTCCAACACAAAATAAAAATTGTTTAGTAAAAATCGTTGAGTATTTCGTAAATAAAAGTTCAAAACAGATTTACATCTTCATAAAAGTTCCATTCAAACAATATTGTTGGTAGCCGAATATATTAAACCCCAAAATTGAATTGTAAGTGCACCCTTTTGGAAATCGACGAAAATATTTTTTTAATAAAAGTACGCGAAAGTTTGAGGCTGTTTTGTACAGAAAATATATAAAGATATTGATGATACCCGTCGAGCTGGAAACTGGAGTTTTTGCAAAGAATGCTGATGATTTTCAATTAAGAAGCACTCTTATTTAAGTTTAGAAATTCAGTCACTTTATTGATTGATATTGTTTATTGTATCTTATAACATAAACGGAAAGCGCACTTCAAAAATACCATTGATGTAAGAGTTTGCGACCCAGTGACTCTATGTGTCCAGCCACAGATCCACCATGCTATCAAGGTATTAACTCACAAATATAGTGTCTGTAGAAACTACTTTGTATATTTCACAAGCAAATTAAACATATCGAATAGTAACTGAAACTACTGCCAAATTTTAACATTCCTTTTGACACAGTAGTAGTTGTGGTAGAGCCACGCCGTTCACTGTATGAATAGGCCGGCTCGATCGGTGAAATACCACAACCTCGCAGAATATCGACGGAAAGCGGTTCTTGCCGCGTTTCGCTGGGTGAGGAGGAGGAGCACTGTAGAGGAGAGATTGACCAATGCTGACCAGCTTCTCCATCATTGTGTTCAGTTTGTCACAGTACACATCTGCAATAATGTTTGTCCCGTTTGGTTAGAAGCTATGATGAATCACACCGGCGCCTAGACCATCAAATAGGGACCACAACTTTTCTATAAGTAAGTTTTCGTTTAGGACATTGTTTAGGTGCATAATCAGGATCCAATTAATTTGCTGAGCGCTTATCAAACAGAATCTCTTTTGCATCTCAGGTAACAATATTATTTATAATTAATCGAATTTTCAATAAGAATAATAGATCGGCAATAGTCACCCAAACAACGAGACCAAAAATGGGTTGTTGATGTGTGAGTGATTTATCCGTGTGTGCATAAAAAGTACTCCCAAGTGTCAACTTTTTCGTAATTATTGTTCACGTGTTGAATTATATACATCCTGAAAATCGTTAATTCGCGGTCGCACTGTCAGTGATGATTATTAATACAGTTTTACTGACATGTGCCATCTACTACAGTCTGTGATAAATTTATATATAATACTAATCAATAAACAAATGACAAATTTTGGAAAAAGAACTCCAGGTTTTTAAAATGAAATTTTAAAATATTTTGATTTGAATTGCCCAGTACTACAGAGCCACAATTTCAGAGGATATTTTACATAATCTCCGGACGCAAATAAGCAAAACCTTTTCCGGAAAAGAAGGACCAAAATTCTTCACGCTTATACTCGTTAGTTCAGTAGAGAAAGCTTTTCATAGCATACTGTATTCCTTATATATTCAGGTAGTTCTTTAAACACATCTATCATTATATTGATCACATAACATAACATAACTTCACAAATTTTTTCTACCCGAAGATGTAGGTAGTGGCTATTAAGGCTCGACTCACCGTTATGTTTACGTCCCAAATGGAATAGGTGGCGAACCTATTACCATACCGGTCACAAAGTTTTGAGTCATCGATATTTATCACACATAACTTACGAAAAGTCATTGGTGTGTGCCAGGATTGAAACCCGCGACCTCTAGATTCAAAAGCCTTAAGCTCGACCACCTAGTTTACATATAATATCGAGCGATGTATAATTATTCCCTCTCATGTAAGCACAATCACCGTGAGAAGAACTAATTGGTCGGCATTGTGCCACTGTACATAATATGTAATTAATTATGATGCATACAGGAGGGATTGCTGGGTTTTAATTACAAAGGACCATTACGGCAACACATTTATCGCTATGACTTCGCTGATATTGTTCTAAAACTCTAGATATAATTATTTGTGTAATTAAATGAACAAATATGAGGCTTTTAGTAAAGTTATCATGTTACTAATGTTTTTGTCAAGTTTTACAAAGTGTTAGCATGTATTTAGCACAAGGGAAACACTTTATGTCATATTGGTGCTTTTGTGTGTGCGATATTTAAAAATAATACCATTTATTATGTAAGCTTAACAGTCGCTGCCTACACCTTCGGGCAGAAAAAGGCGTGAAGTTATGTTGTGTTATTATGAATCCTGACATTTTGGAAGCCTCACAGCCTTCTAAGTCAGGGGCAATCACCTTGGATGGCAACCAGTACACAGGGTCACAACTTTCTATAATTCCGAAAAAAAAAATAGAGCATGAAGTCCCTCTGCGCTAAAGAAGAGAAACTTTGTATCAAATATACATTTATAAAATTTCTCTCTTCGATTTGCTCTTTTTACATTTGTAAAAAGAGCAAATCTTACTTATATTACGACGGGCCTCGTGGTGCAGTGCAAATTTACCGACTCTGTGGAATGGAATATAAATTTTTATCTGGGGCTGGCTAGAATCCGATAGAAAAACTACTTCTCTGTTTTGTATGATCTGTCATATTGGATTTGGGACGATGTCATATTATTTTTCTACTTACTCTTAACTCTCAAGGCCTATTTGATACCCATAATCTAGAAATTCATGAAAATATCTATTCTGCCATATTGAATTTAGAATGACGTCACAGTATTTTTCGAGCTACTGTTATCAAGCCCTTTCATTTGATATCCATATAGTAAAAATAGATTAAAAATTTGCCGTCATATTGGATTTAGAATGACGTCACATTATTTTTCGAGTTACTCCCAACAAACTTGTCTAGTTTAAAACAAATCTGTTATAAACTACAGTAGTTCTATAAACGTGCCATAGAGCTATAGATATATTTCAAATCTATGGTAACCAGCATCTAGCAGATATAGCTTTTTGTTTAATAAATGTGTGTAGATAAGGTTAGATAGGGTGTACATAAGGTTTTCACAGTAATTAAACCAAATCTTTTAAAAATATTAACCGAAATTGTGTAATAAGTATCCGACTACAGTTTTAAATGGTGAAAAATATGCAAATGTAGTTAGGTAATGTAAATAAAATATAAAATAAATGTGCGTTGTTTATTACACGTGTAAACATTATTTTAACATGAGTTCGTAACAAATCTCGCCTCTCGTACAAAACATGTGGTTACGAAACGTAAACAAAAAATGTGAACTTTACAAATAACACGCTCGTTTATGTGATATTCAAATGAATAAAAATACATCTAAATCTTGTGGTGCGCTAGTAGAAATAGAGGAGAGCATACATAATATGTCCGTCTGGTAAAATGATATTTGTGTACTCAAATATCTGTATACTAGTACTACATGTCACCTATTGTTCCCCTTACAACTATCAATTATTACAAATCACTCTATTGATAATAAACGATTGAAAAATTGATAGATCAAGAAGTCGGAAGAGGAAAATATTCATGATCAACAATGAATCAAATGATCTGTGTAAGTACCCCCTTGTGTGTCGCTCAGTTCTATCTGCTTACCCCATAAAGATGTCCTGTTAATATGTGAATGTATCCTTTCTAATGGAGGACTAAACACTCGCATAGTCTTTAAATACAAAAACATGCAGACAGATAGTTTGGAAAATTAAACAAGCAAATAAAACATGAATTTAATTATTCACGTGTGCACATCAACAATCTTTATTTATTATATAAACTGAACGTAAATTGCTATAATAAAAATAACTAAACACGTGTTTATATTTCATAACTGGACAAGTCTGTTTATTGACATAGCTGACTCTTTTACAGAACTGTTTCATATTTTGTTGAAAATATGATATGTTTTTACTTTCTCTACTGCGAAGAGAAACATTAATTTATCGCAGAGTGGGTACGAGTACATAAAAAATGTAGCACATGAACGCTCTAGTAAATGCGCTTGATTTGTTTTGTATTAAAATTATAACAATACATATTATTTTATAGTCTCATACCATATACTCGAGTACATAAGCAAAGCTACTGGATCTCTTTCGTAAAGGCAACCTGTGAACCTGAAGTGAGAGTGTAAACGACTATGCTGTCGAAACTATTGATACGATAGAGATGATCATCAACTAAAATCTCTCATTTGCCTGTTTCTTTAATTGGGCTAAGGGGCAAATAGGTTAGCTGTAAGAGACCAACGATGGACTTCAGTAACACTGCGAATTCTCACAACCAATGATACGAGCCACTTTGTGACGATTATCTGAGAGGTCGAAATTTTTTACTAGTTCGGCTGCCCCATCCATGCAACGACATGAACTGCGTAGCTCTTACTTTGAGAAAATCTCTGTCTACCTATTATAGCCCTGGAGTGCTATAATAGGTAAACAGAGATCGCTTTAGAGAACAGAGCCAGGCTCTGTTCTCTAAAGCGATCACCATAAATAAAATATTAGGTCGGGGAAAAAGTCTTTTCGCATAACGTAGGTATAAACTTATTATAAAATTTCTTTGACTGTACTATTTGTGTCTGGCTGGTTTTGGTAACATTAAAAAGGTTACATTATAAAGAAAAGAAAAAAATAAAAAAAAGTTGTTTCCCGCTATTTTTCATTTGTTTTTCTCTCCGTAAAAATGAGTGAATCTAATGAAGAAATTCGATACATTTTAAAATTTTATTTTATAAAAGGCAAAAATGCAACTCAAGCAGTGAAAAAAATTTGTGATGTTTATGGACCTGATGCAGTGTCAGTAAGAGTAGCACAAATTTGGTTCAAACGTTTTCAGTCCGGAAATTTTGATGTTAAAGATGCACCTCGCTCTGGTCGCCCTGTTACGAATAAAATGGACGCCATTTTTGAAAGAGTGGAGCAAGATCGGCATATTAGTAGTTACGATGTAGCTGAAGAACTGGGAATTGACCACAAAACAGTTTTGACCCATTTGAAGAAAGCTGGTTATACAAAAAAGCTCGATATTTGGGTGCCACACGAGCTCACTCAAAGAAACTTAATGAACCGTGTACTCATTTGCGATTCATTATTGAAACGTAATGAAACCGAGCCGTTTTTGAAGAGATTGATAACTGGCGATGAAAAGTGGATCACGTACGACAAGAACGTGCGAAAAAGGTCGTGGTCGAAAGTTGGCCAGGCTTCACAGACTGTGGCCAAACCTGGCCTAACACGAAATAAGGTGATGCTGTGTGTATGGTGGGATTGGAAGGGCATTGTTCATTATGAGCTTTTACCGTCCGGCAAAACCATCGATTCTGATCTTTACTGCCAGCATTAAAGGAAGCAGTCGAGAGAAAACGGCCGGAATTGATCAACAGGAAGGGTGTGGTCTTTCATCACGATAACGCTAGACCACACACATCTTTAGCCACTCAGCAAAAATTAAGAGAGTTCGACTGGGAGGTCCTAGTGCATCCACCATATAGCCCTTGCGCCTTCAGATTTTCACCTGTTTCGGTCTCTTCAGAATTCTTTAGGTTCTGTAAGGTTGACCTCAAGAGAGGACTGCCAAAACTATTTGTCCCGTTTTTTTGATCAGAAGTCCCAAAGTTTCTACAGTAACGGGATAATGTCTCTGCCCACAAAATGGCAGAAAGTTATTCAACAAAACGGTACATATATATTGTAAATAAATGTAAATAAACTTTGAAAAAAATGTCTTGACTTTTCATACAAAAATACGAAAATATTTTTTCCCCAACCTATTATATTCCTAGCGGATAATATCCGAAAATTGTATGTAAACAGCCTTCAATATTAATCAGTTTAAAGTAATAGTTTTAATGGCAAAGTCAATCAAGGGACCCGGAAAATAGATTAAACTTAATTACAAATGGCTTTCATTCGGTTTCCGGGCGGCGCGATGTGCACAGAACTTTCTGAGATGTTATTAATATTAATAAGGGTATAATAGTGTTCTGTTACATGTTTCGAATCCATATTGAAAATATTAAACTTATTAATAAATTTCCAAGAAATGATTTAGTAAATGAAAAAAATATGTTTTTGAAAATTATTTCTGAGTTTCAATTTCTTGTTTGATAGTTATTACGAAATGATCTCGGTGATACAACTGACATAGAAGATTATGAGCTCGAATCGTGGTTTAAATTGATTATTCAGAATTATTTTTGGAAAATGTGTGCGATTGTATCGATGAATTACAAAATTGAGCCCGAAGTTTGGCAACAGGTTTCGTCGCCTCTTATCATTTGGGAATTAAAAATTTGAGACGAGAGAAAATTTTGTACTTCTTAGTAGAGACAGGCATGGCTACAAAAATTCTTTATGATGGAATCAAATAGGTATAGGTTTTTATTTTTTTATAGTGTTAACAAAGGTGCTGCAGATACGTCAAGATTTGATCAAAATGTTGGCTCGCCGCTTCAAATTTATGCTTACAAAATTATTTGGCTACTTTCAGTAATTTAACTAAAAGCCAGCTCATTGAAAAATGAAGCTTCGTATGCTCTAAGTGCATAACTCTACCTATACTGACTCCAGGATGGGTGGACGACCCAGTTCACGTCTGTATATTATTTATAAAGTTGCCTTTGTGAATCATTAAATCAAGATTTTTTTATATAAAAATAGATACGCTGTTTGATGTTTTTTTTTGCGCTTCCATCATATTTATAATGAAGCATTTTAATATTCATTTTATTTTGTGCGTAATACGCCACTGAAATCCATCAATACTGACAATTATATTCTGCTGCGTTATTCATTATAAGAAAGTTGAAGAAAAGATGGACTTGAAACAAAAGACAACCTTGGAATTAACTTGGATGTTGCATAATATGACGAATATCCCTAAATATAACAAATATTGAAGTGCCAATAATTGGTACATTCACCCTATCTAATGTAATTCAGTTATCTGAACATTGCTCAAACTGAACTTTAAGTACTCGTAATAAGCTCTGTCAGTATGATCACGTGGGGCGGATCATAAATTAACAACATTGTATAACTTTTGGGAGTGCTTCATCTGGTAAGTACGATACTTAAGTATCACAATTGGATTTTCGTCTTGCTACTGCAAATACCTATAACAATATCATATCAGTATTTTCACCGACTGCGATATAAAAAAGGTCATGAAGCGAGGTGTCATTAAATTCGACTTGAGCTTGATAATAAAACAAGCTACATTATTTCTCGGAATTTCTATGGAGTTCTTGCGCAACCTCTTACTTTTAAATGTTTGTGTTGTTATGGCAATTGGTAATGTTATAGATACTCTTCAAAATTATTGTATAAAGATAAGTTATTAGTTTCAGCTGTTGGGTGTCAACAAGGTGATCCCTTTCGTTCAATAGTTTTTAGTCTCGCAATTCACCCAATTATTAAACAACTAAATTCTAAATTGAATATTTGGAATCTAGATCATGCATCAATAAATTTAAAAAATTAATTTCAATCCATTGGCTTATATTTAAACTCCAGTAAATGTGAATTTTTTTTTAAAGGATAATTTGGACAAATCACTGATTCTTTCAAAATTTAATTCAATTACTCCAAACATCAAAGTTATTAAATCCATCTTTGACGAAGCATATGATGACTTCGTAGAAGAAAATGTGAGTAAATTTACAGTTTCTGATCGCTTACTCAAAATTAATATACATTCGGCCTACACTATTATTCGGTATTGTCTTTTTGTTCCTAAATTTACCCATGCCCTAAGGTCATCACAACTTTGGAAATATCCACAACTATTGGAAAAAATTGACTTAATCATTAAAAAAACACTCAGTCAAATTTTAAATATTACTTTTAGCGACCGTATGTGGCGATTCATTTTGGTGGCCGGGGCATCAGAAAAATTTTCAACGTCAGCTTACTAGCTTTTCTTTCCTCAATACACAGCACAGAAGAATTAACAAGGAAAATACTAACTTCCACACTTGTTAATTCAGAAGTACTGTGTAAATCTGAGGCTTTCATAACATGGAAAACTGCTTGTCCAAATAATGACTTGCTTGATTTTCACCGCATCTTTGTCAATGTGGAGAAGCCTCCAATTCTTTTGGACATCATGGCCTTTCATGCATCAGAAGCGTGGGGCGTATACCTAGGCATGCACATATAAATGACATCATTCGTCGGGCTCTTTCTACCGCCGGCGTAACAGCTGTACTTGAACCTAGTGCGTTGGTGCGTGACGATGGAAAGAGGCCAGATGGTATGTCCTTGATGGTATGGCCTGCCTTGGAGGATGGGTAGATCTTTAGTGTGGGACGCTACCTGTGTGGACACAATGGCGCCTACACATCTTCCTCGGACTATCAATGCTGCCGGCGCTGCTGCTGGATACGCAGAAACCCTCAAGCGTCATAAATATAATAATCTTGTGGGTTATTGTGTGTTCGAGCCATTTGGAGTCAAAACACTTGGTCCATGGGGGCCAAATGCACACAAATTGTATAAAGATCTCGCTAAGCGGCTGGTAGAGGTTACACGTGGCCAGAAGGCTGGCTTGTTCTTTGTTCAGAGAATAAGTATTGCCATTCAACGTGGCAATGCTGCCAGTCTTCGGGGTCTTTATGCCTTTTAATAATTCTTTTGTTTTTATCATTTTTTATAATCTATAACTCTGTAAATAAATTGTAAATATTTTCTTCTTCTAATTATGTACGATATATAAATATAAAATTGCCAGTGTGAAATTATATTAATTTTCCTATTCGCAAAATTTACGAACAGTTTCTTGAGAAATCTTGAGAAATATTACTAACATAATTAAACGTCTCGGTTGTCTAGTGGTCGAACACCCCGCTTCTAATCAAAAAGACGTGGTTTCGAATCCTGGCTCATACCACTTTTTGAATTTCTTTTCGAAACTTATGTGTGATAAATATTGGAGACTGAAAACTTTGTAACGGTATGGCAATTGGTTTGCTACCTATTCCGTTTGGCACGTAAAAATAACGGCGAGTCGAGGCTTAACAGCCACGGCCTTACAACATCGGGTAGAAAAAGGCGTGAAGTTATGTTATATAATTACTGGTTAGTAAAATAATTACTATTTCTTTCAATGTTGTAAAAAATTAAATTGTGAAAGTCTAGAACGATGGCTCTGTTGGGAATCGACCGTCACGATCTCCGAATAAATGTTTAAATTATTTTCATTAAATTTCATAAAATATAACAAGAAACTGTTAACACCATATTGTCTGTTATTGTATTTAACAAGATTACAGGAATAATCTTAGTAGTGTTATACTCAGTGTCGTGTTCTTAACTTCGTTGAATAGTGATGGGACTTTATCAAAATAACTAACATTATAGAAAATACGCGATAGATTTATTATTCTTATTAATTTAGCTAGATTTAAATCGTTTTATAATAACCTCCTTGTAGCTTCGCGTACACTTTATAAACAGTTTATAGTAACATAACATAACAAAACTTCACGCCTTTTTCTACCCGAAGGTGTAGGCAGTGGCTGTTAAGCCGCGATGCGAAGTTATGTTTACGTCCCAAATGGAATAAGTGGTGAACCTATTGTCATACCGGGCACAAAGTTTCAGTCATCGATATTTATCACACAACTTTTCGATAGGTCATTGGTGTGAGCCAGTGTCAGGATTCGAACCCGCGACTTTCGGGATTCAGAAGCGGGGTTCTCGACCACTGGACTACCAAGACATTAACAACACACAGTTACATTAAAACAACAGTGACATTAACAGTATACAATTTGCAGTATTTTTTTTTTATGTGATATAGGTGCAAACGAGCTGGCGTGTCACCAGATGGTAAGTGACTAGCGCCGCCCATGGACCATGGAGATATAGTGTTACATTTGCGTTGCGGACCTTCAGGGGAGTAGGATAGGAAAGAGATGGGGGTGGGCCTCTGGATCTTACCGAACGAAACGTGGCATGAGCCACTTTACGTCGATCTTCTGAGAGGTCACGGTATTTCACCGGTCGAGCCGACCCATTTATGCAGTGAACTGCTTGCCTCTACTCATCTACTACTAATCATCATCAAAAGTAGTACCTAAATTATCTGATAATCAATAAAATAGAAACTGAAGTCCAGTTATTAAAGTGAAACTTTTATTACATCGTCTCAAACTTTTTCGTCTGCGTGTTGCATGTCGCGTGACGGTCGGCCGCGGAGTAGGGATAAAGTGAAAGGCGCTCGTCAGAGCGCCTTTCACGTCTATTATCGTTTACAAATGTAACCAATATTTTATGGTAACTAAAATACGTGAACAGTGACTTATATTCGATTTTCGAAAAAAATAATATTTCGAAAATTTTTAGTTAAATGTCTTTAATGTGAAAAAAAGTTTCACTTTTACGGTGGTTTCATAAAACCACACAATCTTTTTTATCACACGAGGTAAGTTCAGTGTCCCTATTCTGACAAATCTGACTTATCTGACTATTTAATAAACGTCAAAACAAATATTTGGAAGCAAATTAAAGCTTAAATTACACGAATGCTTGTAAATAAATCTTTGTCACTAATTTTTATCCATCCATTTTTATCCATTATACGTGTAATTTAATCGTTTATAAATTTATTGTATTATTATTATCTCGATCAATAACCTTATTTCTGTACCACTATTCGATATCAGAATCAAAGTGCTAATTAATATACCAAAATCCCAATTACTATCCGTAATTGCTATTGATTTTGACTTACGATGCATAAACAACAATCGAGCTTGCCGCCATCTTGGGACGGCCTTAAAAATAATCATATCGATAAATTGACTCTCAATAAAATATTTATTCGTAGCCGTGAGCAAAAATAATTATTGTGCACCTCATGTTTTTAATAGCCCAGGTTGTGGGTTATTACAAGTTTATAGTGAGCTTGACTAACGGAAAACTGGTTCCCTGAATATTTATTTAGTATCTACATAATCGGTAATATTTCCAGTAGTAGAGTAAGTGTTATTTTGTCAGACATACTCGTATTATTATTGAAATAATAATATTATTGTACCTACATTTAAGAATATCAAATATATATTTTTTCAATGTTTATTTTTAAATTTCAACAATATCCAACAATTATAACTTCCTGCGTGTTAGTTAATCAAAACAATTATATGAAATATCGACATTTATTTTGTTAACTGTGGCCATCACTAAACGGTGACCACAAAGCTTTCGTAGACTGTTCGAGGTTAGATTATAAATTGAGGGCCGTTTCTTGTTGTTTAATAGTGCAGTGCGGAGTGTGGTCGCCCTACGACAGTCTGCGGTTGTCTTCTAGTGCCGTAATGGTAAATTCCAGTAATTGAGTTTAAGTGAATTTTGTTACTTACTTTTAATGTTACCAGAAAATTTATCTTAACCAAACGTGTATTGGCGCTTTTCCTTACAAGCTTTCTTTTAATGAGGAATAAAAACAATTGTTAGGCTTCCAGATACGCTTTTGTAGATGGTTAGAATGGTCAATAGATCTCTAATTAGTTATCTTATGGAAGAGAATAACGATTAAACGACAACATTATTCAAAAATACCTAAAATAAATAAGTAGAAAATTTGTGTTTCTATCTTAAATACTAATTTATCAGACAGGATTTGATTGACTAAGTCTGATGTATGTACAAAAACGATCGTCATTAGAGTGACAGCCATTCGTAATAATAATATATAAAAATAATTCGGAATAGATATAGAGTAAAAAATATTGTATTTATTAGATAATCAGTATCCTATTTAATATTTTTTCAGATTGATGATGATTTTTACAATAAATTTCAACGTAACTAAAACGGAAGACATTTCAGACAGATTTTCATTTTGCTATGAGCATGGTCACCCTACTGCAATAGTATCGTTTGTTTGTCGCTTTTAGTGACTGCAGTGTTCTTGGAAAATAAACCAAATTATTATTTTATTCTCTTTTATAACACTTCGTCGGTTGTTTTACAAGAATATTGTTGTAAAACTATATCTTATATGATGGTGGTAAAGAACTGAGATCGCGTAACTTAACAGACCTGTTCTATTCACGTAACAACACTAAACACCAATTTCTTCTTTATATTTTAAGAGGATTATAGCACCCTCTAGTTTTTCTATTAAGTAACAAAATGGTTGAGTTATGGAAACTAGATAACAAACATTTGTAGAGGTGGGGATAGAACCCGCCGACCGAAACGTAATTTACGTCATAATAACATAACTTCACGCCTATTTCTATTTCATGACTTCCGAAAATATTTTCCAAAAGTCATTGGTGTGAGACAGGTTTCGAACCCGGGACTTCTTGATTCGGATGCGGGGTGCTCGACCACTGGACCACCGAGACTATAAAAAGTGATACGTGATTAGGTTTTCCAAGTAAGTATAATTATAATGTGTTGTAATGAAGTAACAATAATATCTACAATATATTAATAACGCTACCAGTGCTGCCATCTATGGAACTTGATTAAGTAGCAATATGTATTGAATAAAAGTTTGTGTACGTCTTTGTACAACCGGTGTGCAATTATATTTATTTGTTGCTTACAAAGTTTGTTTATCTTAAGTTAAAGCATTCTTTCTTTCAATAGAGAGGTTTAATTTTATTTTAATATGGTTCTTTTTTTTTACTTCAAACAAAGCACGTGTATTTTGGCAGATGTAGGTTATCTGGAAGAGATTGCAACATGCAATAAGACCGCCTCGCCTATTGTACTTGCTTAACATTTACCATGTACTAATTAATAGCTGAAATATATTCTATAAATGGTGTACAATAAAGTGTATCTATTATATTTTATATGTACACTTATATACAATATTAGGCAACATTTCCATTTTCTAGATTTTTTTATGTAGTAGACTTGCAATTCAAAAATCTTTTTCTGGGATTTATGTGGGCGGTGTATTTGTACGATTTTCGTAAAAAAAACACTCGTTTTTTCTCCATCTCTTTCTTTCTCTTTCTATTAGGCTTACAAACTTAAAATATATTTAGAAAACTCGTTACATGGTACATTGACTCTGCAAAAACTTATATTGACTTTTTTAACTCACATGTTATACATGTAAGTTAAAAAAAGTCTCTAGATACTTGTATTATTAGATTGAATATTGTTTAGAATTCATATTACTCTATACTCATAAGTGTATTATGTATTTTCTACTAAATGGTTCAGCAGCAAATAATAATAATAATATCTTGGACACTATACACACAACGCCCTCTAGTTCCAAGATAAGCAATTAAATGCTTGTGTTATGGATACTAGATATTAATACTACGGATAATAATACATAATATACTTTTACATACTTATAATACATAGGAAAACACCCAGACGCCACACAAATATTCATGTGTGTCACAAATATTTGTTTTTTCACAAAGATTTTTCACTCTGGCAATATGTAAGGAGCCCACGATCATAACTCTGATCTCCAATCTGATTCGGGTTAAGCCGGGGGGCAAGATTAGTTTTAGTTAGAAACTGGGCTCGATCAGGCTTTAGAAGATTATAGTAGTCTGGTTGCAGCTGCCAAACTTTTCATGATATATAACGAAAATTATTTACGACAGATTTGTACTTGAGGCATTTTTATTTCCTGTTCTCAGCGTATTATTTTATATTCATTATTTCGACACACATGTAACTTCACGCCGAGTCCCTCACCGGCTATGCACAGAGAAAGGAGCGACACAACTCACAAGGCACTATTCTTACAACCTCACTCTTTGATTTGGCTTGTTTATCTCATGTCGTATTGACATTGACATTGACATTGACCCGTCGATTTTTATGGCTCCTGAGGTCACAGTCCCCAAGGACTGTTCAATTTGGATATAGAAAGTCTGTCGATTATTGAAAAATATCAACGTTGATTTCACGCTAATTCGGCTTACGGGGTAGGCAAAGGAACAGAGCGTCATAATCTTACTTGCTTCTTTGACTTTCAAACGAGTAACTCTTAAAAAAAAAGTGTGTACAACAACTTCACAAACAAACAAAGTGGCGCTAACCAGCTAGTGATCTAGTAAAAACATTCGTAATACTAACAAGATTAACCGCATTCACAGATTTTTATGTTAAGTTAAACAATATAAAATGTATTTGAGTTTGTAAACAATGGCTGGGCGATATTGAACAATCCGTGTTGGACATAAAACATTGTTGGAATGGATTAAGAACTGGTTATTGTTACGTTTTAACTGCACATTTAGTTTCTAGTAGTTATTGCCCACAACTTCACTCTCACAACTTTACAAGGATACTTCAAGGATGTATGTAAGTCTCTCAAAATCTGAGAGAGTTTGAAATATTTATTAACCTTGAATAATTGTCTACTTCATTTATATATTTTTTTTATATAAAATGCTTTGAATGCTTCGTTGCTAACACAAGCCACTCGGCCGGGCTCAGCCAGGTTAAGACCCTAAATACCTCTTATTTAGGGTCTTAACCTAGCCGGACCGGATAATAATTCTATGGAGACGTTAGTACTAAATATGCGTAAAATTTAAACTATGCAGGGTCGAAATTAAAAGTCAAAAAGGATGAAGCTATGAACAAAATAAGTTGTATAATAGTTACTCATATCTACATTCATAATTGTAACTGAACACTTTAGACACATTTTTAGATAGAAAATCCCTGTCATTGTTCCTGCAAATCTGCGAACGGTAACATCGCTAAATCACTTAACTACGATTATATATTCAGTGGAAGTTTCCCTTCTCCTCCCCCTAAAAGGTTATGCATGAGGCACGAACTACTGAAACTTGGCGACATTCCAGACATGCCTCGATTCTCCCGGTTTGATCTTACAAACATAACTTTACGTAAAATTTTTAGCGGGATAACCAGTTATCTCTATCTGACTACCCCGCTAAGGTCAATCTTTAGACGTCTCATTCAGTTCCTTGATATTCACAACTCTAGTACATAACTAATAATTCTAACGTCATTTTCTAATAAGACGTTATCTATTTCCTTGTGAAAAGTATATCGTAGCTGTTAAAACCAGTTTTTCCTATTACATTCGATTAGTCAATCAGTCAGTTTCAGTTAAATTTCATCATCATCACGTGTTTCATTGGATGTAGATTCTGTGCATTTCATTTTATCACTTTACATAAACGATAAACATATTTAATGTTTATCCTTTACTCTTCTCTACGCAATAATTACTTGCTTTTGCAATGAACGCTTCAGGTCTACCTTTGTTTGTGAAGTTTTAAGTACGAACTTAAAGAATTTGGTGTTAAAATTTGATCTTAAAGAATTTCAGTTATGTTCAATTACGAATTATATTTTGCTTAAGGTACCTAAAGTATAGAAACTTGCAGAAACACATTTATATGTGTATTTGTGGGTGTATACTCTAGAATATTCTCAAAGATTTCTGAATAATCCATATCTTGTAACCTCGCTAAGCACTTTAATGATGTTAAGTTTAAAACTTGCTCCGATAAATCAAAGTTGAAGGTTTCTCTTGAAAGAGTATAGTGGTATACATTTTTTTTTTATAGGATAGGATGGCAAAGAGCAGGCGTGTCACCTGATAGTAAGCAACCAACGCCGGCCATGGACACCAGCAACACATATAGTGTTACTGTTGCGTTGCCGACCTTTAAGGGATAGGGGATAGGAAAGGATGGGGAAGGGGGGTGGGCCTCCGGGTACCTCTCTCACCAAACGAAACGCGGCATGAGCCACTTTACGTCGGTCTTCTGAGAGGTCGTGGTATTTCACCGGTCGAGCCGGCCCATTCATGCAGCGAATTGCTTGGCTCTACCACTGTGAAACTACCACTACAAAATTTAAATGAAACGCCTTTTAGCGGACAAGTTCAGACAGACAGGGCCAAGTCGTTTGTTTTTTTTTTAATTGGAAGAGAGCAATATCAGAAAAGTGCAATATATTTACTGGTAAATAAATAAATAATGTTTTTTTTTTTAACTGAACCAGTGATGCCGATAAGATTTTTTTTATAAAAGATTCATACGATACATAATATCATTAAGTAGAGGGCACACGGCTTCTGATCCAGAGGTCCGGGTTCGAATCCCGGGTGACACTGGCTCACACCAATGACTTTTCGAAATTGTTTTCGGAAGTTAAGTGTGATAAATATCGATGACTGAAAACTTTGTGCCCGTTATGGCAATAGGTTCGCCACCTATTCCATTTGGGACGTAAACATAACGGCGAGACGAGGCTTAACACCTTCGGGTAACAAAAGGCGTGAAGTTATGTTAGAGGAGTAACGAACTCCATATTTTATTATTATAAGACCCTCGGTATATTAAATTTTCTGTGATCTTTTGTGATTATTATTTAAATCCTTATATATTATTATTTTATAATGATAAATATCCAATATTATTTATTAAATAAGTTTTCACCGTACTCTTAAAGAGTACTTGGATTAAACATGATGTACTTGACGAGTGTATGCTTTGCGATTATCCAAATTAATGTGATCAGATATACAAGGATTTTAGAAATAAGATGGAATCCTCCAACACTAACCCCTGTCTCGAGAGTTGAGTGGATTGAATCGTATATTTATTGGATTAAAAAAATGAAAACGCTTATCTTTTATTTGATATTCATGTCTAAACGATAGATTTATGGATTAAAGTGTTAAGTATATTAAAAGAATTCTGAAGATCAGGATTCTATATACATACATACATAGCCTCACGCCAAGTTTCTTGCGGGGTAGACAGAGAGAAGTAAGAAGTAAGTATTAAGAGGCGAGATTCTTACACACCTCACTCGCTGAATTGACTTTCATAATTGTTGTCATGCAACCTCGTCAATTTTCAAGGATTCACATATTACATATTCCATTCGATTTAGTCATAAAAATCATGAGGGTTGTTGTTTGCAAAATAAAAATATTTCCGCAAACATCAGATATTGTCAATCGTTCGCAAAAAAAACAAAATTAAATCTAATATAATATGTTATTGTTAATTTTCCATAACAATATAATTAATTTAATATGAAATGTATATTATACAATGGGATTAAAATAATATAGTAATGTGAATATAAATTAACTGTGTATTTATACCTAGTAATTTATAATATACGTAGATATAATACTCGTATTGTTTTACATAAATTAATTAATTTTCGTTGATTCCGAAGTGGGTTTCATTATTATGAACTGTCTCTGAACTCACTTCCTCAACTGAAATAAATACATAATTATATAGAGAATTTAATTTGCTCTCAGTCCTGTTGTAAAATGGAGCCTATATTTTATAATAAACTATCAACTCACAGAGACATCGTTCTACCAAAAGTTAACAGTAACAAATAAACAAATGTATTTTAAAATCTGAGTCGGAGTGACTCTCGCTGATCGCGTCAAAAACAAGGTTGTAAGGAAGGAAGTTGGATTAAAAGAGAGTGTCGGGGTAAAAGTAAAAAAGGGCATGGTCCGATGGTTCGGACATGTTGAAAGAATGGATCATGTAAGACGGACTAAGCAGTAAGCAGATATACTATGCAAAAGCGGATGGATGTAGGAAAAATCCGGAAAGTTCACCCGACGACCAGAACGCGTTGTGTAGTTTTGTGGAACTTCTGACAGCTGTTCTTCAGTCTGGTCGGATACTATGAAGGCCGGTTTAATTTGGTCTATGGAGACTGTCATGTCTTTGCTTTTGACGAGGAATTTAAATATTTTATCACCCCTAGTAATAACCTTGTGGCCTTGTGGTAATAACCTCTGCCAGTTCTTCAATGCGCGATAAGGTATCTGCAACCACGTTGTCCTTGCCGGGTATGTGACGTATGTCAGTGGTGAACTGGGAGATCAAGATGCCTATACTGCCTTGACGAACAGTTGTTCTTCCGTTCGTGGAAGGAAAAACTGATCGGTTTGTGGTCAGTATAGACGATAAAGTGCCTAGCCTTAAGCATATGCCTAAAATATTTTAAAGCCTTGTATATGGCTAGTAACTCCCTGTCATAGGGCGAGTCTTTGATTTGTGAAGGGCTCAATTTCCTGGTAAAGAAGGCCAATCCTCTTTAAATTGCTGGAGTACAGCTCCTATAGGTTTATCCGAGGCGGTTGTAACAACTGCGAGTTTGGCAGAACAGTCAGGATGAGCCACATTTGACGAATTCTCTTTACAGGCTTCAAAAGCTGCTAAGCTTCTCCTGTCAGGGTTATTGACTGCGACCCTTTAACAGAACCTGTCAGCAAGGCGTGCAGTGGGGCTTGGATCTCGTCTGCTTTAGGAAGAAATCTCCTATAAAAATTAACAATACCTAGAAAGCTTCTCAGCTGACGCACGTTCATGGGTGGAGGGAAATCCTTGATGGCCTTGATTTTAACCTTGAGAAGCCTGGAACCACTTTCAGAAATACGATAGCCTAAAAAGGTTACCGCCTCGACTCCAAAAGTGCATTTTGATGTGCTTATTATAGCACCGTACTTGAAATCTCACGAAAGTGACATTTGTAGTCTGATTCGATCCGAGAAAATACAAGAAAATCACCTAAATAACAATAGACAAAATGAAGTCCTCTAGTTATTTCGTTCAGAAAACGCTGAAGGTTTGGCCCGCATTGCGAAGACAGAAGGTCATGAAGATAAATTCGAAAAGTCCGAATGCAGTCGTGATTGCGGTTTTCGGAATGTCTTTGGGACTGACAGGTCTTATCTTCAGATCTGATTATAAGCTTTTTCTAAATCTAGAGTACTAAATACTTTGCAAAATAAAGTCATGAATGTGCTTAATCGGATACCTGTCAGGCATGGTATAGGCATTCAGCTTGCGATAGTCGCCACATGGACGCAACCATTGTTTTTCTTCGGCGCCAGGTGTAAAGGTGACGACCAGGAACTCTCAGTGGGTCTAGCTGTACCATTGATTGGAACTCTTTTTGGGAGATTTTAAGTTTATCTGGAGCTAAACGACGAGGATAAGAGAAGATCGAAGGGCCTATGTCTGCCAGCTGGTCGTGTAATCTCTGGAAACTCAAAAAGAATTTTATGATAACGAGTCTCACCAGTCAAGACTTTAACAGAACTTATATTACTATTAAACGCTTATTGCGACAATCTACAACAATATCAAAAAAGTTTAAAAAATCCACGCCAATAATTGGTTTTGTTACAGCAGCAATTACAAAACGCCATTGAAAAGACCTACGTAAGCCAAAATCTAAATTAACACAGCCATAGGTAGCAATAATGGAACCATTTGCAGCAGACAAATTATAGTCAGTCTGGGTACGACGATCTCGAAGCGCTGAACGTCGGAAGACGCAGAGGTCGCTCCCAGTCTCGACCAGGAACTGCGTCTTCGAGTAGCGGTCCGTGACGAACAGGCGACCAGTAGTGGATGAAGGGCAATCGTCAGCCGCCATTAACGTCCACCCTTTGAGTTTTCCGACTTGAAGTCGCTGGGATGAATGCACATGCTAGCGTTTTCACCAAACTTGTGGTGGTACCAACAATGTGGAAATTTCCTATAACTGGATTGTGATCGCTGCCTCGGCGCGCTGCGAGTGCTTCCGGAAAAACGAGTGCGTGATCGACCATTAGGTTCAGATGCTAGCTTCTATCTCCTCAATTCAGCTATTTCTCTCGTCAGGTCGTTGAAAACTGAGATGGTGACTGTATTACTAACTGAAGCGACCTTTGGCGATGAAGAAGCGGTCATTCACTGGGTCAGCTAGATCAGCCAAATTCGGAAGGCGACTAATCCAGATCGTTCTTAAAAAATCGTCCGGGACGTCCAAGTCTGCAAGACTTTTCAAGTGGCGAAGAAATTGCGAAGGCTTGCGATCTCCGAGCTCTTCATGCATCAATACTAGTTTTATTTTTTCATACGACGCCGTAAGCCTCTTCACTAATTCCACTTTTAGTTTGTCATATTTGTTGTTGGCGGGAGGGTTGATGATAACATCTTTAACCTCTCTCGAATACTGGTTATCCAAATGTCCAATCACGTAATTAAATTTTGTGACATCACTAGTTATCCCAGCAATTGCGAACTGCCCCTAGACTCTCTCAGAACCAAATCTCTGACTCTTCGGCCCAAAAGAGTGACTCGTATGCCGACCTTAAATACGTTTTCAGCGTCTATCGACCTGTGCCCATCACTAGTGTCAGGGGGCGGTGACGTGGCCGCAGCGTGTGCGTGTTTTTCTGTTCTGTCGGTTTCACCATTATAGTAAGGGCTGTGTGTGTGGATAGATAAATAACACTCCAACTCATGGTTTTTTGGTGACTTATAATTTGTCCTTACACAAAAATCCTTACACAAAATTAGAAGGCACAAAAATAAAAAGCACTAACACTAGCAATATGCACAGAGTACAGAGAAAGAGTTACTAGCACAGAGTTAGTAGTTAAGAGTACGAAGTTGATAGATGAAAGAAGCTTCGAATAATTTATTTATTTATTCTGAAACTTCACAGCTTACAATATTATACAAACATTATTTTCAATACAAAGTAAATTGTCACGCCAATGACGAAGTTTACATTTAAATTATTTATAACATTATTGCAGAGTGTCTGTACGTAAATGAATGCGCAGTAATAGACTGTTGTTCCCAACAGGCCTGATATAGTGATAGTAGGCCGATTAGAGCGCCGAGCAGTGATCGTTGATGTCACCATCCCCCATGACGAAAATCTCGTGAAAGCTGAAAAAGATAAACAATTGAAATATTTGGACCTTGCTCACGAAATTTCTGACATGTGGGGTGTTGATTCAACGATTATTGTTCCGATAGTCATTTCAGTAAATAGACTTATTGCCAAGAGCCTCGACCAACATCTAGAGAAGCTCTCGTTAAGCAGCTGGATCAAGGGCTTGATGCAGAAAGCGGTACTACTAGGCACGGCACGTATCGTGAGGAAGTTCCTCTCTTTGGGGCCCTGACCACTGGTAGCTTGGTCCCTGTACCCGATGCCAGTGGGTTTCACTTATTTTTTTTTTTTTAATGTATTTTTTGTTTATTTTTTACAGTCTCGGTGGCGCAGTGGCCGAGCGCACGGCCTCTGATCCAGAGATCCGGGGTTCGATTCCAGACACTGGCTCACACCAATGACTTTTCGAAATTGTTTTCGGAAGTTATGTGTGATAAATACCGATGACTGACAAACTTTGTGCCCGGTATGGCAATAGGTTCGCCACCTATTCCATTTGGGACGTAAACATAACGGCGAGACGAGGCTTAACAGCCGCTGCCTACACCTTCGGGTAACAAAAGGCGTGAAGTTATGTTATATATATATAATAATAATAATAATAATAAAGCTTTATTTAATTCCATGCACAATACATATGAACATTAACAGTTGGGAGTTTATTAACATAGAATATTTAGTTTATAAATAAATAAATATATATATATTTTAAGCAATGTTTATGCAAATATAAAAAAAAATTAGCAAGTGGAAGGTGACTTGTTAAATATTAATCTTAATATCTAGTTTATGTATAGCTTCTATTTATTTTAACATAATTCATTTAAAACAATAACAGTTGCAGCTTATTGACATATTATATTTAGTTTATATGTATTTATGTAATGCTTAGGTCAGTATAAAACAGTAGCAATTGGTAGGTAACTTATTAAATATTGATATTAATATTAAACTTTAATATCTAGTTTAAACATACATGCTTCTAAATATTTTAACACAATTCACTTAAAACAACAACAGTTACAGCTTATTAACATATTATATTTATTTTATGTAATGTTTAGGTCAACAAAAAACAATAGCAATTGGTATGTAACTTATTAAATGTTAACCTTTAATATTTAGTTCACACATAGATAGCTTCTACATATTCTAACATAATGCATTTGAAACAATAACAGTTGTAGCTTATTAACATATTATATTTAGTTTATATTTATTTTATGTAATGGTTAGGTCAATAAAAACAATAGCAATAGGTAGGTAACTTATTAAATATTAACCTTCAATATTCTGTTTATACATACATAGCTTCTACATATTCTAACATAATGCACTTGAAACAATAACAGTAGCTTGGGTAGCTTAATAACATAATATTTAGTTTATATATATTTTATGTAACACTTAGGTAAGTATAAAACAATAGCAATTGGTAAGTAACTTTCAAATATTAACCTTTAGTACTGAATTTACATATATATTCCACATTTACATATATATTTTTTTATCGCGTCTATGATTCGGTGCATGGACCCCGTTTGGGTAAAAGCCTCCCCCAAGGAATGGTCGCCATCCTTTTCCATAATTTTCTCTGTCTAGGTAGGTGTTTTTTTTTTTTTTTTTTTTTTTGTTTGTTTTGATTGTTGTTCCTGGGGGGTTTTGGTCGAACTCTCCCGCGGTGACCGGCCGTACTGGGAGATCAGGGGGGTTGGAGGAGTGCTTGATTTTGATTTCTAGGCTGTGTTTTAGTCTGAGATCTTGGAATGGCATCCATTTGGTTCTGCCTGTGTGAGAATTAGTTTGGGCTTTTGTATTATATACTTATTCATGTCACTTTTATTTTTCTTACTTGTTTTTTTACCAGTTTGTTGGACAATTTTGTTATCAGAGTGGAGCGTTTCCGGAGATTCTGATAAGTTTCTTTTGCTTGACTGTTTCTGTAGGGATTTCGTGTTATTCACTATAATCATTTTGTCATATTTTATAAAAGCGGTATTACCTGCATCTTTTTCTTTCTGTACTTGGGCTTGTAGCTCTTTACGCTTAATTATGACTTCGATTGGGAAGTCTTCTTTTAAGTAGTAGGGGGTAGTATGAAGGTTATTTTTATTTCTTTGTAGTTTTAATTTGAATCCCAACGTATTAAATGTTATTACTATTGGTCTAACTTTTTCACCCCTTTTCCCTAACCTTCTAACAGCTTCTATGTTGTAAGTGTCGCATGAAATTTTTATGTATGTATTTATTATATTAATTACCATTTTTTCCAGATCTTCATAAGACTTTTCTGTCTCTTCTACGCCAAAAAAGATCAGATTTTTACGCCTGCACTGCCTTTCTAGGTTGTTAATTTTATTTGATTGCTCTTCTATTTTTTTCGCCAATATCTCATTTTTCAATTCTAAGCTATTGAATTTCTCGTTGAGGCTGTTGATTATTGTGTCTTTAATATCTTCTTTCATATATAACAGGTCTTGTTTTTGCTGCTTTATATCTTGCTGCATGTTAATTAGCATATTTTTTATTTCATCCATAATTGGCTATACTTCGCTCAGCGACTTAGCTAGAAAGTTCTGATAGGTCGTAATAGATGGCGCTGGTAGATACTTTAATCGATTGTTTAGGAACGGGGAAATTATTATTTGTATGGTTTCTTTTGAGGTTATAGTTCCTGATATTTTTAGTTTACTCACTGTAATAATGTAATTCAGGTTCCAGTTTCGTCGTACACTCGCCACAAAGTAATTTAGCACTGAATAATTTTAATATGTTCTTAGTAGGTAGGTATCTTCATAAATTGCTGATCACTGTCATTTGATAGAACGATTTTATGCACTTTTTAATAGATTTAATTGTGTATATACTATGTTTTATATATTGTTCGAAGTATTTTATGCACTGGTTTTATATTTTGTTGATAGCACTATGTTTAGAATACATAAATATTTTTAAAACTTATTTATTAGCGAGTACGATGTTGACAGTACCGCAGTGGCTCCCCCAACCTCTATATAGAAATATATATATATATAATATATACAGATAAATTATTTTCTTAACTATATAAACATGAAAGCTAGAAAGCATCCAAAACCTCGAGATAGTTAAAATAAGTTCAATAGACGCGTTAACTCAGTAAGTGGGGTCTTTCATTGTTTACAGTAGATAAATACCAATTTCCAATCAGGTGTTTGTTTGTATTTCAATATTGACAATATTATCCTTAGCAATCAAACTAGTTGCAGTAACATTTCAAAATAGTCAGACGGTTTAACTATTATTTATTGCGAAATCCAATAGCGTTCTAGGGCTTCATTTGGATACGGGCCGCGAGGGCGCACACCCCGCGGGTGCGCCCGGGTCGCGGCCTGGGAAGGATGACCCCCCAGTGCGGCCGGGGAGGGTTGTCGGGGGTGCCGCCGGCCGCGCGCCTCTTTACAGCTTCACCGAGGCTCCCCGAGGATGAGCACCCCCTCGTGACCGGGACGGGTGACGGCGGGGTGGACCAGAGGGCTGATGCGGCGAATGGCGGAGGGCGGATTGCAGTTTACTGTTTTGGGAGTCCCACACTACCCCCTGCCGTACCCAGGCGGGGGTGTGCATGAAGCATTTTCTCGCGTAAAAATAAGGGCTTCATTTGGATAAATTAATAGAAATTGGTGTTTTAAATACTGCTTACCTTACTGTATATAACAAGGACAATTTTCGATATCACAATAACTATCATATTAGCTCTTTGGTAAAAGTAACTCTTAACCAGAGGTCAGTGGGTTCGATGCCCCTCCCTAGTACGAATGCATGATGATGGTGTATTTCGTTTGGGTGCGAATTTTATAATATTTTATCGGAATATAATCATATGTGCAATAGTCAATACTCCCTGTCTATTTCTATAGTATGGAAACTGGATGTTGTGTTTCGTAAAATAAAATTGGAAATTCGATACTAAATTAATTAATAAAAGCGTTCTTTTTGTAAAATAGGCAACGAATTTCCCGGTAAAATATCAGCAAGAGTTTCAAAGTATCAGTTGGATAAATGGAGGGATTTGTACTTGATTAATAACTGAAATTGTGAATAGAAAACATATCGAAAAATACTGTTAATGCGTCTGGTAGAGATGATAAGAATTTGGGTGAATGACTGAATGAATGAGATCTACAATCTTCTTTTTTTATGGGATAGGAGGGCAAACGAGCAGGCGTGTCACCTGATGGTAAGCAACCAACGCCGCCCATGGACACCAGCAACACATATAGTGTTACTGTTGCGTTGCCAACCTTTAAGGGATAGGGGCTAGGAAAGGATGGGGAAGGGGGTGGGCCTCCGGGTACCTCTCTCACCGAACGAAACGTAGCATGAGCCACTTTACGTCGGTCTTCTGAGAGGTCGTGGTATTTCACCGGTCGTGCCGGCCCATTCATGCAGCGAACTGCTTGGCTCTACCACTTCAAAACTTCATTTGTTAATGTTATGTATTTACATTTATTATATTTAGAATATATAACTTCACGCCTACACACAAAGGTGTAGGCAGCGGCTTTTAAGCCTCGTCTCGCCATTATATTAACGTCCCAAATGGAATAGGTGGCCAACCTATTGCCTAAGGCACAAAGGCGTACAAAGGCACAAGGGCACAAAGTTTTTAAAACAAGACTTTTAATTAAGTATCGATATTATAAATTCACTTGCAATCGCTATTACCGTCTGAAATACAATATTTTAATGGACAGTAAATATTGAATATCAAAAAGTAGTTGGCGAAAGTATAAATGTCATAATTATTTTAACAAAAAAGTTGTTGCAGTTCACACAGCGCCATCTAGTTTTAAACTAAGTAACTAATGTGTAATCGATTTAAATGATTGTCGTTTGGGGGCTTGGAACCGTCGTTTATGTAAATACGTCGTTGATCAAGCACAAGAAGAGGGATCAGGTTCATGGAAGATAGTGAAGTGTCTTATGGCTCTGAGTTCTTTCTGCCTACCCTACAGTAAATTTGATGGAGTGTGTTATAAATATATAGGTAGCTATACTGTTTTGTGTGATAATATATAATACTATTACAATATTCATTTTATATTGTTACCGAATATTGATGTATTCCAAAATTTGTTCCGGACAATGCGGACAAATAAGGTCTTTGTACCATTCTGTATTTACACAGCGCTCACGATCAGTGTATATCAATTAATTTATTTGTACACGAAATCACAATAAGGCAACTAAAACAACAATTTCTATTATATTGTATTTTAACAAAACAAAAGGCACATATTAGTATTAATGTTGTTATTCTAGAGTTTATTTTATTGATGCAAATATTATTATAATGAAGAATGATTTGTTGTAATGCATAAACTTTGCAGGTGATGAACCCATTTTTGGAAATTCTTTTACTATTTAAAAGCCACTTCCGAATTAACACAGGTTTGTGTTACTTTGGACCGTTTTTGTTATATCATTATAATTTGGCAGGTGATCAGGTCGGTGGTCCAGTGGTGCCCGGTATGGCAATAGGTTCGCCACCCATTCTATTTGGGACGTAAACATAATTGCGAGACGAGGCTGAACAACCGATGCCTACACCTTCGGGTAACAAAGGCGTGAAGTTATGTTATGTTGCCACATAAAATTTAGACCATAGGTATAGGTAACTTGTGGTTATCTTGACCGTCTACTTATATTTTGCCGTGGAAACGCAAGAATTTTTTTCGCTTATTGCAGGTAGAAGAAGTAGGTCTCATCTCATTTTACTTTAGCGTAAATAATTTTTTTTTAATTTTACGAGGTATACCAAAAGAAATAAGTCTAGTGAAGGCAATAGCTAAAAATCCATTGAACTAACACAGCTCAGGAAAACTTATTAGCATTGCGCCCGGATGTTGACAGCATCGCTACTTTGAGTGGCATTATATTTTACGCTAGAAATTCTAGACGACGAACACTCCATACATTAAAATTGAAAAGAATTTAATCTGTACTTCTCGAACTGTCTGATAATTTAGTTACAGTCAGTGTTCTCTAACTGAAATAATGGTTCTGTCTAATGGTTTGAAAAAAGTCCGTATCAGGTCAAACCTTTTATGAGACTCATTTACAATTGACACTTTTTAAGAGTGGTAGAGCCAAGCCTTTCGCTGCATGAATGAGCCGGCACTCCCTTAAGGACTGCAACGCTTCTGTAATAGTTTACAGAAGCATGTGTTGAACAGTACGTGTTGCAGTTGTCCATGGGCGGTTCTAGTTAATGACCACCCAGTGCCCTGCTTTCTCGTTTGGTCAAGAACTGTACATGAAAAGAGTTATGAAAGTCAACGAAACGAGTTAGGAGTGTAAGAAGCGTGCCTTATGGTGCTCTATTCTCTCTGCCTATCCCGCAAGGGACTTAGCGTGAAGATAAGTATCATCATAGAAATCATTATAGAAACCAGGTGGCGTTATTTTTTATTTATTCCCACTATGTATAAAATGGCGTACTGTTCCGAAGTCCAGTTCAATTATCCAATAACGCGCAATGCAAATGTAAAATACACTACAGAAGTGCTCGATACACGATTTGTATAATTTAACTAACGATAATGTATCATTGAGGAGACAAATAAGAATTACAAGTTTGTACCTATTGTGTTTAGATTTAGGTAATAATGAAATCGATATCGTAAGTAACATTACTCACTTCATACCAGAAATATTCCTGTCTACCAGCGATAATAATTGATCGAATCTTAATATGATAGAATAATAGATATTAATCGCATTTAAATTCCGGATATTCATTGGTGTCAAGGACAGACCTCGAAGTGCTTATCCCAACGTAAAGTAGAAGGCAAGAAAAAAAACTTTAAAATATTAAAATTAATATAAATATAAAGGTAATGAGAAGCTGTGGGTGCTATGTGATGCTCGGGGCACTGAAAAGTACTATTTCTTTCAATCCATTGCAAAGCAAAATGACATTTATTTTCCAATTGTGAATTGCCGCTTTTTTTTAATGCAACATCATAACTACTACCTATTCCAACATTCTCTAATTGGTCTCAAGTTAAAATATACAAAAAAAATCTTAATCTGGAGATCAAGCACTTCGCTCCTGAATCAAGCAGTCTTGAGATCGAAGCTGGGCTCACTCCAATGACTACTCGGAATTCTTTTCGGAAGATAAATTTAAACATTGATATCAACGTGTATAACAATAGGTTCGTGGCTTAACACTTTCTATACCTTTAGGTAGAAAAAATAATGAAGTGAGGCTATAAAAAAAGAAAAAATCAAACCTTCAACGTACTTTTCGTATTTACAACACAGCTGTAGGTAATGTGATTCCAAAAGTTATACTTCTGTCTCTTGACTGTTGTGTACAACCAGTATTTATTCAGCGCTCTACTCTGATGAGGTACTTAATTATGTCAATTCACATTCGGATCGAGTGCAGCCGTTGAGTTTAAACATTGATACCAAATTGCAAATTATTATACTGTTCTAGTATAATCAGTATTATATCAGTATATCAGTATATCCGCCAGAGAACTAGGGTAACCGACATAGCTCGTAGAATAAGCTCGCTGAAGTGGCAATGGGCTGGTCACATCTGCCGAAGGACCGACGGTAGATGGAGTAAGAAGGTCATAGAGTGGAGACCGCGTTTTGGTAAACGTAGTGTAGGACGCCCACCAGCCCGATGGTCAGACGACCTCAGAAAGGCTGCTGGAAAAGACTGGATGCGGAAGGCAGAGAATCGGATGTTGTGGCGCAAATTGGGAGAGGCCTATGTCCAGCAGTGGACTGCAATAGGCTGATGATGATGATAATCAGTATTTACCTTATGAACAGGAAAACAATATGTTACCTATTTTATGACGGAATTTTAAATATATGTGTAATTGTGAAAGAAGCGATCTACTCTACATTCTACTACGCACTTGCTAGAAGTAGACACAAGTTAATACCATCAGACGCGCAGTCTGATGGTATTGACAAAGAGTAGCGAGAGATCTTACCAACACTAACGTTTTTTCTATAAAAACTCACCGCGCCATCTAGTTCCAAAATAATCAAATTTAATAATAACCGAAAGGCCAACTTTCTGGACATGAAGAACACAAAATATTTACCGTGCGTACGGAGTCGCGACAAGTGTTAGTATACTAATAAAAATGTAGTCTTCCTATTAATGTGCACATCATTTTTTATAAAAAAAAAATTCAAACAACTGAAGAATCCTTTTAAAGGAAGTTAAAGTGACTCATTTTAAATGATATTATATCCATAATAGTTAGCGTGGGTAGTGTGAGAATAATTTATATTATTGCTAAGGAACTTTTAATTAAAATATATTTCAACAATTAAATTTAATCACAATGGAGTGTTATTCCATTTTTTAAAGAGTGCGCCGTTTTTAAGGCAGACAGTTTGGATATGAGAGCGAAAAGAAAGCCGAAAGATTGACTAACCAGATTTGAAGGTTTTTTTTTCACATAATAACCTCACGCATTTAATACTAGGTAGAAGACAGTGGTGAAAATGCCTCGTACCGGAAAAACTGTAAGACTCATGCAAGGAGTGGCTTAGTCTATTGCCCTGTTATCCTAGCACTGATATATCACTCGAAATCAAACTTTTCACCGTCTATACGACATAAAGTAACATAAAACTCGTGAAAATGATCTCTGTAAAGAGTTCGAAACGTCGGGAAATAAATAGAAAATAAGTTCTAAATAAACGCGATATAATCCATAAAGGTTATTTCAATGTTATGAATGTGATTCGCGAAAATCTAAGAAATAAACATAGAACTGTTCACATACTAATTTTTTTTTTTTTAATGGTATAGGAGGGCAAACGAGCAGGCGTGTCACCTGATGGTAAGCAACCAACGCCACCCATGGACACCAGCAACACATACAGTGTTACTGTTGCGTTGCCGACCTTTAAGGAATAGTGGAGAGGAAAGGATGGGGAAGGGGGGAATGGGCCTCCGGGTACCTCTCTCACCGAACGAAACGCGGCATGAGCCACTTTACGACGGTCTTCTGAGAGGTCGTGGTATTTCACCGGTCGAGCCGGCCCATTCATGCAGCGAACTGCTTGGCTCTACCACTGTTAAAACTACATACTAAATAACACGAATGATTCCAATGTATATTAATTCAGACGATTTATATAATTATGTTTTAACCTTTTATTTTATTAGTTGCACTATATGTATGTATGTGTGTGAGTATGTATTTTCGGGTGGAATTTTTGAACTTAATTTTTTAAATAAAGTACTCCCCAAGAGTAAAACATTAGGATTTTTGTTGTAAAGATAAGGCGACATGATGCTCGCCGTATCCATGACTTATATTAATAAAGTACTTTAGTAATATAACTCAATGAATTAAATAAGCTTTGTTTGAATTTAACACAAAGAGTGAATTTTGGTTTCCAGCTCGTTAATTTTAAACTAGTTGCTACCCGCAGCTCCGGCTATATACCTTTTCCCGTGAGGAACTTTTTTCAGACATCAGATTTTGATGAAACAAAGGCCGAGACATGCTTCAGGCTACGTTCAATAATTCTCTAAAAGACAAGAAAAATAATCGCCGTTAGCAAGAATAATTTCGATTAATTATAAAAGGCGAACTTCGTTATTTATTTATTTTTACAAAATTCTCATGTTCTCATGTCAAAAGTGTTTCTTTTTCTATTTTGGTATGAAAACTCGATTTATATTTTGAACATATATAAGCTTTAATAAATAAACTGTTAATACAAATAAATAATAATGACCCGTTCATAAAAATATCTCTGTGGCCGGTTATCTAAACCTATTTCGTTCGGCATCCGCTGTGTGTCGATATTTTTGCTTGTTAAAATGCCTTTTGTAAATGACTGAATGAATCGATAAGGGGTGAACGGTTCAATGAATGAGTCCCGGCCGAACATCAGCACAATTATCTTTTTTCTTCGAACACTCTACATGGAAGCGAAAGGCTTTTTAATTTTAAACGAGCCTTTGATAAGAGCAAATATGATATGATGACAGTTTATTAGTTTTCTTTTCACCGACTTTTATATAAAATAGGTTATGGAACGAGGTGTCATTGAGATTCGACTTGCTCCACAAGCAATAACACACGCCACGTTATATCTAGGAATTTCTATTGAGTTCTTGCGTAACCTGCTTTTTTTAACTGTGATAGTTTTCGTATTTGAAAAAAAGAATTCAAATAAAAAAAGTTTCTTGAGCCTGTGATCTTAAGAAATATTACTAAGATAAAAAATGTCGCAGCGGTCCAGTGGTCGACCCCGCTTCTGAATCAAGAAGTCGTGGGTTCAAATCCGGGCTCACATCAATGAATTTGCGAAAGTCAACTTGTACTTTTCAACTTTTTTTTCAAATTTTCAACTTTTTTTGGTACAATCGAATCTTTTATTATAACAATAATAGGAGTGGCCATTATATGAATTGCCTACAAGGACTCTTAATGGTCCGGCTGCCACTAATCCAGTTTCCTTTGTTGAGCTTAACTTGGACCTCTGCAGGTTCTTATAATGTATAATTGCTGGAAATTGGCTCTGGGTCTAGTTTTATGAATCACATATAATCAATGAGATTTTTTTTATGGGTAAACGTGCAGTCGTGTCACCTGATGGCAAGTACCCATGGACACCTGAAACACATATAGTGTTACAGTTGCGTTGACAACCTTTAAGGGAGTAGGATGGGAAGGGATGGCGATGGGGGAAGGGATGGCGGCGGTGGGCCTCCGGATTCTTCTCTCACCGAACGAAATGCGGCATCAGCCACTTCACGTCGATCTTCTGAGAGGTCGTGGTATTTAGCCGGTTGAGTCGGCGCATTAATGCAGCGAACTGCTAGGATCTACCTCTGTACAATCACATATATTTCATGAATCAGGATATTGCATAAAAAAATATATACTTAAGGTTCCTCAGTTGTTTGGTGATTCAGGATTCCGCTTTAGAACACACTAAATTTACGAGACGTAGTTATAAACAGACAATATTCAATTTTTTTACGTACCTAATAGGGTTCATTCCCGGGAACTCTCGGGTTGAGAATTCCCGGGAAATCGTTGGGCTTTGTTCCCGGGAAATCAAGCTCGAGAAAAGTCGAGAACTCGAGAAATTCTAAATAATATTGCATAAATGATTATTTTTAATAAATAAGTGCATTTAAGATAATAATGTTTTAATTCACGTTATTTTTTTGTTTATTATAAGTTATTTTTGTTTACAAGTTTTTAGTTGATTTAACATAACATAACATAACTTCCGCCTTTTGTTACCCGAAGGTGTAGGCAGCGGCTGTTAAGCCTCGTCTCGCCGTTATGTTTACGTCCCAAATGGAATAGGTGGCGAACCTATTGCCATAACGTGCACGAAGTTTTTCAGTCATCGATATTAATCACGCATAACTTCCGAAAACAATTTCGTAAAGTCATTGGTGTGAGCCAGTGTCTGGATTCGAACCTGCGACTTCCGGATTCAGAAGAGGCCGTGCGCTCGCCCACTGCGCCACCGAGACCGTTGATTTCTTTTTAAATAACCAGCCAACTTGTTGCTGTCATTATAAGTCTGATATTATTTCAATACTAGCTGACCAGGCGAACTTGGTTGCGCCTCGGAAGCAATGAATCAATAAAAAAGTAGAACATTTAACAAATGTCCCGTCAACATTGGTTCAGCCATTTCAGAGATTACCCGGAACAAACAGACAGACAAGGAGACAAAAATTGTAAATAAAAAAAGGTATTTTGGTGGATGTACCGTGTATATATTCATGTGAATGTGGTGTAGTAGAAGGAAGTTATTTCAATATTAGAAACAGACATTTCAATTTTATTTATATGTAAATGTCGATTATCCAGTGGTGGCCTCGCTCCTGGTTCAGAAGTCGTGGGTTCGATTCCGGACTCACAACAATGATTTGTCGGAATTTATTATAATTCGGAAGTTATGATGTGCGATAAATATCGATGGCTTCGTGCCCGGTGTAGGGCGATAGGTTCGCCACTTATTCCATTTGGGACGTAACGAAACGATTCGGAGAGACGAAACTTTAACGGCTGCTCCCTACATCTTTGGGTTGAAAAGGGGGTGAAGTTATGTTACAGTACGTTTGATACTTTTGTTTGAAAGGAAATCCACTCATTTCCTGACGTTATTGGAACCAAATAATATAAGAAAATGTTCGTAAATGTAAATCTCGCGACAATCTGAGAAGACCCAAGAAATTAGCCTCGAGAATTCTCGAGACCCGAGAAATTGAAAAGGTCGAGAAATCATGAACCCTAGTACCTAAATGTAAATGGTACAAAAATATCTTGTACCTTCAGCGCCCTAACTACACGGAGGTTGTGGCAAAACCAACGACCCTGTGGCCACACATGAGCAGGCTCAATTTTGCCGGAAATAATTTAATTAGCCGCACCACCATCTATAGTTTGAGTCTGGATGAATACTAAAGATGATTTAGTTGTTAAGTTATCTTTTCTTTACTTATTCTTTGCAATTTAAAATACGTATACACACAAATAACTTTTAGAAATCCACAATACCTGTCTGAAATGATTGTGAAAGATATATTTATGGCAAAAACTAAACAACAAATATATTTAACAGCAGGAGGAAACACTGCTTACCTCTGTAAAAGTGAAGTAATTTAAAAATGGCATCGTGTATTAATTTCCCTCATATAGCTTATAAATATATAGCTTATAAAAGACAAATCTAGAATTTACTTTAACTTTTGCAATAACGAAAAATCACATTCAGGAACTTTATAAATAATACTAGAAATTTTCAATCTAGAACTTAAGTTGTGGAGCAGTCATTAGATATGTTTTATGTCCGACTAAATGAAAACAGGTTGAAGTTTTCAAAAGAAAACTAGAACATGTTACTTACAATTTATTACTAACTAGCTGACCCGGCGAACTTTGTTCCGCATCAAAAGTAATAAATGAGTACATAACATAACATAACTGCACGCCTTTTTTGTTACCCGAAGGTTTAGGCAGCGGCTGTTAAGCCTCGTCTCGCCGTTATGTTTACGTCGCAATTGGAATAGGTGGCGAACCTATTGTCATACCGGGCACAAAGTTTTCAGTCATCGATATTTATCATACATAACTTCCGAAAACAATTTCAAAAAGTCATTGGTGTGAGCTAGTATGAGGAATCGAACCCGGACCCCTGGATCAGAAGCCGTGTGCTCGACCACTGCCCCACCGAGACTGTTCTCCAAAATGAGTAATTTTTGGATATCATGAGACTAGCAGACCGCGCGAACTTCGTACCGCCATATTTTATACATTTTCCACTAAAAAGATTATTGCCGCAATCATATTAATACCCCAAAGCTTTCCTCATAAATGGACTATCTAACACTAATATTTATTTCAATTCAAGATATTGATACATACATACATAACTTCAGGCCAGATCCCTTGCGGGGTAGGTAGGGAGAACAAAGGGCCATAAGGCACGATTATTACACACCTCACTTGCTTAGCTGTTGATATTAGCGACTAACAACCAAGATATATTATGGTGATAATATTATTATTATCAATTTCAATCAACACTTCATAAGTAATATTAATAGTATGTCAGGGACTTAGTCCGAATCTTTTTGTCAACTTTTAGTTATTTTTTTTTGTCATTATCTTTCTACAATAAAAAGACCGGGTCACCACATGTTTTAACCAGCATGTGTTTTTTATAATTTAAATGGTGTCGATTTGGCACCTTGGTATTACTCTTATCAAAATAAATTCACTACATTTAAAAAGAGATCACGATATTAAAAATGTTAATAGATGAGCAACTCTATGTGGTATGCTGAAGACCGTAAAGTCTTTATATTTTAGCAAAATACGCCAAGTCGAGGTGCGTGGGTATATCTTGCGCTTCGTCCATTTATATGAAGTTGCAATATTGTAAAGAATTAAAAATAATATTATCATATCTGCTTAGAGAAGTAACTGTGAACTAACGCTAACTTTGACCCAGGACTTTGGTTACATAGATAAAATATTTTTAAATAGTGCGTTCGTTTTAGATATTTAGATCACATTAGTGGAATTAGGTACTCTTAAATAGACAGTGGTAGAACCAAGCAGTTCGCTGCATGTATGGGCCGGCTCGACCGGTGAAATACCACGACCTCTCAGAAGATCGACGTAAAGTGGCTCATGCCGCGTTTCTTTTGGTGAGAGAGGTACCCGGAGGCCCACCCCCCTTTCCCCATCCTTTCCTTTCCCCTATCCCTTAAACCTGGCAACGCAACAGTAACATTATATGTGTTGCTGGTGTCCATGGGCGGCGTTGATTGCTTACCATCAGGTGACACGCCTGCTCGTTTGCCCTCCTATCCCATAAAAAAATACAACTTTTAGGGTTTCGCGTTGCATATTACATAAATATAATGAACGGGAAATAACGCCACACGTTTAGGTAAACAAATAATCCAAAAATATATAAAAATCTAATTTACGTGTCTTATTAGACTCGGAAATCATCATCATTTAGCAGACCGCGCGAACTATGCACCGCCATGTTATATACATTTATAACTAAAATTTATTGTCTCACTCTTATTAATAACTTAAACTTTTCTCAATAAATGGACTCTCTAAAACTAATATTTTTTTCAATCCAAACCAGTAGTTCCTGATACATACATACATAAATTCTCGCCAAATTCCTTACGGGGTAGGCAGAGAGAACAAAGTGCCATAAGGCACGATTATTACACGCCTCACTCGCTTAGCTAGTATGTATTAGCGTACTGACTACCAAGACATTGATAATATTTACAACTTCAAAGAAATCTTTATTAGCAATGCCACTTATGAACAATGAATATAGCAATGAACTTGTCCCAAGTTTTTTGTCAACCTTTAGTTTTTTTTAATACTGCAAACAACTTTTTTTCTTTGGTCACTATTGTTGACTTTAACAAAAAAAAACGGGACACTATATGTTCAAACCGGGGTAGCTAACTCACAGTGAGTGTTTTTTTTTATAAGTCAAATGATGTCGGTTTTGCGATTAAGCTTATCGAAATAAATTTACTACATTTCAAAAGATATCACGATCTTAAAAATGTAAAGTTTATTACATATATCTAGAATGTATTATAAATCAGTCACATCTTGTCAGTGGTAAAGTCACGCAGTTCGCTGCATGAATGGACCGGCTCGACCCGTGGAATACCACGACCTCTCAGATTATCGCTGAAAAGTGGCCTTAGCCGCGTTTCACTCGCTGAGAGAGGTATTCGGAGGGCCAATCCCGAAACCCACTCCCGACCCCACCCATATCCCATTGTAAGGGCCGGCCACGCAACTGTAACACTGCATGTGGTGAGGTGGCCATGGGCGGCTTTTGTAACTATCATAAGCCTGCTCGTTTGCCCCTTATACAATAAAAATGTAACCTAATTCCTATCCTATCCTACTTCTAATATATAAAATTCTCGTGTCACAATTTTCGTTCCCATACTCCTTCGAAACGGCTTGACCGATTCTTATGAAATTTTGTATGCATATCGGGTAAGTCTGAGAATTTTCAACCCTCTACGATCAACCCCTATTTTTTAAATTTTATTTTTTGGCAAGACTTCGTTTGCCGGGTCAGCTAGTAATATATAAATGTGAATGTAAGTTTGTTTGTGTGTTATGCTTTCACGCAATAACTACTCAATCGATCATCATGAAACTTTGTACACATATTCTTTGAGGTAATTTACATATATTTGAACCCGAAGGAAAAACTTATAAAATAGTCTACAACAATATCCTACATACTCTTATAAAATTGTTACAGTCCAAAATTATTTATTTTTGTTACAGAGAAATATGTAAATTGTATGTAGTAATTTTAAAAATTAATAATTCCAGCTAAGTAATAAAACAGAGTTATCATATTGATTAAGTTCTATAGTAATGATCTTTGATACCTATTTAATGTTTTTAATGCGAGCGAAGCCGCGGGTAAAAGCTAGTAACTTTTATAAATAAAAATACCACAAAATACGATTAAATACTACAAATTTTGAATTCTAATTAAAGTATTGAGCGATATGATGACAAAGAGAGAAACAACAACACAACATAACTTCACGCCTTTCTACTCTAACTTCCGAAAACAATTTCAAAAAGTCATTGGTGTGAGCCAGAATTCGAACCCGCGACTACTTTATTCAGAAGTGGGGTTCTTGTCAACTGGACCACCGATACCTTTTAGCAAGAAACAAACGTAAAAAAAATCTACCTGCTAGCTGTCGCGGTCCAAGCTGTCCGAGTCGGATACATCATCCGTAGTGTAACTAATTATTTCCCTATGAAATGAATACTTACACTTTGTATTTTGCGATATCTTTTGAATTAAATGTCCGAATTAAATTATTTAAAAAGTTCTAGAAAGGTATTTAATCGATCTTTTTATTGAAGTAATTTATTTTAAGGAGAATTAATATCAAGGTACAAAATAAAGCATTTTTATTACGACATCAATTTAATTATTTTAAAAAATTCAAAAAACACTTATTGTGAGATAACTACAATAGTTAGACATATGGCATCGCGGACTTTTTTATAGAAAAAATTATGTTCTGTAAAAGTGTAGTACATTGTTTTGTTCTAGAATCAATAGTTTTCGCAGCGTTCACGATGTAAGAATTATTTTCGAGTCATTTACATTATTACACATTTACATTACATTATTGGACTTATAGTAAGGATCCCTAATTAATTTGAAAATATAATATAGCCTAAAGACTTCCTCGATAAATGGACTATATACTACTGAAAGAATTTTTAAAATCGGACTGGTGGTTTCTGAGATTAGCGCGTTCAAACAAACAAACAAACTCTTCCGCTTTATAATATAAGTATAGATTAAATTTGTGCTATTTATCGCCATTAACCGCTGTCCCGCTATGTTAATACTGCAAGATCTTCGAAAATTTTCGTTTAAATTACATGCTGTATAGGGCCAGGATCATCTATATTACATGCACAATCTATTTAAGATACTTAATTGTAAGAAAATTAATGCTTTATTGATTAAAATCGCTTCGTAAATAAGCCATTATTTCTCGTAAAAAATAAATAAATAAAAATGGTCATTGTGGGTTATCCCTAACAGATAGACATATGCCATATGATAGACTTTTTGTAGACCTTTTAAAGGTGTTTAATAATGTAAAACATCGTTTTGATCTATCTTAGGGTTCAGCCAGCGTTTGAAGTTAAAGTGCTTAATCTCGAAACTATCATTTTTTCTGTAGAACATCATATGTGAATTATAGATCAAAACCACCCCGTTGACACCCTTTAACTATTAAAAAAAAATGCATCAAATTCCGTTGCGTAATTATAAAGATATAAGCATTTAAGGGGACAGACTAATGATACAAAAGGTACAGTAATATGTTCAAATCCTGACTCAATATAATAACTTTTTGGAAATTATATGTGATTTGTTAACTACAAATCACATATAATTTCCAAAAAGTTATTGATAGATATTTGACAGATTTTTTTTTTATTAAAATTATCATACAAATAAGTATATTTGTTAATAATCTGCAGATTCTATTTTGATATTCTTCGATAATAGTTTCTTGGTTAAACGATTATATTTCCTACTATCGGTTGGCTTAATCGATTCCTCGTGTGTGATCTCATTCGAGTGATTGGAATATTATATGATTGGAATACATGATACTAATACTGTGTTGAGACTAATTACTTCCTGGATTTGGGATCATATTGGTTTTTCCTTAATTATCTGGCAAAGGATTGTTGATAGATATTAGATCAAATGAAATGAAATAAAACTACCGCTATTGTTATAGCTCTTCACTGACACTTAAATATACAATTATTGCAGAACTTTAAAATGCCCCGGGCACAAAGGTTACAGTCATCGATATCTAGCACACATAACTTTCGAAAAGAATTTCGAAAAATCATTGGTGTTAGCCAGGATTCGAACACGCGACCTCTAGATTCAGAAGCGAGGTGCTCGACCACTGGATCACCGAGACTAATGTGTAAATCTTCACTGACAGTTAATATGCAATTTATTAATTGCCATAAGGTTAATCTTACTCATATATTAAATTTAAATTACCTAGTATAGGAAGCACCCATGTAGAAAGGGGTCGATGATTATGAAAAGAACTGAACAAGAAACTGATGTGACAAATATTATCTTCAAATATATAATATTAATTAATGATGTAAAGTTTGTTTAAACGTTCAGAATTATTTCAATGTAACTGTGAAAACTTACAAAAAATTTATTCTACGTTTTTAGGGATGGTTTCAAACCTACTGGTGCCTACTTTTTATCCTGCCTTCATTTTAATCAAATTCCCGCCCGTTAATTAGTATGGTTTATGGGATTTTATCCCCTTAGGTGTGGAATTAATTAAAATTCTTAGGGGATGCCTACATATTAATAGCTTTATGCATGCAAAGTATCAGTCCGAACGGTTTAAGATTGACAAATTTGCATACAAACTTTCACCCCCTATTTTATATCCTTGAGCGTAGAATTGATCTCAGCGGGTACCTACGTCCTAACATCTACCTGCAAGACAACATTTCAGCCCGAGCTGTCCAGTGGTTTGGTTTGTGCGTTTATAGATCACTATCAGTCGGTCGGTCACCTTTGAACATATATTTAGATTGGAGGCGAAAAAGTTTTTCAATGACACGAGTTTGAACACACAAATTCATAAAAAAATATATTTATTTTGGCTTCGATTGTTTAATTAAAGAGCCCTCGTAACAGTTTCTCTCCCACATTTTTTATATTTTTTGATAGGTAAATACTTAAATAATATCTAAGGCATATAGAAGTATTTATTTAGGTATAGTTGACAATATTTTTTGTGAAAGGAGGATTTAATTTCCCCAAACATTAGTGTCTATATACTAGCCATATTCTATACAAAAGTGTAACCATTTAATACAATCTGTAACATTCCACTAGACGACGCAATACCTTGCCAAGTCTTAAGCAGTTGGATGTAAACTTAAGTTTGGTAAATAATTCATCAGAAGTCGAGTGGATGACCCTCACTTTGCAAGTATAATGCAATGTCTGGATGTAGGTAGTTACCTACAAACTTACCCATAATATTTTTTCCAATGGGGATGGATATTTAAATTGTACACATTTATTACATGGCTGAAAATAATATTCTGTATTTTCCAGGATTCCTGTATGCCAGTATATATTTATGCGGTTTCCTTGATTTTCCCACAGTCATGAGACACTAGTATGGGTTTATATTTGTAATCTAAAAATCCACACAATATTTTTTGTAGTGAAATTATTATATATCTCATATATCCCTGACACATAAATAGAAATGGAACGGATACGATGGGCTTATAACTTGTTTGCGGCCAGTGTAGAGTCATTATTTAAGAATTATTCTTTCTCGAAGACTACAGAAGTAGAGCTTAGCAAAATTTTTTCGCCCAATGTTAATACAAAACCGTAATAGAACGGTTAAAATAATTGTTTATAACAACATTGTATTTAATTGTCTCCAGAGCTGTTTATTTTCAGTTTCTTTCAGTTAATACAATCTAAATTTTAATTGCCCTCCATAACAAGCGGTTTGGGCATGTCAATTATCAACTATAAGTGGTTTTCCTCAGAAATTGTCGATATGTTCAAATTAAATAAATCAATAGTAGGCGGATTGTTTCAACTGGCTATTGACAATAAATTTAAAGTAAAAAACCTTTTTTTAAGTCTTAAAAGAAGATAATATTTTTTCCTTAAATTTTCAAGAATCAACTTATAGAGTATATATTATACAATTTATATACGAATAAAAACTTCTCGCGCGATTTGTAAATAACTAGTAGGTACTAATTTAATTATGTCAATGTTAACTTAAATAACTCTTTTCATGAACGTGCGTCAATTTTTGAGGCTCCTAACTTCACCCTCCTCCAGAACACATTCTATTTGGTCATGTAATGTGTGTCTTAGCTGCCCTTTTATACTTTTAAACCAATACTATGACAATACGCGGTCAGCGAGAGTCATTCGGCAGATTTTGCGCAGTTCTCTCATTTCGACGGCGTTTATACTACCTACTTTCGTGTACACTCTGCCATGCCATACTCTCGCTGGCATAAGTTTACGTTGGGATAAGTACCGCATTGAAGATGCAGCTGGGCTTTTCTGCTGACGTTCTTTGCGCCCAGGAATCTGCCCAACGCTCCATTTACGCTATTTCCTAACGCTACTCCTCTACGCCACGGTATAATAATATATTCGATTAATAACGACCGAAGTAAATGAACAATAATAAAATAGAAGCTCTACAAAGTTTTACAAGCAAACAATTTGAGACCAACGCTTTCGATTCAGCCTCTCGAAGTTTCCGAACGACGCCCAGACCGATACAAAATTAGTATGGGTTGTCAGTCAGCCCACTCGATGTTGAGAACTCGCGTGCAAGACCGTATTACAGCACCCGAGAGCCTCTTCAACGATCATGTACCGACTTAACCCCTACTATAAATTCTAGATTTGAATTCGAAGTAATATAATTTTACTTGAAATAATTTAATTTGACCAGATAGGAATGAGGTGAAGACATATTATAAGGAAATTGATAAGAATAAATGCAGAAGGATATGTAAGTAGATAATGATGGAAAGCAGATGGAAAGTGTAGGAAATGAACAGTGTAGGAGTAAATATAATTAATAGGTATCTATGTATATACAATGTTCGGAATTAGTTTCACCAGCCTTTATAGAGAACTGTTGTCAGATCACTTTAGCCTTTTGGTTTCGAATGTTTAGACGTGACCTTTATGCAAAGATAAGGTTTTTCATGTCAAGCTTAATTAAAAAAACTCACGTAAGAAACTCATAGGTGATGTTTAAATGAGAATATATAAAATAAACACATAGTAACTTCACATTTGTTACATCTGCGTGTTTCCAGTTCCGAAACTTATGTTGAGGGTGTCCCGACGTTACGAGTATGTAACGGACATGTATCGTACTTGAACTAACTTCGGAGGTTGTGTTCGATATTTTACGGTCCTTGGGTTGTCGTCGAAGCCTTACAATCTTATCACACAGCTGCCAACAATGCGATATTTTCTTACGGATATATTTGACTTTCAAATACAATTTAGTATGAATGAGAAAAGTCTTACTTTCAATTTTGCCGGTAACACATACGATTGAAAAATAAAAAAAAATTGTAACATCGTATGACAGATAGTGTCAATTAGTAATATAAACGGCTGTTTTCTAAAAATTAGGCTGTATATAATGCGTAAGCATATTTAAGAAGTACCAATTCAAATAAATTATTCTTAGTTATCGAACTATTTAAGGGCATGACTAAATCATAAAACGTGGCATACAATACGTAACAATTCTTTTCAATCTTGAATAAATTAAATTGTGAAAGCTAGCTCACCAAGTGCAAAAAATATCAACTAATTATAAATTGAATTTAAGTTAGTCATTGCTGTCAATCAATTAGTGTAATAAGTTAGACAATGTTAAAATGGCATTTATATATAATATAATCTACATAGCTCACAAAATAACTAACTTCATATCATAGATTAGAGTTACGAGTTATGGTGTTTTAAAGGGAGGAATCCAGATCGGATGCAAGGATAATGGTTGACGATGTAGTGCTGGAACAGGTGTATGACATTGTATATCTTGGATGCGCTTTTAGCAGGGATGGAACACCGCTGATGTAGAAAGAAGAGTAGCGTTAGGAAATAAAGTAAATGGGGCGTTGGGCAGATTCCTGGGCGCAAAAGATATTAGCAGAAAAGCCCAGCTAGCAATTCACAATGCAATACTGATCCCAACGCTAACTTATGGAATCGAGAGGGTATGGCAGAGCGTGCATGAAAGTAGGATAAACGCGGTTGAAATGAGGGCATTGCGCAAAATCCGCGGAGTGACCTTCGCTGACTGCGTGGAAAACAAGGTTGTAAGGAAGGAAGTCGGATTGAAAGAGAGTGTCGGTGTAAAAGTAAGAAAGGGCATGCTCCGTTGGTTCGGACATATAGAAAGGATGGATGATGCAAGATTGACTAAGCAGATATACAATGAAAAAGCGGATAGATGTAGGAGTCGAGGACGACCTATACACACATTTCATGACCAAATAAAACGTGTTCTGGAGGAAGATGATGTTAGGAGCCTCAAAAATCGACGCGTGCATTTAAACAGTTATGAAAGTCAAGGAAGCGAGTGAGGTGTGTAAGAATCGTGCCTTATGGCGCTCCGGTCTCTCTGCCTACCCCGCAAGGGATGTGGCGTGAAGTTATGTATGTATGTATATCATAGATTAATTCTTCTAAGCATTATTTGTACTGTGACAAATTTATATATTAAAACAATGTACGAGGTAATTCATCTCATTGTAGAACCGCGGCCGGTCGATCTATCCTATTCTCTAAACTATCTCACTCTGACTTCTAAAGAGATGTTTTCTCTCAGAATATTCAAGAAAACAATTCTATAGCACGGCTTAAAAAGTTCTGAGATGATAAAATGGCACAAAATGTAAAAACAAGAAGTAGGTAGTAATGTTTATGACAACCTCTTTTTTATTAGGAAATAAAAATTGTACCCAAAGTCGCGTCAGTAGGTACAAGTAGTTACATAAAATGTCAGATATTTCGTTTATTTGTCGGTTACAAATTTTGATCGTAACCAGCTTTTAACCTTATTTCATAGCACATAGCGAGAACAACTGGTGCTGTTCAAAATTTGTATTTTTAAAATGATGTTTGAGAAAACATAAATTAATTACATTATTTCTATACTAATATTATAAAGAGGAAAGATTTGTATTTTTGTATGTAACGAATAAACTCAAAAAGTACTGGACCGATTTTAATAATTCTTTTTTCTTTAGAAAGCTACATTATCACTGAGTAACATAGGCTATGTGTAATCATCGTCGTCATCGACATTTTTTTCGTACGGGAGTAACACCGTGAGGCGGGTAGCTACATACAATATAGCGGTACGAAGTTCGCGCGGTCTGCTAGTATAATATATACCTACAACTGAAAACCTAGCCGAAATCAAATTTCTCCCCATCTCCGTCTACTGGCAGCGTGCCCAGAAGACTGACCGCATTGTCGTGCTGAATGGTAATGTTAATCCGCTGTGCGAAGAATAGACACGCCCTCTGGTCGCGAGAAGCCTCGATCACTCTCTTAGCAAGATCACTCGGACCCCATGTACCCAGAGTTTCAAACCCAAACGGCTCAAAAACATAATCAACTACAAGGTTTCTGTATTTATGCCGCTTGAAATTTTCTGCTGAAGCAGCAGCAGCACCAGCCACCCCTACCGTGTTTGGAAGGTGTAATGGCACAAGGGTGTAGACGCAAGTCGCATCCCACACCAAAAGTCTACCCATCTTCCACCGTAAAAGAGACATCCGCTCTCTTGATATCGCGCACCAAACCATTTGGTTATAGAATGGCTGGTACACCGGCGGTGATAAGCACGACGGATAATGTTTAAGATGTGATATATTATTAGGCTATATTATCGGGTTATTTATATGCGAATCCCTATATTCTACCCCGTTATAAACAAAGCGTTAGCCCTGATATCGTATTCATAGATAGGAACACATCACCAGAAAGCAATGTTATTTGCCTTGAATTGTCTTTAAGGGCCACGTAACTTGAATCGACTGGCTTGAATCAGATGAATCCCAATCGATACGGTTACGATTTATCGATTCGGATGAGCATCTATCCGTATCGATAAAAATTCACAACTTTTTCATAAATCATCAAGTTTCTTCAAGTATGTTTACCATTTGGCTAAAGCCTATTCCACATCATAAACTCGAGTACCATGCTGATGTCGTATTAAATTTAATTTCCATTTGAATACGAGAGTATTTTACGAGTCGAAACGCTTTCTATAAAGGAACATTAAAATAATTACTTAGTTAACGACATCTAGGGACAAACCATACTGAGTCATGTATTAAGAGTTATTGCTTTATTATTTTAAATTTCTATTCCGACATATTTTGTTCACTGATCTAAGTCCCAATTACTTTTATGAGTCAGATGTTTAGATATCATTTTAACATTAATGACTTTCCGAAATTGTTTCCGGTTTGCCACCTATTCAATTTGGGACGTAAATATAACGGCGAGACGAGGCTTAACAGCCGCTTCCTACACGTTCGGGTAACAAAAGTTGTGAAGTTATGTTATGTTAATAAAGCTTAACTTAAGTGATTATAATTACATAACTAGTTAAGAAACTTTGTATTACGTAAGAAAAATGCTTTTTCTTTTTTCCCCTTGGCTAACTAGTGAAATAAAATGCTTGATAGCCAAGAAAGCTGCAGCCAAATTTAAATTAAAGAAAAGGTCTTGTTCCGTAAATCCTAAAAGGTGCAGAATATTAAGAAATCACTGCAATAAGGTGTGTAGGGACGCACAACGCCAACATATTCACAACTCGATCCAAAATGGTGATCTAGCTTCAGTCTGGAAATTTCTGAAAACATTAGGTGTTGGTAAAACTCGTCATGATAACATTCCTGAAACTGTAAATATTGAACTTCTGAATCAACATTTCTCCGTGTCGTCAAACTTTGATAAATTGACTAAAAGAAATACATTACTGCATCTTTCATCATTGCCATCTCCTACTCACTCCCCATTTGCATTTAGTCAATTTGTGGCTTGTCATGTTAAGAAGAGCGTTATGTCTATTGTTTTGAATGCTATTGGATCCGATTGCCTAAGTCGTAAAATGCTTATTCCGTATTCTATACCATCTGACAACGTTTCCAAAGGTGTTTGAAAGTATATTTAAAGATCATCTGCATAAAGATGGTATGATGAAAGGAGTTGACTTGAGATGGAATTTATAAAAATTGTGAAGAGTAAAGGGGATAGCACGTCACCCTGGGGCACACCTACTGCGGTAGAACACCAAGAAGAATACGTATCTTCGATGCATACACACTGTCGGTGGCCTTCCAGGTAACTACGAAACCAATCAATTGCGGTTGGAGATATATTAAGAGAGCGCAGTATACCCAGTAGAATGTCAAAATCTACAGTGTTGAAAGCGTTGGAAAAATCTAGAAGTACGAGTATAGTTAGGTTTCCACTGTCCATACCTGCTCGAATGTCATCAGACACATCAGACAGATTTTTGTCAAGGCAGTAACAGTACTGTGACCGGGACGAAAGCCGGATTGGTAAGGATTGAGGAGATTGTTCTGGGTAAGGAATGGGGTAAGTTGATTATGGGACAATCGTTTGAGGACTTTTGAAAGGAATGGTAATATAGATATGGGTCGGTAATCAGAGTAAGAGAGGGGCTTGATTTTTTTAGGAAGAGGGATAATTTCAGCACTTTTCCACGAAGCGGGGAAAATGCCATATGCCGCAGAGGAGTTCAATATGTGACAGATTACGGGTAAAATTTGGTCAAGGATAGGAATAAGCATTTTACGACTTAGGCAATGGGATCCAATAGCATTCGAAGCAATAGACATAACGCTCTTCTTAACATGACAAGCCACAAATTGACTAAATGCAAATGGGGAGTGAGTAGGAGTTGGCAATGATGAAAGATGCAGTAATGTATTTCTTTTAGTCAATTTATCAAAGTTTGACGACACGGAGAAATGTTGATTCAGAAGTTCAATATTTACAGTTTCAGGAATGTTATCATGACGAGTTTGACCAACACCTAATGTTTTCAGAAATTTCCAGACTGAAGCTAGATCACCATTTTGGATCGAGTTGTGAATATGTTGGCGTTGTGCGTCCCTACACACCTTATTGCAGTGATTTCTTAATATTCTGTACCTTTGGCTGCAGCTTTCTTGGCTATTAAGCATTTTATTTCACTAGTTAGCCAAGGGGAAAAAAGAAAAAGCATTTTTCTTACGTTAATACAAACTTTCTTAACTAGTTATGTAATTACAATCACTTAAGTTAAGTTTTATTGACATAACATAACTTCACGCCTTTTGTTACCCGAACGTGTAGGCAGCGGCTGTTAAGCCTCGTCTCGCCGTTATATTTACGTCCCAAATGGAATAGGTGGCAAACCGGAAACAATTTCGGAAAGTCATTAATGTGAACCAGTATCAGGATTCGAACCCGGACCTCTGGGTCAGAAGCCGTGTACCACTGGACCACCGAGACTTTACGTTGTATTAGTTACATAAATGTAGGTACTATGTATTTTTCTTAGGTAATACAAACTTTCTTTTGCTAATGACAATAAGAAAAAGAAAGCAAATAGTTAAAATATCCTGTATTTTTAAATATGGCGTCAATACTTATTAGTACGGGAGAATCATAAGTCTCGGAGAGACGACATGATCCCTAATTAGTAACTTTTGACGTACACGCTGGACGAACGAAAGTGTCTTATAACTTTATCTGACAAGAAGCAAACATGAAGATCTTTCTAAACTCTGTTTAATATAACTTGGTAAGTTTCAAAAATACCTACACTATCTATATAGATATTTTATTTAGGGAATATAGATTTTTAATAATTGTATGAATTTATTGTAATTCGAAGTGTTTTCTCTGCAAATTTAGATATCCGTAAGTTTACACCCAACCTTTGGACTAAATTTATAATATGCTAATGCTTATTTTATTATTAGTGACTAATGTTAAAGAGACTTTTGAGTCAGTTTGAATTTCAATAAACATATGAAGCCTGAACTTAAGATTAAGAACTCACAACTTAAGACTAACCATTAAAGAATAATACTTTGTTCAACAAGAAAACATGTTCATCGATATTATCTTATATATAAAATTCTCTTGTCACAATTTTCGTTCCCATACTCCTCCGAAACGGCTTGACCGATTCTCATGAAATTTTGTATGCATATAGGGTAGGTCTGAGAATCGGACAACATGTATTTTTCATCCTCCTAAATCACAAGGGTAGCCCACCCTTTAATTTTTTTTTGAATTTTTCCATATATTTCTGTTTCTTTTTTTTATAAAACATAACATAACATAACATCACGCTTTTTGTTACCCGAAGGTGTAGGCAGCGGCTGTTAAGCCTCGTCTCGCCGTTATGTTTACGTCCCAAATGGAATAGGTGGCGAACCTATTGCCATACCGGGCACAAAGTTTTCAGTCATCCATATTTATCACACATAACTTCCGAAAACAATTTCGAAAAGTCATTGGTGTGGGCCAGTATCAGGAATCGAATCCGGAACCTCTGGATCAGAAGGCGTGCGCTCGACCACTGCGCCACCGAGACCTACATTTATATCCCGTTTTTTATAAAACGGGATATAAATACATATTATAAATTTTCAACCCCCTACGATCAACCTCTATTTTTTAAATTTCATTTTTCGGCAAGACAACGTTTGCTGGGTCCAGCTAGTAGAAAATATAAATATTAAAGATTTTTGTTTTGCTTACTCTTATGTGTTATGTTCTCAATTCAAACGTTTATTTTTATTTTGTGGATTTTCAATCATACATGTTATTGGGAAATTGAAATTAAATTTGACGTGTGTGTTGGTGTATAATACTAATTAAAATTGTATGTAAACGATAAATAATATTAGAACGGGACTTGAACACGCGACCCCTGAATTACCTAGTCGCAGAAGATATTTCAATTTCACAGAATTTTAATAAAATAGTAAATATTTAATAAACAACTGTGTGAAAAAACTGTATATTTGTTAAATGTAAGTATAACGTGCAATCAATGAATTTTTAAATTGATAAAGGCAGTGGCAATTATGACCCGCTACGTCGTATCTACTTTCTAGTATATTATTTACATTTACAAGTCGGAGTACCAGTATGCTATCAAGACATACATTCAGCTCGAGTCTCTTAATCGCCACGGTAGAAGTTGGGATAGCACTGTTCTCTGAAATGGTGTCGTTCTCCAATAAGCAAACAATCTTTGTCTTTTTAATAACGAGTACGAGTTTTGTGTCAAAGTTTAAACTCTTTTATAACTTTTGACTCCACGTCAGAAACTTTTGCTAACTTGTAAACATCGACCAAGTTCTGACGACTGAAAAGGGCACCTGTCTCGCATTCAACATTGTTTTGTTTGAAATTAAAATAAATTTGCATTGACACGAATACTTCGTAACAAACTCCTCAAAATTCAATATTGCATTTTACCATTTATTATGAGATAGCAAGGGGTTCACGATAAGTGACTGGCGCCGCCTGCATACTGTTACTGTGTTACAGTTGCTTTGCCAGCCTATAAGATAAGGAGTGAGATTGGGAGGAAGGCCGAAAGGGATGGGCTTCCGGATATCTTTTTTATAGAAAAAAAACCACGGCATGAGCTACTTTACGTTGACATACCATACAGATATAATAACTATTGGTTAGAGATCAGCGACTAAAACAATTTAGTAAAACGTATATCGAATACAAATGAACTTATCCAAAACAAAAATTATGTCAAACGCTTCTACAAAAGATAAAATAATGGTAAATAATGAAATCATTGAATATGTGCAAGAATACATATACTTAGGACAGTTAATATCTGTTAAGGACGCTATGAAAAAAGAAATAGAAAGAAGAATAACCAATACTTGGAAACGATATTGGTCACTCAGCGAAGTGATGAAGAACAAAGAAATGCCTATGAAGGAGAAAAGGAAAGTATTTAACATGTGCATTCTACCATGCTTACTGTATGGATGTCAAACCTGGGCAATGACAGAACAACTCTGTAATAAAATCAAGATTTGTCAGAATAGTTTAGAAAGAAGCACACTAGGAGTTAAAATAAAGGATAGAGAGACACTTATAAACATAAAAAGCAGAACAAAATTTAAAAACGCGTACACAACTTTCAAACAGCTAAAAGTGGAGATGGACTGGACATATGATGAGAGAAAAAACCGAAAAATGGACAAGAATATTGACAGAGTGGTACCCATTAGATCGTAAAAGAAACAGAGGAAGACAAACTAGAAGATGGGAAGACGATATAAGGAAAATAGCGGGATCAACATGGACTCGTACAGCAAGAAATAGAACCGAATGGAAATCCTTAGAGGAGGCCTTTGTCGGAAGACAAGTTGTACAAACATAATTTACCGTTTGCCGACTGATATATATATATAAAATATATATATATATGTAAAACTTAGTTAATAGTATAGTACATCAATAAAGGCTTTTATTTATTTATATCGAATACCACTATAATAAAACTATGCTTCAAAACACGTACAGGACTTTTAAATGTTATTTATAGCATGAAAAGAGTATTTGGCACACGAGTTTCTTGCCAAGTTCTTCTCATGATGGTGTTTGTGGAGATTGCGTCTGTGCCTTCTTGTTCCACGATGGCACTTTCCACAATCGCAGGGGTTTTGATATAGACTATATAATAATAAGTTTAATCTTTGTATTTTATAAGTGTCTGTGAAGACCTATGAAAATAAAGTTATATTGATTTGATTTGAAATAATTTTGTGTATCGTAATAGTGGCATAATATTATTAAGTAAAAACTGTTTACTAGAAATATGACTTTTTTATCGTGGCGTAAATTGTTCGTAAAATATTATATGTCTTTATAAGAGTACAAAAATAAATAGAGAATATAAAAACTGCTCGCTACCAAATAGTGGGGTGAAACTTTATATAACTTGTGTCGGTTTTTCGTACAAAGAAAAGTTACTGTGGAGTTTGGTTAATACACACAGTCTCTAAGAACAGACAGTCGACTTTGTAATTTTAGTTTGTAGTCATATGTCAATATTCCTTCGTTATTTCGTTAATTAAAAACGTTTTTTGGTAAAAATAAAGCGTTTTTAGTGGGTATTATAGTACCACAAGTTGTAGCTATAAATGATGTTGGATTACACTGACATCGCTTTCCACTTGGAACATTTTTAATGGCATTTCTATACGGTTTCTCTAGATTCCAAAAAAAATTAATGGACCTGATTATCATGATCCGGATCATGTAATAGACTCGCTGAACGTCTTTTAAAGGTTGAGGGAGTCTAGCCTCCGAAGTACAACCGTGGTTTTCTATCTTTTAATTTGTGTGAAAATTACACAACTCCCCGGAAGAACTATATTTTTAGATATCACTATACCAACTGTTTATATTTAAATGACAAACAAGTATACAACAAGTTAGATATTTTTATAAGCGGTTAATGTCAAGATATCTACGGACACTGAACCAAGACTACTTCCCTACTGATATCAAATAAATAGCAATATCTTTGTAATGGCTCAGTAATTTAGTGCAGATATTTCGTTTTGGGAAAACTTTTAGCTCTGTGATCTCTCATGTGATGAGTCCATTATGCGAGAAGCAATCTTTGGGACTAAAACAAATATGTTAAATAAACATAATATAGACCAAATAATTTGAAATAGTTTATCTATACTAATATTATAAAGAGGAAAGATTTGTATTTTTGTATGTAACGAATAAACTCAAAAAGTACTGGACCGATTTTAATAATTCTTTTTTCTTTAGAAAGCTGCATTATCACTGAGTATGACGCTATGTGTAATCATTGTCGTCATCGACATTTTGTTTGTACGCGAGAAACACTGTGAGACGGGAAGCTACATACAATATAGCGGTACGAAGTTCGCGAGGTCTGCTAGTATAAAAATATAGTAAGAATATAGTAAACATTAAAAAAATCCATTTTTTACGGCAACATATTAATCTGTCTCTCAGTTTCTCTGTGTGTTTTACCTAGATGGCTTGAAGAATTGAAAAAAAAAATAGTTAAGTGAAAGAGTCTAGTTTTATGTGAATAGTTGACTGATTGATTTTACAGGCTAACTTTCAAAACCAGATCAGTATCGATCACCTGAATTATATCACTCGCAAATATTGCTTGTTGTATTGGAAGCTATTTTATTCAGCTTAGTTAGCTTAATTTGAAAACATCTCTAATAGTTTGGATGAAATGATATACGGCAATAAGTTTCGGCACCATATTTGAGAATAAATACCTAATTCATCGAATTTTGAGGCATAATTACATTTGCCCACACCTACGGGGACCATGGGCATCAAATTACAGAACAGTATTTTTTTTTCTTTCTTTATGGTATAGGGGGCAAACGAGCAGGTGCGGGAAAGGGGTTGGCCCTCCGGATACCTCTCTCACCGACCGAAACGCGGCAAAAGCTACTTTATGTCGTTTTTCCGAAAAGTCGTGGTATTTTACCGGTCGAGCCGGCCCATTCGTGTAGCGCACTGCGTGGCTCTACTACTGTTAAGAAGTAGAAGTAACTATTATTCCTGTTTATGTTATAGTTATTTTATAAATTCAGGCCTTTTCGACAATGAATGAATTCAGACATGATATTTATACCGAAAAGACATAGTTGTGGGGCAGGATTCACACTTTTGACTTCTAAATTTATAAGCGGGTCTTAAACCTCCAGAGCATAGACGCCATGATATTGACAAAATATTATAACATCAAACAATATTTGACCAAAAAGAACATAATCTTGGTACCTTATTAAGTTTTTCCATAAATACCTATTGAGCTTATATTTTTATATCCAATAAAAATAATTCTAACGCTAACTTATCGTAGCGAGATTATTAGAGGTATGGCAGAGCTTGCACGAAAGTAGGATAAACGCGGACGAAATGTTGGCACTGCGCAAAATCTGCGGAGTGACTCTCGCTGACCGCGTCGAAAACAAGGTTGTAAGAAAGAAAGTTGGATTGAAAGAGAGTGTCGGTGTAAAAGTTAGAAAGGGCATGCTCCGATAGTTCGGACCTCATGGCGCTCTATTCTCTCTGCCTACTTCGCAATTGCTTTGGCGTGAAGTATGTATAAAAAAATAAGTACAAATAAATTAATTACATTATTTACAATATATTATACAATAAAAAAAACTAGCTGAAATCATCTTTCGCCGCATTAGGATAAGCATTGCCACGCTGAATGGTATTACTAATCCTCTGTGCGAAGAATATTATTGTATAAAAATAATACTAAATAAACAACAATAATATAATGAAAATTATACTACTAGAGCTCTTTATAAATATTTTCTCTCAACTATCCTAATATTTTCTTTCATGTTCATTTCCGCTACCACAGATTTCTGTTGGCAAAAAAAACACGACAAAATCAAAAGCCTTTAAGTAGCTTTCAACGGATTATTGTATTTGTTGACAACTTTGTCCGATTATTTAGGATTTATCCGGCATTTGAACAAGTTAGAAAATCAAGACAGACTTATCCTTCATACAAAAATGTATGTACCTTTGATAAATTCATAACGACTTTTCGGTAACGAGTGACCAGAAGTCGAAACACTAAACCAAAACTGTCTCCGTGTTTAATAAGTACCTCACTCTATCTCTCCATAATAGCTAAACAATGATTATTTTAAGAATATTAATAGCAATGCGGTTTTCCTTTTAAAACCTCGTGAGCCTGCATAATGAGCCTGAATATAAAACTATAATGATATTTCCATATTCTAGTGGGATCAACAAACCTATTGATAGGTGGGTGGGCACATGTTGACAAACCCTGGGGGCTTAATGTCTTTATTTATAAACACCATGCGGTATGAGGTCGTTACCTAAATACCCAAATTTAGGAAAGAGTAAATACTTTGAAAGTATTGAATCGATTTTAATAATTTGCAAACTATTTTTTTATAAGGTCACGACTTTATCCACCCGAAGATTCTGCAGAGGCTGTTAAGCCTCGACTCGCCGAAATTTTACGTTTTTTATGGGATAGGAGGGTAAACGGGCAAGATTGTCACCTGATGGTAAGCAACCTGCACTGCCCATGGACACCAGCAGCACATATAGTGTTACCGTTGCGTTGCCGACCTTTAAGAGAGTAGGATAGGAAGGGAAGGGGGGTGGGCCTCCGGGTACCTGTTTCACCGAACGAAACGCGGCATGAGCCCCTTTACGTCGATTTTCTGAGAGATCGTGTTATTTCACCGGTCGAGCCAGCCCATTCATGTAGCGAACTGCGTGGCTCTACCACTGTTCCAAATAGAGTGGTTCTAAGTGGCGGAAACTATTATCATACACTGGGCAGAATATTGTCATGGGCAGAATATTGTCAGTCATCGATATTTATTACAAGTAGCCGCCGAAAAATGATCAGTGTCCGCTTGGATCCGATCCCACGAATTCTCGATTCAAAGATGTGAATATAGCTCACTGAATGATAATAAAATGCTAGTACGTATGTAATAAAATATACTTAATGACAAAAGCTGGTGAGCTAGTTTCACATTCATCATTTCATTCATTCATCCTTAAAATACATTAGGTTTTTTGTATGGTAATGGAGGGCAAACGAGCAGGCGTGTCACCTGATGGTAAGCAACCAACGCTGCCCATGGACACCAGCAACACATATAGTGTTACTGTTGCGTTGCCGATCTTTAAGGGATAGGGGGTAGGGAAGGATGAGGAAGGGGGGTGGGCCTCCAGGTACCTCTCTCACCGAACGAAACGCGGCATATGACGATGTTGGGAACAAAGTAGGTGTAACGGTGCCGCGTGATCCAATCTAGCGGCGTGACGTCACGTACAGGTGCCTGACCAAACACAAGCTGGTTATATGAATTACAAATATGCTGACAGTGCTGTTGTTATGTTTGAACGGGCAATTTATAATTCCTAGTTGCGCAACAGTTGCCTTGTTATCGCTTGATGTGATTCGCGAAGATGTAAGAATATATCTATAAGAATTAAATAAATCGCTTGATGTTTTTTATTTGATTATTGCTCGATGTTATCCTACTATAAACTAATCATATAGAGAATTACAATTGACCCAAGGTCAATACGACTTCTAAATTAATTCTTCTTAGGTTTTCTAATCTTTTTTCTTTAGTTCTTTAATACAATTCATTGATCGAAACGCGCCCGAGCCACTTCACGCCAATATTCTGAGAGATCGTGGTATTTCACCGGTCGAGCCGACCTATTCATGCAGCGAACTGCAAGACTCTACAAAAAAAATTCAATGTTAAATATTAAAATAAGTTGTTTCATAAAACAAATTTTACTTATTCAAGTTAGAAATACCGTACTGCATGTCTTTTTAATTTTACTCCATTGATTTGGTAATGTTCCAATTGAGTCGGCCCTACTCTCGCTACGAATCAACATCATATTTTGTTATGTTTGTAAACTACCCGGAAATGGCTTTCCTTCAATATCTTCCCTGTTGCAATTTCATATTGCATTCTTTACGATATTAGCAATTAAATACTGTAATTAATTAAATACAATTTACATTTTCAGCGAATATAAAACTAGGCAACACCTAGCTAGTTTTTTTTATGGGGTAAGCAACCAACGCCGCCCATGGACACCAGCAACATCTATAGTGTTACTGTTGCGTTGCCGACCTTTAAGGGATAGGGGATTGGAAAGTATGGGGAAGGGGGGTGGGCGTCCGGGTACCTCTCTCACCGAGCGAAACGCGGCATGAGCCACTTTACGTCGGTCTTCTAAGGGTCGTGGTATTTTACCGGTCGAGCCGGCCCATTCATGCAGGAAACTGTTTGGCCACCACTGTTTAAAAGCTAGCTGTTTAAAAGCTAGTACGCAAATTTACGCGCCGTAAACGAACGGCCTAAGATCTAAGAGAGATTTTCACCCATTTGTTTTGTAAAGACGAAGAGAACTTGGTACCTACTGCGAGCGAGTTACATATAGACAAGTATACCTACTAGATCCTAGAGCTTAGATCTAGACTAGATGGAAATGAACTTGTAATTAACGCGGCTTTAAATTATATTAAATATTAGTGGACCTAGCGACTCAGAATGATAATAATAATAATATAGCTTTATTCATTCCAATACAGCCTTTATAATAATAATTATAATATTATTATTACTTATACTTAGAAAACTTATATTTTTTATTTTTTTATTTTTTTTAGCGGCTCAGAATAACAGAAGAATAAATAAAAATGATCACTGTGGGTTATCCTTAAGAGATAGACATACACCGTCGCAAACTTTTTGTACATCTTCTGAAGGTGTACTACTCTGTGTAAAAAGTATCGGGTATATGTCAATAAAGAGACCCGCGTAAAAGAGGTCGTTCTAATTTTTTTACTGCATGTTGGTAGCACTGTACTGATTTAGCGCGCAAAATTTGAACGGGATCTGTCGTTTAATTTGTTTTAAACTAAACTTTTTGTTGGTCATAGTTTTAAGTCCTCGGCGATTTTTACAATGGAAAATATTGTTGAACAAAGAGTGTGCCTTAAATTTTGTGTTTCGAATGATATTTCATGTGGTGAATCACTAAAAATGTTGCGAAATACCTACGGCGAATCATGTATATCGAAAACAAGGGCTTATGAATGGTAAATAAGGCTTTTAAAGAAGGCCGAGAAGTAGTAGTAGACTTGCCTCGTTCTGGTAGACCTTCAACCGCTACGACCAAAGAAAACATCGACAGAATTAAGAAGCTAGTGCTCGAAAATCGACGTATGAGTCTGAGAGAGTTGGCTAGTGAGGTGAACATATCTTTTAAGTCCGTCCACAATATTCTCATTGACATTTTAGGCATGAAACGCGTCGCCGCTCGACTAGTTCCAAAAGAGCTCAATTTTGTTCAAAAAGGGCAGCGAAAGCATGTCGCTGAAGACATGGTTTCCCGAGCTTCTACGGATCCGACCTTTATGAAACGTATAATAACTGGCGACGAGATTGGGTTTATGAGTATGACATGCAAACAAGCCAACAGTCTTCAGAATGGCGTCTCGAAAACGAGCCGAAACCCAAAAAACCGCGGCAAAGTCGCACCAAAATCAAGGTGATGCTGACAGTTTTTTTTGACTACCGTGATGTGGTTCACTCCGAATTCCTTCCAGAGGGAGAAACAGTGAATAAAGAATATTATTTAGGCGTCATGAAGCGTTTGCGTGAGAGTATCCGCCGAAAACGTCCAGATTTGTAGCGACACAACTCATGGATGCTGCACCATGATAATGCACCATCACACACAGCCATTATAGTGAAAGAGTTTTTAGCGAAAAATTCAACAAACGTTCTCGACCAAGCACCCTATTCACCTGATATGGCTCCGTCTGACTTTTTTTTATTTCCCAAGTTAAAATTACCACTTCGAGGAAAACGTTTTGAGTCGATAGAAGCCATAAAAGAAAATTCGCTGAATGGGCTAAAGGCCAATAGGCAAATAGCCTATGAAAAATGTATGGAAGACTGTGTGAAGCGGTGGAGATGTTGTATTGCAAGCGATGGGGCCTACTTTGAAGGCGATAAAATAAATTTAGATCAATAATTTGTATTTTTGTTTTATTGACAAATTCCCGATACTTAGTACACAGAAGGTATATTAATATACTACATTATTTGGTTTATCACTTAGAGTTCAGCCAGCGTTTACAATTAAAATGCTAAATCAATGCAAGCTCTGGAAACCCATTGGTTAGCCAGGACGCGAACTCGGGCCTTTAAACTGGAAATCTTAGGCTGAACTAATAAGCCATCGAGACTTGTCACGCGCCAGATGGACCTATTACCTAAATCTATTACCCACGGATTTTTTTTATAGCGCAGTTTGTAATTTCTTTGTAGTTACAATATTAGTTTTACTTTTGAGCTATCAAATCTAGAAACACTAAGTGCTTGGCGCGTAATACGCTGAATCTATGGTATACTCTTAGTGAGGAGCTGGTGGCGCTGTGACTGTGTGCGCCGAGCCATGTTGTTAGTTCAACACATTCTGAACTAAACACGAGACTGTTGTACACAGTTTGAATACAGCCTGAGACAATAGAAAAGGTTCTCATTGAAACTAAGGAGGCGCTTAGTAGCATGTTCGAGAACATTTCTTGAGATAATACTCAAAAGCTGTTTATTAAATTCTCTCTATGAATTACTTTTAGGCTATCTTTGTCTATTCTATTTATATTTAGAGTCATTGCTGGTTCTGTAAGTGATAGAAAAGGTAGATAGGACGCTCCGAAAAGGTATATTTAAAGCATAATTGTTTTAACAGCTTTGTAGGTAGATTTGAATTGTAATTCAAAGTCAAGTAACGTCGCGACATCCAAGCATCATAAGGTCCCAGGCTTACGTTCAAGTTCCCTGTTGGTTCCTTATCTTCCCCTTTCACAGTCCAATTTGTTGAAATAAAACAACATCATCTCGATTGCACTGAAAGTCTACCAACACCTACCAATCACCCTTGAGATCACCAACAAAGTTAAACAAAGAGTCTTAATTAATGAACAAAGTTTATCAATCGAAGTATCGATATCAGTCGTTTAACTAAAAGAGAGTTTATCGTAGCGCCAAGTCAAATAACAACCTTGTTTCCGGTTCTGTGAAACGATTTATAACTGTCGAAAGTTAACGCAATCCCTTTCAAATACAAGGATTGCATATAAAAATGAGTTAATTAATTACTTGTCTCTGAAATCTCGGCAGTCCAGTGATCGAGCACCCCGCTTCTGAATCAAGAGGTGGCGGGTTCAAATCCTGGCTCACACCAATGACTTTTCGAAATTAATTTCGTTAGTTATGTGTGATACATATCGATGACTGAAATATTCGTTCCCGATATGGCAATAGGTTCGCCACCTATTCCATTTGGGACGTAAACATAACGGCGAGACGAGGCTTAACATCCGCTGCCTACATCTTCGGGTAAAAAAGGCGTGAAGTTATGTATGTTGTTAATTTTTTTTAAAGTTTGATCATGTCACACATCCGTAACAACAGTCCCTAAATGTACACAAGTGATGTCGCAGCCAATCAGGTGTAGTGCAGCTGTTTCAACATTATATATACATTTACTCCGGATAATGTTCAATCATCTAATGGTTGCAGAATTTACAAGCAACGGATCAACATTCGATTCGATTCGACCATAAAATCGAAATTCTTATGTAAAATATAAGAAACAGCGAAAAATGTCGCTAACCGTTTCGGCAGTAAATATTCTTCGCCAACATACCATTCCAAAACATGTTCATCCTGTCACCAAAGTTGGTATAAGTTTGTTTTTGAATATTTTTTATTTTATTTTTCTACCTGAAAGTATAGGCAGCGGCTGTTAAGCCTCGTCTCGCCGTTATGTTTACGTCCCAAATGGGATAGGTGGCGAACCTATTGCCATACCGGGCACCAAGTTTTTAATCATCGATTTTTATCACACATAAGTTACGAAATTAATTCCGAAAAGTTATTGGTGTTAACCAACGTGAGGATTCAAACCCGCGACCTCTGTATTCAGAAGCGGGGTGCTCGACCACTGGACCACCAAGACTTTAAATTTATCTGATGAACACTATTTTAAGACACGCAGCAATAAAAAATTATGATGTCTTTATTGTTAGATCAACTAAATGTAAATACAATTCTTTTTATATTAAATGAGTTTGCTGTCCTAATAAAACCTTAATTATGACTTGTACCATTTCGCCCACAGGCTGCAGTATATAAACTCCGTTACAGTTTATGGCACTCTTTCACCCGATCGACAGTTGACGCAGCCTATATATAACACAGCGAGTAGGCTGTATTTTACAACCCTTTGCACTTACCTGCTGTTACTTGATGAGAGACTTAGCTCTCGTATATATGTTAAAGTGGTCTGACTCATAAGTTGTAAATGACAATTAGTTACGCATAAGTTGAAAATACTTTTATTGGTAAAGTTCAATATTGCTGAAGTTAGATTACCATTGTATGTAATACGTTCCTGAGTTTATATAATAATTTCAATACCAGCTAAACCAGTAACTTCCCGGAGCTATGTAGTAATATGCAAGGGGAAGGATGAAGGGATCGAGGAGGTCCACGACACAATGTGTCCTTGTGAAGGTTATGTTAGGAGTCTTAAAAACCGACGAACGTGTAAGACAAGAGTTATGACAGTTGACGAAGCGAGAGGGGTAAGCAAGAAAGGGTCTTAGCATGAAGTTAAGTAAGTAAATATCGTCATACACGGCAAAAGGTTCATCACTATCTGTTTTATTTCCAAGGAATAAAAAATTCGGTCTCATGTGTCTATACGCTGCCTACACCTTCAGACATAGCTAGAAGTTCAAACTAAGTTATTAGAGGTCATAATTAGCAATCGCTTGATAAACCATTCGATCTTAAACACCAAATCGAGTGCTCGTATATCGTCAGCTCTATTTATCGAGTCGGACGTCAGCTGGAATTGTGATATGGATCGCTGTGACACGTAGTCCATGATTTATAATTCCTCACCCTGACACCCTCTCGCGTCCTCGTGCCGTCCATATCTATCAGGAATTTGATATAAAAAATGACACATTACTCGCTGTTTTGATATGAAATGGGTACCCACTAGTTATTTGTGGATAGGCTCCGCCTCATATTAATATCGATATTGAATTTTGTAGAAAATATTTTTAAGACGATTCCCAATGTGGGTGACGATGACTTTTTTTTTTATTTTCACATTTTGGTAATAATATCGTGATTATTTTTAGATTAGTCATTTTTTATAGAATAAGGAATAAACGAGAACGTCTCACCTGGTGTGCTAGTAACTAGTGCCGCCCTTACCTGCAACACATGTGGTGTTACAGTTGCGTTGCCGGCCTTTGAAATAAGACAGAGAGTGGCATCTATGGCAAATATGGCATCACTTGAGGTCGATGATCAAAAAAGTCGTGAGTGCACCGGTCCATCCGACCCATTCATGCAGCAAACTGCGTGGCTACTCAATCTAGTTCAACTCACAGTTAAAATTATAATATATGGTATATAATAATACCTTAATTATTCATAACATAAAAGGAGAGAAAGTTAGTATTGCGTACATATATACATAACTTCACACAAAATCCCTTACGCGGCAGGCAGAGAGAACAGTTGGTCTTTATAGAAGATAAACTAAAGAATCTTACAAATTTAAAATAAAAACAAATTTAAAATAAAATATCAAATAAACCTAGCACGTGAGTCATCATTTGAAGTATAATACTTTAAAGGCAGACTACGCGGACTTAAATCGCATGTAAATATCATTTTCCATGTCGTAAAAACTGGTAAAAATGGCATCTACAAAATTTTACAGTAATGTGTGAGTGATGTTTACCATAAAGGTTTTATATCTTCTTTTCTTATTATAACTTCTAAAAAAAGAAATTAAAAACGATTACAGTTTTGATATCTATAACGTCATTATTATGTCAAGAATACAAAATTTTCTATTGTGGTCATAGGAAAATAATAAGAATTTCTAAAAGAAAATCAATTGTAACATTATTTTATTGAAAAATGCTTTGAGTTTGTCAAATCTGGTAAGTGAAACTAACCATTTGTTATGTAAAATAGCATAGACTGAAAATACCTTTGTGTGCATGGCTCAGCATGGATATTTTTTCGTGACAGAAGATTTTATTTCTAGATAAAAATTTAAATTATGTTTAAAAATAATTTGATCTGGATTTATTTACAACCAGTTCAGTCTATTCGCTAAATTAAAATATTAGTTAAAACTAGCCTAAATATAACAGAACCAATGATATTTATAACATTACTACAATTCACTATCCCATATTATTTAGTTGTTACCTGTTCGTAACACCTTATGATTATTTTCATGCCACCTGTTGAATACTTAATTTCTCCCTTTTGTTGAAGAATGAAAATATTTTCACAAGTTATTTTTTATTAATTTATTCAATATATATTGCTGGCTCATACAATATTTTTGTCTGAAAAGATAACCTATACGTAATTAAAACATTAAACATCAGCAACTTTAACAAAGATTCAGCGCACACTGGCGTGATCACGTAACATTAGAACTAAAGTAACATTTTTCACCCAGCCTTCATTTCATAGCCATTTTATAGTTATATAAAAGCCAAAAAGTTAGTCACTGTTAGTGATCTCTTTGCGTAGTTCGTATAACTGCTTGGCTCTACTACTGCCTGAAGTTTTAAATAAAATAAATTAACAATACCAATTATAATATTTGAAGGGGCCTTTGACGTAATGAAAAAATATTTTTTCTACAGATATTGTCAAAATGAACATGTTTGATTTTATACTATAAATGACATAATATAAAATTGCTTTCCGCTATCTGTCCCTTAATATGCTTATATCTTTAAAACTACGCAATGGATTTTGATGCGGTTTGTTTTTAATAGATAGAGGGTTAAAACGGGGAAGTTTTTATCCTATAACTCGTGTATAATGTAGTAATGAAAAAGTGATAAATCCTAAATTTACTTATTTATGACTCTTGTTGCGAAACAAAGTTCGCCGGGTCAGCTAGTATTTAATATTTACGAGTCATGCTATGCAGTATTAAACTAGAACTTACCATCCGCACAGCAACCAAGTCCAAGGAAACTCTTTTCTCAGAAGATATTATCAAGTAACTTTCTAAATCTAAGAAAATAGTTACCAAAGTGAACAACAGATCATGAATAATTTTTACTTGCAGAAGAGGTGCAAAAATTCCTAAGAAATGAATGATCGTATTGAAGATAAAACCAAAAAGAGTGGTGATACTATGATTTTATACAGAAATTCCAACAACACATTATGGAGCCAATCTAAAACTGAATCTGAAGCATCGCAGTTACCTGTAATAAATGAACAATCACAAATACACAATAATATACAGTCACCAGTTAATCATCTTATAGAGAAAGGCAAAACCAAAAAGAATTTGAGTATAGAAACTGATCGTTGTATATTAAGAAGATATTTTATAACTAAACGCAATAAAATTTTAAAACAAGTAACTTCAGCTAGAACTCTGCATTCAAGTGTCAGTCAGTTTTCAACTAATAAAGCCAAGTCTATTGATGAATATGTAAACTCAAGCGCATGTGGTGATAATGAAATAATAAGGATGACTTATCCAGTTAACTTAGATTCCCTAATGGTAAAGAACTTAAGGGATCTGATAAAGACGTGGATCAAAAATAATTCTCTGTGCAGTGAAGACGCACAAAATAGTATTGATATCGTATTAGAGTCTTTACTAAATAAAATAAACAGTGATATGGATAGAGAATCAACGTCAAATAGAAGAAATATTGAGTACAAAGGAGAGCGTAAACATTTGGTTAAAAATAAAAAAAAAGGGCAAACATCCTTCACGAGTTTCTGTGGTAAAAAGGATCGTAGAAATATGGAAGTTTCCAAATACTACAGTGAACAGGGTTTCTCATATGGTGCTGATTGTGAACTAACGGATATAAGAATAATCTCTACGCTTACTATTCCTCGAAATATTCATAGGCAGAGAATCATAAAGAAAAATAAAGTAAATACGACAAATAAAATTAATATTTCACGTTCACTTATTAAAACTGAAACTATGGACGTTAAATATTCAAATACATTAAAGAAACGGCTACTAGCTTTATCAAATTCTACCAAATCGCTCTCAAGGAGATGTGTGCATGGCTGCATCAATAAAAAAAAGACAAAACGCACAGTTTTTTTTCCTAAATATATTTTTTTGAGAAATATTACAAGTACTAGTAAATCACAACATGAGAATGCTAGTTATAAATGTGCCAACACTAAATTAAATGAAACATCCGATATTTTAAGGAACATCCACTTTAACAATCCGATAATAATTTTTAATAACGATAGAAACGTGCAAAATAATAAAACTGAGAGATTCACTATGACCGACATGACAAAAGATAGTTTTACACAAAGGATATCATATATAAGAAACAATATCAGCAACAAACAAGAAACAAAAAAAGTTGTATCAGAGGACAAAGAGAATTTAATTAAAAACCTTAGTAATGAAACACTTCTTATTAGTAAGCCGATTCACTCGAGTATTATAAAATTAACCAAACCAAATTATAAAAATAGAAGGCTTCATAAATGCAAGAGATATGCCTACGGGAACAAAATAAAAACTAAAAATAAATTCGTTAGTAAGACAAATGATCACTTTAAGTTTTTATACAAAAGATTGTATTATCATACAGCTCTAGAGAAAAACTTTTTAAGATGTTTTCAAACTACATTTCATCGTTTTACTGAATGCGACAATAATAAAAAGATAAAAATTGACGTTTTCACTAACGAACTTTCACTGAAAGAACTAGAAAATAAACATGTAAGCACAATAACAAGTAATCAGATATTAGATAACTGCGAAAAAAATGTAGAATCCAAGACATTTAAGTCAGAACAACGAACGCCATCTACTGTAAATAACTCGGAACTCATTACTTTTGATATTGAATCTGAAAATAATTCAGATTTTCTCTACTCTCCATGCTCTCCTAATATTGTTACTATACTTGATGGATGCGTTAGCCAAAATAAATATATTTTAAATGTAAATTCCACAGGACAAATAGATTATAATCCAAATTTAGAGATATTACAGGAAATAGATGAACTAAGAACGGCTATAAAAGAACTAGCAACAGTGACACAAACTTTGCTTGATGAAAAAGTAATAACAAATAAGGATAAAATGAATACAGCTAAATGTATTAATTTTAACTTAGATAACAATCATACCAGTAGCTTAAATGGTGAAATCAGTCAGATTTCGACTACGTTTAAGAAAAGTCAATATCTGTTAGATTTAGAAATAAAAGAACAACCAAAAAAGAATGATAAGGATACAACTGAATTTTATAGCAGACTTTCTAAAAAAAGTACGTCGTACCGCATCATAGATAGTGAATCCGTACTCAAAGTTACAGATATGACGTCAAAAGCAAATGAAATTGACAAAAGTTTACCTCAATCTGTCGACAAAGCGTTGACGTGCACTATATTAAAATCAAGGTCATTTTGCAAAATTACAACCGAGAGAAATATGGATTTAATGGCATTATTTTGCGATAATTATATAAAACCAGCAATTAATTGTGGAGGTGTAATAATGAATCCTAGCCCAGTGATTACACCCAAACTGCAGAATGTCCTATATTCACAAAAAGCTTTGAATACTGACTGTACCAACATTGTTATACATCCTAGTTCTTTATCGAACATTGTAGATAATGGCTATAGTAATAAACCTTTTCATCGACGAGGATTAAGTCTGGACAAAGGATGTGTATACTGCATACTATTATGTATTGCCGTCCTTATATTATTTTCTACATGTTACTGTTATATTATTAAAAACAAGATAAAGTGGACAGATAAAGTACATAATCTACTTAATTGTTTACATCGAGTTAACTTAAATATAACGGAACCTTCTCTATCAAAACTTGGAAATAAATCTATGAATAATACCGGAAGACAACGTATTAATAATCTTAAGCTATCTGATTTGGGATTCCGATAATTTTTTTGAATAAATTGTCAAAATTTTATTTTTATTTGTGGCACTTCTTCTCTAAATGTTTACCCCTTGAAACTAATATTTTCCAAAAATATAATTGCGCATTGTGTAAATCTGTGAATTCACACCATTGATATTGATATAGAAATTACTAATCTATTTCTCTGCGCAATTTTTATTCGGAAATTTCATACATTTTTTATATATATTTTTCTAAAATCTATGCTGAGCCTTTTGGTGCAAAGATTAAACCAAAGACTGAGGAGTAGGGGTCCGTAGGTTTGACCCCATCCGAGTACCTATATTGGTACTCATTTATAATGAACATAGTTGAATGTATAGCGTCGGACTGTTTTTCTGCCTAATATAAGTGTATACTTTTCTATAATTATATATGAATATAATATCTTTTGTCTAATTTCCTTAACACAAGGATTCTATTATTTTGCTTAGAATACTAGATGATGTTGTTAGTATTGGTTCAAAACGTTATCAAGCATTATAAAAATATTATTTTGCTTGTTTCAGATAATTTGTAGAGTAATTAATAGTAATATGAATGGAAAAAATAACGAAACCGAAAATTCTAATCCAATAAATAGTTTTTCAATAGACGAGCCACGCAATGATATACTTAAGGAGCAAAATACTTACAGAAACAACTTAAATTATGATGTATCGGACGATGAGACTTCTCCATCTCTCTTGCTTTCTACAAAAGAAATTAAAATTGTTATCTTAGAAGACAATCAATATGTTGATACAGAAAACAAGTCGCAACAAATGTCCAATTTCTCTGCAGCTATTAACAATAATAATATAAAACAACATCCCAAAATAATATTTAAGAGTCAAAAAAAGACCATGTGTAACGGGGGGCGGAAATTAATTAAGAAAGTTCATAAAGGTATCGTAACATCAAAAAATATTAAGTTAACAAAAAACTACCACAAAAACAACATAGCAAGGCAACTTAAAAAACATAGCTTGAAAACAAGAAAGAGTTCTGCTAATCTTGGACAGATCAATTACCATAGTAAAAGTATATCAAGAGCTATTTCTAAGTCTAGAACTCTTAAAAAATTATGGGCCAAAGTAAACGTACTTGATAATATGGAAAACATATGTGTGGCAGATATGTTAAACTTAAATGATCCTAAAGGACTAAAATCTGCAACAAACAAATCAAGTACAGGTGAAATCAGTCGAAATTTTTTAATCAACAATAGCTCTTTTTCATTTAATAGCGGTGATACTTGCGTCATAAAAAATAGTAAATCTATAATTTCAATTGACTCAAACAGAAAACCTTATAAATCAGAAATAATAAAGGTTGCACTGGCAGTGACAACAACTTTTGATCCATTAAAGTTGGATTGTGATCAAAATGGTATGATATCCAGTAACGAAACAAGTATGTGTGAAGCAAGTAGTAGTGATACTTTGGTTTGCAAAAATATTACCTTGCAAGCTCCTTCCGAAGACACCAAAGGAAAAGAAATGATTTATCTACGTGACTTAAAAATAAATGAAAAAGAATTTAGCTCTGAAACTCTAGCAGTTCCCAACAACAAAGGTTTCCTAAGCGTCAGTAATAACAATAGCTCATTATTTAGGCAAACCAGTTCTGAATTTGATTATTCAAGCCTTAGTTCTGATAATGACACAACACTGGTCCCGAAACTAATTAATTCCCAACATTTGCACAGCTCTTATTGCTTAAAAGAAGGTAAGAAAAGAAATAATGATATATCTAGAAAAAACAGCATATTTGACCAAATTATAAACTTAGAATCAGGTCTTGAAATGGCACAACTTGAGACAACTGTTATGGACAAATTTAAAACTGAAAGTAATGAAACGGTAATTGCAAATAAATTGGGAACAGATTGTATACCTGATTCAAAAACAAACCCAACAAATAATCAAAGTAGTTTGGACGAATATAATAAAATTGACATCTCTGAAGATGCAGCAAGGAGAGCTGTTTTTGTAGACGCAGATGATTTACGTATTAAAATATTATCCGAAGAATTGAAGAACAACATGTTTCCAACAACTTCTGACAGATCGTCAGAAATTTGCGATAGATTAGCCCTATTAGTAGAAGCAGCTGTTAAAAGATTAGAAGAAACTCTAGCTGCGAAAATCGTTACTCAAGTAAACATATTATTGTCTTCGCTTATGAAATACGAACAAAAAATACAAAAACAATCAACATTTGATAATGGCGATGAAGTAATGAACACAATGAGTTATGAAATGAAAAAGTCACAAAAAGAAACATTCGAGTTACTAAATAATATTATTGCTGCAAATGATGAAGGTGTCCAATGCAACTTAATATACAACAAAGTAATCGATCAATTAACAGCTAGAATGAAAAAATACAAACGTATCGATAGTCCCCAGCTTTCTTTGAAATGCTTGAAGAAACATGAATTAATTTTGAATACAGACTATTTAGATATATCTCAACCAATCGACTATGAACGCATCGGAACCACGAAGGATAATACTGTGGCTATATCTACAGAGACCTCAGAGGTGCCTTTAGAAAGGAAAGGACTAATCAGGATTTTGTCTAGGCCTTTGTGGTTTATCAGGGAAAATATCATAGTAATAACAAGCGTCCCGATATTTTTTATTCTCCTTTTTTCCTTTTATGGAGCTATTATATTGCTCATGTATCCTTGGTGACTTCCATAACTTATTTGATTGTCTTGAATTGTAAATAATCATTGCTGTATTTTGTATAACTAGTATTGGTAAATGAAGAAATATATTTTATTTATGCACATGGAGGTTATTTAGTACTATCAAAACGACGAATGTGAATATAAAAATTATTCCTAATCATATTTAACATAATTAACATGCAATTTTTATTTTAGATCAGCACTAAAATATCTACAAAAATATAAGTTAACGATAGAATTATTATTTAATTTTTATCCATTTATTTTTATATTACCGTCGCGGTGGTCCAGTAGTTGAGCACACGGCTTCGGATCCAGAGGACCGGGTTCGAATCCTGACATTGGCTTACACCAATGACTTTTTGAAATTGTTTTCGGAAGTTAGGTGTGATAAATACCGATGACTGAAAACTTTGTGCCCGGTATGGCAATTGCTTCGCCACCTCTACGATTTGTGACGTTGACATAACGGCGAGAGGAGGCTTAATAGCAGTGGCTATTACGCCACTTACGGCTATTACCAACTTCACACGCCTTTGTTACACGAAGGTGTAGGCAGTGGCCTACACCTTCGTGTAACAAAGGCGTGTGAAGTTGTGTTACATTATTTTTATTCAGAAAGATAAAAATATATTGCAACTTTTGCTAGAACAACGATTCCAGCGTGACTTATTCATATCCATCTCGAATATGTTATTTATTTAACTAAAATAGAAATTAAAATTAAAATCTTATATGTTTATTATTTATGATCTTTTCTAATTTCAATTAAATGTTTGCGTTATCAATGTTTTTAATGGATCACCCAGAACTTCGAGGAATTGTATGGGATAGGTAATTTTAATTTCAAATGAAAATCTTTTTTTAAACATATTCTTTATTATCAATGTTTTTAAAATGTCAAAATTTAGAACAGACCACGTCTCTTGTTGTCGTGAAGTCTTGTCAATGGTAACTAAACTGTGAAATTGTTATACGTTATTGTTAGATATAAACAGTTTTAACATTCAAAATAGTTAGCTGTTGAGGGTGATGAAGCGTTATTCTGCTTCCAAAAGTTTACAATTAATTTCTGAACCTGAACCCCATTTAGAACCCCAGTTCAATAAATTTAATAACGTGTTTTTATTGAACAAAATTATTAAGTGATTTGCTATCTAGTAGATTCGTAGTTATGTATTGAATTTGTTTGCCTATATGAAAACATCCTGGAGATAGGTGTGACAAAGAAATATACATATAATCACATATACATAATTAGCGTAGCCGGTATTGTAATATGAAGTTTCGACTGATAGTACACATAGCATATCCTATTTTCAAATATCATATCTTATTTTCTCTTGAACAAACAATGTGTAATTTGTGATAATTAATGATTTTATTTCTACTTTATTTACTTTAAAAGTTCTGTTCAATCATCCTTTCTTTCTTGCCAAACTATTCGACTGTATGATTTCACTGCGTTTGTGCCAATACCAAATGTCCAGATTTGTCCAACGTGAAAACCGGCCGTATACGGCTTCTCCTGTAAATAATACACAATTTATTTATCTTGTTTATTATTATATTATCAATAATAACTGACCACACTTTCACTAGGCTTAGTCTAGCAAAAACCATTATAAATAGCTTTTAGTACAACTTTCATATCTGAAAGTCTGAAACTCAAAACCGTATATTAGTCAAGCATGTAGGGAAGCTAAAACTAGTTTTCCCATTTTGGCCGATTTTTTCTAATTCCAAACCTCTGAATCACAACGATAAACTTGTAGGCCACCGAGGTGCTTCTATCCTCCTTTATGAATTGACATGAATTATGAATTTATATAAAGAAAGGTAGTACACTCGAGAGCAATGAATCCGGGTCACTTAAAGAATCCTAAAAATCTCGGAAACTAAAAACGCTAGGTTAATGCAATAAATTGTATTTAATAGACAATGTAATACTCCTTAAATGAAGGTATTAAAACTTCTTAGTTATTGTAAAGTTATATCATAAAAAAATCAAATTTGAAAAAGGGCCACTTTCGAAGATGGAACTACGAAATTACAGCATTTGGTTTTGCTTTTGTTTGTAATCTGTCATTTATGTGGGTACATAAACCATGTTGATAGTGCTCTATATTCATTATTCAAGCTGAAATTATGTCGCTTACGCCTGAAGAATGCACCAGAATACTTACAATGCTGGAAACCGGCCGGAGTCAGCGCGATACAGCCAGGACTGTTGGTGTGTCGCTGTCAACAGTACAAAGAGTTCTCCGACGTTACGAAGAAACTGGTTCTAACCTACGCAGACCAGGAACGGGCTGAACCAGGTATACCACAGCACGAGAAGACCGATACTTGGTGAACACCATGCTTCGAAATCGCTTTCTCACAGGAACTGAACTCACCAATCAGTTTCGACGCCTCGGAGGAAGTAACCCAAGTGCATGGACAGTAAGACGTCGGCTTGCTGAATCTAACTTAAAACCCCTTAGACCTGCAAACGGCCCTAAACTGGAGCGTGGGCATCGTATTTCAAGACTAAGATATGCCCAGAGCCACGTAAATTGGAGTAATGAAGATTGGTCAAAAGTTATGTTCTCCGACGAATCAAAATTTATGCTCTACAAGCACGATGGAAGACACAGAGTGTATCGAAGACCAGGGGAAAGATTCAAGCAAGCATGCATCGAGGAAAAAGTAGCCTACGGTGGTGGGTCTGTACTTGTGTGGGCCGGAATTTCTTCTGAAAGTCGCACAGAGCTGGTGATCATAGAAAACGGCTCTTTAACTAGCGTAAGATATGTGGAAGAAATCCTCAATGATCACGTTGGTCCATTTATGGTCAATTTAGGTGAGGATGCTATATTTATGCATGACAATGCCCGACCTCATACAGGTAGGATTGTGAATGACTACCTTCAAGAGATGAACATTACTCGTATGGAGTGGCCAGCGCGCAGCCCGGATATCAACCCGATCGAGCATGCTTGGGACGAGCTAGGCAGATGCGTAAAACAACGAAACCCTCCCCCAATCACGCTTCGTGAGCTCAAAATTGCTCTCACAGAGGAATGGGAGAATATTCCCCAAAATCGTATAAGGAACTTGGTGTACAGCATGCCAAACCGCGTAAACGCAGTAATGGAAGCACGAGGAGGCAATACGAAGTATTAAAATTCAAGAAAATCGTAATAAAGTTCAAAAATTTCATGTTTCCTATTTTTGTTTTAAGGAGAGATCAGCAGATTTTTTCTTTATGTAATTTTGTGTTAATAAAATGTATGGTGACTCATATTTTTTTTACTTTCATTTAAGGAGTATTACATTGTCTATTAAATACAATTTATTGCATTAACCTATCATTTTTAGTTTCCGAGATTTTTAACATTCTTTAAGTGACCCGGATTCATTGCTCTCGAGAGTATTTTACAACATGTCACAGTGTTCGTTACCATACTCCTCCGAAATGACTTGACTGATTGTCATGATTTTTTTTGTGAATTGGACAACATCTATTTTTCATCCCCAAAATGTTATGGGCGGATGCCCATAACATTTTTTAAATTAGTTTTTTTATTTTTTTTTTATGAAACAGATATTAAAATACGAACAACCCTAAATTTTAACCTCTCTACGATCAACCCCTATTTTTTATTTGTTGATCAAAAACTTTATTTTTTTGGCAAGACAACGTTTCAACTTATATTTTTGGCAGGTCAGTTTGGCATAGGTAGATAATATTACCTTAGTTTAGCACTCTTCTTCCTGGACCCATCAGCAATGGCAACAGCTTGCGCCACCACCGGTTCATCATCAGTCACATCCTTTAAAAAGAATTTTAAGGGCGCTGGTTTTATATTTTTACTGTTTATTTATTTTATTTCCTCTCGAAAATAAATTGTTTTTTGTTCAAATGCGCTAGAAAGAGGGTTATAATTTTCTCCAGCTTATGTATATTTCGTTCTTACATGTTCTTTAGCTTAAACAGCTGCACGGATTTTAATTTCAGAAGGTTCGAATTCTAATTAGTTAAACCTTCACTCTCTAAATCAATTAAACAATGTCATTACCTCAACAGGTGACGTCGTAGTGGTGACAGACTCAGGGATAGCCTGCACTTTAGGAACCGGATACGGAGCACCATACTGCGTGTATACACGGGGCTTGGTTCTATAATATAAAACACATATATACATAATTTCACGCCTACTTTTACCCGAAGGCGTACGCAGCGTCTGTTAAGCCTCGACTCGCTGTTATTTTTGCATCCCAACTTGTGTATGGTGGCGAACCTATTGCCATATATCGGGCACAAAGTTTTCAGTCACCGATATTTAGCACACATAACTTCTGAAAAAAAATTCGAAATGTCTTCTTGATTTAGATGCGGAGCGGTCGAGCACTGGATGGACTACCGAGATGTTGAACATATATTAGTAGAAAATAAAATACTTTGATTAGGTATTTATTTTAATTTTAAGCTCCAAACCCAAGACTTCTTCTGTGAAACCAGACGCAAGAACCATATAATACATAGATCGTTTTTGGAAGTAAGATTAACCTTAACAGAGGGACAATGCAAATCTCAAGAGTTAAACAATTTAGGACGTGCCTTGTGGTGCATTGGAAAAACTACCGACTGCCAAGTAGAGGACGACAGGTTCGATCTTTATCCGAGTATAAACATTTATTTGGTGATTTAGTATTGGTATTTGTATGAGGTCTAGAGATCTCTGTTTGTATTCGCTTTATATATCTAAATACAGGTAGATCGTCTACTCGTCCTATTGCTATATATCAAAGCTCTTGTAGTGGGCCAGTATTCGATCCAAAGACTACTTTTTTTTGAAGTGGTATGTTAGAACTTATGTCAGCAATACAGAACGTATTAAAGAATTTAGGTATGTGGTGATTATTTTTGTTACATTCAAAAAGGCGTATGTTGCAATGTAAAGTCCTAACTTATTATAATGTATAGGACGTTTTCCTTTAAAATACATCAATATTCAGTACATAATAGGGTAATGTCACCATTGTATGCATCAAATTTACATATTCTGTGGCACTACGTAACATATACTGTATAGTAGGTTATTGCATGATATTTAAACGTACCTTCCTTATATACAAGATATGATTCGATTAATTCACCATGCAGTATCGGGGATTTTAACTGTCTAATAATTAGACATGGCATACCATGTGGCTCACTGTTTGCTGGTTTTCAATTGGCGGATCATATTTAAATAGCTTACTTTGCTTGAAGAAATTTATTGCTATACAATAACATAACTCACACGTAATGTATGGGAAATCCCCCAGACGACATACAGACATCCAGACACATTATACATGTCGCTTATAAATTATTCGGGTGAGGATCGAACCAATCAATTGTTATTTAGTCGGTATCAAAACAATATAAGCATTTAAATTTACCTTGCACCAAATGCTGTGGCTACTGCTGTAGCTGTGGTACCTTCATCCTGCTCTTCATCCACCTGATCTCGAGGTTCTTCTAAGTCATTGCCTTGCTGGTTTACGTCTAATCCACTTTGAAGTGAATCAGCTCCTTGATTTTGTGGTAGCAATTGATTTTGCTGTTGTGTTATAAATTGCTGTTGTTGGAATTGAGATATATCTTGTCTAGGATAGCTAATCAATTGGGCTTGGATAAAACCAGGTTGTGGTTGTACTGACTGTGGGTTTAAAAACTGTGTTTGGTATACTTGGGGTTGGTAAGAATTCTGATCAATATTTTCTGCGTCTTGGTTATTTGGTTGTGGCAAAAATTGAGCTGGCTGTGGTTGGAACTGAGCTGGCTGTGGCTGGAATTGAGCCGGTTGTGGTTGGAATTGAGCCGGTTGTGGCTGGAATTGAGCCGGTTGTGGCTGGAATTGAGCCGGTTGCGGCTGGAATTGAGCAGGTTGTGGTGGGAATTGCGCCGGTTGTGGCTGGAATTGAGCCTGTTGTGGTTGAAATTGAGCTGGTTGTGGTTGGAATTGAATTGGCTGTGGTTGAACACGAGCTACTTGTTGTTGAAGATCTAAGGGTTCTGCAGTATATTGTGGAAGTGGTTGTAATTGAAATTGAGGCTGGGATTGTACTTGTATCTCTGGCTGATATTGAGCGACTGATTCAGCGCTGGGTTGGGAATATAAAATTTGAGGTTGCGCGGTCCCCTGCTCAGATATCAATTGTGGCTGTCCATAAGCAGTAACTGGTTGAAGTTGGGGTTGAAGTGCTTGCGGCTGTTGAGCGATTAATAATGCTGGTTTTTCAAACCCTTGGTTAGAATTTTGTTGTAGCTTTTGTTGAGCTATAATTGAAGGAAGTACTGCAAAATGTGTACGTGCATCATAACCTGCCACTTGCTTTTGAGATTGCACAGGTTGAAGAAGCAGAGGAGCATTTTGTTGGCTAAATTGAAGAGGTACAAACTGGGGCTGCAGCTGTAATTGAGCCAGTGAACTAAGGAATAATTCCCCTGGATATTCTTGTAGTTTTTGAGCGGTTACTTCAACTGTGACTTTCTGCTTTTTAGAATTGTCCAGTGTCTCTCCGTCATTCAAGCTTAGTTCGGTTGTAGGTGCATCTGTAGTTGGTTCAGGAGTGGTGGGTTCTGTTGGTCTTGAAGTTGTTCTTGCTGCAAATACAGCTGGAGCCTCGGGTCTTGGCTGCTTTTTAGCATTCGTTTGAGCTGCAGCATCCAGTTGTCGTTGTCTTAAGAATTCGCGGTAATTTCTCTGCTGTTGCTCATACTATATAAAAAAAGAAGTGGTGCTTTACTAAAGAAACAATATTCATATAAGTCAAACTCATAATAAGTCATACAAAGTTCATTCTGTAACATTATATAATGTATATAATAGGCAAAGTGCACATTTTTCAACTTACCTGAATCTGCTGGATATTCTGATCTAAATTCCTGATATCGGAATTATATGTAGTACCAACATTCTGTTGTCCGTTTATGGGAGATCTCTGGAAGAAAGTAACTTCTTCCCTTTGAGGTGGTAAACCTTGAACAGAGAGATCTTCTTCGGGCACACCGTATTCAACACCAGGAGGATTAGCTGGGTTTCGAGGGTCCAAGGGTGGTAAGTATTGTGCGGGCTGTAAAGCAAATTTTTAGTTAGTTTTTATTTATCTATAAAAATACTTTTAAGAACGTAGTTTATTCAAAGGATATTTTGATCGATTAAATACCAGTCCGACTACCTGCTGTTGTATCTGTCTGTCTGGAAGGTTAAAGGCAGGTCCATCTGGTCTCCAACCACTAGGCGCGTAAGGCGCTGGAGGCTCAGCGACCGCTCCGATCACGAACAACGCTAGAACTGTCAGAAACTCCTGGAAAAGGAAATAAGCATTACCATCCCGTTTTTATATGAAATAATGTGATATTTAGGATAGGAGTATAATTCACTATACTTATATATATTTCTACAATTACTATGACACTTGCACAGTATAAAAAATCAGAAATCCGTAAATAACCAGTGCAACTATTTTTATTCCTGTCTTCATTATTCTTATTTTGGTTCAAACACCAAAAAACATGAATATAAGCACGAACCTTAAATACTAACAAATAGTAATTACTATAATCATAAATAACATCCAGAGGTTGCGAATAAAAATTTAAAAATTAATGAAGTTGAACTTGTAGTTATATTAGTTGAAGATTATTTAACTTAACTATGTCTCGGTGGTCCAGTGGTCGAGTCGTGGGTTCGAATCCGGGCTCACACCAATGACTTTTCGAAATTCTTATCAGAAGTTATGTCTGATAAATATCCATGACTGACAATTTTGTGCCCAGTGGCAATAGGTTCGCCACCTATTCTATTTGGGACGTAAAACATAACATCGAGACGAGGCTTAAGAGCCGCTGCCTACACCTTCGGGTAGAAATAGGCGTGAAGCTATGTTATTTACGTTAACTTTTTCATGTCGATTGATCGCGCGATTTTTTCACGTCAAGGCCCCTGCATGGTAGGCAGAGAGACACACCATTCTTAAACACCTCGATTCTTCTACTTTCATAACTCAATAGAGATAAGCTAAAAATATCCCTTTCATGAATAATCTAAAACATTTCAATTTCGAAGTATCCTCGGACAAATCTTCCGCATTTATATCTACCCAAAAAGGAATTATTTCGTAACAGATTTTACATTTACGCTAATAACGGTCCGTAACCAACGTATCCCGAACCCTTCGCCGTCTTTATATATTAAAACTAGCTGACCCGGCGAACTCTGTTTCGCATCAAAAGTAATAACTGCTGCCCCGCTATGTTAATACTGCAATGTCTTCGACAAATTTGAAGTCGATAGCAGCTATAGGTTAAAAATGGGAATTTTCCATTGTTAACACCCCCGCAACCCCCCTTGTGGGTGGAATTTCGTAAAATCCGTTCTTAGCTGACCTCTACTCGGCGAAAGGAATAATCCTACCAAATTTCAAGTCGCTACGCCTTATGGTTCCAGAGATATCGTGATGAGTCAATATATAGGTGGAAATCTCTTATATATATGTAGATTAAGATCATTATGATTATATTCGACGAGAGCTATGTTTTATACCAGCAGTTACCCCAATCCTGTTCGCTTTGAGATAGAAAACACTAAGATACAAAATACAGGAATTTAATAAAATACGTTTATTTTCAATTTTATTCAACAGGCCCCGAGTTTTTTTTTTCGATATGAAAGTAACTTACTATATTATACAATTAAAATAAAAACCAAGTTCAGATGGACATATACACAGACAAAAATAATTAAATAGAAATGGTAGAATTTATGCCAGCGAGGCGTAAAATGAACATTTCCATAAAATATAATAATATATTAAATTGTCTCTCGCTCTCACTCACATTATGTAGGGATACTTAACGTATATTTAGGGGTGTGTTCATCCCCTCCGACATCATTATTAGGTCATAGAATGTACATGAATGGTCATACAAGTGACAAATCCAAAACCAGGCCTGAGACTTAAAAAAAGTGGTTTGAGTTCTCGATGTTACTAAAAAGAGAACTAACCTTACGCACCTGGACACTAATAACTATTTTTTAAACAAATTATTTTTCATAGCAAACACACACTTAACATAACTTCACGCCTATGTTACCCGAAGGTGTAGGCAGCGGGTGTTAAGCCTCGTCTCGCCGTTATGTATACGTCCCAAATGGAATAGGTGGCGAACCTATTGCCATACCGGGCACAAAGTTTTCAGTCATCGATATTTATCACACTTAACTTCCGAAAACAATTTCGAAAAGTCATAGGTGTGAGCCAGTGTCCGGATTCGAACCCGGACCTCTGGATCAGAAGTCGTGTCGACCACTGGACCACCGAGATTTCATAGCATAATAAGACTATTTTCAGTTGTTATAAAATCTGAATATTATTGGGTATTTACTGGGTATTATTAGAGATTTTTGGATATATTTAATTTGAATTCATTTAAAAAAAATAATAACTTAGGTGCTAATTAAGAAAATAGTCTCGGTGGCGCAGTGGGCGAGCGCACGGCCTCTGATCCAGAGGTCCGGAGTTCGATTCCAGACACTGGCTCACACCAATGACTTTTCGAAATTGTTTTCCGAAGTTATGTGTGATAAATACCGATGACTGACAAACTTTGTGCCCGGTATGGCAATAGGTTCGCCACCTATTCCATTTGGGACGTAAACGTAACGGCGAGACGAGGCTTAACAGCCGCTGCCTACACCTTCGGGTAACAAAAGGCGTGAAGTTATGTTATGTTATGTTATTGGGTATTATTAGTATTTTTGGATATATTTAATTTGAATTCATTTAAAAAAATTAATAACTTAGGTGCTAATTAAGAAAAAATAAAAACAAATTAAGCTGTTAAATTCTAATGCTACCACCGCTGGACAGCAGCAATGGTACCTCTACTAAGCCTTATCGGTCCTCCGTTAATATGTTTTTATATACCTAAACACAGTTTCTAAATTTAGTGAAATGACTTATGTCTTCTAAAAAAATTTTCTTAACACATTCAAAAAAAGATTTGATAATTAAAAACCTATTTAAACACAATCACGCACTGGCACGAAATATTAGACACTTAAAAAAGAAAAAAAAACAAATAAAACGTGTGATCACCTTCATTTTCGTTGGGTAGCGATCATCATTCTCGGCCGTACATCCTTTTTATAGACAATTGACAACGCATTGATATGCTGCGTGCGAGGAAACGCGACCTTACTCTGTAGGGCTGCTACTTAAACGAAGAAATCCTTTCAACTTATCGAGGTATTAAGCTACACTACTAGCCACCCTTTGTAGCTTAGGTTTGATTTATATTAAATTTTATATGTTATATATCTCTTAATATAACTTTAAACAGTACAATATAAACGCAAAAAAAGCTTGATTAAACACGGAAAACTAACGAACAAATTTTAGAACCGCAATGTTACAAAGCTTTTTAAAATATTAAAACTTATCAATCGAAATTATAGATTCAAATTCCAATCTTCAAATATCTTTTTCTCAATATATCGTTCAGGCAGCATTTACCTACTCTAAATGCTCACAAGAGACATTAGTGTCAAACATCAAAATTGTTTAACAGCAGTAGTTCAAATTACCCCAGTTATTCAAACAACATTTTTTACAATATTTTTATATCAGCCCTAGGTGACGTCACCGTCGCCCAAAGATGTGTAGTATCTACTCGAAAACCAAAGGGGAGTATTTATTAGACCCATTTAAATAACTAAATCTATGGAGCCTTAACATGAATTTCAGCAGATTCACTGATCACATCGCGAATCATTGACTTATTAACTAACTAAATGTTAGTTTTAAAGTTATATATCTATTATTATTTATGTTTAAACCTATGGCGTATCCTGTAGCCTAAATAGCGTACTCAGTTAATAAAGGGTTCATGTTTAAGCTTATTCGTATCGTATCGTATCGTATCGTATCGTATCGTATCGATCGTATTTATTTCATAGATTTTCGCGAATCACATTCATAACATTGAAACAACTTTTTATGGATTATAAATAAATTTCAAAATAAGTTCTAAATAAACGCGATACAAACCATAAAAAGTTGTTTCAATTTTATTATAGAAGATCAGTTAAAATACAGAACAAAATTTCAAAAAAAATCCCGTCGTTATTATGTTTTTGCTGCCTAATCACATGGAACCAAAAGGCGTGGAGTTAAAATATTTTAAGGTAATAGAACTTTGTAGATAGAAGCCAAATGTGTGCTAATTCTTGTATCATTGCCATAACTTCAAAGCATTCCATTGAGTTACGACATACATCCAGGCTTACATACAAACATAACTTTACGCCGAATCTCATGCGGGGTTGGCAGAGGGCACGGAGTGCCATCAGGCACGATTCATACACGCCTCACTCGCTTCGTTGACTCTCATACACACGCGTCGATTTTTAACGCTCCTAACATCACCTTCCACCAGAACACTTTCTATTTGGTCATGTAATGTGTGTCTTGGGCGTCCTCGACTCCTACATCCATCCGTTTTAGCATTGTATATCTGCTTAGTGAATTTTGCATCGTCAATTTTTTCTACATGTCCGAACCAAACCTGCTTTTTCTTACTTTTATACCGATCTCTTTTTCAATCCAACTTCCTTCCTTACAACCTTGTTTTTGACGCGATCAGCGAGGATCAGTCCGCAGATTTTGCGCAGTGCCCTCATTTCTACCGCATTTATCCTACTTTGGTACACACTCTGCAAAACCAAGCTCTTGCTTCCATAAGTTAGCGTTGGAATCAGCAGTGCCGCATTGTGGATTGCTAGCTGGGCTTATTTATCACAATTTAAAACTTTGTACACGCTTACATTTTCTCTGTACGTAAATGAATCACAAAATATTTTCTAAACGGCTGATCCATTTGTTATATTTCAGGCCCCTGATTAATTAGATTCGACTTGAAAAAAAGGCTCTAAAACTTACAGCAATTCAAGCTTTAATTGAAATCACCTACAAATCGGTTGGATTGTTACAGTCGTCTGCAAAAATTTTGTCAAAATAACACTGAAATACTATCTCTGACAAAATAATGAGACAATTAAGCACTTCAAACGTTATCAAGAGCTGTAGTCTTTTATTGGACGAGATATGGAGAAATTTTTTGGCTTCTGAACTAAGCATACCTACTTACTATCTACTGCATATGTAGGAAAGTTCGTAGCGTATGATTACATACAAATATAATTTATCCAAGCTACCAAAAATATTCTGCAATACAGTAAAATGCCAATAAATGTTTCGTATAAATTGGAAAATGTCAATATTCTACGGAGCACTGAAGTAATCTAAAGTCCCAAAGTGTTCTAGAGAGTTCTGTAAAAGAATTTAGCCGGCGGACACTGAGTGAACGACAATTTTGTGCTCGACTTCCTACAAACTTAGACAGCTCCCTGAATATATAAAATATACAGTTAATATTTTTGCACTTCTATTTTTGCACTTATATTTCCGCAACATCAGTAAATTACTCTCGTGCCGGTGATCTGGAGGTTGAAAACCCCGCTTCATAAGTCTCGGGTTCAATCAGGCAACCGTTTTAAAAGAAAAATAGTTTTGGTTTACATGGGGTTGGTTGATTGTGGGGTTTGGGGTGGAAATTGAGCTGTTGTGGCTGAAACTAAAACCTAAATGTTTTGGAGTTAACCTGATTTCCAGAAGATTTGCAGATTACCTGAGGGTTCGTTGTCTTACAACTTTACTGGGCTAAAATGAAAGTTATGGCTTTAGAGTTTATATGAGTCTGTATGTACATTTATATAGCACGCCCTTGAAAGGCATCCATAAAAGCGTAGTTGGATAATAATAGATTTTGATCTTTCAGGAGTTTATATAGATATTAGAATATAGAATATAGAGTACAGATCTTAAACAATAATGTTTTTAATCTTGGCATTGTTTCATACCTAATACCGATATCACAAGAAAGTAAAAGGCGTAAAGTTAAAATATTTTAAGGTAACTTTGTAACTTTGCGGATGTAGAAAGACGAGTGGCGATAGGAAATAGCGTAAATGGAGCGCTGGGCAGATTCCTGGGCGCAAAAAACATTAGCAGAAAAGCCCAGCTAGTAATCCACAATGCAGTCCTGATCCCAACGTTAACTTATGGAAGCGAGAGCTGGGTATGGCAGAGTGTGCATGAAAGTAGAATAAACGCGGTAGAAATGAGGGCACTACGCAAAATCTGCGGAGTGACTCTCGCTGACCGCGTAAAATACAAGGTTGTAACGAAGGAAGTTGGTTTGAAAGAGAGTGTCGGTGTAAAAGTAAGAAAGGGCATGCTCCGATGGTTCGGACATGTAGAAAGAATGGTTGATGCAAGACTGACTAAGCACATATACAACGCAAAAGCGGATGGATGTAGGAGTCGAGGACGGCCAAGACACACATTCCATGAAGGTGATGTTACGAGCCTCAAAAACCGACGCGCGTGCATGAAAAGAGTTATGAAAGTCAACGAAGCGAGTGAGGCGTGTAAGAATCGTGCCCTATGGCGCTCTGTTCTCTCTGCCTACCCCGCAAGAGATTTGGCGTGAATTTATGTATGTATGTATGTAACTTTGTAGATAGAAGCCAAATGTCTGTTACTTCATGTATCATTGGCGGAACTTCAATACATTCCATTAAATTACGAAGTACATCTAGATATATTTATTACAACTAATTATGTCAGAATTATTTTTAAGACTTATGTGTATAAACATTATTTAAAACATAACTTCACGCCTTTTTCTACCCTAAGGTGTAGGCAGCGGCTGTTAAGCCTCGTTTCGCCGTTATGTTTACGTCCCAAATGGAATAGGTGGCAAACTTATTGCCATACCGGACACAAAGTTGTCAGTCATCGATATTTATCACACGTAACTTCTGAAAATTTCGAAAAGTCATTGGTGTGTGCCAGGATTTGAACCCACTACTTCTTGAGTCAGAAGCGGGGTGCTAGCCACTGCGCCACCGAGACTGTCGCTACATTATTTAGATGACTGAAAAACACCAACTATCCATTACCTTTATTTCATCACCAATTACCTTTCGTTCGCGTAAAATCTGGTGAAACAGTAAATCTAAATATAAATCAATAACCCTAATTATGAGAGCTCAGAATCCTTTGTGGTGATGAGGCTGGATTCTCTCTTGAGATATCGAGGTTCACAGTTTATTTCATTTCATATATAAAGCACAGTGTTATTAATTAGTGTTGTACATATAAAAACCTTTTTGAAACCCTAAATTGGGATTTTAAAATATATATAGCTACGAATACTAGTTGTACCAAACTTCATTCAACCGGCTTAGAGTGGAGAAGTAACAAAAAATAACCTAAATTATCAATTCCATTTCCTTCATGTATAGTTGACAGAGAATACTGTCTTTCATTATCTGAAGATAACAATTCTCAGTTACTATCGGAAGCAATCTACTATGTCATATATAACTTAAAATGTCACTTCTCCCACTTGGTCCAGGTTTCCACACGTGAAAAATAAGGTGAAAATACTAACAAAAATTCATTACTCAATAAAATTCATAAGCGCAATAAAATTCATAAGTAAGTGCCATAAAATTCATAAGCTCAATAAAATTCATAAGATAGAAACTTGACGCCATGACTACCGAATAAATCACTGACGTCTACCTACGGAGACTCAAACGCAGGTGTAGTTATCACAAACCCAGTATCAGCGCCAGGATAAGATACACATGATGCAGAATTATTCCATGATATTAACCTGACATAGTTGGACCAACTAAAACTTATGTATACTGGTAGAGGATCTGATAACCTTTCTTTTTAAATTTCTATTCTGTTAGTGTCATTTTATTTTCGTAGAAATTAGATATAATTATAGCCTTTTCGGGGCTTGGAGCCTGATTAATGGGGAGCCGTTACATCTATCGAAGCTAAAAACTTGACGTAATTAATGGATGATACCTATAAGTTATCCATGAACGAATGCACGTTTAACCATATAATTAATTATTGCTATGTGATTTATTCATAGCTTTGTCAGATACATTTTTATTAATATAGAAAAAAGATGCCCAAATATCTAGAATTTAGATTACCTACACAAAAAAGAGACACATACTTTTGCCTAGACAAATGAATTCTGTACAAATATGAATCGAAATAACTGGAGATATTAAAATGTGCACTGGCCGAGTTCCAAGCGAAGCCATTGTACTATTTGGCTTGTAGCCTGCATTGTAAATAGAGATGAGACCCGGCTTGCGTGTTTGGAAGAGCGTTCACTGTATTTGAGACCAAAATTGGCTACCAAATAATCGTCATCCTATCATACTTGTTCTATCTATTGCAAGAGCAGAGGCTCTACTTATCTCTAGCGCTATCTCTTTCTCTCACTAACCACCATCAGACCTAAAAGATTTTAAATGCACTACTTGTAACTAAGTACGTATCCATAGTAATGGGTTACCTCAGATTTCAACTTGTAGATAAAAACCAAAATATGTCCAACTTAAAAGAAGAGTCCGGCTACGGAGAGTGCATGTCTTCACGCCAAGTTTCACAGTGTTGGCAGAGCCAACAAAGCGCCATGAGCCAGAAAACTTACTCTCTTCTGACTTCTCTTCCGACTTTCATAGCTCTTGTCATAAAACCGACGAGCTCGTCGTCGGTTTTTTAAGATCCTTCGTCACTTTCCTAAAGGACACTTTTAATTTGCTCATCTAAAGTGTGTCGTGGCAGTCCTCGACACTTACATCTTTGCACTTTTGGACTGTATATCTGCTTAGTCAAACTTGCATAATTCATTCGTTCTAAATGTTCATCATCATGCCATCCATTCCTTACTTTAACACCGACGCTCTCTTTCAATATGACGTCGTGCCGACAGGGTCGGCGAATGTCACTCTGCAAATTTTGTGGAGTGCCCCCGTTGACCAAATATTTAATTTACCTACGCAAGTTTAAGCAGCTTAATCCTTAGGGTACACCATTATTAAGGATACACCTTTAAGTTACACCTTTAATATCCTTATATTAATATTAAAAATATAAAATATCCCTTTCACTATTAAAAAAATAACATTAATGATTCACGTGTAGTCATTTGCTATGCGGCAGAGTATCATCGCCACATTTGGTAAGATTATTCATACAGAATACTAACTCATCACATACACACAATTGGAACGGTGATGGTGATGACAGTGTAGTTGTATTTAATACGGGCCGTGCCCTGACCCTCGTTATGTATGAAGAATTCACAATGGCATCACCCTATTCCAATTATTATTTCCAATTTAATTACAATTATTCACTTCTCTGAAAACGTTTTATGTTTTATTGTATTTTCTTTAATATGTTGTATTTAATTTTGTATGCCGTCTATTTCACGTTTACACTCTATATTTCTTGTTATCGTAATAAGAAATTGTACTCTAGGTAATATAACAAAGCGAATTTCTTGTATTCATTTTGTAATTTAATATGTAAGTGAATTGGCCAAATCCATTTATGATCTTGGTTGTCTCGTTTTGGTCGAACACCCAGTTGGTAAATGAATAAAGGAGTCGCGGGATCGATTCCGTGCTCAGGCCAATGTGTTTTCGGAAGTTATGTGTGATAAATATCAATGACTGATAACATTGAGCCCGGTGCATGGCAAAGGGTAATACCCTTAGATGGCAATGCCATCTATTCCTTTTAAGACCGTAAAAATTCGGCGAGAGGAGGTTTAATGCTGCCTTCTCCTTCGGGTAAGAAAAATAATATCTTTAGCAACCGGGAGCAGTCACGAGGAAGCAGCAGAAATGGTCCAAACAGCCATCGACCGTGTTTATCAGTGGACAAAATCATGGCGAATTGCGCTTGGTATGACACTTGACACGAAGCTACGTTGGAAAGCTCATGTCAAGAAAAAACGTGAAGAATTAGGAATAAGATACAAAAGGATGTACTGGCTACTTGGAAAACACTCCTCGCTGTCAGTGCACAACAAACTACTATTGTACAAACAAGTCCTGATGCCAGTATGGACTTATGGTATACAGCTCTGGGGCTGTACCAAACAAACTAATGTACAAATAATTCAACGGTTCCAAAATAAAGTTCTCAGGGATATAGTGAATGCGCCCTGGTACATAAGAAACGACGATCTCCATCGGGACCTTCAAGTCGAGCTAGTCCATAATATTATATCCAAATATGCCGAAGCTCATGAACGCAGACTTCATCATCACGTGAACGTCGAGGCAATCCAACTCCTCGACGTCACCGACCTAGTGAGAAGACTAAAAAAGACTAAACCCTTTGAGTTAGTGTAAAGTTATTAGTGAAAGTGTTACAGTGATAGTGGCCTAAATAAAGAACACATGAACTAAGTGCTTCAACTTAATAGACTCTAAGAAAATTCATTGGAGTGACTTTAAAAAAGATTCTTAGTGACTTTAAAAAAAATAGTAGATTAAGTTAAATTAATATTGCTTATTAGCCTCTATGAGCTAGATTGTGATTTTGATGGTGTACCTCCCTATCTAGGTCGAGTGCCCATAGTAAAAAAAAAAAAAAAGCATTATTTTTGCTGTCTGTTCACTTATAAATTTACTAGTTGCCAGCAAACGAATAAAAATGGGGGTTGATCATAGAGCGGTAGAAATTTAGGGCTGCATGCTGTTTCATATAAAAGAACAAATTAGGATATCTATTTTTTATATTTAGCGGACTGGAAAAATTTTCACGTGTCGGATTTTCGGTCGGATATGCACACAAATTATCATGAGAATCGGTCAAGCCGTTTCGGAGGAATACCTTACTCCTGCTCCAATAACACTGTGACACGAGAATTTAACAAAGTTTTCAGCTATAGATGAATCATTCGGAAAGTTTATATGCAGTAGATTTATATGAATGTACATACATTCGTTATTAACACTATTTTCGGATCTGAACAAAACTATAGTGCAAACTGCTTCGCCTTTTCCGGTTGCATTTGGCTATGGACACTTTTTGAATAACATTTCACGTATCTCCTTGACCTTGCGATAATTTATGAATACAATTTACCCGATACTGGCCTTTGATTTAAGATACGTGATCTGGCCTGTCGCTGCATTTTTTGTTGATGAAGTCGATAATTTTTATTTAGTTATTTCACTAAAGTTACCGATGAATAGATGAACAATTCATGAACGGTACGACGCTGAAACTTTATATTATGATTATACTCTCCATCTTGAGACTATCAGATGTGATTCGAGAAATAATATTGTATTAATTAATTATAGATTATTATTATTATATTTTAAGGGGAAGCGGGTAATCAAGCAGGTTACCAGGGCAGGCGTCCGGGGCTGCCCAACCCCGAGAGGATCACAGTTGCCTTACCTGCGTTTGAAATGGCGTAAGGAGGGAATAGAACCGGGGGAGCCTCACCGAGGCTCCCCGAGGATTAACCCCCCCTGTCGTGACAGAGGGGGTGCGACGGTGAGGTGGACCAGAGGGCTGACGCACTGTCCTGGGCCACCCCAACGCCAGAGGAAGGCCGCCGCGAGGTTTTAGTGGATAACCCTAGGATCGGATTGCAGTGTACTATTTTGCGAGTCCCACACTACCCCCTGCCGTTCTAAGGCGGGGGGTGTGCATAAAGCATTTATTCGCGTAGAAAAAAGGAGGGGATAGAATAAGGGAACTGGACAAAACGCAGAATGAACACTTCGCTTAAGCAATTCACCGATAGAGCCGGTCCTTCATGAACTGTGTGGCTCTACCAACTCTAGCAATGGAATCAACTAATTACTAATTAAATCGATATTGACAACATCAGGTGTTAATAAAAGGGTAATTCCACACAAAATGGCGACATAGTTAACGCAATTTGTCCTTTCCTCTCAAAAATTGATAATTAAACTAACCAAACTCGTACGTTTATGTAATCGATGGTATTTATCTATTTATAACATTACTGCAGTCGGTGCACGTATCAATATTGACCTAGGCAACGGTAGCCACATGTAGCATCACAATTGTGGTAACCCTGACTTCGTATTTAATATATGCAATGTATACCAAAATTACACATGTACTGTTCTTGAAACTAATTCAACAATAGTTTTAGCATTCTTAAAGGTACATATAGCTCATGTGAACAGCTCATATGAGTTATATGTATAGCTTATGTTGGGCTCAGTTTATTTCGAAAATATTATTTGAAATTAAAAAAAAATATGGATCTAGCTTTCGTTCTAGCCTTTTAGCTTCTAGCCAGATTTGTACCATCTACTATAAAGGCTCGCCATCTACGCCATGGTAGGACACATTCCAATCGGCGAAATTAGGGAAAGGTTACGAACTTGGGTCGACAACTGTTGTGTACAGCTCAGTTCAGATTTTACACTAATTTATAGTGTAAAAGGTTTTACAAATTATGTAGTATTAACAAAAAACTACCTGACTACACTTTAGATTCAGTCCGCTATGATGCAGGTACAAAGAAATCAGCGGCATTCCTTTTTTTGCTTTTTATGTCTCTTCTATGCACTATCATTTATTTATCAGCAAATATTTATGTCGTGGCTTGTCTTGTCTATGAGGCATAGTTATACTATATTACATCAAACATGAATTTTCAAAATGCATTAGTTCACTACATAAATTTCAATTATTTATTTCTATTAATTTAGTTAATGAAATTGTAGAAAAGTAAATCTCAAACTAGTAGGTACTTTAACACTGTGGTAAATTTCAATTCTGAATGTTCACAACGAACGGTTTAGTTTTCGGTCATTCCAGCCAATTGGTTAAAGCAGATCAATTGAAACACAAAATGAGGTCGTTTGGAAAGATATATCTAGCCTTTATGAAATAACTGTTTGAGAATTGGTTCAATGTCTCTTTCGTAGGGATCCGAGTTTCTCAAGTCTAGTGACGACGTGCTTCGATTGGAGATACTCCTATATTCTGCTTTGTACCTTCTATTCTTTCTTCGTTCGCAAACAATGTCATGAAGTCTTAACTTAGTTGGTAGCCACATAAGACCTTATATTAGATCTAAACAGTGTTATGAATGGGCCGGCTCGACTGGTGAAATACCACGACCCCTCGGAATATCGGCGTGTAGTGACTAGTGCCGCGTTTCGTTCGGTGATAGAGGTATCTGGAGGCACGATTCCCCTTTCCACTTCCTTTCCCTTCCAACTTCTTTCCAAGTTAACGCACTCGGTGTTCATGGGCGATGAAAAGTTACTTACCACCAGGTGACCCAATTGCGTTTGCCCTACTATCCTTTTAAAAAAATTAACAGCATTCGGAGCAGTCGGTTTTACGATGAAAATAAAGACTCTCTCATTATGTCTCTTCACTGATTAAATATTGTTAGCAGAAAATTTAAAAGCTCTAGCAGCTGCAAAAATAAGGCAGAGAAAATTATTTTCCTTCTATTTGTAAATTATAACGAGCAGGGAGTAAAATAATTATGTGCCGTCTTTGACCTCAATTTAAGTCTAATTTACTCCGTGCCTTCTCAAATTAAGGTTAAAAAATTGATAACAAACAAGAAATAGAATTAGTTTTGTTTTTTGGATGAAATTAGTTTAGCATTAATGATTTTTTTTATTGAAAATTGACTTTATCCTTAAAAGCCTTCAAGTACTGGTTCGAATACTTGCTCACATCAATGACCTTCCAAAAATATCTTCGGAAGTTTGAGTGATTATTAGTAGTAGCAGTAGGTTCAGCCACCTGTTACATTTGAAAAAAAAATGGAGTCAAGGCATAATCGCCGCTGCCATCATTACCGGCTTGAAAATACAACATGGCTTTCTAAAGAGCTCGACAGAAAAAATGTTTATTTGTGGCGCAGCGGCAAACGCGGGTCACAGTTTCGACAATACCAATATACCATTTGCTATGTCCTTGACTTCTAACGAGTGTCTGTGTCTTAGTTAAGCAAGAGGTAGGTACATGATAATAATATACTTCTTCAATCTCGCTGGACATCGATAAGTGATGCTGTAGAGTGTAGTGTTATCAAATGCCATACAAGGATAGGTCACGATCATCCTCATCATGTCGGATGTAACATATTAGTTAATTTGTAGTATATTTGTTTGTGTAAACAAATATTAATCAATAATATAGTTATTTCCTCCAACAAACTATTTCAAAGTGCCACTATACTTAAGAACTAGTTTGTTCTACGCAGCATAAAAATTACTAGTTCTTGATGCATAATAATATAACATAACTTCACGCCTTGTTCTACTCGAAGGTGTAGGCAGTGGCTGTTAAGCCTCGACTAGCCGTTATGTTGACGTCCCAAATGGAATAGGTGGCTAACCTATTGCCATACCGGGCACAAAGTTTTCTGTCATCAATATGCACATAACTTTCGAAAGTAATTTCGAGAACTCATTGGTGTGAACCCGCTACTGAAAGCGAGATAAACGCGGTCGAATTGAGGGCACTGCGCAAAATCTGCGGAGTGATTCTCACTAACCGCGTCAAAAACAAGATGGTAAGGAAGGAACTTGGATTGCGAGTGTGCCCTTTCTTACTTTTACACCTGTAAAAGTAAGAAAGGGCATGCTCCAAAGGTTCGGACATGTAGAAAGAATGAACGATGCAAGATTTACTAAACAGATATACAATACGAGTATGGAGTCGAGGACGGCCACAACACACCTTCCATGACCAAATAGAACGAAACGTCGAGAAATAAATAAAAATAAGTTCTAAATAAACGCGACATAATCCATAAAAAATTGTTTTAATGTTATAGAAATAAAAAAATAGAACGAGTTCCGGAGGAAGGTGATGTTAGGAGCCTTAAAAATGGACGCGCGTGTATGAAAAGAGTTATGACAGTCTAATAAGGGAGTAAGGCGTGTAAAAATCGTGCCTTATGGCGCTCTGTTCTCTCTACCTACGTACCTCTCTTCATAGTCTCGGTGGTCCAGTGGTAGAACACACGGCTTCTGATCCAGAGGTCCGGGTTCGAATCCTGACACTGGCTCACACCAATGACTTTTCTTAATTGTTTTCGGAAGTTATGTGTGATAAATATCGATGACTGAAAACTTTGTGTCCGGTATAGCAATAGGTTCGCCACCTCTTCCATTTGGCACGTAAACATAACGGTGAGACGAGGCTTAACAGCCGCTGCCTACACCTTCGGGTAACAAAAGGCGTGAAGTTATGTTATGTTACTTACTGATGGTAAGCTAGTACCGATGCCCTAGGACACCTGCAATACTGATAGGGTTACAGTTGCGTTGCCGGCGTTTGAATTATTTTTCTATTTAAATTAATTATTTACTTAGATAACAAACTTTATAATAAACTAGCTCACCCGGCGAACTTTGTTCCACATCAAAAGTAATAAATGAGTAAAATTTGGATATTAAAAAGTCGGCACGCGTCTTGGCCGGTACTACTGCGCGACGCAAGTGCTATATCCCGCTATATTAATACTGTAATATCTTCGTAAATTTTCGTTTAAATTGCATACAGTACTGGGCCATATTGATCTATAACATAAGCAAAATCTATTTAAGCCACTTCACTGGATGAAAACTAATGCTGTAATGTTTAAATTCACTTCGTAAATAAGCCATTACTTTACGTAAAAAAGTAAGAAATTAAAATTATAATTGTGGGTTATCCCTAAGAAATAGACATATGCCATCGCGGACTTTTTTGTAGACCTTTGGAAGGTGTATAATAATGTAGTACATTGTTTCGATCTATCACTTAGGGTTCAGCCAGCGTTTGCAATTAAAGTGCTAAATCTCGAAACTTATCATTTTTTACTTTAGTAAATAATACACGAATTATAGATAAAAACCACCCGTTGACACCCTCTATCCATTAAAAAAACCCGCATCAAAATCAGTTGCGTAGTTTCAAAGGGGACATACAAGGGGACAGACAGCGGAAAGCGACTTTGTTTTATACTATGTAATGATTATAATAACTGCAAATAAAACCAACAGTATAAATAAATTTATTGCAATTTCTTAATATCTAACTATTACATAATATGTATCACTTTCATTTTGTATTAATACGAGACACCTTCTTCCTCAACCTCCTGCCTACACCTTCACTCTTTATTTTACATCTAGCATAATTAGGTAACAAACAGTATAATTTACTATCATCAGAATTGTAATATATAATATTATTAGATTTATCAAAAACCATCCGGTAAGGTGTTCCAACACCGAAAACACCGACTTCAATCATTGTTCCATCTCTATAATCGAGTTTGAACAGACCCTTACTATCTTTCTGAACAAAATATACAATGTCGTTCGAGTCAGTTGATAAAGAATATGTGATATCAGAGAACACTGAAGGTTTTTTATCACCTTTCTTTAATATGTATACAGTGAAATTGCTCACGAAATAAAGATCGTCATTTCTATCGATAACAAAATCATCGATAATGAAATCGTCTAACGCTTGCACGCTTCTCGATTGCTTTTTGTCATAAGTAAAAAGTCCTTTACTCATAAAATTTGTATAGTACAGCATGCCTTTAAATTGCATATGCCATAGTGTTTTATCCGACAGTCCATATAGAGAAGACTGGGATGTATTTGCATTATATTTATAAACTCCTGTCGTACCACCTAAATACACATCTCCTGTATTTTGGTCGACGGTTTTGGCAAAGGAGAATTGTATGTTTGGTACTGTGAGTAATCTTATATCATCCAAATCGTAGGCAACAGTGTGGTCTGAGGACTTCTTGCTTTGATAATGAAAATAGACAATGTTTTCATTTCTATCTATTGCTAACTGTCCAGAGACTGGATTCTTCTTGTAGATCAGTGTCTTCGTATAGCAGACTCCGTCGAAACATGCATCGCAAAAGTTTTTTGCGACTGCAATATTTATGGATATTATGATGCTGAATATTATAGAAATGGTTCTCATTTTCGTCCTGTAAACAACAACAAATAAAACAGCAAAAGCCTGGTCATGAAATAAAAATAGAAATTGAAAAAGGAAGATCAATATATATCAAGGTTTTGAAAAATCTTCGTTATTCATCGGCATCGAATCACATTAGATGAACCTACAATGAACTATAATAATATGTTCTTAATATATATAAAGTACAGTGTCACGCTGTTTATCCGTGATGGCCTCCCAAACTACTTAACCGATTTTAATTAAATTTGCACACTATATGCAGTTTAATCCAACTCAAAAGGCAGGATATTTCATAAAGGCGTTCGTGGGGGTTTACACTAAGCAAAGACACGTCTTAATAGTATAAAACTCGCAAAACATTAATCACTAACAAACTCCGACGAAATGATTCGACTTTGATAAAGTTTTGTCTGCATATTGTGTAGGGTTTAACAGCGGTAGAGCTAAACAGTTAATAGTGGTAGAACCAAGCAGTTAACAGTGGTAGAGCCAAACAGTTCGCTGCATGAATCGACCGGCTCGACCGGTGAAATCTGCACTTCGTGGTTAAATGGTATCGGGACATTTGACTTTTTAAGTGCACAATACTGAAATACTTATGACACTAGATGGCAAATGTGAAGTATTTTCAAGTATTAGTTTGAAATAAAGAAAACTGTGAAAATAACAAATGCTTAGGTGCAAGGAAACCAACTAACAAACTACAGTCATTTATTCAGAATCTTACCTGTTTCTTTAATATGTCCGTTTAAATTAAAATAACACACTAATACGTTTAAGGATTAAGTTCTTTAACAAATAAAATTACCCTGTTATACCCTCTGCACATTAAATGTCGTATACCATATTGATTTCAAGCTGAATTACTTTGACGAACAACAAATTAAACGTTTTATTTTTACAGAGTTCTAATAACGTATGATAAATAGTATTTTGTTGCTCTGTTGTGATATGATAAAACTATGTAGGTAGGTATCTACCGGTCAGTTCTCTTGTATATCTACGTAACTATATAAATAAATATGCATGTGTTGTCTGTAAATAATTTAATTCGCGTAAAATTGTGTTAAATAATTTATGTGGCGCGTTTCAAGGCTTCATGCGAAGTTGTAGACAGTGGTAGGTAATTGCAAATCATCATCATCATCACCCTGTTGCAGTCCACCGCTGGACATAGGCCTCTCCCAATGTGCGCCACAACATCCGATTCTCTGCCTTCCGCATCCAGTCTTTACCAGCAGCCTTTCTGAGGTCGTCTGACTTCCTGGTGGGCGTCCTACGCTACGTTTACCAAGACGCAGTCTCCACTCTATGACCTTCTAACTCCATCTACCGTCGGTCCTTCGGGAGATATGACCAGCCCATTGCCATTTCAGCGAGCCGGGCACATATGCAGGATAAAAATAACAGATATGCAGGATTAAAACTACTTTTCCTCTGTTACTATGAGTTATTAATAAACAAATACTATGCAACAGTCGAACGTGCCATGTCTCGGTGGTCCAGTGGTAGAGCACCCCGCTTCTGAATCCGGAAGTCGCGGGTTCAAATCCTGACACTGGCTCACACCAATGACTTTTCGAAATTCTTTCCAGAAGTTTTGTGTGATAAATGTCGATGACTGACAACTTTATACCCGGTGTACGGCAATAGGTTTGCCACCTATTTCATTTGAGACGTAAACATAACGGCGAGACGATGCTTAACAGCCGCTGCCTACACCTTCGGGTAACAAACTCGTGAAGTTGTGTTATGTAATACGATGAATTTTTTCCACAAAACGTACCTAAAAGATAGGTTAGAATATTAATATTATTTATATCTGGATATTCATGTGCTGCAATAGGCCAGTGAATTTCAGGTGACCGAAAATATTTTTCTGAACAAAACTTGATTAGTATAGAAACTTCTATTCTATCAGTAAATAATGACATTTCATAGATAACATACTATTATCTGAGGTTAAGTTCACGAGATATCAATAATAATGAATATTATTAACAGAATATTGTAATAGCTGTCTATTTGCTCGACTTCCTCACAGACTCAAGATGTACATTTTTAGTTCGTCATACCTAAAATACCTAAGTAGTGTCGCTGGCTCATTATTTTGACAAACAGCGACTAAATAAAAACGGAAAATTGGTTCGAGAAAGGATTGATTTCCTCCTACATACATAGTCTCGGTGGTCCAGTGGTAGAACACACGGCTTCTGATCCAGAGGTCCGGGTTCGAATCCTGACACTGGCTCACACCAATGACTTTTTGAAATTGTTTTCGGAAGTTAAGTGTGATAAATATCGATGACTGAAAACTTTGTGCCCGGTATGGCAATAGGTTCGCCACCTATTCCATTTGGGACGTAAGCATAACGGCGGAACGAGGCGGAACAGCCGCTGCCTACACCTTCGGGTAGCAAAAGGCGTGAAGTTATGTATGTATGTTATGTATGTATACCTACATATTGGGAAATTACTCTTTTTTCAATACTCATATTATAAAGAGGAAAACTTTGATTGTTAAAAATACTAGACCAATTTTAAAAATTGTCTCACCATGTTATAGCTAGATTAACTACAAGTAACAGAGGCTAAATTAAATTTTAGGAAAAAATTTATAGGACACAAGGTATACAAAATAAACCAGAAAAGTTACATATTTTCCGTACCGTGCCTAAACTATTTTTTAATTAATTTTAGATATTTATAAAATGAGCGCCAATAAAATTAGAAAAATTTAGAGCGACAATAAAACTAGCAGACATTAAGAGAAAACGAACGGGATTTAAAACCGGCATTTCCTCCACGCTGAAAAACAATGACGAAATATCCAGATACAAAGATAACATTAAATTACACCTGCCAAAACTACAACAGCTTCTAGATAATATTTCTACTCAAACCTATTACGAGGAAATAATAAAGGCTATCACTCAAAGCCTTCGTAGTGCTCAAATGCCTAATAATAATAAAAAAAGCAATATCTTATCAGATAACACCCTGGACCTGTTGAAGAGGAGACAGATACTCCAAACAACAAAAAACAAAACAAGGTCTATGAAAAATGAGCTCTCAGCCTTATATAAACTAATAAGCAAGCGCATTAAATACGACTACACAAAATATAGAGCAGACACAATTGAAAAACACCTTACTAAGACAGGCAGTTCAAAGAAAGCACTCAAAGAACTACGTACGAACAAGAAATGGATTGAGGGCTTAAACAGAAATGAAAAAACACATAACAGTCGCAATGACGTTATGGAAATAACAACAGAATTCTACAAAACTCTCTATAAAGCTGAGGATAGTGAAAATAACAACTTATGTAACACCTTTCGTACAGACGAAAGCTCTACAAGTTGTAAACCATTCACCGTAACAGAAGTTATCAACGCAATAAATAAGCTGAAAATGGACAAAAGCCCTGGCTCTGACGGCATCCCAAACGAAGCTCTGAAGTCAGCTGATGCACAACTAGCTCTACCATTAACTCACCTTTTTAACCACATTTTAAAAAGCTTCATAATACCGACACAATGGTCAGAGTCAAAGATAGTGCTAATATATAAAAAAGGCGATCCAAGTGATGTTGCCAACTACAGACCAATAAGCCTCTTACCTTGTATTTATAAGCTATTCTCCTCGCTTATTAACGACAGTACTAAACTAGAAGAGGAGCAACCTATAGAACAGGCAGGATTCAGGAAAAGCTACTCGACTATAGACCATATACACACTCTGGAACTACTGATTGAATACTATCAAGAAAAACAAAGAGCTCTATACGTCGGATACATTGACTACAAAAAAGCCTTTGATACTATTTCCCATTCAAGTATCTGGAGAGCATTAAGGGACCAAGGAGTAGAGGAAGGATACATCCAAGTTTTAAAAAACATCTACAGCGACAACACAGGCCGAGTTAAACTGGAAACAGTGGGCCCCAGCTTCCCCAATAAAAGAGGCGTGAGGCAAGGCGACCCGACCTCACCAAAGCTGTTTATCGCCATTCTGGAATCAATTATAAGAAAGCTTGATTGGAAAACTAGTGGAATAAACATCGACGGAAAATACCTCAGTCACCTTCGTTTCGCCGACGACCTCGTGCTTCTGTCGGAAACAAGTTCACAGCTTCAAAATATGATCCAATCACTAAATACGGCCAGTAAGGAAGTTGGATTAGAGATGAATCTCTCAAAAACTATGCTGATGACAAACCGCGCAGAAAGAACAATAGTTGTAGACAATGAAAAACTAAAATATACAAAAAAATACATGTATTTAGGTAAACAAATAAGTTTTGAGAAGGACACTAACAACTCAGAAATAGAAAGACGTATTCAATTGACCTGGAACAAGTACTGGAGCTTGAAGGAAGTCTTCAAGAGCAATATGCCTGTCAAAATTAAAACTAAAGTTATGTCGAGCTGCCTCTTACCGTGCCTAACATATGCCTGTCAAACGTGGAAGTACACTGAAAAAATAAGAAGAAAAATTATTACTTGCCAAAGGGGACTAGAAAGAAGTATGCTAAAAATAAAGAAAGCTCAAAAAATAAGGTATACAGAAATAAGAAATATATCTAAAGCTACCGACGCTTTAAATCTTGCTCAAAAACAGAAATGGAAGTGGGCAGGCCATGTGGCAAGATTAAAAGATGAGCGCTGGACCAAGCGGGTGACACAGTGGAAAGGCCCAATTGGAAAGCGAAACAGAGGGAGACCGCTCACGAGATGGGCGGATGACATAGTAAAAGCAGCTGGCCCGAGATGGATGGACATCGCACAGGATAGAGACCAGTGGGCGTCTTTGGAGGAGGCCTTCACCCACAGAGGGGTCCTTGCTTAATAACTCTATTAGAGCTTTAAAGTTATTATTATTATTATTATTTTCATATTTTTATGTATATTTAGCAAGGAATAAAAAGGCTTTTATTATTTTATTATTTATTATTATTATTTATAAAATATCTACAAAAAGTCGAGTGGAAGTGAAGTGGTTTTCAGCGGCAGATGTATAAAATACGAAATGACGGCGGTACAAAGTTCGCGCGGTCTCTAGTAGTAAATATATTCGCCGATTAGTAGAAGCTTCATAATATTTTTTGGTTTCCAATAATATAATTCTCTATTCAACACTCACCAAAATCAAACAAACTCAAAAAACCAGCATTTTACTGTTCACCCCCGGTGTAGAACAAGGCTGCATGAGGATCCTTAGGTTGGCAACAGGAGACCAGGTATCGCAGTGGTATAATATATTGACATAATTACAGTCTGTCGAAACATACTTTTTCAAAGAAGAGCGAAGGCTTTTATCAAAGAGACCTTGTTATTTCATATGCTCACCATCAGTGGGAGGCAAACGAGCAGACGTGTCACCCCATGGACACCTAAACACAAATAGTGTTACAGGGAAAGGGTCGGAAGTGGGATGGGGAAAGTGGTCGGGCCTCCGCATATCTCTCTCACCAAGCGAAACGCGGCAGGAGCCACTTTCGTGGTCGTGGTATTTCATATTTCAGTTTAAATAAATACACAAACAATAACAGCAGAGAGAGACATTTTATTACAATAATAATACTTTTACAACAAACTTTTTTTGCGTTTTCATATCTATATAATATAAACTGCTTACTATTTTAAAATTGAATTTATTGTGCTTCTAGAATTCTGGATAATAACATTCATTGGTTTCATGCTCTCGCTTCACTGTTTTTATTTTAATATTACCACATCAGCCAACAATACATTTTTTGTTAATTAATATATGGGTACAAATTAGATCCTGTCAAACCAGAAACAGTAATATTAGTTAATTAGTAGTATTATAATTTCTTTTTAACATTTTACCGATAAAATTTCGTTAATTAAATATATTGTCAATCCAGTAGGTATAGTATATATGTAGGTACCACAAAAATAAAAAAAAACCCATCACGATTATAACAAAAACATAAATACAAAATATAATAATATAAAATAATAAATTAACAAAACACTCTTCTAATTATCCAATCCACAGCCAACAAATTACTATAAAACAATCACTGAACAACTTTAACAAAACGCCTTACCTTCTTACTGAACTTCAATTCTGGTAATTCTCAAAATTATCTTTAACCGATTGACAGATTAGCAAAGTTAATTAAATTATATTAGCGTCGTATGTACATCTTTTTGGTCCCAATTATTCAAAATATAACTAACTATGGCTTCAATCAGTGTAAAATCCAAAGACCTTTCCCTCTGGTCAGGCCAATAACCATCCCCAAAACCCGTTTACGACATTACTGTATCTGCACCCAGGGCACCGGTGAAAAAAAAAACACACAACCAAATATCGTAAATTCTTTGCAAATTTTTTACATAAATAATAATAGGCCAAATACTCCTTGGGATATATTTTCTTACAATTTTAAAACAATAGTAAAAATCAGTCGCATAATAAACATTAATACTGAAATATGATGGCTTTGTTTCACGCTGAATTTTACGACGCGCAAAATTTGAATAAGCTAGAAGAAGACAATAAAGCAACCTCACATATAAGCATTGCTAACCGACATTTAAAAAAAGGGAAACATATTTTACGAGTTCGGTATTTTACCATTTTTAGGTACTTTTTTTACGATAATTGTATTCTCAACTTAAATTTTAGATAACAATTTTAACATATAATCATTTCAGTCTTCTTAATTTCAATGGAAAATAAGTAGTTATTTTATTTTTACTACACCCACGTTTTTTTGCAACGGCGGTCTGTCCATATTGTGTGGATTGGCGCCAGAGAGCGCTCGTGTAAGATCCTCAGCCACGACTTACTTAGCTTCTGTCTGGAAAATTAATAAATTATAAGGTTCATATTAGTTTGTCTAACTACAATGGCATTGGTAATCTTAAACACACAAACTTATAAATTTATTTTTCCCTTCAATTCAACATAGCTTAGATCAGTGGTTCTCAAACTTATTTTGTCTACTGCCCACTTTCGAGAATATTTTTTTTAGCGCCCCCTTTTTTTCACCTATCTAAAAACCACTGGTATACCCATAGTATAAATCACCCCCCAGGTCTCTACACAACGCCCCCACTTTCTTATCGCCCCTTGAGACCTGCAGCGCCCACAAGGGGGCGTTATCGCCCACTTTTGGAAAGACTGGCTTAGATTCTGTAAATATAACTCATGACTCATGCTCTCATTATAATGTACTACTTTAATCCATCTCTAAAAGACGGAACGTTATTCATCCAGTAGTTATGGATTTATAAGCGTATCCACACAACTTCCAGCCAAGTCTCTCGCGAGGTAGGCAAAGACTAATTGTAAAATCAAACCAACAATAAATAAATACATACAGCCGGTAGGGTACACTGCCTCTCCTCGGTTTTCTTGTTGGCCATGGTCTCCGGTTTGTATTCATTCTCCAATCCAAATTGCTGTAACATGAAATGACTCATTAAAACTTTTTTTTTAAGTTTGCGTTCACTATACCTCAGTAGTAAATACCGTTTAAAAATATTGCAAATTTGTTCTTAGCAAAATATAATAATCGAAAATGTATGTCGATAATAGAATTAATATCAAATTTCCATTTTCACCATCCGGCCCAAATGAATTTTAATATTAAATTAATTCAACGTCTCTCACGTCAGAATCTGAAATTAGTTTATTATAGCAATAGGAACAAATTTATTATTTCTTCAATATTTTTTTTATTTCTTTTTTATGCGATAGGAGGGCAAAGGAGCAGGCGGTTCACCTGATGGTAAGCAACCAACGCCGCCCATAGACGCCAGCAACACATATAGTGTTACTGTTGCATTGCTGAACTTTAAGAGATAGGGGATAGGGAAGGATGGCGAAGGGGGGTGGGGCTCCGGGTACCTCTCTCACTGAACGAAACGCGGCATGAGCCACTTTACGTCGGTCTTCTGAGAGGTCGTCGTATTTCACCGGTCGAGACGGCCCATTCATGCAGCGAACTGCTTGGCTCTACCACTGTTTAATACAAATTTAACGTCTAAAAACCACACACCTTCAGTATATCCTCATTCGGCAAATGATCCCCGGGTCCCGTCTGTATAAAATTGCGGAGCAAATTCCCACCCTTTCCAAAGAGCAAAGCGCCACCAGTTTGCACCCAATCTCCTTTGAGATCCCCCCCTAGGCCTAGTAGTAAAAAACAAACAACTACAACTAACACTATATACAAAAGAAAGAGAAAGAGCGTTTAAATTTCGTCTCTTTCTAACTGCAGTGTTAAAATTTCGTCTCTTTCTAACTGCAGTGTTAAAATTTCGTCTCTTTCTAACTGCAGTGTTAAAATTAAAACTAAAAAGTCAACGTGCGGGTGTCCAATGCTTTAAAGATTTTTACTTTTTACAATATTAATATAATACGTTTTGATAAATATACCGTACACTAAAATTAAAAAAATGTTTTTTTTTTAACCTCTGAACCACGAAACGGTGTAACATTGGACACTAAAAACAATAACTACAACATAGCTTCACGCCAAGTCCCTAGTGGAGTAGCCCGAGACAACAGGACACCATGCGCACAATTCTTAACGTCAGTTTTAAGGCATCTGACATCATCTTTCTGGACACGTTCAATTTGGTACTACCACTTTTGCATTGTGTATCTGTTTAGTCAATCATGTATTATCAACCATTCTTTCTACATGTTCGAACCATCTGAGCATGCCCTATCTTACACCGGTGTCTTACACCAACACTCTCATTCAATCCAACTTCCTACCATACAACCTTATTCTTAAAACATTGGACACTAAACTTTAAAACATTAAAAAAAAATGGAAAATAAACGCTCTTCCCAAAGTTATAAGGTTGTTATAACCTCAAGTATGTTCATATTCGACAAGCGATCAGCTGGCCCTATTGCAACGAAGTGGTCTTTTATCTTCCCTCCTTTGAGGAGTATCAGTGCACCCCCATTTTGCATTCCATCACCGACTAGATCGGTTTCAAGACCTGGTATATTATGGAAGATTAATACGTTTGAAGAGAGGTTATGTTTTACAATTCGATCAATTTGAGCTTGGGCTTTATCAATTTGAGCTTATTGTGGATTGTTCCCTTTAACTGGTGTAGCCGGGTAAACAAATTTGGATTAAATACCTACTAAAATATTATAGGAGTAGAATATAATAGCGTCGCCCTTATGCAAACTAAAAGTAAATACTCGTAAGTAATCTTACCCATGCCCTTTCCTTTGAAGATGGCATCCCTGGACTGCTTCCAGAATAATGAGGTAATGATAGAGACCACGTTGAATCGCTTGAAGCCGAGCATTTGATACGTCGACAAATCTTCTACGTAGTACAGTTCTGTACAACAAAGATATCATCACATTGTATAAAACAAAGTCGCTTTCCGTTGTCTGCCCCCTTATATTCTTAGATCTTTGAAACTACGCAACGGATTTTGATGCGGTTTTTTTAATAAATAGAGGGTGTCGACGGGGTCCTTGGTATGTATAATGTAGTAAAGGAAAAGTGAAAATTTTCCATATTTAGCACTTTAATTGTAAACGCTGTAAAAATAACTTTTGATGCGGAACAAAGTTCGCCCGGTCAGCTAGTAATCATATAAAGTAAAATTACTTTTCTTGGCCTGTTCAGTACCAATTGTTTATTTAATCTATAAGTATCAATTGTATTAAAGCTTGCATTGAAGCTGGCTTTTACGTTCCAAACATCCAAATTAACATGTCAGACAGGCAGATCAAGACACAGAAAAACATATTAAGAATGGTCTCTTTACATACACCATTAATGTTAACAGTTTTACTTCGTGTTGCGGATTAAAATATTGGCAAGGAATATCCAGGAAATAGACAACTCAACTTTTTTCAATTTTTCAGTCATCTATTTAATTTATAACAATTTCCGAAAAAATTGACCTAAAGAGTGTCCAAATATAGTTCCAACTCGAGATCATTCATGCAGGAACCCAAGGATATCCAGCCTTTAACTGAGTACATATCGAGAAAATTAAGATTACAGTCCTGATGGAGTGTCACAATGACAAATATCTCTCTCACCTCCATCGAAGAATTTTCCGTCGACGAATTCCTTAGAGCCGGCCTCCTCGACACCAATCCCCACAAGTCTTATGTCGTGTTTTTTCAACACCGGGGCTATTTCGTTTAACTGGAATATAGACAAAAAATATATTTAAAAATGTTTATCTCCACTAATGTATACTCTATATTTTCCTTCAAATTCTAAATTTCTATTAGAATTCCCTGAAAGGTCATAAGCTGCCTATTTAAGTTTAAAATAAATTTTATGTATATTTGCTGTATAAGCATATTTATTTATTTAGCTTATTTATTATTAAAAACCAGAAAAAAGAATCATAGAAGCTTTAACAGCCGCTGCCTACATCTACAGTAGAAAATTAAAAGGTGTGCAGTTACGTTTACTTTACTTTTATAAAGTCGGGGGTTCGATTCCCACCCGAGCACAAATATTTGTGACAAACAATAATATTTGTGTGGCGTCTGGGTGTTTTTCTATGTATTATAAGTATGTATTCACAAAAAAAAGTATATATGTATTAATATCCGTTATCTAGTATCCATAACACAAACATTTAGTTGCTTAGCTTGTAACTAGAGGGCGCTGTGTGAATCGTGTCTAAGATATTATTATTATTATTATAAACCAGAAATAATTGGGTCACGTTAAAAGTGATAGCAAATATTATTTTCCTTATAGTAAATAAACTACGTGAAGTTATCAAATCTTTATCTAAATCGATACCGTAGTGCGCAATCGGCTTCTGTCGCGTTTTAAAATTAAAATTTTTATCTCGGAAAAATTTTGTACTTTGGACTGATACGTAATTTGATATTTAGATGCAGACTAAGCTGGCAAAAAATATCCTAAAGACATAAAGGTGAACACTTGTCGACCTTGGACCAAACAGAAAATTACGATTGCAATGTTATTTGTTAGGAGGAAGCATTATTATATTGGTCTATAAAAATGTTAGAGCCACCACATGCATACATAACGTCTTTATTTTTATACCTTTGACTTTCATAACTCATATCATACACGGGCGTCGATTTTTAACGCTCCTAACATCACCTTCATCCAGAACTTGTTCTATTTGGTCATGGAAGGTATGTCGTCCTCAACTCTTACATCCATCCATTTTTGCATTGTTCATACATACATACATAGTTTCACGCCAAATCCCTTGCGGGGTAGGCAGAGAGAACAGAGCGCCATAAGGCACGATTCTTACACACCTCACTCGCTTTGTTGACTTTCATAACTCTTTTCATGCACGCGCATCGATTTTGAGGTTCCTAACATCCAGAACTCGTTCTATTTGGTCATGGAAGGTGTGTCGTCCTCAACTCCTACATTCATCTGTTGTATTGTACATCTGCTTAGTCAATCTTGCATTATCCACTCTTCCCATATATTACTTAAATATTCTTTTGACATTTTATATAAGAATATAAATATGTATTATAAAACAACTAGGAGTATGCTATCAATCTGCTAGTTTTATGGACAAGTATTAAAACATTACAACTATATTGATTAATATTGTTAAAAATTACTAGACAGTTTTATATCTTATTCATTTAAATAACAGATATAATCAATAAATCTCTGCCGATATATTCTAGATGATAAATATCCAACCAAATCATTTTAACTAACGAAAATAACAAATGAGACACATTTAAAGCCTGTAACAATCTATGGAAAAATTATTATCTAGTCATATCTATATCACTATTGCTACAAATTATTATTACATATCATAAGTATGTTATTGTATTTGTATCATAAAAATCCTGTTCAGATAAAAAATGCTTTATTATGATATTCAAAAACTAATCCTAACAAAACTAGCTTTTAACTTGACTTTAACAACGTGAGAACTATTTCCGTTTTCTGAATTATGTAAAGTAAATAATATTAAATATGAATAGTGGTGCCATTATTTATTCAATTTTGAAAGACTTTCACCTGTTTGAATGTATTTATGCTAATTCAAATAAGAGAAAGTAGTGCTCATTTGATCCTATGTCTAATATGATGACATAGACAATTACTTCAACTCCTTATCTTAACTTAAAAGATCTAGATAAGTGATCACATAGACAATTCCTTAAAGTCCTCTCATCACACAGACAATTACTTCAACTCATTATCTTAACTTAAAAGATCTAGATAAGTGATCACATAGACAATTCCTTAAACTCCTCTCATCACATAGACAATTACTTCAACTCCTTATCTTAACTTAAAAGATCTAGATAAGTCATCACATAGACAATTCCTTAAACTCCTTATCTTAATTCAAATCAAATGTTTTCAACACACTTACCTCTTTAGCCCAGAGCCTGCACAGCAAGCATCCCCAACGACGGAAGAATATAAAAGTCACATTTTGATTCTCCCAAAAGCTTTTGAGTTCAACTGTCTGCAAGAGATATTTATTTAAAGATCAATATTATTCAATCAATTCAAAATTTAACAATTCAACTACTAATAAATTAATAAAAATAAAATATAAAATAAATTTCGAAATTGTTTTCGGAAGTTATGTGTGATAAATACCGATGACTGACAAACTTTGTACCCGGTATGGCAATAGGTTCGCCACCTATTCCATTTGGGACGTAAACATAACGGCGAGACGAGGCTTAACAGCCGCTGCCTACACCTTCGGGTAACAAAAGGCGTGAAGTTATGTTATGGTATGTTATGTTATAAAATAAATAAAATAAAAATAAATTATCAAAATTCAACTATTAACTAAATTGTATTAACAGTATTGATTCTGTAGTATGTTTTATTTTGGTCTACAAGTGCAATAGAAAATTATGGTTTTGATTTATTTCGTTAATAGTTCTTACAACTACACTAAATTAATCTATAAAAAACTTTGCACAGGATATTGTAGTTGTATTTAAGTGTATTAAGTTAAAGTTTCTTTGGTTCCGGTGCAGAAATAAGAAATTACTGCATCATTTCTTAAGCTGACATATAGAATTCACATATTAATACCGTTTCATAAATATTTACTTGAAAAAAATGGTGATTTATTCCATTACAAAATTTTGTATCGCAAGCAGAATCTTAGCACAAAATAGTTAATCACATTATTTATTTAAATAATTTCTATAGGATAAAGAATCTTATTTACCTCACCAGTGGCTATACTTTTAACTTTTTGTAAACCAATTTCAGTGATATTTGTAGACATTTTATCACACTTTAAAGTATCTATAACTTTTGAAATTTAAAATATTATCGTAGGAATGCAGGGAAGACTATATAATATAGTAGAACGCAGATTAACACTACAAAAAATACTAAAACAAATTTCGAATGAATTGTTGAATATCTATAGAAGAATACCACGATGAATGAGATAGGCGTGAGCGTTATTTATCGTAAGCGGTTTCAGTAACCTATTACGCGGCTTATAACCGTATACGTAGTTTCGTAGACACGAATGTAACGCTTATTTTAAATACGCGCCACGCGGTTCCACAGTCCACTCACACAGTACACACAACGGCCGGTGCACGCGTAACTCGTAAGCGCTTACTGTGTAACGCTTATTTTATATACGCGGTTCCACTCACACAGTACACACAACGGCCGATATACGCGTAAGCGCTTACTGTGTAAGCGAATCGTGTAAGTGTTTCGTTCAACCAAGATTATTATTATACTAATATTAGTTATCTTAGACGACTCGCGTAACATTAAAGTATGATAATTGTTACGTTTGTTTTAATTTCTAATGCCCATGTAAATTTGTAAGCAATTGGAAAGAGAATAAATTCTAAAATGTTAAGTTGCTTTTATTTTATAAATATAAATATAATTTAATACAATAAATTTAATATATATTCAAAGTGTAAATATTTTAACAAAACTGCAAAAATATATGTATTTTTTTATGGGATAGGAGGGCAAACGAGCAGGCGGTAAGCAACCAACGCCACCCATGGACATTAGCAACACATATAGTGTTACTGTTGCGTTGCCAACCTTTAAGGAATAGGGGATAGGGAAGGGGGGTGAGCCTCCGGGTACCTCTCTCACCGAATTAAACGTGGCATGAGCCACTTTACGTCGATCTCCTGAGATGTCTTAGTATTTCGCCGGTCGAGCCGGCCCATTGCAATAAATTTAAATATTGTCAATTGCATTATCATTTCACTTATTTCTTTAAAGGTGTAAAAAAAAACTACAAAAAATAAAAAATACCCAATTACTTTTTTGTTGTTGTTAAAAACATTCGCAATATTTCTTATGAATGCGAACATCAAAAAACATGCGAAGGAAATTTAACTAATAAAATTATGTAGGTATTCAAACTAAACGACAATGTATGCACGTTGCAAAACCGTATAAAATACGTTCAATATTGAATATTCGTAAACATAACATCAGTCTGTATAAAGAAATAAGCGGTTACAAAAATAAGCGGTTATGAAACTGCTTACTCATATATACGAAACTGCGTATAACGATTACGCGTAAAAGACGTTACGACCCACGACTAGAATGAGATACTATGATGAATGAATGATGTACATGAATGACATATGAATGACGACTGTAAATATTTGTTTCTGATAGAACTTTTAGTTTTTCTTATTAGAAAAAAGGAAACACGTGTATAATATATGTAATATTGCTTAAGATAGCAAATTCCCATATTAATAAGAATTTATGAAGTTTAAAACTTGCACTACAAAATATTAGCATTCATAAAATATTAAATAATAATAAATACATTTATTTCGGAAAAGTTTCCATAGGGTTAGTAATTACACGAGACTTAAATCTAGGGTTAGTATTAATAAAATGCTTACAATATATTTATTTATTTATTACATTGTACGCTTGTGCTTCGACAAACATTAATGATGCCCTACAACGCCACAGCAGCCCCAGTAGGACTATGACCGCATTATTATATTGGACGCGCAGATCGCTGTATGCTCGAAGCGTATAACTGACCCATAGGCTGCACGTTGAAAAGAACTGACAGTAGGCCTTAAAAAGCGTGATTTTAACTGATTTAGTACATCGTGCAATCCTACGAGCCAGCATATTACATCGGACAGCCAACGATCTGCGCACCCTATCCATATCGTCGTTGTCGCTCTTATCTTCGGTAACCCAGTGGCCCAGGTACTTACATTTTTTAACCCAACGCAAGGGTTCCCCATAGAGTGAGACAGTTGGTGTGTATCCGTATTTTATACCTTTCGCCCGACAGTGTTGTCTCGGCCCGAAGCTTACTCCACAAGATGTCATACCTAACCAAGTCGAATGCCTTAGACAAGTCCAAAAAAACAGACAATTCAAGAGTACAGTGAAATATTTACGCATATTATCACCACACATTTTAAATTGAGATTCTAATCTAAAACATCATAAATACTTTCTCCAAGAAATGGAAATACTAGTCTCTTTGATGAAGGCTATGGAGGCTAGTAATAAAAAAACATCTTGTTTAAAAAAGACGTCTAGTTAAGGTCGTCTACGTACTACCTACGTACAACAGATGAAATTTGAACCCTAATATCTTGATTACATAGATTCCTAATTAAAGTATTAGTTTTCAGATTTTTAGTGTTATCACTGTTAACATAAATCATTCTCATTCATATATGCGATTCATTCGATTTAGTTCATCATTCACTGTCATTCAAAGAGAATAGCTTGTCACCGCTGGTCACCGCGTGTTGTACCGGGAGAAAACTTTATTAAAGTTTATTACATATCCTCGATTTCTGTAAGTAATCTGAGTATTATTTTTGGAAAACTATTTCAACTTATTTACCATGTATATCTCGTACTTTATACATTGTTAATTGAAGTAATACAGCACTGGTAAAAGTGCCTGGCGAATTGACCTTGTAAGTAAACTGAAGACAATTTGATTGATTTTCTGCTAGATTCGATTTGTATTCTATTCTTTTGTTCTGGTATACTTAAAACACGATTTTTATCTTTGAAAACTAGACATGAAATTAATATAGATGTTATTAGAATGATAAGTATACACATAACATCGTTTTGATACTCGAAAAAATCTACTTTAACTTTATAATTATTGTGTCAGCGTCAATATTTTACTTATTACCAACTAGTGTAATCATTGTGCTCTACTGAAGTACTTTTTTCAGATGAAATTAAACTCTTGACCTACCTTCTGCCCCTCACACGAATATTTTTCTCATACTCATTTTAATTTGTGTTATAATTATACATGAATAATTTATGAGCTATGATATTTTCATTGAAGTTAGTATATTAAATAGTAGTGTTGCTATGACTATGGTTATACCAACAATTTCAAAGAAATTAATTGTGCTAAGTGTTGTGGGTAGTAAAATGGGGTTATCAAAATAGGCATGTAAATAAATATTACATAATGCATTTTTTTTTTTGTAGATAATTGTTTGATTATTGCTGTGGTAATTATTAAAACACTAACACAGAAATATTTTACACTCAGTTCATTTTGCTGGTGTTGAAAATTAACATAACTTCCTACCTTTTTCATCTAAAGGTGTAGGCAGTGACTGTTAAGCCTCAACTCGCTATTATGTTTACATGCCGAAATGGAATTGGTGCCTGTTGGCATACCTGCCACAAAGTGTTTTAGTCATCAATATTTATCACACTTAACTTTCGAAAGGATTCATTGGATTCAGAAACTGGGTGCTCGACCACTAGACCACCAAGAATTCATTTTATCATAGAATTTAAGACCAGGTGAAAATTTGTTTAACCATCTTGTTTATGGTGAACAAGAAAGAAAGAAACTAAATAAACTGTTTTTACTAAATGCATACCTATGCTCATTAACTACACTAAAATAACATTTTTGTCTGTTGGATCTCTACGACCCTCCCCGGCCGCACCGGGGGGTCATCCTTCCCGGGCTGCGACACGGGCGCACCCGCGGGGTGAGCGCCCGTCGAGCAGGATTCACTCCCGACCTCGCTCGGCGGCCTCCTTCAGGAGCATTACTGCTTCGCAGAAGGAGACCACGACCCTCCACTCGTCCTCTCCCGCCAGCATTGCCGCGATCAGCGCCGAATATTTAAGATTAAAGAGAATAATTCTAAATACATACACAAGGTCAGAAAAACTGCGGAACAGTCTGGTAGTGTTTAATTTTTTTTGTTCAGCTTATAAGAACCACTTTTTGAGGCCAAAGTCTGAATTAACTCATTTCATATTAATTTGGATTCTTGAATAGGTATACAGAATGTTGACTTAAAGTGGCTCATGCCGCGTTTGGGTCCTTTCCCATCTTATTGCCTTAAAGGCCGTCAACGCAACTGTGTTGCAGACGCCCATCGGTAGCGATAGCTGCTTACCAACAGGTGACCCGCTTGCTTGTATGCCGATTCAATTGTAATCCTATTATCACATAACTTAATATGGAGTAAGCACCATAGAATATTATTGTTTCAAAGATATATTAGCGTGACTAAACTGTTAGATGATCTCATAGTAGCTCTCAAGGATTTCCCAACTACAACTTCAAATTATAATACCATTCCTCATTTTTGTACCATACAATATGTACTCTATTGCTACCATGATAAAGTGCGAATTGGATTGTAAATGTGCTCAAGGAAATTAATTAACGGATTAAAGGAATTCATCTAATTGATTAATAATGTTCACATTTGTAATGTACTTGGTATTTTAATTAAGTTTTATGCAAGAAAAATTGAAATAAAGACGAAAATAATATTACTAAATAATATATTTAAACAGCCTGTACCTCTTATATCGATATAATATATACAGGTGATTCTTTTTTTACAAGTAATATTCTACTAACTGCAAAATGTTATTGAAGAAGAAATAATTGTCACTGAATGAAATTATTTCATTATTTTTGGACCATTTGGATTCATAACTCAACTTGTTAATATTGTTCTGTTTTTGTAAGATTTTAGTATATTAGCGACGTAATAACCCCCTTAATACGCGGGTATCAAGGTACCCGTCATATAGCGAATACGGGTCGCGTTCTTTGTAGGCTACTATAGTAGCACTGAACAACTGTGGGTATATAATTTACATAACTAAACAATCCCTAATAAATATACAAATAGGTACAATAAACTCTCGGCTAATACCGGTACTTCTAGCAAGAAAATATTTCCAACTAGTTTCTTGTAGGTATGACATTACATAATCCATTTTTTACATTAAAGGTATGTTACTAGTTGTAGCTATATTTTCACGCCGTCAATGTTGGTAAGTGTAAGCAGCGACAATTATTTGTTAACATTTAAGATTAATTTGATATCAGCTTAAATGACACCCGGCACGATTTTATTTAGTCGTCGATAGTTAGAAGACATTCTGGAAAGTCCATTGGTCGTTGACAGGGCCCGTATACGGAACCACCACACCTTTCTTTGTATTGAACCACGGTCCATGGAGACTTATGAATCTATAATACAAAAATTGGGCTACATTATTATCCTGCCAACTATAATCAATACTATAATAAAATGAAGTATTCCATCTGTTATTTTATTAGCATCATGACATGCCATTTGAGAAGGTCGTTTTGTGAATCATAAAGAAAAATGAAAAAAAAAGTGGGTGACGTCACCAGCGTGAATAGAAGCCAACACTATTCCCATCTCTGTCGCACACAGGCTGTATCTATATACTAGAAAGAGTATACCTTTTGCACACGATTGTTCTATTATCGAGTATGTATAGGAATGATATTTTGCTGTTTGACTCAGTAATTAAATCGTAAACGAGACGCGAGGTTGTGCGTTTACGTACCGGCATTATTACTAGAGTAGTAGTGTTCTAGTCTGATTGTGAACTGTGATATTATTTTTAGTAGTTTTTCTTTGGTAAGTTTTGCGTTTTTATATGTTAAACTACCGAAGGCAATGTTTTAGGAGCTATTGATGTTGTTTCTAGAATTCGCAGTTTGATACTAGCTTAGCTTTTTCGACTTTTCATTAAAATAGCCTAGCCAAAATGCCATTATGGTCGAAATTTGGATAGTTGGATAGTTGTTTTTAAAAGGCTTTATTTTGGTAGAGCCACGGAGTTAATTGCATAAATGGCCCGACTCGACCGGTGAAATACCTACCACGACCTCTTAGAACATTTTCAAGTTGCTCAAGTCGCGTTTCGCTCGGTGAGAGATGTATCTGAAGGCCCAACCCGTTGGGCTCCGTTGGTCCTCTGCCCTCCCTATCCCACTTCTAACTCCGCCCCTATCCCACTAAACACGAAAAAATTCCCAAGGAGGGCTGACGTTACGCAGGCGGCCGGTCGTAAAACCAATAGCCAAATCGTTTGAAAACACGGATAGTTCTATAGTATGATAAGTGCCGACCCCACTTAAAGTGGGATAACGGTAGGAAAATGATGAAACAACATATGTTATGTTATTTCATAATTTTCCTACCAATATCCCACTTTACATTTATTGACCATGCTTCTTCACGGATAGAAACGTTAAATTAATTTATCAGTTATTGTACCTACGGAACCTGCAAGTGAGCTTAGGAGTCAGGACGGACACCTGTACAGAATAATTATTCTTGATATATCTATTTACCTATCATTGTTATGCATTCAGTAACAACCTTGTTTTGTCACAGCAGACGTTTCGACTTTGTTTATTCGCATAAAACCGGTACATACAACCATATTATTTACGTGTATATGTTATACATATAAATAAAATTGGAGTGTCTGTTTGTAATATTGAAATACAATCACATGAATATACTATACATACACCAAAATAATTGTCTGTTTGTTTCGACCTATTTTAACGGGACCTTTATTAGAAGGTGTTATAAAGAGTTTACGGTTTTATGGAAAACATCTTGTAATTTATTTATTCGTCAGCTAGTCAAAAATATAAATTTGTAAAGAACATGAAAACTTTGCAAGTCATATAGGTGTCATAGATATTTCTAAATGAAAAGTTTTCCATATCATGTTTACTAAGTAAATCATTATTACATAATTTAAAACCAAGTCAATAGTCAAAGTGGGTCACCTGATGGTAAGCAACTACTACCGCCCATAAACAATGGTGCGTTGCCTTCCTTTAAGGGAGTAGGAGGGATACCTTTATCACCGAACGAAACCCGGCACGAGCCACTTCACGCCGATATTGCGAGAGGTCGTGGTATTTCACCAGTCGAACCAGCCATTCATGCAGCGAACTGCAAGACCTACCACCGGTATTTGTAAATAATTGAAGTTTGGACTTTCTCGTAAGTGAAAGTAGGTGTCGAGGAAGACAACAAAATTATCGTGCACAATCGGAAGTTTACATCAGAAGCTTTAAAAACCAACAAGTGTGCTGTGGCAACAGTTATAAAAGTCAAAGAAATGTTTGAGAAGGCCTAATGGTATTTTTGGTGGAAAATAGCCTGAAGATCGGTCTGGTGGACAGTGACTTAAGACGTGAACATCACGCGTATGTCCGACAAAAACATAACATAACTTCACGCCTTTTTCTATCCGAAGGTGTAGGCAGCAGCTGTTAAGCCTCGTCTCGCCGTTACGTTTACGTGCCAAAAAGGAATAGGTGGCGAACCTATTCCCATACCGGAAGTTTTACAAAGTTTTTAGTCATCTATATTTATCACACATAACTTACGAAATTAATTTCGAAAAGTCATTGGTGTGAGCCAGGATTCGAACCCGCAACCTCTGGATTCAGAAGCGGGTGCTCGACCACTGAACCACCGAGACTCAACTTTCTCACTTCAATCGCTCACCGGTTGGCTCAGATAAAAACGACACCGCGGTTATGCGGTCACGGGTTCAAATCACATCTACCGTTTCGCTATTTTTTTTATGATAACATAATATGTGGGACACTTTGTATTAATGAGTAGCACCGCCAGTTCAGCAACGGGTTTACAGTTCTAGAGCCATACTCTAACCTATTTCTCTCTCTCCCTATTAGCTACGCTCTTGACAATAACTGTTTAATTTACATATTAATGTAAGAAAGCATTTAGTAAAATGAACCCGAATATCCATTTAAAACATGTTTATTGGAATATATATAGAGAGTTATAATAAAATGAAAGTGTTTGTTTATAAATTTATAATTATTGTTGACAGCTAACATGGCTATCCACATCAAAGATTCCGATGACCTGAAGGTGAGATTGGCCGAAGCCGGCGAGAAACTGGTGGTGATCGACTTTATGGCCACCTGGTGCGGTCCCTGCAAGATGATCGGGCCCAAACTAGAAGAGATTGCAGCTGAATTGGCCGACTCCATTGTCGTCGTTAAGGTACAGAAACTGTTTCAGATTGGAAATAATTTGGTCATCAATTTTTAAACGTCGAAATTATTCGAATAAACATACATAGCTTCACGCCTTTCACTACCCGAAGGTGTAGGCAGTGGCTGTTAAGCCTCGACTCGCCGTTATTTTTACGTCCCAAACGGAATACTCGTAGGTGGCGAACCTATTGCCATACCATACAACTTTCGAAATTAATTTTGAAAAGTCATTGGTGTGTGCCAAGATTCGAACCCGACCACTGGACCACCGAGACTAATCGAATAAATAGAATTTAAGATCGGTTTGTAATATAAAAGATACACATTCAAAAAGACAAGTAAAATTTAATAATTAGATATTGGTAGAGACTATTTCACTTTCGTCTTTATAGAAAAGCAGTCGCCAATCGTCGTTATCGCCAATCGACTGTAGGTACTTTTAAAAATATAACACAATACTAAATTTTATAGGAATAGTCTACTGGGTCTTATCAGGTGTGTCAAGTAGCTTTTTCGTGATGGTGCGCAAGGGTAGACCAGAATCATTTCAATCATATTGGTAGCTTTTGTAGCTAAGTATATGAGCGGCATGTATCATTCGCCATTAGCCACGAGACATGACGCAAATTGGACTGCGACAAAAAAAGAAATATTAATGTCATATTAAATGTATATTGATTGCGTTATCATTATCACACACATTTATTTATACAACTGATAACATGAGCGCGAAGTGTGGTTTTTTTATTTGTCTAAACGATAAACCATTTCAACAATTTTGTTGTAATTAGTTTTTTTTTATTTATCATTTCAACACAATTTTATTCGTAATGGTCTTGTGGTGACACTTCACCGAGTCTAAATTTTTTGTTATTGTTCTAAGCCACTCGGTTAATAGTAAAAGTAACATTTAAAAGGTCTTGGTGGCCCAGTGGTCGAGCACCCTGTTTCTGAAACAAGAAGTCGCAGGATCGAATCGCCGACACAAAACTTTGTGCCCAGTATGGCAATAGGTTCGCCACATTTGGGACGTAAACATAACGGCTATTCAGGGATTAACAGCCAACGGCTAGACCTTCGGGTAGAAAAAGGCGTGAAGTTGTTATGTAAGTTAAGTACCTATATGTATGTATGTACCTATATGTCTTCTCAACCTGCACTAGCATATCTTCTCACCCGAACTAGTTAGTTATCTTTGTACATGATGGCAAATTAATCATCTTACTAGAAACTTATTGTAGCTGTTTTACATTGCTTGTAAACTTATTTGTGTTTGCATATAAACGTGACGACTTGACTGCTACCTATAAAAGATTCAGGCTAAATTACCATGCAATAAATGTCGTTAATCTGACCTCTATCAAACAGCAAGGCGTAATTTAGTAGTATTACTGTAATTAATTTCTTGTCTCCACAGGTGGACGTTGACGAATGCGAGGACATCGCCAGCGAGTACAACATCAACTCCATGCCCACCTTCGTTTTTGTGAAGTCCTCCAAGAAACTCGAGGAGTTCTCCGGAGCTAATGTCGACAAACTGAGGAACACAATACTTAAGTTGAAGTAGATTATGCAGTGTCCTGCACCGCTACCTGACACTCTGGGAAGGCATTTAATAGCATTTTCTATGCGTAAATATTTTTGACGGATTAGAAGCTTATTAATTACTCATTCAACCCGATTTATACATAATTATAAAAGATATACCATCGAAATTTAACTTATTGTTTTACTATTTTTTAACAAAGGTGGCGTTTTACAAATCGTCTTTTTTCACCTGACTTTACGGCCAGGTTAAGTTACTAAAACAATTCGTCCATTGGTAAAATTAGGCTTCTAAATCGTAATGTATAAGAAGAGATTCACCACTTCCCGTGGGTTATCAGCGGCAGCAAAGCCCCAGAAAATGCAAACTGGACACGCCTAATATTTCTTTTAATATATAAACAAAAAGATCACAATTTTATTATAATTTATAGAGATAATGTATTTTTGTCAAAACAAAAGTGTCTTATTAGCGCCAATGTGTTATAAACATAACGTTACTCAGCTCGGTTTGCAAAACAGTGATCGTATTCATTTGCGGTGTTTTTCGCTATTATATGTATGTTACAGAATATTGTTATTTCAATAAAAATATTGTGTAGAGATGTCTTGTTTTATATTTTATCCCATCTATTTACTGTTACTTTCATCGACCGATATTCATTCTAGCGCTGTGACAGATTTCGTCCAAATTTGTTCAGGCATTCTTGTTCTCGCATTCCTAATGTACCACGACTCATTATGTACTGTATCAATCAATAAGTTGTAGGAACTGTCGGAGAATATTTAAATTTTTATATAGGCTTATGTTTTATATAGCCAAGCTAAGCAACCAAAAAACCCAAGCGTTCGCTAGGTTTTTTTTGATAATTCAATTTTGTCGAGAATTATTTACCGAAGTTATAATTTTCTTTTAATCATTCATCAGAGAAACCGAAAATAAGTTAGAACAAACTAATAAAATTAACCCTTTATATTACCGACTTTTAGAGTACTATATTATTATTTACAATCATTTCCAAGGACGATTGACGTCAGGCAGGCGGCCGATCATAAAACCACGTCTTTTTTATAGGATTGGAGGGCAAACGAACAAGCCGAGAGAATCCCCTGATGGTAAGCAACCTGCTCCGCCCATGGACACCAGCAACACATATATAATGTTATCGTTGCGTTGCCGACCTTCCGACCGTCGATCTTCTGAGAGGTCATGGTATTTCACCGGTCGAGCCGCCACATTCATGCAGCGAACTGCTTGGCTCTACCACTGTCTTTTCATAACATGTATAGTTCGAAAAGATGTCAAATGTGAAAGATGTGAAAAATGGTCACTGTGAGTTATCCCTAAGAGATAAACATATGCCCTCGCGGACTTTTTTGTACAACTTTTAAAGGTGTATAACAATGTAGTATGTTGTTTTGATTTATCACTTAGGGTTCAGGTAGCGTTTGCTTTTAAAGTTCTTAATCTTGAAAATTAACACTCTTTTTACTACACTATTCATGAATTATAGATCAAAACCACCCCGTTGACACCCTCTAACTAATAAAAAAACCGCATCGAAATCCGTTGCGTAGTTTTAAAGATATGCGCATATAAGGGGACCGACAGCGGAAAGTGACTTTGTTTTATACTATGTAATGATGATTATGTTTTACTCCAAGGTATTTCTTTCGACTTCTGGGTTCAATAAAACAATCTTGTGTTTTCCTTCTTTTTATTGAAATCAATATAAATGAAAAAATGATAGAACATTAATACTATAATAATGTTATGTACAATACAAGTAGTTTAATCTTAAATCCTTAAAATATATTTACATGTAATAAGCTTTTTTGAACACCTTTTCACCTCATTTGTGTTGTCTCGAATGAAAAAAACAATATTTAACAAACTCGAGACTATCTGAAACACAAAAAAAAAGAAATTTTAACTTGTATTCATGTTGACTGACTTTTGGTATAATGGGAATGAAAAAGGAGTTTTAGTATTCAGCTTTGTTCCGAAGAAAATTTGTTTGTAAAACTTTGTTTTACTGTTCTTTACCTCTAACAACACCAACTTGAGGAGGATCAGTTGAGTAAAACAGTAACATACAGATATAAATAAACATATTAAAAAGTCAAATTATATGGAGAAGTTTAGATGAAATGCGGCCTTCAGAGTGTTTCCTCCAATTCTTATAACCTGACTGCATCAAAGGGAAAAACAGATAATAATACTAAAATGAATATTATGCATATGTTACAAAAGTATGTTAACTTCAAAATAAACTATTTTTTATTTAAATACTAGTAATAGATGTATACCTAGTCTCTCCTCTTTTTATTGTGAACATCGTGTCTGTCGTGATGATCACGTTTCCTGCTGGACTTATCAGCTCGTTTGGCCTCACTCAAGAACCGATCCAAGCCAAACGGATCAAAGTCTGCATCCAGCTGGTTACGACTGTGACCCTGTAAAATAATGACATTCAAAATAATAACGGTCGGACATGCAATTGTAACATAATATGTGTTGCAGCTGTCCATGGGCAGTGCATACCATTAGGTCACCTGCTTTCTTGTTTGTCCCATATCACAAAAAATAGTGTAGTATTTTTCTTTTAGTAACAAAATATATGTAACCAAGTCCATGGGCTTCCTATTACTATGAGGCAGCAAGCATTTGATTAAGCAACAGTGAAGAGTCACCCTCAAATATTTAAGTATATTTTATGAACATGTAAAACAGAGTCAGTTCTCAAATAAGCAAAGTTTGTGAATCACTTACAGGTTCGTCTCTGCCTGTGGGCGCATCTTTCTCAAATTGTACAGGACCTGTTCGTGTGTTGGTGCTGCCTGTACCCGCAAACTCTTTATCTGCTACGAATCTGAAATACATCAAGTGGAGATAAATAAACACTTCAGGCAACGTAAAATAAAGAAAGTAATTGGTAAGTACTGGTAAGTAAAATACTTTGCAACACTGCTTGATATTTTTTATATTAAGGACACCATACACAGCGCCGTCTAGTTCACAATTATGCAACTAAACAAGAGATATTAATACATATTTATATTTTTTGTAAATACATAACTATAATACATAGCAAAATACCCAGACACTTGGATGGTAATCAAACCCAATGACCTCTACTCTGTAGTCAGTTTATAAATCTGATGTATATACAGGGCTTAGTGTGTACCTAACACAAGACAGTATGGTCCATGGCTCACCTCCGGGTGTGGGCGAGGGCGTCGAGGTCGGTCCCGTAGTTGTCCTTGTCGCTGCTGCGCGCCGGCCGGTAGATGTGCGAGCCCAGCCCGTCCTGGTTGCGCCACGGCTTGTCGTACACGTTGTACGCCTCGTCGTCACCGTAACCTGGAATCATTAACAGCACTGTTTACGGTTTCCATTCAAATTAAGATCACAAAAAATCATACATTAAGCTAATTTTTCTTTTTCTGATAATTGTTGCTTGTTGCATGCAGGCTTGACCAGTGAAATATCACAACCCCTCGGCACTTAAAATTAGTCAATATTTTTGTATTTATTTTTGTTTGTGATTTCCTAGTAAACTAACTAAAATTATATAAAAAAGCACATACCACTATCCATTCCCTTGCTATTGTTGAACAGTCTCTGATCGAACATAGCTTCGCCGCCTTGATTTGCCTTGGCTGGTAGGCCGAGAGCTATCTGCTCGGAAATATCACGTTCACGATCCTTCACTAACTTAGACCTGTAAATAAAGGTTGTTACTAATTATTATAGTATTTAAAATATACATTACATATGAAAAAAAAAAATCTTTATATAAAATATTTTTTATTGTGATTTATGGGGTTATACTTACATCACCACATAAATCACAATAAGGTTATTTTATATATAAAAAATATCTCAAAGCCGAAACATTCAAGATTCAAAGAACTCAGAAATATACACATAGTTAAAGTAAGGGGAATGACTAATAAATACCTCTTATCAGGTGCAGCCCTTGCAATATTCCTGTCTCTCTGCCTCTCCTTGTGTCTGTCCGCACGGAGCTTATCTCTCTCGGCAGCTGTGAGGCCACTCTCATCTAGCTCAGCACTCTCTGGCTCTTCGTCTGGTTGTCTGATACCTACAATTAAGGATAAACTAATTAAACATGAAACACATTGATGGTAAATAGTTCATTGGCAAATTTTAAAAGTATTTGATGCATCATGTAGTATCCAACAAGCTGAACAACTAATGCTAGTAAAAAAATCAGTCAATGGATATGGATATTTTATTTTTATAATTTGTATTATCCAGGTAATATTTAAATGGAAACATTCTAGAAAAAATTGTAAAAGTTTTTATGACAGAATAATACACACTATTTAATTTCTGCCATAAATAGATTTTGTTTTCAAATTTAAGACTCAGGTGACCTCTAGATTGAAATAGCAAATGTAAAATTATTAGTTTCTCTACGACACAGTAATTGCCCAATAAAGTTTATCAATTCCTTAAGGTTAAATAAATTTAACTCACCAGCTCTATGATCTCTAGCCCTCTGAGCTAGCATTCTTAAATGTTCTTCTTTCTTCTCCTTTTCTCTTTGTGCTAATCTCCTCTCTAATTGGGCACGCGCTTCCACAGCTTCTCTCGCTTTTCTATCAGCTATGTACAGGGCCTCAGCAAGTTTAGAGAAGTTCTCATTAATATGTACTTGCTGCAAACCTCTGCCATCAGCTGCTAAGCGTTTGTCCAAAGGTATTGTGTATCCTGTAAAAGAAATTATTAGAATATTAATATTCTATCAATCACACATACACAACAAAGACAAAATAAAATATCAAATATAAGATCTAATTGCGGTCTACTACTAATGCTAATACAATAACCAAACAGATTCTAAGAGTTATTTAGAGGATATACCTTTAGCGTTTTTCCAGTGAGAGACACAGGGAGGCACCTTCCAGTCACGTTGCTGCTTGACCGAAACTCGTCGAGGCGGCGAGTGGAGGACGGGAGCGGGAGGCGACGGTGCCGCGCGCGGGATCTTCTTGTTGATCTGGAATCTTGGGGGCTCCATCGGGTCCGACTGAGCTTCTACCATTCTGTACAAATCATCCTTATCATATCAACAATTGCAAAATAAATATCTGTCATGATAAATAACTTCACTGACAAAGACCCTCGTCTTTATTTTATGGGATAGAGTCAAAGTAGCTTTATTTTTATAGGTCTTCACAGATACTTAAAAATAATCTGTGCACAAAAATATTTAAAATTAAAATAATATTTAAAATTCTTAAACACGAGCGCTTGAGGAAAGTGCCTCCGTGGAACTAGGAACTCGGACGTAATCGCCACGAGCGGCCCGATTCCGGCTATCATGATAAGATTCAGGCAAGAAACTCATATGCCAAATACTGTTTTCAAAACCATTTAAAATTGATACAATAGTATTAATATCGCTACTGAAAACATAGCAGTAGGTTCGTGCATAAAAGGTGTAGCAGCCAGAATACTAGACCATCACAATTATGACCCAACCAATTTAAAATCATCGTCCTACAAGTTAATGAGAGAGAGATGTTATATGTATTAGTAGAAATTATATGTATAGTATATTAGTCGAGCACAATTGACGCGACATTTTCTATTCTAGAGTGGTAACGTTGTGCAACAAGTATGTACAATGACAAAACTTATATGTAGCATATATCAAAACAACATTAAGGCAAACTCAAAATTAGAAATGTAGATTACTATTAGAAATGTTCTAACTATACAATCAAGGCAAGTTTCTTATATATATATATGCCTATGTCTATGCCCTATAGAATAGCTTAGAAATCACTAGTGTCTGACGAAAGGTCTATTTTTGGCCGAAGTCGATTAATCGGTAATCTCCACAACCTCCGGACGAAGCCGAATGTTTATAAACTATTAGTAATTTAATATTTTTTTTCAATTTTATCCACAGCTAAAGAAGAATTTCGACGTAAAATGTGTCATGCAGCTTTTTTCTCGGTGATAGAGCTATCCGCACTGAACTAAGTGCAGTCCGGTCGGCCGCAACGAATCTCGCCGAAGATGGATTTTTGGCCGAAAGTGGCTGAAGCCGAATCTTTGGTCGGACACTAGAAATCACTAACATCACAAGATGTAAATTTGATTTACCTAATAACCCTCTGCTTGGCTCCAGAGTTGAAGGCTCCCCCTTGTTGTGCTGGTGTATATCTAATATATTGTGCCGGCGCCTGCAAATGTAAGGTTCTATGACACAATTGATAATTATGTGTTCTGTTAGCTATTAAGTTAAGCAGTGGCTGGATTGCATTACTTTTTTCTAACATTTTCTGTCTGGCAGGTATACAACATAATTGCTGCAATATTTCAGTATGTATGGAATTCATTAAATCATCATGCTTGATTAGGAATATATAAGAAGAATAGATTACTATTGGGATAACTGTGTGTAACTTTCAAATGGTGTATTTTGGGGCACATACAGTTTCAAAATATATCTGTGGTACCTTAAAAAATATATTAATAACGAGATTATTTAAAGGCAAGCAGATTTAAACACTGTTTCATCTATCCCATAAACAAGCAAGAACACACACTTCAACTTACAGCTTTAGGTGCAGCTTTAACAGGCAAAGCAGCAGATATTTTAGCATTTGTTAGTTTTTCCAAAGCCTGTTTAGTTTTCTCTGTAATTTCTTGTATGTCATCTTCATTTGGCTTTTGTAGTGAGGGGTCATCTTCAGCCAATACCTCTGATGGCAGAAGGTCAGTCAACTTGGTGTAAATAATCTGAAAAGTAAAATAAAAAGTATAATTAGAATGGAATAACAATCAGTTAATTAAGTAGTAAACCATTCATCATCAATCCCTAACAGGTGGAAAATATTAAAGTAAATCATCCCAACAAAAACTGTATATGTATTACATAGTTATGTAAACTGAAGTCAGTGTTAAAGTCAGAAAAGTACTGAATTTGCCAAGTGATTTTCCAAAACATAATTGACAGTATAAGAATTAACCAAGTTTCTAAAATGTTCCATTAAAAATTAAATTTGTTCATAATAAATTTTTGTGATCAACTTTATGTCTGAAACATAGTATAACCTAACTAACCTTATCAGCACTGTGGCCTTGTCTTGCAATTGCTGAATATTTGACTCTCCCTGATTCATCAAGCTGAACTGCAAGGGCATTAGAAGTGCTCTCCTTGCCTCTGGCACCCATGCCCAGAGGATATTGAGCGACATGAATTTCTGGAAAGGCTCCACCATCTAAAATGTAAATATGATAAAATTTATATAATAAGTCTGTATTTATGCTGAAGAAGGGATGTCTCTTGTGAGTGAGTGATTTCGAGTACTTAAACCTTTTTTATTTTTTGGTAATGATAGAGCTAACAGGGATTCCATAGAGAAAATTCTTCTGCTACCAAACAAGCAACATCGACACAACATGACTTCTTGTATTTGTTTTCATCATCATTAGTAAAGGTTTTGATAGAATGCACAACTAGAAACTAAAATTAATATTAAATAGCTTGTTGATTGATAGTAATATGACATAAATTTAAATTCTACAGCTCATAACAATCTACATTTTTGAGCATATGCCCAGGACAATATAAATCTTACATTTGTTTTAAAAATGTATATAAATTTAATCACATTTAAATCACACATGGTCTTTTTGTAATAAACATAACTCTTCACCGAGATATGAAAAGACCCATTACTGTAAACACATCAATCTTTTATCTTATCATATGTTAATAGATGTAAGTATAAGATATTTATGAATAATTGTGCAACTCAGTGCAGTTTAAATTTTTTCAAACCTCCAAAATCTTCTTCAGCTCTTGGAATCCATCCTTTTCTCTGTCCATAAGGTGGGACACTGGTCTGTGAGACAACAAGGGCACTGCCAACACGTTTTGCTTTTCTCTCATCATCACGGTCCCACACTTGCTGTGTCGGTGCTGGTAATAAACTGAAATCAATTATTAAAGAATATTATTATTTAATATTCAAAAATTGTGCTGTGTGGCGCCGACTTAGAATACCGCCACCTCATCTCTTCCCGAGAGTGTCGTAAAAGGCGACTAAGGGAAAGGCTAGAAGAATGGGCAGCAGCAGTCTCTCTCAACAAAATAAAACCTACTGCGATCGCCAACCCCCCTGCCAAGCGTGGCGATTATGGCAAAAACCCCCATGAGTGAACGGACCGGCAGTTGTGGCGCTCTATGGGGGAGGCCTGTCCAGCAGTGGACCTCAAAAGGCTATTGGTTGATTGATTGAAATATTGAAGAATCAAAACTACTGTAACGTGTTGATTTTTTGGTGGTTAAACCAACAAAAAATCAACACAATATTTCGTTTGGAGTATGGATACATAATAAGCACACATGGAGCAACTTTTTAAGTGGGTGAAATATAGTTTATTCAAAGCCCGACCGAAAACCGATCTATGATCATTTTATCACACTAACTGAAATTGTAAGATGTGTTACAGACATGCCTAACCAAACGAGTAACAGCGGTATATAATTTAGCTCTAACGGCTAGGAGGTTCAAATAACCTAAATCGGTAATTTAACTAATTTTAACAATGGGCACAACAGGAATTTCTAAATCTAAAGGACATTAACGTACCTTGACAACGACGCCATTTTTTTAACTGTGTGATTATTTTGTAGTATTACTTCACTTCACGGACTTCACCTAACTTCACTACACTGAAATCACAACGCGAACGACGAATCATGAATGAAGCGAATTGACACTATTGACAGAAGTCAGAAGGCATGGATGATTGTGAATGCACATCGATGTTTAACTGGTAGGAATCGATAATTTGAAATCGATGTCAAGTATTCCTAATTGTAGACACATTGATGTTATAAGGAAAAAATATCGAAACATTGATTCAAATTTTAATGCCTAGATAATTATATATTATCAAATCATTTTATATACAATGGCGGTAAAGCAGCCACTATGAGATTTTTATATTTTTTCGTATAAAAATAATTATGGAAATTAAATGTGATACCTCCAAGCCGATGTAGTAGAAGAGTATGTGTATAAAGTTACATATTAATGAGCTGAGTAGTTTTTGCTTGAAAAGATATAAAAAACGTATCTTTACATTTATAATATCAAGTTAGATTGTGTTAATTGTTAGCAAAGACATAATATTATAATAGTATATATTATTATTATAGCAAAAGAAGTATATTTTTTTATATAGAATAGGAAGGCAAACGAGCAGGCGTGTCACCTGATGGAAAGCAACTAACGCCAACCGTGGACACCAGCAACACATATAGTGTTACTTACTGTTGCGTTGCCGATCCTTAAGAGATAGGGGATAGGGAAAGATGGGGAATGGGGGTGGGCCTCCGGGTACCTCTCTCACCAAACGAAACGCAGCATGAGCCACTTTACGTCGATCTTCTGAGAGGTCGTAGTATTTCACCGGTCGAGCCGGCCCATTCATGCAGCGAACTGCTTGGCTCTACCACTATAAAATACCCCTTGCGGCGTATGCAGAGAAAACAGGGTGCCGCAAGGTCCAATTACCCGCTGCGCTCGCTTCTTTGACTTTCATAGCACTTTTCATGCATACGCATCGATTATTAACGCTCTTAACAATATCTACCTCCGCAATAGTTCCATTGGTCGCTGACAGCAAATCCGATTGAATAACACGTATTCTCCTTGGTCCAACATCACTCTCGGTGTGCCACAGGGCGGCGTGTTATCTCCTTTACTGTTTTCTTTATTTATAAATTCCATCTCCAACAAATTACTTTCTTCCTACCACCTTTACAGAACATGTCAGCTGTAAGGTGTTTAGGTCTGCAGGTTCCTTAAGAAGACTCCAAAATTTTTTACCTGTTACCACTAAGACTGCGCTTGCACAATCTATCCTCCTTCCTATTCTTGACTATGCCGATACCAGCTATCTTGATCTCACTGAAAACCAACTCGATAAACTTGAGCGTCTTCAGAATCTTTGTATAAGGTTTATATTTGGTTTACGCAAATATGACCAAATCACCGAATTTCATAATAACCTCAAGTGGTTGCCCATTCGCTTTCGAAAGAATACTCATAGTCTCTGTCTTCTATACAATATTCTTTTCAATCCTGCTACTCCTCGCTATCTTAAAAAATGTTTCACGTTTCTCCATGACACACATGCGAGATACTTGAGATCATCGGCAAGCTTTACCCAGGAAATACCAGCGCACTCCTCAAAGTTTCTAGATAAATCGTTTTCAGACCAGGCAACACGCCTGTGGAATCAACTGCCACTGGCTATTCGACACGCTAAAACATTGGCTACTTTTAAAAAATATGTGAAAGAATACTATTTGTCACTAGAAACGACTCCGCAGGCATAATGTTCTATACGTACCTATAGTTATATATCGCCTGTACTCTTATATTGTTGTGTATGTATGTTTATGTGTATTTATGTAATTATTAAAGTGAAACTTTTATTACATCGTCTCAAAGTTTTTCGTCTGCGTGTTGCATGTCGCGTGACGGTCGGCGGCGGAGTAGGGATAAAGTGAAAGGCGCTCGTCAGAGCGCCTTTCACGTCTATTATCGTTTATTTATTATTAATTAATTACCCAAATATACACTTTATTTTTGTAAATAAATACCGTAAAAACATGTAAAAAAACACCCCCAGACGAGGGATCGAACCCGCCCCGACCTTGTGTTATCGGTAGTGCGGTTTACCGATGCACCACGAGGGCCGTATGTATAATCGTCTAATTACCGTCCTCTTTACCAATTTCGACACATTTTCTAGGATCGGGTTTGTTTGTTTGTTTGTTTTTTTTTTATAAATTGTGTTTTTTGAAAATTATATTTAAGTACGAATTACATACTAATAAAATAATGAAATATCAATAATATTTTTCGATCTTACCGACAGAATAATAAATATATACTAATATATACTATGTACTAACATATTATATTAGAAACATATACTTAATTTTTTGCAGTGATAAACTGTAATAAAAGCAAAGCAAACACACATTGACTTCGTGTTAGTTAACAACGCCATCTGCTGGAATAGAAATTTCATGAAAATCGTTGGAGCCGATTCCGAGATTCCAATTTTATATATATATATATACAAGAATTGCTCGTTTAAAGATATAAGATAAGATAGTGCTCTTTATATATGTATTTGTCACATTTTCATAATAAATCGAAATATCATATTTACTGGAGGAAAAAATATCGTTTTGTTTTGTAAAGATCCTTTGTTGTAATGTTGTTAACGTTTAATATGTGTCGCGTTATCCCTAGTGCCGTAGCTGGAATACTTGTCGATTCGGGCGACATCTATCGATATAATACGATATTACGGCAGAATCATCAATAGTAGCAACCTAGTAGCGCCATCTAGGAATTATTGTCGTGACCACGTAAAATAAAAAAACATTTATTAAACCCTATTAACAAATACAAGATGGCAAGTAAATTAAAATAGCCCTTATCGCACAATCCCCTGAAAGCCGGTGACGTCCGGTTCGATTTCAAATTAAACTAGTTTTCTCTCTCTTTGCAAAACTGCCACTGACTTGTAACTAACGAATTAGTGGAGGAAGCAGACTGACGCCTTTCTTACTTTACTTAAGTTTCCAATTCCAAAAAGTGTGCCAGGATTCGAACACGCGACCTATGCGATTCGGAAGCCGTGTGCTCGACCACTGGACCACCGGAACTACATATATATGACACAGTTATGTTCGTCAATTTATTAGCGATAAGATAGTGCTCTTTATATATGTATTTGTCACATTTTCATAATAAATCAAAATAGCATATTTACTGGAGGAAAAAATATCGTTTTGTTTTGTAAAGATCCTTTGTTGTAATGTTGTTAACGTTTAATAGGTGTCGCGTTATCCCTAGTGCCGTAGCTGGAATACTTGTCGATTCGGGCGACATCTATCGATATAATACGATATTACGGCAGAATCATCAATAGTAGCAACCTAGTAGCGCCATCTAGGAATTATTGTCGTGACCACGTAAAATAAAAAAACATTTATTAAACCCTATTAACAAATACAAGATGGCAAGTAAATTAAAATAGCCCTTATCGCACAATCCCCTGAAAGCCGGTGACGTCCGGTTCGATTTCAAATTAAACTAGTTTTCTCTCCCTTTGCAAAACTGCCACTGACTTGTAACTAACGAATTAGTGGAGGAAGCAGACTGACGCCTTTCTTACTTTACTTAAGTTTCCAATTCCAAAAAGTGTGCCAGGATTCGAACACGCGACCTATGCGATTCGGAAGCCGTGTGCTCGACCACTGGACCACCGGAACTACATATATATGACACAGTTATGTTCGTCAATTTATTAGCGATAAGATAGTGCTCTTTATATATGTATTTGTCACATTTTCATAATAAATCAAAATAGCATATTTACTGGAGGAAAAAATATCGTTTTGTTTTGTAAAGATCCTTTGTTGTAATGTTGTTAACGTTTAATAGGTGTCGCGTTATCCCTAGTGCCGAAGCTGGAATACTTGTCGATTCGGGCGACATCTATCGATATAATACGATATTACGGCAGAATCATCAATAGTAGCAACCTAGTAGCGCCATCTAGGAATTCTTAATCTTCAGTCGTTAACTTCCAAAGAAGTTGGAAATGATGAGATTATCGAATTAATTGATTTAAATCTTTAACTTAAAGTTAAACGAAGCCAAAGCAAACTTTTAAAAAAATTGCTGTGAAGTAACTGTTTTACACTGTTGCACTCTAAAAAAATATAAATGTTAATCATTTTATCAGAATCATCAATTTAAAAAACTTACTAACTAAATTATTGAAAAATAATTATTGAAAAAATATTTTGTTTATGTATATTTAAAAAGTAGATTAAAAATCAATAACCCAAGACTCAATTTTAAAAGTTTCACTTTTACGGTGGTTTCATAAAACCACACAATTTTTTTGTATGAAACTCGTCGATATATTTCAAACAAGCAACTTTACGCCGCTTATTAGTCTCCCTAGCTTGACATGTCCATCTGAAGGTTGTCTGGCAGAGATCGCTATATGCGATATGACCGCCTGTTGTACTTGTCAAATATGAGTTAAGTGTATTCTATTCTATTCTATAAAATGCCATCCTCGACTCCAACATCCATCCGCTTTTTCATTGTATTTCTGCTTAATCAATCTAGCAGTATCTAGTGCGAACCATTGGAGCATTATATTTCTTAAATTTACACCGGCACTCAATCAAACTTTCTTTCTTAGAGCCTTGTAGTGGACGCGGTTAGCGAGAGTGCTTTGTGCAGTGCCCTCATTTCAATCACGTTGATCTTACTTTCGTGAACATTTTGCCATACCCAACTCTTTTATTTATTACCGAAACTGCAACGTTTCAGAACATCGATGTTTCTCAATTGATTTTCAACGTAAGTCGATACTTTTACTTCAATGAAAACAATCGTTTCTTAGTGGATGGTTTTCATTGACTTGTATAAATGGACAAGACATATTCTTATATACGTACAATTGCTTAAATAAATATTGGGCATTTCGACGGCGCACACATAAACATATATCTGTCTCGTTCTTACTCAGCGCTATCACCCGCATGAAAACAATATAACAGTATTTCAGTGGGTACATAAAGTGAATGAATACGGAAATAGGATAACCCAATAATACCGACTGTCGCCAAATTTTTCGCAAAATATGGCGAAGTATTTGTCATTTCAGCCAGTAAAATAGTGTTGAGAAAAATTTTACCGACAAAATTTCTTTGCGGAATTTTCTAAATTATTTAGTTTTATTTCGTAACGAGTAAAAACCTATTGTAAATTCGCTAAATATGTAATAATTAACTGATCTTAGACTGAAAGTCATGAGAGATGCATTTTTAACTGAAACAATGTTCTGAAGATGTTTCGTTTTGTTTATCACGCGATCCCTTAGTAAGTTTAAAATTTGAATAGTTCTTATTTACTGTGGGGCACACCCATCTAGATGTATGTTGCAGTAGTGATTTACTTACTTTAGAGTAAGCAACTTAATTAAAATAGTTTGTAAAATAGAGATAAGTAGTCTAAGAAAAACATGTACTCTTATTTGGACATCCAAAACAGAATGTTTAGCATAACAATATACTTACTTCCTATTTAAGTATTAATTCTACAAATAATTAATATTCAATTATATTTAATATAAAATTATGAAAGTAATTAGTTTAACAAAAACATATATGTACACTTATTTTGATATCCAAAACCACATATTTAATTTAATTCTAAAAATAATTAATACTCAATAACGTTTTTAATAACATTAGCGAAGAACGTTTATCGATAAATAGAATTCTTCTGCGTAGCACTAAACCGCCATTTTATGCGGCCAAATTACGTTACACACAGCTTCAATTTTGTGTCGACATGCCACTTCCTTATATGTTTCCTATTTCATTGTATTATAAAATTACTCTAATTGACAATAACTTGACCAACTGTAACTGTCACTTCACTTACTTTTTATTAGCCCAATTTTGAGAGGCTAAAGACGGCTTAGAAGCCATAATGCCTTTTCTTTAGTAATAAATAATGATCTGTTCCATGGTTAGAACAAAATAGAGTCTGACCATATGGTTTATTGCAAGATGTTCTTTTTTAAGTTAAAAAGGCAAACTGAGAAGAAGCTGGTAATAAACTCTTTACTAGCTTCTTCTCAATTTATGTTTTTGTTGTATCTATACAACAAAAAGATAAATTGAGAAGTATTTATCTTTTTTTCAATTTATCTTTTTGTTGTATCTATACAACAAAAAGATAAATTGAGAAGTACGTATGAACACAGGCTGTACTTAATCTACAGATGTAATTGGCTCCCTTTTAATGATCTTAACATATAGCATCAGAAAGTTAGTTATTATTAATTAAATCAGGACTAAAACATATTAAATACCAAGTACTGTGTTTTAAATATAACAGCCAGGAGCAAATTTAACAATTAAGGATGAGCTAAATTTTTAACGGTACGAGTCAACAAATATTTTACCGTAAAAAGAGGTGGAGAAATTGTCAAATTCATATATAAATGAAGTAGGCAGTGGACGTCTCCCTTTTATAACCTCAAAAATGCGCGAGAATGTTAACAGTCTGATGGCGAAGTGAAATAATTTTATTGTTTAATTGGTGTTACAGTGAACGAATTGCCACAATGCCTACCAAGAAAAGAAAATATAATGCAAGGTTTCCAGCCGTAAGTTCAAAAACCTTATAAAGTTTACTATCAAAGAGATATTTGGTTTTGTTTTCGTCAATAGTTTCGAGAGATCGGTGATACCGTGACATTGTTTGTTTGTAGGGGCGAATCAAGAAGATTATGCAGACTGACGAGGAAGTGGGGAAAGTAGCACAGGCTGTGCCGATCATAATCTATATCCTTTTGAAATAATACCTAATATGATTTTTTTATTACATTACACTCTTATAAAGTATTTACATTTATCAAAATTTATATTCACTATTTCAAATCAATCGGAATATAAAAATTATTAAATATAATGATAATATATATTGTTTAAAGACCAATAAGGTCATCAGGACCTCTGTGAAGGGGAATCTCTTATTTGTTTTCATTTGTGTTTGTTTGTGTCTAACTGACCATCCACTCATGGCTAAGCTTAACTGCGGTCAGTTCGATATTAACTGTAAACACTGTTTACTTATTTCCTTTTGCATATTTTTAATTGTTTAGTTTATTAGGATAATATTCAGTATTTATTATCTGTTTTCATGTCCATATCATATTACATTTTTTAACTTATTAGACTTATTACATACTAATAACTTAATCTGCTCAAGTTGATTGGCTCTTAATTTTGCTTCCAGTCATCTTTGTAGTAACAATAGCTTGAAAATAAATATACATCATGCATTAAGACAGGCACATGACTGCTCCACATTACTTCTCATTGAAAACAAATATAAAAAATAATAGCAATTATTATTAACAAACATATTAGTGCTGTTGATTTTTAGTTACACTGGTTAAATTTTTTCTCCTTTTTGTGAGTATGTTTTGACACCCTAAATTCATAGTTTTAAGGAATAGACTGCTTATGAAACTGTGGTTTCTTTGACCACCCCATTGACACCCTGTATTTATTTAAAAAAAACCCATCAAAATCTGTTGGGTAGTTTCAAAGATCTAAGCATATAACAGGCCAGACAGCGGAAAGTGACTTTGTTTATAGTATGTGTAATAATATGTTTACATAAGGAAGTGGGGGATTAGTAAAATATGAATATGAGGTTCAGCTTCAGGAACAATTACTATGACACTAAAAGTTATGAAATTATTTTATACTAAAAATTATTTTAAATAGCTTTGATTTTCTATAATTTTAGGATTGATATCAGCTTTCGCTGATTTAGTTGTATTATGTGACATATTTGTTAGTAATCACTCACAAATAAGCTGTTAAAACATCCCTTGGGTCACATGGGTCGGAAGTAGAGTGCTGGTCATCAAGTTACTATAAGGTCTATCATATTAATTTTTGTCCTCATTACAAAATGACCAATCTGACCGCTCAATGTCTACACAGAAGTCATACTACACTTTACAGTGGAAACTACCACTCCTTTCAAATATTATGATTCTATTTGCAATGGTTTGATTAGTTTTGGTGTACAAAATAGGTAGCAGTTATAGCCTCGGTGTCATTTATAGATTACTAGACACAAATGGTAATGATATAGTGTCATTTCTGTGTCCATAACACATTTGTATAAAATGACAGCTATATATATATATTGATTTTGATATGCTGCAGTTGATTCATGTTGTTATGTTTTATTTTTATCTCGTCGGCCTTGAATGCTGACATTTAAAGCATATGTATTTGCCATTACATAAACATAACTTCACGCCTTTTTCTACCTGAAGGTGTAGGCAGCGGCTGTTAAGCCTTGTCTCGCCGTTTGTGCCATTATTTTATTTTTATAGTGTAAGATGTTAAATACATTATGCAAACTAATGTAACATGGTGATAACTATTATATATTAGTGATAACTATAACATGTTTGTTGTGCATCCTATTTGAAACCTATCAAGAGGTATGCAAGATACGCGTGACGACTATACAAAACAATTGGATATTTATATATACATGCTGTAAAAATAAATCTAGCCATCTTGCATACTATTTTGGGTTTTATGGACATGAGTTACCAATCAGAACCACTGACGAAGTACAATATCACTATTGCACCAGGAGTATGTGTCCTTAACCAAGTAGCGATTACCGATTATGTGGCTGATCCCTTTGAGTCGCATTTCTCTTGCGTATTTTACTTATATTTATTTTCTAGGTGACCCGGCGAACTTTGTTCTGCATCAAAATTAATAAATGAATAAATTTTAGATATCATGAGGTTCAATTAGTGCTATTTATCGGCACACGTCTTGGCCGGTACTACTGCGCGACCTAACTGCTGTCCCGTTATGTTTATACTGCAATATCTTCGAAAATATTCGTTTAAATTACATGCTGTACAGGGCCATAATCATCTATATTATATGTGCAATCTACTTAATTGGATAAAAATTAATGCTGTAATGTTTAAAATCGCTTCGTAAATAAGCCATTATTTCTCGTAAAAAGTAAAGACATTAAAATGGTCATTGTGGTTTATCCCTAAGAGATAGACATATGCCATCGCGGACTTTTTGTAGATCTTTTGAAGGTGTATAACAATGTAGTATATTGCTTTATAACTGAGGGTTCAGACAGCGTTTGCGATTAAAGTTCTAAATCTTGAAAATTTTCCCTTTTTTTAATACACTATACATGAATCATAGATCAAAACCACCCCGTTGACACCCGCTATGTATTATAAAAAAAACGCAGTCAAAATTCGTTGCGTAGTTTCAAACATCTAAGCATATAAGGGGACAGATAGCGGGAAGTGACTTTATTTTATACTATGTAATTATTTATACTTTATTGTACACGAAGACAGAATAATATAAATTCACAACAAATGTATGTACAAAGGCGAGCTTAACTCACTATTGAGTTTTCTACCAGTAACTAAGTGCACAAAAATCACGTCAAATTAAAACATACATACATATTACTCTCCTAAAAAGGAGAGAGAAGAGCTTGTTAGGTCATCAGTAGTTTTCATACCACAAGTCACTGTCTTTTGTTTGTTTACATAAATCTACGGCTAAGGAACGTGACCCCGTAGTTTTAAATATTAACACGTGTAAATATTAAAGCTATTTTAATAGAAGTAATTGTTTCAAACAAACACACAATACAGATGTTGTGTCGCTTGAGTAAATTGGATAACACATGATTAAATATTGACTTGCAGTCTGTTAAACTTTTAGTTTTGTCTGCAATGTTCTTTCAAAAACTTCAAATATTAGATAACAGCTAGCTCCCTTTATTGATATGTAAACAATGTTAATGTTAACAACAAGAAATTGGTCAACGACTAAAATTTGTGTTATTTTTTATTTTTTTCTAAATTTTTGAAAATTGGAAAGAGATAATATGACAAAATAGAAAAAAAAACATTACCACATTCTACATTGACCTATATGATATAGACTTGTAGTAACCTTCTAAAAGTGTGACCACCGGCCATAAGTCTACAGGCTTATGCGAAGCTTATGTCAATTCAGTCATCTGTCAGACGCGAGCCGAATAACAATAGTTACAAAATGGGTAAATGCGTAGTAAAAGAGTGCGATTCAAGATCAGAAACCCATAAGAAATTAACCGGAATTACTTTCCACACGTAATATTAATGTTTACATTAATATTAAAGTACAGTAAAATAGATAAAATGTTGAATTTTCATAATTAGCTTCAGTGATACCACTAAAAACTTAGTTTTAGTTTCCCACTTTTGTGGGAGAGTTATTAATTTATGGAAAAGGAGATTTTAAATATTTTTTGTTATAATAATAACGCTGCAGGGTGCCTAAAGATGCAGCACGCCGTGACAAGTGGGTGAAAATTATCCGATTGCTGAGAAAAGAAACTGACTGGCTACCTACACCCGGGAGATCATTTATCGTCAATTCAAGTTGATCATTCGCTTATATTAATAAATGCCATAATTAATAAATACTTAAAAATAAGATTGTATCACGAAAGCAAATTATTCACTCAGACTTATAAAAAAGAGACTAAAAGGCAATTTTATACAAAACTTAGTAGTGTATAATCAATAATTGCAACACAATCCCCCTTGGTAAGTCTGGTTGTTAGACTTTCTGGCTTCTGACTACCCGTAACGACTACCAAAGATGTTCAAATGACAGCCGGGACCCACCAATTTAACGTGCCTTCCGAAACACGGAGGAACTCGTCATGATAAGATGGTCACCCATCTACGGACCGACCGCGCCAAGCGTTGCTTAACTTTAGGGACCGTACCCATACTACGTGACCCGTTTAGGGGGGGGGAGCGGAGTCTTTAAAATACTACGGTTAGTCACAGGACCGGGGGTTGGCTCAGGTTTTTGTCACGTAGTCGATTTTAATGAGAGAAATCTCGTAATTTTTCGACCTAGATGAATATTAATGTGATTAAACAGAAAATAATTGTTGTGTTCGTAAATTAAGTTACTGTAAGTTACATACTGTACAGCAATATGTTTTCACAATTAAAGTTGTTCTTTTTCATAATACATAATTCACTAGTAATTTAAGTATGCATGCAGTCTTATCCAATAAAGAGCCAAATAATTATTTTTTTTCGATTTTTGCCTGTGAAATGAATAAAAATCATAATTATGAATTACTACGTGAAAGCTAAAGGGGGAGGGGGGGATCTTGGCATATACTACGAGTGGTCACCGATGGGAGGGAGGGGTCGAAAAATCTTAAAAAATAGGTCACGTAGTATGGGTATGTTCCCTTAAGATCGATCGACCCGTGCGGCTGTTAGGCCCTGTCCACGTTAAATACAATAATTCCCTTTCAATATAATGAATGTAAGTACATTATTTTACTACTCAAGCGTTTTCACTATTTTGTGTATCAGTACCTAATTACACACACTGTACACCTTACCTACAGCGGTTTAAATCGCTGCTCTAAGGCAGGTGTACACAATTAGGTACATATGAGTGTGATCCAATTTTTTTCCGAACAGCCGATCTAGTACGGAGTACACAGAGATCGTTGATCCATTCATTATTTCAGTTATCTTGTAATACATCTGATAAGAAATTAATAAGTAATAGTAAAATATTGAATTTATATTTATTAAATATTTTTACGAGTACATGGCTTGAAAAAGTTGGGTAAAATTTCGCATGGGCTGACCACCCCACACCGCCATTGCAAATTTATATTGCCATCTTTGTCTAATCAAAGTGACGGCAATGTATTTGACATTTGTGTGACTGAGATAGATATATGTTTAATTTTAAATGTCTAGTGGTTTCAAAGCTACGTCATTGCATCTAAAAAGTGGACACACATTTTTTGACGCATTTGTATGAGGTTTGCTACTCTTGTATATTTAACTCAGTGACATTCTATGAGAAATGCAATGTGCCCTATAAATAGGCTTTAGTAGGAAAGCTGACTATTCTAATTGAGGATTTACTCCAGCGTCAGAGTCAGCGTCAAAAAAAATATACCTATCCTCAGAGATGTACAAAATTGTTTTAAAAAAGCATTTAAATACAAAATGCAAAATACTTTTCAGATTTACTATTTCAAATGCAAAATACTAAATAGTTTTTTGTTTTGTATTTCAAATGCAAAATAGGTATTTTCAAAATACTTTTTTCAAAATAAAATACTTTTTGACCAAATCTTCAATGAGTCTCAGTGGTCCAGTGGTTGAGCGTTTAGGGTTGAGACTAGGAACATGGAGTCCGAGTGCTCGTGCACTCTATAAAGATCTTGCAAAGAGACTAATCGAGGGCTCTCTCGACCAAGGGGCTGGTGTATTCTTCGCACAGGGAATTACCATTGCCATTTGGTGTGGCAATACGGTCGGTCTTCTGGGCACGCTGCCAGTAGATCGATATGCGGAGAAATTTGATTTCTGGTAACCGCTCAGATCCGTCCAACTACAGACCTATCGCAATCACGTCCTAGTTCTCCAAGATCTTGGAAACCACTATCAACCGCCAGCTCCTTAATTATCTAGACTAATCTAGAGGAGCACTAGCTGATTAGTGACCGCCAGTACGGATTCCTTCACGGTCGCTCAACTTGTGATCTTCTAGCATACTTAAGTCATCGGAGGGTGGAAGCGGTTGAGAGTAAAAGAGAGGCGCTGTCCGTTAGTTTGGAGGTGGCTAAGGCCTTCGAACGGGTTTGGCACGAAGCACTTCTCTCGAAGCTTCCTTGTTATGGGCTTCCCGAGAAATTATGCGATCGGGTCTCCAGTTTTCTCGCGGCTCGGCGCATTAAGGGCGTTGTCGACGGGTCATGCTCCGACTTAAAATCCGTGAGTGCTAGAGTCCCCCAGGGCCGTGTGCCAGGCCCTATGCTGTTTCTTCTGCATATCAATGACATGCTGCATTACAGCAATCTTCATTGTTATGCGGATACGGTACGGGGGATTCCATATATACCGGCCACCCGCGGATTTTTCGGGAGAACGTCGATGAGTACCGGAATAAACTGTGTCTACAATCGAAACTCTGCCTAGTCAGATTTCGGACTGGGGCCGACTCAACCTAGTCCAATTCAACCCCCTGAGAAGACACAGGTCTTCGCGTTTACCGCTGAAAAGGCACCCTTTGTTGTAGCTCCCTTTTTTGAGGGCACTCCCTTACCCGCCTCAATCGATATCGGAATTCTTGGGGTCGACTTGTCGAGTGACGTACGAGTACTTATCTGGAGGGTAAGGCCAAATTGGCCTTGAAAAAGGACGGTATTTCACGTCAGGTCATCGCTTGCAGCTATATAATGCGCATTTCCGACCTCACGTGGAATACTGTTCTCATCTTTGGACGGGGTGCCTCTGCTCAAAGATGAGTACCAGCTTATCCCATTTGAACGCATCCAACGACGCGCGGTTCGGCTTGCCGACAACCAAGCTCATTGAGATCGGCTTGGCCCCCTGGCGTTGCGGAGAGATGTTGCATCTTTATGCATACTCTACTGCATATACCACGGGGAGTGCTCTAAGGAATTGTTCGGATTAATACCGCCTACTGTTTTTCGCCAGCGCTCAACTCGCCAATGTTACCATCCGCATTAGCTGAAGAGTTGGCGATCGACAACTGTGAATTTCTACCGGAACTTCTTGCCACGCACTGTTCCTCGTGGAACGAGTTGCCGGCAACGGTATTTCCGGACCGCTACGACCTAGGCACCTTCAAGAAACGAGCCTATTCCCACCTTAAAGGCCGACAACGCTGATGTGCCCCTGGTCTTGCAGATGTCCATGGGCGGCGGTAGTCGCTTTCCATCAGGTGACCCGTAAGCTCGTTTGCCTCCTTCTATCATAAAAAAAAAACAATTAAAATCAAAGAAGCGAGTGAGGCGTGCCTTTTGTGCTCTGTTCTCTCTGCCTACTTCGCAAGGGATTTGGCGTGAAGTTATGAATGTATGTATAACTTTCAAAAATCATTTCGAAAACTCATTAGTGTGAGCCAGGATTTGAACCCACAACAACTTCTTGATTCGAAAGCGGGGTGCTCGACCACTGGTCCACCTATTAAATTTTACCTATTAAACTATAATAATTTATTTCTTAGATTTTCGCGAATCACATTCATAACATTAAAACAACTTAAACTCTTTATAGAGATCATTTTAACTCGTGAAACGTTTTCGAAACGAAACGTCGGGAATTAAATAAAAATAAATTCTAAATGAACGATAAATAACAAACTATATTAAAATTGTATTTACAAAAAGTAATGGCATCTTATGAAAAACGTGTCCCTACCTAACCCTTTTAGACCAGATGGTATTCATATATTCCCAGGACTAAAAGGTACTCGTAGGCGCCTTTATCGCTCAAATTCGACAGTACATTCGTTTCTTTCATTTTGTTCGATTGGTAATTTTTGACTAAAATTAATCACAAAGTATTTTGCATTTTGAAATGACTATTAAAAATACAAAATGCATCTCGAAAGGTATTTCAAATAAAATACAAAATGCTTTCAACTAAAAGGTATTTAAATATAAAATAGGTATTTTGCATTTTGTATTTGTATTTTAAATAGAAGTATGTATTTCAAATAAGTCACATCCACAGAAATAGATCAAGATCTTGATCTATTTCTGTGGTCACATCTCTGCCTATTCTACGCTCGAGAATATCGGAATGACGATTTTTTTCACAATTTGCTGCCGTCGGCTTCATTTACGTCGCTCTCAAATTGTACAGGTTACTGAAATATACACTTTTTAGGCTGAAATTAATACTCACCCTACCCCTTTTTTTTACACGAGGAAATGCTTTATGCACACCTCCCGCCTGGTGAGGCAGGGCGGTAGTGTGGGACTCCCAAAACAGTAAACTGCAATCCGATCCTAGGGTTACCCACTAAAGCCGAGTCCAGGTCGGATGCGCAATGGTGGCATCTCGCCGTCTCTTCACGTTTTATTCGATTCAGATACTCACCGAAGCACCCGTGCCCGGTGAGTATCTGAGTCAACCTGTAGGTGACAGGCCTCGAGGTGGGGCAGGACGGCCCCGACGGCGCGCTGACTCGCGCTGCCCTGGAGAACCAGCGCGTCGCGCCAGTACCCCAGGACCCGCCGGAAGGCCTCCCGCCTCCGCACTTCGTGTCCCCGTGCGTCCGGGTCCCCCCCGCCCCGGCCGAGATCGTACGCGGCTGCGTACATCTCGGCCAGGATGATGAAGGGGGGGGAACGCGCGAGGACCGTCGCCGCCTCGTACGAGATGGTACGGTAGCCCCGTACGATCCGTATGGCCATGATCCGCTCCAGGCCCTACCCTAATCCGACGCGCTCAAAAATTTCTGATGATCAATTTTTTATTACTGATCTGATTCTTTATCCTTCACAGGCGGCCTGATATAAGAGGCTCATATTTGGCGTAGTAAATTAGCCTCTGCTAATTACCTACGCCAAAACCTACCTCGCGTAAAAAAAAAAGGGTAGGGTGAGTATTAATTTCATCCTAAAAAGTGTATATTCCAGTAACCTGAGCCTCTTATATCAGGCCGCCTGTGAAGGATAAAGGATATTTCTCCTGTATATTAATCTGACGCGCTTTAATAAATCCCGAAATCTCTTTAAGGACTTTCCTACTACTAAGCATTCTCGTGTCACAATCTTCGCAGCGATTCTTCTTCGAAACAGCTTGATCGATTCTTAAATTTTGTGTGTTTGAAGTATTATAGTATCACTAGATCAGAGAATAGCATTTTCCCTTATGGAAAAGAGGCGTTCCAGAATAAATACAACACCCAATATTTACTCTTCTACCTACCAATAAAAACTTAACTCTAGTTAACAAAAGAAATGTAGTATTGTGGTATCGTTTGATAAACTTATAATTTAAAATGATAGTTGCTAAGTAGATGTACATATATACTGGCTTATCAAATAAGGTTGTAACTACCGTTTTTAGTAAAAATACACCTATTTATAATACAGTGGTGAATATTTAATTTTGTTAGTTTATTGCACCTTTATTTAGAAGTGAGTTGAAAATGATAAATTTACATAACATAACTTCACGCCTTTTTCTACCCGAAGGTGTAGGCAGTGGCTGTTAAGCTTCGACTCGTCGTTATGTTTACGCCCCAAATGGAATAGGTGGCGAACTGGTTGCCATACCGGGCACAAAGTTTCTAGTCATCGATATTTATCACACATAACTTTCGAAATTATTAATTTCGAGAAGTAATTGGTGTGTGCCAGGAGTCGAACCGGCGACCTCTGGATTCAGAAGCCGTGTGCTGGACCACCGAGGCTATGAATGATAAATTTTACTTTTTAATCAGTACTACCTTCCTACAGTATTCATTTCTATTTAATAATATAATTTGCTAACATTTAATTTACTAATTGTTTCGTCGTGTGTCGTCGTGTTTTGGTTTACCTTGAAGACCTCTTTATGTACTATAATTAACTGAATTTTAAATAATAAGTTAATTAAGTTAACTCTTTTTAATATCAATGATTTCAATATTTCTTCCGAACATTAATTCGTAATGAAGCAATAGTTTATTTACTGCATCGAGCAAAGCTTAATAGAAATGTGGAAATGGCATTAAAAATATTAACTTAGCAACTTTAAATATTTTTTATGGGATAAAGTGGCAATTGGCAAAAGAGGTGGTAAAAGTTGTCACCCGATGGCAATTAACAAACACCGCTGTACCGCATGGACACCTGAACACAGATAGTGTTACAGTTACGTTGCCGGCCGTTACAATGGGATATGGAAGGGGCTGGAAGTGGGATGGGCAGGGGAGAGAGAGGGCAAGGTGTTGGGCCTTCGGATACATCTCTCACCGAGCGAAACGTGGCCTGAGTCACTTTACGTCGATATTCTGAGAGGACGTGGTATTTCACCCGGTGAACTGCATGGCTTCTAATACTGTGTAAATATTTTAAGTTCTATTTGAGACTTCCTAAATATGTACTTTCAGTAGCGTAATTTCTTGCACTTGAATCACCCCCTTTCAGAGGGTGTGAAAAGGATGAATTTTTAATTTCTTAGTAAAGAGCAAAATTATTATTTCGCGAAAGTGTACGCAACGGCTTTATGCCTCAACTCGCTGAATTATTTAATTTGATTCGAATGTGATGTGGTGACACATAACTATAAAAAAAAATATTTTCTGGTGTGGGTCAAGATTCGAAGCCGAGACTTCGGATTCAAAAAATATACCTACATCAAAACAATACACAAACCACATGCTAATAGGCAGGGTATGCTAATAAAGTATGCAAACAAGACGAGGCCATGTTTTGATCAATTGAATTAATTTTTATAATTTATTGACACAGTTGTCTTATTAATCTTATTAAGCAGCTAAATACCTACTTATCTTATGATGGAACAATAACTGATGTTGTTGTGCAAATATTTTCTTCAGTTATCTCGGGATTAGTCGATCTCGTCTAGATTTGATAAGAGGCCCTTTTGATGGATCTTTCTTATCGTACATTTAATGTGTACATTTTGTTTTTCTGTTCAGGGAGTCCTCGACTTACGTCGTTTCTATTTACGTCGTTCCAAATTACGTTACAAATAATATTTTGACACAATCCTCAAACATACGTCAATGATTTTAATTTCCGCCATAGGAAAATTCACGTGTCGTGAAGTTAATAACAGAACTTATGCATCCTATCAGTATTATTTCTTATTATTATTAAAATTAATAACTCACAAATACCAAAAATAACTACCGATTTATCATAAATATGTCTTGACATACGTCGTTTTCTATTTAAGTCGCGTGGTCTCCCTGTACACTTATGTATACTTATCCATTCACATGAGTTTGCCGTATTAGCATTTCTAATAGCCCATCTATCGTCATGTATTTTTTATTGTAGTGGAGCCAGTGGTACATCTTTACGCATACCCTGCCGAAGATATTAGGAGCGTCCGGACGGCAGGGTTATGTGAGACTAGCCGGCATTGACGCCAAACAAATATCTGTGCTCATCACCAAATGTTTATACTCTGATAGGATTTGAACCCACCGATCTCCAGATACGAAATTCATTAGGATGGATGACTTACTTTGACTGTCAACTTTTTTTAAAGTTTTTTATTTAAGTATAAATGTTGGTGAAGTGCATTCGCAATGCCCTTGTTGTTCTGAACGCCGGTGGTTTATTATGGTGATCAATAAATTTGTTAGTCTGCGGTCTCAAGTTCGTACCAATGACGTATTTTTACCGGGGACTGGAAACTAATTCTGCACATTTCCATAGTTATGGTAATTTCTTTTTGGCTCATTGTGTATTTTAAAAGAGGGCCAATGTCAGCGTAAGGTTATCGTGGCTAAATCACTGCTAAACGCTTACTCACATAACTTCATGCTAAATATGAACAAATAAATATTTTCATTTTCAAATCCTATACGGGGTTGGCAAAAATAATACTTTTAAGTAATGCTGTAAAATGTTTAATTTAACGCACTAACACCCAAAGGTTCAGGCAGCGGTAGTTTTGTCTCTACGTGGCGTATTATTAATTCTCTAATCCAAAGTAAAATAGGTGACGGTATCTTTCTTATTACCGAATTACCGGCCGATTTTTCTTATTAATCAATATTTAACACCCACAACTTGAGGAAAGACACTGTTAGGGTTTCAACTCAGCACTTTTGTACTAGTATTAAATAAACACGCTACCCTAAATACTTTTAATATTGCATTTTTTATTTAATTTAGGTTTGGTTTTTTTCATGCAAATACAAGGGGCTGGAAAAGCATGTTTTTTTTATAAATATCACAAGGATATTTACAACTAACGTAACAGTCGCTTTGAGAAATCGATAATAAGTTTAGAAATACTCGTAAATCGTTGTCACAGAGTTCTTAGACAGCATCTTTGTTTGCGCAGATTTATATCTGGACTGCTATGGAGGGGAAACGGAATATGTAGGTACATGCCGTGCCTAATCTGTATGCGTTTTATTTCTGCTACGAATATATGAGTCAAGATTCTCTGATCGGATGAGGTCATTAGTTGTTGACAAAAATGATATCTTATTCATAGTACGTATCTCTGTGATTGCTACATCGGCGGTTGTTATAATTCCCAATGTAAGCATGAATACGGCACGTGGTCTTCCGTGAAGATGTCTATTAGTGTCCGACCGAAACTTCGGCTACCTTCGGCCAAAAATCCATCTTCGCCGAGAACTTCGGCTTCGGCCAAATTCTGGGCCGAAGCTGAAGGTCCCGCCGAAGGTCCGAAAACAGTCGGAATTAAAAGAACTGTTACGATAGAGTGAGTGACTGACGCACCGGACTGCACTTAGTTCAGTGCGGATACCTCTATCACCGAGAAAAAAGCGCCACTTTACGCCGATATTCTTTTTTAGCTGTAGATAATATTGAAGAAAATTATTAAATTACTAATAGTTCATAACCTTCGGCTTCGGCCGAAGGTTGTGGAGATTGCCGATTAATCGGCTTCGGCTATAAATAGACCTTTGGTGGGACACTAATGTCTATCACACCATATCACGTCCCATGTCTTTGTCTATATTCCATGTCAAGTCCATGCTGTCATGAAAACAATATCCGCTTGACGTAAAATGCCGCTTGTTTACTCCATGCCGCGATTCATTCAATGAGAGAGGTCCATCCCACTACAAACTCCCTTTCTATCCTATCTTAAATGCCGGCAACGCAACTTTTACTGTCTGTGTTGCAAGTTTCCGTAGGTAGTCGCCTACCATCAGGTAACCCACTTGTCCGTTTGAACCCTTATAAATAAAAATGCATGATAGATACCCTACATCTATTATACAGGTGTAAATACCATTTACTCATAGTCTCGGTGGTCCAGTGGTTGAGCACCCCGTTTCTGAATAAAGAAGTCGCGGGTTCGAATCCCGGTTCACACCAAGGATTTTTCAAAATTATTTTCGAAACTTTGTACCCGGTATGGCAATTCGCCACCTATTCCATTCGGGAAGTAAACATAACGGCGAGACGAGGCTTAACAGCCGCTACCTACATCTTCAGGTAGGAAAAGGCGTGAAATTATATAGCATAATTTGTGGTGTTATTTACTCATACAGTAAATATGGCTGTATAAATAGTAAACTTTTGTTTGATATTTCAGCAACAACTTTATAACACGAAGGGATGATGTCACTTAGTTCGCACCTAGCACTCTAGCTAGGTAATAAATGGATTTCATGTAAATAGCTACCTGGGGCTTGCATTATTATAAGGGTGCACGAAACATGAAACGGGTATTTATCGATCACATTCAGACGTAACATAACGGAACTCTGGAAAGAATAGATGATGCAAGATTGACTAAGCATGTATCAACAATACACGACACATCTTCCATGGCCAAATAGAACGTGTTTGGGGGGAAGGTGATCTCAGGAGCCTTTTTTTTGTTACCCAGTGGAAACCCGTTAAAGGTACCACCAGCACTGGGGGGTACTGGTGGTTATGTTGGACTCCCCATCCCTTCTAACCACCACCACCGGGACGGTATACCAACTAAAACCACTGGGGTGTTCCTCCTCACCACATACGTCGAGTTCGCGGGAAACGTGTTAACAAACAGCTACCGTCCTCGTCTGTGGTTGCCCTTCTCGGGGGCCATGCTCGATCCCCCGTTCATCTCCACGTGAGGCGCTTCGGAACACCTGGGGCGCCCTCCTCCTCGGGACCTTGCCTCCTATCGAGCGATGAAACCCGAGATCGACGAGTCAAAGAGGCGAGTTCGGCGTGTATTATGGCGCTCTGTTCTCTCTGCTTATTCTTGTTCTTCTGTAATAATAAAATATGCATAAGAAATGTATCTATCCTTTCTGTATCAACCTTAACTCAGAGTATTTACTGGAACACCTCGCACCTTGGAATTATTCGTGGAGTCGCTGCTCAGCAAGGCGATGCAGGTGACCGTGGCAAGAAACGCTAAAACCCTCAGTCCATCTCACGTAAAGCAGTGCATACTGGCTGAATCAAAGTTTGATTTCCTCCGAGACTTGGTAAGTTAGATAATGCTCATATTTATATGAATTCCTCCTACACTCTATTAATTTAAATAGTTTTGTGTGTATGTTCGGATTGCATAGGTGGCGCTAACATATATTTTTAGCATCACGAGTGGAAATATATAAATAATCAAATAAATATAATAAAAAATATTTAAAATTATTCTGTCCTTATATTATGTATGTGACTGAACGACACTGAAGCTGACGATTGTTTTTCAATAAAATAGGCTAACGTTTTACACCAATCTCACTTGATGGAAGGCCATGATTGTAAATATGGTTTGCCTTATATGGTGTCTGTTTACTTTAGCCTTAATTAAATGTGTTATGAATATCGAAAGCTAGCAAAATTGAGCCAAGACAACGGACTCCGCCATCTATTCCATAATAATCCATTCATTTACTCGAAGCGCCAAGTCATAATTGCGGTTGTACACCTTACGGGGTTAGAGATGTCATTAAATAACCCTTATGTTACTTTTTATTTCAGGTTAAAAATATACCCGATGTATCTGCGGCAGAGGAGAAGGAGAAAGAATTGATGAGCGCTGAGAGTTCACCTAATACATCCAGGTATAAATGTCAATCGGATTTTTCTATATGATATTGAGCCAAATTTGAAGATATTAACCACATATACCAGATATCACCCTCAGTAAACTCAATTACAACAAAAGAGGCCGTTGTTACCGAGAAATCACCCACATCTGGTAGTTGCCCTTAGTAAAGTTCTTAAAGTGGCTAACATTGATCAACGTGGCTAACATCATCAAGTGGCTAACATTGTTCTTCTATATACATTCTTATGTATATAGAAGAACACTTGAAATATATATATTGTCAGTTTCTTGTAAAATTTCCGCAATTATTAGCTCATTTCATATCTAATAGAATGCCGCATCTTTAATTAGGTACCTTGAACGTACACACGTACACACGCATTCATATAGTGCCATACAGTTCCAAGCAAAGATATTATTTATTACCTAAAATCAATTTCTTTTTGAAATTTCAGATTTCAGGACATGGCTGTGCCACCGCGTAGGATAGCAAGAGAAGACTCGAACAGTTCAAGTAGCTGTGACGTCAAAACTCCAGTGAAACAAGTGTTGAAAGAGCACATCAGAAGAAATGTATCCGTAGAAGAACCCCGCACAGAAAGCAGAACAGTGAGGCTGGAGAACGCAAAACCTGATACTGTTACAACCACACCAGACGTGGCCATAGATTTATCAAAGAAGAATACAGAAGATAGGCCGATAGTTACCGCGAATTTTTACCAAGAAACATTATTGACGGACGAGATGGGGCATCCGAGCGTCATAACCCTGAATCCGACGTATACGAGTCCACAACCCTCGACCAGTTATACGCCGGAACCACTTAAACTAGAACCAGTGCCAAAGCAAGTTTTCATTCAAAAACCTTTAGTGTCTAGGAAGCCTTTCACAATTTGTCTATCGCCCCAAACCCCAGTCATACCTATAGTTAATATAGATTTCACAAAGAATATAACAAAACCGGAAATAAAGCTACTGGACACGGCCGCGGTCGGCATGGTGGGTGTGACAAACACACTAACACACGATAAAACACCACTAAGACAAATGCACCGGCAAAATTCAAAGCCAGCGAAGTTGGACATAAAAAAGATTGAAGTGAAACCGATCGGGCCGAGTATGGACATAGACAGTTTGAACTCTGGCAACCTACAGATTGACGAGGACTATGATACCTGAGTACCTGTGTTTCTTATTTTGTTTTTGTTATATGATATTATTTCTTTTCTCTGACGCGATGTTTGTTCACCACAATCGTAAACGTGTAAACTTAGTTGTAAAATGTTTCAACATTCCTGTCGATAATCGAAGTTACTTTTTATTATTTCACGCGAATTTGAGTAATCTTCAAGCACTATGGTGTTTCTTTTTTTTTTACGATAAATTGAGGATTGTTTTGTGTGTGTGTGTTTTTATTTTTCTATTTATTATAAACTTATGGTCGATAAATATCGCGTACAAGTCATGTTGTTTACCAATTTAGCTTACAAGTAATGTTAAAATGTTTCATTGTGAAAAAAAAAACAAGATTAATTTTATGATTTTTAACGCTGAAGTTCTGGATGATATTCGTTAAATGTTTCATGACGCTTCTAGTATATAATAGGGTAGGTACATCTATTGTTATGTAAAAATAAAAAAAAAATGATGGAGATTAAAAGGTTTTTGGTATCTTATTTTTCCATTTTTGTGATCAATCTGTATGTATGGGGCCTTCCATTAGGCACGTGATGTTTTGCATTTTTGACCACCCTACCCCCTTGGTTCGACGCGGGTTCGAAACCTGGCTCCCACCAATGACTTCTAAATTATTTTCGATAGTTATGTATGATAAATATCGATGATAAATGATAGAATGGGCATGCTCCAGTGGTTCGGGCATGTAGAAAGAATAGATTATGCAAGATTGACTAAGAAGATATACAATGCAAAAGCGGATGGATGTAGGAGTTGAGGACGGCCAAGAAACATGTTCCATGACCAAATAGAAAACGTTCTGGAGGGTGATGCTAGGAGCCTCAAAAATCGACGCGCGTCCATGTAAAGAGTTATAAAAGTCAACGAAGCGAGTGCGATGTGTAAGAATCGTGCCTTATGGCGCTCCGTTCTCTCTGCCTACCCCGCAAGGGATTTGGCGTGAAGTTATGTATGTATTAAGATCAAGATTTTGAATGATAGGAGATTGATGACTGCAGAAATACTAGAAGCAACTCCTATGAACGAACACAGAAAATAATTTCAAAAGATCTTCTGTCAGATGGGTACCTAGACTGTTCAGCCGAAACAAAACGCACCCGCCAAACAGTACCACAGGATTGTTTGGATCTGTTCCAAAGTGATCATCAAGATTTTCTTAGCCGTTTCGTAACTATGGATGAAACTTAGATTCACTACGATACACCAGAGTCCAAAGTACCACCCAAGCAATGGAAAAGAGCCGAGTTGTCTTGTTTACTAATGACGGCGAAACGCTGCTCCGTTTCGCCGTAGCTTCGTTGATAAGCTCGTTCTGGCCGAACCTTCGATCGTACACTAGTAATAGTACGCGTGTTAGGTTATTGCCATTACATAGTTGTCTAAGTACCTACTTATTAATTTATTGCATCATTGTATAGTATAGTCTCGGTGGTCCAGTGGTCGAGCACCCCGCTTCTGAACCAAAACGTCATGGGTTTGAATCAGAGCTCATACCAATGACTTTTCGAAACTCTTTTCGGAAGTTGTGTGATAAACATCGATGACTGAAAACTTTGTGCCCGGTGAATGGCAATAGGTTTGCCATTCCTTTTCGGACGTAAACATAACGGCGTGTCCGAAGTTTAACAGCCGCTGTCTACACCTTCGGGTAGAAAAATACGTGAAGTTATGTTTAAGCGTGAGTGCGTGAGACCTAACTTATAAGTTTAATTGGGTCTAGATATTTATATATTTTACTATAATAGAACGTAATCAAACACTACTTGCAGAAAATGCACATTTCTAACAAGGAAACTAGTCGCAACTTGCACAGCGCACGCACTCTCGCGTTTAAAATAACTTCAGTTTAGGTAAAACTTCCGGCCGAATATCCGGCTATTCGGCCGATGGTTCTGCCGAATATTCGTTGTTCGGCCAAACCACTATTCGTTACATCTCTACAAATTTCTTTTTAATGTCATGAAAAGGCACCGCGAATTAAAAAACAAAAAATTACCTCAGGGCAATATTATTATTATCTTTCTTTTTACTACATTTGAAGAAATTTGGTTGAAGAAATAATAGTACAAATTTGTGTGGCTTTTCATTTAATTGTATTCCTGGCAAGAACAACTTACACCTATACATATATTTATATGTTTGTATTTAATAGATAATTAACGTGGGCTTGACAGTGATCTAATTGACTTGTGAAGGCGGACTATTCTTTACAGGTAATGGCATTGCTATATTCATTTTTTATAGTATTTCTTGTGTCGCACCACTGCTTCTCATGCTTCAGAAAATGAACACAACGGCGAAGGTATTCTAAAGTGAAACTTCTAATGCCACTTCCAAAAAGATTGCGTTAAAAGTTTAACGCTACCAAGGAGGGAGTTGAATGCACTGTTGTCTATTTATTACATGTCCTCAGCAAATTTCGTAAGTTTCAATAATTTTGTTTGTTTGTTAATTTTGATATAATATTTGAATGTAACTTCAAAGTTATTACAAAAAAATGCCATCAATTGTGAATCTATTTCTATAGGTACACATTACGAAGTTTCACTTCTTTCACGCAGACGCACTTCGCACACTATTTTTTTAAATAACTTGAAATAGGTATTTGACCACAAAACTGCGACTTGACGCATTAAAATTAATTATTAGGTCTAACATTTAACGAATGTAAGTTTACACTTTCAGCAGTGTAAGCTTTTAAATCACTTGAGATTCTAATATCATATTGATAACATCCAATTGTAAAAATGTAATTCTAATTATTATCTTAACAAGTAAAATGGAAGTAACAAAATGGACACATATTTATATATAGCAGTCTGTTGTAAGTTCTATTACTTAAAGCTACAAAATTAACATAAGATCCCGTACTCAATGATATACTGTAACTTGATAAACTTATTTGAAAGTATGTGCCTAAAATAATATTAAGATAATTGAATGGGTTTTAATCAATATCAGCTGCAAAGAGTTGATTTGATTATTTGTCAAAGAGAAATTACAGCAGCAGGATCATTATGCTAGAGGAGGAGCACACGCGAGCTCGTTCACATACAGAAAATGGAATTATCCAATAAGATGGAAAATATTTAGGTATATTAATATAGTTAGTAAAAAATACATAGAAAACAGTTTGGCTAAGTTCAGTTTGATCATAGAGAGAAATAGTATTATAATTAAAGCACACTCTTTGAATAAAAAAGGTAAAGCCTTGGACAATAGGGAAGCTGATTAAGCATATTATAAATTGAATACAAGTAGTTATTATATGTGTATTCTCTTTTAGTGCTACACCAAATAAGTTTATCAAAGTAAAATATTATTTTAAATTTAATAAACATATAAATTAGGATATTGTATTAATACTGATTACATTTATTTATAAAATGGTAAAAGATGGCATATTTACATCATTGTGGCGTTGAAAATAATTTAGTTATTAACAAAAAAAAAATATTAAGACCCGCATTTTATATGCATTATTATAAAAGCTAAATAATACATAGTACAACCAATTAACTAACATCTAAAATAAATTAATACTAAACACTGTTTTTCTATTCTACAATTATTGTCAATTATTAAGCAATATACTTAAATATTTTGTTTAATAAACTGTTTGTTTTTTTTTATTTTATTTTTAAAAGAGCACCTTAATTTTACATAATTTAAGGCACATTATGGGAACTATTATACATAAATTCCAAAACAGAAGTTACAGTTCTTACAAAATTACACATAAACATGTTGAATAGATCTACTTTTTCATGTTAAATTTTATTATACAAATAATTGTAAAATAAAATAAAAACACATGAGTTTTTAATAAAGAAATAGATTGGTTATACCAAAATATTTTTAGCCACTCACTCATTGTTTATAAGTTATAAAATTATGACATTTGCTTTCATCTATGTATCCAAATATGTAGGTACTGAACATCAAAAGGAAGACGGCTTACATTGTCACCAACTTATCTGTCTAGCTAGGTGGTCAAAGTTAAGGAGCAGAACTATACTTACCAGGCTATTTCAACTTGGTATATCAAGTTAGCATGAATCTCGGTTGACTTCCCTAGGAAGTAACTAATAATATATAGTACAAATATTAACATAAATGTCAATAATATCAAATGAAACTGGAAACTGAACAAATAAGTTGGTGGTACGAAGTTATACACATAAATTATATTACAATTAAACTATTGATAATATTACACAAATATTACAGGGCTACAACTAATATAAATTAGTCAACTATAATTAACTAATATTAATTATTACATACATGATATGATATATAAAATGAAGTCTGTGGAATGTAATAATAATGAACTGGCAGTCTTTATGCGCATGTGATATATTTTATGGATAACTTCCATGTAATAAATATACTTCAGTATAACAATACTACACATGTTTTTGAATATTAAATACGGAGGTTTAGGACATCACATATTATCTGTAATTATACAAAAAGTGTGTTTTAGAGGTAGCTCAGCTAAATTCATTACCCTCATACAAACTCTCACATACCTCCAACAGTCTCAGAACAGGGCTAATATTGTATGGGAACAAAGACTTGGACACCAATCTGCTTATTTGCAACCTTAATCTAATAAGAACTCTCATAGTGTCTTCGAGACCTCGGCTACCGCCAAAATCAGCCTGCTGGCAAGTCTCTAAGAATTTTGCCCAATTTCTCCGCACATATTTAAGAAACCTCAGTAAATACAGCAAGAAACATGTCTCATTACTAACTAAATAGTCCAATAAAACACCACTGTCATGTGAGACAATATTAAGAAACTCAATAAAGGATGATATTGGATTCAGCATCGGTATTAAATCAGGGTACACAGAATTCCTGTATACAATGCCCACAGTAATATCAAGAGTGCAAACCATTGATTCTATGAGATAATCATCCTGCTCACTAAACAAATGTATGAGCATTTTGGTAAAAGGTGTCTCAGGATGAAATTCTAGACTGTTTCTGATAAATATATCAAGTTTTTTCAGCACATCTCTAATTGATCTTTCTACAATTTGCATGTCTTGTATTGCATTATAATCAGATGAATCTATTGAGCTGTCCGAGGAATCACACCTCATTTCTTTGACTGTCACTGCCACAGATTTTAAAACAAGCAATGACATCCTTTGCAACATTGTTTTGTCAACTTCAGATCTTGACTGTGTAGAATCATCATTATCATCATCTCCATAGCTTTGATCTACTAACTGAATGGATGATGACAACGGAGCCAGCTCAGGGCCCAGAGAATAATCTCTTAATATTATACATTCATGACCCAAAAAACCAAAGTTACTTCGACTGGTATGTATTCTAACATCATTAAGCAATCTGAAATCTTTAACAAACCTTACTATAGAGTGAGCCACACAACAAATTTCTTCTGGTAAAATATCCTGAAGTGCTAATGTTGAACCGTAGCATAAGACTTCATTAAATAAACTCAATAAATGTGTATATATTAAATTTGGAAGCACTGTATTTCTTAATAAGTCTACAAAACTTTGAAGATCTGCATAGAAGGGTTTCGTGTCTATAACAGAGAGATTCGCTTTCACACTTATAATATTCTCCCATAGAGAGAAAAATGTTAAAATACAGTTTTCAGAATTAGCTAAATTCAGGTACCTTAATAGAAGAAGCTTCATGTTTTTCACAAGCACTGGCCAGTGATGTTCCAATGTTTTGATTGTCAAACATTTTATATGTGAAGTATCAAATGATTCAGAATCTGTGAGCACAACAGTAACACAACCGCACTCATTGACTATTTCTATTCTTGATTGAGTTGGTTCTGGGGACTCTGATTGTTCCATTTCCCTTTGCTCATTACTTGTTAACTTTAATACTGGCTCGTTTAATTTGAACGTGCCTGATCTTTCTTGTGTCGATGATGTTGATGGAGTACTTTGAGTTTGGAGATTAGAAAATGAATTATGTAAATTACTGTGTGATTGTGAGCTTGATGGTACATCGCTACTACTACTATAACCTATGCTACTTCTAAATGGGTTATCTTCTTGTACTGGCATACTTCCTGAGTTCATGTAACTACTGTCCTCTAAGGGATGCTGCTCAACATCTTTCCACTCGACAATTCTCTTTATAATATCTAAACTGAAGTTTATTTTTTGTACTGTAATTCTATTGATTCTATCAAAAAGATAAATATTTTCAGCTATTTGCTGAAGCCAATTTTCATCTACTGTATCCTTTGATACTATTAAAAAACTAGCTAGAACTCTACTGGCTACAAAAGTAATAAACTTACTTTTATGATCTGCCAACTCCACTACTTCAGTTATCCAATCATGTCTATTCCTTACAAATATATCACATGCTTGCATAATTTTAGAACATATGGTGCCTGTATTGTTTTGCTTTAAATAAACATCAAACATGAGTTGCATAGTAGATAAATATGTAAGAGAACATGTGAGTGGCCATGAAGCAATATTTAATTGTCTATCAAACAAATTAGATAAAACTTGATCTTCAAATATGCATAAACATTGTCCAACAAGGCCATCTTGAAGTATCCGTAGTTCCGCTAGGAGTTTATCATTTTCAGAGCTCCAATGTGGTGCAGAGGTTGAACAGGAGGGTATAATTTCAACATTAGTGTCAATAGGAAGTCTCAGGAGACTTGTGCAGTCTACAGCATCTTCACTGACTGTACCACTGTCTGGTGACTCTCCATTTCTTGATGGAAACTCTTCAGAAATCTCTGCAGGTGGTGCCTCTGAATTGAAAATATCAGTAAGAATGTCCTCCGCAGATTTGTCACTACTATCGTCGATATCAGGAGCGTCTATCCGCTGTTTCTTTTTCACAGGTTGATCTGAGGCCATACCTTCATCTGACTGGTGTCCACAGAGATGCCCTCGCAAAACCATGAAACTAATCTCAAAATACACCCAGTTCCAATGATAAGTAGTTTCACGCTACACAATAGTTTCTATATCACATTTATCATCGTTCTGAAAACATAAAACTGATTATGAATGCATGACCTTTCCGTTTTGCTACTCAATTACGCGGACGACAAAGCCTTTCAATTTTTAACCAAATATGGCATTTAAAAGAATTATACATAACCAAAAAGTAAAAACATACTTTAGATGTTGGTAATTAACAAGATTATGCGTTAATTAAACATTGTTTTACGATTATTCAAAGAACTTTCCAAAATATTTTGATGTCACACATACCGTTGTTGTAAGGAGGTTGTTTGAAAGTTTTATATGCCTTTCGGTATCCATAAATCACGTATAATCAATCAATATAGTCCACTAATACGGAATCCTTCACAGTTTTTTGTAATATCTCATCGAAAATTATATAATTATTTCAATTACAATTTAGTGAACAGAACATCGACTCCATTACGTACGAATGACGCTCTATCAATACAAATACTTTTAATACAGGAATTTATGATATTTTTGCCGCAAATATTTTTTTCAGATAATATAACACAATATTAAAAATCAAGTTGAATTGTTGAGTTTAAATTTCATATATTTTTAATATTAAAATCGAGTAAACTAATTAATAAGTATTAAGTAGTTATTAGGATTGAAAATTCTTTGAAGTTCACTTGTAAATCCGGTAGAGACGTAGTCTTGTCAAGATGTACGAACTAGTGGTCAGAATTGCCAGATTGCCAGTATCAGCCAGTATGACGACTTCTGTATTTATCACTTGCTCGGCGCAACTTACCTATTCAATGTCATGTTTCACAATTTGGCAACATAGTTTTCGTTGTCATATCTTTAATTTCATCAACAATGTTCTCAATTAAATATATTCATCATCATCAGTTTATCACAGTCCACTGCTGGACATAGGCCTCTCCCACTGTGCGCCACAATATCCGATTCTCTGCCTTCCGCATACTGTCTTTTCCAGCAGCCTTTCTGAGGTCGTCTGACCATCAAGCTGGTGGGCGTCCTACGCTACGTTTACCAAGAAGCGGGCTCCACTCTTTGACCTGCTTACTCTATCTACCGTCGGTCCTTCGGCAGATATGACCAGCCCATTGCCACTTCAGCGAGCTTATTCTACGAGCTATGTCGGTTACCCTAGTTCTCTGGCGGATATACTCATTCCTGAGTTTATCCTTCAGAGATACCCCGAGCATAGCCCGCTCCATAGCTCGCTGAGCGACATTAAATTTGTGGACTAGCCCCACCGTAAGTGTCCACGTTTCGGCACCGTAGGTCATCACCAGTAAGTAAGACGCATTGGTCAAAGACTTTGGTCTTCAGACATTGTGGTATAGGTGAGCTGTAGACTCGACGCAGTTTGCCGAATGCAGCCCAACACAGCTGAATCCTCCTTTCGGTCTCCTTCTCGAAGTTTCGTCTATCTAACTGGATAATTTTGCCTAGGTAGACGTATTTGTTTACGACTTCGAGAACTGACCCTACGACGCTTATCGATCCGGGCACGACATGTTCATTGAACATGACCTTGGTCTTGTTCAAGTTCATGCCCAAACCGACACGCCGGGAGGACTCGTCTAGGCTGCGCAGCATTCCGCTTAACTGTTCCAGCGACTCTGCCATTACAACGATGTCGTCGGCAAACCGAAGATGCGAGAATGCGAGATGTACTCACCATTCACGTTGACTGACGTTGACACCCTGTCCAGTCCAATCCAGCATCTTGAAAACGTCTTCCAGAGCATTGGTGAAGAGTTTGGGAGATATAACATCTCCCTGTCATACACCTCGATTTAGCTCGATGGAGTTCGTCACCTGGACAGCCATCGTGGCAATGTCGTACAAGCATCTCAACACCTCGATATAACGCCAGTCAATCCGACATCGCTGCAGTGCATCCAGAACTGTCCAAGTTTCGATAGAGTCGAAGGCTTTTTCGTAGTCCACGAATGCCATACACAGCGGCTGATTGTACTCTCCAGTCTTCTGTACAATCTGCCGAACAGTATGGATGTGGTCCACGGTATTAAGCCTTTTCGAAATCCGGCCTACTCCAGAGGAAGGAATTCGTCGAGTCTTGCAGCGAGACTATTGGTGACGAATTCTTCAGTAAGGTTTTTGAAGAACAGCTCCACCGCACTCCTGCTCCAAACCTGTGGTGTTATACCCTGGTGTATGACGGAATTAAAAAGACCTGCTAATTCCTTTAGGACAGGAGTGCCGCCGGATTTTAGAAGCTCCGTAGTAATTCCGCCATCACCGGGTGCCTTGTTGTTCTGGAGTTGCCCGAGAGCCGCACTAATTTTCTTCCTCTAAGTCAGTCGAGAGCGAAAGAAAAACATATGGCTGACAAGCTTACAGCGCACAACACCGAAGAATGGCGGTATAACCATTCTTAAATATTGGTCTACCTAAATGTTCGTGGTAGGGGCGGGCAGCAGCGTCCCTATCCAACAAAAGATTTACCCCTGCGGTCTCCAACCCGTGTGCCCAGCGTGGGGACTATGGGCAAAAATCTCCCATGAGAAAAGCGTGATTACAACGGCCCCCAGTTCCCGGTAGTCCCACTATTCCCGGTCAAGGCAGCGGTCGTGGTAACGGTGGGACAGGGGGAGCTAAGAATCTCCGGGTTACGGCAGGCTGCCAAAAACAACTACTCGTGGCCACTTATTTTATTAAATACATTACAGTAATGAAAATAATCTGTGATTTCTCAGAGGTAATATATATTTAAATATCTGTAACAAGTGTTCTTCGGTATTTATACTCTAAAATAATACTAATAGCGTGATACTATGATAGACAAACCAATTTGAGGTCAAAAAAATGAATATCTTTCTTAGACATAGCAATGAAATTACTGTCATAATTACAGATCAATATCTTCGAGTCGGGTAAAATACTAAACAATGGTTTTTAGACGGAACCTCAATTTTATATCCTCGTCGGACGGGGAACTGGCAACAGGCAATTCACGGCAATTGGCAACACCGCTATGGTCTAGGCGAGAAAAATGTCTGCTTCGATTTTATCGAAAATAATTTATAACAAAATGATGATTTAGTATCCGTAGCCTAGATCAATTAAATTATTGGAATAAATAGGTGAATATTAATAAGCTATACTTGTGGCAATGATCGTTAACGGTGAAAATAATTACTCTTTTGTGTTTTGCATAATAATCGATAGAAAAAATATAGGTTATGATCTTAGTGGTATTGTGTTCCATTTGGAGTGAGATTAATTATTTTGATAATAGGAATGCATCAACAAAATGATATATTTTAATCACGCAAGTACATGTTATTATTTATTTTTAGTTGCGATGCGGAAATCGTATCAATATGTCACGGTGTTAACTAGTCTTTTTTGGTGTTTAGATGTATTTATATTTCAATTGTAGGGATTGCGAAAGCGCTCTAATATTGTGTGACACCCACAACCTTGTATAACAAAGCTAATAGAAAGTATTAGTTGTCTTTGCATTGTTAATAGAATAGCAATAATCGTGATAATGTTTCCTGTTGACCCCAGTTTAAGTTCGGTAGTCACCGCAATCGTGAAATAGTGACAATGACAATACCACCTTAATTACTATTGTTTTTATTTTCTCTCGTGTGAGAAATTGTATTGAAACTTATGTACATACGTCTGTTAGATAAAATTTACGTTGTGTATGTTCGAAAACTCGTAAAAATATTTCACAAATTCTTTTCAGTGTGTGTTATCACAGTTATTATTATACCTATGAAATAAAATATTATACCTTACATACTAAAGCTGCTATATAATTGTAGTTTTCCCAATGTAACATAAAAATCAAAACTATTAAATGAATATCTTTACTTTATTTGATAGCATTACAGTATAGCTGATCTGATAGTTTCCTTAGAATCTTTTTTTGTGGTGTATCAATATTTTTCTTATTCAAGCAATTTGAACAATTTCCAGGTGTCAGAAACTGCTATAGAATGCAATGACAAAGCACAGATAATACCTTAAATATTACCATTATTTTATAAACCAGACTCTTCTATGAATCTCATAAGAAATAGTGCTAGTGTGACATGAAGTGAGTTTGACCCTGATATTTAGTGCTAAATAGTGAATGGTGTGAACAGAGTCAACATGTCGGATGAGGAGGATTCATCCCCTGACAGGGCTTTAGTGCCCATAAACAATGTACCAGGTGAGTGAATTTTTTTATGGTTGCTTGCTTACTCCATTCTGAACCTTTTCATTATTATTTGAAAGTTATAAATATTCATAAATATCTGAAAATCATAAATTCTAGGAATGCATTCTTCAATACTAGAATTGATGGGAGTAATAGAATTTTTGAAATAAAAATATATAACATACATTTACAATTATACCTTAAAACTTATAAATATATTTACCACAAAATTGTTTTTCTATGAATCACTTGATTGTGGCAAAAAGAAATTTTGACAATCCATGTGCAAGTGGGTGATGAGAAATACATGTTATGTGATCATTCTTTGTGCTGTCAAGTACATTGATGTGTGAGAATTCTGTATATAGAATAATTATACTTGTTTCCTGCTAACAACAATATACACTGTTAACTACATTATACATATAGGTATAAATATGTTATATACTTACTACTACTTACTACTGGAAACTTGGAGTTCTATTTGTTATAGATGGATTTTGTTAATGTTTAATATTTTCTGTGTATTTTTTTTTTATTTCTAATCATACAATTTATGATGATGCTTTTATAGTATTGTTTTATATGTGACAATCCCTGACAAATTCTAGTCATGAAATGTATGACATTCCAAAAAATGTTTATATTACTCCATCTATGTTTGGATGTTTACTTACAGAAAATGGATGTGAAAAGATCTAAATAAATAAACTCTCTCTCTCTACTCTCTTCTAAATAAATAAACATTTTTATCTTGATTAAATATACAAAGCAATATACAGAACAAATTGAAATATTTGAAATTTCTAATTATAACTTTATAGATTTTATGAAGTTACAATCAAGGTTGAGCTACCAATTATGATCACTAAAGTAATTAACATTCAAGTGTACTGATTCATATTGTTGCTGTGTGCAATCTAGATGTAAACACATTGTTGTTCTTTTTTTAGTAATGGGATGTCCTTTTTTATTTGACCATGTTATTTCCTGTGTAGTTGTTATTTTAATGAGGTTTTAGTTACGTCACACATGAAACATTGGTTCGTTGACATTTTTGTATGTTATTGTTTTTAGTTATCCTCTGCATCATTATACAAATTGATATTGTATGTTAAGGATGCTTTAGTGGATACTTGACCTGACTGCCCATTTGATGTTTTACGTTGATTTAAATGTGAATTGTCTTAAGTTTTCCATGAGGTGGTCAATATGTCTTTGAATATATAATTCATCTGCATCTGCATAGGCTCACAGCTGTGCACTTAGACCTGGTATTAAAGTTGTTAAGGAGCAAAAAAATAATCATGTTATCTTTTTTTGATCTTTTTTAGGTTTTTGACCAATATATTATGTTCTTGCGTACTTCAGTGTGAACTTGACACATTAAGTCAGAAAATGAGGATTGATACAATATTTACTGACATATTTCCTATATGATGTATGGTTTTCCTGCAAACAAATAAATGCAGAATAATACTAGTGTGTCTAAATATAGACAAAACCTTCCTTGTATTTAATGAGCTTATCATGCAGTGCACAGTCATTGGATAAATTTTCTTACATATATTAACTATACATTGAATATGCAGTCTGACTTATATCAAAAACTAATAATAGAAATCATTACATAGTATAAAAGAAAGTACTAATCGCTTTTTGCTGTTTGTCTTTAAAATTACGCAAAGGATTTTGATGCGGTTTTTTTTAAATAAGTAGAGGATGTCAATGGGTGGTGGTTTGTGTGTATAGTTCATGCATGCCTAATGTAATAAACAAAAAGTGTTAATTTTCGAGGTTTGCCACTTTAATTGTAAATGCTATTAAAAATACTTTTGATGCGGAACAAAGTTCGCCGGGTCAGCTAGTAAAATAACATAACTTCACGCATTTGTTACCCGAAGGCAGTAGGCAGTGTAGGCAGCGGCTGTTAAGCCTCGTCTAACCGTTATATTTACGTCCCAAATGTTGCGAACCTATTGCCATACCGGCACAGGGTCAGTCAGTTTTAGTCATCGATAATTATCACTTCCAAAAAGTTATTAGTGTGAGCCAGTGTCAGGAGTGGAACCCGCGACTTCCGGATTCAGAAGTGGGGTGCTCGACCACTGGACCACCGAGACGATTCAATCAGCTAGTAAATAATGTAAAAGCAATAATAATAAATGTTTATGTAGCCACAATATGAATGTTATGAAGAAAGAAAAATTTGTTTGAGCATACTAGCAAATCACACAAGTAACTAATAATCTCTATAATTGTCTGTCTAATTATATTTTGTTAATGGAAGGCAAGGATTTTTTTAAATATTTAAGTAAGTAAGGCTGCGTGAAAAAGCTAGTACTTATTTTATCTGTATTTAATACCTTTGCGTAAAGAGTGCGCGACTTTTTTTTTTTCGACGCGCGTGCATGATAAGAGTTATGAAAGTCAACGAAGCGAGTGATGTGTGTAAGAATCGCGCCTTATGCCGCTCCGTTCTCTCTGCCTACCCCGCAAGGGATTTGGCGTGAAGTTATGTGTGTGTGCGTAAAGAGAGTTTACAAACTCAATATGCAAAATCACACCCTAAATGCCCCTAGTACTGGTACTGACAGGTAGCTGTGGGCAGCCATTTTCACTCGGCTCGCTAAATTAAATATTTATTCCCGTGGAAATGGGTTGAAGATTTGTTGCCATGCATCGGTATGCCATATTTAACATTGGTCGAAATCCCAAACTGTAGTCCACATGCCATATCGCCACTTTTAGAGACCATAATATTTCGAAAGTTTTGTCGCAAATTGTGTGCTTTGATTTTAAGGATATTGTACAGAAGTTACATAAATTTAAAACTTAAGATAGGACAACCTTTGCAGGTTTAGGATTGTCTCATTGTGGCTCTCAACCCAACTACCGTTTTATTTTCTGTACATACATATATATAACTTCACGCCAAATCCCTTGCGGGGTAGGCAGAGAGAACAGAGCGCCAGAAGGCACGATTCATACACGCCTCACTGGCGTCGTTGACTTTCATAAATCTTTTCATGCACGCGCGTCGATTTTTGAGGCTCCTGTCATCACCTTGGCTTGGCCTGGCCGTCCTCGACTCTTACAGTCATCGGCTTTTGCATTGTATATCTGCTGAGTCAGTCTTGCATCATCCATTCTTTCTATATGTCCGAACCATCGGAGCATGCCCTTTCTGTCATTCATTTTAACTCCCTTATTCCACTGATAGTCGGCTCAACATGACATCCTTTTCCATTTTCTTTTATCACTCGTCATCTCCACACTTACACACTTCCTTATCCTATAGACAATCTTTACGACTCTTTTTCGGCCTTTCTATTCAAAGACATATGTCAAAATGAAATTGCGTTTATCTACATTAAATTAAAATTATTATATCAAAAAAGAGTTACATAATTTTTAAGTTTTTATTAAGTAATTGTTAGTAATATATGCGAACATAGAATTTATGCAAATTTAATACATAATTTTAAATTATATTAAGTATATATATGTATTAACTGTTTAAAATTTAATTTACTTTTTTTTATAACGAAACTGCATAAAATTTTAATTCATTACAGTTACGTAGGAATTATTATTTGTGGTGTTTCGTTTGGCATCGGCCTAGAATAGTGCCGCTCTCTTAACGTGGGCGTCCTAAGAGACTAATTTGGATCGAGTGTGATCATAGCAAGAGATTTATGTAAATGGTTATGAAATTATTTTTGATGACTGAACAGATGTAGGGTACTCTTACGGGGTAGGCAGAAATAACAGAGCGTCATAAGGCACGATTCTTAGAAAAATCACTCGCTTTTTTTACTTTCATAACTCTCACTTAACATCCACGCGCGTCGATATTTAAGGCTCCTGACATCACGTTCTTCTCGTTATATTTGGTTATGGAAGGTGTCTTCTTTCTATATTCGTAAACGGAAGATAATAGAAAAATATTCGATCTTTTGTTTTGATTCGGATGTTAAAAAAAAGTTTAAAAAAACATATCAAAATCGTAGTTGTTCTTGAGGACTATTTCTTTTTATAGATCTATTTATTATTCTTTTCTTTGAAACTGAACTCTTTTTTTATATCCGAAAGCCGTTATATACATGCGGATGGTATGCCGCGATTAAAATTTTAACGTCGCAAATGAAATAGGTGGCAGTAGACAAATGTTGTCAATCATCGATAGTTAGCTCACGTAACTTCTGAAAAGCTGATGGATGTAGGAGTCGAGGACGGCCAAGACACACATTCCCTGACCAAATAGAACGTGATCTGGAGGAAGGTGATGTTAGGAACCTCAAAAATCAACGCGCGTGCATGAAAAGATTTATGAAACGACGCGACGCGACGCGAGTGAGGTGTGTAAGAATCGTGCCTTATGGCGCTCCGCTCCGCTTATGGTGCTCCGCGTATGTGTGTATTATTCGACTTTATATATATATATAATAAATAAATAGTAGAATAATACATGATATTATCATGTTTATTGAGTATATCTTCAGGTTTCGATAGCTTTATAGGTTGGTGACGGACTAAGAAATCGTGGCCCTTGACTCAGATTTAACCTGTAGTGTCTATGTGAAATTTCGCTATAGCCTTTCTACGGATTAAATTAATGTTAGCCGATTTTGGATCACTTCCAATTTGAATGAATTATGACGCGTTTTTATTAAGATCAGGGATGGATTTATCGGTTTCGCAAATATAAAACAACTAGTTGACCCAGCAAACTTTGTTTCTCTTCAGAAAAGAAATAAATATAAATAAATATCTAAGCATGTAAGAGGACAGACAGCGGAAAGCGACTTTTTTATACTATGTAATGGTAACTAGCTGACCATCAAAAGTAATAAATGAGTAAATTTTGGATATCATGAGGTTCAATTTGTGCTATTTATCGGCTGTAACTTCTGTCCCGCTATGTTAATATGTACTGCAATATCTTCGAAAATATTCGTTTAAATTGCATGCTGTAAAGGGCCAGGATCACCTATATTACAAGCACAATATATTTAAGACACTTAATTGGATGGACATTAATGCTGTAATCCTTAAAATCGCTTCGTAAATAAGCCATTATTTTCCGTAAAAAGTAAAAAAATAAAAATGGTCATTGTGGGTTATCCCTAAGAGATAGACATATGGCCCTCACGGACTTTTTTGTATACCTTTTAAAGGAGTATAATAATGTAGAACATTGTTTTGATTTATCACTTAGAGTTCAGCCAGCGTTTGCAATTAAAGTGCTAAATATCGAAAATTATCATTTTTTCTTTACCACATCATATAATGAGTTATAGATCAAAACCACCCCGTTGACACCAACTCTAACTATTAAAAAAAACCGCATCATAATCCGTTGCGTAGTTTTAAAGATATACGCATATAAGGGGACAGACAGCGAAAAGTGAATTTGTTTTATACTATGTAATGATGATGATGATGATCAAACAATCGTCATGTATGGGTCAGAATGTTGAGCTATGAAACGGATGGATGAAAAAACAATACATGCTACAGAGACGCGAATGTTTAGTTAGATGGTTGTGTGGAGTGAGGAAAATGTATAATAACTGAGGATATTGGAGGGATGATTTTGTGATGAGGAGGAACATCTTTCCTCCTCATCACAAAGGACCAAAAATCTTACTACCTTTAACTAGATAAGTCTTGTCCACTCAACCTAAAAAATTATTATTTATCAGTTGTAGGCATAAAACGTCTGAAACAAATGGAGACTCTGTTCCTGTCGCGGCGTCTCCAGGGTCCTCGGTCACAGGGGCTCAGTGTGGAGACGCTGATCGACATGCTGCTGGTGCTGTACGACGAATGTTGCAACAGCAGTCTCAGGAGGGAGAAGGCGGTCGCAGACTTTATCCAATATGGTAAGCTATACAAAACTTACCGCGTTATTCGGGTAACTTATGTGAAAAGTATAGACGAAGCCAATAATAATATCATCCTTTCTTCTCTTTTTGCCCCCTTTTATATTATTATTATTATTATTATGATCAACTCTCCAATCATATTACCAGTGGTCTAAATACAGTTTTATAAAAAAAATATTTTAAACACTAATATAGCCTATATAAAACTTTGTGCCCGGTATGGCAATAGGTTCGCCACCTATTCCATTTGGGACGTAAACATAACGGCGAGACGAGGCTTAACAGCCGCTGCCTACACCTTTCTGGTAACAAAAGGCGTGAAGTTATGTTATGTTATGTTATAGCCTATAGATCAGCCATTACCTTGATGAGATTTGTATTTAATATAAGAGATCCTTTATAATTTCCAAATATTGTTTTTTTTTATCAGTGAAACCAGTAGCAACCACTCTGAAGCGTCTCCGACTCTCGCGCGATGACTTCGAGCTGGTAAAAGTCATCGGTCGTGGTGCCTTCGGGGAGGTTTGCGTCGTGAGAGCATCGTTTATGCAGGTAGGCAGATCTCTGTTTCTTGTAGTTGAAGTAGTAATTTTAATACCTGTTTTTCTATGAAGGATTTGGGTAGAATAGGAGTAAGGATCAATCAGTGATGTCATAATTGCGCGTATCACATTGGTTATATACATAACGCCAACTCCTTTGCGGGGTTGGTAGAGAGAACAGAACGTCATAAGACACTATAATTCTATTATTCTAATAGAATTTATAGAATAGAATTATATAGAATTATTGCTTCTATAATTCTATCATTGCTAATGAGTCATAAGTAACGAGTGTTTATTTATTTTATTTATTGTTTATAATTACATACATAATGATATATTCAGTATCCAACAAAACTGCATAAACAATTTGTCTGTAATTAATTTATCAATTATTTTTGTTGTATCGTGTATGTAATATTATCTCAAACATTCACGATTAAATGAGAAGAAATATGATGTGAACACTTTGAATAAGTATTGCTATGGATTTGAGAGTGAACATTTTCAATTGTACAAGCAGGGTGGAGATGGTGGAAATTTGGCGGTCGCGAGTGCTGGCACCGCGGGAACAACCACAGGAGAAAGAGTCTATGCCATGAAGATACTCAACAAGTGGGAAATGCTCAAGGTAAGGAATGATGTGCCTTATGCTTTTGTAGTTGTTAGAGTTTCTTCCATATACGACTTAAAATAGCTAGCTAGAATATGTTATATTTTCCCAGCCGTGTTAGGAAGTCCCCATATTTTTTACCTGACTACAAGTTATATGGTTATATTTTACAAGTGTGTACACTTACAGTCCTACACTACTAATTACTACGGATCATTTTCAGAATTTTTATATCACAATGTTAATATTGCAGCGAGCAGAGACAGCTTGTTTTCAAGAGGAACGTGACGTTCTCGTGTTTGGTGACAGAAGGTGGATTACGAATCTGCACTATGCCTTCCAAGATGAACATAACTTGGTGAGTGGTGTGGCATTACACTTGGCAGTTAATCGTTTGTTTATGGCCAAAGAAAAACTGTTTGAATTATCATAATTTTTTTTACAGTACCTAGTCATGGACTATTACTGCGGTGGTGATCTGCTAACCTTGTTATCTAAGTTCGAAGACCGTCTGCCTGAAGATATGGCCAAGTTTTACATAGCGGAAATGGTGTTGGCTATACAGAGTGTTCACGAACTGAGATATGTGCACAGGTGTGTAGAGAACATACTTCCATAATTCTCGTCCCATCCATAGATAAGTCTCGCTTTCGATTTCCAATTCCAGATTGGGAATCAAAACCTAGACTGTTTCAGAACAAAAATGTTTCTGTACAAAAATGTGATTTTTGTACAAAATTGCCTAAACCTCCGGGCATTGTACGCGTTACTTATAAACAGCGTTATGAATTTCTGACCACTAATAAACGCAGTTATTTATTTGCATTTGAGTGGTGTCTCTAAATTAATTGAAAAATGTAAGCCCGAATACTGAACTGCCACTCAAATATATAAGCGCTACATAAACGTTTATGTAGCTGTCACATTAGACAGAATACGTCAAATTTGAGCATCTGATTAATTTAAATGCAACTCAAACTAACTAGCGAAAAAACACCACTCAGAATAAAATTCGTATACAGAAAAGCTACTCAACTTTATTTATCTGTAACTTACATTTAACAGTTGTGCGGTCTCTCAAACTAAGTTTAATTTCTTTAAATCGAAGAAAAACTATTAATAATGTCTATGTGGTCATTATCATTAATTTCTGATGGGAAAACAAGTGTGACGCAGAAAAACCGAGCTTGCAATCTACAATGCGGTACTGATCCCAACGCCAACGAGAGTTGGGTATTGCAGAGTACGCATGAAAGTAAATATGAGGGCACTGCGCAAAATCTGCGGAGTGACTCTCGCTGACTGCGTCGAAAGCAAGGTTGTAAGGAAGGTATTTGGATTGAAAGAGAGAGTCGGTTTAAAAGTAAGAAAAGGTATGCTCCGATGGTTCGGACATGTAGAATGAATGGATGATGCATGATTGACCAAGCAGATATACAATGCAAAATCGGATGGATGAAGGGGTCGCGGATGGCCAAGACACACAATACATAACCAAATAGAACGTGTTCTGGAGGAATGATGTTAGAAGCCTTAAAAATCGACAAGCGTGCCTGAAATGAGTTATGAAAGTCAAATAAGCGAGTGAGTCGTGTAAGAATCGTGCCTTATGGCGCTTTGTTCTCTCTGCCTACCCTGCAAGGGATTTGGCGTGACGTTATGTATGTAGTTAAGTATGCACAATGACGAATGACTAGGAGTTTGTCCAATTGTTGTAGCATGTTCAGTTCTACATATTATTATACTCGCGCGTTTGGATGAGCTGGTGGAGGAGGATATTCCCTTACCTGATGTTGACGTGGAATCGATAATTCAGCAACCATAGGTTTTGATATAAATCAAAACTTTATTATTATGATGATAATTAATACACATTTTTCTAATTATTTATCTTGTTTTATATTAGTATTATAATGAAGTTAGGTTTATGTAATCCTCATCCATCCTTGCAATGAATTATTGGAAATGCTAATCCTCTTCGCGAAGAATAGACCAGTCCTCTGGTCTCGAGAGGCCTCGATCAGTCTCTTTGGATCTTTATAGAGTGCACGAGCACTGGGACCACATGTTCCTAGAGTCTCACCCCAAAGGACTCAAAAACAAATCACCTACAAAGGACTCCCACTCTCCCACAGTCAGCAAACGCTCAGTATCACCTACAGAACCACTAACAAGATGGCACAAAGCACCCACACACAATTATATTCAGTTTACACTCCAAAGACAGCGTTTTGTTAGACTCCAATGACTCATTTTTGGTTGTTTAGACGACATAATTAGAGGTTATGAAAAACCGCGTATCTCCGAATTCGCGTAAAACGGGGTAGCGTAAGTCGGGGTATTACTGTATTATTATTAATAATTTATTGAATTTAAATAAACCTTATCTTATGCTTTCTTTTTCATATCCTGGTGATTTCGATACTGAAGGTATTTAAAAATATAAATAAAAAAAAAGAATAAAGTTTAAATTACAATAGAATCAAAGAAATAAATCAAAACTACATTTGCTTTGGCTATGATTTTATTAGACTCCGATTAGAGATCGAAATTTAATGCCTCCCTCTTCTTCAAAATATTATTGCCGTTGTTTCTTTATTTTCAATAATAATTTGATATCTGAAAATAAGAAAATAAGTCTTAAAATCAGAGGTCACCTCTCGGTCTTTAATTTAATTAAGCACACGACAAAAACCGGGTTACAAAGTACCTGGTACATGACATTGTTTACATAAACACTTACTTACTTCTTTATGAATTCCAAGAGCATATCTTTTTACGGTTGTATTACTGCATCCACATTTCTTTGTGTAATAAAAATAAATATTATATTTAAAGTAATTCTTGTAGTGAGAATCAAAGATTTTAATTTTGGCCGAAACAAACGTCAAGAAAAAGAATAATATCCATTACGATTTAAACGTCAAGCGTAACGTTCCATTCTATGATAAGCTACTAGTATATTTTGAAGTTTTCTTTTCAAATTATTCTGATTTTTAGATAAAAAACATGGAGAGAATTCTTCATTCAATCGTAAATGCGACCAAACTCATGTTAGTTCATCATATTTTATTTAAATAATAGGATTTGAACTTATTTACTAAAAAATCTGAGTAAAATGAATATAAGACGTACGCTAAATTTTTTTGTAACTAAGAACATACCCATCGTATATATTTTGACAATGTGTTGCCAGGATGCTAACATTTAATCGGTGCTTACTTGATCATGGTTGAATATAGGTTAAATGATGTTTCTGTATACCACTTAAATGTGAGCGATCTTCAACTTCTAAGTAGCCTTTCATTGACTGTCAGATTTGAGTAGAAGTTCAGTATTCGGGCATTAGTCATATAATTAATTACGAAATCATTAATTTAGAAAACCACTAATTTAAAAAATTCCTGTCATACAAAGATTTATATAGTACCTATGCGAACACTAATTAAAAAAAAATGTATGATTACATATACAGCATGCTGTTTATTTTGTTTTCTCTTATGAATTAAAATTTATAATTAGTAAACATAATAATTAAATATATTCTCAGGGATATAAAACCGGACAACGTCTTATTAGACGCCAGTGGACACATAAGACTTGCTGATTTCGGCTCCTGTTTGAGACTCGGTGACGATGGAAAGGTAAATTAACACCTATTTGAACTAATTAATATTAATTATATATGTATAGAGGAAGGATGATACATATGACGCGAAAAGAATGATCAATCTGAATGTGGAAGGAAACAAGAGAACAGGGAGAATGAAGAAGAAGAAAACATGGAGGAATCGTGTGAAAAATGATATGACTGTGAAGGGTGTTGCCGTAGAAGAAGCGAATGATAGGGACGCGTGGAAAAGAAAAACCTGTTGTGCCGACCCCAAATGATGGGGACAGGGCAGGAAGATGATGATGACGATATATATTGTGTCTAAACAGATGGGCTTCATTTTCAATCGTAAGGACAAACTTCTATTATAAGTATATCCATTTCAAGTGAGTTTTCATTTACAGGTACAAAGCAATGTGGCTGTAGGAACACCAGACTACATATCGCCAGAAATATTAAGGGTAAATATGTTAATACGAGTATATTACAGTCGATGTAAAGTCTTACGGTATATAAATAGTCTCAGTTGGTATGATTCTCTAATGGTTGGTCGAAGATCTTTTCGCAAGTTATTTGTGTTAAATATCGATTTATTACGAATAAATATCGATTTATTTAGACTTCGGCCAATAATTTCCGTCACTTGTTTCATTGGAATTCACCTACTATATTTTGTTTATCAAATTTTCAGGCGATGGAAGACGGCCAGGGAAGATACGGGCCTGAGTGTGATTGGTGGTCTTTAGGTAATTTTATTATAATATATATAGACCTAACAAATTTATTAACATTTACAATTGCGTTGCCGGCTTTTAAAGGAGTAGGCTGGCACAGGAGAGGACTCCCATCCTACTCCTTTCACCAGGTACTTACTCACCCAACGAAACACGACATGAGTCACTATAAGCCAATATTCTTACAGGCCGTGGTATCCGACCGGTCGAGTCGGCCCATTCATGCAACGAACTGCTCTACCACTGTTAAAAATCTGAAGGTAGATATGTGTTTACAGGAGTGTGCATGTATGAGATGCTGTTCGGCGAGACGCCGTTCTACGCGGAGTCGCTCGTGGAGACGTACGGCAAGATCATGAACCACGCGCGCTCCTTCCACTGCCCGCCGCCCGACGAGCACGCGGCGCAGGTGACACACACACACAAACCCACCCAAGATCACACCAAACTGCCACACACGACCCCTCCCCACACCTACGAACGCACCCATTACACACACACGCACCTGCACGCTCACACCGCACACCCACGCACGCTCACACCGCACACCCACACATGTCCCTTCCTCACACCCACAAACGCATACTCCACACACACACACGCACGCTCACACCACACACCCACAAACGTACAGACCAGACACCCACGCACGGCACTTTCCCACGCGCACAAATGTACACACCACACACGCACGCACGCTCACATCACACACGCACGCACGCTCACACCACACATCCACGCACGGCCGTTCTCCACATCCACAAACGCACACATCACACATCCACGCAGGGTCCCTTCCCACACTCACAAACGTACACACCACACAAACACGCACGCTCACACCACACACACACCCATGCACGCTCAAACCATATCGATATCGCTTTAAATTGTGTGTGTTTATAATATATGATTTTATTTAACAGGTGTCAGAAGAAGCCAAAGATCTTATCCGCAGACTAATATGTGCTTCAGAAAATAGATTGGGCAGGAATGGATTGCAAGACTTTAAAGTAAGTTGTTTTTGTAAATATAGGTACTAATATTTGGTTATTTTAATGTTTGCGAAACACGCTTTCTGCATTTACGGAGGAAATACTTTGAATTTATAAGCTTTGGGCCAAGCAAATACCATTCAGATAAAAAACATTATCACATAAATATTTGTTTTCGGATGGAATTCGAAATTACTGCATTTTGCACTAAAACCTGTACCACTATTCTATTTTAATTATCTACCACTACAACAATTTATTTTGTAATTCATTGAATCTGTGGGTCTGTCCAGAACCACGCTTGGTTCGCGGGACTGGATTGGGAGAACCTGCGCGAGATGCAGGCGCCGTTCGTGCCCGACGTGTCCAGCCCGACGGACACCTCCAACTTTGACGTCGACGACACGGATATCAGGTATTCGTCATCGATCGGTGCAGGGTTTTAGTACTTTCCCACCGTCGCTTTTATGTAAAACTGATTGAAACGTATTGCAGGCTGTCGGAGGCGGTGCCGCCGCCGCCGCCGTCGTCCGCGTTCTCGGGGCTGCACCTGCCCTTCGTGGGCTTCACCTTCACGGCCGGCTGCCGCCTGTCCGAGCTGGGCGCGCCCGCCAGCCCGCTCAGCCCCGCCAAGAACGCGCCCCGCCAGGTCACTCTCACTGACACACTACCTACGAACACACGAGACCGTGATAGAGGGGGTTTGCGATAAGCATTCTACCCTAACGCACCTGATGGCGGCCTTGCAGCCACATCCATCTCCAGCCTCTCATATCACCCGCTGCGTGGCATCCCCACGGCGGTCCGTCCCTCTTCCTCTCACTCGTCCAGCGCGTGGCCGCGGGCTCCCGCCGGCACGTCCGCTCCTAGACGTGCTCTTTACTGAAACCTAACATAACATAAACATAACTTCAGAGAAACGGTGATGCCTTTCCCTCCGATACCACCGAGAGGAACCACGACTCACATAAGTCTTGTCTATAAAAGTATCGTAATGACTTACACAGGCGCCATGTAACGCGGGCGACCGGGCCGCGGTGAAGGCGTTAGAGCGAGAGAACGCACTCCTGGCGCAAACTATCGCCGAGCTGCGCGCCGGGGGCGGCGCTCTGGACGTGGGCAGCGGTCTGTATTCAACTTACATTATACAGCATGTTTAAAAAAAAATCTAACCTTTCTTGTAATAATATACAGGTTGTTCACTCTTACAAATCTTTAAATCAAATTCTAGTTTAGTGCTTAGTGTCATATTTACAATAGTCAATTAGTCTCTCTTCATCAAGAAATACAAATCAATTGATATTATCCATTTTCAGAAGAGCTAATCCAAATGAAGGAGGAGTTGTCAACATTATCGAAGAAGAATGCTGAATTAGAAGCTCAAGTGAGATGTTTTGAACAGATAAACTCTGGCGTTGATATACCGGTTTGTAGATTATTTTTAAAACACTTCAGAATATTTTTGTTTAATTAGGCTCCAATACAAATTAGTTATGGAATTCTACTTGTGTGCTCGTACTAATGGCAATTTATTTTACTTCTCATTTTCTTCTCGGTCCTTTGGGGCTTAGGGCGTATCAAGGCTTAATTCCCGGGAGTTCTGTTCCACATTATTTAATTCTATATGTTTTTTTCCAATAAATATTGCATAAATTATTTACTCATTTCAATATTTTTGATATGTTTATTTATCTATTTTAGGACATGCCAGCAACACCTCAAGAGATGACGGCACGTATCCGCGAGATGGAAGTGATCATACAAGCATTGAATCTTGAAAAGGAAGAATTCGTTAAAGACAGGAACGACATCACGGAGAAATTGAGACTACAGGTGAATGTGCAATAATATCGGTGTATCGCAGATTATATAAACGATAAAAAAAGTTTGGAATTGAACTGCTCCTGTTGTGTTGTGTTGATTGTAATTATTATAATTTGTTAAACTGGAAATTGAAGAGAGTCGGCCTTGAGTTTCTTGACAGTTCTTCTCAAGAAGCCTTGACGCCGGAACTGGCACTTAGATTCGCTTTCACATTCAACATCGTATGATGAAAGGGAATCTAAGCTCCGCGTATTTTAGCTTGTAGTTTTGTATGACGATTCTAAGCACTTTGTAAAGTCTAAGGAATAAAGATATTTTGAATTTGAATAGAAAAAAATATCTCTACACTTTGGTGTAGATTAAAAAACGCTATTATTAAGGAATCGGAAATGTTTTAGTGATGCCATTGTGGCTCAGTGCATTTATGGATATATGAGCTTTTCCCAGCAGGTGGTTTCTGCATATATAACAACATAACATAACGTCACGCCTTTGTTACCCGTAGGTATAAGCAGCGGCTGTTAACCCACGTCTCGCCGTTATGTTTACGTCCCAAATGGAATAGGTGGCGAACCTATTGCTATAACGGGCACAAAGTTTTTCAGTCATCGATATTTTTCACACATAACTTCCGAAAACAATTTCGTAAAGTTATTGGTGTGAGCCAGTGTCTGTATTCGAACCCGCGACTTCCGGATTCAGAAGCTGGGTGCTCAACCACTGGCCCACCGAGAGTTCGAGTCTCTGCATATATGATTTTCTTTTTCATAATATATTAATTATCATTTAGTTAGACCTCTATCATATTTAACAGATTTTGATGTGTGACGAAATATGACTGATATGATTGGTTAGATAAACTTACCAAATATTTAATAATAACGGTTGCTTGTTGTGTTACAGGACAAGGAGCTGAAAGATGCACTGTCTCAACGCAAGCTCGCCATGGCGGAGTACAACGAGGTGACCGAACGACTCTCAGAGCTCAGGCAACAGAAGCAGAAGCTATCCAGACAGGTACACTGAACATACATGGTGCTAACCTTACAAAATAATGTCCATTAAAGTCACTTTTTTGTCTATATTACAACTGTACACAATACTGTGTGTTGGGCGGCATTACTTGCTTACTATCAGTTGTCACGCCTGCCCGTTTGCCTTCCCATCCCATTAAAAAATAATGTTTTTTAATTGCAATTTTTGTGAATTAAATTTAGTTCTTTAATTTTGCAGTCAATATGTTTGACATACTCGTAAATATTATATCTTGACATTTAGTTATTAATGAAAATCCTCTAATATTTAATATTTTGTACTTTAGGTGCGGGATAAGGAAGAAGAGTTAGAAGTAGCGATGCAGAAGATAGACGCGCTACGCCAGGATATTCGACGAGCTGAGAAAGGGCGAAGAGAATTAGAGGCTAGGTTGGACGCAGCCATATCTGAGGCTACCAAGGTAATTCTCATTAATGTTATACAAAGGAAAAATATCTGTTTGTTTTTAATTCGACAGCACAATAAATTGCGTTTTCTATTTGGAATTCGTTTAATTTAAAATAAGCTATTTTATAATGATTAGGATTAAAAAAAAATATTCTGAAATTTTATTTCAATAGTTTTGTTACCTTCCTTTATCATCCGTACGGTTGGTGAGTGGAGCAAACTACCTGCGTCGGTGTTCCCGATGCATATGTCCTAGGTATATTCAAAAGGAAAGTGAATAGGCTATTAGCTGGACAGTACGCTTTACCTGTAATGGCCTCATCGTCACTGATTGTCAGGTGAATTGAGGTCTATTGCTGCCTAATAAAATATAAAAAAAATTCAATGTGGAATGTTGAATTTCTTAGAATAATTGTTTATTTTATATTTCATTCCATCTTTTCCCGTGGGTGTCGTAAAAGGCGACTAAGGGAAAAGCTAGAAGAATGGGCAGCAGCATTCTCTCAAGAAAATATAGCCTACTGCGATCGCCAACCCGCCTTCCAAGCGTGCCGATTATGGCAAAAACCCACCAGTTGTGGCGCTCTATGGGGAGGCCTATGTTTAGCAGTGGACCTTGAAAAGCTAATTTATGATTATATTTTTCGTTTAATTGCCAGTTTCTGTAAGTATCGATATGAAGATATTTTTCAATGGGATAGAACGGCAAACCGGCGAGCGGTTCACCTGCCGGTAAGCGACTACCACCGCTCATGGACACCTGCAACACAGATCGTGTTACACTTGCGTAGCTGGTTTTTAAGGGATGGGAAAGGAGGGTGAAGGGGGGTGGACTTCCGGATACCTCTCTTACCAAATAAAACGCGGTAGTAGTAACTTTACGTGAATATTTGGATTGTCTGTTGCAGGAGCGCAAGCTGCGCGAGGAGGGCGCGCGCCGGCCGCGCGGGGAGGGCGGCGGGGGCGCGGCGCCCGCCGACGTGGCGCGCCTGCAGGCCGAGGTGGACGCGCTCGAGGTACCGCTCACCACCACTCACCACCACTCACCACCACTCACCACCACTCACCACCACTCACCACCACTCACCACCACTCACCACCACTCACCACCACTCACCACCACTCACCACCACTCACCACCACTCACCACCACTCACCACCACTCACCACCACTCACCACCACTCACCACCACTTTTTTTAAATAGATGGGCAAACGAGCAGGCGTGTCACCTGATGGTAAATGACCAACGCCGCCTATGGACACCTGCGACACGTTAGCGTTACAGATGCGTTGCCGACCTTTAAGGGAGTAAGATAGAAAAGGATGGGGAAGGGGGGTGGGCCTCCGGGTACCTCTTTCGCCGAAAGAAACGCGGCATTAGCCACTCGGTCTTGTGTGAGGTCGTGGTATTGCACCGGTCGAGCCCGCCCATTCATGCAGCGAACTCCTTGTTCTACCACAATCAAAACACATTTATAAATACTGTACAATGTGTTATGTAAAATATAAAAAAAAAATTGTGTGGTTTTATGAAACCACCGTAAAAGTGAAACTTTTAAAATTGAGTCTTGGGTTATTGATTTTTAAATCTACTTTTTAAATATACATAAACAAAATATTTTTTCAATAATTATTTTTCAATAATTTAGTTAGTAAGTTTTTTAAATTGATGATTCTGATAAAATGATTAACATTTATATTTTTTTAGAGTGCAACAGTGTAAAACAGTTACTTCACAGCAATTTTTTTAAAAGTTTGCTTTGACTTCGTTTAACTTTAAGTTAAAGATTTAAATCAATTAATTCGATAATCTCATCATTTTCAAGTTCTTTGGAAGTTAACGACTGAAGATTAAGAATTCCTAGATGGCGCTACTAGGTTGCTACTATTGATGATTCTGCCGTAATATCGTATTATATCGATAGATGTCGCCCGAATCGACAAGTATTCCAGCTACGGCACTAGGGATAACGCGACACCTATTAAACGTTAACAACATTACAACAAAGGATCTTTACAAAACAAAACGATATTTTTTCCTCCAGTAAATATGATATTTCGATTTATTATGAAAATGTGACAAATACATATATAAAGAGCACTATCTTATCTTATATCTTTAAACGAGCAATTCTTGTATATATATATATATATAAAATTGGAATCTCGGAATCGGCTCCAACGATTTTCATGAAATTTCTATTCCAGCAGATGGCGTTGTTAACTAACACGAAGTCAATGTGTGTTTGCTTTGCTTTTATTACAGTTTATCACTGCAAAAAATTAAGTATATGTTTCTAATATAATATGTTAGTACATAGTATATATTAGTATATATTTATTATTCTGTCGGTAAGATCGAAAAATATTATTGATATTTCATTATTTTATTAGTATGTAATTCGTACTTAAATATAATTTTCAAAAAACACAATTTATAAAAAAAAAGAAAATACCGAGCAAAGCTCGGTCATCCAGATATTCACTACTAAATTGACGAACATAACTGTGTCACATATATGTAGTTCACTTTTTGGAATTGGAAACTTAAAAGCCGCCGCCTACGCCTCCGTCGTTTACAATACATACGAATTTATTATATTCCCTTTTATCGTGTCATTTGTTATATTAATAATATAATTTTTTTTTTCTCCGCCTGCAATACGTACGTACGTATATGTATGTATGTAAAAAACAAACAAACAAACAAACCCGATCCTAGAAAATGTGTCGAAATTGGTAAAGAGGACGGTAATTAGACGATTATACATACGGCCCTCGTGGTGCATCGGTAAACCGCACTACCGATAACACAAGATCGGGGCGGGTTCGATCCCTCGTCTGGGGGTGTTTTTCTACATGTTTTTACGGTATTTATTTACAAAAATAAAGTGTATATTTGGGTAATTAATTAATAATAAATAAACGATAATAGACGTGAAAGGCGCTCTGACGAGCGCCTTTCACTTTATCCCTACTCCGCGGCCGACCGTCACGCGACATGCAACACGCAGACGAAAAAGTTTGAGACGATGTAATAAAAGTTTCACTTTAAAATCTAATTTAGCTTCTTAAACTAACTAGTATAATCATGTATACAGTTGCAGTACAAGGAATCCTTGGCCCAGCAGCAGGCTCGGTTCACGGCAGAACTGACGGCACTCAACGATCAGCTGCAGGAGGGCGACGCCATGCGCAATGTGCTCAATAGAGAGGTAACTTCCGACTGAATTTATCCTTCAAAATTTAGTACTAGCTAGTAGTACTACCCAATTTAGATTTTTTGTGGGTTGTTGATAAGAAAATGTCGTTGTAAGATGTGAGTTGAAAAATGCTGACAAAGTTCATCATGACGTTCACCACTGCATATAACATTTATAATTTTAAACTTAATATTTCTTCAACTCAAACATTTTTAAGTTCGATCCAACTGTTATTGGTTTACGTTTTTATGTAGACCTATTATTTTAAAGAAAAGCCAACAATTTTAAAGAAAAAAATAACCAAGTTAATTTTACAATATAATGGAAATAACCTCTTGTTTGTTTCCAGTTGCAAACATCCAAAGAGAAGCTGGAGAATCGTCGCCTGGAACAGTTGACTGACAGCGAGGACAAGCAGATGCTGATCAACGAGAACAGAAAACTTGCCAAAGACCTGGACGCAGTTAATACAAAAGTCTATCTCTTTTTACTAACATTTATGCTGCGCCGTTGTGTAAAGAATAGAAACATCTAGTCTATCGCACATAGCATTTTATTCTACTGCATCAGAAGGAGTATTATTTGATTCTATGCTTACATTAAAATGTAAGAGGATAGACAAACATTAGTTGCATTACTTCCAAAAAATAAAAAAAATCTTTCTTTTATGTAACTTATAACTTGTGTAATAGTAAAACACATGGTTTAGCAGACATATGTTTTTTAAATCCTTATCGTATGTAAAAATGCTGTGCTGTGTTTCGTTATTTGCACAATAGCGTGGTATTATAAATACTCCATACTAATCTCACCTTAATAAATTATATTGTAAGAATTTATTTCATTTAAATGGATATGGCAGAAATATACACCAGGCAGTACTCATGATGCATAACTTCCGAAAAGTCGATAGTTCTACCTGGTTAGACGGTCTGCCTAGTTTCGGATGTTGTCAAGACGATATAATGTCAGTTTTGCAATTGATTTCTCAATAAATGACTCTTGCCTTGATCGGTTATCAGGGTCGAGGAAAGTATTTAAGATATGACGGGCCTCGTGGCGCATTGTAAAACTACCGGCTGGAACAATGAGGTCGAGGGTTCGATTCCCACCCGAGCACAAATAATTGTGACAAACATGAATGTTTGTGTGGTGTCTGGGTGTTTTTCTACGTATTATAAGTATGTATTTACAAAAGAAAAAGTATATATCCGTTATCTAGTATCCATAACACAAGAATTTAGTTGCTTAGCTTGGAACTAGAGGGCGCTGTATTGTGTGAATAGTGTCCAAGATATTATTATTATTTTGCCAATCTCTCATTACCCTGTGTTCTGACCAGTTGGCGGAAAATGGACGAAGATGGCAGGCCGAAAGGAGACAAATGGAGATGGAGTTGGATGAGTTACGAGCTAAAAGGGATACCATGCAACATTGGGAGAGTCAGGTTAGTAATATTATTCTAATAGTGTTATTAAGTTACATGAATTGTTATTTTAAAATGTATTTAAATTTTGCTAAATTTGTTTTACTATGTCCAAAGGTTCTATTAAAGGGTTTTATATAATTTGAATGGGTTATATGGATGATTAAATGCTGGGTTCTTTAAATCTTTGGGATTAAAAAGAGCATACATGTATTATAATATTCTGGCTCCATATTGCAAGCTCAGTAGCTTGTCGTAAAACTGGCAGTGTGTAATTAAGTTAACGGTTTGTCCAACAGATAGCCGATATTATAAGATGGGTGGCCGATGAAAAAGAAGCTCGCGGTTACCTGCAAGCATTCGCTACTAAGATGACAGAAGACTTGGAATATTTGAAACATGGTCCGTTCTTTTATTTTTAATGAAAATATTTAATAGTCGTGTATTTATTTACTAACCAAAATATTTTTTATAGTGAGCGGTTCTCGATCATCCCTGGTGGCTTCATCTCCGCCGTCGGGTCCCGGCAGCAGCATCCCGATACCGGAGGGACGCAGCAGCGTGGGGGGCGCGGGGGGCACGGGGGGCTGGAGGAACCGGCGCTCGCAGAAGCTCGACAAGATGGAGATCCTCACGCTGCAGTCCTCGCTGCATTCCGAGATCCAGGCCAAGCAGGCAGTGGGCGAGGAGCTCAGCCGTACCAGGGCCGAGCTGCTGGCTAGCCAGAGGTAAACACTCTCTTGCGTTCTCTTGTTATAATTATTCATTAATATATATAAGTATTTCTTATATGAGAATTTCATACTGTGTGTGTTTAAAATATCAAATGTTTATAGGCTCAACACATGAATACTATGAGCTCAAAAAATGTATACTTGGAGCCAACCTTTTCAAAAACTTGAATATTTAACACCATATAAGGTGATCCGATGGATTGCCGCTAAAAGGGTATTGCCTTGTTGCAGTTATCACTTTATAATTAACTTAATTAAGTTGATACAAATTTGTCCCCCAGCTATATTCCACATTGGAGTCGGGCTCGCAAGTAAGATATTAAATATTTGCCCGATTTCAGCTCCCATTTCAAAGCTCATACAGATATCACGGGCATGATTTTTAAAAAGTGATCATTGTCATTAAATATAGTATCAAGATTAGTATTGTATTATAAAAACTGATGTTTGACATGGGCATGACTATAATAATTTAGGTATAGTGTTTTTTTTTAATTTATCCTGCTTATTTTTGACTATAAGAATATCCAATTAACTTTTTTCACAATTTGAGCTAATATATAAATTGTATTATGTACCCTATGATGTCATTTATATTATGAACCACTTGAACTGGTATCTATGTATCTATCTATGTATATTTTCCTTTTAGATAGATTTTCACGTTTATTTTTAAATAATTTTAATATTTGTAACTATTTTAATAAATATTGGCTGGAATTTAGGAAGTGCAGGGTTTGTAATTTAGTGTCTCTGCAGGATTATTGATGTGAAACAACCTTATTGTTGGCGTGGCGACCTTGTTTTGTGGCGACGCATCACCACGCTATCCTACTATGTGATGAAAAATATATAATATATATACTATACGTAATCTACTAGTAATAACGTGTTATTGCATTATGTTGTGTATAAAATAAAGTGGAAGAACGGAATAATTATGAATTTTTGGACGTTTTTTACGTCCTAAATGGAATAGGTGGCGAACCTATTGCCATACCGGGCACAAAGTTTTCAGTCATCGATATTATTGAGTCGGTGAAAATTCGTTATATTGTCGGTTTTTTTTTATCACGATTTTGATCATGTAATTTTAAAGGCGTCGCGGGGATGGCTCACGTTTGTTTTTTTAGTTTTAAAAAATTAAATGTTTAATTGCTTATAGTTATAAATTGATGACACTTTATATACATACCAGAGAGCTGGTGGAGACGCGGCAGCGGCTGGACTCGCTGGCGCACGACATGAAGCGCAAGGAGCAGCACATCCGCGACATGCAGGCGCGCCTGGACGCGCCGCCCGGGAACTCCTGTGAGTACCTTCTCCTGCTCGCTCCACCGCGCCGCCCGTTCACGATACCACGTCGCATCTAGTGATGATGGCCGGCACATTGCTTTTCGAACCCTGTATATTAGTCGCACTGTTGAACTTATCTTGGTAGTTAAATTATACAGGGAGTCCCAGAACTCAACGCCAAGCCGAAAAGGGGTGGTAGGACACTGACAGTGGTAGAGCCAAGCAGTTCTCTGCTTGAATGGGCCGGCTTGACCGGTGAAATACCACGACCTCTCAGAAGACCCGACGTAAAGTGGCTCATGCCGCGTTTCGTTCGGTGAGAGAGGTACCCGGAGGCCCACCCCCTTTTCCCCATCCTTTCCTTTCCCCTATCCCTTAAGGTTGGCAACGCAACAGTAACACTATATGTGTTGCTGGTGTCCATGGGCGGCGTTGGTTACTTACCATCAGGTGACACGCATGCTCGTTTGCCCTCCTATCCCATAAAAAAAAGGATTGATCGTAACCATCATGAGAAAATTCAGAGAAAACAGAAATACCCCTCGCATTTGAAAAGTATGGGCAGTTACAAATTAGATTATTCAGATATAGACAATTATGGTTCTATAGTTTAAATGAACAATAAAAATAACCAGAATAACAGAAAATATATACAGTTTCACCAAATTTCTAGGTTCTTCGTAAAATAACTTTTAGTCTAGTGTCGAAAATAATTATAAAAAAAAAGATCACCAATTATTGTTTCCTATTATGGTTATAAACATCCCAAACACGTGTCCAAACATCGCAGTCACCTTGTCAATGAAATATGACGTATTGGCGCCTTGTAGGTTATGACGCTGTAAGAAAATTATAGAAACAAGTATTCATGAGCTATCTAAAATACAATAATATAACGGACGGACTATAGAGATCTAGTAGACGCGTATAATTTTAATATTACTACATTTTATTTCGACGATGTATCGTGAACCGATGTGCCAGCTCAATCTGCTGTGTTAGAAGACCATTATTGGCCTTGGATGAAATACATATTACTTAAAGACCCACCATTTGGTAAATTCTATAGTTATTGCAATTCATCGAACGCTTGCACTCACGGACACGAAGTGAATGTAGGCGACGATACTTTTAACGTTTTAAAATAAATACAGTATTTTATTATTTTCTGAAATAAAACGACGACACCTTTAACGTTTTGAAGTGAATAGACTATTTTATTATTCAGAAAGTAATAACATAATGAATTATATTCGCATTAAACATAGATTTAGGGTAAATCCATATTGTAAAATAACGACATTGTTTTCTAACACACTATAGATACATTGGGTATCTATAGTGAGTTAGAAAGAGATATGAGAAGTAGCTTCAAAAGCTTTGTGACTGTTAAAGCATTTAAAAGTCACCACAAAAACATTCCCTTTCTGTTTATTTATTAGTGTCTATTGGTACCTGTTGCCATTTGCCATACTGTCGATTTTATGCTAAATCTATGGTATTTTGCATATGAAATATTAAGTTTTTTTTTGTAGCATTGGCTATCCGTTATATTTAATTAGTTTATTATTATTTTTAATTAGTTAGCTCTAGAAATGTTTATTTATTTATTTATATAATTTATAATATGTAATGTGTTTATTTAGTGCACCATTTCTTTTTGTTTTCGTTACATGTTACCGCACATTCCCACCCATTGCAATACAAATGCGAAACTTTTAATGTGACGTCACAATCACACCTACTACTCCGATAAACTGCACTATAAACAACCAAATGGAATCTTGGGCTCCCGCCACAAAGTCCAACGTCGTCCGCGACGGAAAAAACGAAAATAAACGTACTTCGCAACGTTGTTTATTATTAATTAAAAAAAACGTGAGTTTATGGACTGAACGTGTCAATTGGAACTGTGATTTTAAAATTCCAAAAAAAAAAACTATTTGTTGAATTGTTTTCCAAATCGATTGTTTATAAAATTAACTTATTTATGCTCACAATGTATACGGCAACTGTCATGTATTATCTGCGGCATTTATGGTTTTCTTTTTTTTTAATATGCGTTTGACGCGTCTCTGTTTTTTTTTTTTGTTTTTCGTATGTATTGCGTGTAACGTTCCTGTGCTGTGAATATTTTATTTGTTTTCTGTACCACTAGTTCGAAAATGGTTGAGACGAAGCATACCGCTGTTTATAGGTGTCACATCGTGTATCTGGGGTGTAGCAATTCTGGTTTATCATCAACTGTACGACTGACATTTTTTTTTACTGGTGTCACGACTTTTTCAATCGTCTACTAACTCTCTATGTGGGTATAAAAATTACGAATTGTTTTAGTTGTAAAACGATTAAGTAAAAAACACCGTTGATACTGGCACAAAATAAAATTTTTCTGTGATTCTTTTAAATTTGACGCGTTTTTACATGAGTAATATATTGAAAATGAGAAATTTAAATTAAGAACAGTCATGAAGAGGCTTATACAGAGTCGTGACTCAGTAAACAACCTATTTTATTTTTATTATAAAAAGAGCCATACTAATTTAACTGTTGTTGTAATTTTAAAAAAATGAAATGTATCTGTAGTACATTATTTAGTGCTCAAAATTATTTATAAAATTATTTTATCTATAACTTGGTAATTAGAATGTAATCAAAATTTTTAAACATTTAAAAATGCAAACTCACCAAAGTGTAATTTTATCTAGTCCCGGGGAAAACAATCTAGTCTAAATGCATAGATGGCCAAAGATTTTTTTTTTAATTAGTTTTATTTGAATCTCAATCGCTCGTTCTAGTCTTTCAGCCAAATTCGACTTGACTGACTTATTATTTTTATGATGCTGATATTTTTATTTTAAGGTGCTTGTTTATGCGCATGAAAGAGAAATTGATGATGGTGATGTTTTATTATTTCATGACTGTTATATGCAGTTGTAGGCAGCGGTAGTTCTGCCTCGACTCGCATAATATGCAGATCTAAATAGGTGGCGAAACCTATTGCCATCGATGCCAATCGGTATTTATCACACATAACTCCCAATAATAATTTTGCTGTGTCATTGGTGTCAGTCAGGATTCTCGATTAAATATACAATGTTCGATAATATATCGTTTGCATATATGTAATAATATGTATAACATGCAACTCAAAGTAAAAGTATGCCAGTCAATTCGATCGATAAAATATTGACAGCACAATTTATTTATTTTTTTATTGCTAGTGTAATATTTTTTTTTGTATTAGTACCGCAGTAGAATCTCATTTGATATTTTTTTTTTGTGTAAAGATATAAGACCATGTATATTATTTTATAAAATTCAAAACAAACACGAATCAATGCTATTTTATAACCTTTTCAATTCATCTATGAAAGCTGGCTATGTTTTTGACAATATATGTGGGGTCTTATATCTTAAAATGTTTTATCTTATTGTATTTAATTTTATTCTGGCATATGTATTTATATATATCAAATTTTAAGCTATTGTTTCTACATTTAATCTGCATTTAAGATGTATTTTGAAAGACCCTGCACACTTTATTAAAAGACTTAGAACTGTACACGCAAACCTACGCATTTATGAAACGTTATTTTTGTGTATTCGCTAGATATATTTGACTAGAACTAGTGCTAGAACTAACTAGTCTTATACTATTTTGCTGTATTTTGGGGTGGTTTTGTATATCTTCATCACACACGTGTTTATACTCAAAATCGGACCGGAACCTGCTGACCTCAAGTCATTATTACTCGTAGTAGAGTCCTGTCCAAGCGCTATTGTATACTAGCCAATTCATCACATTCTCTTTTTAATTAAATCTTGGAACTTTTCATTATTTTCTTTCTCAACTAAACTTATTATTAGTTAGTACGTACGTTTTTAACTATTTGTAAAGTTCTTCTGAATCTCTCTACTGCTTTAAAATCCGTTGAATAGTTAGACAGATCTAAGGAAACACAGACTGACTTACTTTTGTTGTAGGTAAAAATCTGTATTCAGAAATGCGATTTTTTTAATTTGTATTGCTATAGCAATTCTTCTAAACTGTAGCTTCATCCCAATCAAAATCCTTTCCCTAATATGTACCTAGTCTATATGAAAAACATCCTTTCCCCTCGTTGTAGTTTCAGCGGTTCTAGTACTTAGTAGTAAATTTGAGCAAGGAACAGTATTTTCTTTGGTTGTCTTAATATATTCTTCTCACTTATGTTATTACGAGTTAGGAGTTTCTGGTGTTAGTCGCGAGTCAGTGTGTCAGGGTCTTTTAGTTATTATATTTTAAATTATATTCTGTGCACGACTGTACTCGGTTAAAAGAATATACTGTACAGTGTATGTACACATAAGTTATTAAAAAAAAGTTATGTTGCACTTGTGCTAGTTTTTATTTCACTATATTTATGTCACCTAAAATTCAATTCAATTAACGTTCTTTTTTAGACGAGCTTTTTGTTATAAATTTTATTTAGTTTACTCGAGTGAAATTATGAAATATTATGACATTTTTCTGTATTTGATGTTTCTGGTGTAAGTTTCTCCTTTCTAATTTTTGAAATAAAGAGATTATAACCGCAGGCAAAATTGAAACAAAGTCTTACATTTAGCCAATTGAGCAACTTTTTTGTCTCGCTGTTTTACAATTTTCATAATTGACCTTGATATAATAATTGAATCACCTTTAGTCATAAATCTGTCAAGAATCTCTGTTGCTTGAAAAGTTGGTTCGTATGCAGCCTGCGGTTTTAATTTGTTAATTGCTAATGAGATTGAAGTTGCTTTGTCACGGCAACTGCATTAAATCGTTATAAAAATATCCAAACTGAAGTTCATATTACTAAAACAATAAACAAAGTTATGTGCAAGCAGCAAGGCAGGGATCTGCTAAATCATCCACGTACTGGAGCGGCAAAGAAGAGAACGGTTCGTTTATTAAGATATTAAATCTTCTAGAAGTAGATAAACGTATGTGATTTGTGTGTGTTATTTTGTCCCTACAGGCAGTAACTGCCGTTATATAAGTGCTTTTATATTTTCTATTGTCGATAACGATTAATTTCAATGAGCTTCACTAAAATCCGTTTTTATGTCATTTATTGGTGACATCTATATGTAGATATTCTATATTGATAGATACTATAATTTGTATAATATTAGCAAGATATTTATGCGTTTATTTACTAACGCCAAATTCTAAGTCTGATTTTTGATATACAGCTTGTTTTAGCTGATTTTTTTATTTTCCAAATACTCTAAAATATTTGCTATAACGGCAGTTACTGTTCACGCATAAAGGTGTAAGTTTTTTTATCCATAGTATTTGTGCTGCGTTACCTAGTTTTTTTCTATCTAGTTTCAATCTCATGTACCCACGTTCCATTGTAAATACGAGCAAGTGTCAAAGAAAACGGATCACTTCAATGAGTTTATTATCGAATATCATTGTTTTCCAAAATTACTTTTTCAATTTCATTTTATCTCTGACTAAGTTCATCACATCGCCACTATAGATTACTCCCGTAAAGAAACTATTTTTTTCTAGTGAAATAATTCGATGTTATAAAAAGTAGTACTGTTTAGGCAAGTAAGAATTACGAAAATTATACTTAGCTCAGCGAAATTAGAGCTCAACTTATTCATATTTTAAAAGGTGATGAAATATAATTTATACCAATTTTCCACATTATTGTACCACTAAATGCGTTTGTTACTAGTTTTGTTATGTCATTGTATTCCTAATAATTAATTGAAAAAGTGGTACAGTCGAAAACAATGATATTTATTTTCAAATAAAATACTATATTAAACGGTTCTTCTTTGTTTTTTAATTAATGCAAATCGCTTTGCTTCTGCTTGCTTATTGCGGTGGTATGGATGTGACCAGAAGTATATTACTCCAGAAAATCCATATATCTCCAATGGCATCTAACAATACTTGGGCTTTTAAAGTCCATTTCACTTCACATAACGCTCTGAGCGATTGGTTTTATTTTAACACTTGTTTGTATACGCATATAGGCATTGGACTAATCTGGTTTTTAATTTTTATTGTAATTCCTTTTCTTTGTAAACCAATGCGTCAAGTCCGTACAGGAGTTCTGTTTCAATAGTAAATATTCAACAAAATTTATCGTTTTAAACTTAAAATTCTACATGAAATTTAAAGTGTAATGTTTCAAATATATGTATTCTAATGTAATGGCATAATGAAAGTTTCGTTTTATATTTATTTTTATATATTCTATCTATTATCACACACAAAGAATATTTCACGACTATTATGTTTATTTTTTTTATTTTCATTATTATGTACGGGCTTGTGTGCTGAAGTTCGTTATTTTGTATACTGTCTATTGTACAAGTCCTGTGCATGTCATATACCTGATATTATGTCCCTTACTAAATGTGTACATTTGTGGTCGAGCACAAAGCTCGATTTTTGTTGATATAATAATATTTGCACAGATTTGGATCGAATGTTTGTGCTCGACTGTACCACCCCCATACATTCTAATATTGTAAAAATTTAGCGTTTTGTGAACGTGGTTTTGGGTTGGGATTTGGTTTATGTGTTTTACCACAAGATTTTCAGTTATAATTTACATTTATTATTATATAAATACATTTTATATAACCTCAGTATCATTTACGATTTTGTACTCCTCTAATGTTCTGTATCTGAATTTTAACTGTCAAAATATTATAGAATCAAGAGCAAAATTATTCATCGCTTGGATCCAAGTTCTCTTCTTAAGTCTTCAAATGACGTGAATATTTCTTAGATGAATCATCATTAAGTGCGACTTTATACTTATACTAATTAAGTACCTAATATATAACGCTAATTCTGGACAACATTAAGATTGTCAAATATTTTGAGGTAAATTTTTATCAGCTGTAATTTACCGAAAAGTGGAACTTGGCTGTCGGCACGACACTATTAGGTTTAGTGTTCGTACATTAATAATATTAAATATTTGTTATTACTGTTTAGATATTGGGTCATTTGATGCAGAACATTAGAACATAAAGAATGATCACGCAAAATATGAACGATTAAATATGTGCTAACGATATTCTGTCATTACAGTCTTGGACCGACCACCATCACAGATGAGTTACTTGGACCAGTTCCTGAAGGAAGCGCCCACGGAGCGACACTACGACAACGTTGCTTCCATGAACGAACAGAAGGTAGATTATTATATATATATATTTGTAAATATGCTTACTATATTGAATACTTGTGCTTATATCATTCGTTTAAATCTCATTTTTTTATACGTGTTCCAAGAATTTCTTTAAATAAAATACTTTTAAAATAACTTCGAAATATTTAAAATGGTAAGTTATCTTAATATGAGTCTGGCTTTAAAATATCAAATTAAAATTTTATTCGGAGTATAAATATAAGGTTCAGCGACCTTATCCGTAGTAAGAGAGGGGTGTCATATTTCTAGTTTGGCGTGTTTACCGGAATGTGAGTGAAATGTGATTTTTTTTTTCAATATATTATTAAAATGCCTTGAAACTATTAAGACGTAAAAAGTATATTTTCAAATAATAATTTTCGTCTAATCTTAAATCTTGGAACACGTTGAAAGCTTATTTTGTGACTAATTGTTAAGGTGACAGATCATTATTATAACATTAAATAAATACGTTGTATTTTATGTTGTAATATTTCTTTGTTACATAGAAAAAAGTCGCTTTCGCTGTCCCCTTTGTAAGGGATATTACACGTCATAGCAATAGTACCTATAGTCCGAGAGCCAGTAACAGATTTATATGACCAAGTTCCTCTCAAGTGATAATTAGTAAAACGCATCAGAAAATCGAAAAAATACTACAAATTGTCATACAGTTCAAACTGTATGACAATTTGTATTAATATTTAAGAATATAATTTTAAATAATACACATAAAATATAATGTATTTATTGAAATGAACGCTTCATATTTTTATTTTGCCTCGCTTTTGTTTTGTTATTCGCACAGATGTCGCCGCAGTACCGTTACAGAAACCAGCATTATTGCAATGCAAAGGTATTATGGTTTTTTTTGTTATATATTAATTTATATTTTTTAATTTGCTATATAGAAAATTTCTAAATAGAATTATCTTTAATCTTTTTCACTCATCAACTGACATATTAAAAATGTATTCTTTGCCACTGCTACCATCTGCTACCAAACGCAACGGAATCGATATACCTAATATCGATTCCTTTATTTCAATCGGCCATGTTTATTTAGTTTCTCTAAAAATATGACGCGGCGAAAGCATATATACGATTCAGAGGTCTCTAGTCCGATTCTCGATTCCGGTTATTCATGAATTATTTCCAAATACTTGTCGAAAGTTGTGTGTGCTAATAATATAAATCACTAAGTTGACATGTTAATACTAATGAAAACTAATGTTTTATTTTCTTCATTTACCACCCACTCATCATTTTTCTATTTTACTAATTCACTAACTTCAATATCGCTTCGGAAATAATATTATGCACCTTTTGTATACAATTGTGTTTACTTACAAGCTCCGTTTTCTGTATTCGTTTATCGTAATATGATTGATAGTACATACACATAAATACTTAAAAAAAATCTACGGAACCCTAAATTCTCACCATATTTTGGCGATGTTAATGATGACACACGCTTATGTGTCGTGCAGATGATGTACGGGTCCCAACAGTCTGGCGCGTTGAGTGGCTCTATGGACCTGCAAGACGAGTTGTTGGAACAGAGAGCGGCCTCGCCTGCTTCTAGTAAGAGTTCACCCAGCGAAATGTCTACGGTGAGTGGAGTGATGGCAGATGTTTGGTTTAGCTTCACGCATTTTATATCTGATGTAGTATGCAGCGGAAGTTATGCCTCCTCACCTCCGATCTGGCAAGTGGAAATAAGTCGTCACGGTCTATTTCTGCTAATTATTCAGTATTGTTTATCTCGGTAACTTTATGAATATGTACCTCTTTTAAATTTAAAAATTGTAGTATTAAATAATAATAATAATAAATTCGGGTTCGAATCCTGACACTGGCTCACACCAATGTCTTTTCGAAATTGTTTTCGGAAGTTAAGTGTGATAAATATCGATAACTGAAAACTTTGTGCCCGGTATGGCAATAGGTTGGACGTACGTACGTTGGGACGAAAACATAACGGCGAGACGAGGCTCAACAGCCGCTGCCTACACCTTCGGTTAACAAAGGCGTGAAGTTATGTAGTATAGATCGTGTTATTGTAAGAATTATTATTCCATATACATATTATTATCTTTTCTAGGATCCGTCCCTAGGTCCTGCTATACCAGGCAAAGAGAAGGTGCACCAGTTTTTAGTGAGAACTTTCAGCAGTCCAACAAAATGCAACCATTGTACATCGTTGATGGTAAGAATACAATATTAATATTGTTTAATAAATAGCAAGACGTGAATTTCATTTTAAATAAATAAATTTTTACAAGGTAGAACCTACCTAGACTTCTCAGAATATCGACGTAAAGTGGCTTGTGTCGCGTTCCGTTCGGTGAGAGAGGTATCCGGAGGCCCACCCCCCTCCCCTACCCCAAATGGCAGCGTAAGAAAGTACTTACGGTTGCAGCTTCTGTACATCAAGGTCCCATCTGCGGAGATCGTGATTCTCGGCGATTTCAATGCCCATCACGCCGAGTGGCTTGTACGCAAAACCGATCATGCGGGTAGATATCTAGATATGTTCATGATATTGCTCTAGCATATGATCTGACGCGAATCCCAGATGTTGACCATCATATACCTTCCATGTTAGATCTTCTGCTGACTTAACACCCGGACGGATATGTTTCCGTAGACCCCCTTTTGGGCTTTTCGGGCCACTGTCTGATAAGTAGTACTCACGTGTCCATTTTGACCGCGTATTGCAAGCCGCCGCCGTCTGTGGCAGGTTTCTCGTTGGCGACTCCATCGCTAATGTGGTGCTGCAGGGAATGGAACTTTTCATTTCGTCCTCAGTTCTTGGCTCTCTTTTTGCTGCGGAGTTGGTATGGGTACTAAAGCGTTTTTTCGGTATTCCTACTCTCTCGGCGTTGTATCAGAAGAAGGTAGTTTTAATCCACCCGATTCCTAAAAAAGGTGACCGCTCAGATTCGTCCAACTACAGACCTATCGCCATCACCACCAGTATTGCAGATACCATGGGCGGCGGTGATCGCTTTCCGTCAGGCGACCCGCAAGCTCGTTTGACCCCTTCTATGATAAAAAAAAATAAGAAAATTTCAAAAGTTGCCTTTATGGACGTACCTTAGTGGTCAATCGTGTATTGCATTTACAAAATGGAGGAAATCGACAATGTTCGGTCCGGCCATGCAGATGTGTGGTGTAACAAAGTGTACGAGCCGCTAAGTGCGCGCGTGTCGCAGATCGGGCTGACGCGGCAGGGCGTGGTGTGCGAGACGTGCGGGCTGGCCGTGCACACGTGGTGCTGCGCGCGCGTGGCCCCCCGCTGCCCCCTGCCCCCCGAGCGCACGCGCCGCCCGCTGGGCATCGACCCCGCGCGCGGCCAGGGCACCGCCTACGAGGGATACGTCAAGGTCCGTAATCAGTTTACTGTATTCATATATACCCAGTTGAAATAATTTTAAAAATATAAATGTTTCTCCTGTACAGGTACCCAAACCGGGCGGTGTGAAGAAAGGGTGGATGAGACAATTTGTGGTGGTGTGCGATTTTAAGTTATTTCTCTACGACATATCACAAGACAGGTACTTCCATTTTGTATCTGCAATATCAAAATAATTGTTTATATAAATTACGTGCAAAGTTGTAATTCAACATTGATTAAAGTCAAATATCGTTTGAAGATTTCTTAACAAAAAAACACGATCTAAGTATTACAAACTTGTCTCACAGTGAGTTTTGGTTCGGTTTATTATCCCAGTCATACTGAATCTAAATCCAAATAACACAATATTTTAGCAGAAAAAATCCCTTGCTGAGCGCTATGAGCATTCAGCATCGAAGACCATTCGCATTCAGAAGACCAAAATCTTTTTAGTTGTCGCCATAAGGACAACAACATTATCTATTGCTGAATTTTTATCCTGGTGGAAGACAAACCACCAACGAAAACGTTTTCAGGAGGGGGAGGGGGGGTTGACGTCAGGATCATAAAACCACCGCCAGAACTTTTAAATTTGGTTAGTTCGAAAGATGACATGCCATAATCGATATACAATCATTTTCAAAACCATACGATGCCCTTGCAACAGTGATCGACAAAAGAATTCGCTACCATAATAGTCATTTTAAAAATAATTTCATTTCTTCGTCAGGAACGCGCTACCTTCAGTGTGTGTCAGTCAGGTGCTAGACATGAGAGATCCCGAGTTCAGTGTCACGTCGGTCAAAGACTCTGACGTGATACACGCCAACAAGCGGGACATACCTTGTATATTTAGGGTGAGTTTCCACTGGAACTACAGTATACATATACGGTATACATTCCTTTAAGTCAGAGTTATGTATTTTTTGTTTGTTAATATCGGTAGGAAAAACAAGTATTTTTGTAGGGACTGAATTTGATAAAATATTAATATTTTGCGATTATTTGCATCTAGATATCAACATCACAGTTGGAAGGGGGCAAAAGATTTCACACGCTAATGTTAGCCGAATCCGAATCAGAGAAGACCAAGTGGGTCGTCGCACTGAGTGAACTGCACAGGATACTCAAAAGAAACAATCTCCCCGATAAATGTGTGAGTAAATTTGCAATTATTGATATTCTTTTAAGGAAAAGGTGGTAAACGGGCTAGCTAGTTACCTGTCAAATCTGCGTTGCCGGTCATTTAATTCTAAGCGCACCAAGTCTCAGGTAGTCCAAAGCAAGGAAGCTTCGAGAGAACGTTTTGTGCCATATCAGATCAAAGGTGTTCAGTAAATCCAAACTCAGCCGACGCTTGCTGTCAACCGCTTTCGCCCATCGATGATTCTAGTAAGCTAAATGAAAAAATTGCTGAATGACTACAACTTAATCTATATTGATGGTCTCTAATCCACTGATGTTCTTCTGGATAATCAAGGATCTGGCGGTTTTTATAGAACGAAGAGTAAGAGAAATGATAACAAAGATGACAATAGAGCTGTAGTTGGATGGATCTGTCTTTTTTGACACTGGTATAACACTGAAAAAGTAGGAGTATTGAAAAATACGCGTTAGACCCCGGTGAACCTTTTTGGATAATAACTAAGGCCGGTTGCCCAGAGTTAGTCCAAGGTAGGAAGGATTTCGAGGCATAGTTATACTTCTCCTTATATAGTCCGGTAGTCAGGTGCTGACACGCCAAAGCGTTTGTCCAGTTTGCTTAAAATATGCAATTATATATTATTGGGATCATCCTGCGAGAAAAAAACTGTCTGTCGGAAAAAAATATTTATGTCTCCGTAGGAAACAGCAAGGAAGTCTACGTATAGCCCGGTAGGGGGGCAGTGACGCCTTTGAGTTTGCCCCGGACAGTTTCTCGTAAAGAGCGGAGCTATTCCCTCTCTATGTAACGCAGTCGGGGGTTCATAAAAAAAAATTCGCTCGACAATTAGAATTTTATTTATTTTAATGTCGAGTTGCTCCTCGATTTGTGGCTAGCAAATCTTAAGAGGGGAGCAGGTACGACCTGATGCCGAGTGACTCGCGAAGGCTCACTGCAGGGGTGTCCCGGTGCTCCACCGAAGTCTCCTCCCAGATGTTGGCAGGCTGCCAACGCCTGTCGACCAACTGTCAGTTGGTCAACAGGAAAAGTGGAAGAAAGTAGATGTGAAAGTTGAGATGAAGGTTGAGATGAAAGTAGAGGTGAAAGTAGAGGGCAGCCGATCTGGAAAACAGCCAGTAACAGCCCCTGAGCATCCCCGTTCACTGGCATCGACAATCAGTGCCACCACCGACCCCCATTTCTCAGAATGGGTAGACAGTGGTGTTACATGCCAACAATTTGGAAAATGCCCAGGGTGGATCAAGCATATAACCCTACAATATATAAACATGAATATAAATTTGGAAAAGAGTTAGATTAACAAACTATTAAGCAACATAATTAATAATGTAGGTAGGTTACCACTACCTACTTGATTTGTAAAATTATCTTAATTATACAGAATAATTTATATAGGAAATTACTGTAATATATATAAAAATAATATGCTGCTATTAGGAGAGTCTGAACATGAAATTATAAACTTTAAGATGAGATATGTGATTATACTCTTTTCCACGATAAAGTAAACTACATGAAACAACTTTAATAAATTAGGCACATCAAGTTCACGGCACTGCAGGCAATAATATCTTAGCTATTAGGGTGAAATAAATTGGTTAAGCCACTCACCAATAAAATTAAAAGTTTAGTTGAAGGCTTAGGTTATTCTGGCTCCTTTCTTGGTAATAGTTTCAAATGAAATGGCCGAATATCCTGTCTAATTTTAAAATGTCTGGTCAGTCTGTCATATTAAATAATTACCTACCTACTTTATAGAATGATGATTTTATTTATTAATTTTCGTATACTACCTACTGTTGTATTTTTATTTATGACCCGGAAGCCGTGTCTTTGGAGCCTAAATTTATTATGATGAAAATTGACATTGTCACTCAACGTGACATCTAGAGGCGTACAAGGGGGAAACCTGGACGTCTAGGCTCCGGCAAATACCGACTTCCGGAATTTCAGAGGGGATCCTCCAGCACAGTAACAGCCGGTAAGGGGGTAAGGGGTAAGGGATTTCTTAAATCGGGCGCCATAATTTTGTGGACGGGGTACGGTGGTCCTCCAGGCAAGTTTGTTTCTGAAGGGTTTCCTCGGCGCAGGTGTACAGCGCGCGCGTGGTGCTGGAGGCGGGGGGCGGCGTGGCGGGCGGGGCGGGCGGGGCGGCGGCGCGAGGCGCGTCG